>OZ004707.1:32868740-34327862 GCA_963924515.1 Vespertilio murinus | reverse complement strand
GAAGACCATTTCTTTACATATATAACTAGAAGCCCGGTGCAAGGAATTTGTGCACGGGAGGGGAGGTCCCTCAGCCAGGCCTGCATCCTCTCCAACCTGGACCCCTCAGGAGATATCTGACTGCTGGTTTAGCCTGATCCCGCAGGGGACATCCCTCTCACAATCTGGGACTTCTGTTTACTAACTGATCACCTGTCTGCCTGCCTTATCACCTCTAACTGCCTCTGCCTGCCTGCCTGCCTGCCTGATGGTCCCCTAACTGCCCTTCTCTGCCAGCATGATTGTCCCAACTGCCCGCCCTTACCGGCCTGATTGCCCTTAACTGCCTCTGCCTCAACCCCCACCTCCATGGCTTTGTCCAGAAGGACATCCAGAGATGCCTGGTCTAATTAGCATATTACCTTTTATTAGTACAGATAGTGTAATAGTAGTAATAGCTACAGACATTATTGAATATCTACCGGTAATATGTACTAATTACTTTATTTTGTGCAGTAACTATTTCATATTTTTAATCTGATTAATTTGATAAAGAAATGAACTCTATTGCCCTAGCTGTTTTGGCTCAATGGATAGAGTTCAGTGAAGGGCATGTGCCAGTGTTGCTAGCTCAATCCCCAGTATGGGTCTTGCAAGAGGCAGCTGATAAATGATTCTCATCATTGATGTTTCTCTCTCTCCCTTTCCTTTCTTCTCTGAAATCAATTTTTAAAAATGGAATCTCTCAATGGGTGTTTTATTCAAAGTCACAGAATTGGTCAGAGGCAGGGCTAAAATTTGACTGCAGGAATCCTACCTCTGAGTCAAATGTTTTCTCCACTGTATCATAGCCAACTTTCTGGGTGTTCAAGGTTCTATGTGCATGGATGTTTGCTTATTTATTTGTGTTGACCATTATATGCTTGAAGGACGAAGGGATATTTGTAAATTTTATATCTCTCAGACACAAGGTTTGAATTATTTTAGAAAATAAAGCCAATGTTGCAAAGACCAAGCAATTCATGCTTGCACTTTTATGTAGGTATGCAGTTTGATGTACCGGAAATTCACACCTTTGAGATACTTCTGTCTCTGAACCTCAATGTGCTGACCTCTAAAACAGGAATGTAAAGTTGGTACGCAAATCACCCTAGATCATGGACATTCCACGAGGGTTGCCCTCTTCTTGCCTATGTTTAGCCTGACCTCCCCTAGTGAGTCCTTTTTATCCTCTAAAAATAAAATGTCTATTTCTTCCACACTTAATTTGAGTTCTACCTTGAGCTATTCTGCTTTTCATGAATTCCCCTTCCACTGCCCAGTTACCTGTATAGTTGAAATAATTCTAGCTGCCTTTTCCCTGATTGTTTCTTATATACTATTATACGTAGTCCTGCCTGAATCGAGCCTGTATAGCCCATGAATAATCTGGGCTGGCTCCCCCTTCCTCTCCTCCAACTCCTATCTAAGACAGGTCTGCATGTTCTCGCACACCTGGCAGCCTGTGGTGACATGAGCGAGTGCTTCTACACACCACCTCTCTGCTTATCACCTGACAGCCTCAGCTGTCCCATCACTCTTCCTGTCTTCCCAGTTCTAGTGAGCAAACACGTGGTAACCTTGACAGTGTCTCTCACAGCGGTAGCCATTGTGAGAGCATCCTTCAGCCTCTGCAAAGCTGGCTCTGCTCAGAAATGAAACAAGCTTACATCCAAATCAACATGGTAAAATTAAACCAGAAAATGTGGAACAGTGGATTTATTTTAACAATATACAGTGAGAGCTGTCTTTTGGGGAGCTTTGTCCATGTAGAATTTTTCATGCTGAAATAAACTTAGTTGGAATATTGAATCACAGTTGTATTTCATGAATGGCACCATCTCAAAATAGGTGAATTTTAAAATGATTTCTGAAGAACTCATAATGTTTCCTGTAACAAGGTGGTCATAGGGAGATGTAGATAAATGTGTTAGCAGCAGTCCATTTTGGGCCAACCGGAGCATACTGTGGAGTAAGAATAATAGTAACAATACATAGAGCTTACTCACAGAATTGCTCCCAAATAGAAACACATAGGAGGTGACTTGAGAAGCTCATATTCATATATAATTCATCATATTCTTATTCAGTGACTGCTGGACATTTTTCTGGGCGCTGGGGAACATCAGTGAACAAAACAGATAAACTCCCTACACTCACATTCTTTTATAAATTTTACTTTTATTTTTTAATATATTTTATTAATTTTTTACAGAGAGGAAAGGAGAGGGATAAAGAGTTAGAAACATCGATGAGAGAGAAACATCGATCAGCTGCCTCCTGAACACCTCCTACTGGGGATGTGCCTGTACATGCCCTTGACCGGAATCGAACCCTTTCAGTCCGCAGGCCAATGCTCTATCCACTGAGCCAAACCGGTTTTGGCATGCACTCACATTCTCTAAGGGAGACTAATGAGCAAGCAAACAATTCATGATGTTCAGTGCTAATTGCTGTGAAGAAAAGTAAGAAAAGGGAGTTTATCAGTTTCCCAGAGCCGCTGAAACAAGTCACTACAAATTTGGTGGCTTAAAGCAACACAAATGTATCCTCTCACAGTTCTGGAGGCCAGAGGTGGAAACCAAGATGAAGGCAAGGCTATGCTCTCTCCAAAGGGTCTAGGGAAGACTCCTACCTTGTCTCCTTCAGTGTCTGAAGCTCCAGGTGATTCTCGGTTTGTAACAACATAACTCTCATCTCTTTGTCCTCACACAGACTTTTTAATTACATATGCAAAGACCCTTTTCCAAAATACATTTTTGTTTAGAGGCCCCAGGATATGGATATAGATATGTGTGTGTGTGCGTGTGTGCGCGTGCGTGCGTGTGTGTGTGTGTGTGTGTGTGTATGTGTGTGTGTATCTGGAGGGGGTGGGGTTCCTTTTAACCCACTACAGTAGGAAGTAGAGAGTGGTGTGAGGCCTGGGAGCTGTTAAACATATTAACCAGGAGAAGCTTTTCTGAAGATCTGATGCATGTGCAGAAACATTAAATCATACTGTAGTCTAGGTGAGGAAAGAGCACGTTCCAATCAGAAAGAACGGTGAGTACATATGGCCTCACATGAACATGAAGTGGGCCTTTATAGAAATGGAAAGTTAAAGAAGAGTCACTTGGGGGTGTGTGAGGGTGGGAAGAGATGAGGTTGAAGAAGTCCTCAGTGGCCGGAGCACACAGGATTGTGTGTGGCCAGGCACTGGATCATTTGGAGGTTGACACGTGATTATTAACCTGCTCATGGTTAGTTCCTGGCGCCCTTTTCTTACTGTCCCCCTTCCCTGTCTTGATGTTTTCTGATTACCAAAACATCCTCAGTACCGTATCACTGTTTCTACTCCTGGCTTCAGGGATATTGAATCACAGTTGTATCCTTTGCACCCATGTATGCACTCTGCCCTCCTGTGTATCTGGAACCTATTAGGTGCCTGGTTGAAGGAGGAAGCAGGAAGCTCCCACTTCCCCACCTGTCTCTTCTAGAAACCCTGTGGTCTGGATCCGGTATGCTCACCAAACTGCCTTCAGTTTTCTAAGGTTTTTCAACATTTTATGGTTATACTAGAGGCCTGATGCATGAAATTTGTGCAAGAACAAGCCTTCCTTCCCCTGGCTGCTCGCACCAGTTTCCCTCTGGCACCTGGGACCCAGGCTTTTCTTGCAGCCTCAGTTTTGTCTGGAAGGTCGCCCAGAAGGATGTCCGGTCTAATGAGCATATTACGCTTTTATTACTATAGATTATATCATGAGATAAAAAAAAGAAAAACAAAACAACTTAAGTAACTTTACCTTTTATTACTATACTAGAGGCCTGGTGAACAAAATTTGTGCCTTGCACACTCTCCAATCCAGGACCCCTTGGGGGATATCCTACTGCTGGTTTAGGCCCCCTCTGCCACCCTAGTCACCCCTTAGCATCCCCCTTTCTGGCTTGGGATTGTGCCTAAACTGGCAGTCGGACATCCCTCTCACAATCTGAGACTGCTGGCTCCTAACTGCTCACCTGCCTGCCTGCCTGATCAACCCCAACTGCCTCCCCTGACAGCCTGATCACCCCCAACTTCCCCCTGTCAGCCTGGCCACCCCCACTTCCCCCCCTTCCAGCCCGGCCACCTCCAACTCCCCTCCCCCCCCTCCCCCCCCCCCCCCGCCGGCCTGGTTGCCCCATACAGCCTGCTGTTCAGTCATCCATCCTGTTGTTTTGGTCATCATGTCCCCTGGCTTTTTATATATTAGGATCACCTTTTCTTCTTGAGTACGGCAGGCCTTTTAAAGAGAAGCCTACTAGTTTTTCATGTTTTTCCAATTTCATTAGTAACTACAGATCATGGGGAAAGGCAGGGCTACCTTTTGAAACTTGCTGGCTTGTTTTCATGGTTTCTTAGCTTGGATACCACTTTCATCATTTATCTGTAACTTCCACCTGTAACCAGCATTGATATTCTGGATCTTGCAGTGAGATTCACTTCGTTTGATGTAGTGGAGAACTTCAAAGGCTAAAATTGGGGATCACTTGGCTTTGCGAGAGTGCAGAGAGTTGAAAGCCCAGTCAGACCATCCAGTCTGCTTCTCTATTTTCCACTGGACAGTTAACACGGAGGATGTGCCTTAGGTGAGCAAAGAGTCTGCTAGGTGACACTCTATCACTCATTATAATACCCAGGGCTCCCATAAGACTAGAAGGAAGAGGTGAGAAAATGAAATATTCATCATCTGTTTGGGATGTTAAATGGAGCAGCTTTGACTTTGTAGCATCAAATGTATCTACCATCCTAATTAAAATCACCCTGTATATTAGATTAAATTGAAGTAAGTAACTGGAATAAATTTATTTTATGTTTTTATAATCAACTAGAGGCCTGAATTTGTGCATGGGTGGGGTCCTTTGGGGTGGCCTGCAGGGATTGGGTCCCAGCTCCTGTCCCCAGGCTTACAGCCCTGCAGCCCCACCTGGCACCCCACCTTGGCCTGTCACTACCCCCTCACCTGCTCCACCATCCTATCTGTGGGGTGATCTATTGGGGCCGGGCCCCCCACCTGGCTTGCTCAGCACCTGGGAGTTGGTGGCAGCCCCGCCCCCTGCCGCCCCCGCTGGTTGCTGTGTGTGAGGTGATTGGCTGGGAAATCAGGTCCGACTCCTACCTGCCTTGGCATGGTACACCCCACTCACCTGTTCCACCATTCCCCCACGGTCCCACTCTCATTGGGCCCAACAGGGCCAGCAGTGCCTCCACTGCTGCCTGCTGCCAGCGCTGTGCTGCTGAGGCTGACCATGTTCTGCACCTCCCCCTGGTGGTCAGCACACGTCATAGCGAGAGGGTGAACTCCTGGTTGAACAATTTGCATATTAGGCTTTCATTAAATAGGATTTTGTCTAATAAAAAAGTAAATGAATCTCCCCATAACTCCCTCCCCACACATTTTTTCCTTTGGCTTGGATTCTGAAGTTAATTCTTATCACCCAGGCCATTGGAAGTGAGTAGAATTAACAGTTTCTTTTTATTCTTGCACTTGGTTTTCCTCTCCTCTAAGAATTTGGGTGAAGAGATAATAATTATCAGGTCAGTATAAATCTTCCCCCAAGCCTTCAATAAAGGCAATAAAACAATTTTTCCCTTTAATGTATTAGAGAACATCATCAAGGAAAGGATGTTCAAATGTGACTTCATAAGAGAAAAATATACTCTCAGTAATGACTGCTGTGACCTTTGGAAAGGTTTTCTGAAAATGTACTTAGATCGCTCCTGTTTAGGCAGCAGAACCACATCTGTTCTCGGTCCTGTAACTATTGACCGAGTCCCGCAGCGGTGGCTTCTCATGACAGCACAATTGAGCGCAAGTCCTGGCCTTTGCCTGGCGTGCCACCTGGAGAGAGGCTTTTGACACATCAGCTCCACTGCGGGTCGTAGGTGAATGGTCCCGAAACGTTTCTGGAGTCACTCAGGTAAGACAGCCTTTGGAAATCGTGCCTTGTCATTTTTATGGTGGTATCCTAACAGAAAAAAAATGATTGACCAGGTGACCCGATTCAGACACTCCTCTCCAAGTCAGACTCCAACATCCCATCACCAGGTCACTTTCTGTTTCCCACAGGAGAATAGGACGGGGCCATTTCAAAGCACAGGTTAGGTCATTGTTTTCTTGCTTCTTCCCATGAAAAAGACAATCAGACTCATTTTCTTATTAAACCCCAAATGGGGACCTTTCCTGTAACGGCATGAAAACGTAGCAGAGGCAGAAGGCAGCCATTGGTAATTAGGAGACAACAATCTTCTGGCACTGCCCACCCTAGTCCCTGCCCCCTCCCAGCCTGTATGATTTGGAAGGAGTGCAGGTCTCAGCTGCTGGTACAGGGAACATTCTCCTCTATTTAGCAGCAGGGGCGAGGGGGGGAGGACTTGAAAATTTCCATGTTATTTTGGGCAGAATTAGCAAGTCAAAGAGCATTAATTGAAAGGAAAAATATGGTTTTTCTCCAGAAATGTCATAGGCAGTTCTGTTATCGGTCCTTCTCACATGAAGGCAGGTCATCATTTAAAACAGTAAATCAACATAAAAGCACAACATCAAATTGGCACAATCTCACGCAACTGATGTTATTACGATTTAAAAAAAATCTATTTCATTGATTTTTTACAGAGAGAGAGAGAGAGAGAGAGAGAGAGAGAGAGAGAGAGAGAGAATTAGAAACATTGATGAGAGCGAATCATCGATCAGCTGCCTCTTGCACACACCCTACTGAGAATGTGCCTGCAACCAAGGTACATGCCCTTGACCGGAATCGAACCTGGGACCTTTCAGTCCGCAGGCTGACACTCTATCCACTGAGCCAAACCAGTTTTGGCTTATTACGATTTTTTTTAACAGCCGAACCATGTTGCATATTTAAAAAAAACCTGTGTATTTACAAATTAGAAGCCATCGGTTGGTAAACATTATTTAGCAAGTTCCTCTGCAAGGATTTAAAAGGTCATTGAAAATACCAAAATCATTACAGATTGCTGCAAAGTTTGCGGAGAAGGCGAGTCTGCAAGGCCTGGGACCGGTTCCATCTGCTCGGGGCACACCCGAAGGGAGCCTGGGAGCCTCGGCCACAGTGGGAAGCTCCCTGTGATGACACCGTCTCTCCAGGGAGAGCTGTTTAGTTTGAAATGTGCTCTCTGGGATTAAAAAAAAAAGGTTTTATAAATATTTAATAGATTTTTTTCCGGTTGAGATACCCACCCACACACACATAACGGTTGGCCATTAAAATCTATTTTCAATTCTATTTGGAATTCAACTGAACTATCAGGTAGACTTTGGTCTGATGTGCACAGTGACACTGAGATGAGAGATTTGAAGAGACATGGGTTTTGAGCTGGAAATTTTTTCGGGCAGCGGTGACTTACCGGCATAGTCTTTAAAAACCACCGAAGGGAAGAAAATGAAAATGTGTCATAAGGCGTGGAACTGCCAAGAAGGCGCCACGCATATTTGAGAAATCACTGCCGCGTGGTCAGGTGCCATTGTCTAGAAAACTCTAATAGCCTACAGTTTGCACTTTTGTTTTCATATTTTAATTGCATGGTTTTTACAGCTGTGAGACAAAATTTCCATTGCGTGTTGTTCCTCTTTGGTAATGTAGCAAGGATCAGGAACTTAAGGGAAGAGAACTTCAGGTTCCTGTGGAAACCATGTCTTGCCTTATTTCTCTCTGTTTTCCTGAGCGTGCACAGAAATCAAAGACCCACACGTTACGCTGCCCAGCAGAGATGCTTGCTTAGGAAGGGGCCGCGGTCAGTCGTGTCCTCTGACTTTCTCAGGGAATAGATTAATAGACAAAGTGGCAGCAAAATATCAAGTCAGCTTTGCCAAGTGCTGTCAATGCTGTTAGAGCGCCTTTTGAATCATTGCAAATTTGAAAACATGGCCACAGGACTTTAAATGAATGCTCTCTGGGGAAATATACATGGACAGGGGAAAGATTCTACCTTGCGGTGATCCATCACCTTTCAGATCCCTAACGATAAAACAGTTTTTCTTTTGCGAAACTTTTGACTTGGGAAAAGATGTTTGCTTCCCAGAGGCTGGCTGTTTTTAGGGAAAGTAGAACTCATTAGCATTGCACAAATATGGAGTTACTGTTGGGGTCATGGGGTCAAAGTTAAAAGTTTCTGGAAGACTTTGAGGTCACTGATTGTAAATGCATTCTTCCAGTAGACAAGAAAATAAATAGAAAAAAATTAAGATTATAAATATTTGCTAAAAACGTGTTACTTAAGTGAATATTTATTGTGGGATGCTGACAGGCAGGAAAAAAAGAAACTAGACAGACTGCTTATAGGTTTATAATAAAAAATTAAAAAGAAAATATATCTATACTTTTCATACCTTTTTTTTTTGTTTTGAAATTGCAATTTCATTCAAGAAAAAGGAAGTAGTCTTCTGTTGTGGTTAATGATGGATAGAAGTGTAAACACCTTTGCAAGGAAGTTAAAACATAGATGTCAGACAAATGTGAAGTTATAGGTGATCAATGAAAGGAGAGAAGTTAATGGATGTCCTTGTCTACTATGCATCATTGTTGTCATTTTTGAATGAATTATTCAATAAGTTGGTTTCAAATCAAACTGGAATTAGCTTAAGTGAAAATGGGCAAGTATTGACTGAGAACTGAAACTTGTGGCAGATGACACCACAGTCAGGAACACCAGGAGGATTTATTTTCCCTCTTCTCTCCTTTGGCTGCTCTCTACAAGTTGACCTCTTCCCCCTACACCCTCCCACCCCCCCTGCACCAGTCTGGCTTCTCTGTGCTAGGCAGAAACATGGCTGCTGCATATTTCCCAAGTCTATCACCAGACAGAATGGGGATCCTAGTTTTTATTGTTAAGTTCATAGTTCACAGGAAAGGGTTGTTTATCTGACATTGGGTCAAGTGCACATCCCTAAAGCAATCAAACCACTTTTGCCAGGTTTCTATTGTATTATTAGTAAGCTCAGAGGCACCAGTGGCCCCTTTTCCAACCCACTGCAGCAGTCAGGAGAAAGAGATGCGGGGGCTGACCGGCAGAACCTGAGCCACGATGAACAGATTGCTCTACCACACGTTTCTGTGAAAGAGAGAGCTAAGGATCTACTTGGCTATCGCCACCAGTAGCCCTGTTCGCCTGACTCTTTTGGCTTTTATTGTCATAACAGCTTGAACGAAAATTGACCTCTAGATACAACCAGCAAGAAAATACATGCTCCTACTAGGTCGGGTCTTTAAAGACGAAACATTGAGATTCTAGCAAAAACACTCTGGGGATCGGACTTGCTAGGAAAAGTCGACAGGGGCTGCCACCTTCAGCAAGGTCCCCCCCTCAGAGGCCCCTGACCTTTGGGAGAATCCCCCTTACAGACATTCCACCCAAGTCCCCTGCTTCCCCACAAAGAGTTTTTAGTAATGCAACTCCCAAACAAAACAGGTAACTAAAGAAGGGGGGAAATAGATGGCCCAGCAGAAGAGAGTGCTGTTCTGAGTGGACAAAATTAGCATAGTGTACCTTTACCACGTGCAGTTAGCTGAGCATGTTTTCTGAGACTCAAAGACTTAGTCTTAATTCTCTAGGCTTTATCATCCCTAAAAGGCGAAGCTTTTTCTTATGGAAGAATGCTGTTTGTTGGTAATATATATTTAAAAAACAAAGAACATAAGCAAAGGAAATACTTGAGAAAAGGCCATGCTATAGTTTCACAACTAAAGCAAGAAATGATTATTATAATATAAATGAATCCAAGGAAGACATAAAGTAGCTAAATAGAAGTTAAGCTTTCTCCTCTCACATTACTTGTATGATCCGGACTTCATTTGCCCAGGTGAGCTTCAGGATACTGAGTGACTGGTTCTAGGCATGAGGCAGCTGATATTTACAGGTGGTTTAGAGCTGTTTTCTCACTGCGCTGGGACTGAGACCTCCAGAACTGTCTCAAAGCAGGTGACCAAGAGTGAATGAGTAATGGTTGTTTTGGAGTAAAAAAAAGGCAGGGCAGCTTTTAGCAACATCTCAGAATGATGCTATCTATGACTTCACTGTGGGAGGAAGACTTGAAGTTGACTGATGAAATGTTTTTGATGAAGTAGACCATGCTTCCAACTTAGTCACTACACATTCATAATTATGCCACTTCATAGAGAAAAAAGTCCTTTGACTATTGTTAAGTGTGGACTTTACATACAAAATTAAGACATTATTTTAACAAAAGCCTTGTTGGTGTTTTGACCAAAATAAGTACCTTTTAAAAATAGATTCTCCCTTCCCACTAGATATATGGATTAAAATCTTCACAATTAGGATATTAAATGCACATAAAACTCAAGCATGTTGACATTTCAATGAAGAAACAGTTCTCAAATGGATGGGTCTTACCTAAGTCAATAGGTCGGAGAGAAATGGAAGAAGTCTCATCAGGAAACTGTATTTCCATCTGGAATGTACATTTAGGTATTCAACAAATATTTATCAGGCACCACAAGTGCCAGAGGCTGTGTTAAAGTTGTAAATAGAAAGAGGAATCTCTGAGGTAAGGAGCGTCTACTTGAGTGGCTCACACATATTTCAGTAGGACTGGGTACAACAGGCCATGTGCTGTAATGCAGCTTACAGAGTGTGCTGTGGAATACAGAAAAGAGAGCCAAGTAGTAAGTGCTGAAAGCTTCTGTGTTCTTCAGTATTTAAAGAGATGCATACTCCAACTCAAGTTGAAAAATGGTGGGGAAATGTGAACACCCGTCAAAAATTGCAATTCCGCATACCTTTCGGGTAATATAATCAAGTGGAAATCTCAGTGAGTGTAACCAGGAAAAGAATGGAACTTAGAAATCTAGATATATTTTAAAGTTTTACATTCCTCAAGGTTATCAAAATTTCCCCCTTGTTCTTGGAAAGTGAACTTGTCACTCTGTGTCCAAAACTTAATGAGATATTTAATAGTTTCAGACTAATGATAAAATATTTCCAGTACATGGACTCCACAGATAATGTCAGTGAATCCAGAGCTTCCTTCTGGTTTTAAGTTTTTTGTTTTTTGTTTTCCCCATTTGAGACAATATTATTACCTCCTGCTACCCCCTTATTATTATTACAGATCATGGAAATGCCCATGTAGATGTCCGGTCTCTGCAGCTGCCTCTAGAAATAGAACCCCCAGTGGGTAGCTGCTGTCACAAGAGAGACCACTTCTTGCTCTCAAGATAGTGTCTTCCTCTTGAAGGAGTGGCCGTCTCTCATGCTAGTGCCAAGCCGGGAAGCTGTATCTGGTGACAGTAGCTGCCTGTTGCCATGTGACCCATCCAGGCAGCTGCCTGTCATGAGATTTAAGGGATTCTAAGGGATTATGTGTGTTTTTTGTTTGTTTTATTATTTTTTGGGGGGGGTTACAATGGTTAATAAAATTATATAGGTTGAAGGAAAACAATTCTACCACACATCATCTGTATATTGTATTGTGTGCTCACCACTTTAAAGTCATGTCTCTTTCCATTACCATTTATCCCTCCTTCACTTTCTCCTCTTCCCCTCAAACCCCTTTTTCTTTGGTAATGATCATATTTTTGTCTGTCTATGAGGGTTCTGTTTTTTTTGTTGTTGTTGTTGTTAATTACTTTATTTTTTTTTCCACCCAGCTCCTCTACCCCCACCCTTCTGACAGCTATAAGTTGTTTCTGTTTCGTTTGTTAGTTTGTTCTGTTCACCAGACTCCACATATAAGTGAAATCACATGGCACCTCTGACTGGCTCACCACAGCCAGCACAATACTCTCCAGATCCATCCACACCTCCGAAAAAGGCAAGATTTCCTTCCCTTCCACAGTGTAGCATTCCATTCTGTAAAAATGAACCACAGCTTTGTTATCCACTCATCTGCTGATGGGCATTGGGCTGTTTCCAGAATTTAGCTATTGTAAGTAGTGCTGCTATGAATATAGGGGTGTATATATGTTTTCAAATGAGTGTTTTGGGTATCTTTGGATATATTCCCAGAAGTGGAATCCCTGGTTCATAGGGCAGTTCTATATTTAATTTGTTTGAGGAAACTCCATACTGTTTTCCACAGTGACTGCACCAGTCTGCATTCCCACCTACAATGCAGGGGGGTTCCCTTTTCTCCACATCCTCGCCAACACTTGTTCTTTGTTGATATATTGGGTGTAGCCATTCTGACGGGCATCAGGTGACGTCTCATTATGGTTTTAATTTGCATTCCTCTGATGATTAGTGACATTGAGCATCTTTTCATATACCTGTATGTTCTCTTTAGAGAAGTGTTCATTTTTTAAAAAATTGGATTTGTGTGTCTGTGCTCACAAATATCTCATTAATATCTCATTAATGCTTTCAACTAACCATTTGTGGTCAAAGAGGTGAATCTATAACAGAGTTTTTCCTCATGTTATCTGGCCAGTGTTGAAAACATAGCAAGTAACTTTCAAGATTTATTCATTTCAAAAAGGTTTCTTTCTAATTAAGGGTAAAAGTGAAAAAAAATTAATCAAATATATTTGATAGCATTGGTAAGCATACATCTAAAATTAGTTTATTTGTTCAATTTTTTCTTCTTTATTAATCTTTCATTTAGGAAAGGAGGCATTCTGTGGATAGGCATTTATAATCAAATTTACAGTATGATAATGCAGAAAAACTAAATGAAAACTGGTGAAAAGATAAGTCCCTTTCAGGCTTCTAATAAATTATTTGTGCAAAGGGAAAAAGAAAATCCTTAGAAAAAAAATTGGGAGACCTAGCGCCATTGTTAGATGCAATGTCAGTTGCTCATTGGTTACACAAAGCTACATATTCAGTCTGGCCAGTGTGGTTCAGTGGTTGAGCATCAACCCAGGAACCAAGAGTTCACCTGTTCGATTCCTGGTCCCTGCATAAGACTGGGTTGCAGGCTTTATCTCTAGTAGGGGTCGTGCTGCAGGTAGCCAATCAATGATGTTTCTCATCGATGTTTCTATCTCTCTATCTTTCTCCCTTCTTCTCTTTCTAAACATCAATAAACATATTTAGAAAACAAACAAAAAAAGTACATATTAATTCAGTACATCCCAATATCAAATTATGTGTAGATATTGATGGCAACAGGGTCACCAATGTTTTACTTTTAAAATATATTTTCCTTTACAATTTTTTAGTAAATGAATTTGCAGTAATGTGTACTGTAATTGATATAAGCAGAAAAATATGTGAATAAACATAAAATAAGTAGATATAGAAAAATAAGAATTTATAATACCGATTGAGTGAGTTGATGGTTGTTGAAGGAATATTGTGTGTATTGTATGGCATTATATATTGTTTGATCTTATATAATAAAGATCTAATATGCTAACTAGACAGGATGGCAGAATGACCTTCTGGAATGACCAGTGGGTGGGACCACAAGGGCTGAGGCAGCCAGGGCTGCAAGGGCTAAGCCCCTTTGCACAAATTTCGTGCATTGGGCCTCTAGTATTATACATAAAAGAATGGAAAATCATGTGCTGTCAGTGAAAATGAAAAAAAAACACCACACAAACAAACAACAAAAAACATGGTGGGATGCAATGTTTTTCCTCTATGGGCTGTTTCCATGTGGAAGAGAGGCACTGAACCAACTGCTCTAGGTGGTATATTTTATTAGATCTATATGTTGTCTTATTTTTATTTTGTACAATAAAAGATAATAGTTTATTTGTAGAGTTGGTAAACAAACGCAAAAAATTTTAAAAGAGCTTGGCTGGAGAGAGAGAAATGAGCAGTAATAATCGTGTTAGGAGGCATAGATTCACCAGTGGGATACTCAAGGCAATCCAGAGAAAACATCCTGAAGCTTAAAGGGTGTGGAACTTCATTTCACGTGTCAGCTTGATAGGGCTAGAAAGTACCCAGCCATTTGGTTAAGCATTATTCAGGGTGTGTCTGTGATGGTGTTTCTGGATGAGATTAGCATCTTAATCAGTAGATTAGGTAGAGCAGATCACCCTCCTCAATGTGGTTGGCTCTCACCCAGTGCTTAGACCTGAACAGAACTATTGATGGGGTAAAGGAGAACTTGCCCTCTGCTTGACTGCTGAGCTGGACATTAGTCCTCACCTGCCCCTGGAGCAGGACTCACATGTCTTTGCTCTTGGTCCCCAGGGCTTCAGACTTGGACTGGAGTGACACCATTGGATTTCCTGGGTCTCCAATTTACAGATGGCACACACGGGACTTCTCAGCTTCCATAATTCGTGTGAGCCAATTCCCCATTTTTATATATTTTCTAGAGAACCTTGACTACTACACAGGGCAAACACCGAGGGGCAGGATGTAATAGATTAGAGATGTTTGCAGCAGAGGGTTTGCTGTGGGATGTAGCAGTACTGAATCCTAACGCATGTCCTTTGGCTCTCTGTACTTTCTTGGAATGTTTACTTTCATACTGTCATGAACATGAGCTCAACTTTCACTAAATCCAAGAGGTGCCTACTCCCCAAAGCCAATGGAAGTCCTTGCAATAGGCCAAGTGCTTCAATTTTATTCTTTGTCCTTCACATATATCCCTCAATATAATTAATTTGTCTCAAATATGTGAATTCAACAATGAAAGCAGATCCTTTTATTTAGTAATAACTCAGTTTCATTTTAGATCTCAATGGCCTGTCACAAAGGCTTGATTGCCATCATTGCTCAGTGAGTATGTGATGTCCCCCTATTTGTCTAGTTCAGATTTAATATATGACACTTAATGTCATTTCTTATTTTATGTTTTAGACCCACAATCATCTTCTTTTGATGCTCAGTTATTCCCTTTAATATAGAATCTTAGGCCTATATAGGGACTTATCTAATAGAGCGATTTCAGTCCATTTGTTATGCTGGTGATTTCTATACAATGCATACCTATTACATCTGAGATGCAAAAGACTAGAGCAGTGTTTCCCAAACTTTTGACATATGTGTACCCCTTCTATAATTTTCATAACACTGAGTACCCCTCATCAAAAAAAGGATGTATTTTAATAACAATCAATATATATACAAAATAATAATAAACAAAATAAAATTATTAATAATAAAATATAAATAAGTTATATTATAAATAATATTTATTTGCACACTGGACCATCTCACACCTCACAAGACTGTCTTGAGTTGACTCATGAGAACGTAGAATTAGGCACAGCTAACCACAGTGCAGTGCATATGCCCCCCAAACTCTGGTGCAATGCGTACCCCCACCAAACTCTTCCCGTACCCCTGGGGGTATGCGTACCACACTTTGGGAAACACTGGACTAGAGGATTTGAATTTTATTTTCTCCCTTATCTGTGGGGAGAGCCTGCTTTTGGCGTTAAGTTCTAGCCAATAATTTACCATTTTCACTCTGATCAAAGTGCCATGCAATTTTTATTTCAATTCAATCTTTGTGACTAAGGGCAGATTTAGGATGAAGCATATAGGTCCGCAATAGACAGAATACACATGCATTTTCCTTCTGACTATGGGGATCAACGTGCTGGCCAGAAATGGAAGGAGAACTCTGGTTACCAATTTTCTGCTTTTGGAGATTTTACCTTTTTAACTATTAATAAGTTGAGCTATGAGGTAATAAATATGTTTAATTTTAAACATATGTGGAGGACTAAAATACAGGGGCGGGGGGAAAACCCTTTTAAAATAACAATTTATTTGACTCTTTTCTACTAAAGCAAAGACATACCAATTATATAGTCAACTTTGGTTAGGGAATTATTACCTGTACAACTTCCAGGAAAAGCCGACGACCTCTCATGAACTGGAAGGTGGTTTCAGTGCCCTCCACTCAGTTTGTTGTATAGTACAAAAACTAGGCAACTCCACCACGAGGGAGATTAATTTGATTCACTACTTTGGTAGTTTATACACAGAAAGTTGCACTTTGTTACAAGGTTGAATGCTGTGAAGTGCTGAGCCTGGTCTCCATTCATTCTGTGTTTCCTGTGAGTCAGGCACTTTGTGAAGTGATGGGGGTAAAGGTGAATTAGGAATATTTATGCGCAAGAAGGGAATTGTTTTGTCAGGGAATTCGAACTAGCACAGCAGTCTCTCCTGAAACAGAGAGTGAAGGTGCCACCTGTGACAGGATGAGGGACACCTGATGGGGGAGCACCCAAAGAGAGGGAACCTGGGCCACACCTTAAAGCTGAGAAATGAAGGGCTAGAGCAGTGGTTCTCAACCTTTCTAATTCTGTGACCCTTTAATACAGTTCCTCATGTTGTGGTGACCCCCCCAACCATAAAATTATTTTCGTTGCTACTTCATGACTATAATTTTGCTACTGTTATGAATCGTAATGTAAATATCCGTGTTTTCCGATGGTCTTAGGTGACCCTGCTAGCGATTCTCAACCTGTGGGTCAACACCCCCAGATTGAGAATCGCTGCTGTAGAGCCAAGGACCGTGGCACCTGGCTCCTGGGGGAACATTGCTCTTAGCAGTGACCTCCTTAGAAGGGGAATGCTGGATGAGGCTGGAGCAACAGGTGAGGTCAGGCTGGAGAAGTCATGTGTACCATCTGGGATCGATTAATGAAATCCATGGAGGAGCATGACAAGATTTAATTTGCATTTTGGAAAAGCACATATGCCTGGTGGTTTTATGAAAACTGAATTTTAAAGGGAAAGCGCTAACGTTTGGATACAAGTGAAAAAGGCTTGGATTTCAGAAGTACAGGAGGGAAGAGGTAATATATTTTGTTAAAAAAAAATTAGGTGGTAAAATAAGCAGTTTGGTAATTTATTAGGTTTTGGGTAACAAAGAATAATAATAATACGATTAATGATATCTAATATAAATTGTAGTTTCCTATAAACTTTAACATAAGTGGGATGAGTGGATACATTTGTCTATTTAATAATTTATTTATTTATCTCTTTATTTGTTCTGTCTTTTAGAACTTATGACATAAGGAGGGAGACAGATAATGAGTCAATGATTACTATATATATTTATATTACAACTAGAGGCCTGGTGCACAACATTTGTGCAGGGGGTGTGTGTGTCACCTCAGCCCATCCTGCACCCTCTCCAATCTCCTCAGGGGATGTCCGACTGCCAGTTTAGGATCAGGCCTAAACCGGCAGTAGAACATCCCTCTCACAATCCGGGACCACTGGCTCCTAACTGCTCACCTGCCTGCCTGCCTGATTCCCCCTAACAACCCTCCCCCTGCTAGCCATGTCACCTTTTGCTTCCCCCCCCCATGCCAGTATGGTTACCCCCAAATGCCCCCCAAATGGCCTAGTCACCCCTCACTGCTCCCCTCTGCCAGCCTGATTGTCCTCAGCTGACACCCCCCCCCTCCTTGAGGGCCGATTGCCCCACACAGTCTGCTGCTCAATTGTTTGGTTGCCCCTACCTAACCTTCTTGCCCACCTGGTCATCTCCAACTGTCTCCCCTGCTAGCCTGGCCCGTGAAGCCTGAAGCTCAGTTGTTTGGTCACCCCTCACTAACCCCCCACCGACCTGGTCACCCCATGCAGCCTGCTGCTTAGTCATTTGGTCATTCCTCACTGACCCCTCGTGCAGGCCTGATCACCTCACACAGCCTGTTCAGTCGTCCATTCAGTTGCGATGGTCATTTAGGCATATATAAATATATATGCGTTATTACTAAGCCTGAAAGATCTCAGGGAAGTTACCCTTACATAACGAATATTTAAAAATATTCTGCATACCATCTCATTTAATAAATCAACATTATTATATTATAGCGATTGGCACTTGCTTAAGCAAATAACACACACAGCTGTTATTATTCAAACAGAAAAGAATTAAATGTTGATAGCAGTTGAAATAAATGTTCATCTAGAGGTGACTTATATGCTAAAGTTTCAAACTTACCTACTTTTCTCAACTCACACAAACGCCTGCCTGCACACAAGCCTATGAGATTTATCTTTGTCACCAATGCCCCATCAGACATTTGAGGAATTTCATCAATGTCAGCCAAGAACCATT
Organism: Vespertilio murinus; assembly: GCA_963924515.1. Classification (NCBI taxonomy): domain Eukaryota; kingdom Metazoa; phylum Chordata; class Mammalia; order Chiroptera; family Vespertilionidae; genus Vespertilio; species Vespertilio murinus. The sequence goes on along the minus strand of OZ004707.1, from coordinate 34,309,860 downwards.
TGTAGCATTGAATGAGTACAACTTGGAGGCTATACCTCATGTAATTCAGTTTCAGGCAAGCTGGAAATGTGCCCAGGATAGATGGCAGAGCTCTACTACGGGATGAACAGGGTAACTGCAAGCAGGGCAGGAGAGAAATTCTCTAAGGACATCTGGAAGCCAATTGCCTGCATTGCAGTGCAGCCCTCGGCTATGAAACAAACCAGGCGAACAGATCAACCTCAGGTACAGCAATCAGATGGAGCAGTAGGGAGGTGGCTGTGAGGTGAAGAACGAGAAGGCAAAACGAAGTCACAACTGATTTTATGTAAACCTCAGGATGAAATATATTTCTTCTGGACCATGGCTATGTTAACGGCACAGTAGGGTTACATCTATTTAAATTGCTGTTTTGAAATGTTGCTCAAGTTCTCTGACAAGTTTTCTGTTTGTGGGATGTAAAGAATTTCCTTAAGCTTGCAGTTAAAGCAGAATTCAACGTACTGTAATTCCTTAGAGACCCTTGGAGTCCTGAGCTAATTCTCACAATTATAATTTTTCAGTATTGTACGTGATAACAAACAAGACCTGGACAGAGAGGGAGAAGGCAGGAAAGAATGGCATTTTGTTTTGTTTTTTTGGTCTGACATTTTTTTGGTATCTCTGTTTGGTTTGAATAGATCAGATAATTAAAGAAATAAAACAGGCCAAAAAAGTGCTGGCTGGAGCTACTTGTTCGATGTGGTTTCACGGCAGCATGAAATTAGTTTTCAAAATCCCATTGAGACCCTTCCAACCTGGTCCTTTTGTCAGGACCCAACAAGTGTGCCTAGAGCAATTCATTATAGCCTCTAGGATTCAGTTTTTCCATCTGTAAAATGGGTATGCCAGACACACCATCTTATTGGTGTGTGGTGAGGGTTACAACTGTTAACCTATGTGGCCCACACATCATAAACACTAGACCAGTGTTTGTTATTGTTCCTCTATATAAAATGAAGATGTCTAACAATTTTCACTGTTCCATCCAGCTCTGAAATTGAGCAATGTTGTACAGAACATTTTTAGTTTGTGCTATTTTCAAACAGCGGAAAATTTCATTTTGTGACAGAATGACTGCATATATCTAAATAAGTGATCTAGACAAGATAAAAATCTCATAAACTAATAAATGAGGTAGAGAGTTATAAGGCTACTATCAAGACTCTGAGTTTTTTGAAAGCTGCAAAGGGCTTCTATTTGCTTGCTTTGTTTGATACAAACCTCCCCTTTGTGTAGACAGAAAATGAATTATACTTAAAAATTTCAGTGTAAAATGAAAGCATTTCAGTTTTATAAAATTGTAAAGTGATTAAGTTCTAAGATAAAGCTTATACTTTTTTCAATAACAAAAATTCCTTAGCAGAGATGCAAATGTGCTTTCTTATTTTTAATTTTACCACTTGGTATAAAAACTGTGTGTACTGCCGATACAATCACAGAACATTTTAATAAAAACAAAGAAAAACAAGGAGTGGATTAAGCTATCCATTAACATTGTGTCTGTGTCCACTCATTTTTTTTCTCCTGAAAACGAACACTCCATTTTAGAGCCTGCAGCTACCTGGCCGAAGGGATTCATTATTCCGTGATTATTACAGGAATTTGGACAGTTCCATAAATCCAGATACTGAAATGTGTCATAACATGAAAGTGATTTCAGGAGAAAGAGATTATTTTTCTGTATGCTGTGTCTGGCTTTTATTTCTAAAACAGACATTTAAAATAGTCATTTAGGGATGTATATCTTCATTGGTGATGTCTATGAAGAAAATGAAAAAGGAATTCTGTTATCACCCACTGATAAACAAAGAAATTCTGTTTTCAGTGAGCAAAGTTATTAAAATGATGTTTTATGTTTATATCTTCTCTGTCTCCACTTTTATGATTTTTGGTAGAGAGGACCATATTTGGACAAGTAAGCAAAATACATTTGGACTTGCTTTTCGCTTTCATTACAAAAAGAGTCTTTGGACTGAACGCTGAGCATTCATGAGGTCTTCTTTATCCATTTTAGATTGCACATTATTCCAATAAACTGCAGTTTCAGCTATTATAATAAGTGGGTTCTGATTTTTCAGCATTGAAGTAAAAGGATAACTTTGTGTGTATGCCTCTAAAAAAAGAGATTTTTAGAAACGAAAGGGAACTGTTTTGTTTATTATAAGGAAACTAGAGGCCCGGTGCACAAAATTCATGCATGATGAGGCAGGGAGGGTGGGTCCCTCAGTCCGACTTGCACCTTTTCCAATCTGGGAGCCCTCAGGGGATGTCCTACTGACGGCTTAGGCCTGCTCCCCTTGGTTCTCTGCTTTCTGCAGACCTGTCTGCTGGACACCATAGGCCCTGCTGTTTGTTCTCTGTGGGGGGCCTCCTTGTCCCTTGCCTCAGTGGCTAGGGGCAAACGGGGCCCTGCTGTCTGTCTGCTGTGGGGGCCCTGCTGTTTGCTGTCTTCTCTCTGTGGGAGCCTGAAGTCTATTGAGGTCTGTGTGCTCTAGTCATTCAGCAGGGAATGGGGGTTCCATTGCTGACATGGCCAACTCTGATTTCTGCTACCCCCATTCCTCCATTGGAGGTGACTTCAACTATGGAAGCTGTGTGGTTTCCGGGTAGGTCACCCTCTCCATGGCTCAACAGGCCTCGCTGCTGTGCAGTCGCCCTGGGAGACGGATTTCTGGGAGAAATCCCAAGGAGAGTGGAGTCTCAGAGGGAAAGCACTTCACTTCACTTCACCTCCCCTCAGGGCTCCCGGGCTGGAGCAGAGCACCTGTCCTGCTCAGGGCTCAGGGGGGGAGAGCCGCCCCAGGGAGTCCTCCTAGCCAGGTGTGAGAAACAAAACTGGAGCCCTTCCTCCTGAACCCTGTTGTCTTCGGGCATGTGAATGCATTTTATTTGATGCAGCCTCATGCAGCATGCAGGCATGCCCACTCACTCCTGCCAGACGTTACTTGTGAGGGAGTTCTGGCTAATTAGCATATTCCTCTCTTATGATAAAGGATATTTCATACAGTTTTAAACTTCAGACTCTGAATGAACCTGTAGTTCTTTCTCATTACCCTTGATATCTACCCTCGATAAAGGCTATCACCGACTATTAGACTATTCCCTACCTCATGCATGTCTAAACCGGAATTCCTACTATCCCCACCTGTTAGACATTATCATGGAACCACATAGGCCTCATTTGTGGCAATTATCACAGTTGCAAATTCATTTTCGTTATTATGCTATTTAAACACAATAGCTCATTGGAATGCAAAAATCTCTAAGTAGAGAGATGTGGTTCATTTTGCTAACCACTATTGTCTAGCACCAACACACACACACACACACACACACACACACACACACACACACACAGAGTATATTTTCTTATAAGGACACTAATCCTATCAAGTCAAGGCCCCACAGTTATGACCGCACTTAACCTTAATTACTTCTTAGAGAATCCATCTCCAGATGCAGAGATACACTGAGGATTTGAGCTTCAACATATTAATTTTGGGTTGACAGCAATATCAAGTCCATAAGAGATGGTATAGGCAAAACCTTAAGAGCAAAGCTTTTTAGGAAGCAAGGAGTAGTCAGCTGTTTCAGCTTCTATTTGCATGTAGTAGAATGAATAAAGCCTATTGGATTTGACAACATGTAGGTAATTGATGACCTTGGCACAGTCCCTTTCAGTGGAGTGGTAAGGGGAAAAGACAGACTGAAATGAGTGGAGAAGTAGTGGAAATTGTAGATTAGAGATAATAAGCAGGCCACATAAAAGCCTCGCCTTTAGGAGGAGCAGAGTAATGTGAAAGAATCAGGAGGACAAAAACAAAATCAAGAGAGTTTCTTCCTTTTTTTATTTATTTATGGTAGATACTGGAGGTTGTTTGTGGGAAGGAAAAAAATCCAGTAACAACAGAGTGAACTATTCAGGAGAGAGAAGGAGTCACTTCAGAAAAGCCTTTTGAAAGGCTGAGATGGGAAGATTCTTCATTGGCTAAGATAAAAGGTAGTTTCTCTATTTTCACAAGAGGAAGCAAATAAGGTCTGGGTTAAAAGCAGGAAATAAGATCAGATATTGTCTAAGGATTGTTTCAGTGAAGTACTAGGTAATGTGCTCAGCAGAAAAAAGGAAGTATAGAGTTTGAGGAGTGAGGAAAAAGACAATGAGATAGTCTTTCTAAGGTGTGGAGTAAGTTTCATCATAGAAAAAGAGTTGTTGAAGCAGGTTTATAAATGCAACCAGTAGAAGGAACAAAATATGCACACTTTCCTAAATACCAAGGATGTGTCACAGGGATCTCTCTCTCTCTCTCTCTCTCTCTCTCTCTCTCTTTCTCTCTCTTTCCCTCTTACCCCCTCCATCAGGGTGTGTGTGTGTGTGTGTGTGTGTGTGTGTGTGTGTGATTTTATTAAGAGATGAATTTGGACTCTTGGCTTCGATGAATTGCCTTTTATGTGATTTTATTCAGCAATTCTCAGCCTTATGAGTGTGGACATAAAGAGGTCAGATGAGCATGAAATTAATGTCTACTTTATATTTTCTAAGAGACTATGATTGAGGGATAAAGAGAGACAATAAGTATCTTTATAAGATATAGATGTAATGATAGGCCATGAATTCCAACGTGAAGAAGAAAAGAAGTAAAGAGAAGAAAGGAGGAAATAATGGAATAGGATTGGAGGTCATCATTATTAGGAATTGTTTTCCTGGGAAGGCTTATACAATATGTTTTAAGAATAAAAACTAGTGAGACAATAAAATCATTGATTTTGTGAATGAAGCCATTTTAGTGCAGGACAAATATCAAATTTGATTTATTTAGCCCATGAAGTAACAGTCTATAATCTTGGGGTAGAAGATGACTGACCTTCCTGAAGATAAAATGAAATAAACCCTGAGTCTACATGCCTGTGGAGTTAATCAAGTTTCCTGAAGAAGCAAATCACATTTTCAAAGTATTTTTTTTCTCTGTTCAAAATATTTAAATCTATGTTATAGCACACTCTAAGGAGGCCCCACCCGTAAAGTAATGGCCACATATAAAAATGGTAGTTGTTGATCTTTATTTGAAGACTGGTTTCTAGACCTCCACCACTAAGTTCAACAGATTGATTTATCAAATAACCATTTCCCCCAAAATGTACTCATTATAGAACCTACCAGCTTGGCCGAAGTCTCCTTCAGGGTTGGAAAAACTTATAATAAACTTAAATTTCAAAAGATCTTAGATGGACACTTTTAAATTTTGTTTTACATGGCACCTTACTAATCTTGTTAAAAATTTGTTGGCTGAATACTCAACAAGTCAAACTAGGTGTTAGGAAATTTCCGTCTGTGTTTGCAATTTAAAGCTGATTATAAGCTGGTCTCAATCTGCTGCTGGAGAAAAAGGGAGGAGCATTCATGCTTGAGGCATATGAGTCAGTTCAAAAAGTTCTCAGCCCAAATGAGTTCCCCAGAGAAGTTCAAAAATTCCTCATTGTCTTTTCTCTTTTGCTGTCCTTGTTTTACAGACTCACCTTTGACTATCTTAGACGTTAGCTCCAATGCATCGTAGGTCATAGGTCGCTTGAATCAGAGAATTTGTAGATGCACCTGATGTTTTAGGAATGTCTTACTTTGGATTAGAAAAAGTTGCCTGATAGGTGCTAAATGTGCCACAAGGTAAATGCCACCTTTCTGGAAGACACACTCAATAGTAAAGTTAATGGATGTCTATTTTTAGAGCTGGTAGTGTGTTTTTTTGTGTTTTTTTTTAATAATATACTCTGAAATGTATCTTTTTCTGTCTCAAGAGACACCAAAGTTAAGGATCATAATGCTGGATAATCTTGTAAAATAAAATAATGTTTTACAAATGCCTTTGAAAAATCAGGATGTTGTTACCAATATTTGTGTATGTTCAGAACTGTTTGCTTTTCTTTTTGTACTCTCTTACTTCAGTATAAATTAAAGTAGATTTCTTACCCTTATCTTTGCTGGCCTTTGGGAGACTCTCCTGAGCTGTCTGGTGCAAGTGGGAGGAATTGCTTCTTGATTGATTTGATTCCATCGCCTGACAAGTGGGATGTGGCTCATCGCAATGCCTATACTCCCCTTGCTAAGGTGCATGGCATGTTTCAGTATGTGATCTCAGTTCTCTGGCCTTTTAAACTCAATATGGTCCACCTACTCCACAGCAAAGCTAATTTTTGTGGAGAACTGAACTACAAAATTTATAGCACTCTCATAAAATTCCAAGAGGGGCTGTTGAAGAATGAAGGGATACTCTCCTCTCAGAATTTAATATTAGAAATTGACATAGATGAATTACAAAGCTATCAAAATCTCACTTATACACATATTATGACAACATTACATTGTACTGGATGTAATGAGTCTGGAAATACTTGTAGCTACCTCTCTATTCTTTGAGCCAGCACTATAGACAACATTTTACCTATACCTCAAAATGTCCCACCATTCTTAGAATTCAGGATCTAGGAAAAATAACCATTAATTTCTTGTTTTCAACCTGGAAGTAAGTGACCCAGTGCTGTCCAACCCATATGAAATAAGAACTATGTCAGTCAATGGAAGGAAGATGAGGTGTGAAGGGGAGGCAGCATCCAGACCAACATTTTCAAATGGTTAAAGGGAATCTTGTTTTCGAAAACTAGATAAACCACTGAGATAAATATTTGAGGTGAGCACATTCATTTAGGGATAGAAAGAGTTCCACACCTGGAGTTGTACTCCAAACAGTAAGAAAAGCAGTAAGAATGAGAAGGAGCTGGAGTAAAGGCATTGAATTAAGGGTTCATTTAAATTGCACTAAGCCCTAACTGGTTTGGCTCAGTGCATAGAGTGTGGCCTGTGGACTGAAGGGTCCCAGTTTAGATTCTAGTCAAGGGCACACTGGTTGCGGGCACATCCCTAGTATGAGGTGTGCAGGAGGCAGCTGACCGATCTGTCTCTCATTGATGTTTCTAACTCACTATCCTTCTCCCCTCCTCTCTGTAAAAAATCAATAAAATATATTTAAAATAATAAATTGCACTAAATACTGCATTTTGACCATTTCATAATTTGGAGGCTCTACTTTCTTAGGATATTATCTGATTTTCTTCTCAAAGGCAATAAGTTATTAATTCACCCAGTATCTGTCATCTTTCTATCTCCAAAGTGTTTTATTAAAGAGTAGGGACCATAACTTCTCCTGATAATGAGGAAAGGCCTTTAATTTTAACTCTAAAAGTCTTCCCATCTGAATCTTGATGATTTCCCAAGTAAAAGATCTGGAAGATTAAAGGAAATTTTTAGAACATAGAGAACTGACCCTGTGACAAATATATTCTGAGTCCTTTTCTGACAATATGGTAAGACCAAATGTTCTGCATATACTTTCCATACTGAATATTCAGAAGTATAAGAAAAAATACAGAAACATAAGTGCATATTCAAGTTCACTAAGTATGTAAGCACATAAATACAATAAAGGATCTTTCTAGGGGCCAAAAATTGAGACAGAGTTGATCAGGAGGAGGGAAAAGATAACATCTTTCTATTTATATTATCCACATCCCGAGCCAGCTGACTCTGACCAGCAATGCCATCAATAACTAGTTTACTAATAGCCCGGTCAGGGTAGAGGCCATTTGGATTATAAAATCCTTTCACAGAGATGACTTCAGGATGCAAGGAGAAAAAAAAAAAGGCATTTTCCGTACCTTGAAACAGAAGGTACTTAAACATTTTGTTTTGTTTTTCTTTCCTCTCTGTTTCATCCCTTCTCTTCAAATCAATAGCTTACCTGAATAGTACAGAAATAATTAGTTTTGGGCTGGATGTGGAAAATCCAGAGGAAAATATATTTTCTTAATTAAGGATGCATCTTTCAGAGGTCATAATCCTTTGGTCCATTAATTACCATGTTAGGGAGGGGAAGTAGATGCTAATAAATGTAGTCAGATGGCAGTTTTTTTGGATGGGAGGAGCATTTACCAAGTTAGATATGGAGAAAGTTTAAAAGATAAATATTACATTATCAAGATTTATAGAGTTTTATAAAAGGATGGTGGTGTGTAAGAAAAAAACCTGAACCTATGAAGAGCAGAGCAATAACACAAAACATATTTTTAAAATATATAACACAGACCTCTTCCAGATAGGTGAGCTAATAGAATCTTGTCACCTGTAAAAGGGGAAGGGGGGGGGAAGAGAGACACCTAATCCTGTTAATCTTGTTCCATCAGTGGAGACGAGAAGTTGGATGGGAGGAAACATTTTCAGGGAAGCACTCAGAATAATGGAACAACTCTGGGCGACGTGCTGAATGGTGATCTGATCCAATTACTTAGACTAAAAACCATGAAAAGAATTTCACACTTTGTCTGGCTAAGAAAACAGTTTTATCAAGTGCATGATCCTAAATGTGCTGAAACTTCTCTTTTCTCTTTTCACTGTCCTGCTTCAGTGGGTGCGCTACCTGGGAAAAGGAAAGGCATTGTTGATGACAGTTCTTTAAGTAGAGAGAGAACAATACATGGCATTAAGGTGCTGAGTGCTGAGTCTGGGAAGATACTGAAAAAAATGTGAGCTTTTAAGTGGGTTGGTGTGTTAAAAACTATGTATTGCTATTCTTTCCCAGGGTGGTTTTCATTTTCATAATTTTATTCTTTCTTTTTTTTTTTTGGTGGGTGTTAAAACCAGAGGTCTGAAATCAATGTTCATAAATAGACACGGTGCGTTCCTGGAAATGCTTTGAAATTATATGCAAAAGTTGTAATGGCAAGTGTATAGTTTCCCTCCAGGGACAGAGAACATAATATTTTTCAGACTTTCAAAGTGTTTTATGACTAAAGGTATGTTAAACACAGTATGAGGTGTGTTGTCCTTTGCTGCAGTTTGGTCGGAAGCCTTTCTGCCTCCTGCCCTCTGCTCCCCTGGGTCAAACCCATGTCCTTTCCCACCACCCGCAAGTGTAGCTACTGGAGGATACGTATATTTACAGATGTCTAAGTCAGGAGTTTGAGATAAGAAAAAAAAAAAATTCCTTCTGATTAGCAAATCAGGTCTTTGCTGGCAAAAAGACCTGGGAGTTGGCTGCACCCTGTCTGACCTTGGCATTCAAAAGAAGCTTTCGCTTCATCCCACTCAAAGACGTACTTCTGTGGTGCCAAGAAAGGGATGAAGTCTTACACCATACCCAAGAAAAAGCCATCTAAGAGGAGTGAGGTTAAGATTATTTTCGTCTGAAATACTGCGAGAATGGCAAAATGTCTCCCCTTCTTTGGGGTTTGAAATCTTCATGGCCAGTCACTTTCTCAATCAGGAGTGAAGTGGTATCAGACCCACTGTTTCCACAAACTGACATAGTGAAGAGCAGTAATTCCCCAAAGACAAGCAAAAGCCTCACAAGCCAACCAACCAAACAAGACTGCTTCCCAAGTGTCACAATGAGACAAAAATGAGAGTGACCACTGGAAAAGCACAAAGTAGCAAAAACCCTCTCCAGCGTAACAACCAAACAAAACGTGTTTTCTAAGTAAAAATACTATTTTCCGAAGTTTCCCCCCTTGCCTGCCTCCCTCAACCAGAGGAAAACTAAAGAGCCCAGATAGAGTTGAGGGTAAAGATTTCTCCTTCTTATAAAATTAGTCACTTTGTGAAAAATCAACAAATTCTGAGAATGGAAATCTATTTTTTCTAATGTCTGTCTGAGTTTTATCTGTCTTTTGACTTATGACCTGTATTCTCTTCAGTATCATTCCGTTTTAAAATATTTTAATTTTTATTGACATTTACTATTTGACTCAGATGATAGTTTAGAAACGCATTGCTTGATTTCTAATGTGTTTGTGATGTTGTTGTTTTTTGTTTTTCTACTTGTTGTTGTTATTTATTCCTAGCTTAATTCCACTATGGTTCAATTTAAAAAATGTTTTTGTAACTAGCTTTATTGTCTTGCATATGTTTTATTTTGGTATATGTTTCTCCTGCAACTGCAAGTTATGTGTAGAATGCACTTGTCATGTGTAGTGTTCCACATAAATCTACTGGATTCATCATGTTATTTAAGTATTCTCTCTCTTTATGAAATTGACTTTTGTTTGGTGTGTTAGCAGTTAGAGAACTATGTAAAAATTAGAGGCCCGGTGCATGGATTTGTGTACCAGTGGGGTCCCTCATCCTGGTCTGCAGGGATCAGCTGAAACTAGTTCTGACATTGCCTGATTGGTTCTGGATTGCGAGAGGGCGGTTCTCAGGTGATGGCCCCTGGAATTGGGATCCCTCCTCTCTGGTTCCAGGTGAGTCACTTTAGAACCGCAGCTTCCAAGTCCCCATAGCTCAGCAGCTCCTGCACTGAGCATCCGCCCCGTGGTGGTCATTGTGTGTCAGATAGTCACTTAGGTTTTCATATATACTAAAGGCCCAGTGCACGAATTTGTGCACCAGTAGGGTCCCTTAGCCTGGCCTGTGGGATCAGGCCAAAACCAGCTCTCTGACATCCCCTGAGGGGTCCTGGATTATGAGAGAACACAGGCCAGGTCAAGGGGCCCCACCAGTGCACAATGGGGCCAGAGAGGGATGTGGGAAGTTGGCTAGCTGGGGAGGGATTGTGAGAAGGCTCCAGGGTGTATCTGGCCCATCTCATTCAGTTCTAATTGGCCAGACCCTAGCAGCAAGCTAACCTAAGGTTGAATATCTGCCCCCTAGTGGTCAATCTACATCATAGTGATTGGTCGACCAGTCAGTTGACTGTTTGCCCCCTGGTGGTCAGTGCATGTCATAGCGAACATTTGAGAGGCTTTAGCATATCATTAGTATAGTACATTTTGATTAGTTGAACAGAGGACCAGGCACTTAGCATATTAGGCTAATATTATACTAGAGGCCCAGAGTGCAAAAACGTGGGAAACCCCAGACCTGCAGGCACAGCACGACCTTGGACCTGCAGTGCATGAGTAGTCCATGCCCTGTGAGCTGTGAGCCATGCCCCACCTCTGTGAGTGGCTCACCATTTGGAGGTAGGGACTGAGAGGTGCTCCATGCACTTCCTGGTGACCAGTTGTTTGGTCATTCTGGAGTTCAGACGTTACAGCCACTGGCCTTTAATAATATAGATAGGATAGATATCCCATTATGATAAAGGATCTTAAGTATACAATTTTACCTATATGTTTCCAAAAATTCTAGTTTAGCACTTCTTAGTTGGGATTCAGGAATCTGTATTTTAACAACTCCACCAGGTGATCCTCATCTTGAGAGTAGTTTGGGAAACACTGATCTAGACCATAATCTTAACCATTGTTGAATAATATAAATTAAGACATTTGCCACTCCCAAACAATGAAAATAAATTTAAAACATTGTAAACCTATCCTTTTCATGTTATTTCTGTTATGTGTTTTATTTTAAAAAATTAAAACCCCAAATATTATTACAATTTTATACAATTAATATTTATATTATTTCCCCACATATTTACCATTTTATTTTCTTATTGATCTTTATTTCTTTAATGTTATGCTTTATTCTAAGATCATATTCTTAGTACATGAATTTTTTGGTATATATTTTAATGTTATTTATTGAGAATGTATTTTCTGAATTTTATCTGTAAATACATATTTATAGCCTTCATTTTTGATAAATATTTTTAAAGGTAAGCATTTACATTTTCCTGAAATTTTAAGTAAATTATTCTATTTTTTTTCTGGGTTACTCCTCTTCCCCTTTGTTTTCTTATGGAAAAAACCCAGGTTCAGCATGATTTTTCCTTCTTTGAAGATAGCCTTTGTTTGTTCCTGATTCTTTAATATTTTTATTTTTCTTTGCTCTTTAAATATTTACAATGAATGTCTGTGTAGTTTTCTTTATATTTACTCTGCTTGAGATTTATTGGATTTCTTGAATCCATGAGCTGAAATCTTTCATAAATGTTGTAAAATTCTCATTCATTATCTCTTTATTACTTCTGCCTCTTTTCTTCATCCTTAACTCGAATTACCATTTTTTATTCATCAGCCTTTGACCTACAATTCAGTTATCCACCATTTAGCTGTTTCTAATGAACCCTCTATATTGAGTTTTTAGTTTCAATTCCTGTACTTTCAATAATAGAAGTAAACATTGATCTCTTTTCAAATACTATAGCTCTTGGTGAACATGTTCATTTTCCCTTTTATCTTATTGAATATATTAATCACATTTATTTTAACGTTTATGTCTGTTAACTTAAATAGCCAGACCACTTGTTGGTTGTATTTCTTTTTCTTTAAAGTGTAACTTTTATAAAGACTCTCCAGTTTGAATGTGCTTTTGTACATTTTATGACAGAGAAAGCAACACCAGAATATCTGGTGTGGAACTAGGGACATCCAGGAGGACTGGGGTGTGTGGCATAGATTCGGTGTCAGTCACGAACATTGGTTATCTAATGTAGACTGTAGGACATCCAGTGTAAATCTCGGCATCCGGCATGGAGCGAGGGGTGTCTGCTGTGGACCAGCCAGCTGGTGCATCTCCAAGGAGCCCAGTGTAGACTGGGTGTGGTTCTCTTGGTTCTCTGCCTTGATTAATAATGTTTTATTATTGGTATAAATCATGTATTTAAAACTCGTCAAAGTACGGGATGATGTTATCCTATTTCATGCGTGATTTCCTTTAGCTTCTGGTAGGCAGGCAAGAGTAGGATATAATTGTTTTAATGACATCATGGATGATCTGTTTCAAGGCTGGTTTTCAATATGTTTAAGATCTGCTCTATTTCCTGTTAGTTTTTAATTCGAAGGTGTAATATTTTAGTTGAAACACTGGGATGTTTTCCAGATCTTCTCCATCTTTGCCTTAAACCCCAATATTTGTTTCCTCACTGCCTGGAAACAGATAATTCTCAGATTCTTAGCCTGACAGCAGGGAGTTTCTGCACTCCAGGATCTTAGACTCTCATATCCTGGCTACCCTTACAACTTGCTCATGCTATCAAATGAAAACTTTAAAAAAAATTCTGTGCAGTTTCCCAGTTTTTAGAAGGAGGATCCATCTTCTATTAACATTAGACCTTGGGAATAGAGCTTGTGCTTACTATTTAAATATATGTGTATATGAGGGCCTAGAATTAATTAGTATAAACTTCCCTCCTTAACATATTTGTACTCTCCAGCCACTTTCTATAATTTATTGAAATAATATAGCATTGTTTTTTAAATGTTACCTTTCTTTTTCACTATTATACTCGGCCCTCCCCTCCCCATGATTTTATTTTTAAGTTTCTTAAAGCTTCAAGAGATATTTAGATGTTGATACATATATTTCTTCTTAAATTGCTCATAATCTTTTCTTATTTTCAATACTGGAGGCTCAGTGCACAAAATTCTTGCATAGGTAGGGTCCCTAAGCCTGGCCAATGATCAGGGCAGATCTGTGGAGTAACTGGCAGGGGGATCGGGATCCCTGCTAGCACTTGCCTTGGCTGGCCTGGCGCTGCCTGCTTGCCAGCCCCACCACCTGCTGCCACCGCCACCAGGCACCTCCCCTGGTGGTCAGTACATGTCATAGCAACTGGTTGTTCTGGAGTTTGTTCAGCGGTTCAGTCGATTTGCATATTAGGCTTTTATTATATGGGATGCTTTGATTTACTTTTGTTTTCTTGGAGTATTATTTTCTAGAAATGGTTATGGATGAAAAATTTCCTGGTCTTTGTAAACACAAGATTATTTTAATATTGCCCTCCTTTGGTTGGGTATACAACCATCTTGTGCAAAATATTTTCCCTCAGAAGTTTGAAAATATTCATTTCCTTCTAGTATTGATATTGCTGATGTGAAGTATAATGTCAATTTGACTTTTTTTGTAGGCACTATTTTTTGTTGTCCAGAAGTTTAAAATGTTAAAAAATTGAGATGTAATCCATATAGCATAAAACTCCTTTAAAATGTACAATTAAGTGTCTGAGTGCCTTTATCATATATAAGTGTGATATGTATATAAAACATCTTTATAATTTTTAAAGAATACTTAGTACATTCAGATGGTTATGTCATATTCACCACTCTATTTTCAGAATATTTTCATCTCTCAAAAAAAAAACAAAAAAAAAACACACCAAAAACCCTCTTATACCCATTGGAAGTCACTCCCTGTTCCCTCTTCCTCCAGCCCCTGGAAACCACCAATGTGCTTTCTTTATGTATATATATATATATATATATATATATATATATATATATATATTATTTTTTTAATTGATATTTTACAGAGAGGAAGGGAGAGAGATAGAGAGCTAGAAACAGAGAAACATCGACCAGCTGCCTCTTGCACACCCCCTACCGGGGATGTGCCCGCAACCAATGTACATGCCCTTGACCGGAATTGAACCTGGGACCTTTCAGTCCGCAGACCAATGCTCTACCACTGAGCCAAACCGGTTTTGGCCCACCAATGTACTTTCTATCCCTATAGATTAGCCTACACTGTGCATGCCATGTGATGGAAACATATGCTACGCGGATGTTTGTGTCTCGCTTCTTTTACTTCTTTTACGTAGCATAATGCTTATAAGGCTTCTCTATGATATAGCAAAATGTCAGTACTTATACTTTTTGGTGCCTAAATAATATTCCTTTGTATGAGTTTAATAGTTTTTGTTTATCCATTCACACACTATTTGATGGACATTTGGGTTGTTTAAATTTTAATTATTATAAAAATACTACTATACATTTTTATGTATAAATTCAGTGTAAAGATATGTTATCAGCACTTAGAAGTAGAATAGCTCTATGTCTCAGTGTCTTCTGGTACACAGATACCTTTTACTTTTATGAAGTTCAATTTATCTATTTTTCTTCTCTTTGCTTGTACTTTTGCTATCATATGTAAGAAATCATTGATGAATCTAAAGTCATGGATATTTACCTCCATTTTTTTTCTAAGAATTTGGCTCTTAAATTTAGATCTTTCATCTATTTGGGGTCAATTTTGGTTATGGTGTAAGGCAGGAGTCCAATTTCACTCTTTGGTCTGTGGCTAATTAGTTGTCTAAGCATCATATGATAAAGACAATTCTCTCATTGTTTTGGCACAATGAAAACTCAATTGATCATAAATATCAGAATTTATTTCTGGAATCTAAACTTTGTTTCTTTTATTCTATGCCAGTATCATATTTAAAAAAATAATTATGCACTCTATTTTTATTTTATTTACAACATTTTCAGGAGTCTACATTCAGTTTTATAATTCATTTTACAAATAAATTCTAATATCCAGTATTTACTTTCAACTGTTTTTTTTTTAAATCAATGGGAAAAAACCCTGCAGATATTAAAGATTGATATGTTTTTGTTTTTAGTTTGTAATGACTTAGAGACTTTAAATTTTTTAGGTCATTGTTTTTTGATATGGAAATGCTTTACCAAGGAAAAAATAGGTAGTTTTTCCTCAATAGTTAAAACATATAATATATCTTTAATTAATAGCATAGTTGTAGATAACACCACTTTTTAAGTTTTAAAATAAGAGAGTTTAAGTCCTCTAACTTTATACTTTTATTTCAAGATTTTTTTTTAGCTATTCTAGATTCCTTGACCTTGATTTTTCATATGAATTTTAGAGCCAGCTTGGCAATGTATAAAAGAAACAAAAAGAGGCAGCTTTTATTTTGATAGAAATTGCATTGAATCTGCAGGTCAATTTGGGACTGTTACTATTTTAACATGAATAAGTATTTCAATCCATGGGATGTATTTCCATTTAGTTATGCTGAATTTACTCTAACATATTTAAAAGCTATTGTAAATAGAATTGTTTTTTAAATTTCTTCTCCAGCTTGTTTATTGTTATTGTGTATAATGTTATTGATTTTTGTGCATTGATTTTGTATCCTATAGCACCGCAGAACTTGTTTATTAAGTCCAATATTATTTTGTGGGTTCATTAGGGCTTTCTGTAAACAAGGTCATATCATCTGCAAATATAGTTTTATTTATTTTATTTCAATCTGGATGCCTCTTATTTCTTTTTCTTATCTAATTGCCCTGGCTAATTGGGACATTTTAAAGGAATTCTTCTTTTTTTCTTTAGAGCACTGGCAATTGACCTGTAGCAGTTTAAATGTGGAGTGTGTATGTGTGTGTCCACCTGTGTCTGTATGTTAAAATCAACTTCTTTCACTCAGTATGTCCTTGGACCTACCAAGGCTTGAGCATTTCATTAGCTCTCAAAGATTTTCTGTTTCTTCCTATCATGGGGTATTACATCTCTCTGTTTTTATTCTTTTCTTTATTTCTTTATTTTTTTTAAAAAATATTTTGCATCTCTTTACCCTATGACCCTGCTTCTACTTCAGTGTTTAATTATGATTTCTGTCTGAGTTGCTATTCATCTATTAATTTTTTATTTTGTCAGTTGTAGTTTATATTACTGGTAGCACTGAGTTTGTTCTTTCCACTGTTTTCAGTGGTTTTTATGGCCTTTGATCTTTGTCTGAGGATATTAATTATAATCATGTTGAAGTTTTCTTCTGTTCTTTACATTATTATTTTTAGATCCTGTTATGTACATTTTTTCAATGTTTTGTTTTCTTGTTTTAATCACTTTTTATTTTATTTATTATTATTACTTTTTAAAAACACTTAGGATTTATTCTTTTAAAAATATATTTTATTGATTTTTTTACAGAGAGGAAAGGAGAGGGATAGAGAGTTAGAAAATCGATGAGAGAGAATCATCAATCAGCTGCCTCTTGCACCCCCTCCCCACACACACACACACTGGGGATGTGCCAGCAACCAAGGTACATGCCCTTGACTGGAATGGAACATGGGACCTTTCAGTCAACAGGCTGAGGCTCTATCCACTGAGCCAAACTGGTTTCAGCTTGATCACATTTTAAAGAGAGTCTGTTTTAAACAAAATTCATAACTGCAAGTGTATTTTTTCAGACTAAATGATAATTACATCTGCCTGACAGTCAAAGCTGCTTTGAATTACAGAT
This sequence comes from Vespertilio murinus, assembly GCA_963924515.1. NCBI lineage: Eukaryota > Metazoa > Chordata > Mammalia > Chiroptera > Vespertilionidae > Vespertilio > Vespertilio murinus. The sequence continues at coordinate 34,292,863 of OZ004707.1, read as the reverse complement.
GTTTCTTTCTTGTGATTATGCAGGGGATTTGTAGAGTTTGTGATCAAGTGGAGTGTTTTCCCAGTTTGTTTTCTAGAGAAGGTAGTTCCCACCCTGCAGATCGTAGTCAGGTCCCTCACGCATTGAATTCAGCATTTTACTTACAGAAAAGTTAGTCATTAGTACAGAGAGGGCTTGTACCATTGTATTGGCTCCTTGGTCACACCCTTTAATTAACTACTCTTTCATTGCTGATTACCCACTCTTTGTAGCTTCATTATCCTGATTTGGGATTATTCCAAGATCTTGCTCAGAAAAGCCTTTTTTTGGACAACATTTCTGTTTTCTCCAAGGAGTATGTAGATTCTTCAATTACTCATGTCCTATTGTCAATCTGTTCCCATTTGCTTTACGCCTTTCAAAAACTACTTACATTTGTGGGATGCTGGTAGAATAATCCTTGTTTTCCCCATTATGCTCATGAATTATCCTTTGTGTTTATTTGTAAACATTTTTTCTCTCATGATAGAGTTTTTAGCAGGGGAAGCAGAAAGCAGTATTTTCTGTCAGCCATCTTGAAGGAGGTGGTGATGTCATTCCTTTTTAAGGGAACTTTTTCTCCGTCTGCCACAAAGGCACAGCTGTATGAAAACTCTAACCTTGCAGGTTTCTAATTTATTTCTAATTTAAAAATCATTTCTTATACTACAAAATAAAGGTTTATTTGCAGATGACATTGAAATATTCTCAGCAGAAAGCCCCAGTCTGTCGAGTTTCACAAACCTGAAGAAACAAGTACCTCGTTAAATTTTTCAAATACACAAGCTCAGTGGTGAAGACTTTTTTCAGTGCCTGTCCCCATTTACTGATTTTACATTCAGAAAAAATATTTTAAAATTGTATATTATAATTCCAATTGTATTTTCTGCTATAACTAATCACAATTTAAAAATATTTTTTTATACGAGAGAACAAAATTGTGTTGTGCTTAGAGCTGCCAAATAGTAACCAAAACCAGAAGTCAAATTGAAAAGGGGAATATAGCAGCTTTAAGGTGCCAATCTACATGAAATCTTTATGAAACTTATATCTTCCCAGAGTTATAGTCTTTTTAAAAAAATTATTTTTATTGATTATGGTATCACATAATTGTCCTTATCCCCCTATTCCCATCCCAAACCCCTCCCTACATAACCTCCCCCACCCCTCCAGTTGTCCATGGCCACTGGCTAGGCCCATGTGCATGCACACAAGTCCTTTGGTTGATCTCTTCCCCTTACTCCCACCCTCCCCTACTTTCCCTCTGAGGTTGGAGAGTCTGATTGCTGCTTCTCTTTCTCTGGGTCTATTTTTGTTCACCAGTCTATGTTGTTCATTATTTCCTCTAGATGTGTTAGTCACCATCCTTCCCATTGTCATTAAATGAAGTAGTTTGAGGAACCACTTCCACAATTCACAGTCAATGTGAAGTCCTGTTTTCCTCACTTCTTTTCAGGTCTCCTAGTATATTAGGAAGAAGGAAGTTTGCCTCTCCTGCCCTCCTGAGTTAGTATATGCAATAGTATTGTTTTCCCCAATGTGACCTTAATGTATGCTGTAGACTCTTATGGCCACTACTCTTTTCAGCATCATTTCACCCCTGCTCCTAGAACCCTTGCTATAAGGTGCACGAATGCTAGGCTATATTAGTGCAGCAACATTTTACCGAAGATAACAGAACTGGGGAGACTACCATATAAGAAAAATAACAAGAATTTGATCTTTGCTAGAAAGGAATGGAAAAAACACACAAACATATTCCATTTTTTAAAGTTTATTTATTTATTTTAGTCTTCTTTCATGGCACAGTCTAGTTTTTAATCTTTCTTTCTTGTTTCTTGTCTAAATGTTTCATCTTGTCTCCTACCATCTCTCTCTCTCTTTTTTTCCTCTCCAACTAATAGTAGATACTACATCAAAACACTGAATTCTCATTCCTTTATGTCATAGTTTTAAAATATTTTCACAAATGGTTTGACATTTTTCCCTCTGGGAGATAAGAGTATGTAACCTCTCACTTGAACTTCCATAGGACTTTAACACTGTTTCAAAGACTAAGAAAGTGTCCAAAGCAATGCTACTTGACTTCAGCAAAGGCCACGGATTGTTCTTTCATTACCTCTTGGGACACTGGATGCGGGAGCTTTCAGCTGTATATAACTGGTCTGCCATGAAGCCACCTGTGGAAGGACCCACAGGGAGAGTACTCACTCATCAACACATATGAGCATACATACATACAAACATGCTTCTGGAGATGATGTCACAGAGCCCCAGATGTCCCACCTCTAAGCTGCTTGAGTTTTCCTAGCTCAGGCTCCAGGGGTGTGAGTGAAGGAGGCTTTGAGTTGACCCCAGCCCAGCTACCATTTGACTCCAGCTACTTGAGAGACTCCTAGGGAGAGCTAACTGTCTTGCTGAGCTGAGTCAACCACACATTTGTAAAAAAAAAAAACCCACATGATTCTTAATTTTTCAGTCATTGTTTTGAGTGATTTGTTATGTTGCAAAAGACAAGTGGGACACTTTATTATGCAAACACATACAACTATTTGAGGTTGCTTGTAGATCATACAAATGTCCTTTTCTGTCATCATGTCACAAAAGATTTGGTAGAAGAATGTCTTTATTAGCCGTGGATTAACTTGGATGCTGAATCAGGAGCACTGGTCTCCTGTGTGTTTCGATTTTAGTTTTTATTATTAACACATAGGATGAGTCATATCTGAGGATAACTCTGGTTGCACTTTTAAACTCAAGTGAAAAACACTTTCCTCTCTTAAACTACAGGATAAGAAAATATGGGAATAAGTAAAATAGTGACTTGTGGTGGAGTATTTGGGGAAAAAAAAATCTCAGGGGACCTGGTTGCATTGCTCACTTTTGTAAATGTCAATTGGGTGGCTCTTGATTTGGTGAAGTGGACCTAGACATTACTGAACCCATCTGAACCTCTGAGAGCTTTTTCAACCTGTAAGGCCATTTTATCATCTGTGTCCTTGAACATTACCTGTCATTACAAGCATCCTCCTCTCAGTGCTAAAAAATAGCAGTGTAGTTAACTGAGGAGGAAAATCAATGCCTCTTCACTCCAGGGGTTTTGATCTGTGACTCTTCTTATATCCCAATTCTTAGTCCCATCCCCTTCCCTTTTAGAAAAAGAAAAACAAAATCATAGAAATAAAAATGGAAATTCTCAGCTGAGCTATCTCTCATCTCCTCTTAAGAACTGGTCCATTCTAATTCTTTCCTTGCTTGCTCTGCTTATTACTAAATAATGTTTCTTCTACTAAGCTTTTTTTCTTCATTTTTGCTTCATTACTGTTTTCATGTTCATGGCTTTGAGAAACAACATTTGCACAGGATTGCCTTATAAAAATAAACTCTCTTTTATTCCTAAAGTTGTCATAGATTCTTAATTTCTACAAATCCGACCCCACACACTGCAATGACATACTTTCAAGGAATTGGTGAGTAGGATTCTTGTCCTGACCCAAATTCCTCTTCAACAATGAAAATAATCAAGTGAATTAATGAAGACTGACCTTGTAAAATTATTATAGTAGATGTTCTCCTTTGCAAATAAATTGCTTACATAGTCCTAAATCTTTTATATAGTAATCCAGGAAGAATCCAGGAATCTCCCTTTTGTCTTCATTTTTACATAACTCTTTTGTGCATTTAAGCTGTAGGATGTACATCAATATCCCAGATGCCTGATTTCTTTTTCTGTCTCCTTCTTGCATAGAAGTTGCCACTGGCAATGTGTAGGTTCACAGTCACATGTGCTATCTTTTGATGAAAGGCAGGAGTGAATCACAAGACATGTGTCTAGGCTTTGTGGTGTTTGCTTTCAATTGTCTTATAAAAGTGTTAGCCTGGCTAGTGCCGATATCAGTTAAGCTTGGGACTTGGAAATTCAAATTCAGTCTACTTAGAAAAGTTTCCACATTTCCCCCGTGATTATTATGTTGTTTTATTAGGAAATAATAAGAAGTAACCCCTGAGGCTTGTTATGTCAGAAAGGGGGGCAGGGAAGAGACAGAGAGAGAGAGAGAGAGAGAGAGAGAGAGAGAGAATTTTATGGAATTGTTTCATGCAATTGGAGTTGGCAATTGTTCAATTTGTATGGTAAGCTGGCAGTCTAGAAAGTTGGGAAAGAGTTGATATTGCAGTCTTGAGTCAAAATTTCTCAGGGAATCTGACCAGAAACTCAGGCAGGGCTTCTCTGTTGCAGTCTTGAGAATAATTCCTCCTCCACCTGATAATCTTGGACTTTTTCTTAAGACCTTCATCTGATTGAAGGATGAGGTCACCAACCTTAACCAGGGCAATCTGCTGTACTCAAAGTGTAGTGATCTAAATGCTAATCACATCTAAAAACTACCTTCACAGCAACATCTAAACTAGTGCTTCACCAAACTCCTGGGCACCATAGTCTAAACCAAATTGACACATAAAATTAACCATCACTCTATGCTTTACATAGAGCTATATTCAAACCACCCTATCAAAGGCTTTCTTGAATTTCAAATTAAAATTTTAAATCCCTCTATTAACTCTCCTACCTAAAGTTTAACGTATTTATTTTTATATTTTGTCACTTTTATATTTTTTCTAAGGTTTAATTTTCAAATCCACTTGTCCTTGCAATATATCAAGTAGAAATAGATAATAATTAAACACCTTATCTAATTCCTATTAAATTAATATGCCTCATATAAGCAACTTTTAAAATAATCCTTTAGGAGATAAAATTCCAGCCTGTTCTTAGGTTCCTGACCCAGCTCCTAAACCTATTCCTGTGGTAGTTATCTGTGGTTTGTTCTCATTTCCACATTATACTACTTAAATTATAATTATATAACTCATTTATCTATTTTTAACTAGTTATAATTAGTTTCTAACTTAAAACTTGTCACTCAATTACTTATTTTCCTCTATACTGTCTTGCTTTGTGTTAGGTGTTTATGTCTATACTAGAGGCCTGGTGCACAAATTTATGCATGGGTGGGATCCAGCTGCCAGCACTGATGGGGCCAATCAGGGCCAGGTTGATGGGGGTACAGGGGCTGTGGGAGATTGGCCATCAGGTCCCGCCCCTGATCGAGGTGGGGGGCAAATTGGGGGTAGGGGGAGGGGGCTCGGGCAGTTGTGGGGACTAATCGGGACCCTGATCAGGCTGGTTGGCTACTGTAATGCATGTCATAGCGACTGGTTGTTCCAGTCTTTCCATTGTTCCAGTTGCTTGGCTTTTATATAGATAGATATTATGCAAAAGTGCTTGTCAACATTTGTTGTTTAAATCTGGGTTGTATCTATAATTATTTGCTTAGAATCCAAAAATTAACAACACAGTAATTTTCTTAACCAATACTCAGAAAAAGAAAATTTTCATAATCATGCAGCAATCTCTTTTTGTTATATAGATTTTAAGTATAAAATATGGCAGATACAAGTATAACTAATAAGTATACAACTAGCACTTTACTACTTATGAGATTATGTATATATACATATGTCATATATATGTATGAAGTGTATATTTTGAGATTCATTTCCCTACAATCAACTCATTCTTTAAAACAAAAGGATGTGTGAATGCTGTGTGAATGCTTCATACATTGATAATTATACTTAGTAACATTGCTTATTTTTTCCTTATAAAGTAATAATTAAACACCTTATTTGCAACAGCAGACTAATAGGATAATGATTAATTATCCTAGAATATTTGTTCATTTTTGCATTACATCACTTATTCCAAAGTGCCTACATTATCCCAGTCTCTATACTTGGTGTTGGGAACCCTTGCTGAACTGAGAGAGCCTGATATCATAAAACTTACATTCAAACAAATAGATGCAAAGTTACAAGTGCTGTAAGTGCTGGGAGAGAAAAGCATGCAGAAAAGACTCTAACACATTCTGACATTAGGGGACTGAGTGTTGTTTGTTTTACTTTCTTGTTAAGATGTTACCTGCTGGTACAGTGAAACATTTTTCTTTTTCAGCATTGTATTGACAAAGGTCCAGTCAAATATCTTGGCATTCCTCCCTTGACTGACATGGCAAAGATTTAATTTTCATGCCAGGAGAATAGAGCAGGGCAGAGACAGACAACGAGTGGGAAAGGCTTTTCACCACTTATCCAGGTGGGAGCACCTGAACTGCAATTATTGATAAGAGAGTCAGAATTGCTTCATGGTGTGCTGTTCCCTTGTGGGAAGTGCAGACTTGGTTCTCAGTAATCAGCCCTAGGGCATGTCTTTGGACCCAGCGACGGGGTCATCTGTGCCTTAGTTTGCTTCATAGGAGGAGGGGCCACTGGGTCTTTCTGAGAATATTAGTAGTGTGAAGAGTGTCCGATCTGCCATGTTGCTCTGAGTTTGGACCAACTTCTTTTGCTTAAAAAATTTTAATATAATATATGAAACACAACATACCATATAAACATGCATATGATTTGCAAAGATTAATAATAAATTATATGCTTTTCATCTCTCTACCAACATTCCCACCAAAACAGTTATTTTCAACCTTTTCTTTTCATGGAACCCATAAACTAATTACTAAAATTCTGCAGCACATCAAACAAATACACTTTTTTTTGCCATACTAATGAAAAAACAAAACAAAAACAAAACACATGTATAATTTTGACTCATTCACACAAGATGGCTATTGTGTTGACTATTGTCATTTCTTAATTTGACAATCTAAGGGAAAAGAGGTCTGTGCCCCTGACTCTAAAGAGTCAGGTATTGCCCGTTTAAAAGATGTCATGGCAAACCAATTGAAATTAGCTGCTCTAAAAAGCAATACAAAATGTTGGATCTACAACACAAAATGTTAGCTTTCATTTCTGATCCCATCTACCTTTTCCCAAAGGTATCCACTTCTTCTTTTTTAAATCTTTACCCAAGGATATTTTTCCCTCCATTGATTTTTAGAGAGAGTGGAAGGAAAGGGGAGAGACAGAGAGATAAACATTGATGAGAGAGACACATTGATTGGTTGCCTTAGAGGCATCCTAACTGGAGCCTGGGATTGAGGCTGTAACCTAGGTATGTGCCCTTGACTGGATTGAAACCACAGGCTGATGTTCTAACTGAGTGAAACTGGCTAGGCACTGCATTGTGTTTTTAGTCATCTCTTGCTTAAGTTGTTTATCACTACATAAGATTCCCCCCAAAATCTTGCTTTGCACTCTGCATTTGTGTGAGTCTCCTGCAGGTTGCTTCATTCTCTGAAAATTTGTCACAATGCCACTCTCAGGGAGCTTTCAGAAAATAGAGGCAGAGTCTTAAATGAGGGGCAGCATGGTTTAGAAAAGGGGAAGAGTGAGAGTCAGATCAATATTCTACATGAATATTCTATCTAATAAAAGAGTAATATTCAAATTGACCACACCTCCGCTACACCCACAAACCATACCCACCAGCCAATTGGGAGAGAATATGCAAATAAACCCAACCAAGATAGCTATAGCCACAGAGAGCATGAAGGAAGCTTGGGTTTCCCCAGCAATGGAGGAAGCCAAGCTTTCTGCTTGCCCTTGCTGACCTAGGCCTCCACTCAAGGCTACAAAGTTTCAATGATAAAAGATAAATAAATATAAACAGAAATGGCGGCAGCCATGAAGCTGGAAAGAGCAGGAGGCTAGGGTTTCCTCCCAGAAATGGAGGAAGCCAAGCTTCTGAAGCCCTGGCCTACCTTGGCCTCTACTCCAGGCTACAAAGTTTCAATTATAGAAGATACATAAATCCCAAGAAAAATGGCTGCTGCCAGAAGCAAACAGGAGGCTTGGCTCTACTCCAGGCTACAAAGTTTCAATTGTAGAAGATAAATAAACCCCAGATATCAGGGCCTCCACTTGGGACACCTGGGGGCATAGCCAGCCTTCAAACCACCATAGGCCCTTCACCCAGGCCACCCCATGCCCCAAGGGAAATCCCACCTTCATCCAGGACACCCTTCAGGGAATATCAGCTGGCCCTCACCCATGCACAAGGCCTCTATCCTATCTAATAAAAGGGTAATATGAAGATTTACCATCACTCCAACACACAAGTTGGCTGCCCCCATGTGGTCAAAGATCTTGCCCTCATGTTGGCCACTACAAGATGGACAGCAGGGGAGGGCAGTTGGGAGGGAACAGGCCTGCAAGGGACGGCAGTTGGGGAGCGATCAAGCCTTCAGGGGAGAGCAGTTAGGGGTGACCAGGCCTGAAAGGGAGGACAGTTAGGGGTGATCAGGCCTGCAGGGGATGACAGTTAGGTGCAAACAGGCTGGCAGGGAGCAGTTAGGCATCAATCAGGCTGGCAGGGGAGTGGTTAGGTGGTGATCAGGCTGGCACACAGAAGTGGTACCAGGATCAGGACTAAATAAACAGTTGAACATCCCTCGAGCGGTCCCAGATTGTAGAGGGTGCAGGCTGGCCTGAGGGACGCCCCACCTCCGTGCATGAATTTCATGCATCGAGCCTCTAGTAGAATATAGAATAGTGTAAGAGTTGACAAAACAAATATAAGGGACAAGAGAGAATGAATTTTAGTATTTCAGATTTTGCCAATAGTATAATAAAATAGATAAGCAGAATGGTATTGTGGAAACTGGTAAAGGCTCCAGAACAAGGCAGGCCTGGGTTTGAATCTCAGTTTTTTCAATTAGGAGCTGATGGCCTGAGAATTCAATTGCCCTTTCTAAACCTCTGCTTCCTTAGTGCCAGATGGGTTGAGAATGACTCTCTTGCAGGTTGTGAAGGTCTTGCACCTAGTAAGTTTTCAATGAATGTTAGTTTATTTCCTCTGTACAACATCTAGTTAAGTACAAATTACAACCATTGTCTCTCTCTTTCCCCACCGTTTTTCTTGAATATTATGATTTTTGTCTTGAATTGGTCATGCTTGACTCTTTGCACTGACAGACCCCAGTATTGTTATTTTATCCACCACCCCCCCTTTTTTTGAGCAAATTTTCAAGCTGAATCTTGAGTTTTTAGATTACCCTTTGACCTTGCATCTTAACTTAGTCTCTTTTGGCATTCATTTTTGCTGTTTCTCAAAATTTTTCAGTTTTTTCTTACGTCATAATTAACTGACAAAAACAATAGAGTCTATATATTTCAGAGAAAGGCAGACTAGCACAGTGTCAGGAAGGACAAAAGGGTCAACATCAGATAACTCTCCTAGGACCAAGGACTGGTGGGGGACCTGATCCTAAACTGGTCACTCAACACAGCCTCTGGACTGCTGTGAACTTGACCTTTGGAAACTCTTTGGCTGCAAACTTGGATTTGGATCTCTGCCTCCTGCAACTCTCTTACACAGATTTGCATGCAGTGAGCTGATATGCTGGCCTGGTGGGTGACTGAACAATGTGGGTATTTGAGATTCAGAGGAGGATGCAAATCTGACACACACAGAGAATGATTATCATTTCCTGCAGCAAGAGCTGTATTATCAAGAAAGAGGTGATAACACGGTGACGTGTCAGAAAAATGTTGGCAAGAACCTTGGAGAATGAAGTTCTCCTTACTATGTTTTCTTGTATGTAGTTGCACCTGTATCAGCGAATTCTTTTAAAAAAAATCGGTAGATGACACATTTTGTAAGTCAAATGCCAGTATTGAGCAGAATGTTAGAAAGTGCAATACTCTTCCAGGACACATGCTATTGATTTATTTTATTGAGCTTCTACAGGTCTATTGGGGCCATGCCGTGGTTGCATGGTTTCTTTTTTTACATCTGAAAGCACAATTAAAATCCATTTATAATATCTGCTCAAATAAAACATCTGCAGATAACAGCCACGGAGTTTCCCCCTCCCAGCCAGCTTTTGATAAAGAACATATAATTTTGTATGTGCACATGTGCAACTTGTCTCACTTAGCCACCTGGGAGATAGTTGAAAATGAGTTGCCAAGTATAGGGCGTAGGAGGGAGGGTGGTGGGCTTTCAAGTAAAGGTCAGATGAAGTTGTTTTGGAAGCCTTAGAGATTTTTAAAAGTAGTTCTGTAAGACAGAGGTTTCTTCCTGTAGGTGGCCCAGGGCTTATTGAAGATTATAGGACTGGGCAGGAAGTCACACTCACATAAACTTGCTTTGTTTATTCAAGGAGTGTGTTGCTTTGAGAATAAGTACACCATAGATTGCAAAAACCTGGACATGCAGGAACCTAGAAAATGAAATATTCAAATCAGCAATTAATTTATGGCCACATTCAAGTTGCTTATATATGATGTAAGAAGTTTATATATCACACTTGCCTCATGAATGTGCTTCATGTGATGTGAGGTAATGTATTCGTTCTTCTTCTGGGCCCCAATCTATGCGTTACCTTCATGACAATTCTACACTACATTAATGAATGCCCTTGAATATGTAATTGGTAAACCAAGTTCATAGGAAGTTAAGAAGTTTGGGGGAACATGAACTGAATCAATAAAGGAGAAAGTAAAAATTAGTATCTGCAAAAGGGCTTGGCAAGGATGGAGCATTTATTCCTTTTAAAAGCACTGACAAATGATGAAGTAGGTGATCGATGATCAAGCATTGATGCAATTTTTCTTTTTTATTCCCTATCGATGTTGGTGCAAGAGACACAGCTTAAGATCAGAAGTCAGACACACTAAGTTCTAGTATTAGCCCTTCCTCTATTAAATGTCTTGCTTTCCTTATTTTTCTCTCCTGTCATATGAAAATTGAAATGCATAATTTAATATTTTCATTATAAAAAGAATACGTTAAACATTAATGAAAAGTTACATATATCTAGGCTGGGGAATGACACTTACATGAAATACATTTTTCTGTGTCAATTGTCTTGCTGATTAATTAGATGGTGGGCCCATGTCCAAATCATGAATCAAAGCTATGGCTCTTACAGGCCCGGGGAGTGAGAGAGAAAACAGTGGCTCAGGTCATTTCCCAGGGCTTCATAAACATAAACCTGTCCAATATGTTCACAATTTGATTTCTGGCTGTAAAGTTCAAATACTAGACTATCTGGAAGAAAAAAAGCAGTCCCTAGAAGTTGTCAGAAGGAGTAAAAAAAACAAAAACACTCTTAATGGTTTCCAGCTTCCAATTTATTTCCATATGCAAATTGAGGTAAATCTTTTTCTAAAGGTTAGAGAGATAGTGAATTGTAATAGGATGTTTAAAACATGACTAATGATACTAATATATTTAACAGTCAACATCATCTTTTTTTATGAGGTTTTGGCGTTCTTTTTTATATTCCTTAATTCTTAGAATATAAAACTTATAACCTTAGGATTGCCTTTCACTCTTACCCATCCTCTTAGGTATCATGTCATGGCTTATTTACTTCTCTTCTGCCCTTTTCTCTTCAGTCTATTGTCTCTTATTTGAAGCATTTTCCCATCTCAGGCTCAAACAGCATGTTGCATTATTTTATCAGGACCAGATGGTCTTAGGTGACAAGTGATTTTAACATTTAAATGGAGGAGGAATTACCTTCTGAAAGCTGCTTTTTAAAAAATGAATTTCAAGGAAGTTTACTATATTGCTTGACTTAGTCATTGACTAAATAGGATTTAAATTTTATTCACCTTCAATTACTGTACTTATGAATGGACACAGTTAAATTGGAATTTCCCTTCCTTGCCTGGACTCAGTATTGAATGGTGAGCCAGTTATTATGATACATTGAACTTGAGGCAGATGCAGCTTTGTCGCCATTTGCACATTAATTCTTAAATCATGGAATTATGTACATAGTAGTTTTTTCTTTGCCACATGTATTTATCTTTCTAAAGATACTAGAGGCCCGGTGCATGAATTTATGCATGGGTGGGGTTTGGCCAGCCCATTCCTGATTGGGCTGATTGGGGCCAGGCTGGTAGGGGAGGAGGACATGCTGGCAGTTGGCGGGACGACCCTTGATTGGGGTGGGAGGCCAATCAGGGACAGAGCCAGCTTTGGGGAGGGACTGTGGGCAGTAGGTTGGCTGTCCCTGCCCCTGGTCAAACTCCCAGTCAAACTCCTAGTTGAGGCGACAATTTGCATATGAGGCTTTTTAAAAATCCTATATAATACTTGTAAAAGCCTAATATGCTAAGTGCCTAGTCATTTGGTTGGCTGTTCAATCAATCAAAGAATAATATGCTGATGATATGCTAAGGCCACTCATCCACTTGCCATGACGTGCACTCACCACCAGGGGACAGATGTAGTGAGCTGAGCAATAAGGAGCAGTGAGCAGGTGGCGGTAAGGAGTGAGGGATCCCAAACTGTAAGAGGGTACAGGCCTGGCTGAGGGAACATCCTCTTCCAGTACTCGAGTTTCATGCACCAGGCCTCTAGTATAGGATAGTTGCTCAAAGACTGAATATAAGTTAAATAAAATATTGTTTTAGTACAATCAAGTATAACAACCATGTCTAATCAAGTTTCATTCATAGCTATGTATTATAATGATATTAATTTACCAGGTATAGGAGAAAAATTACAGTAATTATTATATTAAAAGTTAACAATTGTTGAGAATTCCAAACTGATCAGGAACTTCACGCTGTTCACCTTTTCTAAAGCACACAGCCCTGTGAAGTGGGCATTTGTTACTGTCCTAATTTTCGGTTGAGGATTTGAGGCTTGGTGAGTTAAGAAACTGGCACAGGATCACACAAGTAATAAGGGAGAGAGAAAAAATTTAAACCAGCTGCCCAGACCACATGTTCTGAAATTAGTACTCAACCCTTCTTCCTCAAACTTTGATTCCAGAACCAACATCAGCAGAACCACCTGGTGCCCGACAGAGGCACAGAAGCCCAGGTAGAGTGAGAGATTCATAGTGCTGTGCTCAACGTGTTCCAGTTTTTAAAAACATATTTTATTGATTTTTTACAGAGAGGAAGAGAGAGGGATAGAAAGCTAGAAACATCGATGAGAGAGAAACATTGATCAGCTGTCTCCTGCACACCCCCTTCTGAGGATGTGCCCGCAACCAAGGTACATGCCCTTGACCGGAATCGAACCTGGGACCTTTCAGTCTGCAGGCTAATGCTCTATCCACTGAGCCAAACCAGTTTCAGCATCATGTTTCAGTTTTAGTTGTGAAGTTCTCCTGTCCCAAGAAACCTTCTAGTCTTGGGAAAACCCAAATGGTTTGTGATCCTAATCTGAGTCCCTGCCCCTAAACCAATGAATCAGAATCTACATTTTAACTACTCCTTAGTCACTAAGAGGCACATAGTAATGGGAAGCATTGCTTTAAAAGTTTCATTTACTTAATGAACATTTTCTAAAAAGATTTCTAAAGAAACTAAATCTTAGAACCAACTTTCTAAATCTTGGAACCTTAGCATTGACAACACCACAACCGACCTAGTCATACACAATGCTCCTATGGATTAAAAATCTGATTTATTTGTCTCCCGAAATTCACTTTTCCTGAAGGAAGTTGTCCCGCTCCAAAGAAGAGACATTAAATGCCTCAGATTTAAGATGATTTGAGCTCACAGTGCTACAAAAACCGTTTAAAAAATTGAAAAAAAATATAGGAGAGAGAAGACTGTGGGATCATTCCCACTGATTGTAGCGAGAAGGATGTAGGTTGTCAAAAAATTGTAATTTTTAGCTAAAAAAGTGTCATAGAAATGTATTGATATAGAACAGAACCTACCTGACATCTAGTCTTAGTTTGTATTCTCCCTGGATTAGGAAGCTGCATCACTTTATTAGCAAAGGCACACTTGTCATCCCTCAGTTTAAATGGTATGGCTTGTTTAATAAGCCTTTCATATTTCACTCATACACTTTTATGTCTAGGATTTTGCAGATAAAATTCTCCCAGCATGTGAAATCTCAGGGGACATAGCTAGAATGCTGAGGAAGTTGGCAGTGACTATTTCTATCTTACAGCATAGATTAAAAACACTTAGACACGGAAGGGACCTTGGGGAAAATATAGCCCATTTATTTTATGAATTAGGAAATTGAGACCTATCTGAGTTAAATGACTTCCTATGGCCATCCAGCCAACTTATAGTGCAAGCAGGCCCAGAAGTGAGTGTGGTTGAGAACAGATTGAATAATATTAGGTTTACCTCGAGTGTCCCTCATGTTATTTGAAATATAAATTAACAACTTACACCGGAAGAAAATTTTAGCCTCTTATTGAAAAATTATATTATTGCAGATGTCCATTTATGTCAAGGTGGAATGTGACATTGCAGAGGGCGATGATGATTTCTGCCTTTTCCACTCACGTTCAAGGCAGCGTGAAGTCAGTCAGCAACAAGGAGTCTGAGCCGCAGAGAATTATGTTCCACATTCGATTTAATTTTAATCTAGGAAAATTAATTAACTGTTCTGTATTTTCCTTTTATTATCTGTAAAGTAGTCTCCGAAGCAGTTCCCTTCCTAACTAAAAATGATCACTGGAAGGAAGACATGACTAACGTATGGCACTACAAAAGGGGAACAGAGAGGGGGCTTTCTCATAATTATGTAAATGTTCTTGCTACAGAGGAGCAGGAGAGGGAGCGTGCGAGGGGGAGTCTGAGGCATGAGGGAGATCAGCAGCAGTGAGATAAAGGAAAGCAAAAAAGAAACTATAATCAAAATTTAAAAGTCTTCATTTTAAACTCAGAAAGAGAGCGGGAATAAGACAAAGCATTGAGAAAAAGAGCAAAAGTAGCAACGGTTTTGAATGTTAAAGAAAGGAAACCTCAAACTTGATAAGGAAAGTAGGGCACCTTTAATTCTCTGCAGCAAGAATGAACTCCTTTTATTTATTTATTTTTTTTAAGAAACATTGATCTTTAGTAACGTTTGGTACAAATGTGTGCAAGGAGCCATCCAGAAAGTATTTTTTTTCCTCAGGAAAATCTTGATCGGAATGCCAGGGAAGATGACACGGGTGATCTTGGCAGTCAGAGATGCCAGGCATGAAAGCATGTGATGTCATTTTTAGGAGTGGACATGCTGTGATTTATTTGTGAAGGGGATTTCTGGAGAAGAAAATGAATACTGCTGCTGGAACTTTACCAAGATGCCATGAGGCAGCAGCAAGATAAGACTGCTTACATATTTACAAATGAAATGCTTGCTAGAGAAGACATATACCTATCATGAAAAGGCATCAGAAGATTTTGTCTACTGAGTATGAAACTGGGTTGTCCTTAGGTGTAGACAAAGGTATACAAGTGTTAGGGAACACTTTTGGCTTATGGCCAAAAGATCTACTCGGCAGCTTATCTCCGTGAGTGCCCGAAGACAGACTGGGCAGCCATGCGTTGGCCATAAAGGCAGGCCCATGTCCAATGTAAGGATGAGGGTGTCTTCTTCCCTCAGGGCTGGAGGTTGGAGGCAAACGGGCAAAAAAGCATATGACAATTTGTATAACCATTTGTGAACTCTGTGCGAGCAAGGGGGTAAGGGGATAATTTACTCGCTCATACTCAGACTAGGATTTAGAGGACATTCAGAAAGCCACCTGAAGGAGAAGGGAGTATAGAAGGAATAGCACCAAAATAGATTTATCCAGAATTTTGCAAACTAATAATAGACATTAATGTTCCATAAAATGCCTATTATTAGTATTGAAGTAAAGTTTGCCAGAGGTTACAAAATACTTAAGGTCATTTAATAAGTAAATACTAGCTGTGGCTCTCCTACTTCCCAAGGCTGAGAGAGCAAAAGCAAGTTAAAGGTACAGTCAATCACTTGCTTCTGCTAACTTATTATCCAACAGACAGGCTCTGGCCATTTAATGAAAATTACATTGGTTCCTCACGTGGCCGCTCTCCCAAATCTGTTCCTGGTCACTTTATACTTGACTTCTTCAGCAGATGCCTGCCTCCTCCTGAGACACCATTCACTATTTTTTTTTTTTTACAGAGAGGAAGAGTGAGGGAAGAGAGAGGGATAGAGAGTTAGAAACATCAATGAGAGAGAATCATTGATCAGCCGCCTCTTGCACACCCCCTACTGGGGATGTGCCCGCAACCAAGGAACATGCCCTTGACTGGAATCGACCCTGGGACCTTTCAGTCAGTCCCCATGCAGATTCTCTATCCACTGAGCCAAACTAGTTTCAGCTCACTCTGTTTTTTGATTTACATCCCAAATGCTGCTCTGAGTCTGCCATTTCCCCCTAAAAACTCTCCAGGTCTTTCTAATGCTGTGAAAATAAAGTCCCAAATACACAAACTGGCTGGTCCCAATCAGGACTTAATTTGCCTTTCCCACCATATTTCTTAGGAGCCCCCCACATAAACTCATAGTGCTGAGGACCCCGCCAATCCGTGTGTTAACTGATCCCCTGAACAAGGCTTGAGCCATCCTATTTATGTTCCCCGAACACATGTTCGTACCCACAGTGATTTCTTGACCACATCCACAGCATCGAAGCCTCTCCTTAACTGTATGGAGCTTACAATCTTGAATGTTTGCAATGTACAAAAGAGGGCCAGCTGTGTTTAATTCTGTATGGTACTATCTTATATCTTCAGATATAATGATAGCCCCTTTGGGCATGAAGACAGTATTTTTTTTTGTCTGTAGGGATTGAACATGGATAAATAAATTCTATGAGAAAGACTGGGGAATGGGCAATAAAGAAGAATGGTGAAAACTAATGAAAAATGAAAACTAAACATCTGAGATAAGCAAAAGAAAAAATGAAAAAATCAATCACCAAGATTTACAGAACTCGTTAAAACACATGGTTGACTTAAGAAAGCCCAGGTGAAGGGACGGAAGATGATTAGTACTCATAGGGAAATTTCCATCCTCTTGCTAGCCGACCCAGAGTAAAGACAACCAAGGAGATACTCTGAGTTTTAGGAACTGTGAAAGTAATCTGTGTAACTTTTGTGGGAACCACAGAGAAGGGTAAATTGGAGTAAATGCACGATTAAAGATAGACTCACTGTTCCCGGCGTGGATTATTAATTCCATGAATGGCGGAGCTTTCCCAGTTATGCGACTGACTTAGCACAGAAATGATGTCAATGGGAGTGATCAAGAGCAGTCAGGCTTTGAGTTGGCTTCACTTCTTTGGGCTGAGAGGCTAAGTCACATTGATGTTTATTTTTTTCCACTGGCTTTCCCCATTCCGTGGTAACATAAAGGCCACAGGCATCTCTGGCTACAGCCAGCTCATGAACCTACAATCTTTCTTCCCACTGCTAGGCTGGTGTGTGACTTGTGTTTCCCCTTAAAGATTATCATGAAAAGAAATAAGACGATAGTGAGCTCTGTGGAGTCTGTGGTGTACCACAGATCTACGGGCACATAAGAAATATGTCTCCGTGTTATCTCCATTTCTGGGTACTACACCATGAATGTAGGACATTTGGAAAAACTGCCCCAGCAGGGATTGACAGCATAAAAATTACATATGACACAAAGTATTTGGAGTCTTTCTGTAGAAGGGAGAGATAATATCCATACCATATGCCACAAAAATTCACTTACCGGAGAAAACACACAGCAAACTGAATTGGGGAATTATTATCCCCCCACCAAGAAAAGAATTGTTGATATCATGGCATGAGAATGAGAGAGTTTCATAGATGTGGCATTTTGCCTTGGGAGGGAGAAAATCTAAAGAAGGATGAAGAAACCCAAGGGCGGGGTGGGTGATTAAATGGTGAGGAGAACACTCCATGGGAGAAATATTTTTAGAAAGCAGAGAAAAGTCAGTAAGAGAGGAAAATAAAGCAAGGCAATTTAGAAAAGAAATGGGTCTTTTGTACTGGGAAAATATCTTTATAGACACACAAGGGAAAGAGAAATTACCTGAATAACAGATTTAAAAACAAATGAGAAAAACCTGCCTTAGAGCACCAGGGTAATGGGGAAAGAAGCTGAAGATAAACATGAGGAATGGCTGGTGCCCAGAGACATGCCTCAGGTTGCACTGCTGCTGGCCTTCCTGCTGTCGTGCCATTCTCTCTCTCAATGGGAGTGATCAGGGCAATAAGACTTTAAGTTGGCTTCACTTGTTTGGGCTGGGAGCTTAAGTCTCATTGATGTTTATTCTCTCTCTCTCTCTCTCTCTCTCACACACACACACACACACACACACACACACACACGTTTAAAATAAAAGTCACTAGGAATGTTTTGTATTGTAATTTGCAAGAAGATATGTGGTCAGCTGAATTTACAAGATACTTGAGGCATTTGCCAAATCAATTACTGATAGTGTTTTCATTTTATTTTTTTAAAAAATATATGTGTTTAAACAAATGTGTTCAGTTGCAAGCAGAAAGAAAAACCAAAGAAGCGTGGGTGAGATCTGGGCAGGATGATGATGCACATCTCCATCTTGGGGCCTGGGTTTACTCATCTCTTCACACCCAGGTTCAGTCTGACAGATGGTGACTGCTCAGAAAGTTCTTCTCCCACTAACAGACTGGTAGGAGTTTTGTAATGCTACCTTCAATAGCATCACGAAAAGGTAATGAAAAGAGGGAAAGGGAAGATGTGTGAGCTATATGCTTGCGCACCCACAATAGAGGAAATATTTTTTTCTTATCTTCATTTTTCTTTTAGTTTTGAGGGAAAAGGCACGTGGACCGTGATGTAACTCCATTTACCTTGACATTCGTCCAAAATTCAGATTTCCTTTTCTCTCATCCATCAGTTCCACAACAATGATTGCACTTTCACTTCATTCAAAGCACAATTGTGAGCACATTTTGCTGAGCCTGACCTCATTGTTACATATAATGGGAGAAAAAATGAATTGAGACATTAAAGGCTCTTATCCTGTCGACAGACCGTAAACCTGGTGATTGTCCTTTGGTGGAGACTGCAGACAGAAGTGAGAGTAGGCGAAATGGAGGGAGGACCTGTTGAAACTGAAAACCCCCAAAAGGGAAGCTGATATTTGGTGTCCCCACATCTCTTTTTTGTGGCTTCCTTTTCTGGAAAGTTCTGCTATACTCTTCCCTGCTGCTCCTTGTTACTCACACCCTTGAGTAGCCATTTAAAGGGCATCTTCCATGATTAAATTTCACTCCCTGTTCTAGTTCGCCCTTCCAGAGTTGTACCCTCTTATCGGTGCTTTCTCTTCTGTAAGGGAATAAACTGTGGGAAGCCAAGGATGATACACATTGATGCTGATAGCATATTTTATGACATATGGTTTGAAAATCATTTTTATACATAGGTTCTTTGGTGCTCATAAGAATCTGGATAATTTCAGGCAGTTACTGCCATCCTTATTTTGTTGAGGTGTAGATCATGAAAATGAGATGTTTAACATTAACCACACGGACAGAAAGAGGTAAAGTTTGGAGCTGAACCCAAGTTATTTGCTTGCAAGTTGACATATTTTAAGCCTCCCAGTAATAATTCATCTGAAAATCTTGCTTAACCACTTAGATATTCATCCAGAATGGTGATTTCAAGCCAGCTAGCTGGGATTATCATTTCGTGGTTATGGAGTACTACCAATTATGAAAACTGAATTTGTAAGACCCTAAATTTTGGAAAAGAAATGAAGACAGGAAATAACATGGTAGATAGACTTTTTAAAATATCCAAATCAGGAAATCTTTGGACAGGGCAGAATATTTGGTTTCTAAATCTATACTAATTTGATTTGATAAAAAGTTAGGCTACTTGACAAGTCTATGAAGCATGGGCCAATGAGATTATTAATTAATTGAAACAGTAAAATGAAAAAAAATGTGGTTTAGTTCATATAAATGGGGCAACAAACTATTAACAAATACAAAAGTAATAGATCTCAAGGGAGTTAAAAGAAGAATAAATATATTACCATTAAAATAACTAATCATTGGACTAGTGATGACAGAGAATGAGGCAAATTTCTGTTTTCAAGATCATGATGAAAACAGAGCATTTAGAGTTCAATATCAATAACTATATAAGGGGAATAATTTTTTTAAAGAAGAAAAAAACAGAATGGGAAAGGAATCATTAAAATCCTAGCCATGGTGCATGTAAAAAATGAAACTAGACCACCAACTTACACACACATAAGATTAAACTCAAAATGGATAAAAGACTTAAACATAAGTTGCAAAACCATAAAAATTTTAGAAGAAACCATATACAGCAAAATCTCAGACATCTCTCATAGCAGTGTATTTACCGATACAGCTCCTAGGGCAAAGAAAACTAAGAAGAAAATAAACAAATGGGGCTACATAAAAATAAAAAGCTTCTGCACAGAAAAATGAAACATCAATACAATGAAAAGAGAGCCCACTGCATGTCAGAGCATATTTGCCAAATGATACATTTGAAAAGGTGTTAATTTCAAAATATACAGGGAACTCATACAACTTAACAAAAAGAAGATAAACAATCCAGTTAAAAAAATGGGCAAAAGACTTAAATAGACATTTCTCCAAAGTGGACATACAGAAGGCCAAGAGACATGTAAAAATGCTTAATTCACTAATCATCCTAGAGGTGCAAATCAAAACAACAATGAGGTATCACCCCACACCTGTCAGGGTGGCTATCATCAACAAATTTGCAAATGACAAGTGCTGGGGAGGATGTGGAGAAAAGGAAACTCTAGTATACTGCTGGTGGGAATGCAGACTGGTGCAGCCTCTGTGGAAAACAGTATGGAGTTTCCTCAAAAGATTAAAAATGGAACTCCCACTTCTAGGAATACATCCTAAGAAACCAGAAACATCATAGCAGCACAATTTACAATAGCTGAAATTTGGAAACAGCCTAAGTGCCCATCAGCAGATGCGTGGATAAAAAAGCTGTGGGACATTTACACAATGGAATACTATGGCAATAAGAAAGAAAGAACTCTTACCTATTTGCAATGGGATGGATGGACCTGGGGAGCTAAGTGCAACAAGCCAGTCAGAGAAAGATAAGTATCACATGATCTCACTCATATGTGGAATCTACTGAACAAAATAAACTAATGAACAAAATAGATCCAGAGACATGGAAGCATGGAACACACTGATGAATCTCAGAGGAGAGGTGAGAGAGAATGGATCGGTGGGAAGAGATCAACCAAAGAAATTGTATGCATATATACATAACCCATGGACCAGCCAATAGGGTGTTGACGGCTGAGGGCAGGGGTCTGGGGACAGGGGTGGGCTAGAAGAGTTTATTTGGGGGGGAGGGAAAAGGGACATATGTAATACTTCCAACAAAAAAGTTTAAAATATAAGAAGAAAAATAAAATCCATATTTAGGGTTGATCACAAAGAAAGAATAATACAAGTCTGGATAGAAAACATTTTTTAAAAATCTACAAGGAAATGTAAAGAAAGGAAATTGCTTTCTCTTTGAAGTAAAAATAACATGATTACATTTAATTAGGGATTCTGTTACTGTGTGAGAAGGAGGGCCTTTGGGGATTACACTGAAGGCATGGCTGGGAAACCATGCAATCTGCTCCATCCCCTCTTCAGGCTAGAGACTTGGGAGGGACGAGCCATTGACTGACAACAAGCTGTCTTTCATGCTTTGAAAGCAGGTGGTTATGCGCAAAAGTCCCTTTTATGGAGGGTAAATCCAGTGGTTCCTGCGCACAGAAACCTCAGGACCCTGCCAGCAAGCCTCACCCCTGGTCCCTGCTCCTCGAAGACGTCTGGATTTCTACACACCCTGTCCTCCTCCGAGCTCATCTTCCCTCCCGCTCTCAAATGGGGGAGATTGGGCTCCCTCGTAAACTCGAAGACTCAGCTCATTTCTAGTAAGTTCAAGTTTTATGATTTAAAAATCTTTTATCAGTAAATAAAGGTCAACCATCTGGCAGCAATGTGTCTATTTGGCTCCGCTTTGGTTTTCTACACTACGCTATAAAAATATTACAGTCTAGTATGACATTAGCAAAGTGTGACATCTGGGCTTATACAAAATATAGGAGTTGGCAGGGGGACTAATTTCCCTTCTGAAAAATTGCCATGGCACAGAGGGACCGAGGACAACTGCACGGCTGAGGATACAGCCCAGGACATGGCTGTAACTCAGCCAGCAGCATCCTCCAGAACGCCTGCCCGGAAGGCGGAAGGGGCCTAATTACCCCAGAGGATCACAGTGATGGATTGCCCCGGGCCTTTGAGAATGGCGGTTATTTTAACGAAAGAGGATTTTTCTCTACCTACAGTGCTAGGTGGTCACACATTCATGAATTAAATGAGACTGCTTTGAGAAAAAAAACAACACTGTATGTATGGCAATAATAAAACCAGGCAGCTTTTCAATGGCTTTAGAGCATTTACTTTGAGGGTTAAAAATGTATAATTAAATGTTGGCATCGCTTTTAGGTGGTAATATTTTTTTTATTACATTTCTTTTTTGTTGACCCCTTTTTATGAGTTCAAGACAAATGGCACATTTATTTTTTCCCCCGTAGGCTCTCTGGGTACATGGTGATGCACAGGAATCTAGAAGATGCCGAGTCACTGACGAAATGCATTGCATCTGAACAGGAGGGTTGTGCCATTTCGCGTAGAAGCTAATTTGTTTGTTGTTAAGAAGAGAGGATCACATTTAAAGAAAAAAATTTCACCTCAATTTATGTGGATGCTTAGGTACCTTTAATGGCTCGTGGCACTCATCAGTGGGAAATGAGAATAGCAATTTTTCACAGGGGTTAAGAAATCCCTGAATTTTTAAGAAGTTTGGATAGCTAAAGCTCTAATGCCTATTTAGGGAAAACTGGGATGAAAAATGATCAGTCAGAAACCCCAATTATTGAAACCATGAAAATTAAAAGATTTTTTAAAATTGAAAGGGAAGCGGGGGTGGGGAGTGGGGAGGGGGAGAGAGAGAGAGAGATAGAGATTACAGGTCTCAGTCTAGGTATGTGCCTGACTGGGAATCGAACCCACCACCTTTGGGTGTATGGGAAGAAGCTACAACCATATGAGCCACACCTGCGAACACCTTTCTCCAGGCACCACATCTGGAGAACGAAGGGTGGTGCCCTTCCTCCACAAGCGTAGGCACTTTTGGAGCCCATCTGAGAATGAAGGAGAGGGGAGTTTTTAGCATTTCCAGTTTCCACCTGAAGAACTCACAGCTTGGAGATGTTCGAGGCCAATGAGGCAACCAAACCTGGAAGGCAGGGCCCTGGATTCCTTCAGTTTAGCTCTTCTCAGCCCATTACCACCACCAAGACCAGGGGCTTTATCATTTGTTACTTTTATACCCACAAAACCCATGACCCCACCCCCAGCATTTTATAATTATAAAGATGCAACCACTTTATTTTTTAAATTTTACCTGGGGAACCTGTGAGATACAATGAGTGCCTTTTGCAGTGAGATTTTCTCACCCTCAATTAGACGAGGAGTCTGCAATCCTTCTTGTTCCCCTACACTTAATATTGTCTTTCTTTCCTCAAAGGGTTAGAAGAACATCCTGGGATAAGTCCCAGGAGTTGAAGGTTAAGGGCATTCCCAGCTCAACCAGTGCACTTGGAGACTGGAGAAATGACCCGAGTTGCCATTGAGAGAACACACATGTCCCATCTTGACATGCTCCCACCTTATTCTCTGGCTCCTGGCAGCTGTCTCCGTTGCTGCTCTGCTGGCAGGTAAGCTCCAGACTCTGCCTCAGTGTCTGTCAGTCAAAGGCAGGCTTCCATGAAGATCCCCTCCTCTAACCTCTTCTAAGATTGAGGGTTCAGACCTGAGATACATAATCAGACTGGGAATCAAGGCACTGGTTTATGTCAGCACTGAATGCTACCAGGAACATGCTTACAAATCAGAACTTTCCCCTTCCCTTTTCTTTCTATCGAGATCTAATTTTCATACCATAAAATTCACAGTTTTTGAGTATGAAGTTCTAGAGCATTTCACCACCCCAAAGGTAGAACCATAGCCACTAAGCATTGTTACCATTCCCTTCTATCCCTTTCTGATGGCAATCGCTAATCTACATTTTATTTTGGTGGGTTTTCCTCCTTTGGACATTACATATAAGTGGAATCATACAATATGAAGCATTTGTACCTGGCTTCACTCACTTAGCATAACGCTTTCAGAGTTCATCCAGGTTGTAGCATGTGTTAGAATTTTCTTTTTAAGGCGAAATAACAGTCTATTGTATGTGTAGAACAAAATTCACATATCCATTCACACACTATGGACTGTGGAAACAGCTGAGTTGTTTCCACTTTTGACTATTAAAAATAGTGCTGCGGGGAACAATTTTTTTGTACAAGTTTTTGTGTGACTGTATGTTTTCAATTTTCTTTTATTGCTAAGGTAACTGAACAAGAATCCTGCCTTTTAACCTTGTTTTTCTTTTTATACTTAAAATATATTTTTATTGGTTTCAGAGAGAAAAGAGAAAGGAGAGGGAGTGATAGAAACATCAATGATGAGAGAATCATTGATTGGCTGTCTCCTCTATGACCCACATTAGGATGGAGCCCACAACCTGGGCATATGTCCCTAACAAAAATAGAACTGTGACCTCCTAGTTCGTGGATCAACACTCAACCATTGAGCCATGCCAGCTGGGCCTTTTTATTTTATTTTGTTTTGTTTTATTTTATTTTATTATTTTATTTTATTTTATTTTTTTAAAGGGAGCAGGTGTGTAGTAGAAAGAATACGGATTTGGGAAGGGGTGTGAAAAATTGGCTACAATTTCCATCTTTGTCATCTAATCTCTCACTCTCCTTTTCTTCACCTGTAAAATGAAAATGAGTATACCCATTTCAAAAAGGATAACGTGGTTTGAGGTGAAATGTTAATTCTCTATCGAATGACTATAAATTCCTGATTCTTTAGCCTTAATTTGAGTTTCTACCAGCAGACTACTAAGAATAATAGCTTACTTTTGCCCAAACATAGAGACTAGAGGTCCTACCATTTGCTTTGTCATACAAATTATACCACCCCTTTGAGATCCACTTAGTTGGCCTCTGTTTTTTGAGGATGGCATGAGTTATTTTCTGAATTGAATCCCTTGGGGCCCATTGTATGAATGAAGGCTAATCCTGACAGAGGTCTGGCCTCCGTTTCTCAGGTCCCAGCTGCCCCCCAGGAGCCAGCCCAGGAGTAGGGGACACTCTACAGACCTGGGCTCTCCATAGTCTATGTTTTCACCCACCTCATTTCTAATGACATAGTAATGATTTGAGCAACCTGATTGTGCCTTGTATTTCAGACCTTAATGAAGAGATAATGAAAGAAAGAAGAAATGAGTATATTTTGGAAGATTTTTGTGGGGAGGAAAACTGGAACTATACTGAGTGTACTACAAATATTGTCAAATTTAATCCTCATAATAATCCTATAAGATAGGCACTTTTTTTCAAGATGGGAAGAATTGAGATCAGAGATGTCATTTTTTTTGCTGATATTCATAAAGTTAGTACTTTATGGAAGATTTGGGGTCTGATCTTAGATAAGTCTGATTTGAAAGACTCTTATTCTTTCCACAAAATTGTGGACTGAAGGGTCATAAACAGCATTTCACTTTACAACAATGCTATGTAAAATATGACATTTTCCTCAACTTTTTCTAGATTATGCTGTAGTTAATGGGAGATCCCCAAATCTCAGGGGCTCATAGGAACAAAGGTTTATTCTTCTTCACATTACACATTGGGTACAGATCTACTCTTCATGTCTTCTTCATTTAAGGTTTATGAAGAAGGAGAAGCACTACCGGGATGTGCCTTTCTGATCACTAAATGCAAAGAGCATTGGAAGAATCAAGGGACAGCTCTGAAAAATTTTGCTTTACTGTATATAATGCATCATTTCTACTCACAGTCCACTGGCCATAGCTAGTCA
The DNA here is from genome assembly GCA_963924515.1 of Vespertilio murinus. NCBI lineage: Eukaryota > Metazoa > Chordata > Mammalia > Chiroptera > Vespertilionidae > Vespertilio > Vespertilio murinus. The sequence goes on along the minus strand of OZ004707.1, from coordinate 34,267,090 downwards.
AATAACCAAGTCTTATGTCAATGTTGTATAGAGAATATTCCTCCCACAGGGAGAGCCATTCGCAAGCAATGTTTGGTAGAAAATGCAGTAAACACCTGAATAATGCAATCTTCCACATATGACTTCCATGTTATCATGCATAAGGTAGGAACAGTAGAAATTTTGATACCATGCTTCCCTGGACTTTGTCCTACCTTGATGGCTCTTCTGTAGCATTTTCTCTTGTTGGTTCTTCCTCTTCCTCTCTCTAGCCTCTAAGCATGAGTGTGTATCCTAGGATGCTTTCCAGGCTCTCCTCTCTCTCCACACTCAAACTCCAGATGACCTCATCCTGCATGGCTTTAATTACCCTCAACTTGCTGATAACTCTCTAATTTATCTTTCAAGTCCTGACCTCTCTCCAGACTCCAACTGCCTTATGTTATCTCTACTTGGAATTCTAATGTACAGCTCAAATGTAATACATCCAAAATGGAACTTCTGATTACTATCCATCCCCACCCTGGCTGGCAATCTTCCCTGTTGTAGTAAATGGTACCATCCTCCACCCAGTTACTTAAAGGATAAATCTAGTATCCCTACTTCCCCTCACTCCCAAGTCAAATTCATCAGTAACACGCGCTATTTACATCTTTCGGATAGTTCTCCAAAATGTTCACATCCCTCAGTTATAAATGCCAACATTAACTCAAACCACAATCACCACTCACCTTGATTATTGCAATAATCAACCAGTTAGCTCTCGTACTCTTTTTCTCTTCTACCAAACACTCTTTCTTTACAAATTAGTCAGAAAGTATAAATTGGGTAGTACCTATTTCCTTCTGCCTAAACCTTCTACAGATTTAACATTATATTTAGACTACAGCAACAGAAACCCATTTAATGTCACGGGTTACAAGACCCTGTGTGATCTAGCAATTGCCCGCTTATGGGTTGAGTAGTCTCCCTTCAATATTCATGCACACTTGGAACCTCAGAATGTGGCTTTATTTGGAAATATATTTGCAGATGTGTATGTTAAGATGAGGTCATGCTGGAAGAGGTGGCTCTGAATCTAAGCCAGGTATCCTCATGAGGAAAGAGACCTAGAGACATTAAGGAGACACATAGGGATGAAGAGCATGTGAAGATGGAGGCAGATATTGGAGAAATGCAATTATAAAGCGAGGACACCAAGGATGGCTGTCAACCACGAACAGCTAGGAGGGGGGCATGGAACAGATTTTCCCTCAAAAGCCTCCAGAATAAAAAAAAAATCCTGGTGACATCTTGAAATGAGTTTCTGGCCTTCTGAATTATGAGAGTATACATTTCTCTTATTTTAAAGAACCCAGTTTATGTGAGAGTAATCATAGGAAACAAACATAATGACCTCTTCTTGGACCTCTCTAATTTGGATTAAAATACAAATCATTTTAATTCCAGGACAAAGATGGCAGGGCCTCAAGATGAGCTTGCCTCCTTTTACCCTGGCCCTCAAGCAGTGATGCCACACTGGCCTTCATTTTATCCCAAACCCTAGTCTCATCTCAGGGACTTTGCACTTGTTCTCCTCACTGTGTCCCAAAGCTATTGTCAGTACTGACTCATTTATAGTAAATGTGCCTCTGCTTACACTATGATAACCTCAGATGTTAGTTCTACATTTCTACAGTAATATGTTGACTTGGATATATTCAGAAAGCCTTAATAAATGTATTTATTTAGTGTCACCTATTTATACACCTAAGACATTCAAAGCTTGGTTTGCACATATGAGTGAGGCATCTTTAAACAGTATATTAATTTGGTTCCAAGTGTGGATCAGATAAAATTGGCATAGAGGTAAGGATAAGAGGATATTACTCAGTAAATGAAATTCATGAAACTTCAGGATGAGCTGATCTTTTGGGATATGTTTTCTTCTTTTCAAAAGCCAGTGGCAGTAAGTTCCCTCCTACTGTGGTGATGTCGCAGAAATAAAGGGCATCCATGTCACAGAGCTGCAGAGGAGATTTTCAGGCTGAAGGCAGTCAGAACTTTCAGAACATATACATTGGAAGAAAGCAAATTGTTGAATTAAAGAGATAGATTTCATATAATTTCTAAACTCTAAAAGATGTCTGGTGGAGAATCAGGAAAATCTCTAATTTGGATTAAAATACAAATCATTTTAATTCCAGGACAAAGATGGCAGGGCCTCAAGATGAGCTGGTAAATACGAATTATGTAGAACTTTGATGAATAAAGAAGAATGTGTGGAATATTGGTTCTCCCTCTTCTGGCCTGGTCAGACTAGGCTATAGCATTTGTTTGTTCTCAGTGAGAAAAAACTGGAAATAAACATATGAACCAAACTGTAGCTTATTTTTGTAGCTTGAATGCATATTTGTGTGATTAAAATAAATAGACTTCTCACTTCAATGGTCTGTGTGGTTATTTTTTTCAGAACATTTTATAAATTCTTTTAAAAAATATATTTTATTGACTTTTTACAGGGTGAAGGGAGAAGGATAGAAAGCTAGAAACATGGATGAGAGAGAATCATTGATCACCTGCCTCTTGCACACCCAATACTGAGGATGTGCACACAACCAAGGTACATGCCCTTGACAGGAATCAAACCTGGGACCTTTCAGTCCACAGGCTGACTCTCTATCCCCTGAGCCAAACTGGTTTCAGCTATAAATTCTTAAATCAAAGAACCCCTTCAAGTAACATATAGATAAATACTAAAACTGAGTTACCACTAATTGTTATAGATTAGTATCTGATACCTCTACCAAACCAATAAATCAATAACATTGGTAGTAGGGAAAGAATCCTAATAATTCCACTACCCATTTTAGGAAACAAATCATAGCCGCTGTTCAGTGGGGCAAATGTTTGATGACTCACTTACCTATAACCTCTCCTAACAATGGCTCCCCACAGTAGTGTTACTTATTCTGGAAAGTTTTCAGTGGCTACATGGCAGCCCTTTAGCTCTGTAACTTTACCATAATATCAGTCCTTACCTTGGGTTCTACCTATGTAATGGGAATGTATTTCAGATCCAGGAGGATCATTGTGAGCACCGCGGTGAAATAGCCCAAGTGATTCACTCAGCAACGTTTCTGTTCTCCAAGTTCAAACTCTTGATGTAATACATGGCCCCAATGTGGTCACACTCATGCTTATATCAGAACTGAGCTTTTTGAACTTTCATAAGCATTCTATCAAGCTTTTTATTTAATTTGTTTCCCACAAAAATTGGGCAGAAATTTTTACTCTCTTCAGTTGATGCAACTAGAGATCCTTTATGGCTGGCTTTCCACTGGGGCATAAATACCTTGGACTCAGGTTAATTTCAGATTAGCCCTGAATATAGAGACTTGGTAGAACTTCAGAAAACTAGTTACTATAATAGACTGAAAAGTACACATTAATAACAAATTTGTAAGGACCTACTGTAGACATAATCCTGGGGAGAGCTGACCATATTGATGCAACCCTATAGGTTTAGGTAAAATCTGATGCCCATTTTTGAGATGAGACATCTGAAGCATAAACACATTAAGAACCTTGCCTGAGTGTGCACAGACCTGGTAAATACTAGAGTGAAGCCAAGTAGAAGAATTCCTATCAGATGGAACTATACATAAATTACTAGGCTCACTTGTCTCGCTGCCCAAAACCATGGGTCCAGTGTCTGCAGGTGCTGGTCTGTTCATGGTTGACTCTAAATCCACATGCTCTAAAATCTGTAAGAGAAGAAGCCAAGAGCAAAGTGAGGATCTTTTCACTGTGTATAGGAGAGCAGGTTGCTAATGGCCTGGAATAAACAGAGAGGAACAATAAAAATAAAAGAAAGAAAAATTTAGGATTTCAATGAAGAAAAGTGATTGGAGACAACCAGGTGCAGTAACAAATTCCTTGTAAAGAATAATCTGCTTCACCAGATTTTAAGACTGGAACATGTGAAAATGCAGAATTATTTTTATTATAAATCTGCTACCTCTGGGAGCCCGCTTGGAGGAAGCCATGCAGCATGCATGCTCTTCGGAGTGTGATAGATATGCTACACTGTGAAAGTGTATTACCCAATCTGGAGTAGAAAACAGTCCTTCAGGCACAAGCCTCAAGAGGGTAAATTGTCTTTGCCTTCCACCACTACATTGTTTCCCTTACCAATTTCTTGTTAATTTTTTCCTGAGCTTTACTTAATGAATGAGTTAAAGCAAATAGATCATGCAGCTAAATTAAAATAATGTTATGTTCTCAAAAGCTTTTTATTTAAACTCGCTTTTCCCTATTTTTGAGAAATACTAAACTAAGTCAAAGGCCTTCCTTTTATGATTATAATTTAAATCCATTGATTTGTTGTTTTCCTTTTCTAGCTGCTAGCAGGTGTATTATATATATATATATATATATATATATATATATATATATATATATATATATATATATTTGAACCAATACTTTTATATTTTAGGTAAACACAGAATGCCATATTTGATTGAACTGTGAGTCAAATAGTCCTCAAGCCACACATACATCTTAACATTCCTTTATGCCTAAATCATTCTAAATGCTCAGAGTTGATTACAACAAACACTGACATAAAAATACAAGTGAATTTTTACTAATTAATTTTAGTGCTACATATTTCGTTTCTTTCAGGATAATTTAAGTATTGTTTTCTGCTATTGTTTTAGAAAATTAAAACCCCACATCAGAATCTGAAATAAACATTTGATTTACCTTTGCTTTACTCCATGCACACAAATAAACTCAAAAATAGCCCCGGCCAGGTGACTCAGTTGGTTGGAGAGTCATCCACACACCAAGAGGTTCTGAGTTTGATTCCTGGTCAGAGCATATACCTAGGCAGTGGGTTCAATCTCTGATTGGAGAATGTATAGGAGGCAACTGCTCAATGTTTCTCTCTGTCTTTCTCTGTTCCCCTCTTCTAAAAAAAATCAAATAAGTCATATCCTCGGATGAGAGAGATCTTTGGCTATGCAGCAGTGGAGGAGGGAGGATCTTTGTTGCCTGAAGTTAGCAACTATTGGGGCTAACAACATACATTTGAAGGGACTCGCAATATTTGTCCAATTAAGATAACAATTAAGATAACTTAAGTTTTTTGAAGGCTTTGACTTTCTTCCTCTTAACTATTAGCATGTATTGTTGTCTTATTATTCTTAAGTCTTATATATGGTTATTTCTGTGATTATATATGGCTTCAGAAAAATTGTATCTCATATGTCATTATGACTAATGATCTTAATAAAAGTATTATTTCAGTATCAAGCTAAGGAGGTGATGATAGTGATGAAGAGAATGATAATGATGCTGTCAATGGTGAGGACTATGAAGGTATTTTAATTTCACTGTGGACCCCCAAGTAATTGGTTTGGGTCTTATAACTTGCACAAATATATATGAAAAGAACCTACTTAAGCTATGTGAGTAGGTATATATGAGGACTCCCATGTCAACAGTATATCAGTGATTAGGGCCATAGCCCTTATGTGACAGAGAGAACCAATCCCTCTGGGCTCAAAGTGATGGCAGTCCTCAGATCTTGGTTTTTCTTAATAACATGCAAGGTGATGTAAGTGTAACTCTCTCAGTTCCTCATTTTGTCCTCATATCCTTGTCTCTTTATCTCCTTGTCTTTTTCTATTTTCCTAACTTAGTACAGTGATTTTCAAGTTCACACAATTTTAACATCTAATGGTCAGTTGGTTGGACCATCATCCCATACACTGAAGGGTGGTGGTTCTATTCACTGTCAGGGCACATAACCACGTTGCTGGTGTAATCTTTGGTCAGAGTGCATATGGGATCAACTGATCAATGTTTCTCTCTCTCTCTCTCTCCCTTCCTCTATCTAAAATCACTTGAGAAACATCCTTGGGTGAGGATTTAAAAAAATCAAATTTTAATTCAAACCCTTAATGTTCCCACTTTACCATAGCAGACTCCTCAGCTTTGAATTGGATAAGCAACATATTTCACATTTGTTTAAGCCCGGTTTCACATTTGTTTAGGTGGCCACCCTAAAACCTCTAATATCTAATTTCTTATCCTTTCTCCTGTGCAATGGTATTAACCTAGACTTTTGCAAATGCAAACACTTATTGAATTGAGATGTGTTTTTGGTTGTAAATTAATCTCTTCACTTTCATGTATACATTTCCAATGTGCATCGGTTGTAAATTAAATGAAACATTTATAAAAATGAAGAAAAATAAAAATTATTTTCCCCGAAGAAATTAAAATATCACCAACTGAACTTCTCGGCCTACTCACAAACCATACTTAACCCCATTAATTCTACTTCTCATTTTGTGGACACCCTAGAGGTTGTCTCTTTCCCAAACCCATTGTGAATGGGGAAGTCCCCAGGGTCCTTCTGAACACCCTTCTCATGCATCGGAAGCATGATTCATGTTGCTAAATTTCAAATTGCTTTTTCATCATGTGTCTCACACTATATTACGTTATCCTGATGACTCACTATTGTCAGTTGGAGCTTACCTCAGATTTCAATTATTTCATGCTGGCAGTATGTGCATGAGGCTTTTGCTTTCGTAATTTTTCTCAATTTACTCCAGCAGTTTAGAAAGGTCCAGATGGAAATGAACATATTGAATGCTTAAAGAGAAGTGTTTGTGTTGTGTATGCAAGAAGTGAGACTCATTAATACACAGACAAAGTTGTTTCTCTTTCTATTAGAAGTTAGAAATGAAATAAAATCTTGGACCTCCACGTTCCCCTGCAGTAGTTAAGCTGATACAGCAGATACGTTGGTCTTAATTATTTATGGATGAGCCATGTGAAATGCCTGCCAAAGGTAGCAAAGGGAAAATAATGGCTGGTATTACACAACTGACCTTGAATCCAGCTCTAATTGAAATTAATTACCCAAAGTTTTAAAATTTCAGCTTCTTATATTAGTGGTAATGTCCTTCTCTGGTGATAATGAATAGCTCCATTGTCTTACCATGAACTTTGCTTATCACAAGTATTTATTCCAGAGAATTTGATACATATGATCCTTGCAGGAAAAACATTATTAATTGACTTGATTTCCTCTCTAATTCCTACATATTATGTTTCCCTAACTTTTACCCATTGACATTCCAGTAAGGCCAGCTGTTATTTTGTAGAATGATTATAAAATTTAGCTCAATTTTGGGCTGGCCTCTGGAATATTTTGCCACTCAGAAGGAACAAACAGATTGTCTCATTTCCTTTACTTGTGTTTCTGGGAACACAAGGAGTGAGCAACTGGATAGGGAAAATCATTATTTCTGTTAATTCTCGTAAGCTGTCAGTCTTCCAATGGAGCAGAGTTGGTCATAATGGGGATGATGCTAACTCATGAATCCACTCTTTAGAAAACACTTGCTTTGACATATTTCAGAGGGAAGGCGGTGGGGTGGGAAGAGATTAACCAAAGAATTTATATGCATATACACATAACCCATGGTCACAAACAATAGTGGGGTGAAGGCCTGGGGAGGCAACAAGAATGGGGTGGAAATGGGGGGGGGACAAGGACATCTGTAATCCTTTCAACAATAAAGCTAGATTGAAAAAAGAAAGAAAACATTTGCTTTGAAGGTACAGTGCCTTCTCCTATTCTCTTCAGGATCTATTTAGTTTTTATATATTTGATCATTGACAAAGACAGTTTCCTACGGGATTCCAGGTGCTATTCCCCACAATCTTCAGATCAGTGCCCTCTTGGGATCATATCTTTGGTAGCTTGGGGCAAAGGTTCCACCAGAGGAAACCTCACTGACAGAAAAATGAAAAGTGCCACACTGGAATGCTGAGAGAATTCATTTATAATAAACAGTAATTAAACAGGGATTATTAGGGTGGCACATTTACGACGTGAAAGTAGAAGTCTTGTCAACACCTTATAAAGTCCTGAAAGTAATTCAGCTGAAACATTTGCACTGGGCTGGAGAACAAGGTTCTGTTCTAGGGAAGATGTAGGTTTGCTGTGTGTTGTATTGAAAGATTCCTCATAATAGCCTTTCTGTTTTAAGCATTTAACGAAGCTGTTCCAGGGTTTACTGCCTAGCATTATGGAATCTAAGAGACCATTGCTTATCACTGGGCTTTCCTCATAACCCATTCTTTTCCCTTTTGAAATATATTATTAAAATATGTACCCAGGCCTTAGCCAGTTTGGCTCAGTGGATAGAGTGTCGGCCCATGGACTGAACGGCCTTGCATTCAATTCCAGTCAAGGGCATGTACCTTGGTTGCAGGTTCCCTAGCCCTGGCAGGGTGTGTGCAGGAGGCAAACAATCAATGTGTCTCTCTCACATCGATGTTTCTCTTTGTCTCTCCCTTGCCCTTCCATTCTCTCTAAAAATCAATGGAAATATATCCTTGGGTGAGGATTAGCAAACACAACCACACATACACAGACACACACACACACACACACACACACACACACACACACACACATCACACATCACACACATCACACACATCACATTACACACATCACACACATCACACACATCACACACACATATATACTTTTGTGTTTTGGATTTAAATCTCAGGCAAGATAGCTGCCCCTAAATGCCCTTAGCAGAGAGGTCGGGGTATCCCTTTTCTGCCATTTACCTCCTCCTTTTTGCTTCATCCTCCCAACCTACTGGCCTCACCTATCACTTGAGCTGGTAACAGTAGCCTGAAACAATGGCAATTAGGCTTCCCCTGATGCTCTGTGTTTATTCCACCCACTCCCTCTTCTCCAAGAACCTCGTTCAAACTAAACTCTTTCACATTTTAGTTTGACGAAGGAATGGGTGTTCTTGATGTGTTCATGGAGAGCGGGTAGGAAGAAAGCTTCCTTTTTAATGGTTTGTCATTTATTCGGCCATCCGGGGACATTTCTGATTAATAAATGAAGATCTCTAATAATAAGAGTTTCAAGTAGGTAAGAAAGGGGGATCATCCCAATGATTGTTTGGCCAGGACTGGTTGGAAGGTGGCATTAAACAGGGCTTGTTCACCTCTTTCAAATTATGCTGTCTAGGTGAGTGAATACAATACACCCTACATACATTTAGGCTTACCCTATGGAGATGGTATAAGATTTCAGTTCAAATTATTTTAAAAAAGAAAATACGAGGACATAGGAGAAAAGGACCACATCTGCCTTCAAAGCATCCACACTAATCTTCTAGATTTTCATTTGGAACCTGTAAAAATCTTTTCCTCCCTGTTTGTTAAATACCAGTGAGTTAAAGGAACTAAGAGCCATGGACGAGTTTATGTTTAATTTAATTCATATCTATTTTTCATCTCCTATATTTCAGGCATTTTTAACTATTGGGAAAACAAAGGTGAATAAGACAGCAAATTCATCACCAAAAAGATTTTTAGCTAGGAAAGTCAAATACTAGATTTATTATTTCAAAACCTCATATTATGCCCTATTAAGTAAATAAGGTACCCTATAGTATACAGAAACAGACCATCCATCCTAAAGAAAAATACTATGCACAGGTAATCTATGATGGCTATTGGACTCTCAGTTTCTCTGTGCTCTTTCCTTGATTTGAAAAATTGCCACTTTTTAAGAAATAAAATTCCAGGACAAACAAAAGGCTCTCCCATGTAGAAGATGTGGTAACTTCTCTCTATTCCATCTCTCAAATAGGGCGTTTAAATTTACAAGTTCTATTGAGTAGCAATTTAATCCAGGGCAATTGTGCCTAAAACAGAAAAGAAGCTCACAAATTTATAAAGGATGGAGATTTAGTTTTTCCTCCAATTTTATGGCAAGAGAATATGATTTCTAATGGATAGAACACTTCCAGGAAGAAATGGATAGGCTCTCAAGATCAGAGGTTCCTCCAGGGAAAAGATGTAGGGGAGCTAAGAACAGAATAGCTAGTAAATGATAAATGAAGGGCACCTCAGGGGATAGATGTCTAAAGATCCTAAATCAGAGGACATTTGAGAGTGGAGATCTTGGCCAACATAGATACAAAGGAAAAATGAGCTTAGGAATTAGAGAATTCCCTGCGTTTAAAAAGTATATTTTTATTGATTTCAGAGAGAAAGGGAGAGAGAGAGAGAGAAAGAGAGAGAGAGAGAGAGAGAGAGAGAGAGAGAGAGAGAGAGAGAGCCACTGATCAACCACCTCCCACACTCTCCTTCCTGGGGATCAAGCCTACAACCTAGGCATAGGCATGTGCCCTAACTGGGAATCAAACCGTGACCTTCTGGTTCTTAGGTTGATGCTCAGCAACTGAGCCACACCACCCAGACTTTTTTTTTTTAAATAATTGGAGTAGTATTTGTGGAGCACATATCAATGGTAGGAGGCTCTACCTCTAAATTCATTCGACTATCAAGTTTTCTGATTAGTTTTCCAATCTTCAAACTGTTTCCCTAAAATATTCTTTCTAACTCTATTACTATGGGATAGCCCAGAAAAATTAATTTGCTCAAGGATTCTTAGTTGGGACCTGAAAGACACAGAGAAACAGGATGTTGACATCATTCCTTGTCAACTCCAATACAAATAAAATTACCCAGGATTCTTCATGAGAAGATAATTTTTAACACAAGAATTGCATCCTTGTGATGCTTGTTAATGAATGTAGAAGTCACGGTATAATATCGTGGAAATTGTCTAAGTACGGGAGTCAGGAAGATCTCAGTTCAAACCTAAGTTCAATACATTACTAATTGTGTGACTTTCACAAATTGCCATAATGACACATTTGTGCTACTTTCATTTTTCCTTGGCAAACTAAAAATAACAGCATGATTTTCTTCCCTATGACACTAGATTGCCCTTTCCTTCAATTTACCTGAGCCAATGTTTATGTAGACTTCTTGCTCTGAAAAACTGCAGTCAGTGAATTAATTCAGTTACTGTTCAAAAATAAATGTAGAGTTCTATTCTGTCAATTTCACAATTTATCAGAAAACCCCAAGGGATTAACTAGGATTGATCCTGAATTTATCCTATTGCTCCCCAGACTCAGAATCATTGAGTTTATTTCCTCCGGAAGCAATGCCTACTGGTAAGTAAAGGGAAATAAGAAACTTTGTATTTACATATAATTTTTCTATTTATTAACAATCTCATATTGCTAACAATATCTCTTAGTATAATTCATATTCCATATTACATCATTCTTCATGTTCAGATAAATTATACTGGGTTCTACTACAATATTCTTTGTTCTTTCCTATCTTTATTTAGGTTCTATACTTAAAGTTTTCTAAATAACTTGTTAAGGGAGGAGTATATATTAAGTAAAGGGTGAAGACTAAACATAGAAAATACTTATTTTTCTAATTACACTACTTTATATATCATGTCTTATGTATAATATGTACCTTCTGTATGGCTAAAATGCAAAAAAGAGAAAGAGGAATATCATAAATAATGAGCAGAAATATCATTTTTATGTGAACCTAGATCCTATAAGCCCAAATTTCTCAAGCAACAAATCCAAATAAGAAGCCAAAATCATATTAAAAGTTGCAAAACTCATGAGCGGCTTTAAAGCACAAATCAAACAAAGAACAATTAGTATATATTTGTCCTCCATTTGTAATTAACAGCTCATTTATGTGTGTTTATGAGCTTGAGGAAGAAAATCAGTTAATTGTAGGATTTCTTGTTCAAATTGAACTACATTCATTGCTTCTCATATTGTCATTTTAAATGCATTGGCTTTCATGACTTCTGTTTTAAGTGAGATATAAAGTATATCACTAATTCTTCCCCTTATAATTTCATCAGAAGGAAAAACAATAGAAAATACAATGTAAATGGTTAATCGTATTATGACCTGAAGATACTATGAAACTTTAATGAAGCACTCTTTAAGATTTAAATTGACAATAAAAAATTTTCTTTTCTGTTTTTTAAGTAATAGAGATCTATTCAGGCTAAAATTTCACAGCTTTCCAATTGTGTCAATATATGCAAATATCTTCAAGGCAGATTATAGGTCATACTCTACATATGCAGCCATCCTGGTAACAAAAAGGCTGTTTCATGATTTATAGTCTGAAAAAACTTACTGTTATTAGGAAGAATATTGATTTCTTGGTTGTCTTTAATCTAAAATATATTGTATGCTGAAGTTACAATATCTTTCCACATATAAATTTAGTCATCTCTTTTATCCACCATCTATTCATCTACCCATTTACTTTTCCATCTCATCCATTCACCCATATTTTTATTTCTCCATTTACAAAATAATTATCTATTGAATGGCTATTGTATGTTGGGAAATGAAGCAGGGAATCATAATGGAAAAAGAAATAAAATAAAATTCCTAATTTCAAGTTGCTTAAGACCCCATGTAAAAAAGCAGACATGCAAATCAATCATTACAACTCAAGATGTCAAATGCTGTCCTTGAGAGAGATTTTGGAAAGAGTATCTACATTTATCTGGCTGATTTGAGTTGAAGATGAAAGGGATGAAAAAGAATCAAAGTGTAGTTGATATATCAGATGGAAATTGAGGGACTATAGGAGCAGACACATCTAAAGTGCAAACCATGAAAAAGCAAGGATCATTTAGACAAAGTGGGCTGTATGTAATGTTTGAACTATAATGTACATTTAGCAGTGGGAGATGAAGGTGGTTGGATCATGGAAGAACTTGTTACCATACTGAGGCATTGATCTTATACACTAGCATTTCTTTCCTTTTTTTAAAAAAAATATTTTATTGATTTTTACAGAGAGGAAGGGAGAGGGATAGAAAGTCAGAAACATCGATGAGAGAGAAACATAGACCAGCTGCCTCCTGCATACCCCCCACCAGGGATGTGCCCGCAACCAAGGTACATGCCCTTGACCGGAATAGAACCCGGGACCCCTCAGCTCTATCCACTGAGCCAAACTGGTTTGGGCTACACTAGCATTTCTTAAAGTTGAGTATGGATTCTGTTTAAAGCAGAATAGCTCCTAAGACTTGTTATTCACTTCCATTTTTACCATAATCTTACTTACATATGCATACATATAAAACAAAGTATAAATTATTTGAATATAAAGATTTTACATAATCAAAAAATTATATGTTAAAAATAAATAGAACTATAAGACAATTATAATTCAAAGTTGGAGGGATGTTACTTTTCTGTTTTTAGTTAAAACATTGCTCTGATGTGAATACGGTTTTGAATGCTTTGGCACAAGTGTCTTGACTTTGGCATGCCTATGCTTTGGTTTAATTTGCTCACAATGTCTCTCTCTATAAACTGTGAGGAAACCTTGGTTTGTTTATATACCATGCTGATGCCATTTGGGGTTAAGATAACTTAGCGTATGTCCTCTTTTATTTCCTTAGCCACAGCAATAAACATAGTGTCTCTGGTTGCTGATGAGACTGTTCACACAATAATGCAGGCACAGAAATCTTATGGAAAAATTACATCATTTTTATCATCTGGAATATTTTTATATTTATGTTGTGGATTATCATTGGAAAATGCACAACTTTTAAATTAATAAAGAAGTCTAGGACTCCTGAGACCATAGACATAAAAAATATCTTTGCAAAATACAGCCAGAGACAAGGAAGGGGCCACAGAAGGGTCATGAGCAAGACAGAAATGTGGGTGATTTTCTTTTGGAAAGCTCACTCTGTGAAGAGTTAGAACACTTGAAACAGTCTAGCAAAAGATGATGAATTTGTAGCAGCCATGGGAATAGGGAGGAAAAGACAGGTTTGAGAGTGAGAGGAGTATAATTGACTGGCTCTCAGATTGGATGTGGGAGGTAAGGAAATTGAAAATCCAAAAATGTTTCTCATATTTCTATCATGGTTGCCTGGGTAGTAGGGAATACCATTGCTGAATAGGGAGAATGTTAGAGACAGAGTAGGTTGTGGGTAGAAAAGAGTGAGAATGGCTTTGGATATATTCCATTTTAACTGCAACAGCTGTGATGGAGTAGACAATCTGAAATATGAGAGTGAGGCTTAGGGAGAGGAACTGGGCTTTGATGGAAGTTTGGTCATTATCGGAATACCTGTGTTCATCATGACTTTGGACTTTTATGAGATTTCTATGGGGAAGGGATAAGGAGTTAGAAGAAAGCCAAAGATGGCCTCCTAGAGGATAGTGATACTCCAAGTTGGCCAGATGGAAGAGGACAGCTCCAAAAGGAGAGTGATGAAGGCCAGGGAGAGACAAGATCTAGGAGAGCAGGGTATTATTGATGACCATTGAAGACGCTGCTGTGTTTTTCTTGAATTTCTGCAGCAGGCTCTTATATTACTTTTGTTTTGAGTATTGGTGTCATCAAATCCATTTCCATCTGATTGTGAATATTTTAAGCCTAAATCGTTCCTTCAACTTCCTAATCCAATATGTTTAGTAGACATTCATGCTTTTTTTCACTAATGCTTAACTTGTGGTCCCCTGTTAATGTCACATTTTCTGCCACGTGAACATTTGAAAACAACATGATTAAAGCAGGATACATTGCATATTTACAATGGTGGATTCTCCTAACAAAAGCATGGCTCCCCCTACCTTTTATCTGATTCCCATTTTTTGAATGTCCTAGGAATTAAACCTAGCCTCTCTTCCTTTATTAAATTTATTTCTCATGATAACATATTTTGCTGATTTCTCCACATCTGCTCTTCTCTCTCTCTCTCTCTCTCTCTCTCTCTCTCTCTCTCTCTCTCTCATATTTATATCTATCAATTATCTATCTATCATCTATCTATTGATTATCTATCTATCTATCAATCATCTATTTATCATCTATCTATTATCTATCCTATCCATCTTTTAATCCTTTTGTTTATTATTCTGAGCTTTAAATTTATACCCAACAATTTGCTTGTACTCTCTACTTGGCTCCCAAATAGACAAATCAATTTTGAATGTCTTCAATCTCCAAACTTGTTTGTTCCCAAGTTGTGCCATTTGAATAAGTAAAAAAAAAGGCAATAATCTTTTCTCCTACTTTCATTTCCAACATTAAAATATTTAATAATTCTTAACAGTATATTTTACACCCAAATATTTATTTATTCTAAGATCCTATTAACTTTCACTTACATGTCACCTATTCTTCTATGCTCTATTTCCTGCAAGCTATTTTTACACAGCCATCTGAATATTATAAAAAAAAATTTAACTCAGGTCATGTCAGTCCCTAACCTGAAAATTTAATTCAGGTCTTGTCAGTCCCTAACTTCCATTGCTCTTCATAAAATCCAAGCTCCTTACCAGGATGTAAAGAATGTTATGATATCGAACATCATTGGATGCTCTGTTCTCTTATTCATTAGCTTCATTCTGTTTTGTAGTGAGTTGTCTTCTGTGTGCTCCTCCAGCAGTTAAAGTTATTTACTGCCATATTGCTTTCATCTTGCTAGTTCTTCCACCTCATCTTTCAGAGGTATTCTTTTTGAGTCTTCAAAATGTTTACTACATGGATCACAAATGGTCTAAAGGACAATTTATATATATGAATTAAAGGACAATTTATATATATGAATTAAAAAATATCTTTTCATCATCCTAGTATCAGCCCAAATAAATCCTCCTTGGATATGTCTAGCATCATTTTGGCCTCACTCTAATCACTTGGTCATGCTACCTTGAAAATATGAGCACCATGAAAGGTTTTTCTGCCAAGGGCTATTTGGATATTTATAACCTCTACCATGGGCCATACATAATTATCAACTTACATACTAGCTTGCTATTTTTGGTCAAATATTTAATTAACTCATCCCTAATACCTCGGCAGGGCAAGACCAAATGATTTTGTGGGCCTTATATGGCCCTCAGGCTGGATGTTCACCACTCCTGGGTTTGAGGAAGGAATATTTTCAATGTTTTGGCAGTGTGGATGGTAATGGGTAGGTGTGACAAATATGGGTTTGAAACCTAATGCTTTTTGCCAATGTGGCTAGTTTCTGAACATTTCTGAATTTTAGGTTTCTCATGTGAAACAGGGAAGTGAATTATTTCACAGTTGTAGTGAATATTAAGTGAAAGCACATCTGAATAGAATCTAACATGGCTCAAATTTTAACATATAATAGTTGATTGTAAAATAGAATTCCGTTTCCATGACCGTCATCCCTATTCCTTCTCCCCTCCCCCCAGAATTGTTGAGAGTATAATACATTAGATATCACAAAGATTGTGACTAATATCATTATATCTTATTCTCCAGTTGCTTATTACCTAAAACTTATCAGGAAAGTTGGTCATCCAGGTCATGGAGGAAGGTTCTTAACAAGACTCACTGAATCCTATCCAGGTTATTCTACTGAAAACCTCTGATAGCCCTGGACAAGCGATGCCAGCAGTCACAAATGTGGAGCCATTGGAGGAAATATTTGAGAAACCTTTGCCAGGTTCCACAGAGTCCTGTTCCATTAATCCTTTGATTTCAATCCTGACCTTGACTTTGAAGCTTTCTATCCTTAACCACCTATGCACTGGTCTTTTGATTCTAGATTGACTAGGCCTTAAACCAGAGGTCATCAAACCATAGTCCATATGCTAAGTTTGGCCTTTGGCCTATTTATGCAAATAAAATTTTACTGAAACACAGTCGTACTCATTAATTTACATATTGTCTAAAGCTTCTTTCACATTATAAGAGCAGTGTCAAGTAGTTGCAATGGAGACTGCATGACCCACAAAGTATAAAACATGTACTATTTGGCACTTTTTAGTAAAAGTTCCAGAATCTGTTGTTATACTGTCTAATTCCTTCTATTCCCATCTTTTTAGCACAAAACATGTGTTGGGTACTTACCGAATGCCTATCTCTGGACCTGATACTGAGAGTAGAACAGGGAACCAAGAATTCTCTATCTTTAAAGAGCACACAGTACACACACACACACACACACACACACACACACATTAGAGACCCAGTGCACAAATTTGTGCAAGGGTGAGGGTCCCTCTGGGTGGCCTGCAGGGATTGGGCCAAAACCCGCAGTCCAACACCACCTGAAGCTCCTACCTGCCATTCCCACTCTTCCTGGCTCCACTGTGCCTGCCACGGGCTTGTGCCTAATCAGTCCCAAACTGGAAAGGCTCATGCTGCCACAGCAGCACTTGCTAGTCATGAGCCCTCGGTCTGGTGCCCTCCCAAGAGGAGTGGCCTGAGTAATTGGGCTGAAACCAGCTCTGCAGCATTCCCCAAAGAGGTCCTGGATTTCCAGAGAGTGCAGGTCAGTCTGAGGGACCCCAGCAGTGCACTATCCACCTGGGGAGAGACCATGGAAAGGCTCCAGGGCATGTCCAGCCCATCTTGCTCAGTCCCAATTGGCCGGATCTCAACAGCAAGCTAAACTACTGGTCAGAGCATCTGCCCCCTGGTGATCATGCATGTCATAGTGAGCAGTTGAGCAGCCTTAGCTAGTCATTAGGATATTATATTTTGATTGGTTGTTTGGTTTTTCTGCTGTTTTGTCTATTTGCATATTACCCTTTTATTATATAGAATATCTACACTAATAAAAGAGAAATATGCAAATTGACTGTACCTTTGCAATGCCCACCAACCAAACAGAGTATGCAAATTAACCCAACAAAGATGGTGGGTTAATTTGCATACGCAAGCACTGAATGGCTGGGAGCAGGATGCTTGCGTCATCTTCATGGCAATGATGCAGGTGTTCTGCATTGCCCCAGCTGCTCAAGGCCTCTGTGCAGCATGGGAAGGCAGAAAGGCAGCTCTGGGCCAGAGCAAAGAGCAAAGGTGATGCCGACAGACAGGGGAGGGAAGGCCCATTCTTACATGAATCTTCATGCGTGTGTGTGTGTGTGTGTGTGTGTGTGTGTGTGTGTGTGTATGCATGAAGGGATATGCTTATCTATTTCCTCTCATTGATCTCTTTTCAGAGGAAACATCAAGAAAAGTGACAATAAATATAAAGATGTTTCATACACAGGATGTTTCACACACACACCTAAAGTTTGTCCTGGTTCGAGTCTCCTTGGCATGGTAGGGAAGGAAAAATAAGCTTCTTCTCTTTCCCCATATTCTTGGCTTAGTACAACTCTGCAATATGGGCTAGGTTAGGCGTTGAGATTTCAAAGCCATTTTTGGTTTGTTTGTTGAAGAAAATTTGTCTATTAAAATAAAAACATGTTTCTTCTTTCCATGAAACCTTTCATGTTTCATTAAAAAGTCTCTAGGTTATGTTATGCATCAAATGTTGCTTTATATGCTCATTGAAATATGTAAAGTATTCTCTTTTGTTCAACTATAATAGTAGCATATTGGAGATTACAAGGGAGCATAAGCGGCTGAGATCAAATAAAGCTTTTTCCTTAGATAACAAGATGTGTGTGAATTTGAAATATTATGCAAATTGGGCTCAGGTTTGTGGGCATATTTGTTCTTGTATTTACACTAAAGTCACAGCAAAAGAGTATGTGTTGATAGATAAAATCCTCCCTCAAGAAATGAATAATGTATATGCTTTGAAGTAATTCAATTTGTGACACACAAAAAAGAACAGTGACATAATAACTTGGTATTTTCAAACTTCCCATGGTTCCTTACATCTTGAGTTGTATATCAACAAGTAAAATTTTTTTCCAACTTGATATATTATCATTACTGCATTGGTGAGTTAAATTTTTGGTGCAAGTAGAAAAAATTGGAAGAAACATGAGAGGCCAATGAAGTTATAATTAAAACAGTACATTTTACATATTCATTTACTATAAGTGTTTTTTTTCCAGAAATTAAATATTTGAGGATATTATCTAATATCAACTTCTTAGTTTTTCCTCAGATTTATATATGATCTTTTCTTTTGTTTCATTTACCAGAAAATTAGTGATTTTATACTTGTTTTCAATTTCACCTTAAAATATTTTGTTATTTTTACATTCATTATTAAAGTTTTAATTCCTAAAATAATGGAATTAAGATTATGACTTCTCTTTGTTCCAGTGTTCCACAGTCAAAGAGAAAAAACTAAATTTTGCATAAATTTAAAAAAGAGGATGGGGCAATGAAGTCAGAGTGAAAACGTATTTTCCACCTTCTTTGCATCTTGTGCTTCCAACACATCCTGTCTGCCTCTGACCTCTCAGAACTCAGATGTGCCCTTTCGCACTTTCCTTCTTCAGCTCTTCCTTGAATTAGTCTTCCCAGAACCTGTATCAATGACATATAAAGTTTCCTGAACAGCAAATTGTCCTCTCCTCAGCTCCAGAGTTCATCTTCCTCCTTTACATATCTCTTTAAGTCCCACCCCCTCACTGCAGCAATAGTGCTATACTCTTCCCTGAAGATTCAGAGCTTTTCTCTGTGGCCCCCTTTCCATTCGTATAGCCATTTTCTATTTCTTTCCTGCGTTGTTGACTGAGGATTAATGGTTAGGATGATGCTAATAATAACTATGGCAGCTATGGCTATTATCTTTTGAGTGTGTATTATATCCCAGGCCCTGTGGTGAACTACTGACATTCAGAAATTTCTTTTAATTTCACAAATTCCCATTAGGCCCAATTTAGAGTTAAGAAAACTGTGGCTTCGAAAAGCGTTTGTTATTCTAAACTTGCCTATGAGGCTATGTTAGAAACTATGTCTGTCCAAGTCCAGCCATGCGCTACATTTCTTCACTTCCCCACTTCAACTTCTTTCTTCAACTCCTTCATAGACACTCTGAATTTGAAACTTGCCCCTTTCTTACCTAATTTCTGCATCTATTTTTTTTTGTCTGGAAAATCTGTGTCCCTCTGTTTATGGTTTCCTTTGCTTTCCTATAAAACACCCCACTGAAGGCTGCATTGTTATTTCATGTGTATTTGTGGTCTTTTTCAACTACTATCCCTTAGTGAATCATTATTATAGATATTTTTGGTGACTAAGTAGTGTTGGGTGTGAATGAGTATTTAAAGTAATGCAAACTATATTTCTCCATCCCTGGTTGGGGATACAAGGACTTCACATAAAATATAAACTAACTACGCAAAGGAATATTTGCTGTATGATGTTTGGCAATTTACTTGTAATCCAAAATAAAGTTATTTTCTTAGAGTTCACCTCCCAATAAATTTCAACTTTACTTAATTACCAGTAACCTGGTGCACAAATTCGTGCACATGGAAAGGGAATTAATTAGAAGGTGGCTGGCAGGGCAGGAGTGGACAGGACCAGCAGGACATGCCCTGGAGCCAACCTCCTTTGATCCCTCCCTGGTGTCTGCATTTTGAGCAGGATCCCTCCGACAGGTGAGATCCCCCATCCTGGCCTGTGGGGATTGGGCCAAAATCAACTCTCTGACATCCCCTGAGGGGTCCCAGGTTGCAAGAGGGAACTCTGCAAAGTTGCTGTCTTACAGGATATGGAATGCAAATGCCGGTGTGCAGTAAACCAGATTCAGGACTGACAGTGCCCCAGCAACAACATAACCCATGGGTGAAGGTGGAATTGCAGGACCCCACAAGGAATTGATATCCCTCCTCTTTGGTTTCTGGGTGTATCACTGGAGAACCATAGCTGCCAAGTCACTGCAGCTCAGCATCTCCTGCATTGAACGTCTGCTTCCTGGTGGTCAGTATAGGTCATAGCAACTGGTTGGATGGTAGGAGGGACACAACATATTAGCCATATATATATATATATATATATATATATATATATATATATATATATTTTTTTTTTTTTTTCTCTTTCTTTTCACTATTTTTCCTTGTTATGTTACTACTTCTAAGTAGTTTACATCAATCACCCTTAATTCTAAAAGATAAAACCTTCTTTTTTTAGGTGGAGACAAAATTTTATAAAATAATTTAGAAACTTCCTTAACTTCTTATATAGTTAGTGTGAAAATTGGTGGAGTTGGGATTCAGTCTAACCTGTGATGTTTCCTCATCAGCACCTTGGTGCTTAAATTTTTTTATTACTAATTATTTTGTTTGGCTTCCTGACACTATCAAAGTATTACAAACAAATTATATTGGAAGCAATTTGGATCGGCTTAGTTTGATAATAACATTTGAAGAGATGGGGAACTCTGCTGGACCAGAAGCCAATAACAAGGTGGTGGTGAAACTGTGGGAGTGTTACTCCAAACAAATAAAGGGTTGTCTTCATTTTTAGAGTACCTAGGATCTATGGTTGTGGCCTCTAGCTGAGCCTTCCAACTGTTATTACCAATTCATTTCCTAACTTTGCTTTAAAGTAGTGGATAATGGATATTTTAATTTAAACTCCTCCTGGTGCAGCCCCAGTGGCATCCAAACAAAATCTAGAAGAAGATGGAAGGAAGAGTCACATGTGCAATTCTCTTTTTTTCCAAGTCAGAATAAGATCAGGGCCAGCAAGATAATTTCTTCACTCTGTTCTCCTGTTCACTTGGCAGTTAGCAACCTCGTGGGGTGGCTGGAGGAAACAAGAGCAGGAGGAAAAATGCTTTGTCCCCTCTTTCTATAAATTTAAGCCCATTTCCTCTTGTCCTTTCTCAGGGGTATGCTTATATTTCCATTTTAAATATGAGTTCCCAAAGGGCATTAACCATGCCATTTTTACTTAACTGCGTTTTATTTTCTCCAGTACGATGCTGTGCTCACATAACTGATCTACAGTCACAGGAAGAAAATGACGAAAGCTGCATTCCAGTGACTATAAGCTAATATTTTATGGACCCCTGTAATGAAAGTTTTGACCACTATTATAAATCATACCTAGAACATGCATATCTCATGGTCTGTATTGACAATACTCTGAGTATGTCATACAACATTAGGCAATTGATTTGAAGTCTCCTAATTGGGGGTTGGTGACAATTTGGCAGAGTAGGATAACAATTCCCTCTGCCCCTCCGTACAAATGAGGACATTTATAGCCAAGAAATTGATAATGTAAACAAAGGCATAGGGTCATGTTTCACTTCTTTCTGAAAAAAATTTTTATATAAATGGACTGTATTGTTGAGAAGTCATGCTAATGATTATACATATATTTTAAAACAAAAAAAATTAGTTTGAATTTGAATACGAAAGTCACAGTATTTCTAATACATGAAAGTCTTTAACATTTATTTCTTTTTCAATTACCACTTATGAAAATACTAATTTAAAATCACTTTGCTACGACTTAGTGCAAATTAGTTAGAGCATACTTATTCTTTCTCGTCTTTTCCTTTTTGTCCTCCTTCCTTCTTTCATTCCTTTTTGGTTCTTTTTTTTTTCTTTTTTCCTTACTTGTATAAGGTATTATAAACTAAATGTATCTTAATATAGATGATGGCTTCCTTTGGCAAAGCTTTCAAACTAGATGATAGGGCAGTTTGGAAATGTACCTTCATGAAAAGACCTCTGTTTGAAAGTATCTTCCCTTATTTCTTTTACTGTTCGCTTTCATATGAAAGGGTAACTCATTTTAGTTTTACAGCATAGCTCAGTGGAAGCCATTTGTTGTTCTGGTTTAAGGCTCTCTGTTTTCCAAGCCCTGGGAGGTTAGGCGTTTACCTTCACCGATTAACAGAGAAATGAGTAATTGAGCAATGTGCCTGTAGAGATCGGGTGGTGGAGGTATGTACATTTTAAGTGAATTTTGATTTTATTAAAAGCATTTGCATAATTTGAAGAATGCATGTTGGTTGCATAAAAGTACCGAATACGTTTTTAAGGTTGTTCATCTTCATAATTTCTGCCATTTTGTGTCTATGAATGTTAATACGTTTTCCCCAACCCCTTTTAATTGATGGTTCTAACTCATTTTACTAAGTTATGCCTTCAGAGATAAAAATAGCAGGGAATGCTCAGACATCCTTCTCTGGGAAGATTCTTAATGGAAACTCAACTGCTTTTGAAGAAAATGTCTGTGTTTCTCCTTGCATGGCACCAGTAATGTCCTTGTTGTGTGTTTTCCAAGGAAGGTCAGCCCAGCTCCATACTTAGCTCAATGACTAATGGGGACTGGACATCCTGGGGTCCTACCATGGCACAGCATTCTATGAGGCTGGAATGTGCTGTAAGCAAGGTAGATAACTAACCCCTTCATATTTTGCTTCTTTCTGACCAAATCCTACACTTTTCTAACTATAATAATATATTTCTGTCAACTAAGAAATTTGGGCTGCTGCACAGAGGATTGCCCTATACAACCAAAAACTCTAGAAGAAAATAGGCAGCAGAAGCAAATAAACTGCAGATTAACTGGGGCTGATTGACATGTACCAATGAGGCCCAACTGTAGCCTTGATCTTAGTGTCTAATCACAAGGCAGTTTTCTGTGTTTCCACACCCACTATCCACTAGGAAACCCCTAAGCAGCCGAATTATTTTGATTGCTTACTCTCTGCAATGGACTGAATGTTTATGTCCCACCAAAATTCATATGCTGAAACCCTAATCTCAACATGATGGTATTTGGAAGTGGGGCCTTTGGGAGTTAACTAGGTCATGAGGTGAAGCCTTCATAAGTAGATGAATGCACTTATATGACAATGTCTGAGGCCTCGCTAGTCCTGGCCATCGAGAAGACTGTCATCTACAAACCAGGAAGAAGCCCTTCACCAGGCACTGGATCATCTTGGACTTTTCAGCCTCCAGAATGGTGAGGAAAAATGTCATTTAAGCCACTCAGTCTGTGGTATGTTACACAGCGAGAGCTGACTAAGACACTTTTCTTGTAATGTGCATTATTTCCCAATTGAACCTCATGGGAACAGTGCTAGAATCTGGATACTGGTTAGGCTAATGTATATGGTTATTTAAAAAATAAGCGATGGTTTATAAAGGATTGTAGAGAGAGCACAGGTGTTGGAGTTGGAAAAGTCTCACCTAGTCTAAGGCCTTATCATTTACTGGCGTTGGGCTATGGCAGATCATTTGGAGCATTATTTATTCATATGGTTGAGGTGTTAATAATAGCAATAATATTAGTCACAACAACAAAATCTGTTGATTGCTCTTCTATATACTTTATTGGCATTACCTCTAGTCTTTAGAAACATTTGTGGAATGATATTGCCATTTTATACATGATGAACCTAAAGCTCAATAATGACCTCACAACTATTGTACAGCATCACTATCGGCACTGATGTGTAATTTATGAGAGCACGTCTGTGGAAGCGTTGTGCACAGAGTTTGGCTCATAGTGTTTGTTGGAATGGCTAAAACCAGCAAGAGAGTACGTAATTCTCTGGAGAAGAGAAAGGAAAATCATGTCCAGGTTTCTGGATTATTTCTTGTCTCTCCCTAGTTTCTGAATTCCATCCAGGATTGCTGAAATAATAATTTAATTTTGCATTTTATAGCCCTTTTCACATTTCCTCCCCATTAGAAAAGAATGTTTCTATGGCTCTTCCAATCAATGTTTTTATCTCTCATATCACCTCTAGTCCTATGGAACAGGGAAAAGAATCAGTGGTATTCAGAGATTTATTTCCAATAGAACTGTTTAGTCTTACAACTTACTTGTGCACAGACCAAAGACAAACAAACAAACAAAAACCAAAAACAACAACAACAACAACAAAAAACACACCAACAAAACAAAACAAAAAAACACAACAGGGAAGGAATCCATTTCCTAATTCCCACAACCTAGTTAAAGCAACTTCAGATTTTCTGAGTCTCTCTGAAATTTCAACAGTGCTTTTCAAAGAAATCTAGTGATGAACACCCCCCTAGAACAGTGGTCAGCAAACTCATTAGTCAACAGAGCAAATATCAACAGTACAACGGATTGAAATTTCTTTTGAGAGCCAAATTTTTTAAACTTCTCTAATGCCACTTCTTCAAAATAGACTTGCCCAGGCCTTGCTATTTTGTGGAAGAGCCACACTCAAGGGGCCAAAGAGCTGTATGCAGCTCGGCGAGCTGCAGTTCGCCAACCACGGCCCTCGAATGCCAGCTCTAGGACATTGAATTGGCAAAGTATATTCAAAATGCAGTTTCTAGAGCCCTCTGTAGCCCTATTCTAGCAAAATCTCCAGGAGCCCCAAGGCTGCCTTTTAATAGGATTCTCTAGTGCAGTGTTTCCCAAACTTTTGACATATGTGTACCCCTTCTATAATTTTCGTAACGCTGAGTACCCCTCGTCAAAAAAAATGGATGTATTTTAATAACAATCAAAATATATTTATTTTTTATTTTTTGATACATTCACAAAATAATAATAAACGAAAAATTAAATTATTCATAATAAAATATAAATAAAAGTTATATTATAAATAACATTTATTTGCACACTGGACCATCTCACACCTCACAAGACTGTCTTGACTTGACTCATGAGAACGTAGAATTAGGCACAGCTAAGCATGGTGCAACGCATATCACCACCAAACTCTTTCCGTACCCCTGAGGGTACATGTACCACACTTTGGAAAACACTGCTCTAGTGGATTCTTCTTTCTCTCCCATTTGAGACCCACCACTTCCGGTTCTGAATTGTTAGTGGGGAGGCTCACCTGTTCATGGAGAGAGGTTGACTGAACAACTTGACAAGAAATTCAACCCCTTTCATTTTAAGTCTGAACTTGACTTTTTGTGTGTGGAGGTTCCAACAATTTTGCAGTCAGATTTCATTGCGGAAGGAGTTGAGGAGATAGCATTTTCTCTATGTAGTTGTCCATAGTTTCAGTCCCTTAAAGCTATGACATGTGCCTGTGATAGTTGCATGTTCTCTTCCTTTCCTCCTTCTACTCATCTATCGCTTATTTAACTGTTATCGGATGATAGCAATGGCTGCAAGTTGTTTACAAAAATTTAGTCTGAGTTTTGATGCAGATATTTTCTTGTTTACTTGAAAACTCACAACAATTATTGTTAAAAGGATAAGGACATAGCAAAAAGTGTTATTTATTAAATCCCTTTGAAATGAAATCACTACCAAAAAAATCCTGTGAGGTTGATCTGACTAACAGTCAAACAAATGCACCAAGCTTCTCTTTTATTGTTGTTTCTGCTTTTGATATTTGTAAGGTGTTCTCTGCTTATTCTGTTAAGGGCATATCTGATAAGATTCAGGTCGGACTTCCTATTTGCCTCTGTCACTGATAAATGGGAAGTTTTGTCCTCTGTACTCAGAATTGCATTGTATATTCATAAAACCATTCTGGTTTAATTTTACAACTATTTGAATATATTTAAATTATCACCCCCAAAAATCATTCCTTAGGAACAGACCTTTACATTGGTGGATCCTATGTGTTCTATTTAAGATCTTATTTTATAAAGGCACAAGCTTTTTATTTCTAATTCTATATTTTTTATGGTATACAGTGTCAGTGGACTCTTTTATGTATACGTGTGTATATATTATACACACATACACACATACACACACACACACACCCTGGAGGCATTTTCAATGCTAGAGAGAGAAGTTATTTCTAATATTAAAATTTTCATTGTTTTCATACTGGTTTGAAAATTACTATTGATTTCTATTAAATTTTAAAATAACTTGAGATACTTCTAATATATTCTATACATTTATCTTTGTGTTTAATTTTATTGTAGTCATTTAAATTGGGTAAAGTTTCATACAAGGAATACTCTTTTTTTTTTCTTCAAATCTTTCCTAAGTTTTCCCAAACTCTGATATTTTCAAAAGCAAATATTTTAAAGTAAATTCTGAAGGGGACTCTGAAGGGAACATGGCAACATGAATATAAACTTCCCACCTCTACTACTCATTCTGGAGCCATTTGCCTTTCTTGGGACAAGTGGCTGCTGTGGCAAGGGGCTGCTACTAGGTTGGTGAAATCTTAGGAGATGAAGGATAAAGGGGCTCTGTGCTTGTCCAGGGAGAAGGTAAACTTTGACCTCACATGACTTTTCTGAGTTCTTCAAACTCACAAAGGCTAAGGCCAAGGTCAAGATGGATTGAATTTGAAGGATGAGGTTTCCATGTCTCTGTGGGACACTGTGCATCTACCTATACCCAGTCTATAGGGACAGAGATAATTTTAAAATGTTTCACCTAAATTGAAATATATATATATATATATATATATATATATATATATATATATATCCTTCATAATAGGGTACATCCTTCTCAGATAAAATCAAGTTTTACAAACTTCTAGACTAGTGGTTCTCAAATGGAAAAATTTGTTCCCCAGGGGACATTTGGTGATGCCCAGGGACATTTGTGGTTGTCACAGCTCAGGGGGAATGGATGGTGGTGCGGACATATAGTGAGTGGAGTGTAGGGATGCTGCTAAACATCTTACAATTCACAGGACAGCTCTCAAAGAAAAACATTATCCAACTCAATATACCAATACTGTCAAGGTTGAAAGAAGCTGTGTTAGACGAAAGAATAAGTTCCCACAAAAGGAAAAGCAAACAGGTGTATCAGACTGGCATTAGATTCTTCATCTATTAGACTAGAAACTACAAGAAATGATTTAGAATCTGTAATTTAAGAGCAAAATACTGAAAGGAAAAACTTTATTTCTCACCAAGATTTGTTATCCTACTATTTAATTTGAGAAAAAGACTAAAAAAAAAGTCATTAGTACACAACAAATTTACCAAACACAGATCTCAAGATAACATCTTCATTTATCATATTTTTCTGCGTATGTTATTTTTTCCTAAAATCATTAGACTGAAAGTCGAGGGGTATCTTATACATGGAAGTCGGTCAAGGAGGGAAATGCTCAGGTGCTTAGCTGCCCATACCTTAGCTTCCTCCAATCATGAGCCTTATTGTTACTAATGTCAGCTGATGCCATAATTGGAGGTGGAGGTGGAGAGTGCACAGATGCAACAGGGACCAGAGTGTTCTGAGTCAATAAGATGTTAAAAGATAGATACGAGTAAGTGATTGTTTTACTCTGCAAAATTCAAACTGAATGTAATCAGCTATGCAAAAGAGCATGGAAATAGGGTTGCAGAGAGACAATTTGGACTTCTTCTCATTGAGCTTCTGATGGGACAGTGGAGAAGAGAGGAAGCACAAGTCCTTTAGATGTCAAAAAAGAAGAATGCCTTAAGAGGAAAACCAGCAAAATGTTTAAAATTTGATTTCTTAATTTTGGGTTGGAAAAATGGGGGGCGTCTTATATATGCAGGTATCTTATACATGGAAAATATGGTATCCATGATACAGTTAAAACATAAAAGCTAAGGATAGACTCATAATTTTAAACATAATAATTCTTTCATAAAAATGCTGACAATTTCTGAAGATATTTTTATCAAAATCTAGAAGTAACATGAAGCAGTGATTAGGAAGAAGTAAAGGCATGGAGAAAAAGAAAAGAAAAGGAAAGGAGACTGGAGAAAGAGAAAGTAAAGTTTCAAAAGTTCTTATCATATGAGATATGATATCAGGGAGGGGTGGTAGAAAAGTTAATAATTCATAGAGCCATTTTGGGGAAATACAGGTTATCTTGTTCACAATCAATCTCACTGACAGCTATGTATGGTACAGCAACCATTAGTGGAATTGAAATGTGTAGTAATAGTTTCAGATTAATGAGGAAAAAATGAAATGGATATTAGTCTTATTCACCCCATAAAAGAAAAAAGGGAGAAAGCACCCAACAAGGTGATGAAATAAAAGGTAAAAAAGTAGCAGACAATCACATGTATATCAGTGATTATATTACAATGAAAGGATGGAATTCTGTTTTTAAAAGATAGAAACTCTTCAATTACAACATGATGACAAACTTATTGCATTTTTTTCTGGGCATACAACTAGATTGTGTCTAAAGCCTCTTTGATGCTGAATGTGTTCCTGATACTGAGTTCTGCCTAATAAAGTATGTGAGCAAGTGTGGCCAACCATTTCTTATGTTGACTATTAAAACCTCCCATGTGCGATTCTCTCTTCCTGGGAGGGCTGGACACATGCAGAGGATCCAGCTAAGGCCTTCCTAGATGGAGGCATTGCAAGAAGGAAAGATATTAAGAGTCTGAAATCTCTGAACAACTGTGAGCTGGCCATCCAAATCATGCACTGAATTGGCATGCTAACAACAGATAAACTTTTCTTATTGTGATGACACTGAGATTTTGGTATTTTTGTTTTGGCAGTCAATTTATTTGACTAATACAACTATACAACCGATTGTCCTTTCTGAAGACACGTGGTCAGGATCCTCCTGGTTGTGGTAAACTTATCCTATGACAATCATTTAGAATTACTAAGATGCCTGTAGTTGGTGGGAATGATCGAAAAGGGACACTGACCAACTGTTGTGGAGAGGAAATTGCCCACCTTTTGGAAGTCATTGGCATCCAAACATTCATAGATTAAGTCATGCCTATTTCCTATGAGCCAGCAAGTTTACTTCTAGAAATGTATCCTAAAGAAATACCCAGCAATTTTAAAGAAGATGCATTGATGTATGACTTTCATAAGTTTTTATAAAATTATAAAATATTAACTTTTAAAAGTAGAATAGGAGAGTGTCAATTTTCTGTGTTCTTAAGACGTAATAATTAAGAGCCATTGAAATAACATTGAATATGAATATTACTAATAGAAAAATTTCAGGTTATATTATATTAAAAGTATCAAGATATAAAGTAATATGTATAATACATTATCATGTTGGAAATACTAGGCAGATGTACAAAAACGCTAATGATTTTGATTAAGTGTCTGGGTAAGCTTATTATGATTTCTGAGCTTTCAAAGATGAGCAGATATTGTTTTTTGTGATTTAAAAAGCACACAGTTAATCAGTCCTTTTAGATTATTCAGAAAATATATTGTAGCTTTAAGGAGCTGTATGTTCAGCCTCCCCTCTTTGGGCTAAGAATCCAGTTTTAGCGCAGATCATAATAAAATAGCCATATGACAGCATTGGACCTTTCCATAATGGGTCTCATCTTCCAGTTTAAAATTAACACTTCAATAAAAAAATACATATAGATAAAATTAGTGACAAAGATCCCTTAAGAAGGTGTCATATAGAAGGCCTTACTAGTGTTTCCACTTTCTCCTCCTCTACCAATTATATCAAGTCTCATTCTTCAGTTAAGTGTTTGCCTTGTGTTTAGGGACCTTTGGATGGCCAGCTGATCATAATTTAAAGGAAAAGAGAAAGGTTCCTCTGGAGCATCTACAAGTTCAATCTTGGTCTCCATTTCACTCAAAACAGGCACTTGACTGGATTGTAGGCTCCATCCCCAGTAAGGAGCATGCAGGAGGCAGCCAATCAATGATTCTCTCTCATCACTGATGTTTCTATCTTTCTCTCCCTCTCTGAAATAAGTAAAAAATATATTTAAAACAACAAAAGGGAAAACAGGCCCTTACTGAGCAGAATAGTGGGAAGAGTTACCAGCATCATTTCCATTCACCTTCTCTTTCTGACCAAGCACACACAGCAGAATCATCGAAAATTACACTCACATTTCCTCTAACTCACTTTGTGCTATTTTTGTAGTCTAAGCTCCATTTAAAAAACACATACAACAAAAACAACCACATATTAATTTGACTATATATTTAGCCCTTGTCTGTGTTGTGAAAAACTTGTTGAGCTGGCCTCTGCTACTTCAGAACATGTATTTTAAAGGGATTTTATGACCTTTTGTCAGAAAAAAAGTGACTGCTTTTGGAATTCAAGACTAAAAACAGCAGCATACTTCTAGGTAAGACATTTAGTATTAGGGATAGTTATTGTACTCTAAAATCTTTCATCTTAACCCCACAATTCATTTTTCTCTGTCTAATGCAGCCTCTGACTGAAAAGACTCAAGTTAGGAAATACTGTATACAAATACTTATCATAATATTTTTAAAATCATGTGTACAAGCATTCAAATTCATGCATGTGGTCTGCTTTTTAAGAATAGGAAAACACACTGAAAAAAGTGTTTAATGAGGTGCCAGAACTGGAGACTTAATACAACCTTCTGTAATTTCACACCCATATTGCATGCATTTTGTGTGGAGAAAATTAAAGTTTCCAGCTGCTATAGCAAAAGATGCAGAAGTCCCCAATACACTTATAAATGATATTTCCCTCCACATGGAAGAGATTAGGGCCACATCTGCTACAGTTTAGTTGATGAACATGGAGTAGATGGTGTCAAGAATCACGCAGCATGGGAGTCTAGTAAGAGAACAGGAGGCCACCACCCATGGAGGGACAAGGTTCTTATGGGACACCATTTCGTTAGGTTGGCTGAGTTCATTCAATAAGATGAAACATTATATAGTACTCAGTACAAACTCATTCATGATGTTTGTCTCCACATGACACTTGGAACTACTCTATTCTAGAAATATTTTACCGTAAGTTTGATTGAAGCCATCAGTTGTGGTGTGTCTCCATGATAATGAGATGTTATCAAAGATACGGAAGCGTTACCATTGCTCACTGTAGGCAAAATGGCATGATAAGTTCAAGAGAAAGTAAAGGTTGGGATGTATATATGTGAATTACCATGAGACCTCAGCAAAGAGAAGGAGGGTGTTGTTTCTAAGTTGAACTCAGTATTAGAGTGAAACTGTCATGTTAGTTACCAAAAAGGACACGTATAACAGGAATGCATTATTTCATTTCAAGGAATGTTTATCTAAACCCAACAGCAAAGGCATGCGCATAATTATCATGTCGTTTTGACATTCTAAATGACATTTTGAACTTGCTTTTAGAGAAGAATCCTCTGTAACTTTCCTTAGACAGCAGTGGTTCTAATTACCACCAGTTTCATTGTTCTTAGCCCTTGCCGTGGTGATTTCTCCTATTACAATTTGAGGTTTTCTTTTTCAAAACCTTCGAATCCCCTTGATATGTGCTTAGAGGGCAGAGTTTGTTATGCACCATAAACCTGAAGTGATTGAGGTTTCCAATGATGAAAAGTCTGGTGTCATCTGAGGTTTCCTATTTTTGTTCTGATCTTTTGTTTATGTCAATGATCATTTTTTTTTCTGGTTATAACTTTGCATATTACATTTCTTTCAGTCTAGAGGCCTACCATTTGGTGACTCGGAGCTTCCGTGGCTTCTCTTCCTGCATATCAAACGGAGAGCCCTGGAGTGGCCTGGACCCTCAGAGTCTCTGTCTTCTGAGTAATGAAGATGATTATCCTTGGTGATCAATCTACTTCAGGGATGTTCACTTGATCTTTATTTTTCTACCCAGAAAATGCTTTTGATTATAAGTTTATAAGCAAAGATTGTGATGAGTTTCTCTGGGTTCTTCAAAAAACCCCTAGGGTAACATCTGACTCCAAACTCTTTTACCTTAATTAGTTTGCTGAAACATTAATCCATGTATTCAGTGCTAGAGGACTCAACTTCTGTAATTGTTTATAGGCCTTTGAGCCATCTGTGGAAATGAGAGTTACTATAGACTCCAGCCCCTAGATTAATGTAAGGAATATAATGTGTATTGAGAGAGCACTCAGTAAAATAGGAATTGCACTTTATGATTCAGAAAAGATGCAGTTGAGTTTCCTGAACATGGGATATACATTGCATTTACCACAATTAACCAGTGGCTGAGACCAGGCCTTTTATTCTTATTGTCCTGAAAACCTACCCGCTCTGTCTCCTTTCTGTTACTACTTGCTGCTCTGTACTGGTCCCAGGTATTTCAAGCCTGGATTATTGATCTTTATTCCAGGATTTTAAAACTTCTTTTTCCTTCTTGGAAAAGTTACACATGAGGAAATAAAAGATGTTCTTTTAAAACATTTCTCCAGTTTTACACCACAGATGAGAACATGTTTCATGCCACTCAATAGAGCCATTTTTATGGTCCTGAACAAGTAATCCTCACTCTCTCGTAGGCAACCTGGTGATAACATAATGCAGGCAGGCCCTCAGCCTGCACCAACCCCCTTCTCTTTCTACCTCAGCTTCCTCTTATTGTGCACAAAGGGCTTCATGCACAGGTGTGTAACTTCACACCCCGCACGCTCGACCTCATTCCGTTACTCTCTCCCATGTGCTGTGCACAGCAGATCCCAAGCTGCCCCTTGTTGCTAGAGGTGCTCCAAGCGGAGGCATGATTCTACTCTCTGGAGTGGACAATGGCTGGGGAGGACCTAGTAGCAGGCTCTGGGTCATTTGGGCAAGTTTTTATTGGAATTCCTTACTTTATGGCCAGGACTAAGAGAGCAGGTGGGCCAGGCTGGATCCCCTGCAGTATGGGAAGCCAGGGCAGGACTAGTGTTGATTCTGCTTCTACTTAGAGGCATACACAGGTAACATGTGGCATTTAAACAGAACAGGAAGAGGAAGATTAGCTAGATACAGAGGAGGACTGAGAGTTGCAAGGACATTGAGATGAGTGGCTACCACAGAATGAAGATAAGAAATTTTTTTTTTGTCCAGGAAGTCATTAACTTGAAGTCTGATGTGATAGGGACATCTTCATGTAGACACCCATGCAGCCTGGGATCAGAGCCGGAGAAAGGGTTTGGAGGAAGACTGTGAGCCATGCGGAAGGGATATCACATCCCACTGGATGGGAGGGAGTGACTTGGAAGTCCTGAGATCTCAGGAATGAGCCTGCCCTATGGAGACTGGGAGAGTGGCAGAAAAGAGGACTATAAGTTAAAACAGAAAAACCCAACCAAAAACAAAAAAACAAACGAAAAACAGAAAAAGAAATTACAACTAAGTATAGTGGGATAAAAAGCACAGGAGATTAAGGGACAGGAAATCTACTGCTTTTCTTTATTGTTAATCCTCACCCAAGGATAATTTTTCCATTGATTATTAGAGACCTTGGAAGGAAGGGAGCGATGGAGAGACTTCCAGCCTTTAGTTCTTGGGCCTACACTCTAACCACTTAGCAACACCAGCCAGGGTAAGCAAAGATATATATATATATATATATATATATATATATATATATATATATATATATATATATATATATATAATTGAATTAAGAGAGAGAAAGGGAGAGTGAGAGAGAGATAGAAACATAGATGAAAAGAATCATTGATCAGCTGTCTCCTGCACACCTCCTACTGGGGATCAAGTCTGAATCTAGCATATGCCCTGATCAGGAATCAAACCATGACTTCTTGGTTCATAGGTTAACTCTTAACCACTGATCTATACTGGCCAGGCCGAATAAAAGCTTTTATGTAGCAAGGGAAAAGGAGGGAATATTATGAAAAGAGATAAAAATGTTCCCATGTGGCTCATCACCAAGGTCAACTTTCAGATGACACTGTGCAAATGTTTAGGAGGGAGGGGAGAAATATGGGGTTGTAGAAAGCAATACAGGGTTGAATAAAAGGGACAGGAGAGATGAGGTCTTTTTCTCTTGGAAGGAGCTGCTAGCTGGCGTAACAGGTAATCTCTGCCAGGGGACGGAGGTTCTGTTGTACATTATGTCTCCCTTTTCCTTGGTCCCATTTATGGCAGCTGTGGTAGGTTCCTCAGTGGCCATGGTTCCCACCCCGCATGCACTGGAGGGTGTGGGGATGGAGGGTCACTGATTTATGGTTATTTTGTTGTTGTTGTTGTTGTTGTGTGTATTTCCTATTCTGCATAAGTCAATCCATGTGCATTCCTGTGTCTCATGATCCTGAGAATATTGTGCAGTTGGGAAAGGGAGCTCTGGGTATTTGGCTAGTGAACAAAGTCCACCCAAGTTTTTCTCACTAGTAATACAGTTAATCCTTTTTTAAAAATATATACTTTATTGACTTTAGAGAGGAAGGGAAAGGGAGAGAAAGATGGAAACATCAATGATGACAGAGAATCATTGATTGGCTGCCTCCTGCATGCCGCCTATTGGGGATTGAGCCCACAACCCAGGCATGTGCCCTTGGCCAGAATCGAACTTGGGACCCTTCAGTTCTCAGGCTGAAGCTCCATCCATTGAGCCAAACCAGCTAGGGCAACACAGCTAATCCTTAAACAATGTGGGGATTAGTATCACTGATCCCCACATACAGCACAAAATCCACATATAACTTTTTAATCCTCAACTACAGTCACCCTGGTATCTGTGAGGGTTGATTTCTTATTGATTCTTGGTTGGTTGAACCCAGGGATGAGAAACCTGGAGATACAGAGGGCAACTTACATTGATTGACAAAAATCCACATATAAGTGGATCTGAGCAGTCCAAACCAGTGTCACTCAAGAGTTAACTGTATTTGCTTTTATATTGTCTTAAAAGCATTTTTTAAAAGATGAATTTCCTGTTATTTATAAACCCTCAAAATAGTTTTCAGCAACATCTTTCTAAATGGGTAGTTTACAGATTGCTTCAGGTAGCTATATTAAAGATCCAGTCTCTGTGACCTAGAGCATCACATTTGGAAGTAGATGTTGATGGAAGTTTGAAAGAGAGTCCTTTGCTAGCTCCTGCACTTTTTCTACTAAATTACAATCCATCCTTCATTTGACCCACCTTATCCCCAGAAAGTTCATCCTGCTTTTCCATTCTACAATAGGATTTCTACATTCTTTGATTTACTTTTCCAATTAACACAACTTTACCAAGGACCTGATATTTGCAGAGGAAGGAAAACAGAACACATTTCTGTTGAGAAAAAAAAATGCTTATTTTGACTTAGTGACCTTTTAATTGTGATAAAGAACAATTGCTTTGAAAATTGAGTTAAGTGTTGTGCATCACAGTATTGTAGAAACTCAGGAACCATTGGTTGGGTGAGCACTCCATGCATATTTTTAGTTGTTCTTGTTATGACTTGCTGGTTCCTTAACCTCACTTAAGATTCCTATTATTAAGACTCCATGACCAGGGACTCTCTGCTGAAGAGAGTAAATACCAGAGACCATTGTGTTCATTGTCATGGATACAGGTCTTTGAAGGAAGCAGTTTCTACTCTACCTATGAAACATTTGTTTGGATTGAAACCCAGTTTTAAAGTGTCTCCTGTGTAAATTATGAGCACACATTTTTGGCGCTATCCTTTTGTGTGCCTGATATCTAGATTTACTCTCTGACCTTGGATATATTTCAATGAAATGAGACTGTTAATAGCGGAGGCAAAGATATTTGTGGAACAGTATAACTGTGATAGTAGTTATTATGGAAACAAGAAGCACTATAAAAATGCCTTATACAGTAAAAATTGTAAGACTTAATTTGGAGTGGCTTTTCCTTATTTGACCAGTACATTCTATGTAAGTTATTTGCTATGGCATTAAACTTGCAAGGGAAGTTAGGCCTGGTCTCCACCTGTTTTAAATACTGTGTGTCTCAATTACAAACGTGCCCTTGTGAAACATTAGAGTCTCACAATCCATGTTAAAGCTAATGTGTAACTGGAAAACACATCAGTTAAGTTTATCTTTTAGATTTTATGTAAAACCCACGCATGCTGGCACTTTGCATGCCATTAATGGAGACTGAAATCCTATTCTTTTTTTTTTTTTAAAGTTCATTTTCTTTTTCAGGACCATGAAATACCAAACTGAACTTGACCCTAAACAGACTCCCCATTTCAAACTGGGTATGAAAACCATTTAAGAATTGTGTGTGAGTCCATTTTATGCAAAGGGAAGGAACACGTAAAATTCCTAAGACCTCTCAGAATTCTCATATGCATGTTTAACAATTCAACAATGCTGCTCTGGACATACAAAGACTGGAGTAATGGTGGTAGCCTTACAGTGAAAGTAACTGCTTGTATCAGTTGTGCATTTCCAGCCCTCACATGCTAGCCTGCACAACTACATTTACAACTACATTTACTGCCAAATATATTGTTAAGTGGACAAATGGGTCACTGCCTCTCCACAGGTGTGTCCATATTCCTGAACCAGTCACAATTCACAAAGAAATAAAATAGCTTGGCTGTGATTCTGGAATGAGCACACTAGGCTATAAAAGTACAATTATGCTTGCAATATAAAATATGTCCTAGTAACAAAATAAATAGTAGGTGAAGTGGAGTGGTGGGTACGTGGGCACTTGAAAGTAAGCATGTGACAAGATTGCCACCTGTCCGGGACATAGGGGGAGAATGGCAGTTGGCCTCAGCCTTTGTCTGCAGCAATAATAGGGACAAAGAGGAAGCCTTCTGTGACCCTACACTAAAAATGGAGTTTAACTGTGAGGAAGTCTTGTCTGCCAGGGCAGAAGTAACATATCATAGAATTTTTATGAATACTAATTTATCTCAGATTACTGTACTATAAAGTAGACTGTTTGAATAGACCATATATACATTTATTTCTTCAGGTCTTTATAAAAAACAGATGATGTCTCCCTCACTCAGCATTTTTAGTTATTTTGGAGGACACCACAGGAAGATCATTGTATGTTTAGAAGACTGTGGCGTTCTATAGACCTGGGTGGGACTCTCACCTTTAAATTCCTTAATTGTGGGTGAGTTATTTTATATCTTCCCATCAAGCTGCCACATCTGCCATGGTGCTGTTGTAAGGATTAGATGAGATCATTTGGGTAAAGTACCAAGGTTATCAGCTGATTCATAAACACCACTCTTTCATGTGTAGTAGGCTTGAGACTTCCCTTCAGTGAAGGGTAAGAAAGGACAACATGGAAAAGGGGTCATTTCCTAACTCCTTTGTTTATGGCCTGGGTTAATTCAGTGTTTTGCTTGTCTGTTTGCTTTGTTGTTGTTGTCATTGTCCTATCTTTAAAATGGGGTGGTTGAAGTGGATGCTTTTGAAAATGTTTTATTGCTAGGATATTTCCTTTATTTTTAAAAAAAATCCTCATCTGAAGATATTTTTCCATTGATGTTTTAGAGAAACTGGGAGAGAGAGGAAAAGACAGAGAAAATATTGATGCGAGAGAAACACATTGATTGGTTGCCTCCTACATGAGCCCTGAACCACGGCCTTGGCCAGGGAGGAGCCTGCAACATAGGTATGTTCCCTTGACCGGAATTGGACTCAGGACCCTTCTGTCTGCAGGCCTATGTTTTACCCACTGAGCCAAATCAGCTAGGGCTATTTCCTTCTTTTTTGCTCACTCTGAGAAACAGTTTATAAGGATGATATAAAGCAGAAGGGAGAAAAAGTTAATATATCAAAGCAAATTTAAAAAAAATTCAAACAATTAAAAATAAAAATAGAACCTTAGAAGGGATTAACATTGATTATAATAACATCCTTTTTTTTTCCTGTGCAAAGAACAAGATGCTTGAAACGACAAGCTTTGGTGTACATATGGGGCTAATGGACACCATTTTAGAAATTGAGTCCCCAGGAAAAATCTGGGGTCAGTATTTCTTTTTACTTTAGTATATATATTAGGGTGACAGTAAAAGATAGATTGAAATAAGCCATTAAATTATAGCCATTTGATACCTAAAAATAATATGTGGGCTTAGTAAGCCTTGATTTTCTACTTCTGAATGGGTTACAAAAATAATTCAAATTTAGTTCTCAATGGGACAAAACCCATCAGTGAAGGGATAGCTTTCCTAAAACTTGGAAAGATAAAATAACAAAAATGATTGACCATAAAAGGTCTATAGGAGAGATCATTAAGAGGGGGAAGCTTGTGCTGGGCCTTTCCCCTATACAGTTCCTTTCCTGGATTTTCCGGGGTTCTGTGCCCTTATCCTATGGATCCTTTCCCCAGGGTAGACTCCGCCTCTTTAAGGTTGCCATTTTGGCTTCTATAGCACATGCCTCATAGTAGAAGAACCTTCCCCCTCTGCCATCTTGGATTCTACAATAATGTGCTCAGCAAAGGAATTTGCCCTACTGTTTTATAACTTCCTGGTGAAAGGGGTTAAAGCAAATTTAGGTAGATAGGGTAAGGGGTGGAAAAGGAAGAATCCCGGACCTCGCTAAAACCACAAAATGTTTTGCAGAAAAACAGGGTGTGTTGAAACAAGGATGTTTTTCTTGCAAGTGCAAAATAAATCGTTGGAAAAAGGCCAAGGATCCATCAGAGAGTGGCACAGATAGACAAAGAGCAGGCCTTTGGCAGATATAACAGGAAGAGCAGAAGCTTCAGTGGTAACCCATTTGGATCCCCTCCCTGAGTGGTGAGTCTGTGTTTGTTAGCACTAAATTCCTGCCTTGCTTGAACTCCTCTGGTCCACAGTTTCATTCTTCTATTCTGTGAGACACGACTTTGGGAAGCATTCCTGCTCCCCAGTTCTAGTATCACTGGAAAGATTGGAAAGCCCTTCTTTTCTGTCTAGGAGGAAAGGATGCCAGCCTGATCGCCCCCAACTGCCCTCCCCTTCTGGCCTGATCATCCCTTTGGAGGGCAATGGTGCTATCCCTTGCAGTATCTGGAAGCTGTAGCTTATAGACTTAGTCCATCTTAGCCAGCTTTCTCCTTTCTCTTTTGTTAATACTTAACTGCCTATTGTAACAACATAAACAAAACAAAACAACAAAAAAAACTTTAAAAATAAGAAAAATGTGTGTTACATTTAAGATTAATTCATTTTGTAGAACAAAAGAAACTTAGGTCTGTCAACTTCTAATTGAAATATTTTTCAATTTATGATTAAAATTAAAAGCTAAATAGTAGCAGGGAGACTCCAGTGAAATATAGACATATCTATGCCACAGTAAACAGGTGTTAGCAATCATTTATTCATCCACCTTATTGATGAGTCCTACAAGGATCCAGGCATTGGGAGAACACAGGAGACTCTGACAGAGGTCCTGCTCTCAAAAAGCCATAGTCCTTCAGGAAGGCAGGTCAGTACTAATTTAATTGTGATAAACATAGGGCATTGGGGTACACACAGGAAGGACCCTGATATTTATGGAAAAGCAGGGAAGTTTCTGGAAAGACATATTAGCTGGACCTTACAAGATTAGGGGTTTATAGAGGTGAAGAGAAGGACACAGTTGGCTGAGGGAACAGAACATGCAAAGACACAGAGGAAGAGCATGGTTACACAACAATTTCAATGGACTTAATACTACTTAACTGTATACTTAAGAGTGGTTAAGATGGCATATTTTATGTTTTATGCATTTTTTGCACAATTAAAGGTTTAAAAAAGAATGTCAATACAGTACATAAAAGTTCTTAAGTGTTGGCACAGTGTTAGAAGCTCATACAATAACGCAGGACACCTGGTCTTAGCTGACTCCTGTGTCTGACTGAGCTTCCCTCCCAGGAAGCCCATGACCTGCTAATCACAAGCAAGACGGCTCTTGTTAATCTGGCTTTTTGTCCCACCATATAGAAAGGTCTTAGTGAGTATTATTTCTTTCTTTTTGTTAAATTAACTAGGTTAATATATCTTTGGGTCAAAGAAAGTGGAAGGGATTGCCTTTTTACTCTCTGTAGCCCAAACACAAGTCTAAGATTGTAAGGGAATATTGAATTATGCATGTCCTTTAGCACCGGAGGAAAAAAGTGTAGAAAGAGAGTGAGAGGGAAACACAAATCGAAAAATGGTGGGAAATGGGTGTAAAAGGAGATCGTTTGCCTACATTACCCAGACCCCCTCTCTGCAGAGTAGGCCAAGACCAAATGCCGAAAGGAAGTAAGATTTTGTTAGATACCCAGGGTTTTAAAAAAATTCAGCTCTCTCTCAAGAGGTAAATTTCATTATCCATATTTTACAACTAAGGAAACAGATTAACATTTTTTTTAAAGACCATGTAGCTAGTAATTTGCATAGGTCATATTCAAACTATAATTCTTTTTATTACAAAACTCATAATCTTAAACTGTATGTTAAATGCTTGTGGGTGTATTTGATTACATTTGTTATATAAGGAAAAATACACAATATGAAAATGCATAGGCATAATAACCTAAGAAGATGATTATGTTGTTTATTTCCTTTGTCTGTAAAATTTAAATAATGGAATTTGAAGGATCACATTTAATTGGTTCCAAATTCTATCATCAAATGTTATTTAAAATACTAGTGTGAGTTTTATTTTAACCTCATTCAAATCTTTGATAAAATTATTGAAGTGTTTCATTCAATTGTTTATTTATAGTTTCCATTTTCTAATTACTGTGCATCACTTGGTGGAAATAATAGAGTGAATAGAACAGATTTTTACCTATTTAAAATCCAATTCCCCATAGATTCTATATGTAATTATTTTTATTTTCATGTAACAGTTGTTATGAATTACATTTATTAAACTATACTATGTAGTATTGGATTTTAAAACATTTTTTTACAAAGCACTAAGACTATAACTTCTATATATTATAGTCTAGATTTTATGCAAAATAGTTATTCATAAGCAAGTACAAATTAAATTACTATATACATTTTACTCCCAAAGACACATTTGGAATAGTTATCTTTTTAACTCAAGCAGTAGAATCTGCTAAGGATCTGATATAATGTGTCTAACTTTGTTTAAAATTTAATGATTATCATAATAAAGACATTATTCCATAATGATAATCCAAATGGTAATTAGCATTTCTGTTCCGTTGCTTCAAGGTCAACATGGTGGCAGAGCCGCCTGTCCCTTCCTTTGCTTTGTGACATTCCATTTCACTATGCTAAACCTTCCTAGCATAGATGGATATGGCTTTTGGCCTCTCTCTCTGAGCTGGATCTGAATCTTAGTGTTAGAGGCAGGAAAATTAATGCGTCCAGTCCATCACTCTGCCTCATTTTCTGCTCTCCTTTTTAAGTGGTAATTATAGTGACACCATTTATGCTATTATGGCTAAGCATTCCCATTGGAAACTCAGTCTTTCTTCTGAGATTAATACATTACCTATAGAAAAGGTCTACAGATTTAAATTATGCATATATATATATATATATATATATATATATATATCAATAAAATTGAAATTGCAAGCTTGAGGGCAAAATTGTGACAAAGTAAAAACAAGGCTTCCATGTAATATAGCGCAGATTGCTTACTGAACGATTCCAGGGAATGCCACTCGCAAAGAACTGTCCACCAACGGTTGCACAGTTCCAAATTAGTTTGAACAACTGAAGTAGTGGAGGAAAGAAACTCTCCATCTGCAATAAGCTCATAGTTAATCTATGAATAAGCACTTAAAAAATACCACGCACATAATTATAGATGGCAGGCAAAGTCTTAAAGAAAGTTTGTCTATGGCACCGCACACTAAATGGGGCAGCGCAGCCGGAGAGAAGCTACTGAAGGTGACATTACAAGAACTGGTGCTACAGGAGTGAGAGTTCCCGTTGCATCCTCTGGGGATGGGGGTTTACCGGAGCGCTCTTCCCCTGTGCTCTAGTTCCCGTGTTTGTAACCAGGAGCGGGGCAGCTGGCAGGGCCCATAAAGTGCTCTGAGCTATTGGAACGAACTAGCTGTGTGTATTCAGAGATTAGTTCTTCTATCATGACAGCTGGTTCCCCAAATACGGCGTGGTCTTTTTTTTTTTTTTTTTTTTTTTTTAAAAGCATGCTTTCTGGGCTTCCAGTTTTTATTTAGGCCGTGATACCAGGTGCCCAGAAATTCCACACTGCAGTAGTAATGTGGGACTCATTTGAAACGTTTTTCATTTTCATAATTGG
The DNA here is from genome assembly GCA_963924515.1 of Vespertilio murinus. Taxonomy (NCBI): domain Eukaryota; kingdom Metazoa; phylum Chordata; class Mammalia; order Chiroptera; family Vespertilionidae; genus Vespertilio; species Vespertilio murinus. The sequence continues at coordinate 34,224,712 of OZ004707.1, read as the reverse complement.
AGGCGATTTCATTGAGCCATGAAATAAAGGCTCCCTGTCAGTGCATAGACAATCACTGGGGGATCTTCTCAAAGCACAGAATCAGATTCAGCAGGTCTAGGGTGGGACCTGAGAGTCCGCTCTTCTAACATGTCTTAGGTGATTCTGATGTGTCTGTGAACTGTGCTTTGAGTATCAGACTATGGAGAAAAATGCCACATTCAGGGAAATGTCAATAATCTGTGGTATCCAGAGCACTGTTTTCAAAGTGGAGGGCGTGTTCACCAGGTTACATGAAGTTAGGGGTGGGCAGAAAGTATTGCAGCTTCTTGTCCACTTCTGAAAATGTCTATTTTTATATTTAATACACATAATTTATTCAAGCAATAATATATGCACAAGACATGAAGATGTAAATGCACATATATGTTTGAGAACATGCTCAGTTTCTTACTAAATAGAGGTCAGTATTAAGGAATAGAGTGATGGGTTTAGACAGGTCTGGTGCAGTGCCCTGGAAAAGGCAAAATACAGACAATTTCATTTTTCAGACAAAGACAGTGAGTCTCTGAGATGTCAAGTGATGCGCCCAGATTTGCAAAGCTGAGGCCCCAACACAGACCTTCCGACTCCAAGTCTGGTGCTCCTTCCTCTCCTCTGTGCCTCGGGCACTTAGCGAGAGAACAAAGTCATAAAGTAAGTCAGAGCACAGGGGGGAATCTCACCTACAAATGTACTTGCCTCTGACCTCTAATAAAACACAAGCAGGAAAGAAAAGTTGCAAAAGCCAGATTGTCTTACATAAGCATCTCATTTGAGATAAAACGTTCCTTGCTGGTGTCATTAATCACCTTACCTCTTGGCTTGCCCGAGGAATCCCTGGTGACAGAGCAAGTACAAGCTGTTTTGTGTCTAAAATTGCAGCTACCTCAAGAACAATTAGTATTTTTCACGGTGTCCTGGTGTTGTCTTGTAGAACTACAGTAGGGGATGTGGACAAAGCCCACCGTTGTGAGGCAAATGTGCATACTAAGTTGCCTAGGCGTCTGTGGGGCCACTGAGATGTCTATGGCATCTAGTGGTGTCAGCCTGAGCTTTGAATATGGCCATTTATGACTTTGTTGTAACAGAAGAATGAAACCATAACCCGGGGAGGGGTAGAGGGGAAAGGGGAAAGCCCTTGCTTTCTTAGCCATCCATCTAAACATTGCAGGAGACCTTTAGCAAGTCATGCCTCCAGAGGCCATGGCAGAGACCCAGGGGTTAGGCCCTGCAGGTGTACTGGCAGGAAAGCCCACTACACCTGCAGGGCCTAACCCCTGGGTCTCTGCCATGGCCCCCGGAGAGTAAAACATGTAACATTAAAAGACACTTAAGAAGTCTATTTAGAATGTGTATGTGCTCTCCTTTGCCTCATCTCCAGCACTCCCTCCTTTGTTATTTTTTTGTTACCACTGCACGCCCTCAGGCATTGGAGACTTCCACTGGAGGATTGGGCTCTTTCCAAGTGCTGACAGGGGCGTTCTTGACTGGACACTTTCAGAGGCTAGGGACTCTCACAAGCCCTTTACCATTTTTCACATTTCACTCATTTTTGAATACCTCATCATCATGATTATGAAACAAGTCGAAGGTAGTCATTTCTGTTAATTAGTTGACTCATCTGTTCCTTTCCTCATTTGAATATGCAATTAACTTCAGCAAGCAAGCCTTACCTTGTGCCTGCTAAACACTGGGCACTGGTGAAGTCATAGGGGAAACAGAACAAACACCGTCTTCACCCATCAAGAGCCACCTATCAAGGGGGGTGGGGGGCAGATAAACAAGTAACCATAGTCCAACGGGACCAGGGCTGGCTTGGAATAGAACCAGTGAGGGAGAACTGTTTTCAAGTTCCATTAAGATCCTGCACTTGTTAGCAATGGGAAGAAATGCCATTGAAGGGCCTGGCTATCTCTGGAGCAAATCTAATAATGGAGGTAGGGGTGTGAGGTAAGGGGCATTTTCTGAGTATTGGGCTAGCTCTATCTATCTACCTATGATCTATCTATCTACATACCTATCAATCATCTATCTATCTATCTATCTATCATCATCTATCTATCTACATATCTATCAATTATCTATCTATTATCTATATCTATCTATCTATCTATCTATCATCTATCTATCATCTATCTATCTAATCTATCATTGACCTTTGCATGTACAAATATGAATATACATACATATACACATAAGCACATTTATATACAATATACACACACAGTATATACACATATCCTATATAATAAAGAGGAAATATGCTAATTGACCCTCACTCTGTTGCAAATATGGAGGTGCCCACAGCCAATAAGAAGGGAATATGCTAATCGTCTGTCACATCCCAAAAGATAACAGTAGCCACAAGATGGTGGCTTCCAGTCCTCTCAGCCCCTCCAGGGTGGCAGGCACATGTCCATGCTTGCCTTTGGAGTCCCCCAGTCCCCTCAGGTCCCCAGACACCCAGGATCTGCCTGAGGCACAGGCGAGTCTTGGATGTTGGCTGCCCAGCTGCCCAGGGCTAGCCCGAGGTGCAGGCAAGCCTCAAATGGCGGCTGCTTAGCTGCCCAGGGCTGACCAAGATTTAGGTAACCAGGGCCGGGCAAGGGCCTGCACTGCTGGATCCCCTGATTGCTGGATCATCTCCTGCTCCTGAGGGCTTCCAAACTGTGAGATGGGGCAGGCTGGGCTGAAGGACCCTCCCTCCAGTGCATGAATTTTCATGTACGGGGCCTCTAGTATGTATATATGCATATATTCATATTAGCATATTATACAAGTGTATATGCAGATATATAAGTGTATATCTGTATATGTAAACTAGAGGCTGATGCATGAAATTCGTGCAAGAGGCTTGGTCCTTGCAACCCAGGCTTCTTCTGGAAGGTTGTTTGGACAGTTGTCTGCTATTCAGTCTAATTAGCATATTAACTCTTTATTATATAGGATGCATTTTTTCATTTTTTCTCTGAACTATCCTAAGATATTAACATGTTCAATTTATAGCAAATTAAATTAAAATTTAGGGATTATAAAGAATTTTCCAAAGTTACTTTGAATCTACATAGTTCTGACTCCAAAGCCAACACTGTTTCTGAAAACGTAGCCTTAGAAGGCAGATGTGACACCTAGTTCTTCCCACCTTACCTCTCTCTCTTTTTTCCCCATAGCAAATGTGGAAATTTATTAAAGAATAAGTTCAGATTCCCACGTGGGGAAGGAGAAATCTCACAGCAAAGATTCCCATGTGGGGAGGGAAGAAGAGTCACACAAAACGGACTCCCAAATGGAGAGAAGGAAAGAGTCCCACTGATTTCCTGTTTCCATGGCTCATAAAGGTTGCATGTCCCTGTCTTCTGATATCCTTACCATAAATGCTTTGATTGAACATACATAAAAGAAGCACAGTTGCTTTTTCACATTTTTTTGTTTTGTTATGAGAACTATTCACATTTTTCTTTTTATGCCCAGATTCTTCCATATATTCTGGGTCACTACAGCAACATGATGCAGCTCTAATTCCTTTCCCAGAAGCTAATCTCTCAATAAAGAATTCCCCTGCTGTCCCAAGGAGTGGCCACCTAGGTAACAAATGTTTTAATGTTAACAATTCCCTTTTAGAGTGCTTGGGTGTTAGTTAATCCACTCTCTAGGGTTCAGAAATCTTATTTCAACATTTCAAGAGGGAATATCTTGCATTAGGTTATAAAATTGAATCTGATATCTTAAAAAATATTTTCATGCACAGTAATAGAAACAAAGACAAGTCTCAGCCTCATATGCATGACATTTTTATGGGTTTTACATATTTAGTACTCTTAGGTCTGATATTTGAGAAACCTACTTAATTGAGAGAAAAGGATAGTGTGGCACGGTTAGGCATCACAGCTCTTTCCATTTTGTGCAGGCTACGGAGAGTACAGGTTTTTCCTTAACTTGTAGACCATAAGCTTGCATCTCAGACTGGTTCAATCCAGCCTCTAAAACTTTTCTCACTTTCTTCAAAGTGAAATGTGGGTAAAGTAGTCGCCACCCTATGAGGTATCCCACTTATTCGGTGTCTTAGTCAGTTCTGGCTGCCATAACAAAATGCCACAGACTGAGTGGCTTACATTAGAGAAATTATTTTCTCACATTTCTGCAAGGCTGGGATGTCTAAGATCAAGATGCTGCCTGATTCAGGTTTCCTGGTGAGAGCTCACTCTCTCTCTCTCTTTTTTCCCCATAGCAAATGTGGAAATTTATTAAAGAATAAGTTCAGATTCCCACGTGGGGAAGGAGAAATCTCACAGCAAAGATTCCCATGTGGGGAGGGAAGAAGAGTCACACAAAACGGACTCCCAAATGGAGAGAAGGAAAGAGTCCCACTGATTTCCTGTTTCCATGGCTCATAAAGGTTGCATGTCCCTGTCTTCTGATATCCCTTTTGATTGGTCAATATTCCCTTGTGAATAAGTAACTTTAGAGGCCCTCCTCCCTCATTGTCCTCCTATTCCTTCTAGGAGTTCTTCCTTGTTTATTTTGTAAATATACTAGTAGACTTTTTGGCTACCCACAGTTCCCTTATCTTAAGTAATGTAACTGTTGCCTCTTTCTTGTCTGATGGGAATGCAATATACTGGGTTGCAGATGGTTGTGTCCTACTCACTATGTCTTCACATGGAGAGAATGACTAATCTCTCATTTCCTCCTCTTATTAAACCACTAATCCCATCATGACCTCAGGGCTCTCAAGACCTCGTCTGACTCTGATTACCTCACAGACTCCATCTTCTAATGCCATCACATAGAGGGTTATGGTTTCAACAGTTATATTTGGGGGAGAAGCACAATTCAATCCACAACATCTGTCTTGGAACAAAGTCTTGAGATGTAAACCAGTGTTACAAGATGTAAACTTATAGTTACAAGTTAGATGCCATAAGCTGCCAAAGAAATTATGAGAGTTCCCTGGACCCTCAGAGCACCAGTGGGAAGTCTCATGTGGTGAAGGATGAAGCTCAATTCCCATGGGGCTTCTGAGCATTCAAACAGTGGTCCTCCTTTCCTGGGTCTCAGCATGACTGTCTTTCTTTTAAAGACAATTTCTTGGATTTATCTCCCAGTTCCGGGTCCACATTCACATAAATCCTTACATCTCTTTATCATCCTCCTTCCCCCAATAGCCACTTCCTTCCTTGGATCTTCTTCTTCTCCATATGTTCTTTCATAATAGCTTTTGATGACCCAAATTTTCAACAACTACAGTAAGCGTTAGTTTTTCCTGGATAGCAGAAATACAACCAGGAGTTTGAACAATGGGAAGGGAGAGAACCATTTGCACTCATTTTTCTTTTATTCTTATTTTATTTATCTGTATAATAATGAAATAAAAAAGTAATGCAAGTGTTGCATTGCCTTTTAAAAATATTCCCTGCATTGTATTTCTTAAAGAAAACCTAACTCTAAAAGAACCTACATTGATTCATAATGGTGAATTAGAAACAAACAAACAAAACCTCATTTCTTGAAAAGGACATTCACATACATGCCATCATTGTTGTCACACCACATAGACCTCTCTGACTCCCATAGATAATTGAACATTCCTTCCTGGCTGTGGCCACTGGACCTATCACATCCTTCTAGTTTATACTCTATCATATTCTCCTATCAATGACATATTTTCATATGTGTTTTCCACCTTAGTCTTTTGTTGTTTTACCCATGGTATATTTAGTTTTAAGCAAGGTAACAGAGACATTGCAATGTTTAATAAAGTTTATTCACTGAAAAAGTCCTTTGAAGATCATGTAAACACTTCATTTCATTCAAAGGTTATTGGGTATTTAATAGGTCTGGAGTAGATCTAGAAAAAGTTATATCATTTACAAAACTGAGCAGGTTAGACCATTCTTGACATTGAATCAACTCTTCAGCTTTTTCTTTGCATAAAACAACTATTCTGGGGCTTATTTCAGTACTGTTTTTATTCCAGTTAACCCTGTGCATTTTTTTTCTTTTTTTAAATTAAATTATTGGGGTGACATTGATCAACATGAATATATAGGTTTCAGGTGTAAGTTTCTAAGTTACAAAATCTGTAACCATGTGCCCACCACCCAAAGTTAAATTTTCTCCTGTCACCTCATGGTAGGACTCCCTTCTCCTCCCAACTGGAAACTACATGCTACTGTTTGTGTTCATAAGTTTCAGTTTCATATCCCACTTATGAGTGAAATCATATGGTTCTTAGCTTTTCTGTTTGACTTATTTCACTTAGCATAATGTTCTCAAGGTCCATTTATGCTGTTGTAAATCACACTATTTCATCCTTTCGTATGTCTGAGTAGTGTTCCATTGTGTATATGTACTACACCTTCTTTATCCAGTTCTCTACCGCAGGGCACTTTGGTTGTTCCTATGTCACTGTGAATAATGCTGCAGTGAACATAAGGGTGCATATATATTTGTGTATAAATGATTTTGAGTTTTTTGATTATATATCCAGGAGTGGGATTGCTGGGTCATATGGTAGCTCTATTCTTAATTCTTTGAGGAATTGCCAGACTGTTTTCCATTGTGATTACACCAGTCTACATTCCCACCAGCAGTGAATGGGAAATCCCTTTTTCCCATAATCTCTCCAAAACTTGTTATTGCTTGTCTTATTGATAATGGCCACTCTAATAGATGTAAGGTGGTGCCTCATTGTAGTTTTATTTTGCATTTCCCTAATTGCCAGTGAGTCCTGTTTTAATAATAAAAAAGACCTAGATTGAAGTTACAATTGCCATTAATTAGCAAAATGAACTTTAGCAATGTGTGTAACCTGTGAGCTCTGAGACTAGTGGATTACACAGGATGGTGTCTTGGTTCACTTATAACACCAACATTCTCTTCTTTCATATGTAACATTGGTGTGAAGATGCTGTAAGAATGGAAATATTTTAATATAAAACTATACCAGAGAGGTTTGCGGAAGCAACAATTATATACAGTTACAGAATGTGCCATAACTTTACAAGATGAACCTCGTTTATTCTTTCTCTTATTTTTAAAAAAATGTAATTGCCTTAGAGAGCACATACCAATCAAGACAATGCAGAATAGTATTGAAAACAACCCCTACACTGAGTAGGCTCTCAGAGGCAAACACCTTTTGTGAGATTCAGTGGGGATTTTTTGCTGTTATTTTGGGGAGAAGAAATTGGAAAATTACTGTGAGCAGACAAAGGAGGAATATAAGACTGTGTCTTTGCCATTAACAAACTACCAAGTGGCAATATCCGTTGCATAAGGTCAGTACCTCTCCTTCTAAAAGCTGGGCTTGCTTTTCGGGGAAAAAAAATCTGCAAAAACAATACTATATGGGCTCAGAGTTTGCATCTCAATGATACATTTGCAGGCACATTCCTGTCACATTAATGAGGCCTTTGCCACTGCGTGGCCTCAGTGACAGTTGGATACACAAACAGCAGTTCATCAATTGATTGCAGGTGTTTTCCCTTGGAAAATAAAAACTGCATGTACAGACCACAAGGTGAGGGAAAATCGATTTTCAACAGCCACACAATCTGGTGAGTTCTGAAATACAGCTTTGGGAAACCAATTGTCTTGCTGCTATTTTCATATATAAATATATTTCATTTGTCAACTATAGGACCAAAGACATCAATAGCAATAAAGATTCATAAATTAAAAATTAAGTACAATATACCTAGTAAGGCATAAAAACTGTTTTTCATAATTAATAGAAAATTGAATCTCCTCTGGGAGTGAAACCATCCTAGTCGAGAACCACTGGTCTAGAGCCTTTATCAGGACAATATTTTACTTCCCTCTCTCTGCAACTATATTATAGAAATTGGAAGTAGGGAATCATAAAGCAGAAATTCTGATGCTCAGTTTTTCCTCTTAAATTTTAAGGTTTGTGGCAATTTGGAGATATCATTCTGAGTTTAGAGCAGGAAGCACAGATTTTAGTTGCTTGTTTTTTTTTTTTCACTATGTCTCTGATTTTGGAAATTTCTTACATTCTGGAGACTGTTTTCCTCATTTACAAATAGGGGGAGTGAGGGAATAGAAAGTCCTATGTTCTTTATATGCAGAGATTTTATGCTACCTTCTTTGCATGCTGATTTTAAGAATACATGGAAGTACATGGGAATAATCAAAACATTAAACTTCAATGATCTGTAGAAAGGAAAGTACTACCTGTTCAGGTCATTCTGGGTGTCTGCCAATCATACCTTCCATCCGCTCTGTAAACTTAATTTAAAATTCACTCTTTCCAGAAGCCCTTTCCTGATTAACTGGAGCCTAATTCCAACCAGTGTAACTCTTCCTTTGGAATTTTCTTCAAAGCCCGTTTGTGAGTCATTCAAGGAAATCAGTCTTATTACTTTGTAATCACACCTCATTTGGGACCCAAATGGAATTACATAGCCTGATCACTCACTTCATTCACTGGATTTGGCTCCAAACAACTTCTGCTGTTTCCAAAACAAAATAAAAAGCTGATATTTAAACTCTGCATACTAATACGCTGGAAAGATTGTGTTGCAAACTCTGAAGACAATTGAAAAAGAAAGGTTTCATAGGGTTTTGTGCCATAGAATCAAATAAATAAATTGTTAATAAAAGAGTCACAAGAGTGAATGTGGATAATTATCAGTTGAGTTTATTTTATATTAGTTTAAGGAAATATATCCCACAAATTTTTACATGCCATATATGTTTGTATCCTCATGTGCCTATTTTGCTATATTAATTTGTTGCTTCTCTTACCAACTTTCCTGCCCCTTTCTTACTCTGGGTGTTCCTTTGACTTACCCATAACCATAGTTAAATCAAATTCTTAACCTGTGCTTTCTCTTATGCAGTTTAATATGACCAGAGTCAAGGTATATCCTCTTGAATAGTTTAATTTTAAATCCCTAACCGTGAACCCCAAATAAACATTCAATTCTTCTTGACAATCTTATTCTATTTCCCCAATTTATTGAATCATCTTTCTATTGATCAATACAATTTTTTTTCTCATCTTCTCTTTTAAACCTCTACTGTCTCTTCCCTCGATGTCACTCTCAATTGATGACCTTTATTTTTACCATACTGAGAAAAATTAAGTAATATAGGAGAGGACTTCCATAGACTAGATCATTATTGAGTCCACCCCCCAGCCCTTGTTCCCCAGTCCTCTTTTCCTCTCCTTGCCCCTACACAGAGCAGATCCCGGCACTTCTACATGTGAGCCCATCTCCCTTTGCCTGTTCAAGGGCACTGTTCCGGGACTTCCACCTTCTCCCTTTCTTATCATTCTTTTCCGTTTTATTGGGTCATTCCCATCAGCATAGGAATGTCCTAAAAAGTATTTGTCCCTTGACCCTTTCCTTTCGTTTTCATTCTCGTTTTCCTGTCCTCTATTTAGCAAACCATCTTGAAATAGTACTCTACCTACCTCCTCTTCTCTCTGACATTCACTACAGCCATGCTTGTGCCTTCACCATGTCATGTAAACTGCTCTTGTCAACGCACTGATTGGCCTCCTTGGCTGCATGCAATGATAGCACTTCACTCTGTATGTTACTCAGATAATTGACTGAATGTGACCCATCGCTTTCTCCTCTTTGAAGTATTTTCTTCATCTGGCTTCTGGAGATTCTGATCTTTTGACTTTTCTCCCTCTTTTATTGTTGTTGTTGTTTTGTCTTGTTTTTAATGTTAGTATACTTTTATTTAATTGTGTTTTCCCCAAATCCATATTTTATTTTACTAAAAAAAACTTTATTGTTGAAAGTGTTAAATACATTCCTTTTTTTCTTCCATTGACCCCTCATAGCCCACCCTTGTCCCCTGCCCCAGGCCTCCATTGCCCTATTTCCTGTGTCCATGGGTTATGCACATGTGCATACAAGTATTTTGGTTGATTTCTTCCCACCCACCCACCTTCCTACCTTCCCTTTGACTTCTGTTTGACTTTACTAGCTGAACCTTCTCAGTCTCTTGCTTGTTCCTTCTCTTCTCCCTGGTTTTTCAATGTCAGCGTACCCAAGTCTTATACTTCCTCATTTTCTCTTCTATAATTATATTTACTCCTCTGATGATGTTAACCAGTTTCATTGCTTTCAATAGCATCTATATTCTGATGATTCCAAAATGTCTATCTGCAGCCCTAACCTCAGTTCTGAATTCTACAGTATGATGCTGTTCCTATAATATCTCCGCCAAATGTCTACTAGACCTTACAAACTCAGCAAGTCCAAAATGAACTTCTGATATATCCTATCAGTCTGCATTGCTAGTGGTTTTTCTCATAGCCTTGACTCCTTTCTCTCACACTTCACACTCAATTCCCAAGAGCTTTTCTGAAATCGATCTATGCTACATGTCCAGAATCTGAACCCCTTCTTACTACTTTCATTGCTACCATCCTGGCCCAAATAGCATCATATTTCTTCTGAATTAGTCGAAAAACCTCATAACTGGGCTTCCTAATTTTATTCTTGTTCCCTGATGGTCTGTCATTAAGACAGCAATCACAGAGAGTTCTTTAAGAATCTCTTTACACTAATTCCCTTCTCTGCTCAAACCACAATTTTATTTTGTTTTTAGTTTTCTCAGAGTAAATGTGTAAGACTTTGCAATGGCTTCCAAGGCCCTACATGACTTGGCCTCGCCTCTGTTTCACACCCACATTTTTTCTGCGACAATCATTTACTCCCTGCAATTCAGAATACCTGCTTTGCTGCTCACCAAACATTCTGGGAACATATTTGCCCGTGGATACAATCTCATCTGTTTCCTCAGTGTGGAGTCACATAACTAACTCCCTCAAGGTCCTTCAGGTGTTTCTCAAGGGTGTCCCTTACCACTCTATTTATACCTCATGCCCCACCACACCACAGCCTGCACTCTCTTCCTCTTGCCTCAACTCCCAATGCTCTATTTCTCATTCCAACTATTTTTCATGATACCTATCTAATGTATTATATAACTTAAATAGTGTTATCATTTTGTTACTTATTTCCTGCTGCATATTTCCCCCAGGACAATATGGGCTCTATGACAGAAAAGAGCTTTTCTTCTGTTTTATTTACTGATGTATCCTAAGGCTCTATAATTGTGTTTAGCCTTATAATGAATTCATTGAATAATTTTAAAACAAACAGTTATTACATTTTAAGAAAGGGTTACCTCTCAGATATCAGTGAATTTAAATAGGATAAATTTAAATTGGTCAGGGGTTAGCCTTCTTTGAACATGACCTTTATAGAACACTTAGGACATTTATATAGAGAAGGATTTCAATAAATGCTTCTAAGATGATGAACATTTACAAATATAATCTTTTCAAAGATCATTTCAGTGTGGAGTTAGTCTATAAGTACATCATTTTCAGAACATTGAGTACAAATGAAATAGACTTCTACACATGGCACAATCATCTTGGATAATGTAATGTTTTCTGTTTCCTTTACTGACTAGCAATTATAACAATGGATCTGTCTTGTGACAATATGTATGATTGGTAGACAGAAACAGTGGTGTGAAAGTTTGAAATTAGAAACATTTTCTAGATAATTATTTGACAACTTTATCTGTGTAGACAACAATCACTGGATTACATTCATAAGCAAGTAGTAAAAATTAGGGAATTGATGCAACAAAACTAATTTTTCTTAAAGTGATAAAAAGGGGTTACAATTGTGTAAAATTTGCATAAATTCTAGCAATAAAAGAGACAATTGGGGATGGAGAACTTATACAAATCTTGCTAGTTGATTATACCCTAAGTCAGTTGAGCTATGATAACTAAAGTAGGTCAGATACATAATTTCTTAACCCCAGTGAGGATGGGTAGGAACAGATACTATCACAGTTCAGTTTCGAATATTTTTTGCTTTTGCTGAAAAAATATTTTTAAAAATTACTCAGGCAGTATATGAATAGCCTTTTCTTCCCCTCTGTTTAATTATTCTTCAATCCCTCTCTTCAATTCCTTTTCCATATCCAATGGAAACCTCTTTTTATCATTTAGGGTACAACTTCTAATCAATTTTCCATATATTTACACACACATATGTGCGTGTACATACATGTACATGCACACACATAAATACACATAAATGGTATTAATTTGTGATATATTATTTTTCCTAATTCTATGTTTTAGAGATTTATATATGTTATTAACTACACATCTAATCTAGCTCATTCTTGATAATGGTTAAATAATATCCTATACAAGTAACATACAACAGTTCTTAAAAATATTTTTTATTGATTATAGAGAGAGAGGTAGGGAGAAGGATAGAGGTATAAAAACGTTGATGGGAGAGAAACATTGATAAACTGTCTCCTGCAAATCAAGCCTGGAATCAAGCCCACAACCCAGGAATGTGCCCTGACTGGGAATCAAACCAGTAACTTCGTGGCTCACGGGTACACATTCAATAGCTGAGCCACACCAGTTAGGCAACACCCAGAATTTACTTGATTATTCTTTTTTTTGCATTAGTAAATTTAATATGTTTATCAGGAACACTTATATCTCTGTAACAATACACATTTTTTAATTTTTTAAAAAAATTATTTGATTAAGGTATTACATATATATCCTTATCCCAATCCCCGACCTTTGCTCATGCCCTCATTCCCATGGTGTCTGAGTCCATTGGTTATGCTTATATGCATGATACAAGTCCTTTGGTTTATCTCTCTCCCTTACCCCCCCCCCCACCATCCCCTGCCTTCCCTCTGAGGTTTGATGGTCTGATCAATGCTTCTCTGTCTCTGGATCTGTTTTTGTTCATCAGTTTATGTTGTTCATTATATTCCACAAATGAATGAGATCATGTGATATTTATCTTTCTCCAACTGACTTTGAATCTAAATGTAAAAAGCTAAAGCAACTCAAGTATCTATTAAGAATAATTACCTATTAATTACCTATTAATAGATACTTGAGTTGCTTTAGCTTTTTATAATCAGATACAACATGAAAGAGAATATTTTACACACATATTTGTGCATGTATGCTGGTACTTCTGTAAAATAGATTCTTCAGAAGCGGGGCTGAGGCAACAAAAAGCATATGGATTCCATTTGATCTAAGCTATTAAATCGTCTCCACTAAGTTTTTACCAATTTATGTTCCCACCAATAGTGCTTAAGTTTCTATTTCCTCATTTCCTCCCCAGCACTAGGTATAATTCTGTCTTTTAAAACCCCGAGTTTGATAGGTAAGGAGGGACAATTTCTGGTTATGTTTTCCATTCTTTGACATTGGGTGTGTTGATGGGTTTTCTTTTTGTATTAATAGATGCTCACTGTTTTCTCTTCATCATTTATCAGTTTTTATTTTACTTCCCCCTTCTTTTTCTTCCATTTGCCATACTGTCAAGACAGGAAGTCATTCAGGATTAGGGAAAAGTCAGAGAAGCCAGAGAACTCAGTTTTTTATCCACCAGCCCCATTGGGCTTCCCCTTAGGAATGATGGTGGTTGTGTTGAAGAATTGCCAATGCCATAAGGCCTGGGTGCAGAAGCCAGCACAGCATCACGTCCACTATATTCTGTTGCTCAAGTCGGAATATACACCACTTCTTGATGAGGATACGTTTAAATCAATTCAAATCATTTTTAAAGTGCTGCATAAAACAAAATTTCCCATACATTCACATAAAATTCCCCATGTATTCATATACAATGGACCCCAGTGTGGTTTTTTTTAAACTTTTCACCTTAAACTTATTTTTTTAGCTCATAAAAATAAGGGCAGGATTAGGATAAGGTACTTCTGTGAACAGAACAGGCAAATGGATACTGTTATTGAAATTTATCTGCATCTCCCCAAACAATATTTCCATTGAGTGCTATAACAAATCTGAGGAGATAAAAATCACAGTCATAGAATGCATTTTTTTAAAAAACATACCTTCACTACATGTACTTAGTTATGATTTATTTCACTTGCCTGTTAAAGATTTCAGAGCTAATGAAGTGATATATTTCTGGTCAGTTAGTGGCATCCTCTTAAAATAATGAGCAGAAGATTTTATTAGTTACTTGCATCTTAAATTGCTTTTATTTATTCGGTGTACATTAGAGAGATTTCACCAGCAGACTTGGGTGGCTAATTTATCAAGCAAAGTAAACATTAAAGCTTATCAGTGTGAAAGCAGGTCTTCTACAAACCACATATAATGACATGCTTTTAGTCAATTAGAAGGCTTCAGTGGGTTCTAAAATTTTTGACTTTTTTTTATTAGTTGAGCTTATGTAATAAATATTATAAAGTGCAAATATACTTGTGAGCTAATATTAAAATTCACTCCATTCTTTCAAGAAATTTGTCTCAGGAGCTGTTATATGCTTCTCGAGTTGTTTTAAGATAACAAATAAATGTCCTCCTTTTCTTGGTAGCATGGCTTACCTCAAAAGTATGCTGAGCACTTGAGAAATATAATGCTCAGAAGACATGACTAAAGATTATAAATGCCATTTTCAACTATTTTCTGACTGCATTAGCACATTTTACCTGGATAGTGAATGCAGGTAGCTTAAAAAACATGTACTGAATGGGTAGATCTTTTGTATATGATAAAGATGCCATAAATTTTTTCACATATAGCAAAATATATTAACATTAAGAAGCCAACCTAGCATACAAGAAACCCATATCTTTGCTACTTTGACATCTTCTATCTCAATAGAACTAGCTCTCCCTTTGATTTTTAGGAAGGTCTTTGATTTTAGAAACTTTTATCCTTTTTTAAAAAAAATAAATTTTGATCATAATGCCTATTCTTCTTTATAATCTTTCTTATAGAATAATTCATGTAGTCTTCATAAACAAGATAGTAACCCAAGTCAATTGATGAAACCACATAACAATATGGCTACTTGCTGTACACAAATGTGCCCATTTGCATAAAGTTAGCAGTAGCTGGCCACACAGAACAGCTCTGTTGCTCTCAGTGCCAGAATATACCTATGCAGCCTGTAGTGGGTAGACAAAGGGTCTGGAATCAGAATGATGTATATCCTAATCCATATTCCATTATTAACTAACCAATTGTCTGCTTTCAAGCATGTTATAACACCCTACTGATGCTCTTCTTTAGAATGAAGCTAAGAAGATGTTATAGTGAAGATTAAATCAGAGAGTCCATGCAAAAGTAGCTGGCATAGCATTTAGATATACATTTCCCTCAATCTACTAACTTTGCTAAAATAATACATTTTCCTTTGTATTAGCCAGGGTTCTCCAGAGAACTAGAACCAACATGTATATATATATATATATATATATATATATATATATATATATATATATATATGTGTGTGTGTGTGTGTGTGTGTGTGTGTGTGTGTGTGTGGTATGTGTGTTATGCATCATATGGGATTGGCTCACACAATTATGAAGGCTAAAGTCCCATGATCTCCTGTCTGCAAACTGAAGACCCAGCAAAGCCTGTGATATAATTTGGTCTGAGTTTGAGGCCAATGAATCCCAGTTCCAGGGCAGGACAAGATGAGATGAGGTATCCAGCTCAAGTTGTGAGGCAGGGAAAAGAACCAAATAACTTTTTCTATGCTTTTTGTTCTTCCTATTTAGGCCCTCAGGATTAGATGATGGCCATACATTAGAGAGGGTAATCTACTTTACTCAGTCTACAGATTCAAATACTAATCTCATACAGAAGCACCCTCACAGACACATCCAGAAGTAACCTTTAATTTGGCCACTCAAGTTGATATCAAATTAACTATCATATCTTCTTAATTTACATTTCTGTTGTCTCTGAAGTCCCAAGCTACCTTGTTAATTGTTTCTTATGCATCTGTTTCTTTTGAGAAGTATTTTTTTTTATTATTTCAGAGAGGAAGACAGAGGGAAAGAGAGATAGAAACATCAATTATGAGAGAGAATCATTGATGGGCTGTCCTGTATGCTCCACACTGGGGATCTAGCCTACAACCGAGGCATGTGTCCTGATTGGGAATCAGACCATGAGCTCCTGGTTCATAGGTTGACACTCAGTCACTGAGCCATGTCATCTGGGCAGCATCAGTTTCTGACTGTCTTGTCATAGAGCTGCCTCCAAATCCATATCAGCAGAAAGCAAATGAAAAAATAAGGCTAGAGTTTTTGCTCAATTTTTTTGTAACTGAGGCATAGAAAATCACACAAACATTTACTTATCTAAGTCTGTCTGAATCTAAAGTTTTCATTCTAACCATTAGTTTCCACCACCTCTTAATAACTGAAGCTTAAGAGGTTTAATTTGCTTACTTTTAATATGTCACTGTAGCAATAGCAACACATCTTTGAAGAGTTGATCTGTGATATTCACTCTTAAGGCATTTTTTTTCTTGCCATCTTTTCATTCTGTAAGCAATGTTTATTTAGCACCAACTTTTATGGTTCTGGTGTTCAAGTATGTACTTGGAATTCAGAGATATTCAGTGATTAAAAAGACAGAATCTGTGCTCTTCAGGAGCTGTTAGGAGAGATGGAGAAGAGATGGAAAAGTAAGCTGCCGTTGCCATAAGTGCTTTCTAAGAGGAAATGAGGCAGGGGGAGAAGTCATGAGGAACTTGCTCACTATTCCATGTCACTTGGACTTTATTCCTTGGAGGATGTAGCATCAGCAAAGGGTTTTTAATTACAGAAGTGAAATGAAGAGATGTGCACTTCGGTAAGATGACTCGCTGTGTGCATCATGGAATTAATGTGTCAGTGTGGTCTAGAGAGGCAACTTTTACAGCTGTTGCAGTAATAATCTGGGTGAGAGATGACTGAGGTCTGAATTGAGAGATGGTGGGGGAGGGGGGAGTGGGAGGAGAAAAGGAAAGGGGCAGATTACAAAGATATCATGGAGGGAGAAATCATAAAATTTGATGTTGCAGTTGAAAAAGGAGGAAGAGATTAATTCCCAGGCCTATGAACTGAACAACTTGTTGGATAATTATACTTTTTTTTTCCTCTTGGTGTTTCCTTCTTTTTTATTTTTATTTTTAAATATTTTTTTTATTTATTTCAGAAAGGAAGGGAGAGGGAGAGAGATTATTGGTTGCCTTCCGCATACCCCCTACTAGGGATTGAGCCCTAAATTCAGGCATGTGCCCTGACTGGGGATTTAGCCTGAAGTTAATTGTCTGTTCAGTTGTGCTAGTGATCAAAATCAGACAAAAATAAAAGCAAGTTATTTAGTTTAAAGAAAGGCAAAATTGTTGCCTACTGTTATTTAGTTTAAAGAAAGGCAAAATTGTTGTCTACACGCTGAAGGGATTCCCAAATTGCCAAGTGCTCTTTTCATCTGCTGCCTGCTGTCATTCTACTTACCCTCTATATATTGGGGATTTCCAGAAGGCATCTGCACTGATGTCTAGATTGATAATTGCAGAAAACTCACTACATTTCCTTCTTCTTTTAAACACATTATATCCTCCTCCTGCCTCAAATTAGAGATAAAATCTTGGTTTAATTTGACATTCTGACAGAAGTTTAAAAGCTCATGGGGCGGTCTGACTGCGCCCTCTCTCCAACACCAGGCATCAAGGAGCCCCTCAGTCTCTCACCCTGAAGCTCCCCAGGACCATCAACAAGTTCTTCAAGCCAACAGAGATGGCGGCCAGGACTTCTTCCGGTTCTGGAAGCCGCTGAGCCTCCCCAGTAGTTAGCACAGAGCATCTTCAAAACCAACGACCCCAAGGATGCTAAAGTCACCAAGGCCAAGCTCCTGGGGTTTGGCTCTGCTTTCTGGACAACGTGGACCCCAACCCTGAGAACTTTATGGGGGCTGGGATCATCCAGACTAAAGCCCTGCAGGTGGGCTGTCTGCTCCTGTTGGAGCCCAATGCCCAGGCCCAGATATACCTGCTGACCCAGCGCACCAGCAAGGAGCCTGTCTCCACTCACCTTTGTGAGTGTCTGGCCCAGCTGCTCTGAGCCCTGGACCTTCCCTGGAAATGTGGCCCATGCCAGGAACTCTCTAGGCTGAGGGAGCTTTGGTGGATTGGAGCAGTGAGGGGACCTTCGCTGGTGACAGGGAAGACCCCAGGATAGTGGGGTGCCTGGGACTCTCCTCTGGCCTTTTGTATTTTTATTTTTGCTGTTTACATTCTGGGGGATAAAATGAACCCTCTCTCTCCTCCTCCCCCAAGCACAGAGGGGAGAGAGGCGAGGGAAGCAGGCCCTTCTCCCTTCCCACCCACCCTGTCATGGCCCCTCCTGCCCCTTCCCAGTCTAGGGTGTGGGGGTATATTATTCTGATCCAATAAGCAGACTCACACACACAAAACAAAAACAAACAAACAAACAACAAACAAACAAAAAACTCATGGGGCAATAAATGCAGTTAAAAATGAAAAAGAAAAAAAATTTAAATGTCTTGCCTATAAAAGAATGTGCAGTGCATATAATATGGGATTGTTGAATTTTAGAAGCATGTTTATGCACCTATGTGATATTTTCTGCTAAATATTTATTGATTAATGTGCACTGCAGTCAGCTTAAGAGATAAGATTGGGAAATCAAGGCCAATTACTGATTTGTGAAAATAAGTAGTGAGCAGCTAGCATCCAATAATAATGGTTTTTTTAAGCTTTAACCATGCTCTTGGGTACATAGCTTCTCCCACATGGAGTCTCTAGGATCCTATTTTTTGCTCTATCTTGAGCTTAGGATGACAATCATGATAAATTGTATCATATTGTAAGGTGGTTTGTGATGAAAAAAATTTCCACCAGGGACTGTAGCACAACTTCAAAATTCACACTCTGATAAAACACTTAGAAATGTACAATTGTCTCCTCTTCCTTCCCTTTTCTTTTGCTTTTGTTAAAGACAAAAACAACATAAAAGAGAAATAAAACGTGTGTTGGTAACTGTTAGTTTTGAAAGGAAGCAGGAAACAGACCACCAGGGAATTTTAAAATAAAGTTTATTCCCCGGTAATGGGCGGAACCCATCACTGAGGTAGAGAAATCAGAATTGGAGAATTGGAGGAGTGGGGAGGGAGCAGCGGATGGACCCACCTGGGCTGATTCCTAGCATGGCGGATCAGCAACAGCCTCTAGCCTGGGGTCCCTTTTAAAGGCCTGAATGGAAGGGGGTTGGGCCCAAGGGCAGAACAGGAAGGGGTGGGCTCTAAGGACACTCTGGGCCGTGCTGATTGGTGGTTCAATGTCTTTGAGATGTCTCTGTGACAGGTGCCAGTCATGTGTTAAACTCTGCCCACCAGTTGGGGGGGAGGGATAACCTTTCAGTAACAATAATCTTTTTCTAGGTAGATATTAAAGTTTCAATGATTTTATCTGTCTATACATATTTTCATATATTTATCATCTATCAATCTCGTTTTAAAAAATTATTCAATTTAAAATTGGAAAAAAAAGTGGGAAATAGGGATCTGAAAATTAGGGAAGGGATAAATTGTGGAGATACTGAAGCTACAGACTTCTTAAAGAATGAATGATAGTTTTCCTTTCGAAATGGAAAACTATGCGCTAAGACAAAGTTCTCTAGATACAGCACAGTGTTAGCATATTGGCAGATTGCCTCTATCAGAATGGCTGTTATTTTGATACTTGAAGACAGAGTCATTTGGGATTAAATGGATCACCCACCCGTTTGTGCATTAAGCCTATTACTTGGTCAAAGGGAACAAAATTGGTCCTCCGAAAGGAAGAATACAATGACCTGCCATTTTTATTATTAAAGTTCTTGCTTTCAACCATTTCAGCAGTGTGGTATTCTTGCCTTTCTTTTCCTTGGAGTCTACTCAGGACTGTGGTAGATGACTTCTCTGAAATATCTTCACAGTTCTGGAGGAACACTCATAGAGCTCTGGAAACACTGGGAAACCTCCAGATGCATTTCAGGCTGCTCTGTAGATGAATATGGGTCTCCAGGCTATTTCTCTAATGGAAGATACTCCAGTTATACGGCTCTAAAGAGTCTTCAAGAAGGCAACATGATTATTGTGTATGCCTTTAGAAGAAACAATTTTATGTTAGCTGTTGCTTTCAGAGTCTTGTTTATTTATTCATTGATCCACTTATTCTTCCAGTAGTCATTTACTCTGACTTTCCTGTAAAGTATGAGTATGGTGGGATTTACATAGAAATAAGAATGCTTGCATCTCACTCTCCAGGAATTTATGGTCTTATTTTTTTCTATCATGCATTTTTATACAAATCCTAGCCTGTTCTATCCAAAGAGGTTGGATGGCTCCAAATCAGGTACTTGGATTATGAATGTCTTCTATTGGATCAAGTTTAAAACACATGTCTGAATAATTAAATATATACCAAAAATTAAATACATATAAAAAGTGAGGAGAGAAAGTTACATAACATAGATGTTTATGAAGGGAAGGTATCTGTTATGGGCTGAATTATGTCCCTCACAAAATTCAAATATTGAAGACCTAATACCTAGTACTTTAGAATGTGACCATATATGGAAACAAGATCTTTTACAGAAGTAATTAAATTAAAATGAGGTCATTAGGGTGGGCCCCAATCCAATATGACAGGTGTCCTTATTAGAAGAGAGTATGTGGGCACACACACACAGAGGATAGTTGTGAAGATATAGGGAAAAGATGGTCATCTATGAACCAAGGGGCCAGGCTTCAGGAAAAAAACCAACCTTGCCAGTCCCTTGATTTTGGACTTCCAGCTCCCAGAAGTGTGTGAAAATAAATATCTATTGTTAAAACCACCCAGTCTGTGATACTTTGTTACAGAAATTCTAGCAAACTAATACAGCATGATACTTGAAAAGTCAAAATTAATTATTGAGCAAATATTGTGTATAAATTATTACAATAAATGCTGTATAGTAAATATTAATTTATCCAGCCTTAAGTTACTTGGAATGTATTTCTCAGTGTAAGTACAATTGCATATTTGTTTCCTGAAGAAAACACACACACACACACAGACACACACACACACACACACAAACACACACACACACATACACCCCTGCAGTCAAATAGAGAATGGCTTTTATGATTGGAAATAAAAAATGGGAAAAGTACAATAACTGTAATGATAGCAATGACAATAGCAGCTCTCTATATTTTGTGCCTCCTCTTTTCTTCCAGCTGGGCCATAACACCCATTTTTACCAGATAGTTTTATTTCTGTTATAGTTAAAGACCCGAGACTCAAAATATTATCTTTTAATCACCCAAGGTTTCATAGTTAGAAGCTCTCATGGCTAAAGGGACAGAATTGGCACTTGATACTCTTTGAAGATATAGCAAGTGCTTTCAAAGATCTCCCTGCCCCAAGAAAAGTCTGTTCTGCTTCGCAGGGTTCATTAATGCTGCTGAGTAGACACTGGCTCTTTTTATTGTTAACAAAAGCTCTGATATCCATAGTAGCCCATCAACGCTGGGAGCTGTCGTGGAAGAGTTTTCTTCCTCTAGCCTCTCCTAAGTATTTCAGATCATTAGGAAGTTACCTTCTACCTTCCTAAACCTCACTCAGTCACTTGGAGAACAACCCACAGTCTACCTCTCCTTTGCCTAACTGCTCTAAAACATTAGGTAGGAATTGTTGCTGAGGTCTTTATAAGGTCACAGTCAGATATGTGAAATAGGCAGGAGGGCCACATATAAATTTGCATAAAATATGCCTTTGATTTGCATTTAAATACACCATGATTTGCATAAAAGTCTATTATTATGCCTTTAGAGCATAAATTTTATAATTGTCCTTTTTTAAAGCTGTCACTTATTTTTCATGTCCCCCCCTTTTCAATTCTTCCCAAGATTTCTGCTTTCTTGAGGATGACTCCCTTCATGACCCAAATAAGGACATAATGGAGGTGCCTGTGCTTTTCCATAAAGAGCTCACACAGAGAAATGCTGGCACAATCCTCAATTTCTTTTTCTCATCAGAAAATCCACTTGCACATTTCTCTTCTCATTTTGTGGCTAGTATCTGACTTCATTACAGATTATTAAACTCATCACTATTAAAGAAAAATTGTATGAGTTAGAGTTAAACAGGAGAGGAAGAGTTTATTTAAGACTATGGCAATGAAGGTAAAGATTATTACAATAGAGAGTGAGATAGAATTTTGTTGAAACAAGAGATGGGAGAGTGTTTAAAGCCTTGCCAAAGGCTGGTGTAAAAGTGCTGGAGGATTTTGATTGTCCAAAGAGATTAGGCATGTGTGTGTGCTAACTGGTGCACAGAGACTGGGCTATAGAGACTCACTCTTTCCTGATTACATTTTCAAAAGAATGGCTCCCAGTTCCTTGAGAAAGACATTGCTGGTTTTAACATTTGCAAGAGAGGGGTGGGGAGATTGACATTTCAAATGGGCAGAGAAAGAATGTAAAAGTATGAAGTTTTAAAAATAATTGTTCTTAGAAAAGGAAGGTCAGGGGCCCACAGTCAGAAGGACGCCTGTCTAAAGTTTTTTTTTTTTTAAATATTTTTATTGATATTTTACAGAGAGGAAGGGAGAAAGATGGAGAGCCAGAAACATCGATGAGAGAGAAACATCGACCAGCTGCCTCCTGCACACCCCCTACTGGGGATGTGCCCACAGCCCAGGTACATGCCCTTGACCGGAATCGAACCTGGGACCTTTCAGTCCGCAGACCGATGCTCTATCCACTGAGCCAAACCGGTTTAGGCTCTGTCTAAAGTTTAGTCAAGCCGAGGAGAACCTTAAAGCTCTCTTGGCCAACACAAATATCTATAAATTCAATTAATAGTTGCAAAGGCATCCATCCAGTCCCTTCTCCATCTCTGGATTTATTACCTCCTCTCATTAGCACCTCTGATGTGAGGAAATTTCCAGTTTTTTAATTTTTTTGTTAATGTGGATGGAGGGAAAAATCACAGCATGAAGCATACACCTGGAAGTTCAAAGCAAATAGGGACTTACAAAACCATGATAAACAGTTTGCTTTACAAGGGACCCTCACCTACCCATTCAGAGCAGTCTAGGAAGCTTGGACAATTAGGAAGGGCATTGGTCCTTTCTTCCTTCTTTAGTCCACCACAGAAAATTTCTAATGTTCATAATGATATCAACCAGCATTGAGCCACCATCAGCAGAAACCAATGGTTTTGTGATATAGTATTAAGATAAGATATATATGAATCTTATATAAGTATATAGAATTGATATAGTATTAAGATAAGATATATATGAACCTTATATAAGTATATAGAATTGATATAGTATTAAGATAAGATATATATGAGCCTTATATAAGTATATAGAATCTAAAATAAGTTGTAATTGTGTGAAATTGTGTGAAAGCATTATAAAATGGAGTAAAGGCCTGAACCCTTGCATGTAAGTTTGAGTGGTGACAGGGCAAAGCACGGACTGCTCGCAGACCGAAGACCTGGGGGCACCGCTGGCTGCGAACTACAGATAAGGACAGAAGGTCCACTACACCCTGGAATATGGACAGGCCAGCCCTGAACATACTGCTAACTACAGATAAAGACAGAAGGCCCACTACACCCGGGAATAAGGACAGGCCAGCCCTGAATATGAGGACAGGCCAGCCCTGAACAGAAGGGCTATATAAACGGAGACTTGAGAGCTTCACTTCGGTGATCACTCGCCCCCAACCGGACCACGTCTCTTCGTCTGTCTGATCTTCACTTCACGGTCTGTGACGCATCCGTTGCTGAGCCCGGAAGCCACCGAGCAAGGTAATAAATTGTGTCTCACTCCAATCTCGTTTCTATCTCTATTTGTCTTTGTGTGTGGGTCCGACCAAGGAAAACAAGTTGGGGGCTTAGGAGTTTTAGCTTGTAGAACTCAGAATAAGCTAGTTACCTGACTGACCTGCATGTTCCAAGCCTTGGTTGTGTAAAACTGGAACATTTTGACCTCATAAACAGGTTTCAGTCCCATTGAACAGAAGAGCAAAGTGAGATAACAAGAAGTATAGAGACTTTTCTAGAGTCACCCAGCTGGTGATACTTGGGAGAAATGATGTATTTCACAATTTACCTTTGTGACACTAACTTTGTGACAGCCCTAGCTATTCAATGTCTCTGATGGTGTTTTCCCTTACCTATAAAAAGAGAATAATAATTAATATAAAATTTTAGGGTGGTTGGATGAATTTATTGAGAAAATAATCTATTTATAGCCTACAGAATATCCCTGGGGATGTAGGAAACACTTGATAAACTTCAGCAATTGTGATTTTTTGGCTAAATATAAGATCTGCCTGATTCTAAAACTTATGCATTTGTAGTAAGCTGTGATGTTACCTATTTTGTAGTCACTTCATAAATCTTGTGTCGTACTTGAATTAAATTTTTCTGTTAAACACAAAATTCTAAGGGCATAAAAGGATGCATAATGGTTATATATGCTACCAGGTTTTTTTCCTGACTCTCTTTTCCAAATAAATTTCACTTCTCTCAATATCAAATTCTTTCAGAATCTAGCATCTTTTATTCCAGTTGTGCAGGTATTAAACTAACTTTTGTAGTTTTGATTGATGTCTTGATTGATTATTTTATGATGTTCATAATAACAAGAAAAATAAACTTTTATTCATTTTAGTTCTGCAGCTAAGATCATGATGACAATATTATATCTCCAGCTTTTATCCTTATTGAATTCATGGCTCTTTACTCATTACTTCTTGTTTGAATTATATTCTTTCATTTATCCAATACATTGTTCTCTTTTCTAAATTATTCTTAAGATTTTCCTTAAATCTCACTCATTTTTTGAATTAATAATTCTAATATGTACCCACAGGGTGTAATGTTGACAAGATTTTTCTCCATCCTAAGTCATCTGGACATTGGAGGCATCTATTTCTAACTGTGGGAGTATCTATCAAAACTGGATTATATTATTTTATAAAAAAACAAACTTGAATAGTACTAATTCTATTACTTGACTCTCCCAAAGTCTAACTGTTTAAATTGTAATATTTAGATGGAATAGAGTGACTAATATTTATCCTGAATACAACCAGCTCGAGATATCTAAACTAATACAGGTTTTACACCTCAAGTATTGGAATAATTCTGAGATATTTTGCTTGATTTTGAATAGGTGATATTGTTAATTCCTCTTAGAGAAATGAAACTCAAACTCATGGAGAGCTATCAGAGGCTAACTGCTGTCATTCAGTGTCAGTGTGGATGTTTTGGGCATTGTTCCAATAGATCATAATCTGAGAGATAATGACTCTAGTTCTGTGTTTTTTTTCCAGCTGTTCTTACTCAGGGGAACAGCTGCCATTGTTACACTTGTAAACTCTATGCCTGGCAGAACTTGTGATGGAGTCTGAAAATGCAGTTTTGTTTGCGGTTTTACTTTTCTGCATAGTAAAGCTATACTCAGATTTAAAACAAGAACAATAGAACCTACAGTACCTAGGAGACATCAGAGGAATTCAATTGCAGGTACACATCACCTTGAATTTTTCCTTTATTCTGATTTAGTGATTCATTTGTGATATACTTATTTGAATAATCTTGTCTTACATTAAACACACACACACACACCCTCAAGGACAAATATAGGTGACTAGAGCCCACAGTCTGTCATGTTGTGAGATGTAAGATTAAAGGGTTAGAAACTTCTGCTACTTTTTGTGAAAGATAATTCTTCCTCGGGAATTCACCTTCTCTCACCTGGGTCCCTTTGTGCCCAGTGACAAACTTGGAAGACAGCTGGACTTGATTAGAAGTGCATACAAAAAAGCTTTCCCTGTGTGAGACTTGTCGATCGTACAGGGATTGAACCAGCAACTTTGGCCTCATTAGCATCATGTTCTACCAGCTGGCTCTAGGAAGAATTAATATTCAACATGAAATGATTTCTCTGAATGATCAAACATAAAAGAAAATAGATTTGAATCAAAGTGTCTTTTTAACCTGATTAATACTGTATCCAAAGAACCTTCAAATTCCCTACATCATAAATCACAAATGGCACCAGACATCTCACCAGATGTCAGATATGTAACTTCAGAATTGTGTTCTGGGCCGTACTTATCTTACTGTGAAGTTTTACTTTTTATTATTATTATTATTAAAAGAGCTGGAGGTTTTGCCAGAGTTTTAAGACTTTTTTTTAGCTATATCTAAAAAATAATTCCATCTTACCTTTATTGAGACTAACTTTTCAAAAAAAAAGAATATGGAAGAGAAACTTTTGATAATGGAAAATGTCTGAAACACAATAAATGTGGACATTGTCCATGATTACTTCTAGGTTCCCTTCTCTTTTTGCTTTCTCCCTTAGACTTATCAATTCAAAAAACACTCAAAATCCAGTTTCAGAATTTTTTTTAAATGCCAATCCCCTACTAGAATTTTTAATTTACATAAATTCTTTACTTCATTAAATTGCAGAGTGTCTCCTATCAATGACATGTCTTAAAGCTTCTCTCCCTTTTGACTTTGTTGCTGCTGGTGCAGTTCCCTTTCCCCAATCACTGAAGATTTAAATGTAGGTCATGATTGCTTGTCAGCTTCTTTCACTCCACTGTATGCAGCTTAAGTACTCGAATTGTCATTCTTCATTCTCCATTGCCTGGTGCAGTCCTTGCCACATTGTAGTTGTTGAATAAACATGCTTAGAATAAATGAATTTTTATATATATTAACCTTTGCTTCCTCTGGCACTCTTCTTCTGATTAAAGAAATTGAATAGAAAATCAAAGAATTTGAATGTAAAAATAAAACGTTTTGAAATTTATAGAAGGAAAAGTATCTTGTTCATTCTCATTCTCCATCTGCACAGCCTTCCTACCCCCCCACCACACATATACACATGTGGGTAATCATGATCATCAGTTTTTTATGCTTCCTTTCAGAGTTTCTTTTGCACTTATAAACACATACATATCTATATACATTTATATAATAATAAAAGGGTAATATGCTAATTAGATTGGAAGAATTTCCAGGAGACCTTCCAGATGTTCTTCTGGACAAAGCCATTGTGGCGGGGCCGAGGTACAGGCTGTCAGGGGCCTAGAGGGGAGGGCAGTTGTGGGTGATCAGGTCTGTGTGGGGGTCCACTGGCGGTGATTCGTCTGGCAAGGGAGCAGTTAGGGCTGAGCAAACCAGCAGGGGGATAGAAGGGGGTGATCAGACAGGCAGGGCGACAGTTGGGAGTGACAGGCTGGCAGGGGGGCAGTTGAGAGTGAGCAGGTCAACAGAGGGGTCAGTTGGGGGTGAGCAGGCTGGCAGGCAGAGTAGTTAGGGGCAATCAGGCAGACAGGCAGGAGAGCAGTTAGGAGCCAGCAGTCCTGGATTGTGAGAGGAATGTCTGACTGCCGGTTTAGGCCCAATTCCACAGATTGGAGTCCCCGATTGGAGAGGGTGCAGGCCAGGCTGAGGGATAGCCTCCTGTGCACAAATTTTGTGCACCAGGTCACTAGTATTCATATAAATATAAATTTATTTTTATACATTCTTGTTGTATGTGCAGTATATACCAAACCCATTACTATCTATCTTGTTCTTCACTTGAAGTATCTTGGAAATATTTCCACATTTGAATACAGTTTTTATCATTCTTTTTCTTTAAGTTATATACCATTCCATTATAAGGAGTTAACTGTAGGGGGCATTTTCTATTGATGGAGTTTTTCCATCCTGTGCCCATATAAGGATATTTCAGTAAATAACCTTATATGATTTCACATTTGTGCCAGTAAATTCCCAGAATGTAATTGCCGGTTGCTAGGTCAAACTTGATAGTGATGACATGACTGAATCACCACCTAGAAGGATGGTGATAACTTAATGCAGCAATGTATAAAAATGCATATTTTCCTATAGTCTTATCACAAGGTGAATTATCAAAATAGAATTTTTTTTTCTTAAATGTCTGTAGAAGAATTATATTTCACTAAAACTTTAGCAGGAATTTTTACTCAATATATGTGAGGCCAAACATCTTTTTATGTGTTTAATAATTATTTGTATTTTGTTTTCTTTGTGAACTAACTACTTATATTCTTTCTTTTAGATAGTTTTCTTATTTTTTTAATTTTCTAAATGATTTTATTTGTTTTTAGAGTTTGATGAAGTAAAGAAGGAGAGAGAAACATGGATGTGAAAGCAAAACATTGATAGACATGAAAAGCTATGGGAGTCCCTTTTCACTCAAGTAAATTCCAACATATCTTGAGAGCAAGAATGCAAATATTCCCTATTTTAAAATAAGCCTCTTACTAGAGATTGAGCCCACAACCCAGGCATGTGCCCTTGGTGGGAATCAAACTGGCAAAGTTTTGGTGCATGGGACAAAGCCCAGTGAATCTAGCTATATCAGTCAGGGCTGGGTGGGTTTCTTAAACCAAACTATCCAAGCTTAGTCCTTGTGGTGAGTTGGAGCACTGCTTTCTACTTTACCCTACACCCCTTCCAAAATAAGTTGTTTTGAGTGTACTTTCTATATTATAGAAGTATTGATTTTTATGTTAAATTTATCAAACTCTTCATTTATTGCTTTTGGGTTTTGAGTTTTAAGTTAAAAAGATGTTTTCCACTTTAATATTATAACGTGATTCATTTATATTTTCTTCTAAGAGTTTCATGGCTTACTTATTTCCCATGTAAATCTTTGATTATTGAAAATATGCTATGGTGAATAGTCATGTGGTATGTAGCTCCAAATTTATATTTTCTCTAAATGTCTACCCAGTTATTCTGACCACTTATTAAATAGTCTCTTTTTGCCATGGATTTTGAAGGTTATAAGCAAACTACATTATACTAAGTTGCTTTATTGTTTAAGATTTAAAACAAATTCTAAATTCTGAATTCTGTTTGATGTCCTATTTTCATCCCATCATTTCTTTTTATGATTACTATTATTAATGCCTTATATTTTAATATCTGACAGGACCAATGATTTACATGGCTCTTTTATTAAAATATTTATTAACATTTTGACTGGAGAAGTGTGAGGGATATGTGACATCAGCATTTCATGTGGTGGTAGATCCAAAGGGTGTCAATTGGGCTGTCTTACCTGGGTGGTCACAGCAACTGCTCTTGGAGTGGAGCTGAGAGATGCATTTCCATGGCTTCTGCAATATTATACTTCTAATTAGTTACTGGATTCTGCTTATTTTAAAATAGGGAATATTTGCATTCTTGTTCTCAAGCTATGTTGGAATTCACTTGAGTGAAAAGGGACACCCATGGCCTTTCATGTCTAAGACAACCTCATGTTAATGTTTAACAGAAGTTGGTGGGCACGTTTCTGTCCCATTCTGCACACTGAAACGATCAAATCTGGAATAGATGTTTACAGTGGGAATTTTTAAAGCTAACGATATTGAATTCAGGAGAGTTATTCATTCTGGCTTCTTCAATAACTCAGGATCAAAAAGAAGGAGAAGAAAGTACAATCATTTTGAGAGTGGTAGAAACACAAATCTTTTACATGAGAACCAGGAACTATTCAAATTTTGGAGTCAGATATACTTGGCTCCAAAACCTGGTCATTACACAAAATGATTTAATTCTCAGAGTTCAAGGTGTTCCATCTTTGAAGGTATAGGTAGAATATTTCCCAGCATCCCTTGTACTAGGTAAGGTCATGTGACTAAGTTCTTTACAGTAGAATTGCAGTGAAAGTGATGTTTGCCACTTCCAGTCTTGGCCATAAAAAATTTAACTATGAGATCCTCCTCTCTTCTCATTGATTTAAATTACAATGAAGGAGTAGGGGACTACAGAACCTCAAGATAGAAGAAGCGCTCCCTAAATGGCAGCCTGGAGGAGAGCTGCCACTCTATTATAAACGTCCATCTGGCACTCTTACATAAGCAAGAAATGAGCATGCCTTTTCCTGAGTTAGTTTTTCTGTCATTAAGTCCATTTATCACTTAAAACAGTGATACATGATAAAGTGAGGATTTAATGCTAATGCATAATGTTTAATTCATAGCAGATGCTCAATTAATCTCTACCTTTATCTGGGGCATGGCCATCAGGTACTTGAAAATGTATGGTTTTAAAATAATAGAAATACAATTTAAGTAATCTAAATCTAGGCTATTTTTAGGGTATATATAAATCATAATCAAGTTCTTATTAATTTATTATTTTATAGTGCATTCCTGCCTATAGAACAACAGTAGCACAGATACTGTAGCACTGAAATGTTTTCTGCAGCTCATTGGATATGGGAGAATATCACTCATTCACCTACGGACAATTTAAAAGAAACCCTCATCCAACACAAATGGTTCCTTTGACAATAATAGTGCAGAAATAATATTTTTAGCTAACCTTATAGTGAGTAAGTTTTGAGAATAAAAACAATGACACTGTATTTTGGGGACTAGACAAAGTCATTTGCATATATTTGCATATATACTAATATGAGAAAATTTAACAGTATTCAAAACATTACATATATATATATATATATATATATATATATATATATATATATATATATAAAATCGATTTTTTTTACAGAGAGGAAAAGAGGGATAGAGAGTTAGAAACATTGATGAGAGAGAATCATTGATCAGCTGCCTCTTGCATACCCCCTACTGGGGATGTGCCTGCAACCAAGGTGCATGCCCTTGACAGGAATTGAACCTGGGACCTTTTAATCCGCAGACCAACGTTATATCTACTGAGCCAAACTGGTTTCGGCCAAAACAATATATTCTTTAACAACTTTGATGTGTCAGTCACTGTTAGAGACTTTTAAGGTCTATCTTATATGCCACTCACAAGGGACACACAGTAATTGGATATTCTAATTATTAATGGGAAATGTAAAGATTTCTTAATCCTCAGCTATAATACTAAACCTAACTCTGTTTGGAATACTAACTCCAAATCGAATCCTAACCTTGTCCATCCGGGACTGAAGATTTGTGCATAAATACACAAAACAATGGAATAGTGTTTATGGAAAGGCTTGCAGAAAGCCTTTTACACACATAATCTCACATAAGCCTCACATTAGCCTTTTGAAATAGCTATTTCCCACTATTTACAGAAGGCATAGCTGCAGTTCCATGAAGGTAAATAAACATGGGGAATGGGACACAAGAATGGGATGCTAAGCCTAAATTTGATTATAAGCCTTACTGTGCCCAAACCCATGTTGCCTCCATCAGACAACACTGATTTACCATGAATTATCTGTGTATCCTTGAGTGTACTTCCCAAGCAACTGAGGTTTACTGTTTAAAAACTTAAACTTTTAAAGATTAAATTGTATGGAAAGCTTTCTAAAACCTCACCTTTCTTAAGATGGGTTTGCGTTATGCATCTCTCTTGCAGCATTATGCCAATAATGCTGTTATCAAGGGTTTTTACAAACTATAATATTTTAAGTTTAGTTTCTCTGATCTTAATTTTCCACATACAATAAGTGCATATATTAATACCTATCTTGCAGGACTATGCCGATTAACAAACTACATAAGAGTGCTTTTAAATCTAAAGACTACTACTTAAATATTAGTTAATATTTTTTGCCCCTAAAATATAAAGATTTCAGCATTAATAACTTCATCAGATAGTCGGAGCAACAGCTCACATCATCAATTGCATGAGTGTAAATTTATAGCATAGTATCCTACTATTTGTCTGATTTGGACAGGAAAAGATATGTATTGCTCTTATGTGTGATTATGTGTGATTGTGTTTGTGTTTGCGGTATGTGGCACCCTTATATTTCTTTTTTATTTACATATCTGTAGGGTACTCTTTTGCCTTTCTTTTCAACACAATAAATGATTATTTCTTAAAAATGTTAGCTCTAGCAATCTCTCCCATCGTTTATCTCTCTTCTTCCTCTGGGTATCTAGGGGATTGCATTGATCCCACATGTTCCCCTCCAGCTGTAAAACTCTCTGATTCCGTCCTATCTGAACTGTCTCCAAGTCCTCCCTGTGCCTTTGAAGTGTGTGCTCACAGATGACTGAATTAAGCTGCAAAAGTGATGAAGGCTGACCCAGGGTCTACGCTGTTTTCAAAGAGTTGATCATGGCTGTCTTCTCATGAAAGTTAGAACTAAATTCTATATGGAAGTGAAATGACACTCTTTACTTAAAAAAAATAAAAATGGCTTCAAAAATCTAAAATTACCTGGGAAATTTGGTAGTGGGTCTTTAGGGCACATAGGAGATAATTATAGAATCTCTCTTAAAAAACATGAAATATTAAGAAGAGAGGGCCTGCTTTGAACAGGCTTCCTGGCAGACCCTTCCCCCGATGGCAGCAGCAGCAGGTGGCCAGGGGAAGGGATGCTTCAGCCACAGCCTGCAGCTGCTAGAGACCCTACCCACTCACAAGCTTCCGGCACTGGGCCTCTAGTTCATTATATTCATCTTCGAAGCAATCTAAAATACCAATAAAGATATCTATTTAGTCAGTACTTGTGGCCCCAGTGATGTTTTGGTTTCATTCTAACTTTTTGAAAAGTTCATGAGGGAATAGCCTCTTCTTATAGAATTTCCATTCCAGACAGATCAGGGCTGGCTAGCTGGCATCAGAGTTTGAGGGCAGCTCATCAGGCTCTTCATGCTGGCACTCCTGCTGCTGCAGCGTCTGTCCCCCTAAAAATCTGCTTTGAGGGCCACTTGTGTAGGTGCCAAAGCGTATGCTTTAGTGGTGGGTCAGAGGGCACGCGTTGCTTATTCATGTGCCAACATAAATATCCTCAATATTAATGTCCCTAGGACTGAACTGAGTCCAGAGTGGCCTCCTGATAATCCAGCAAGGGAGTTTGAGAGAGAAAAAAAGAATATGTAGGAAAGCTTTTTAAAATTAGTTGTTTCTGATTATTGCATTCCTTGAGAAGGATAAGGAACTGACAAGAATGCTGGAAAAGTTATGATGAATTACATACGCACAGTTTGCCAATAATCGTTATATCATTAAATTCAAGCAGCAAGTTAATGATTATTATTTTCCCATTTCTAGGGACAGTGAGCTGAGCCAAATTTAAAATTTGCTTCTCCTACTTTGTGCATTGTAATCAGTAAAATAGAGGTTTTGCATTAACGTTTATAAAATATCCATATTTTATTTTATTTTATTTTTTATTTTATTTTTTTAATATATTTTATTGATATTTTACAGAGAGGAAGGAGAGAGGGATAGAGAGCTAGAAACGTCGATGAGAGAGAAACATCGACCAGCTGCCTCTTGCACACCCCCTACCGGGGATGTGCCCGCAACCAATGTACATGCCCTT
Source organism: Vespertilio murinus (assembly GCA_963924515.1). Taxonomy (NCBI): domain Eukaryota; kingdom Metazoa; phylum Chordata; class Mammalia; order Chiroptera; family Vespertilionidae; genus Vespertilio; species Vespertilio murinus. The sequence goes on along the minus strand of OZ004707.1, from coordinate 34,191,481 downwards.
GACCGGAATCGAACCCGGGACCCTTCAGTCCGCAGGCCGACGCTCTACCACTGAGCCAAACCGGTTTCGGCAAAATATCCATATTTTAAAATCAGGTCACAGTTTGATAATCTTTTAAAAATAAAGCAGCTCAAATGTCATTATAAAATACTAAAATGTTATGTTTTCTAGTAAATTCAGTAACAAAAAGCAACTATCTTTTAAGGAATCACTAAATTATTTGTTGTTCTTATTCAGGGTATATATGCAGAAGATATGTAAAATTATTGGAACTTGAAATTTTAACATCAATGAAGTACTTTTCTCATTAAAAGAGTGTTGATAGACAGTAGTGAATTTTGTAAACGGGCCCTGATTAGATTCCAAATCATGAATTTTAGGATATCAGACCTTCACAAAAAGACAGTTGGTTGTCGGAGGTGAACCTTTTGTCTATTCATGGTTGCTAGACATTCATCCAAAGTGGATTTTACTTTTTGTAGGATTTGGGGAAGCTTTGTTCCATATTTTTATTTCTCCCAAGCATGCGTCTGTTTATTTTTCTTACTTTCTGTCTAGAAGAAAAAGTTGGAAGAGTTCAAGATCTCTCTAACTTCCTCTACTGCTGATGTTGTCCAACCCAAAACATTAGCATAATACTCTCCAGGTTTGATTTTTTTTTTAATCCCTGTTTTGGACAGGATTTAACATAACAGGAACACTATTTATGCTAGTCTTGTGATCCTTTGAAGCTGTGACATGTTTGTAAATTCTTACTTGTAAACCATTAATATATGCTGAGTATTCATAATGCTAATTATCCATGAGAACATTAAATTATAAATAACAGTTATCACAGAACTTGTGGTGGCAAATATGATAAGCCCACCTGATTGCCTTTTTCATTTTGATTAATGAAAAAATCAGTTATTTCCTGGTAGTTAATCAAATGCCACAGAGATCCTTATTTTGGTTTCAGTAATTCTGCTTATCCCATTTATTTTTTGATTCATAAAAATTATCACCATAACAATATTTTAGACTTGATTATTGGTGAAGTTAACAAACGATTTTTTAGTCCCATACCCTTTTATTATAAACAGGCTGTTAGCTATCAGATGGTTTAAATGCTATTTCATTAATTAAGATTAATTAATATATATTCATAGAGCCTATAATTTATTACCATGCAAGAATCTACACTAATAAAATAGAAACATGCAAATGAGGAGTGAATATGCAAATTAACCAGCCAATCAGGAACTAATATGCAAATTAAGGTGGCCACAGAGCCTGAGCAAGCAGACTGGGTTGCCCCTAGTGGTGGAGGAAGCCAAGCTTGCTGCATGCCTGGCTGCTGCTGAAGGAGTGGCTGAGGGCCTGGGTCACCTGGGGCAATCCAGGCATCCAGCCCACCCTGGCCTCTGCTCAAGGAGTGGCTGGGAGCCTGGGTTGTTGGGGGGTATGGCCAGCCTGAAAAAGGCTCTTAGCCCCTTACCCAGGCTGGCAATGCCCCCATAGAGTAAGAGCCCCTGCTGGGGGGCCTGGCCATCCTGCAAACAGCCATCAGCCCCTCACCCAGGCTGGCCAGGCACCCCAATGGGATCCTCCACCCTGAAGGGGTGTGGCCAGCTTGAAAATAGCCCTCAGCCCCTCACCCAGACTGGTCATGTCCCCCCAGCAGGGACCCTCACCCCATGGGGGAGTGGCCAGCCTGAAAACTACCACAGGCCCCTCACCCAGGCTGGCCCATGCCACCTGTGCACCAGGTCTCTATCTATACTAATAAATGGTTAATATGTTAATTAAACTGGGAGACCTTCCAGAAGACCTTCCAGATGTTCTTCTGGACAAAGCCATGATGGCGGGGCTGAGGTAGAGGCAGTTAGAGGCCAAGAGGGGAGGACAGTTGTGGGTGATCAGGCCAGGATGGGACAGTTGTGAGTGATCAGGCTGGTGAGGGGGGACATTGAGGGTGATCAGGCCAGCAGGGAGGCTAGTTGGGGGTGAGTGGGACAGTGGGGGGCCAGTTTGAGTGAGCAGGCTAGCAGGGCAGCAGTTGGGGACAAGCACACTGACACAGGAGGCAGTTGGGGTGATCAGCCTGGTGGGGGGCATTTGGGGGTGAGCAGGCTGGCAGGCAGGTGTGAGCAGTTAGGAGCTAGCAGTCCCAGATTTCGAGAGGGATGTCTGTCAGTTTAGGCCCAATCCCTATAAACTGGCAGTAGGACATCCTTCGAGGGGTCCCAGATTAGAGAGGGTGCAAGCTGGGCTGAGGGACATCCCCCTCCCCGTGCATGAATTTTGTGTATAGGGCCACTAGTATTGCATATATATTTCATTAAACAAATGTGTATGTTAATTATAACATCACAAATTAGAGAAATCAAGTTTTTATGTGCAACATTTGCCTCAGAAATATAGTACTGAATCTTTGTTTTCAGCATTGCTCAGATCAATTGACATTTACTAATATTAATTTTTCCTTGGTCATAATACCTTTTTCTTTTTTTCAGTTACTAGTACTCCCACTTCTCTGACCAGTTTATTCAGAGTCCCTTTAACTGACTTTATGCATGTGTCCTATTTAAATATGTTCTTATTGTGTGTGCTTTCACCCCCAATATTTTTGTCCCTTGATTCTGCATATTTCTCTTGGCACTTATTCTCTTAGTTTCAATTGCATCTGTGTAGACTAGTCATAGACACAAATAAAATACTATCTTAAAATGTACATCTATATCTACAAGATCTGTCTATCTACACAATTATCTATTAAACAGCTTAAATACATGCTTTTCCTGTTCCCTAAAATAAACTTCTAAAATGAATTTGCTTGCTCCCAAGAGCAATTATCTTTTATTCAATCTCAATCTGAGTTCATGATGTCATCATCTATTAGCTGCTCAACAGAGAAAACTTAAGCTATAAGCAGTTTCCCATTATCTCTAGCCAGTCTACATCTAAAGGACAAACCAGTTTGCTCTTTCTCTTGTAGCATAGTTCATTTCATTTGATGACAGGACGATGGATGAATCACAAGTGACTAATGACAGGTTACTTGGAATGGCTATTGTTTTTAATTTTCCAGGTTAATGGAATATATTTGTTTTTCCAATGTCTGATTCACTACTCCTGGAGAAAAACAAGTGTTAGATAAAACATAAATTTAGACGTTTGCAATTGGGCATGAGATGAAAAGGTGTCTAAGATGGATGGATACTGAATATCTTAAATAGCAAGAGCTAATCCCATTATATAAAAAGTTAGGGGCCGTCATGACCTAAAGGACTGGACAGATGACCGAACAGTAGGCTGACAGTGGAAGTGGGATGTGGGCTCACATCCAAACAACCAAACAAACCTTCACCAGGAGGTGCATGGAAGTGGGGCGCCTTGCAAGTGGGGTAGGAGGTAGGAGGCTGGAGGCAGGAGGAGGGAGGCGGGGCATCAGTCTGAGTCCTAACTCTCACCACTGTGGCCAGAGTCAGTCTGGGGAAACTTTCTCAGACTTGCTTGGTGCTGGGACTGGATGCATCTGAGCTCACAGCAGGCTCTGTGGAAGTTCCTGGTGGCCGAGGGTGTAGAGCTTGGGTGCGGGTGTGTGGGTATGTGCATGAGTGTAGACCTGAGTGACACACACTCACACTCACATGCCCGCACCCACACAGGGCCCTTGTGCCTCCCTGGACTTCACCCTCCAGCCTGGATCTTCCTGGTCCCGCACTTGGTGGTCTGTCCCGACCTAAGGTTTCTTAGTAACACAGTGTGACAGATTCAGGAGTCAGGACTGGGAGTGATGGCATGGTCTCCCCATCACCTGCTGTTCCCGCCCACCCACCTGGAGAAGGGGACAGGGATAGGTGCCGGGTACTCTTACCACTCAGGGCTGGCAGGGACGGGGCCAGAGGGGGACACAACCTAGCTGTCCCTCCCTGCCCCACAGCCTGCCCATGGCTGGCCCTGCCCCATGTGCCCCTCCCCAGTTGGGAAATTCCCCACTGCACTTCCACCTCCTTAGGAAACTTTGCTTTTCCAGCTTTGTCCCCTCAGGAGAGCCATAGGGGTGCGGGATCCCTTTCTTTCCTTCAAAAGTGCCCTGAAAAGCATGCAGACAGCTGTGCCAGGAAGGGGTCGCTCAAGTTCAGCAAGAGTTTGGGATTTGCTGAAGGCCTGTTGACCAGTTTTATCTTACCCCATTTGTGGGAGTGTAATCTGATTTAAAGCCAATGGACTAAGCAAACAGAAGCACTTTCTAGAAAGTCAATTTGGAAATGTGGATCAAAATTCAAGTGAGTTAGCTTTGGGCCAGGAGTTCTATGTCTGTGAATGTGTCCTGAGTAAACAGTCTAATAAGCAATGTTTGCTGTAGTTGCTGATGCCAGGGGAAACCGGAAACAGCCTGCCCCATAATAAAGGGTTGGTAAGGTAAACCATAGTAATGTCAAACCATCAGGGATAACACTGTAGCCATTAAAAATTATGTCAGTACATCCAACTCATTGACATGAAAAGAAGGCCAAATATTAAGTGGAAGGCAGGGGAAGCTCAGAAGAGAGCATGTATAGTTATATATACATATATTTTATATGTCAGGGAAATAATAGTTTTAAAAACAGTGGTTCTTCTTGACTTCTGCAATTGTGTTAGCAAATTGTGTTTCAGGTGTGACAGGTGTCCTTTGGTGTCCCATATACACAGACATCCTTGCCTGTGGGATAGCCTGAACCTTTGCCGCATCTACCCCGCTCTGCTGTGGCAATGGCCTAATCAGACATTCCCTTTTATAAAGCCGGGTTTCTTTTCTCCTTTACCCAAACCAAGCCTTTCCAACAAAAGAATATTAATCAAGCAATCCTAACAAGTTTTGTTGCTGATTTCAACTTATGCTCTTTGATGCAAATGTTGTTGCTTTCAAGTCTACCAGTTGTATTTCAAAACTTTTATTTTTCTGCAACTTGACCATTTTTTATTCACTTAAAATATTCTGGAGTATTCTAAATACATATAGAAAAGTAGAGAATAATATGACAAATACTTATCTATGCTAATAAAAGGGTAACATGTTAATTAGACCAGGCATCTTCCGGACATCCTTCTGGAAAAAGCCATGGTGATGGGGGCTGAGCCAGAGGCAGTTGGGGCAACCAGGCTGGGAGGGGAGAGTAGTTATGGGTGAGGGCAGTTAGAGGTGATCTGCCTGCAAGGGGGGCAGGTTGGGGCAACCAGGCCAGTGGGGGGACAGTAAGGGTCAACCAGGCAGGCGGGGAGGGGGAGTTGGGGTGACCATGTCAGCAAGGGAGGCATTTAGGGGTGATCAGGGCTGGCAGGAGTGAAGGGGAGAGGTGAGTAGTTAGAAGCCAGTGGTTCTGAATTGTGAGAGGGATGTCTGACTGCCCAATCCTGGGGATTGGGCCTAAACCAGCAGTCAGATGTCCCCTGAGGGTCCCTGGATTGGAGATAGTGCAGGCTGGGCTGAGAGCCCCTCATGTATGGATTTTATGCACTGGGCCTCTACTATGTATAAAAAATATATGACAAAGTTACAGCAGAACATTCTCTCGCCAGCTGAGATATTCTACTTTTCTGTTTTTCCTTGTTCATCCCTTTATTATCTCATAGTAGCTCATAGAAAAAACTAGGGAAGGTATTTTCATACCCATAAAACATTTTCCAAAGCACACTAGCTAAATCAAGAATTAAATGTGATTTCTAGTTTATAGAATAACACAACAGCAAACATTCTTACGAATATTTTCTATTTCAAAATATCTCCCTAAGTCTATTAAAAGCCTTCTATTCTTATTACCACTTACGGTTTCAAGTGATTCTCTTTTTCATCTGGATTTCTGTAATTATCTATGTACTTACTTCCAGTTTATTTTCTCATTCTAAGCCATCTTGCATTTATATCCAGAATGTTTTTCTCTGAAGAAAAATCTGGTAATTTCTTTTCTTGATATTAAATATGTTAAGTGTTATGTTTCCAATGTAATGCAAATTCTTTAGCATGACATCTGACATAAAATGGCATGACCATAATGTTGGACCAAATATTGTCTTGTAAGCCAGACAATCCATATTTCTCACTGTTCATATAATGGACAAAGGTATTCTCCTTATTTCTTCCTGTTTATTATTGCTTGTTTTCTAGTGGAACTTCCTTTAGCATCTTCTTTACATGTTAAACTCCAACTCAGTCTTGAAAAAAATCCAAATCAAAAGATACTTTCTCATTGAACCATCTAGAAATGCACTGTGGAGTCAGATATTCTTTTCTGTGTGCCCATAGCAATTGAGTATAACCCCAAATTCACTCTTTGTCTATTGAATTGCATTTATATATTCATTTAGGAATTTCTTATCAAATTGAGTGAAACCCTTAAGATCAGGCTACACCAGAATATAACATTGTGTAGAACAGAAAGCAGATTGTCAGAAAACATGTGTACACATAAATCAATGAAAAATAGCGTTTACAAATCAGCTGTCAGCTCTATTTGCAAAAAAATCCCCACAATTACATGCACATGAATTTTTTCTAGCATAACCAAACTTTGCCCATTATTTAAGTTCTGATGTAATCAGTATAATAGATTTAAAAATGTCCTAATTTTTATTGTCTAGAGCTAACATGAGTCCTGAAAGAAATTAAAAGACTTTGAAACATAAAATAAAACTTTTCCTTTGGAAATAAAGTGTTTTTAAATTTTAAAACATTTTGAGACTTCAATGATTAATAATTCAAAGAGCAAAAGATAATTTTAGGCTTAGTGTTAAAAAGAAAATAAATTTTAGGAAAGAAACTCAGAAGCATCCATAGAGAAAAATCAATAGAACTTATGTACTATTTTTAAGTGTTTAGAAACCTCTCATCCCTAGTTTTATAAAGCTGAGCTCTTAAAAATAACTTATGAAGTGAAATCCCGACAAAGCTTTACTTCCTTTTCAACATCATCTCATCTAGAGCCCAAATTTCCAAAGCGGAATCTTTAAATATATAGGAATACCATGAAGTGATTTGTAACCTTTGTGGTTTTGAAATATATAAGTTGACCTTTGATATATAAGTCTACATTATCAATATACTAAGAAAAATATATAATTTAAAAATATCAACATGAATTATATAATGTGATAAAGAATACTATAATATTTTTATTGCTGCTAGTTAACTGCTCAATAGACACAGTTCATGGAAATTGGGCTCTTCGGAATAGAGGCAATTATAAAACTCTTTACTGGAAGATAAATTAACAATCTATTTTTCTCATAATGGTATGGCCAGTTAATAAAGAGATGCAAATAAAAGGAAGATTTTTTTTCTGTGTGACCTCATACATAGTAATTTAAATATAATAAATTATATTTTTCCCAAATTGAAATTTTTGCAAAATAGAAAAATATATATATATGCTGAATATATATTTTACAATCATTGAAAACAAAACACACATGCCCTAACTGGTTTGGCTCAGTGGATAGAGCGTCGGCCTGTGGACTCAAGGGTCCCATGTTGGATTCCGGTCAAGGTTATGTACCTTGGTTGTGGGCACATACACCCAGTGGGGAGTGTGCAGGAGGCAGCTGATTGATATTTCTCTCTCATTGATGTTTCTAACTCTCTATCCCTCTCCCTTCCTCTCTATAAAAAAAATCAATAAAATTATATTTAAAAAAAGAAAATAAAACACACAGCCAGACAGTATACATTTTGTCCAATGTATCATAACATCTGCAACCACAGAGCTACCTACACTTTGTGTTAATACTGATGACATTGTAACGCTTGAGATTCTGAAGTGACTTCTGGATTATATGAATTTTGCTGTTAATTGTATTGCAATTCCATAATTTGATAAATTTCTTATTATCTGATGATCTTTGCTTGAATTATGTATTAATTTTCAGAGAATGTGTATATTTAATTCACCAGAGGAAGTAAAAGTGATGATTTCTAGACACTGGGCTTTACACGTCTTGTGATTTAAAGTTTCATTCGGCCCTAGCCAGTTTGGCTCAGTGGATAGAGCATGTGCCTGCACACTGTAGGGTCCTGGGTTCGATTCAGGTCAAGGGGATATACTTTGGTTGCAAGCTCCTTCTGGGCCTTGGGCCTTGGTGCGTGCAAGAGGCAACCAATCAATGTGTTTCTCTCACATCAATATTTCTCTCTGTCTTTTGCACTCTCTCTAAAAATCAATGGAAAAAATATCCCTGGGTGAGGTTAACAACAACAACAAAAAGTTTCTCTCAGAATAATAATAAAATAGAAATGATAAAAAATATTTTTTCCCTAATAAAGGAGAGCCAGAGTGTTCAGAAAAATATTAAGAATAATGAATTGTAATTTAAAAGCTGTGATTCTACATTTCAAAAGCAAATTTATAAAGCAAGTAAGTTATTAGTAAAGAAATATAAAGCTTATCTGCAGCTCTTCTGTGACTTCATAACTATCTAGTATTTATATTTTAGCAATAGTGGTAAACTAGATGACTATTTCCCAAAGTATCTGATATGAAAAGAGCTTTAGTCTTTGAAAATTGGGTCTACATTTATTTTTGTTTAAAATGTTTCTTTTGTTGATTTTCAAGCAAATAATATTATCATGGTGTGAATAAAGGTTATTCATTTGTAGTAATTATTCATTTATAGTAAAATTATGATGGTATGAATAAAGGTTATTTATATATAGTAATTATAATAACTATATATGAAAGTTTCTCACAAGCCAAAAATAAGAAAGATGATTTGTATCAATTTTATAGGATGAAAGGCTTATTGTGAATTTTTTAAGGCATAGAATGATTAGAGGCGTTGGTAGTGTAAAATTTTGGCTTTCTTAATGTTTGTTTAATATAATTAAGTAAGACCAACAATAATGCTATCATAAATGTATCAAGATATTTCCAAATTTTATTAATGCCATAAAATAGATTTGTGGATAAAAATGGGAAAAGCCTATATTTGTAGTATTTTTTTTTTCATAAAAAATAGTCTTTACCCACATAAGTTTACTTTTCAAGAAGACATTTCATTGCAGCATTTATAGACTGGTTCATTTATCCATCATATTTTCCATTTGAATAAAAAAAATCACCAGGAAGGATTAGAGAATTTTAATTAGCCAGAAAAGGTTGTATGTTTTAAGTTAAAACATATAATAAAATTAACAGGAAATGTTAGTCAAAGCAATATATTTTCCTGAGTTTTATCTAAACAGAGAATTTATATGTAGAGGCTGATAGCCAAATATTCATCGTGCCCCAACTATAACCATTATTTATAATAATTTTGGACATCTTATGCATAATTATGTATCAATTGGTGGTAGATATTTGGGAAATAGTTGCAAAAGTATTATCACATACAATAAACTTGAAGCCAAAAAGGTGTTTATTTTTTCTTATATAAAGGCTAGGAAAATCTATAATAATAAAAGTATAATATGCATGCACACAGTCCTTTGGTTGATCTCTTCCTCTTATCCCTCCCTTCCCCTACTTTCACTTTGAGGTTTGGGAGTCTGATCGCTGTTTCTCTTTCTCTGGGTCTGTTTTTGTTCATCCATTTATGTTGTTCATTATTTCCTCTAGATGTGATCCAATAAATACCCTTGTAAGAACCTAAACTAATATGCTAATTAGACGAGGCTTCCTTTCAGATGACCTTCTGGACGGCCTTCCTGATGAAACCAGGGCTGTGAGGGAAGCCTGGATACCGGGTGCCTGCCAGGGGCCAGAGGGAAGCCTGAGTCCCAGGTGCCAGAAGGAAGCTGGTGCCAGCAGCTGGGGGAAGGAAAGCCTACTCTTCCACGAATTCCGAGCTTCAGGGCCTCTTGTACATTAAGATAAGAGTTAAATGTGTTGCTGTAATAAATGTTAGAGAGCAAACTCTGCACAATGTCAGAATTCTTAAAGGACAGTGTAACAGCAAAAAGCCTCCTGAGCCATTGCATGAGGTTTCAGTAGATGGTATGTAAATCTAAACACTGAAAGGTAGATTACATTTCTTAAAATATTTTCAGAAATTCTTTAGTAGAAACACATACCCTTCTTACGTTGAAAAAACATTAGAAAGCTTTAAAAATGGCAAGGGTAATAAGAAAATTTAGTTAGGATTAATGACTTCCACAAAGGGTTAGGTCAGAAGGAGATGGAAATACCTTTATTTATAGTTAAAAATAAATGCATATCTCTAAATGGCAATTAGCAGGCCCCCACTGACTCTCGATGATTCATTCTTTAATGAAATCATAAATGTTTCTGTGGAGTGATCCTGCACACCTCCCCCGAGGGCAGCGAACGTATCAGGAGCTGCATCTTGGACGCCTGCCATGGCCCACCTGCAGCAGGAGGGGCTCTGGTTTCCTCCAGCAACGGCGTCCAGGTGGAGGCACGAACACACAGGGCACCGGGCTTGCACATCATCTATTATGCACACCTGGAGCTATGTCAAAGCCATAATTAACACGGGAGCATATTCTTTTATTATATCGTGGAGCAGCAAAATCTCCAGGGTGGAACATAGCACCATTTCCCTCTGCAACGGCTCTTGGATGCTCAAGACCATGCCGAGTGAAAGGACAACTGTTACAATTGTTGTCTTCCCTCCGGATGGGTAGAATCCAATAAATAATAGGCACTTACATTGAGACGTGATGTATATATTATGTTATGTAAAAAGTTAATATTCTGAGGACATTTTAAAGTTTAAAGATGATATACATGCTCAGCCGGCATGGCTCAGTGGCTGAGCGTCAACCTGTAACAGTTCAAATCCTAGTCAGGCCACATGCTCAGGCTGTGGGTTTGATCCCCAGTGTGGGATGGGAAAGAGGAAGCCAATCAATGATTCTCTCTCATCATTGATGTTTCTCTCTCTCTCTCTCTCTCTCTCTCTCTCTCTCTCTCTCTTTCTCTCTCTTTCTCTCTTCCTCTCTGAAATAAATAACAATAAATTTAAAAAATAAAGATGATATTGTTGATCATATGCTTAAAAATAACTTCAGAATTAAAAAAAAACCCCAACAAATTCAGTGAGAGAAAATGTTACCGAAATCAAGCTGATTTCAGAAAAGAAAATCTAAGACACATCGACTACAACAAAACCTTTAAAAAAAAGAAGAAATTTATCAAACCTGATTTTTTTCTAACATAATTTTCCTTTTATAAAATACATGACAGTTACATTGTCTTTATATTGTTTTATATATAAAAAAGTAATTATGCTCTAAAATTGTCACTCTAGGTTCTAATGCAAGGAACTTAACTTTCATGGCATTATGTTGTAATAATAAATTTAAAAATACCTAGTAAAAAACTAGTACTCCAATAAAAAACTAGTACTCAGTCTCCTTCCATAAAGTTAGTTCATCAACACTAACCTTATCAGTTCTTCTTTTGGCTTAGAGTACTCATAATAAAATATCAACACGATTTTTCAATAAAAACATTTTTTGCATAAATTTTAGTAGTTGCTACAGGGAATAAAAAGTATTTAAGAGTAATGGACTCAAATCACTTTCACAAAGACTATAATAGAAATGTGTTTCATATGTTGGATTTCTCAACCTTTTAAGGAAATTTATAAAAATATTTAGTGCTTTTGCAAAGTTATATAACAATTAAAAATAGCTTCCAACATAAAATGTTTCCAATTCAATTAAGTATAGTACAATGAGAAAATAAAACTCAAATAATATTCAATAAAAGAAAAGAAAACACTGAAAGATTTCTACTTCGAAACAGAAAATTGAAGCATATTTACTATATGGGCCCTCATGGCCATACTGAGCCCCCCCCCCCCCCCACACACACCCCACACACACATACACACACAAAAAGTAAAAGAAGTTAGTAAGGATTCTGTGTATAAATAGCAAGGAAAATGTAAAAGAACAGAAACATTAGAGGACACTTTCTGAATAACCTACATAAGAAAATACATTTTCAATGAAACATAAGTTTTCCAATAATTGTTCTCCATTTTATTAGAAAAGTTTTCAACAATTCATCTTTAAAAGAAAGAGAGAATGAATGGTCAAAAGTGGTGATTGTATGAGTGAAGCAGTGGGTGGAGGTGGAAGAGGGTATAGAGATAGAGAGGATAAATGGTGATGGGAAAAAATAAAATCCTATCTAATAAAAGAGTAATATGCAAATTAATCGCACCTCTGCTACATCCACAATCCACGCCCACAATCCACGTCCACAAGCCAATCAGGAGCAAAATACAAATAAACCCAACTAAGATGGCTGCTGCCACAGAGAGCAGGAGGGAGGCTTGGGTTTTTCAGGCAATGGAGAAAGCCAAGCTTCCCATCTGCCCTTGCCAGCCTAGGCCTCCACTCAAGGCTACAAATTTCAATGATAGAAGATACATAAATCCAAACAGAAATGGCGATAGCCATGGAACTGGAAAGAAAAGGAGTCTAGGTTGCCCCTGGCGATGGAGGAAACCAAGCTTCTGAAGTCCTGGCCGTCCTTGGCCTCCTCTCCAGGCTACAAAGTTTCAATTATAGAAGATAAATATATCCCAGATTCCAGGGCCTCCACTTGGGTTGCTGGGGGGTGTGGCCGGCCTACAAACCACCACAGGACCCTTGCCCAGGCTGCCCCATGCTCCAAGGAAACCCCCACGCTGATCTGGGACATCTTTCAGGACAAACCAGTTGGACCCACCCATGCACTAGGCCTTTATCCTATCTAATAAAAGAGTAATATGCAAATTGATCATCACTCCAACATACAAAGTGGCTGCCCCCATGTATACAAAGATGACTACCCCCATGTAGACACAAGATGGCCACCAAAAGATGGCCAGCAGGGGAGGATAGCTGGGAGGGACCAGGCCTGCAAGGGAGGACAGTTGTGAACGATAAAGCCTGTAGGGGAGGGCAGTTAGTGGTGACTAGGCCAGCAAAGAAAGGAAGTTGGGTGTGACTGGGCCTTCAGGGAAAGACAGTTGAGGTGGGGGGGCCCAGGCCTGCAGTGGAGAGCAATTGGGAGGGACCAGGCTTGGAGTGGAGGGAACCAGGCCTGTAGGGGATGACAGTTAGGGGCAAACAGGCTGGCAGGGGAGCAGTTAGGTATCAATCATGCTGGCATGGGAGTGGTTAGGGGGTGATCAGGCTGGCAGGAAAAATTGGTTAGGGGCAATCAGGAAAGCAGGCAGGCGAGCAATTGGGAGCCTGCATTTCTGGATTGTGAGAGGGATGTATGACTGCCCATTTAGGCCCGATCTCACCAGTGGAATCGGGCCTGAACAGGCAGTCGGGCATCCAGATTGGAGATGTTGCAGGCAGGGCTGAGGGACACCCCCCTTCTATGCATGAATTTTGTACACAGGGTGTCTAGTACAATAAATAAATAAAAATGAGACAAGTGTAGAAAAGTAAAATTGTAGTAAATACAAAGGCTGAAATAGAGATTTATAAGTAAACAGAACGAAATGACAGGTAAGCTGACAGATCACAGGTAAATAAATAAAGAAATTATACATACATGCATTGTGGACAGGGTGGAGGAAAGGAGAGTGGGAAGTAAAACAACAAGTATATGATATGATAGATATAGAAGAAAAACATGAGAGCCAACAAATCAATTGCATTTATTCCTTACAAATATGACAGAACAAACAAAAATAAATATCTCTATATATAAAAGCCTAACTGACCATCTGACTGTCCGACCAATAGCTATGACACACACTGACCACGAGGGGGCAGATGCTCAATGCAGGAGCTTCTGTGTAAAAGAAACTGCAGAGTGCCCTCTCACACTCCAGGACCACTTGGGGGATGTCAGATTGCCAGTTTCGGCCCAATCCCCGCAAGGCCAGGCCAAGGAATACACTTGCCAGAGGGATTCAGCTCACTTCACAGACACCCTTCAAGCCCTGGCACCACCCCAGATGTGGCCGGCCAGGGAGGGACCATGGGAGGTTGACTCTAGGTGTGTTGGGCCCGTCCCACCTAGTCCTGTCTTGCCAGCCACCTTTTACTTAATTTCCTTTCAATGTGCATGAATCTGTGCAGTGAACCTCTAGTTCAAAAATAAAATAGAAAAATAAAATACCTGGAGTACAGGGACTTGTGGAATTACAGATTGAAATAACCCTCCAGATCCTTAGAAAAACTGGCAATTACCAACTGCAAAATAGATTCTGAAAAAGAGAGTTAATTCAATGGCTAAAAAAAAAAAAAAAAAAAAAAAAAAAAAAAAAAAAATAATAATAATAATGATCTAAAGTATTTAGGAAGGAAAAGTCACCAAATAGGGACAAATATCAAGCTCCCTTTGTAATCCATACTACAATATTCCAGACCAGATAATAGAAGAGGTTTGTCTGAAGTAATTCTAGGATAAATTATAACCCCCAAATTTTTTACTGTCTTTAAATACAAAGCAAAATTAATGGTAGTTGCCAAATCTGAAAATCTTTAGACATATGCAATCTAGAAGACTAAAAAAAGAAACCGAACATGCCAAAATTCAACCAACTCAGAGATAAAGCCAAAAGAACAGAAAGGAACCATGTAAAATGAATAATAGTTATCTTGGAATCCATCTAGCTTTAAAATTGACATTTATTCTCTATGTAAATTATAATTAGTAACCTTAATGTAAGTATTACTAAATTGACATTATAACACTATGCTATATCAGGAAATGAGGTGAGGTTAATAATAGTAATTTCTTATTTGAGATGCAATATTTAAGAGATAATTTCTAAGATTGAATTAGATATGTATTTCAATAAGAACTCAAGCTTATAAACTTATGTTTTACTCTTTCTTATTGAATTAATTTAGGTTATAGTGTATCGTATTTGCCAGTGTATAAGACGATTTTTTGGCCCTGAAAAATATGCCTCCAAGTGGGGGGTAGTCTTATACGGCGAGTATATAACAAACTCTGTATTTTGAGTGGAAATGTTAGGGGGTCGTCTTATACGCCGGCAAATACGTTATTTTCAAGGCCAAAAAATCGTCTTATACGCTGGCAAATACGGTATCTTTGAGAAAAGAACATTCATCTGATTATCTTTTTTAATTTTCATTAAGTATTAAATTGATATATAAATGTAGTTGATATAAATATATATTATATTAAATTTAAAATAAACATACAATTAAAACACACAGCAATAAAAATAAATGAAATAAACTACAGATAAGTAAATAAATAAAACAAAATCTTAACATCTGATAAGAAAAGGGGAATAGCTTTATTGTATGATCTTCTAAAAATGAAGACCAGAGAGAAATAAAGACTCTAGTGGGGGCTGTCTAATGAACTTCTTATATCTGAATAAACTTTCCCCAACCCACCACTCTCCACTGCTGAAATTATTCAGAGAAAATGAGATGTATGCAGAATAAGGTAATGAACTGCAGGGATAAAGTAAGAAAGCAACCAGGGCCTATAACTTACCTAGAGCACAAGACAACAGGCCCCCAGATGTCTCTACATGTAGGAGACAAGACTACAGAAAAGCCTACATTATTCTGAGGGAATGGAAGAGTGACTCCAAGACCTTATACACAGGCAAGCTGTCGTCCCAGCATCAAGAATTAAGATGTTTTTAAACATAAATTTATTTATATGCCAATTAACTAAGCAACCCCATAGAAAATCCATAAAGGAATCAAACTCAAGAAGTATAAAAAGAGAAGATGTGGAAAAATGACTGAGGTTGAGAATTAAACTAATCTACATAAAGAAACCCAATTATACATCTGAACAGGATGTAAATGCACTCAAACCTGACAGGGAAAAAATAATACAGGCAATAAAAACAGGCCAGAGGGGATAGGGAGGAAGAAGGAAACACAGCACTACTAAAAATCCCATTTATATAGCATGGAATCAGTCGTATAGTACTTAAAATAAAATGGTGTGGGTGAAATGAAACCACAATGACTCCAAACTCAATGTAGATATCAAAATCTCTCAATCTGAAAGAGATTTTTCAAAAGAAACAATATCTCCTCTAGTGAAGAAACATCTATATGAAATTTCAAAATCCCTTCAGTATCAGTTGAGTTTGTATTTCTTTTCTTAAATTCAATTATTCTTTAATATATTTTTAAGCATGCTTAATGCAATTTCAGCATTTTAAAATCATTCAGTTCTCTAGCTCTCATTCTCCTCATTCATTATCAATATGAGTCCCTACCCACACATGTGCCTATTTATGGAAACCATGCAGGCTCTTGCTAGGTGGCTAGGTTTTATTGCTTTCTTTTTTGTCTTCTTTCTTTTATCAGTCCAATATTTTTTTTAAAAAATATATCTTATTGATTTTTCACAGAGAGGAAGGGAGAGAGATAGGGAGTTAGAAACAGATGAAAGAGAAACGTTGATCAGCTGCCTCCTACACACCTCCTATTGCATATGTGCCTGCAACCAAGGTACATACCCTTGATCAGATTTGAACCTGGGACTCTTTAGTCAGCAGACTGACGCTCAATCCACTGAGCCAAACTGGTAAGGCCAGTCCAATATTTTTAAAGAGTATGTATTAGTTTAATAAATTAACACTCTTTTCAAAATGTATTAAAAAACACATCCAAGAGCCAAATGAAGACAAGATATAAACAGATAAAGAAGAAATGTGGAATCAAAAATAATTAATGAAAATAAGGGGTGGTGTGTGAGAAGTTTAACTTCATGAATAACTGACTTATCAACTAAGAAACTAAATAAATTAATAGAATTTAAAAATTAGAGGAAAATAATATTTTGCCTTTACAAAATATATACAAAAGGAACACCACGAGGCAAAAGTAGGTTTACAGTTGCTCATATAGAAAATAATATAACAGTTAATAAATAATAATAATACAAGAATAAACTCCATGTTTGATGTATTCACAACTATAAACCTACTTTTGCCCCACCTTGTAGTCATGAATACCTGTGAAGACACAGTCAGATGGGTACTGGGAATGTAAAGTATACAAATTTCTAAGAACAGTCTTAGAGATATGAATACTGACATATGGGATTAGTTTATGTCTTTTATCTATGCAATTTATGTTTGGAAACAACTTACAGAAATGCATAAAATGTAGACTAAAAATTGATTCTTGTAGAGACTCATCCTTGCATTGCTTCTGAAACAAAAAGTAGATGCTATCTATTATCTGCAAAAGGACACCTAATGTTTTAAATAAATCATTAGGCATCCATGATGTACTACCATACAGATGTTAGAATTAATGTTTTAAAGAATTCTTGAGCAGTTGAAAATATTGTCAGTATAACTGTAAAATATATACCTTATAATATATGTGTTAAAATACATGTGTAGGTGTGGACCTGGAATTTAATGTGCTGATATTTTATAATGGTTTATTCCTGATTGTTGGATTAAGAAGAGTGATTTTTATCATGTCTGTAAAAATTTCATATGTAATTTATTGGTGTTTTTTAAACTTTTTACCATCAAATTTTTTTATATTAATAATCAACAATTAGAGGTATAGCTGGAGAATATCTGATAGATTTTAAAATTTTTACATGTCATGTGAGTGCTTATGCCATTTATTTATTTAAAACAATATTTTTATTGATTTCAGAGAGGAAGGGAGAAAGAGAGAAGGAGCTAGAAACATCAGTGATGAGAGATAACTATTGATCAGTTGCCTCCTTCACACCTCATTGGGGATGGGCCCACAACCTGAGCATGTGCCCTAATCAAGAATCAAATCTTGACTTCCTGGTTCATAGGTAAATGCTCAATCATGAACCATGCCTGCACAGCCAAGTCTGAGGGAGGGCCAGTGAAGGATGAAGAAAAGACAAAGAGAATAAGCTGGGTCTAGTTGGATCTTCTGTGCCTTGCTGAGGCCACAGAACAGATCCAGACTGCAAAGCTGATGCTTTTTTTATAGTCAGGGGTTAGCAAGGTAATCTACAATGTTCTTGTAAGTTTCACTTGTTTTTGTAGCACTTGCTGCCCTTCCCACAGCCCATTAGCTACTCAGGAAAGATCTAGGGAGCAATCACAAATTCAATCTTAATTATGCTTAGAGGGCTGTGCTCTCTAAGCTGGTATTTGTTTATGGCTTTGCCAGCAGGTCAGTCCAAAGTTTAACCCAATAACCCCTCCCTACACATGCCTGCTGGGCAATGCCATTTATTTTTAGATGAAAAATTATATGTGTATCGAGGTATAATGTCTTATTTATTGAAATATTATGTTACTTATATTCATTTTTGATGGTATACTGTGTACATGATGCATCCTTTTAGGTCTCATTAATTTACAATAGTTTTGCCTAGTGATACATCTTAGGATGACAATTTAAATATTGTTAAATATCATTAAAAATGAAGACTATAAACTTAGTGGAACATAGGTAGATTTTTTTTAGTAAGACATTGCTTAATGAGTTAATGATTAAAATGATTTCAAAATAAAACTAATCTCAAAGTTTATAAAGTAGCAATCCAGTACATAGAAATACTATACCCAATGTCAAAAAGTACTACTCATTTTCATGTATATGAAACTGTGAAATTTCCCACTATTTTCAGGTATAAAGTGGTTATTATAGTTCCTTTTACCTACCTACCTTGCAGGGATGCTGTGAGGATTAATGAGATCATACCTATAAAGAAGTTGAGTTCCTTGGAGATAGGAGATATAAAAATGTTATTATCCTGTCATTCACATATTAGCTTGCTCACTCTTTCAAGACCTCAAGGTAGAATAAAAAAGAAACAAATTCTGATCCACAGTGAGAAATATTTAATGAGATTTTAAAAAACTTTTTTTCCATGTTTAATACCCGAGGTTCCCAGGGCTTGATATATTAAATTCATTCCAAAGACCTTTTTACATACCAACTTGATGCATTTTATGTATAAACCTGAGTTGCTTTCTGTTAAGTTTGAAGTGAAATCAGATGTGCACTATTTTCATTGTTTGAACTGAAGTCTACTACTTTTGGCTAAATTAATGTACCTTCAAATTTATAAGATTAAGATATTACATTATCCTGTTAAACATATTTGCCCACTACTTAATCAAATTATGAGTTCACTTTTTTTGTTTTTTAGTGCAGTTATTATTTCTTTTGCAAAATTTCCCTTTAGTTTTATATATTCAGTCTTAGCAGTTGGATTATCTTTCAGCTTTAAGAACTGAAATATGTCTTTCTAATAAAGCCAAAAATACTAAAACTTAGATTAGTGGTAATTTATTGAAGTGAAACTATAGGTATTTATTACCATTTCATAATTTCTAAGAAAAAATATGTATATATGATGCCCATAAAATTATAAGCTCCTTCAAATTGTATTACTTCAATTCCAATTTGTCAGAGATTTCATTTCTTTCTCTGTGATTGATTATTTGATGTTTAAGAGAAAATATAAAGCTCATCAGGAAGATTTTGAAAGATATTTTGAAGAGTTTTTTTTAACCACTTTCTGCCTTCTTGGGAGAGAGTTACATAAAGTAAGTAAGAAGGTAAGAAAGTAAAATTATATATATATATATATATATATATATATATATATATATATTACTGATTTTTCACAGTGAGGAAGAGAGAGGAATAAAGTTAGAAACATCGATGAGAGAGACACATATATCAGCTGCCTCTTGCACACCCCCTACTTGGGATGTGCCCACAACCAAGGTACATGTCCTTGACCAGAATCGAACCTGGGATCTTTCAGTCCACAGTCCGATACTCTATCTACTGAACCAAACCAGTTTTGGTTAAAATGAGATTAATAAAAGTTGTCTTAAATTTCAGAGTTTCCCATTAACAATACTGGGATGAAGGTGATGAGGCTCCAGTGTTCTTGGCTTGCTCCATGTTGGGTAGGGCTGGATGGAAGGAGGGAGCTACATTCATCTGGAATATGATCTCTGCAACATGGAGTTCAAGGAATTAAAAAATGCTGGTTGAGTACCACTCCCAGAGAAAGACTACAAGTTTGGACTGAGAGCTGGAGGAAGAGAAGCTCACATATCTTTTTCCCCAAAAACTGTTCAGACTGGAGCTTCCATCAGGCTCAACTTGGGGTGCTGAGAGGAGTCTTGCTCCAGTGCCAGAGAATCATGCTCTTCTCAATTTAACAGATTGTCTAGAATATTTTAAAACATTTGCTCTATGGCCTTAGGACAATTTCCAGAAACATTAATTAATTAAAAAATAATTATAACTAGTTATGGTTATTTCACTGGGGAGAGGTTTTTAGCGAGCTTTTTATTATACAGTTCCAGAAGATATCCCTCATAGATTTATTTTAAATTATTATTATTGATTTGTTGGAGTTTGTAGGGGAAGGGTTACAACCCAACCAAGAACCCCCAAACACTAATTAATAGTTTGTGTTTTATATCTTTTTATGGTCCCCTTTTTATTAAAATGAAAACCATTTCATTTTAATGTGCTTTGCAAACAGCATTTAAAAGATCATCCATACTTCAAAATCATAATTACACTTTTTCATACTTATATATTTAACTCCCTTAGGTTTCATATTTTTATTATGTCAGAAATTAATTAAATTTAATATTTTCCATACAGATGAATAATTACCTCTTTAATTTGTATTAAACTAGAGGCCCAAATTCCTCTGCATGGCTTGCTGGGATTGGCTGAAACCTGCAGTCCAACATCCCCTGAGGGATGTAGTAGTGTGCAAAGCAGCAGATGGCCTGGGGAGGAGCTGAGCCCAGACTGGGCATCACACCACTCCCACTCATCCGGGCCCTGCTGCACCTGTCTCCTATCAACCATTGACCAGTTGCTTAGGCTTTTATACATATAGTTAATCTAGCATTCTCCCTACCAATTTGCAATGTATGGTATCAAATGAAGTTTCTTTCATATTTTTTTTTACCAGTTTCTATACTCTTTTACTCCATCCCCAGTGCCATTTTAAATTATTCAAACTACTTTCATTTTCGACTTAAGTCTTGATGTTTGGAAAGGTAAATCCCACCAAATAATTGAAGTTTTTCCTCTATTTTTCTTCCTCTTCTCTCCTTCACCCTTCAGCTCTCAGTCCCCTCCTCTTCCTCTTTTTCTCTTTCAATCCTCCTTGTCCTCCAGTGCCATTACTTATTTAATAACATGAATAACATCACATTTCTCCTTCTCCATCTTTTAAATAGATATATTATTAGTTTGTCAGGGACTTATATTTTAAAGAACCAACATTTGGCTTTATTGAAGGTTACAAAGTTTTCTATTTCATTCACTACTTCATTATTTTAACTTTTCATTTATTTCTGCCTTTACTTTTATTTTCTACTTTCTTACAGATTTATCTCTACAATCATTTTCTTATTTTTTATAATGTAAATGAATAGCTCATTAATTTTAGGTTTTGTTCCTCTAAAAATCAAACTACCAATCTCTCTAAGAGCTTTTTAATCTACATTCTAAATTTTTGATGTACAATATTTCCATTAACTGTTCATTCTAAATATTATTTTAATATTTTATTTTATTATTTATCTAAATATTTTAAAATTTATTTATAATTTTCTCTTTGACTCATGAACATTATAAAATATTTTTTTCTAGTTTCCAAATCCAAAAACTTTTCTTATTATATTTTAACAAATAATCCATGTGAGAGCCAAAACTAAGTGTGACCCCTTGGGAGCAGTTTTCTGCATGTGGTCATCTAGATCAGGATGATTGATTGTTTTCATATGAAATTGCTTCTTCATTCCACATCCACCCTGTGGAGCTCTCCTGTGGCTCCTACCAAATTTGATGGTGCTAAACTACATTGGTAGAGTCATAGAAGGATCTGGATCTTGGGGTGGGGTGATAGGGAGGTGGTTTCAGAATTTTTTTCTTTTTTAGGTATTTCATCTCAGCCCTAGAGGTATAAAGTGCTCTTATATATGATATTATTATTACTGCAAATTCTAATAGATCTGTTATTAATACAGCTGCATCAGCTGACACTTGTTTTACATATACCTGGTAGATATTTTTCTACCCTTTATTTTTAAAACTTTCCATACCTTAATTCTTTAGTGAACTTTGTTCTATCAGGTCTGACTATATTTTTCTTTCTTTGGTTAGTTAGGAATTTTTACAAATAGTTTATAACTATAGTGGATCCCCTTAATATTATTATGTATACACATCATAAGTTAGATTAATATAATATAAAGTGAATTAATGACTCTACCTAATTTTAAAATAATAAAAGGATCTTAGTTTTAATTTTAATTATTTTTCTCAGATTCCAAACCATTGTCAACTATTTTGTGTTTATGCTGTTGTTTGTGTTATATGCACAAATTAGACAATGTTATGATTATGTACAATCAGTTTTTTAATATTATGTACATGTTTATAAGTTGTCATATAAGGACGTCTAGTTATTTATCATTGCATTTGCTTTCTTTTTAATGTTTTTATTGATTTTAAAGAGAGGAGAGAGAGCGAGAGAGAGAGAGAGAGAGAGAGAGAGAGAGAGAGATGGAAAGAGGTGTGAGAGAAACATATATTGTTTGCCTCAGGTACACACCCTGGCCATGGATCAAACCCACAACCTGGGCATGTGCCCTGACTGGGATTCAAACCCCAAATTTTTTGGTTCAAGGGCTGACACTTACCCAAAGTGAGCCATACCAGCCAGGGATCATTGCACTCATCTTTAATCTTGTGGTTACTGGGGACACACTGCAGGGATTTTAAAAATAATTGACATAATCAACATTTGTTCTTAAAATTGTGCAACATTGAGGCCATTGTGGTTATATACATCTATATCTATATCTATCTATCTATCTATCTATCTATGGATCTATCTATGGATCTATCTATCTATATCTATCTATCTATCTATATATATATATATATATATATATATATGAAGTCAGAAGACCAATTTACAGGCTATTGCTGTAGACTAAGGTAAAACATAAGATCTTAAACTAATGTCATGTTGATAATTTTAAATAGGATGGGATAAAAGTGAGAGATCTGTGGGAGCTAAAATGATCTCCCAACAGATATTTTGAAGGAGGGTTTCTATTAAGTGGCCTGAAAACAAATAAAGAATTGAGGATTACTTCCAAGATACTCATTTTTTAACCTGCACAGGGATTGGTATGGAGAATAGATTTGAATCTGATAAACACCTAGTTCATTTCTCTGCATGTGTTTGGGTGTCTTTAGAGATAGACACTGTGGAATTACAAAACCAAGCAGAAGGAGCCATGGGGCCTGGACATAAAAAATGGGAATTATTCATTCAGAAGTGGAGTTCACACTCACAAAGGTGTGAAGCCTGGAATGACTGACCAAATTGTATGTGCAATAATCTGTACCCTACTTTTGAATGATTGTCAGGACTTCAAAAAAGCTTATCTTCAGGTGGACCCTTCAATTCTGACATTAAGAGTGCTGTTAACTTAGCCATTCTGTTTTAAAGTTCTGAAAGCTAAGGAAATCTAGCTTTTTGGTCATACATTCCTGTTAAAGTGAGGTTTTTCTTATGATCTTCTTTCCTGCACTCCTTTTTGGTTTGATTTTCAGTATGCTAAAAGTTGTAAAAATACAAATTTTCTGTATATTTTGCAGCACTTTCATAAAGAAATAGTCTTATATGTCAGTGAGAAAAATGTTTCAAAAGATTTTTTGAAAAGTAAATATAAAATGATAGTGATTTTAGATGCATTTAAGTTCTGAGTGTTGTAAAGAAAACTGTAACATTCAAAATGAAGGAATCAGATATTCAGATCTTCTAACTGTAGTAATTTCTCACCTTTCACTTACTCAAAAAGCTTCCTGTAATTTTAAGTTTTTGCCAAGTACATGTCTTTCAACTATAAACTTTCACACCTTCAATATAATCCAGATGGAAGATTTATGCCTTTTGAATACTGAAGCAAATCTATACCATGTCACACGTAAAGGGATTCAAGACAACATTTAGTTTGATATGAAACTGATGAATTTAACAGCATTCTTCCACATCTTTTCCATACTTTAGTCCTGAAACAAAACTGGCCAGGACCTGAGCTAATTTATTTGTTCTTTGGGGACTTTATAGCATCCTGTTTTTCTCAATATTTTTTGAAAGGGATACTCTTTTGAAGATTGACAATTTCATTAGTGAAAATCACTAGTTTACAAGCAACAGGAGTTAAAAGGTTTATAAATTAGGCATATGCTAGAGTATTAACATGAATTGTTGCTTCCACAACTGATACCATCTATATTAATAAACGGGTGATATGCTAATTAGACTGGATATCTTCCGGACATCCATCTGGATGTCCTTCTAGAAAAAGCTATGGTGGTGGGGGCTGAGGCAGTGGTGGTTAGGGGCTACCAGGCTGGCAGGGGAGGGCAGTTAGGGGCTATCAGGCCAGCAGACAGAGACAGTTAGGGGCTATTAGGCAGGCAGGGGAGCAGTTAGGGGCATCATGTAGGCAGATAAAGTGGTTAGGGGTGATCAGACAGGCAGGCAGGCTAGCAGTTAGAAGCCAGTGGTCCAGGATTGAGAGAAGATGCAGGTGGGCTGAGGGGCCCCTTACCCCCTCCCCCTGGAATGAAATTCATGCACTGGGCCTCTAGTTTTTTTATAATTAAAAACACAATTTGAATGTTCCCCTTTCTTTTCTGTTGCTCTGGTAGCTTTTATCTAGATACATTTGTAGCATTATACTTTGTAGGATGAAAACTGTGGTTGCAAGTTATGTTTTCTAAAAATCAATTCTGTGTTAGAAATGATTCATTGTCATTCGCCTTTCATTTGCATTTGTTTTGTAGAGCCTTCTTGTTTAGTTTTCTTTTTTTTCCAGTGCCAGAGTTTAGCACTTTTAATTTGTCCCATAGCTGCTGAAGCAAAATTATGATGAAACACTCTGCTTTTCTTTATACCCCAACACACAGACACATAAAAACAATCTGTAGGGAAAAAGTGGTTTTGTACACAGGAAAAAAACAACATAAATTCAAAACTTACAGAGAAGGGTTAGCTTTATCACTCATTTCTTTAAAAAATAATTATGAATATCCAGTCAAAAGCAACAGGGTATCTCCTTTGAAATGTTATCTAAATAAAGTTCCAAGTACACCACAGGACTGTATACTGTCTTGGAATGTCCTTAGAAGCCTCTGTCATTGATCAGGTAACAGTAAAAACACCAGAGTCTTTTCTTTTTCAAATGGAAAAGGGAAAGAAAAAGATAGAAGAAACTACCGTATTTGCTGGCGTATAAGACAATTTTTTGGCCCTAAAAATACCGTATTTGCCGGCGTATAAGAGACTGGGCGTATAAGACGACCCCCTAACATTTCCACCCAAAATACAGAGTTTGTTATATACTCGCCGTATAAGACTACCCCCCACTTGGAGGCATATTTTTCAGGGCCAAAAAATCGTCTTATACGCCGGCAAATACGGTATTCAAACCTTGTCTTCTTTCCTTGTGGCTTATGGTCTCCTCCTCCTCCTCTGCTTCCTTGGAAGCCTCCTCAACCTCCAAAGCCTCCCAGGCCTCTGCCACCTCTGCTTCCAAAGCCACCTCTGCCTTCGCTACGTCCCCCAAAGCCACCTTTACCCTTAGGGTTGGCCCAGTCCAAAGTAACTTTGTTTCCATCAATTTCACCACCTTCCATGGCCTCCTTGGCAGCATTAGCATCTTCCTCACTGTGGGCGTCCACAAAACCAAACCCTTTGGAAGAGCCAGTCTCCTGGTCAGTGACTATCCTTGCCCAGACAGAGCCATCAAATGACTCCTTCAATGTCTCTTCCGTAGTCTCCTCAGACAGACCTTTGCCAAACAGAGCTTTGTATGGCTGGCTTCTTGCATTAGGCGATCCTCTGGGTCCTTGCAATCTCAGCCTGATTGCTTTGCTATCAATTTCTCTTTTATTATAAGATTTTAAAGCTTCTTTAGCATCTTCAAATGAAGCAAATTCTCTAAGTGCATACCTTTTGGATGTTTCATGATGGTTCTGGGGCACTTTGATAAAAGTTGCCTTCTTAAATACTTCCTGAAGAGTTTCTTCTGTTGCACTGTAGGAGAGGTTGCTTAAAACCAGACCTATTGATTCACCCCTCCAAGTGCTGTTCTTTCCACCCCCATGGTCTTGATTTTGACCTTTCTCTCCAGTATAGTACAGATAAATAAATAGCCCATCTATTTCTGTTCCCTGCTTTTCTTCCAAGGTTTTATCTGTATCAGCTTCTGTCTTAAATTCAATGTAAGCAATCCCTTTACTCTTTCCATTCTTGCTGACTAATCTGATCTCCATAGCATCTTCAAACACTTTTAATTTGTGTTGAGTAACTTTATAAGGCAGATTTTTGCCAAAAGTGTCCTTGCATCTCCATCTTTTACTGTCTTTTCCCTTTGTTTTTTCTTGTTTAATTTCATTGCCAAAGACTTTTAAACCAATGAGCTCTAAGGCTTTTTCCAAGTCCTCAGCAGATTCAAAATCCACATAGCCAAACTTCCTGGACATGCCAATTCTGACATCCACAATAGCAAGCGCATTTTCAGCATAAACATCACTGATACCCATTTTTAATTCAGGAGCAAACTTGCTGAAGTTCAAGTTTCCAACAAAGAGATTGAAAGCCATCGTTGGCTCTGTGGCTTCTGTTTCTTGGCCTCAGGAGCAGCTTTCTGTTTGGCCATTTCCTTCTTTCATTTTATAGGTGCTTCTTTGACAGGCTTTTTCCTCTCCCTTCTCTTCCTTATCTTCATCCTCATCATCTTCATCATCCCCCTCTTTATCCTCCTCCTCTTCATTCTCATCCTCAGCTGTGCTCTTGACCTTCACAGAAACAGCTTTTATGGGAACTTTCTTGCCTATGGCAGGCGCAATCTCCGTACATTCTTCAGATTCATCTTCTTCTTCATCATACTCAATTTCATCCTCATCTTCATCCTCATCTTTATAATCTGAGGCAGGAGCAGCAGCAGTAGCTTTCATCACTGCTGGCTCAAGTTTATCCTCATCTTCATTCTCATCCTTCCTATCATCCTCCTCTTCACTGTCATCATCATCATCTTCCTCATCACTATCTTCTTTCTTGGCATTCTTGCCATTCTTTGCTTCCTTGGCTGGGGCGGCTGCTCCCTTCTTACCAATGGTTGCTATCAATGCCTTGCCTAGTATGCCTTCCTTCTTGTCAGGTGTGGCTAATGCTTTGGCTAGTGTAACTGCTGCCTTTTTGTCAGGGGTTGGCATAGCCATCAGGAGTGACAACTGCTTTCTTTTAAAAAAAATATATTTTATTGATATTTTACAGAGAGGAAGGGAGAGAGATAGAGAGCTAGAAAAGTCAATGAGAGAGAAACATGGACCAGCTGCCTCTTGCATACCCCCTACTGGGGATGTGCCCACAACCAATGTACATGCCCTTGACCGGAATCGAACCTGGGACCTTTCAGTCCGCAGACCGATGCTCTACCGCTGAGCCAAACTGGTTTCAGCAGTGACAACTGCTTTCTTGCCTGGTGTGGCAACTGCAATCTTTTTTGTTGGGAAAACCATTACCTTCTTTCCTGGAATTGTGGCAGCCTTCATGCTTTTTTCCCCCTGAGAAATGATAACCTCTTCTCACTGCTTTCATCTTTTTCATCATCTTATATTTCCTCATCTTCACAATCTTCTCCTACCGACTTTGGAGAAGGAGCCATTTTCTTGGGGTCACCTTGATTTTTACCAGCCTTTGTGAGTTCCACCAAGACTGCGACTTATGACAGTGAAGAGTGTGGCAGGTGAGTGGTGCAGACGTGCCCAGAGGAATAACTCGACTTCCCTGGCACCCACCTGTACTGAAGAATAGGAGTATGTATATTTTGCTACCGACTAGAACTCGAGGCTCTTAATATTTTCTTTTAAATATATCTTATTTATTTTGTTACAGAGAGGAAGAGAGAGGGATAGAGAGTTAGAAACATCAGTGAGAGAGAATCATTGATCAGCTGCCTCTTGCACACCCTCTACTGGGGATGTGCCCGCAACCAAGGTACATACTCTTGACCGGAATCGAACCCGGGACCTTTCAGTCCACAGGCCAATGCTCTATCTACTGAGCCAAATTGGTTTTGGCAAGACTCTTAATATTTTTGAAAGTGTATTTGAATAACAAACATTAAGTTTACCAGGTGGTATTAAAAAAAAATCACAGTCAGAGGCAATGACAAGATTCAATAAGAAGGTATTCACAATGAGCTGCTACCTATGTATGAAACAGGACAATGATGGTATTTAAATGGTGGTTCATGAGGACTATTTGATAAAGGATATGTGGATTGGATTATGTCATTTCAGACTATTACTTCCAAAATATTTATTTCTCACCTTGACCAGGAATTCTGCTTTCATACAGCAGTTCTGGCTCTAAAAGGAACTGAAGATTAGAGTCTGGGAAAAGGTTCTCAAATTCCTAAAGACAAAGATGTGTGTTGAAATAAATATAGTAAGAGCTAGGCAGTATCCTATATAATAAAATGCTAGGTGGTGTCGCATGCCATCCTTGAGCAATGTCATCACAAGATGGCTGCCACAAGATGGTCACCACAAGATGGTTGGCAGAGCAGGGCAGTTGGGTGTGACCAGACCTGCAGGGAAGGACAGTTGGGTGCAACCAGGCTTGCAGGGGAGGGCAGTTGTGGGTGAAATCAGGTCTGCAGGGGGGGGCAGTTGGGGGTGACCAGGCTGGCAGAGGAGGGCTGTTGGGGGTGACCAAGCCAGCAGGGGAGCAGTTTGGCATCAATCAGGACAGCAAGGAAGGAGTTAGGTGGTGATCAGGCTGGCAGGCAGAAGTGGTTAGGGGAAATTAGGCAGGCAGGCAGGCAAGCGGCTAGGAGCCAGAGGTTTCTCAAGGGGTCCTAGATTGGAGAGGGTGCAGGCCGGACTGAGGGACACCCCCTGTGCACAAATTTTGTGCACTGGGCCTCTAATCTAGCCTATCTAATAAAAGAGTAATATGCAAATTAACCATCACTCCACTACATCCACAAGCCACTCCCACTAGCCATGTCCACCATCTAATCAGAGCAAATATACAAATTAATACCAACCAAGATGGCTGGGACCCCAGAGCAAGCAGGAGGGAGGCTTGTGTTTCCCTGGTGATGGAGAAAGTCAAGCTTTCCACACACCCTGGCAGGCCCAGGCCTCTACACAAAGCTATAAAGTTCCATTATAGAAGACGAATAAATTCCAACAGGAATGGCGGCAGCCATGGAACTGAAAAGAGCAGGAGGCTAGGCTTTCTCCTGGAAATGGAAGAAGCCAAGCTTTCCACACACTCTGACTGTCCCATGCCTCTGCTTAAGGCTACAAAGTTTCAATTATAGAAGATAAATAAATTCCAGATACCAGGGCCTCCACTTGGGTCACTGGGGGGCGTGGCTGGCCTGCAAACCACCACAGACCTCTTGCTCAGGCTGCCCCACGCCCCAAGGGAACCCCACCATGATCCGGGACACCCTTCAGGGAAAACCAGCTGGCCCCCACCATGTACCAGGCCTCTATCCTATCTAATAAAAGAGTAATATGCAGATTGACTATCACTCCAAAACACAGTATGGCTGCCCCCATCTGGACAAAGATCCTGCCCCCATGTGGACACAAGATAGCCAGCAGTAGAGGGCTGGAAAGGACCAGGCCTACAAGGGAGGGCCATTGGAGGTGATCAACCTGCAGGGGAGGGCAGTTAGGGGTGACCAGGCCTGCAGAGGAGGGAAACTGGGGGAAAACAGGCTGGCAGGGGAGCAGTTAGACATCAATCAGGCTGGCCTGGGAGTGGTTAGGGGGTGATCAGGCTGGCAGGCAGAAGCGGTTAGGGAAAATCAGGAAGGCAGGCAGGCTAGTAGTTGGGAGCCAGTAGTCTTGGATTGTGAGGGGGGATGTCTCCTGGTGGGTTCGGGCCTAAATGGGCCGTTGGACATCCCTCAAGGGGTCCCAGATTGAAGAGGGTACAAGCTGGGCTGAGGGCCACCTCCCCACCATCCCCATGCACAAATTTTGTGCACCAGGCCTCTAGTGTGTGTGTGTGTGTGTGTGTGTGTGTGTGTGTGTGTGTGTGTATAGCTAAGTGACTGACCATTCATCTGTCCAACAGTTCAACTGACTGACAGTCGTTACATATGATATGCAATGGTAATTTAAAAATAAATGCCGACTCAAGCATGTGTGATACATATAAAAATCTTGATGGCACCAATTGCACATGTGTTTCTCAAAGCTGAAGTATTTATAGGATCTGTGGAAGGAGAGGTTGTTCTGATTCCAAGAATTGATTTGTTCTTGTCTGATGCTGACTTCCCATTTAAATTAATTTGAAGACAGTTTCCCGTGATGCCAGGATTTGTGATGACTATTAATAAATCACGAGGATAAACTCTAGACAGAATAGGAATATTCCTACCTGAACCCATTTTCAGGCATGGTCAGTTATATGTTGCTTTAACTTGAGTTTTGAAGAGCACATAACAAAGTTAAAGTTGTAAATGCTTCATCACAAGGGAAATTAATCAAGCACTCTAAAAATGTTTTTACTCTCAATGTCATATACAGGGAGTTATTAGAATAAATTTAATCAATTTATCAGTTATTGTTTTTATCACTGTTTTTTTATTTAACATTTTTTGTTTTTATATCATGTTTTTATTGTTATATCATGTTTTTGCTTACTTATTAATCAATTTATATGTTATTTTCATGTACATTTTACTGATTTTCTTTCTCCTCTGACACTCCTATTATAGAGAAAGGGTAAATAGCAATATTAAAATATTTCTTCTAATTAATTTCCTTTCAATGTGCATGAATCCATGCATTGGGTCACTAGTTACAAATAATTTAAATGGTCTATAGGAGTAACCCAATGATCTATTTCAGAAAGAGCAAAAAAAAAAATGAAGAGATGAAAATGAAGAAATGTAAATGAAGGGAAAAATATTATGAGATATTGTATATAGCTTTGGAATAATTAATGCCTCAGTAATACAAACTCTAGAATTAGAAAAATTAATGTATAACAGAAAAGCCATAATTAGACAAAAAAAAGAAAAAAAATATTGAGCTTAATTAAAACTGGTGTAAAGGGTTCAAAAGGACAAGTCAGGAATATAGAATTAGAAATAGAAAGATAAGTAGTCTGATATTATCACATATTTTATTTGAAAATTTAACATATTCCTTGACACCCCTGTGAGTTAACTGCAGCATGCCAGGGACACTGGGCACACTTCTTAGGATCCATGACCTCATATAATTACAGGCTGAGTAATCTGGATTTAATATCCATGTTCAGATTAAATTTTTAAAAACACTACCAGTGCCATTGTACTCATTGTGGACAAGTTATATAACAATGCCTGTATGTTTTGGGATTAGGTGAAAATAAAATGGGATTAAGCAAGAAAAAAAAGCAGAAAAATATTTTATAGACACAGTTAACAGTATGGGGATTACCAGAGGAAAAGGGCAGGGATGGGAGGTACAAGAGGGTATAGAGGTAATGGAAAAAGATTTTACTTGGGGTGGTGAACACACAATTCAATATACAGAAGAAGAGTTATGGAATTGTACACCTGTATCCTATGTCATTTTATTAGCCAAGGTCACTAAATAAATTCAATAAAAAAGAAAGAAAAATGCTCATATGTCACCCAAAGAAGACACTCTGCAATGATTCATAGTCTCGATACAAGCACTCTGATATCTTCAAGATGCAGGTGGAACAATATGCCAGGATGACCAAAGCCTTCTACAATAATGTTTTGCCTTGTGAATATATTTGAGGCAAAATTCAAGTAAATAAATAATCTAAGATTAAAGATCAAAACAGAATCAATCTCCTAAAGTCTAACCACTTAGACATAAGAAAAATTGGCTGAAATAAATAATTTGAATCAGATAGCTCTCAAACATAATTTTGTTCAAAGATAACTAAATCAAACTCAAATTGTCAACATGGTAGGGGTGTTGGGAATTTTGGAAGTTAACAGACATATGTGAGTTATTAATTTGCTTCCACATAGAGGTAGGGGAAGACATGAGAGTAAGGCTCATGATAAAGCAGAGGTGGGCAAACGATGGCTCTGGGGCTAAATTTGATCCTCTGTTCACTTGTAAATAAAGTATTATTAAAACCCAACCCTGCCCATTCATTGACATATTTGTATGGCTTTTTTTTTTGAATGGCTACAACAGATTTGAGTAGTTATAAGAAAACCATATAATCTGTAAAGTTCCAAATATTTATTATCTTGATCTTTACATAAAAAGTTTTTTTGACTATAAACTAAAGTGTGTGCTTTTCAAAGCACTTGCATTAATGATGGTACTGATGGATAATACTAGTATTATTTTGATTTTAGAATGTATCCCATACTAATATTCATATGGAGATTTTTCCATTTCTCTGTAAACTCACTTCAAACAGGATATTTTATTTCATTATGATTTTAAAATTTAAAATAATTTAAAATAAAATTTCATTTTCCAATTAGAGTTGACATTTGATATTGTATTACTTTCAGGTATACAACACAGTGATTAGGCATTATACAATTTACTAAGTGATCATCCCAATAAATCTAATACCCATCTGATACCATACATAGTTATTATGATATCAATGACTGTACTCCCTATACTATACTTTATATCTCCGTGACTATTCTGTAACTACCAATTTGTACTTTGTTAACATGGTGAAGATATATTAGGAAGGTATTTTAATAAAAGCCCTGAAGTTCCTCAATACATTCCTATATCTACCACGCATCTCTGAGCTAAGACTCTTCCCCTGAAGCTGAGAATGGACAAGGTTGCATTTCAGTGTCAACATTCACACAGCAAACTGCTGGCTCCAGTCCCTCACTGCTACCCCACAGTGTCTAGCATTTTAAGTCCAGTAGCTGTATAGAGGCAAAGAAAAGATGAAGCTAGTTTGGGAAGACATCAATGATAATTTTGGAGACTTGGTATGATTGATATGATTGCTTATAAGATTTAAGTTCCCAACACTGAGTGATTGCCTTTTGGGTGTCAAAGTAATCAGTCTGCATACTGGCTAGGAAAAAATATTCTCATTGTAGCTGATTCAAGATTAATAACTCCTTTCCTGGTTCAAGTTTCTGTTATAATTTCTGATAGCAATTTCCATATTGGGAGAGAGTTTTGCCTCAGACTTTATGAGAACATCTTTCAAAAGAAATCTATATTTAGAATTCATAAGAAGTGGGTAGAATCTTAATACTCTAAACCAGGTCAAGAAGAATATTACTATATTTTATTCCTAACTGAAGTTAATTTCCAAATTATAAACTGTATGTGCTGACCACTTTGGCAGAACCTATATATATAATTGAGGAGTATGCAAATTATCTGGGATGTCATCACATCACAACCTTTCGCAGGGTGGGGCAGGTTGCTGTGGGGCCACAGGGCGGGACTCCTGGTCTACCACCATTTCGTCCTGCCCAGGCACACTTCCCTGTGGCCCTGCAACTGAATCCTCATGCTGACCTGGGGTTTACTAAACTTTACTGGAGCTTCCTTCCACACCCCAACCCCCTGCCCCAAGACCGTGCTACCTGCAGCAGGGCACCCCGGAAGCCTCCTGATAGGTGGGTATCCAGGGAGAGCAGAGTGGGGCAGGGGCTGCAGGGAGCCATGTAGGGGCAGGACAGCTGGGCCCAAGTTTCCTTAGGTCTGAGGAGAGCACCTCACAGGAGCCCACACTGCGAAGAAGTAAGAGGAAGCCATCATGGGGAGCTCCTCCAATCCTCCTTCCCGAACACTCAATCTCGGTCCCTGCACCCTGCTGGATGAGAAGACTGACCAGACAGGGAGAAAACCTGGCCTTAGGGGTAGCCACATCCTGCACCTCCAACTTCCCATCTCTTCCCCCACCACCCCCATTAGGGGCGCCCACAACAATAGCACACAGGAGTCAACCTGTTAGCATCCCTGAGGTAGCTGGAGCCCGTGGCCCATCACTGCTGGGCCCCCTCCTCTGGGCCTGGGCATGCCTCTCCTCCCTATAACTCCAGACCTGGGTGGAGACAGGCCTGAGCGGCCCCCCCAGAGTCAGACACTCCCCCTTCCCCCCAACAGCAGTGGCACCTTCTCTGCAGCTGAAGCGCACTGAACTTCACAGGGGGCATGGCTGAACCTGCCCTCCTAGCCCCCCTGGCCCTGCCCCAGCTGGCCTCCACCCCGCTCCAGGAGATTGGAGCCCTGCTTTGAGCACATACAGCTGCAAAACAGCCACATATAATTTAAAGAATGGTGTCAAGCAGGGAGGTTTGAGAGTTGGCCTCGCTGCCCTCCCTCCCCCTCCCCTTATGGTCCCCTGTGACCCCCTCCCCCCTCCACCAGCACCTCCAGGGATGACCACTGCTACTGGGCTGCTGGCCAGAGCCTGCCTCTCCAAGGCTGGTGGAACCTCTGCAAAGCTTCCATAGCTACAGTCCCAGGAAACAATCGTGCCCTTCCTCCCCCAATCAGCACCTGCTACCTATGAGGGTACCATTGAGCTTAAAAATAATAATCCCTTCCGATTTAGACATCACTTCCTTGATGAAACATTTCTAGGTTTATTAGCTTAGAACATCCTCTTGACACCCAGTGAGGTAGGCGGAGAAGAGATTACAGTTCCTATGGTATATGCATATGTATTCAGAAATGAAGCTCAGAGAGGAAAAGTGCCAAGCCCAGTGGTTCCCAAAGA
This sequence comes from Vespertilio murinus, assembly GCA_963924515.1. Classification (NCBI taxonomy): domain Eukaryota; kingdom Metazoa; phylum Chordata; class Mammalia; order Chiroptera; family Vespertilionidae; genus Vespertilio; species Vespertilio murinus. Next base: position 34,156,781 of record OZ004707.1, on the reverse strand, counting down.
GCAGCACATGCCCCACGGGGGGCGAGGGGGGACTTGATTTTAAGTGGGGGCAATTCGAGACTGAGTTAACAGTGAAGGTTTTGCATGTCTTACGTACGGTTCTAGGGGGCCACATCTATAGCATATCCTATCTAATAAAAGGCGAATATGCAAATGACCAAATGGTAGAATGACTGTTCATTATGATGTGCTCTGACCACCACGGGCAGACACTCAATGCAGGAACTGCCCCCTGGTGGTCAGTGTGCTCCCATAGGGGGAGTGCTGCTCAGCCAGAAGCCGGGCTCACAGCTGGTGAGCACAGCGGCAGTTGTGGGAGCCTCTCCCGCCTCCATGGCAATGCTAAGGATGTCAGACTGATGGCTTAGGCCCACTGAGCCATCAATCAGACATCCCCCCAGAGCTCCTGGACTGCAATAGGGCACAGACCAGGCTGAGGGACCCCTCGCGTGCACGAATTTTATGTACCAGGCATCTAGTATCATATAGAAGGCTTGGATGGGGGAGGGAAGGAGGGAGGGAAATGTTCTTTTTAGGGGAATCCTTACTTACCCAGGGTTTTACAATGGTTTCTACAATTGAGGTTAAAAAAAATAGTTACTTGCAAAAGAAACCTGAATTCTGGTGATTTTCTTAACACTGTACAAATAAAATTTCCTCTATTATTTTTCTTCATGGTTCCTTTATTCCCAGCAGGGCTCTCCTGCTTAAAACCAATAGAAAGTCAGCATTTAACAATGTAATTTTCAGTTAGTGTTCAGTGGGTCCAGAGTTTCAGATGGGAAAGATGAAAAAAAGTTCTAGAAATGGATGGTAATGTTTGTACACCATTGTGAATGTACTTGATACTATGGAACTATACACTTAAAGATGGTTGACATGTTAAATTTTATTTTGTAAAATTTACTTCAATTTCTAAAAAAAATGTTGATCTTTGAAGTAAAAAAGATCAAGTGTTTTCACAGTAAACTATTCTATACTTTTAAGATAAGCATTGTTTCTATCAAAAGCCTTTTCCAGGTTAGTAAAAAGGGGAAAACTATTCTAAAAGCCACTAGATACGTGATACCAAAACAGGTGAGGTCTTTCAAAAACATTACATGGTGCTGTTATTCACTAACATAGATATAGAAAGCTGAGACAAATACTGTATTAACAATCAAAATCTGGCAGACCATAAAACATATCTTCATGAATAATTTAAGTTAATCCACAGGCTCAAGAATGGATTAACATTAGAGAGCCCTGAACGTATTCCACTACATTGATAAATAAAAGGATAAAAACATTTGATCTGACCAATAGGTTCCATAAAATTTGTCACATATATGATTTATAACAGATCAAAAGAAATCTGAACTAACTAGGAATTAAAAGAGCATTTCTAAAACTGATAACCAATAACTCTCTGGATCCAATAGCTAACATGATTCTTAAAGCAGAAACATTGGAAATATTCTGGGATCAAATAAGGATGCCTGGCACCACCATTTTTCTTTAATCTTATCCTTCAATTTTCTACAAGAGCATGGTTCAGTGAGTGGCCACAAAATAAAATCAAGTCTATCAACATCTTCCTTTAACCTTTGATTTGGGGGTGTGTCTTTTTGGTGGACAAATCCACTTCTGAGAGACAATCTACTTGGGTGTGCATCCAGCTTTCTAGAAGTCTTTTAATTAGAAGCAAAGACCTACCCAATGATTGAAGACTTTGGTTTCCCTGTTTGGAAAATCTCCTTGATTTTGGAGCACTAATGGTTTGGGGTAGGGGTGTGTGATTACAGATAGGAAATGAGAGAACAGAGGCATGAAGTATAGACATTCATTTAAAAATTGGCACACAACAGGAATTGAAGAATGCTTTCTAAGATATTTAGCCTGAGTAGAAATGAGTACAGATATACTACTCCAGATTTCTGTTTTCCCAAAGAGAGTGCGGGAAGGAAGTGGAATAAAGAAAGGGAAGGAGGGGGAGGAAGAAAAGAAAGGAGGGGAGAGGAAGTTTCTCTGCAGGGACATAAACTATACTGCATCTCTCAGGGAATTTATAGGAATACATGATAATAATATTGATGTTACAGATTAGAAAACGGAGGTTCATAGAGATAAGGTCTATTTGCAAATGTCTGAATCAGGCAAGAGATAAAAAAATATATTGGAACCGAGAAGAGATCAACTTAGAGCACTTATTTTATATAATTGCATAATACCAGCGTCCCCATGTGGAATATGTCCCCAAGTAAGGATTTAATCAAATTCCACTTCAGACAGTATTGTTCTCTGTATGTATGTCTTATCAATTACGAAATTGTTTCTTAAGAATAGGTAGCCTCAAATAGTAAAACTAATACTGAGCTACTTGGTACATTTTCAACATATGCTTAATAGATGAATTAATATTACCTAACATATGTACTTTTTAATCTTACTGATTACTTTAGAAGAAAAATATGATCTATCTTGATTATTATAATTTGTAATTGTAAGAGAACATCCAAGTTTTAGGAGTTTCTTTTTTCATCTGCGAGGGATTACTATCTTAGATCTTTGACCTTTTATTTGGAATGACTTTCAATTTTGAAAAGATGAAGAAACTTGCACCTCAATGAAGAGATATTTTTTCTTTTGTGACATGACTCTGAAGGATACATGACATTTATTATCATCTGGTGAAAGAAAAGGTCTGAGAAATAGCAGACAAAGTTCAGTGATAAATCTAAATATCTTTTCACCACATTTTTGGATTGTTTTTCTTTAGTTATTTTTGTTAGCCTTGCAGCTAGCAAAGCAAAATTATGTCTAAAGCCATTAAAATGTTCTTCACACTGCAAGTGCAAATGCTTATTTGTTCTTAGTGTTTCTCTGAAGAGAACAATTGTCTGAAAATAATGTCTGGCATGTCTTTTCAGAGAAAGGTTAACAGAGAATAGACACAAACTTCAGACACACAAAACTCTGCTCACTGCATTCTTCACTGGAGCACAGTTTTCAGTAGTTGAATTACTTATAAAAAGTACATGGCAACAAGACTTCTTTTAATGTATCTCGCTTTTTAAAGTTTGTTTATTCAGTTACGGCATTACTGAATGATAGTATTTTTTTTTCTAAAACACAAACAAGAAGCATACTTTTTCAGAGCAAAATACTCTTTGGCTTTTGAACTATTTATTCTTCAGTAACTGTCATACTTTTTGGTGACCATCACAAATTATTTCTTACCTTTTTACACATGAAATGTTGCATTCACATGGAGCCACACTTCTCTACAATTTGTGGGGAAATTTAGCCTAATTATATCCAAGAATTGCTACACAGTAAAAACTTTTTTTCCATTCTGTTTAATGCCTAAAAGTGCATTTATAGACACATAATATTTATTATCTCATCAGCAACAGCCAGGCTCTGGTGGACAAGATTTCAAATATAGAGAAGCTGTAGCTTAGAAAAGTTATTTCAAATTAATCTGCAATGATAGAGGATGATATATACCTCTTTGAGTATGATAACTCATTGCTAGACCGTGTTATGAACAAATAAAGTGTGTGCTAAAAAATCTTCATTTCACTAATTGCTGACCTCTTTCTTAATTTTACAATAGTAATCATTAAAAGTGGAGATGTGTTTGTCACCTCTTATTCTCATTAAAAAAATCTCAATGTTATGAAATATAGATGATGTCATGGGACATTCCGATGCTGTAAAAGCAAAATTCTTCATGCAGCTTAAACATTTCAGAGGCCTGTGTGTGTGTGTGTGTGTGTGTGTGTGTGTGTGTGTGTTTCATTATTGGACAGTAAACTGATATGACATCCACTTCTTCCCTCTTATATTCAGCTCAAGGCATGGCACACAAAATTCGTGCATGAGTAGTCCTCCCTAGGCCTGGTTGGTGACCAGGGCTTGTCGGGGTCTTCCGGCTGCTGGCTGGGGCCTTCCTTTATCCTCACTGTCCCCTGGTGGTGAGTGCACATCATAGTGAGCTATTGAACTCCCAGTCTCCCAGTTGAACTCCTGAGGGGACACTTTGCATATTAGCCTTTTGTATATATACAGATTTTACGTGAAAGTCAAATATGTTTTGATTCTTAAAAAAAAAAAAGGAAAAGAAAATTCTAAAGGCAAATTAACTATACATCTTTTGTTATCAGAAACAGATCTAGCCAGAACCGGTTTGGCTCAGTGGATAGAGTGTCGGACTGCAGACTGAAGGGTCCCGGGTTCGATTCCGGTCAAGGGCATGTACCTTGGTTGCGGGCACATCCCCAGTAGGGGGTGTGCAAGAGGTAACTGGTCGATGATTCTCTCTCATCGATGTTTCTAACTCTCTATCCCTCTCTCTTCCTCTCTGTTAAAAATCAATAAAAATATATTTTTAAAAAAGAAACAGATCTAGAGCTAGTTAGAACCTAAGGAATAATCACAAATGAGGAAAACTGCATACTTCCAAAATGAACTGTGTGTGTATACATGCACATGTGATTACTGTGTGTTTTGAATAACTTAAATAAAATTTTACATATATAGTGTTTTCCCACTTATGAACGTTTTATTAGGGCCGTCACTTGGTTATTTTATTATTGTGCATTTACTAAAATAACTTATTATTTTATTGCAAATTCCATAATGTTATAGTTAGACACCAAATTTTAATATGTGCTACATGCAGCTCCATGTGCAGCCAGAGAGAAAGGGGGAGGTAGGTTCCGTTTGGCTGAACTCTTCCCTGGTCAGCTGGTTGGGCCATCGGAGGATAAGGCGCTTTCACCGCTGTAGGTTACAATGGCCACTGCTGCAGGGGATGACATTGCACACACATTATATTCTGCATAAAAATGTTATTTGCTTCAATCACACATTTGACAAAGGGTAGTGCAACATATTCTTTAGGAAAAATGCCTTGAAAGATGCTTTCCCATAAACATTTTTTTAAAAAGCCTAAGCAAAAGGGTATCTATATGCAGATAACACTTGTAAGACCCTTCAACAAGGATTGTTCCAGAAGACGTGCAAGGTCAATAATTCCTGAGAGTCAGTGAAGTCCCAGCATAAGTTCAAACTCAGTAAGAGAAAATTAAAAATGCAGAACACATTATTTGGCTTTGTTTATCCTCCAAACCGATGAGTTTTCAAAACCCCAAATAAGGAGGGTGTTTCTCTGGTAATTAATTTACTCAGACCTCAAATGCTTTTTAAACTCAGCTATGCTAGTCAGATATATAATTTTGTTAACATTATTCATTAATTCAAAATGGCCTTCATTCTTACTCTTTTTATGTTGGGTAGAGTACTTAATAAACAGAATAATACTAAAACAAATATATGGAATGCTTCTACAATAGTTTTCATTTATATGTGTGTAAATGTGTTTGTATAGTTAATATGCTGGCATGAATCAATGAAGAAGGGTAAAATGTAGAAATAACACTACACTTGCTGTGATATCTCTCTATGGAAGAATAGCAGAGAAATGCATGGGTGGAAGAATAGTATTATGTGAACTAATCTTTGAAGAAGAATGATACCATAGGAGCTCCACTGACTATCACTACATTAATCATATCAGACAATCAAAAGAATTACTGAGTAATTGCTTTTTGTTCCCAAGTCTTCTAGACACTGTGAATAGCATAAAATGAAGGGGGAGATAGAATTTCCCACCGAAAGAATACTTCATACAATAGAGTGTTAAAATGTGGAATAAATGATTAGTACACTAAGCATGGAGAAATTGAAGAGATCAATGTCCTAGGTATTTTTAAATTTTAGGAAACTAGCATCATATTGACACAATCACCATTGAATTTATTAAGCTATGAGTGTATCTATGTGTTCTCTGTTCACTTATTTTTAAATAATTAATATACTTTGAAATATGACTTGTCTTGCCGAAGCCGGTTTGGCTCAGGGGATAGAGCGTCTCCCTGCGGACTGAAAGGTCCCGGGTTCGATTCTGGTCAAGGGCATGTACATTGGTTGCGGGGACATCCCCAGTAGGGGGTGTGCAAGAGGCAGCTGGTCGATGTTTCTCTCTCATTGATGTTTCTAGCTTTCTGTCTTTCTCCCTTCCTCTCTGTAAAATATCAATAAAATATATTTTAAAAAATATGGCTTGTGCCGAAACCGGTTTGGCTCAGTGTAGAGCATCGGTCTGCGGACTGAAAGGTCCCAGGTTTGATTCTGGTCAAGGGCATGTACCTTGGTTGTGGGCACATCCCCGGTGGGGGGTGTGCAGGAGGCAGCTGGTTGATATTACTCTCTCATCGACGTTTCTGGCTCTCTATCTCTCTCCCTTCCTCTCTGTAAAATATCAATAAAATATATTTAAAAAAATATGGCTTGTGTTACAGGAAAAAATCTGCATAATAAAGTAGAAGATAAATAATGAAATTTTAGAAGTCAGATTAAATTAAATAGTATAGAATATCTTGATGTGGTTCAAAACTTTAACGAGAAAATGCATGCTATATGGTTCTACACAATTATTAAATTTGGGACATGGCAGTAGTTAAGTAACAGAACAAAGTCTTGCATGATGATAAGTAAAAGCATATCATGAGCTGAAGCCGGTTTGGCTCAGTGGATAGAGTGTTGGCCCTCAGACTGAAAGGTCCCGGGTTTGATTCCAGTCAAGAGCATGTACCTTGGTTGCGGGCACATCTCCAGTGGGGGGTGTGCAAGAGGCACTGATCTGATGATTTTATCTCATTGATGCTTTTAATTCTCTATCCCTCTCTCTTTCTCTCTGTAAAAAAATCAACAAAATATATTATTAAAAAAAGCATATCATTAGTATCAGCAGGGCTCTCATTCTTTTATTGTAAAAGGAACTCTATTTTTAAACAAACACAAAACAAATAAAACTATAATGAGAAAATGTTTTAAACCCTTTCACCATGCTCATTGGTTGTTTAATATATGGCATATATTCTCCTGTGAATTATTTTGTGAATATGAGGTGAAGTGTATGCACTGTGGAGTGTGAAGGAAATTTCTGCTCTTCACACTTAAAAACAAATTTTGCAAAAAATGAAATGGGATCTTTCCAAGGTGACAAATTGTGAGATCCTTTTTTAGCAAGTAGGAACTGTTTTTGTTTTACTCCTGAGATTTTCCTGAAGTGCTTACACATCATTTTGTGGGTTGGGACAAATAATGTGCCAAATGTTTGAGAAATTCTGCTGTCACACATCCTTTATAGCTATTAATTTCTCCTTTCAAAGTTGGAGGTCTTGGGAACAGGCATATCTTTTACGAATTCCTACCCTGGCTCCTCAGGGTCAGTTTTAGCTCTTACCACCATTATTTTCTTCCGTATTTTTACTGGGATTTAAGACATCATTTAATGGTTGTTTCAGTACATGGTCATGTGTGTAAGCCAAATACATTCACAGACTGTGTAATACTATAAAACCTACAGAATTAATATTCCATCTTAAATGCAAACTAGCTTAGTGTCATAATAATGGAGTCAGACTTTTTGTTGATTTGTGCTTAACAATTTATAGCTGACAGTTCATATGCAAAATAAAACATCTATATAATAAAAACCCAGTGGTCATAACACTGTAACGACCAAAAACTAATCACCAAGAGGTGACTTGACCCTGGGTCCCATGGCGTGCCAAGTCTGGATCTAGGATGATTCCACTTGTTGGGCCCCTAGTATAGGGATATTTTACCAGTAATCCTTTAAGAAGAACAATATTACTATTTAAATATGACAGATACTTATATTTTTTATTCTAATGTGGATATTTTCAATTTTATAAAATATTTTAGGATCATTGTTTTAACACTGTTATTGTTTACATAGCATGTTTGTATGATGGTTATATATGCCCAGGTAAATATTTGCATTTTCATATTAGAACTATGATGAAGTGCTTGTCTATGAAAGTGTTTTGTAACATTTGCATACCATAGTTTTTTTTTTTAAACAACTACCAATGGGTCTTATGTTTGCTATTGATATTAACAACTAGAAGCAAATTTTTTGAAATATATGAAGTCTTAAATAGATATACTTCATTTTCTAAGTCCAAACATTTTTCTTTTTTAAAATATATTTTATTGATTTTTTTTACAGAGAGGAAGGGAGAAGGATAGTCAGAAATATCAATGAGGGAGAAACATCAATCAGCTGCCTCCTGCACATATTGAGAATGTGCCTGCAACCAAGGTACATGTCCTTGACCGGATTTGAACCTGGGACCCTTCAGTCTGCAGCCCAATGCTCTATCCACTGAGCCAAACTTGTCAGGGCAAATCCAAACATTTTTCAACTTATGCAAATTTGCTTCAAAACATATTGGTCCTCAAAATAATAACATTTACTTTTTTTTTTTTTTTGCTTATTACTCCACTCCACAAAGAATTGATTTCATGGATGAGTTAAATGTGTCACTAAACCTTAAGTTTCTTACATCATCTGATCAAAGAGGCTGAAAGTGAAGTTAATGAATGATGGCTATTACTGGTCCATGGGTGAATTTATGCCATTTTAGTTCATGTATTTCTGCCTATGATTCTACATGATTCAAATTTTCAGTTGATCTTTTGAGGTGAAACTTAAATTTATGTTATTCATTTTTAATTTAACATTTCTATCATGTCTTTTGCTTGTAATATAATTCGAAGTAATTTTAGTGTCTTGTTTACTTACAAAAAATTTAACCGTGGAAATTATATGTCCAAATACAAATGGAAATTTAACAAACCAAAGCACCAAAACATCATTTTAAAATAAAAATTGAAGGTCACAATCCATAGCGAGATACAATTAAGGAGTGGGCATACTGATGTAAATTAGCAAAGATAAGAATCATAATTTTGACCTGTTGTTGAATGAGGAAAGGGCCATTAGTAAATTGATGGAACAAGGGGGTGTATGTGTATCAGGTCAGAAGCACAGTAACTGCACGGAGAGTTTGTCCCACCTAGCTTCACTCTGTCCACAGCGGTCATTGACACCTTTATCTCATTTTCAGGTTGCTTCACTGAGACATCTGAGGTAGCAAAAGGCCAATAATGCAAACTGTGGTAGTACAAAGAACTTGTAGATGGGAACTATCATCCTAAGCTTGTTAGATTGATTTAGTATGCATCTGGGGGTGTGGAGGCTTACATTATTTAGCCCTAGAAAGACATTTAAACAGTAACTGTATGTTTTCAAGCTCAAGTTCCTTTCTAGAGCATCACCAGAAGGACTCTAGAGGTCTTTGGTAAAAATAACTCAAAGGGAACTCACAAGGCCTCAGTGGTGGTCCCATTCTTGGGAGTTCTAGAGAAAGTATTGCAGCTAAAAGACACAGAGGCTGTAAGTGACCTTATTCGTGAAGTTACTCTAATTGGGAAATTCTGAGGGAAAATGATGTCTACAAAACATTAAAAAATGAAAACAACCAAAAAACAGCTCACAGAACCAAACAAGTGTCTCTTCAGCTCATGCTTCAAAGAAGCAGGTGTTGGAACTAATACAAACATAAACACCTGTTTGTGAACATGATGCCATAAATAAGACTGTTAGAGATTAAAAAGAAGAAAACAAAGTAATCTTTCTATAGAAGAGTGAGGTTTTCAGTTATAAACCTATATATTCTCTACTTTGAGTTAATTTTTAATCTTCATACACTAGTAGTGAATGATTGTTTAAAAGGTTTCAAGTTTAAATGTAAACAGTGGCCTTTAGGCTCCTTAACAGAATGATCTAACTTAAAATTGTCAGAACTCTGAGGCTCCCACATGGAACTCAGATTAGAATGGAACTCAACTTATGCAAATTCGGTTCAAAATGTATTGGTCCTCAAAATAATGACATTTACTATTTTTTTTGCTTATTACTCCACTCCACAAAGAATTGATTTCATGGATGAGTTAAATGTGTCGCTAAACATTGTTTCTTACAAGGTCATTGACAAATTATAAAAATCTAAAGGACTCACAGAAGAAGAAAATAAAATATCATGTGTTTTTATGGCATGGACTATGAAAAAGAGATTCAGTCTCTCTTAGTAATCTTAGGTGATTTGCAATAGTCTATCAACACAGGCACATATGCACCTTGTGGGCCAGTGCCCTGAGAAGGAGAAGGGTATGATAAGAGAAAAGAATTGAGTTATCAGAGAGTGGGCCCATATACAGGGAAAAACTTTCTAAAGAACTCCATCAAAAATATTTTATTAAGAAGAAGTAGGAGGAAGAGGGCGAGGGGGCAGAGGAGGAAGAGGAAAATGGATGGAAATAGAGAAGAGCATCAGAGAAGTGTGGTCCAGGTACTGTTTGCAGTAGCCAGAGGCAATATCTTTTTTCACTGTAACACAGAACCACACTTCCTCTGGTTCACTGCTGAATCTTCAGGTGCCACTATACTAAGTTCATAATGAGCAGATGCTTGTTACATGTTTGTGGAATTAATATATTCCTAGAAGTTGTCATATCGTGCACATCTCTGAAAGATGGCCTTGATGAGGAATATTATTTCCCCCAGAATTGGTTTTATGATTTTAATTATAATTACATCTCAATATTGAGTATTGTTTGACCTCTATTAAAACCTAATCTTTGTTTTAAACCTATTAGCCTGGAGATTAAAAAATATATAGTTGTCAAATTCTGAAAATTTGAATATGCTTTATTCTATGAAAAATACCTAGTAGAAAAAATGTGTAAATCTAATATATAATATACACAATATACACTTGTATTTTTTAATTTTTTATTAATTTATACTATGTTTGATTGCCAGAGGCTAAAGCATAACATCAGTTAGCATCAGAGAAAGACATTGGAAAGCCAATGGACTTGGAAATTCAGCAGGGCTGAGTATCAGCACAAGTTTTTTTCCTACTCTGATTGCAAAGCTCAAGGCAATTTCTGAACCTGATAATCTTTACATTGTTTACCTAACTTTACCTTTGATCTACCTGTATGCATTGCTAAAGGGAAAATGTGTATTCAGAGTAAATAAAAAGCAAATAGGACCCACTTTTGTGTGTCTCTTCAAGAAAGAGGTTCCACCTGGTCCCTAATACCTTCTAATCTAAATTCATATTTCTTGTATTTTCATTTAAAAAAATATATTTTATTGATATTTTACAGAGAGGAAGGGAGAGAGATAGAGAGCTAGAAACATCGATGAGAGAGGAACATCGACCAGCTGCCTCCTGTACACTCCCCACCGGGGATGTGCCCGCAACCAATGTATATGCCCTTGGCCGGAATCGAACCCAGGACCCTTGGGTCCCCAGACCGACGCTCTACCACTGAGCCAAACCGGTTTCGGCATATTTCTTGTATTTTCATTTGTGTGCTTGCCCCTCCTTCAGATCCTGAACCTTATAGTGAAGGTCACAGCAATTTATTTTATATTTTTCTTCTGGTTATTTTGGGTTTAATGTAATCTCTTTAATTTATCTGAGAGGAAGCTGAGGTCATTTATTTGTGATATTTCTTCTCTCCTAACCTTCGATAACTCTAAAATAGGGTGATTATTCTAGTTTATCTGGGGTTGGGGTGCTCACTTTAATCATAGGAGCTCTTAAAAGCAAGAAAAGGAGGCAGAAGTATAGACCATAGGTAGGGACATTAGATGAACTTGACACACCATTGCTAGATTTGAAGATGAAGGTAGAGTCTATGAACTAAGAAATGAGAACAGTTTGTAGAAATTGAAAAAGGCAAAACAAAAAAACAAATAAACAAAAAAAACAAAAAACAATTTAAAAATAGATTCTTCTCAAGAACCTCCATAAGAAAAGCTGTCCATCCAAAACCTTGATTTATAAGATAATAGATGTGTGTGTTTAATAAGCACAAATTGCTGTCTGCAGCAATTTGTTACAACAGCAATTAAAGCGGATCATCATGTACACTAATCTTTTCCTCTGTCATGTTTAATCTGCCATCAATCCGATCCACTGTGTTTTTCCTCCCAGACATTGTAATTTTTAGCTCAGAAGTTCAATCAGAAAAAGCAAAGTACCGTAGGTTTCAATCATGTGATTTTAAAGACTGAAATTCATAGACACAGACAACAATGGTACGGTGGCTATCAGAGGGAAGTGGGTTAAGGGATAAGGGCAGCCTAATATATGATGATGGAAGATAGTTTGACTTTGGGTGGTAGACATACAATACAAATACAGATCTTGTATCATAGAAATGTGCACTTGAAGACTATATAATTCTAATAACCAATGTTGTCCTAATTAATTTAATAGAAAAAAAGAAACTTATGGAGTCTACAAAAATGTTTAATTTGGGTCCTTTTATAGCTCTATGACACTATTGAAATTATTCTTCCCTCTATCTTCTTTTTTTAAAATTTTTAATTGACTTCAGAGTGGAAGGGAGAAGGAGCTAGAAACATCAATGATAAGATCAATAAAGAAATTAGAGAGAGAGAGAGAGAGAGAGAGAGAGAGAGAATCATTGATTAGCTAGCTCCTGCATGCCCCCATGCCCCCAATGGGGATTGACCTCACAACAGAGTCATGGGTCTTTGACTGGAATCGAATCGGGGACCCTTTAGTCCACAGGCCAATGCTATATCCACTGAGCCAAATCAGTTAGGGTTCCTCTATCTTCTTGAACATATAGAATAAAGTAGTAAAAACTATTAAATATTCTTATCTCCTTATTGTTTTCTCTGTTGTTTCTGGCTCTGTTTGAATCGACTGATTTTAATGGTCCCTCAACTCCTGACTCTGACTGGGTTTTCCTTCCTTATCCTGTGGCCTGGAACTTGCTCCAAGAAGTAAGTAGGAAGAATTTTAGGGCTCAAATTGTTCATTTTCCAGTTTCCAGTTTCTTAGAAATCACTCCTTTCTAGTATCTAGTACCTGAAGTACCCCATCCCCCATGTATTTTGTTTTAATATTTAATTATTTCATCTGTTCTTTTACTCAATCTTGATTGGGAGCTATGGTCTCACTTGTTGTTCTGAAGTACATCCTCTTAGTCTTTCTTCTACATATTTACACTTACACAGATACATTTTTATTTTTTTAGATTGCATTACATATAAAATATAATGACCAAATTTTCTATTCTTTTAAAGCTCCTTATATTACTCTACCTTTTGAAGATAAATATCTATTCCTACTCTTTTTGTACATGTCTGATTATTCTCATAGAATAAATTGTGACCAATTTAATATTTTTAATATAATTGTTAAGTATGGTCAAATTAGCCCCTTCAAAAATAGGTCTCTTTTACACCAATTGTGATAATTTGAATTAAAATATATCTCTATTTCAGAGATAAAAATTAATTTTAGTTTTAAAATGTTATTGAGACAACATTTAAGAGAAATATGTTCATTTATAAATTATCTGTTTTCTCACTTGCTTTTTAATTATATATTTGTTTTCTTGGTGGCTTATCAAATTTCTTTTTATTTTAAACATAACACCCTGGGTAATATTCATTAAAATGATGTACCAAATTTAATTTTGATTCTTACATTTCAAACAAATATATATGTTGTTTAAATTATTAACATTATCAACTTTCTCTTTATATTAAGGCTTTTGCTCAGAATGTCCTTTAATGAATATTTCCCATCAGTAAGTATGCACTTACCCTTTTATTTGCATTTAATTATATTTTTACCCTTAGTGATATAATTCATTGAAATTTGTGTCTTGATACACAGTGTAGGGTGAAGATAACTTTACATTTTCCTGTATGGTTAATCATACTATTCATCTAGATTTTAATATGTTCAATTATATTTATTGTGTCTAATGTGGTTAAATATACATACCTATTTATATTTTTAAAATTGTACATGATATCAACATAAAAGAATAAATTCAAAATAGTCAAAATAGTAGTATCTAAGAGCATGTAGATGAAAGCATACAGAGTTTTCCTCAATTCACATAGATGCATTACTTTATTTACATGTTATGCCAGCATATCATGTAAGCCATGCACTGAAAAAGTTTGTATAGCTATTTATAATTGGAAATACTATGCTACTGTTTTCTTTACAATCGTTTAGGATTTGTGCTTTTGATATGCTTTGGAGCAGTGTAATCTCTGAGACCATAATCAGGTGCCTGAGGGCATCAAAAGATAAATTTAGCACGTTTAGAATGAATCTAAGATTCAATTGAATAAAGACAGGTATACATATCAGTAGGGCTCTGATAGATTCTAGAAAGATATTCAGACATTGTCACTACTTATTATTTCAATGAAAACTTCCCATATTGAATCAATGAATCAGATAGGCAAATCACTTCATTTTAATAATTCATATGTATTACGAATAAAATGAAATCTTACACTCAGTGAACAAGGTTGCCCTTCATTAAAATGATCTTTTACCTTGTGTCAAAGGTACCTAATTTAAGGCAAAAAATAATGTTGCAGTATAATTGGTTTATATTTCCATGTATATTATTTTATGCATTGAAATTCTGAGATGAGGTTCATAGTATTCACCAGAGTGTCAAAGGAATTACTGGTGCAAAAATTGATGACAAACCTTGGGAGGTATAGATATTTAAAATATATTTTACCATATATCTTATTCATTAAGCAATGGAAGAGGTCAATATTGGTGCAACTGAACCAAGAAGGGAGTTGTGATAATGAGGGAAGGAAGGATGGTGAGGCAGCAATGCCGGTGAGGTTCTCTATTGGTACTGATCTAGAGCATCATTTTCTGTGACCTAAATATCTCTTACTATTCCAGTTCACTCTGCTGTGCTGAAACCATCATAATTTTTCACAAATATCAAGGAGATTACATTAATGTCTCACTTACAAAAACTTACATTTCTTACCTAAGTTTGTGTTGCAGCGTCCCCATAGTTGTGTTGAATACTTTGCGTATATTATAATTTAAAAATCATAACAGGAAAGGTGTATGCTATTAATCATTAATCAGCTGCCTCCTGTATGCCCCACACTGAAGATTGCACCCACAACCCACAACCTGGGTATGTGTCCTGATTGGGAATTGAACCCTTGACCTCCTGGTTTATAGGTTTACAGCTCAACTACTGAGCCATGCCACAGGGGCACAATACATATCTTTTAAGAGAATCTCAGCTATTAGAAATCCTTTTAGGTTCTGTGAAGGTTTTCCTTCTTTGAGTATTTTCCTTTTTCTTGACTACTTGGACTTCTATCAGCATATTAAATTCTAGGTGCTACACAGGATAACTCACAGTTAACAGTGAATGATGCAGGCTTCTGGAAAAAGAGCACTAAAAGCTCCTTAGCCGTCCATACAATTTGGGTTGGCAAGAGAAAGAAAAGGTTTAGGAATTGGAATGTCAGGTAAATGAATAAGGGAAATGAGGGAATGCTAATTTTAATCTTTCAGCGAACAATATAAACTGACTAAAGATAAAAATATTTACACTAATATGTACAATTTTTTTCCTTGTGTAGTGTTAACTTAAACGAGGCAGAAAAAATTAGCCTCATTTTATGTCCCAAATATATACTCTCTTTTTCACTTTACTATTATCATTAAGTACTTACTATCTATTAAATCATTTAATTTTAAAGATAAACTGAGGCCTAGTAAATATTTTAAGAGAATATTTGAGCACAAATCAGTTGGAATCAGGGAGTGCCGAACTGGAATTGGTTAGGAGGCTTTGCCACAGCGGCCAGAGGAAAGACTTACAGAGAAAGTGCAGAAGCGAAGTAAGGAAATCACTGATTGGCTATATGCTGACATTCAATAAGTTCCTGGTATTTGTCTGAAAAGAACATCAAAATCTGGAACTTTATATCTTTCCACTGCAGGGTATAATTCAGGGATGGAAATCTTGTTTATTAAAGACTGGCAATGGGCTGCTTGCTGAGTGAGGGAGAGAGATTAGAGAAGAGTGAAGAAAAGGGAGAGAGAAGGAAAGGGGAGACAGGAGAAGTGATAAAAGAGAAGAGAGAAGAGACACTAAGCACTGAAGCTTTGAGTTGTTAGAGAATGGTTAATAGCAATAGTTAAGGCTTTTTGTATTGAAAAAAATAAAAAAGGCTGTTTGACCTTCAACACAAAATGGAATTATTCATAATAAAATATAAATAAATGTTATATTATAAATAACATTTTTTTGCACACTGGACCATCTCACGCCTCACAAGACTGTCTTGACTTTAAAAAATATATATATATTTTATTGATATTTTTACAGAGAGGAAGGGAGATAGAGAGCTAGAAATGTCGATGAGAGAGAAACATTGACCAGCTGCCTCTTGTACACCCCCCCACTGGGGATGTGCCCGCAACCAATGTACATGCCCTTGACCGGAATCGAACCCGGGACCTTTCAGTCTGCAGACCGACGCTCTACCACTGAGCCAAACCGGTTTTGGCAAGACTGTCTTGACTTGACTCATGAGGACATAGAATTAGGTGCAGCTAAGCACGGTGCAGTGCATATCCCCACCAAACTCCGGTGCAACGCGTACCCCCACCAAATTCTTCCTTTACCCCTGGGGGTACTCGCACCACACTTTGGGAAACACTGAAAGTTTCCCTGCCTAGTCATAGCCATTCAGCCAGCATGTCAGGATCACCCTGAAAGCTAGATCAAATTATTAGTGCCCTGAACTCAGTCAATTTTGACCCATCTCTACCATGGGTTTAGGCATCAGTAGTTTGAAGGAGTACACAAGTCATCGTAAAACACACCAAATTTGAGGACTACTCTGTTAAAGAAAAAAATGTGACAAGGAGTGGATGGAACAGGCCTATAGCTGCACACCTAGAGCTTCTGACCCAGCAGGTCTGGAGCTCAGACCAGGAGTTGGCAATGTTTGGCAATTCCCTGTCCACCATTATCCCCAAGGCATGTGGTTCTTAGTCTAATAATAAAACTGAGAAATGATCTGGAAATGAGATACATTATGGCTGATGTTGGTCACAGATAATGGATAAATATGAAATATCTCTAATAACAGTTTTGTGAAGGTAGTTTTTATCATATTAGTAATTTTAACTGAATTAGTGACTGCATTGGGGTCATAGAGAGTTAAGGGGAACTGTTTTATATAGTATGTGGATGCAACCTGTTCTAGGGGTCTATCTCTTGTCTTTTCCTTTTCCTGCTTGCCAGTCTGGGTTTGTGACTATGGGAGGGAGAGAGAAAATGACTAAAATTGTAATATAAGATTATAACCAGGAGAGTCAGGATAAGCAAGTAGAAAAAAAAAATACCCTGGGTTCTCTCCAGAGACTTTTAAGCATTTCTCAACAACATTAACCATATTAGATCCATTTATTTGACCAAGAAAAAAACAACAATAAAAACCCATGTATGAATGTATATACTTTATGTTCTTCACAGCCAAGGAGCTTTACAATGCATTCTTCCCTGAACAGCCCAGCCCCGTAGATAACAAAATTTGCCAATGTAGAACTGCCTCTTTGTTTGTTTGTTTGTTTTTGCTAGTGGCAATCAGGCACAGTCTTCATTACAAATATATTGTTAAACATAATTTCCTTTTGTTGAACAGTGATATAGAAATTGGGCAGTGTTTCATGCTTTGGAGAAATGAACAGTTTAGGGGGAAAATTCATTTGCTGATTTTTAAATCACCAGAACCTGTACGTTGTATATCCAAATCAATTAAATATAGAACATTTTCAAATTTTATTTGAACCAAAATAGTTTGATGCCCCCCCCCCCACACACACACACGTGTGAGTTTTGATCTCTATGGATTTCTGTTAATAAGAAAGTGCTCCCAATGTCAGCACTGACTTGGCAGTGTTTGGGTGGTAGTGATAAGGTGATTAGTTATTTCAGGGCCCAATCTATTACGAGGGGAGATCAGTTTTCATGAAAGAGGCTTTGTTGTATTATACAAACTTTGTAATGAGTTTGATTTTTATTAAAATGTCAAATAATACTATTGGAAAACCTGTCTATACAAGAGTTTTGAACTACAAAGTATCCTTTGAGAAGTCATCCATTTTATCCGTCTTTTACTGTGAAGATTTTATCAGCCTTTCCACATAGTACCACTCATGAAATATGTTCTGTCAGTGAATATCTTTCTCTGTAGCCTGCCCCTGGTGCATAAGGCTTTTGAACCCAGACTTCTTCAGTTTTATTGGGATTGCATGCCTCATTTGGCATCTTTGCCAAACGGCCCGTGATTTATTATACATCCCGGGGCTGAGCTCACTGAGCACAATCATTGGCCCCAGAAGGCTCTGGAAGCTCTTCTGAGCCTTAGCATTTTATGTGAGATCAGATTTGAGAGTTTAACATTAGCTTCCAGACTTCTTATGATTGAAGCATTTCTCAATACATTTAACTATACTAGATTTGACCACCCTAGGTTAACTCTATTCAACATGACTCCATCCATGACTTGGGTAAATAGAAAAAAAAAAAACCAAAAAAAAACCCAACTAGTAAGTTACTGCTAACCACACCATGACCAAAACTTCACCAGGGGTTACAAGATCCAAGTAGATACACTTGCTTCATAGTTGCCCATGGTGAATTCTATTGATAATGCAACACAGCATATTTTTAATAGTCTGAGCCACACAACGGGGGCTATTGATAAAAAAAGGGATCCCGAGTCCAGTAAGTTTGAGAAGTGCTGTGTAACCTCCATCTGGCAGCATTTGCCTCCAAAGCCCGGGGATGGGTTTGATCCTAACACATGCTCTAATACACTTACAACTGATTACATTATCTTTAACACATGGTTGTTTAAATTTCCTACATTACAATGTTTTCACATATAGCCTTTTCATATTAAGCTGAACTCTTACCACTGGGACATAATTTTGGAAATGCTAGTATAGAAAACCATTGGAGAATTTGATATGTTTGATGTGCAATCCCAATATTGTTCCAATGTCTATTTTCTTAAATGATGTGTTTACCAGTGAAGTTGGTATTTTGTGGTCTTTGATCCCACGAGGCACTAGGCAGCCAGAATCAAAATGGGATACTGAAGATATATGTAATACTTTGAACAATAAAGATTTTTTTCCTAAAAAGATAGCTAGATATGTTTTGAAAGACTACTTCAAGACATAACACAGCCCATAGAGCTGTGTTTGGTTTTAACATTCCTTCAGCCAGGAACCCTGTGCAAGCCACCTGGGCCACATTTTGTTTCATGAGCAATTTAATTAATATAACTCATGAGCCATGCTTAAACTTAATGGATAGACAGAGACTGCAGAAAGTAGATGTGAGATTACAGCCCGGATGAAAGAATTGCCCTGTTGTTGCCTTTATACAGCTCTGTTGTTAATAGAAAAGTCCTTTCTGGGAATCCCAATGAAATGGCTGTAAATGGCTATCCACAGGATAGATAAAAAAGAAAGACAACAATTTGGCAAAATTGTTGAAATGAAGGGTGGGGGATGATAAGAAATGATATACAGATAAACGACGAATATTTCATCTTAAGAGACATGGTGGTAAAATGGGTTAGCAGTAAGGATTGGAGTTATATTATTTCTATATCTAAATAGATGAGTTAGGCTAATGCTATTAAGGCAGTGATGCCCAATAAACTTTTAGGGTCCCAGGCTACTATCTAGTCACTACTGTGCCATCGCTTCGGTGTGCCCTCCAATTCGTGGTCAAAGGTAGCCATTATCAGATTGTATTTCTGGTAGTGAAATGGTGAATTAGATAATGAAGATACAAGTAAAAGGTACGTGCCAATTATCATTTAAGGAGTTTTTCTTGGAAAGTTGCCTCCATCCTCTTGGGCAGGGCTTAATTATATGGCCAAATTGAATTGCGAGTAGGACAAGTAATATAACTTTTATTCTGGGAAATCATAATCCAGGTCAAATTTTACCATTTGACAATCCATTTGGCTACTTGTGCTCCATCTCCTTGTTGCATTCAGCTGAAATTCCAAGATAGCTAGATAATGCACATTTCTTGCTTAAGACAGTGTATGGGACTTCATCTTATTCAATTACTTATAAATGCAAGGTCAAGTCATCTGCTATCACCACTTCTAATATACATGTATAGAGTAGAAACAGGATTGCCACACTTAAAAACTCTCTCTTGGAAAAGTAGTCACTGCTCTTTCGCAAATACCACTTCCTTCAGAGATGGACTAGTGAGTACTTCATTTTTATCAGTGGAACAAAGTATTGGTGACCTTCTGACTGCTTCTGCTGCTGTGATCTAGGAGGATCTCCCCTCATGTTTATCCTCTGTGAGCACCTGGTTCAGTATCATGGGCGACTGTTCTCCTCCATTGTACCTCATGGCCAGTCACATCTAATGTAGACATGGGGACTTAACTCTTCTTTTTTTTGGAGATGACCAGCTTTCTTGGGATGTGGGTTTGAAAACCCAAGGATGTTTTAGATGTGAACACACCCAGGTATTTGTATATCAGGCTTGCAGATTTTTGGAAAACATGATTTCTTCATGAACTTAGTTGACTTCTCAGTGATTCACTCCTTGCCAGTTCCCCGAGTAATTAATCATACCCCCATAGCTTTCAAGCCACATATTTTACCACCTGGTTTCTAGATATATGTTATTAATTTCTCATTCTTCTTTCTCCTTCTGCCTCAGCAATAAAACGGAAGGACAACTGTAGAGTTCTCTACATGCTGGGACCTGCGCAGCCATCTTGTTATAATCTGCTGGTCCACCTCATCATCGCCGATCTACTGATTCCCCTCCTTTGTCTGAAGCAGTGATGAGACCTGTATTCCTCTCCTGCCTGCCCCGTGAGCTTCAAGCTGGAACCCAAACTCCTCAGGTTGCAGCCTGCTGGTGCCCTTCCCTTCCTGAATGCTTGTCCTATGGCGTTGAGCTCGCTCAGCTACACCTCTCAATTGCATGATGTCTTGTGATGAGGAAATAAATAATTTATATCTCTATATCTATTAACATATTTCTATATATCTACAAATACACAATCTCTGACTGCTGCTTCTCTGGTTTAGGCATTTAAGGATTTCCCAAACAAGGGTCTTGAGTAGGAAGGCAGTACCTTTACTCTGAGTTTGCTATTGCACTGGTCTCCACTGAGTGGTAAAAAACTTTTAATGGAAGGGCCTCAAAAAAACCTCTGGGCATCAGTCAGTCTCCTACTGAGGGGGGCTGCTTAAGAGCCATGGAGGCTAAATGCCTCAGGGAAGACTTTTACCTTTTCAGATCCACAGGCCCCAGCAGATTAGACTCTCATTCTGTTTCCAGTGCTGCCTCTGAACAGAAAGTGCCTCGCTGGTGCCCTCCCCGTGCAATACGTGGGGAAAGGCTAGCTCAGGCAATGTGCAGCTCTCCTTAGGGGTTTGCTAAAAGTAGCAAGAAGCAGCCAGCCAAAAAAAAACCACCAACACTGGAGTTAAAAAAAAATCTCTTAGGATTTTCCCTAATGTTACTATAGGAGTTAAGATGTGCTCTGTCTTCTGAGAAACACTAGGGCAAACTTTTACCAGTTTTGTCTAGGTCAGAGGTCGGCAAACTGTGGCTCACAAGCCACATGCGGCTCTTTGGCCCCTTGAGTTTTTAGCAAAGGCCAGCTTAGGAGTACCCTAATTAAGTTAATAACAACGTACCTACCCATATAGATTAAATTTAAAAAATTTGGCTCTCAAAAGAAATTTAAATCGTTGTACTGTTGATATTTGGCTTTGTTGGCTAATGAGTTTGTCCACCACTGGTCTAGGTATATTTAGCTTTCAGATGACAATAGCTCAATCATGAAACACCCTGACCTACCAGTTCCACTAAGCAAATGCTATGAGTTTAGGTCCTGTTATCTATAACTTACCTATTTCTAGGTACTAAACCTATATTAGTTGGGACTAGGTTATCATGTGGGTGCTAGTATCAGCTATAACCAGTAACCATTTAAAAGTGGCTTGAATAAGACCCAGAGTTTTTGCTCCTATGCTCAAGGTATTTAGAATTAAACCGTGTCAAGGCTGGTATGTTTTACCAGGGGGCGAGATAATTCAGGCTCTGTCTATCCCAGTTCTCCGTGATTTTCCCTCCCAGGGTCATTTCATTGTCTACAGTGGCAGCTGGCTCTAGCCATTCAATCACATTCCAGCCAGCGGAATTGGAGAGGCCAACGGAAGAACACAACTCTCTTTCAAGACACGTGGTGAAGTGGAGTAATTACTTCCCCTAACATACTCGGTGGAGGAGCAGTCCCTCTTCATGCCACTTAAGTGTCATGTGTTCTGTAAAGTAATGAGCTGGGGGAATAAACAAAGACAAGCTCTGGATTCCACACACAGCAGCCGATCCAGCTGTAGAACAAATGCAATCCTGCTGTTTCAGAGGAAGGCGGAGTTCTTTTATAGCTTCACCCATTTCAGCACATCTGAACCTGACAGAGACACAGGATGTTTTAGGCACTCATCATAGTCAACTCTAGGCAGTTGCTTCTCTATATTCATTCCAAAGTTGGTGATGTTAAAGAAAATAAAGTTATAATTGGCTTTCGCTTTGTGTGTTGAAACCATGGTTATTTTGTTAAGTTAAGCCAAAGATTAAAAATAAATAAAAATGAAATTTAGATTTTAATATTGCTCTGAAGTTCAGTTGTGAAAAGGAAAAAGAAAAAAAAGTTATTTATATGAAGGACTGTTTAGGTTTTGACTTACTGTGGGAAAGCTCTGAGCCAGACAAGGTAATGATTATACTAAATTGGAACTTAATATTAATGTTTGTTGTTAAACTGAAAAATATCTAATTCAGGTTATCTGGAGGTTACTGAGAATTCCTTATGTGTATTGCTAAACAGTTTCTTCTAAAAGGACATGTTAACTAGGTTGAATTGACACTTTTCAAACTTCCTGGCCTTGGTACACAGACACAAAACATGGTTTCATTTTGAAGACGGACACCAGCTAAATGGCACTATAGAATAGACCTGGACACAGAGAACCAAACTCTATTGTGATAGGAAATTTAGTTTGCATTTCTTACTGAATTAGGAAAGCCCAGTGTGCTTTTATTGTTTTTTTCAATGCCATGAATTATCAATATAAAATAGATTTAGAACATTCAAATTCTCATAATATGGTGAATTCAATATCCAGAAATTCCACCTAATACAAAACACTAAAATATACTAGAGAAAATAACAATGTCAGAAAATCTTCAAGAGAGAAAAAAATGAAAGTACTTATCCACAGATCTAAACTACCATTAAGATCAGTGGATGATATGGAGCTAATATTAAATCCCTGGTGACAGGAATGTCTATATTAATAAGCCTCATTTAGGGCTCTGAGAACTAACCTCATTAGGCAGGCCCAATTAAGATCCCTGTGTAATGCTTAAATGATTACAAACTTGGTGAAAATTTGCATCAGAAAATAGTAAGGATACTTTCTTATGTTGGTTTTGGACCACAGTATAAAGAATAGGATTTGTTATGAATTCTTAGCTGTGCACCAGGGAAAAGCTGTCGTGTAGGTAACCACCTATGAGATGAAAAACTGTCAAGGGATCATTTATTTTAAAGTGATATCTATTAAAAAGTGCCTTTGGCTTTTTGGAGGAGGGTAACACATGTTCCCTTGGTAGGGATACACCTTCAACCCAAGCTCTAAAGAATTCTCACTAGTCTGAAGTTGTTAAAACAAAAACAAAAACAAAAACAGGAGGAAACATATCCTGCAAACAGTCAGAAGAAACAACTAAGAGCTAAAATAAATTTCCGAATCATCACACATTCAAATAATGGATATTGGAATGTCTGGCTATCATTTATAATATACAAGATTAAATAATGCTTAAGTAAATAAAAAATTATAATCTGCTATAGAAAATAAAACACAAACATATTCAGTTATAGTTGCTATTAAGAACTTAGAATTCTGGAAATGAAACATATAATAATTAAAGTTAAGACGCAATGAAAAGTTCAGAGAAAACTGCAAGTAAATTAGGATATAGTACAGAAATCCAGAGAAAGAAAATATGAAGTTAAATATGAAGGTAGTGAGAATAACAGATGTTTTATTGAATTTGAGATTATAGAAAGGAAACTTTTGAAATGAATATTGATTGAAATTTTCCAAAAATGGATAAAAGGAACCAATTTTTAGATTCACAAATTCCAACAACTTTAAGTAAGGTAAATAATAATAAATCTACACTAAAACATGCTATAGTGAAACTAAGGCATAAACTGGACATCTTGAAACATTAAAGCAAAATAAGTAGAAAATGAGATGTTTGAAATTCGTGTACATTAAAGGGAATTAATTAGAGGAAATGTGTTAATATTGCTATTTGCCCTTTCTCTATAATAGAAGTGTCAGAGATGAAAGAAAATTAGTAAAGTGTATATGAAAATCTCCCTCCTGTCAGAGTTTGAGGGGTACTTTGGGACCCAGAGTCAAGTCCCTGCCCACATGCGTGCACCTTGAAATCACACATGACCCAGACCCGGCCGGCCCCATCCCTGTCAAGCCCCGCAGGGTGGAAGGGCACACAGCCTTAGGCCTCCCAGCCTGGCGCTGGGTGGGTGGGTGGGGTACCCGCAACCTCAGGTTCCTCATCAATCTCTGCTGGGCAGAGGGCACAGACTCATTCCTCTGGCCCTGGCACCGGGGAAGGGGGTACGGCCTCAGGTCCCTCAGCCCAGCCTCAGGTACCCAGGCCCTGAAGCAGGGCCTCGAGTGCATGAGGGCAAGAGGGCATGGGAGCATGATGGCATGATGAGCATTTGCATATTAGCTCTTTATTGTATAGGATTCCTAAACTAGATGAATAAACAGGCTATAACAGACTTGAACAATGCACACTTTTCTTTTTAAATTTAGCAAATATTTTTCTCCTAAGTATCCAAAGAACGTCATGAAAACTGATCAAATGTCATGATCAGAGACATGAAAACTGATCCAATGAAAACTGATCAAAGAATCATTTCATACAGCTTAGAAATTACCCAATTCACCAGAAATAATTGCCCATATATTTGGAGATTAAAAACAAGACAGAAAAATATAAAAAAGTAAGCATATAGAGATTTAAGTAAAAATTTAGTGTCTTTTTATATTTTGACTAGAGGCCGGTATATGAAAATGCATTCACTGGGAGAGTCCCTCAGCTTGGCCTGCCCCCTCTCACAGTCCACGAGCCCTCACGGGATGTCCTACGGATGGCTTAAGCCACAGTCTGGCCTCCCTCTTCCGGAGGCGACCTCCTGATCAGGGGAAGGCAACACCCCGTCACACCTCTGCTGCTGCCACTGCTGGCTTCCCTGGCTGCCTGAGCCACGGCCTGGCCCTCATTGCCTGAGACTCAGGCCCTCACAGTGGCAGCCACCATCCGTGGGCCGGCCCGAGCCTCAGGCCAACCCTGGCAGCTGCTCTGGCTTTTCTGGAAGGACATCCAGAAGATATTGGCTCTAATTAGCATATTACCCTCTTATTAGTATTGATAAATACATACTTATTATCAATTGAATGATATTAACACAACTTGAATACATGAGTTATCTTCTAAAGTTCATAACAACACCTTTTAAATATGCATCATTCCTTCCCCACTGAAGATAAATCAACGGAGACTCTTCACTGTCAAACCATTCACCTGTTGGATACAAGGATTAGCCTAGGAATGGGATTTAAACCTCTTGATTTTCTATATTGTGTTCTGTATCTTAAAAACCTCTTTCACCCTCACTTCTTCTCACACACTCAGAAAAATCTCGTCTTCTTCTTCATCAATCTCAGTAATCTGCTGCTTTTTGCAAATGTAGCCATTGATTTAGGCTGGTTGAAATAAATCTTCACATCTCTATTTACACATCAACAGCTGGGCTTTGGAGGGAGGGTGTGGGCCCCGAGACAGGCAGAGTAAGTGCCATTTCAAGCTCTGTTGGCTTTCTGGACCATGGACAAATCGTTCACATGTTACATAAGAAACGTCCAAACCTGCAGAGAATTTTTATGAGTTTATTTGAGCCAAACTGTTGACGTATACCAGAGAACAAGATCTCAGATGCTCTGAAGAAGAACAGTTTTGTAACTTTTTTTCATGCATTTGAAATTAAGGAGGGGAAGTAAGCAAGATTAGATTGCTGTGGAACACAGTAAGAAGCGGGTCGAGTTATAGGACAGTTAACAAGTCTATGTAATCTCTTGAGTGTCGCTACCCACTTTGAGGGCTATTATTTCTGGTACTTCAAAAGTGTGTTAACCTAAATGCACAAGAAAAATAGACAGGCTGGCTTAAAACCTTTAAGAAGCTATATGCCTGAGGAGTGACTACCCACCATGACCTGACTAGTTCAAATCTTAGTTTCTCCATTATGCAAGAGAAACACTAACACTTACTTTGCAGGGTTTTTTGGAGATTAAAATTCTGTAATCACAGCACCAGGTTCATAGTAAGGATCCTGTTAAATATTTGGTAGTAAGAAAAGTTAAAAATCACGAAGGGGATCTCATCTTAAATTTGATGTCATTTCTGATTGGATATGTCACACTTGTAATTACTTAAATTTCTAGACCCAAGTATTCTTTATCTCTAAAATAAGAATAGTGCCCTTATTGTTGTGATAAGAACAAATGAGATACTATGCAGGACAAATTGCAGTCAGTATTGCTATTTCTTTATTTTGTGTTATTTTCATTAATTAAAAAAGGACTTGACACCCAAACTGATAAAAAATGTGTCTTGATAAAACTGCAGGAGTTGTGATGATTGACAAAGGTAAGATCTTTATTTCTAATTAGGAAAACAATAACTTGTAAAACTAGCTCATTGTGCATGGGTCTATTAGACTAGATTAATGAGAGGAAAAGACATCTTTTTTAATGAACTTGAACACAGGTAACTTGAAGTGTTTCTCATCACTCCTTCTCGGTACATTCATTCCGTATGAAAAGATAATTTCCAGACATAAGCCATTACACCAGAAAAATGCTTTTTAAATGTATCAGTGTCAGTGCTTTTAAACTGCCTATATTGATTACTCTGAACACAAGAATGCAACTCTAAATGTCAGCAAAATAATACTTATAGATTTGATAGAATATCTTTGAATATCTCTTATTATCTTTTTTTAATCAATCCTAGATTAGTTTTATTTGGTTCAAGAGCTTATTTGGGTGGCAGAATCTCTTTTATTTTATTATTGTTTTTTTTTTTTAATCTTTTGCTTTATTGGTTAAGGTATTACATATGTGTTCTTATCCCCCCATTACTCTCCATCCTCCCACTCATGCCTTCTCTCCCTTGTTGTCTGTGTACATTGGTTAGGCTTATATGCATGCATGTGTATGAGCCCTTTGGTTGATCCTTCCCCTTCCCCTCACCCTCCCCTACCTTCCCTCTGAGATTTGATGGTTTGATCGATGCTTCTCTGTCTCTGGATCTGTTTTTGTTTATCAGTTTATGTTGTTCATTATATTCCATAAATGAGTGATATCATGTGATATTTATCTTTCTCCAACTGGCTTATTTTGCTTAGCATAATGCTCTCTGGTTCCAGCCATGCTGTTGCAAATGGTAAGAATACCTTCTTTTTTACTGCAGTGCAGTATTCCACTGTGTATATGGAATTTTTTAATCTACTCATCTGCTGATGGGCACTTAGTCTGTTTCCAAATTTTATCAATGGTAAGTTGTGCAGCTGTGAACATAGGGGTGCATATATCCTTTCTGATTGGTGTTTTTAGTTTCTTGGGATATATTCCTAGAAGTGGGATCACTGGGTCAAATGGAGGAGTCTCTTTAAAAAACAACAGTCTCTAACATTAATTTGGGGCTAAATTCTTGATAAATTATAACCCATCTGGGCCAAATCTGTCTGTGTGCATGACTTTGTAATTACGGTTTTTAAAATAAAGTTTTATTGAAGCACAGTCATAGCCCTTTGCTTAATTATTGTCCATGGCTGCTTTTGTGCTAAAGCAACTGATAGAACTGTTTCACTCTCTGGTACTATTAGTAATTACATTGACTACCTGGCCTTTCACAGAAAGAGTTTTCCCACCCCTGCTCCAAGATTAAAATGAGTGAAAAAGATGTAATATTATAATGTTTAAAAAATAATATGTTTAATGATGGAATGGCTGGTAGAACGACCAGTCACTATGAGGTGTACTGACCACCAGGGGGCAGATGCTCAATGCAGAAGCTGCTCCCAGACTGTAGGCTCCAGGCCAGCCAAGGTGGTGTCAGCGCCCCCGGCTCCCAGATCACCCTGCCAGTTGCCCTGCAGAGGGAGGTGACTGGCAGTGACAATATGGGACAGGACTGGGAATCAGTGGCACCAGGCCAGGAAGGTGGGTGCCACCCTCCAACCCCACAATTGCCCTGCTGGTTGCCCCACAGATTGGCCCTGATTGCAGGCCAGGCCTATAGTTTCATGCACCAGGCCTCTAGCATGCATGTTAATTATTTGGTTAATCTCTTCCCACACCCACACCACTTCTCTCTGGGATTCATCAGTCTGACACATGGGTTTCTTTCAACTTGCTTCCAGTGGCTAAGTATCTCACAGGGTTAGCATCAGAATGAGTTCACATTGCAGGCTTTTAGTTATTGGGAAATAAGAATAAAACCTATTATAGCTATAGTATTAATTTGTGTCACTCATTTTTGCAGTTGTGAAATATTGATAAAACCAATTACATAATGGTAGAAAATGATTTCATGTATTGTGTCCTGATTGGATTAGCAAATTTCATATATCACTCACAAAAATGAAAGAGTACAGATTTGTTGCTTAATACAAGCTCTTGTTGGAAATGCACTATAAAATTAAACATTGTGGTCTATTACTTTCAGTTTCACAGACAATCTTATTCATACTGCCATGTACTGTATTTGAACCTAGAAAAGTCAGGGAATGCCCAGCCAGTGTTGCTCAGTAATTGAGCATTGAATTGTGAACAAAGTCACAGTTTATTCCCAGTCAGGGCATGTGCCTGGGTTTCAGTCTCAATCCCCAGTTATGGGGCATGCAGGAGGCAGCTACCAGTGTGTTTATCGTTGATTCTCTCTCTCTCTCTCTCTCTCTCTCTCTCTCTCTCTCTCTCTCTCTCCTCTCTCTCTCCCTCTCTCTCTAAAATAAATGAAAACGTATATTTTTAAAAAGATAATATAATAATTTTGCATTTTAACAAGTAATTCATTAAAACAAAGAAAATCCAGCACGAGTAGACAATTCAAGTCTAATTTGTGAGAGTTGAGTGATCACATTTCATGGCTCATTTATTAGGAAATGCAGGTTATGGTTTCACAGGTCTTCGAGGCTATGTTACTAATGAAGCAATTTGCTCTACGTCCAGTCCCATTTCATTTGCTGTCATCAAAGATTAAAGAATGCCGCGCGGAAGGGTCACTCTGGATTAGCACCTTGTCTTTGCAGAGATCCCCACTTAGCAGAGAAGGATTTTAATTTGTGTTCTGGGCGATGCCACAAGTAAAAGGTATTCAGCAGCAGTAGTATTGTCTAAATGTTTCATTAAGCAGCTATCATTGAAGAAGACAAATGTGGAAACATCCCCAAGTGAAACAGTCTCTTCCTATGGCTCTGAAAGTTACTTAACACAGGACTAGAAATACCTCAAAGCAATCTCCAGAGAGGAGGGAAGCAAATCAAGCAAACAAATAGAAGATAATAATAAGCAGCAAGTAAACCTGGGAGTTTTAAAAGAACCTTTAATATTTAAGGAAAAAGAGCTGTGATAGATCAACTCCTCTGTTTCCAACAGCTTCACTGGAGGAGTTCTTCTTAGTTGAGACAAAGTAATGGCAAAGACCTCTTATATGTCTCTTCTTGTCTGTTTTATAGAACCCAATATCTATTTTATATGTCTCTGTTAGAGTAAGTTGCTAAAAAAAAATAAAAGATAATAAATCACACAATGGCACCCGCTTTGTAAAATGAGGCATTACCAACAACTGTCAGAAGCATGAAATACTGTTTAAAATATAAATGTTTATTGATTTCAGAGAGGGAGAAAGAGATAGAAACATCGATAATGAGAGAGAACCATCAATTGGCTGCCTGCTGCACACACTCTGCTGGGGATTGAGCCCCAACCGGGGCATGCGCCTTGACTGGGAATTAAATTGTCATCTCCTGGCCCATAGGTCGTCGCTCAACTACTGAGCCATGCCTCCTGGACATGAACCATTTTGTAATGAAAAATTCTATTAAGTCGTACGGTTGCAAGAGAAATTGGTGGGGCTCTTGGGGTACCATTGACCTAAGCATTTTCAGAAGCCTCCATGGGAGAATGAGATGTGGTAAAATACCTTCTTTGTGTGTGTGGAGTTGCATTCCTCAGGTTCCAAAAGTCTCATGTCCCTTAGTCCAGCTCCAAAAAAGATGCAGCGGGGGTTCCGGGAGAACCAAACGCAGGGCCAGTGTCCAGAGCTTTCATTTCATGCTGCAGCCAGTCCGGTTCAGCATCAGGCTGATTAACGTCAATTAGTCCATCGTGTGTGGTGAATGCAGGGGAGTGAGCGCCCTGCTACAGGAGTCAGGCAAGAAGACAAGGGAGAGAGTGAAGAGAGCATGCTCCTTTGTCCAGGAGTTCAAATATTCAGGATTTTCGCCCTTGCAGTGGCCACCCCAATGATGGCCACTGACTTGTTCCCAGGTATGACTAACAGATAAGCACCTTTTCATGTTACCCAGACCTTCCTGGGCATGCATCTACTATCTAGTCTTTCCTCCACTCTTTTCCTTTTAAATAATAAGCAGATTATCACAATAGTATCAGTAATTTACCTCTTCTTTAAAATAAATTTATTATTGTGTATACTATGAATAGCCTCCTGAACAAAGAAGTGTGTGTGTGTGTATCACTGTTTTTAAAATTTAAAATATAATAATATACATGATGATGTTATTGGTGTTTCCTTCCACATTTTAAATTCACTCATCTTTTCAGCCTTATGAGAAATTTCACTTTAGAGCAATCTGATGCCACCACTTCTTGAGCCATTCTGGTATTCAATGGTGAGAATAGGCTTACTTCTAGATTCCTTTTGGAAATTTCTGGCCAACACCTAGGAAAATTTTAGGTTTAATTTTCTCTATTTTACTAAGTCGGGTTGAAATATCCAATATTGTGTGGTGTTTTTTAAATATTCATAGCAACTTTATTCTATTTAAAAATGTATTTTTATTGATTATGGTATCACATAATTATCCTTATCCCCCTATTCCCATCCCAAACCTCTCCTTACATATTCCCCCACCCCCCTGTTGTCCATGGCCACTGGCTAGGCCCATGTGCATGCTCACAAGTCCTTTGGTTGATCTCTTCCCCTTACCCCCAGCTTCCCCTACTTTCCCTCTGAGGTTTGAGAGTCTGATTGCTGCTTCTCTTTCTCTGGGTCTGTTTTTGTTCACCAGTCTATGTTGCTCATTATTTCCTCTAGATGTGTGAGGTCATGTGATCCAAGAAATACCCTTGTGATGGTTGCTTTTAATCTATTTGTCTTTTAAGGTATGTGCCTTAACACACACACACACACACACACACACACTTTTATTCTATTTTTGCAAAGTTTTTGTATTACCTATCTTGGTAGCAGGTACAGATAAAAAAAACTGCAAAATAAATCCTTCAGTGGCCTCCTCTCTAATAAAACTAGAGAAAAGAGAAGAGAGAAATTGAGACTTAAGAAAAATAGATTCATTTCTGCATGACAGATATGTTACAGTTTTGACCCTACATAATTTTTTATTCATATTGGGGTTTCTATATAATTTTGTAGTCAAATAATGTAAACATATGAGAATGCTGGGTGAATTGAAATGCTGATTTAAATAGAGTGCAAAGGCAGAAACTTGAACTCTCATAATGCTGAATCAACACCATCTGGTGTGTTGGGACAGATCAAGAAATATCAAAATGGGGAAGCCATGCAGGCTTAAGAGAATAGCCTCATAATAGTTTGTAAGCAGAATGATAGCTGCCGGGGAAGAAAATTAAACAATTAGTGGAGATCATGGCAAGAAGGCAAGAAGTCTAGTGGGATAGTGGGGCCCACCAGTGAACTGTAAGAGGCTGCTCTGAGAAAGGTTGGGATATGGAATCAGGGTAGTCCAATAATGGCTATAGGGAGATCCATACCTTGGATATATAATTTAGAATCTACAATTAAGGAAAGCTGCCGATTTCAGCATGGACTAGAAGCAAATGCTAGGAACATAAGCATTTGGAAATCTAAGACTAGGGAACAGCTCCCATTCTGAAAAGGGAATACGAAGATAAGGCACATTCTAATCCTGAGTAAACTTGGGTGCATGAGATTGGCCCAAAGGGCCTGAAGTAATCAACTTAGGGATGCAGGAACTAAGGATGCAATAGAAAAAATTGGGGAGAAAAATAACAAAGTAAACTCCCAGTGACAAGACAGCACACGTATCCAATCAGGAACTATTGATAAATCTAATTTAATGCTAAACTATTGAGCTACTGGCCTGAGCTGCTTTAAAACAGAGTTCATGCCCCCACCAAAGTGGCTCAGTTGGTTGAGCATCATCCTGTGCACTGAAAGGTTACTGGTTGATTCATGGCCTGGGCACATCCCGGATTGGGGCCCATATAGAAGGCAACCAATTGATGTTTCTCTCTCACATTGATGTTTCTCTCTCTTTCTCTCTCTCTCCCTCTCCTTCTCTCCCTTCTCTCTGTAAGCATGTCCTTGGGTGAGGATTTTAAAAAAATGTTAAAAAAACAAAACAGGGCTCATTTTGGATTTGAAGAGGCTTAGTTGTTTTTTTTAAAATATATCTTATTGATTTTTTTTATGGAGAGGAATAGAGAGCTAGAAACATCGATGATAGAGAAACATTGACCAGCTTGTCTCCTGCACACCCTCAACCAGGGATGTGCCCGCAACCAATGTACATGCCCTTGACCGAAATCAAACCTGGGACCTTCTAGTCCACAGACCTACACTCTATCCACTGAGCCAAACCAGTTTCAGCTGAAGAGGTTTAGTTAATAGATATTGCATAGAGTCAGTGGTGAAAATCAATGGAAAACTGAAGGTTAGCTTAATGGAAATGATACATTTTTATTTACCTTGAAACATTTCTTATTTTCTGTCTCCTTACTTACAATGTGTCACCTTAGTCATTATTATTTTTAAATTTTTATTGATATTAAAGAGGATGGGGGAGGGAGAGAGAGATAGAAACATTAATGATGAGAGGGAATCACTGATCAGCTGCCTCCTGCATGCTTCCTACTGGGTACTGAACCCACACCCCGGGCATGTGCTCTGCCCGGGAGTCAAACATGACCTCCTAGTTCATAGGTTGATGCTCAGCTACTGAGCCACACCAACCAGGAACCCAGTCATTATTTATCCAAAGTCCCAGGAGAAAAAGAACCATATATTCAAGTTTTTAATTACATTGTACTTTGTCTCTTTCTACAAAATATAGGGCAGTAAGGTCTCAAGATCAGCAGGAGAAACCCGAAACTTGGACTCTCTCAGTCTTCAGCAAGCAAACAATTTTCTAAAGCAACCAGAAGTTTTGTGAGGAAATCAGATAACTAGGGGTAGAGAAGGGTTTCATCCTACTATCTTTTTAGGAAGAATGACATAGGCTTAGTATATTATTCTTTTTTTTTATTCTATGTATCAAACTAGCCACCAAGTCTTTTTTAAAAAATATATTTTATTGATATTTTACAGAGAGGAAGGGAGAGAGATAGAGAGCTAGAAACATCGATGAGAGAGAAACATCGACCAGAAGTTGCTTGCACACCTCCTACCGGGGATGTGCCCACAACCAAGGTACATGCCCTTCGTCCGGGACCTTTCAGTCCGCAGACCGACGCTCTACCACTGAGCCAAACCGGTTTTGGCCCCTCCAAGTCTTTTTGTTTCTATCTTGAAAATGTAATTACAGCCCTTCATTTTCATTTCTATTGGCATTTTCATAATACCATCTTTAGCATTCTTTCTTGGTATTTCAAGTAACTTCTGTCTTATCTCAGTATCTCTAATTCATCCTCACTCTGGCATAAGAGCTATCTGTCTGAAAGTTAAATATTGCTGTGTTATTATTGCAATGTGAAAGATATTTCAGGGCTTATAGCACAATAAATCTAAATTCCACTGCAGGACATATGGGATATTTTAAAATGTGTTTCATATATACATTCCTAAACTTCCCTAATGCACTCTAGTTCTTCATCTCTAAAGTTCCATGACTACCCCTTGCTCTTGAAAACTTGCAAGGTTTTTTGTCTTCTAGCTCCTCTGTTTTATGCTTTGTTTTATGCTTTTGCCATCACTTGCATCAAGACTCAGAAAGCATACTTTCTTCTAAAGGGAAGACAAGGAGTAGGGAAGAGAAGAGAACCCTTCTACTCAATACCCTTTGGTGAGAAGAAGCATTTGTTTTGCTTTGAATTATTGTTGTTGATTTTGTGCCTGTTTTTGTTTATTGTTATTATTATTATCACCCTCCTCATCATCCTCATAATTACTTTTGCCAGCAAAACTCTTCAAAAAGGAAAGATGCCTTTTAAATGTGTTTCTTATACAATGAAGTCATTGAATCTTCGACTAGATTCTTCCATTTAAAACTCTATTTAAAAAAAAAATCATAGCAGGTTAAAATAAAAACACAGATAAAATATGGCTCAACATAAAATTTAAAACAGAATGTCACCAGGGTCTAAATTCCCTGCATCCCATTCAGAGAGATGGTGAAATAAAAAATTACTGCAATGAATACACTCAAAGTAAAGCCAATGGCATAAAAGTATATTGAGTTGATTAGTAATCCCTGGGGAAACAAGAGAATTATGTTGAAGCTTAAGGATGAAAGATGAGCACAGACATGTTGTTATGCAAACAATGACCTTATATTGTTCTACAAGTTAAGATAGGCATAATATATTACATATTTCATGTAGTATACAAAGAAAACAGCTTAGGAAACAGATATATTTAAAGGAAACTAGCAACAGGCTTTTCAGTTCAGTTGTCTGGATGAGAAAAAATTTCTGATTAATTTCATTGGTTGTATGGCTCTTTGCCTATGAAGACATGAGTTAGTCTCAGAAAAGAATCTATATAATCTATCTATGTCTATATCTATATCTATATCTATATCTATATCTATATCTATATCTATATCTATATCATCTATATCTATATCTATATCTATCTATCATCTATCTATCTATCTATCTATCTATCTATCTATCTATCTATCTATCGATCATCTATCTATCATGCATCTATCTATATACAGTGTTCCTATGGGAGTTCAACCTGGAGTTCAGTTGCTCTCTATGACATGCGCTGACCACCAGGGGACAGCACAGAATGAAGGAAGGCCTTGGCCAGCAGCTGGGGGAGGCCCAAGCCAGCAGCCAGCAGCCTATAATTGGCCCTTATTGCCAGCCAGGCCTATGGACCCTACCTGTGCATGAATTTCATGCACTGGGCCTCTAGTACAAATATAAGAGCCCCTGAGTCACAGCAGTGCCTATAAGCAGTGTAGATCCCTCTAGGTTTGTCCTTTGGTTAGGTCACAGAGTAAATATGCTGGTTTTCCTAGGACTCATAATTGGGTTGGGGTAGAGGGCACAGGTAGGTAATTCTATATTACTCCTGTTCCTTTTCTAAGCATCCTTTGGAAAAGGAGAACTTCTAGCTCATTATACTGTGAAATGCCTTCATTACATTTATTTTCTAGAATGATGTCCCTCAACGGGTATAGGATGCAGGGCAACTCAGCAAGATCCACTCAGGCTAAATCTTATTTGAAAGGAAGTGTCGTAATTGGCATCTTTCATGGCTATTTTGTGATATTGTTAAAGGCAAATATTTTAAAACTGATTTTTAATGCTGTTCATTAAAGTTCTTAACCATACACAGCATGTATATCCCTTTTCTTCTCAGTAAAATATTTATCCTTGAATAATTTGAATCACTGTACAATTGAAGCATTGTAATCCAAAAAATGAAATATATTTGTAAAATAGAAATAGCACAGTGACTAAGAGGAAGCCGTAAATGGCATACACACCTGAGTTTAAATTCCAGCTATGATGATTACTAGCTATGTCACTTGGGGAACATTATATTTATGTAAAATTTTAGACTCTTATATATGTAATAAGACATTTCTATTGTTGTATGAAATTGAAACTGGATCCAGTTAAATTAAGGAAAATGATGATGTTTTTAAATTACAGTTTAATTTTAATATTATTTTCTATAAGTTTAAGGTATATAACACAGTGTCAGACTATCAGGCACTTCACAAAGTGCTCCACCCAGAATTTCCAGTATTCACGTGGCACAATACTAGATATTATAATATTTATCACTATATTACCTATGCTGTACCTCACATCCTCGTGAATATTTTGTAATTACCAATTTGTACTTCCTAACCCCTTCACCTTTTGCACCCAGTCCTTCAAACCTCCCCCTGGCAATCATCAATCTATGCTCTGAAAGTCTGTTTCTGTTTTGTTTGCTTAACTCATTAGATTCAACATATAAGTGAAATTGTATGATGTTTGTCTTTCTCTGCCTTATTTCACTTGGCATAACACCCTCAAGGTTCATCCATGCTGTCACAAATGGTAAGAGTTCTTCTTTTTTTTATTACCAAGTAATATTCCATGGTGTATATGTACCACAGCTTTTTTTTTTGGTCCACTCTTCTGTTGATGGGCACTTGGGTTGCTTCTACACCTTGCCTATTATAAATAACATTGCAATAAACATAAGTTTGAATTCGTGTTTTGGGTTTCTTTGCATATATACTGAGAAGTAAAACTGCTGGGTCATAAGGTAATTCCATTAAAAAAAATTTAGGACCTTCCATACTGTCAGGAAAATGAGAGTTCACTACTTGGATGCTAAGAATACCTCAGGAAGGAATAGAAGGTTGATGAGCAAGACTTTTAGCAAGTACCACATGGGCAGCTCTAGAAGATCTTGGAGGGCAGCCAAACCATTTTGGAAGTTTCTTGAAAGAACACCTGGGATCTGTATCTGGAATCAATGAAGACCTTTGAGAAAAGAGTCTAAGTCTGTGTCAGGTTAAAGACCATGTCTTGGTTATGGGGCACTGACAAAAAAGATCAGAGGAGAGCAGGGTTTATGAGCCCTTCTTCTTATGTAGAATGAGGCAAACTCCTGAATTTAGCCTCTTGCCAAGGCTGGAAATTTAGCTTTCCATTCCATGGAAGCTTGAAAGAAAAAATTAATTTAAATAATATTAACTGTGTCAAAGGATCAAAAGATTGTTTAGTAAGATGGCATACAATTTTTTCATATGTACTTAGATAGAATGGTATATCTTTAGTAGCATCAGAATTGTAAAATAGGCTCATCAGTTAAGGTGCAATCTGGGATAGTTTCTTCACATTCTAAGAAGATCCTCCTTTAGGGCCTACATGAAGGTTAAGTCTGACCATCATGCAGAGAATGGTGTTGAAGCTCAGATCCAGCCCTCAGTTGTGAGAGTCGGCTGCTGTCTGTTCCTGGCTACCCCTTCTTCTCCAGACAATACCCCTCAAACAACGGGACCAACTTCCTGGGAGGTTGCTACCAGTTCTGCTGACTACTCCACCATCATTCCCCCTGCCCATGGAGGTACATGCAGACTAGAATGGATGGACTGATAAGGGGTTTAAAAGATGAACCTCTTTTCTTCCAGAAAGAGGCAATGTTGCACTGTGACTCACTCTTCCAGCACTTCTATGGATTAAGCCATTTCTCAATACATCTTGTGCTCCCAAATCTCTCAGATTCTGCTTCTGGAGGCAGAAACGGAGGTACATTTTCCTCCCAGTTTATGTGTAGAAGGAGAGTGAATTCATCAATACTATTGCCCATAAAAAGTATTAAGGACAGATTTGCTCCCACCTTTCTGTATTTCTGCTTTGGAAACAGATTCAATAAAAACAACAACAACCCAGGGTCATCTAGGAAATTTGTAATGAGGCATGAATGAGCAGATGGACTTACATCAAGAAATCTGGAATTTTGAAGTAAATCAAGTTCTACAAAAAAGAATAGGAAGAGCCCTAAAATGTATCCTGCATCTAAAAGCCCTCAAACAGGGTATTGAAAATATGAGGAGCTGTTTCAACTCTTACTACGTTAGCAAGGATGGTTGGGCCCTGACCAATTTAGTGTCACTGAGAAAGGAGTCACACGAGTTCCCAAGAAGCAGCCCAGAACCTATTGAGAAGCATGTGTTTAAAGCTGCCCATACAAATCAGAAAGTCTTCTCGAAGACTTGGGCAGTTGTTCTAAATAATTGGCAAAGTATGAATGGATTTCAGAGAGAATTGCCAGGAAGATTAAACAGAGTACTCAAATAGCTGTTGGATGAGTTTTAAGATGACCCAGTTCATACGAGTGGGGATGTGAGGGTCCCTAGAGAACATCGCTGAGACATCTGTGGAATTAGGTTTCTGAGAAGGCACAAGGAGGATAAGACACATTAAAAATGAACCTGTCACCTGTATAGTATTCCTGTCCAAAGTGTTTAATTTGCTAACCATGAAGAAACAAATAAACAAAAGTAAATAAATAAAAACTATTTTATAAAAGACAAAAAAGGCCTGAAAACCCTACTAGATTAAAAGCAACCAGAGAGACATGACAATTAAATACAAGGCTTGATCCTTGATTAAATCCTAGATGGACAACACAAATAAACAAACAAAGATGACGGCTCTGAAGGATACTGTTGGGGCATATGAAGAACATTGAATGTCATGTATGTTAGATGATCGTATAAGATAAATATTCATTCTAATACAGATTTTTTGAAGTTCCTTTTTTTCTGAAAGAGAAATATTGAAGTAGTTAGATGTAAAGTCTCATTACACTTGCAAATAACACTCATTTGTGTCAAGCAAAAACAAACAAACAAACAAAAAACCCCCCACAAACATACATATAGGAAGAAAAAACAAAAACAAACAAGTACCAAAATGCCAACAATTGCCGAATATAGGGAAAAAATGGAATGTTTATTGTTTTATTCCTGTTATATCTTGCAGGTTTCAAACCCAGAAATATTAAATGAGTAAAAATGCATTGGTTGTAGGAGGTGGTCTGAGGGGAGGATACCTTCAGAGGTCAGATCTCCAATCAGAAGAGGAAGGTGACAAAGACTGGCACGAACCATGGATGCTTCTGCCAGTCCAAGAACATTGTGATTTCATGTGTTTTACTACGGGAGGCACCTAGGAAGATGTTAGCAAAATAAATGTCTGTGCCAGAACACAAACAAAAAATTAATAAAAAGATTGGACATTCAAATACAACAAATGGTGCTAGCCCTCTAAGAGGTACAGCCAGGAAAGAGCAACAGTTGTTTCTTTCTTAAAAGATCGGGGGGGGGGGAAGGAAGCTGATGGAAATAGATCCCAGTGCAACAGGAGGTGATGGGTGCAGACACAGGTATTGAGCAGAGGTGAGGCTAGTTTATCAGACCTCACTAGGCCCCTAGCATTGCAGCTTTCAGAAAACATGAGAACAGCTACAAGTCAAAGCTGTTCTGATGCTGGGAGAAATATTCAAGTCAAGGCAAAATGACCACTTTTCCTGCAAATGGACTCAAGTATAACATCCACAAGCATGCTTCCGTGGCACAGGCTGTGCAGGCGCTGCAGTTGAATCTTGCCTCACTATTAGAAAGCCAGTAAAACTGGTGTGATGCTTGTGGCCACTTTCACTTCACAAAGTTGTGTTCATGGACTTGGAGCTTTCTGAATGGGCAAGCTGAACTACCCCTCCACCATCACCCTTGGCCCCCATTCAGTTAAAAAAAAATGGAAGGCAACCTAGAGGGTATCATGTTAAGCGAAATAAGCCAGTCAGAGAAAGACTAATATCACATGATCTTGCTCATATGTGGAATCTAGTGAACAAAATAAACTGATGAACTAAATAGATCCAGAGACATGGAAGCAGGGAACAGACTGGTGAATCTCAAAGGAGTGTGGGGGAAAGATTAACCAAAGAACATATGTGCATATATGCATAACCCATGGACACAGACAATAGTGTGGTGAAGGGCTGGTGGGGTTGGCGAGAGCAGGTCAGAGAGAGTCAGTGGG
Organism: Vespertilio murinus; assembly: GCA_963924515.1. Lineage (NCBI taxonomy): Eukaryota > Metazoa > Chordata > Mammalia > Chiroptera > Vespertilionidae > Vespertilio > Vespertilio murinus. Next base: position 34,116,729 of record OZ004707.1, on the reverse strand, counting down.
AGGGCGGGGGGGGGGGGGAGAAGGACATCTACAATACTTTCAACTATAAAAATAAATTTTAACAGTATGAAGGCAGTCAGTTAGTAAAATAAATGCCAGTAGCTTGCCCCTGCCAGATTATACAGAAGTCCTGTCTCAGGGGTTTTCCACTTGTTAGATTCTTAAGATTCTTTTGCTTCTTTTGGCTACTTGCTTTTGATAAATTTGCTGTGATCCTAGGGTGTTCAAATATTTCTCCCAGCATCAGCCTTTGGCTGGATTATGCTTCAACAGTCTTGAAATTAGGTATCTGGCCCTCTCAGTCACACAGTCACGTCTTCCGTGATATTTTGTAGGAACCTGCAAGCAACCCAAACTTTCTGATCATTATCACACTGGCCTCAGACCTTTGCCTTCATGTGTATAGGCTTTTATTTTCTTCTTGCTTGCAGTTAGTAAAATTTCACCAAATGATCTCTGATGTTATGAAAATAGCTGAGTCACAGTGGAAAAGAAAATGACATAAGCCCTCAGAATCAGCATGGCAGAGAAAACACCATACTGCCCTGGTGAGAGGTCAGCTTTATATCACAAGGTCTTTTCATTCCATCTTTCTTCCAAATTAAAATTTTGGTACACTCATATCACAGTTAGATAATGGACTTTTATTCTGTCTAGAGTGAGAAAGCAGAAAGAGATAATGGAAAAAACAACAGGGCTCAGATTAATAGGAGATGACAACCTGACCAAACAGGAGGTGGCAGCCCAGCCCGCTCCGGGGCTCAGTGGCTGTGACAGGCAGTTCCATCACCCAGACCGGATGTAATGGGGGGCAGCAGCCACTCACGGAGTGCTTCCTGCCTCCTCCGTGGCTCCTGTCATTCATAGTGTTTGCAGAGACAAATAAACACAAGTGCGTGCTTTTAAAAAGAATGATGTTACGCTAGAAAAAAAAATGTAATGAGACCAGGCAAAAAGCAGTTTTAATGGGAAAAAAATGAGAACATTCTTCCCAACTCACAGCAGAGTAGAGCACATGAAAAATTTTAAGCAATTTAACAGCAGATTTTAATTTTTTGCATGGTGTCAGAGAATTTGAAGGAGTTTTAGAAGTCACTTGCCATATCCAGCATAGAAAATGTTGCTCACTCTTCTGTACGCTCAGCAATTAGACTCTCCCCACCGCCCCCCGCCGGAAGTTTTACTTTTCTCATTTCTACCCCGATATAAATGTAAAATATTAGAAAATATATTGATAAAAATAATTCTCTCTAATATATCAATTTATTTTTTAAAATATAAAGCTTTGTCTCTGTAGATAGATAAATTGACCATTGAGCTATAATTTTAATTGCCTGCATAAATTTAACTGTATAACAGTTAATATTAATTCTTATACATAGCTTATTCCAGAATGTCTTTGGTGAAATATCCTTGAAGATGTATTCATGTTCAAAAAGTGGAGAATAAATTTAATAAGACAGTTATTCAGCATCTCATCCCCCAAATAATTTATAATTTTACCCCTATACACATACCATCTTTGCACCACATACTCTCAAATGCAAACTTAAATCAACCTCTTTAAATTAAACACTGAATGCTTAAATAATGTCCATATATTTACATATAAATATTGTGAACACACACATAATTTGAACATAGCAATGGAAAATAAAAACTGTCATGCAATACCAGTAGCTGGCTTTATCACTTGATCACTTGAACTGCAATCTAAGAAAAAGCAGTCTCAAAATGCTATGTATACAACATGAAAGGTACACAATGTTAAGATGCAAAAGCATTGGACGTGTGCATTCAGAACTGATCCAGTAGTATATGTCACCATTCCAAATTTCCATTGGTTTGGAGCAGATATTTCTGAATATTCATTTATCTAGACATTACTATACTAATAAAAGGGCAATATGCTAATTAGACCAGAAGACCTTCTGGGAGACCTTCCAGAAGTCCTTCTGGACAAAGCCAAGGTGGCAGGGCTGAGGCAGGAGGGGAGGGCAGTTGGGGGTGATCATGCTGGCAGGTGGGTGCAACTGGGGGTGAGCAGGCAGGCAAGAGGGGCAGTTGGAGGTTAGAAGGCCAGTGGGGGAGTAATTGGGGGCTATCAGGCTGGCATGCAGAGTGGTTAGGGGCAATCAAGAAGGCAGGAAGGAGAGCGGTTAGGCGCCAGTGGTCCTGGATTGCTAGAGAGATGTCTGATTGCTGTTTTAGGCCCTGTGAGATAGGTCCTAAACTGGCAGTCAGACATCCCCCTAGGGGGTCCCAGATTGGAGAGAGTGCAGGCCAGGCTGAGGGACACCCCACTGCCCTGTGCACAAATTTTGTGCACCAGGGCACTCATAGTATAACAAAGTGAGAATACAGAAACACCTTTTTGAATGCATCGATTTTCAAACGTGTAACTCTATGGTAAAAAAACAAAACAAAAACAAAAAACACATTTAAATAATTCTACTCAAACTTATTTTGCTAAGTGAATATTATTATGAGATTTGGAATTTAAGTTTGTCAATTTAGAAAATGCCCATATTATTACTTCACAGTCACAATTACTTTTTAATCAGAGTTTATTTATTTGACAATTTGAGCACTCCTATCATCATCAAAATAGGTTTCAATTCATTTTCAAGTGCTTTCAGAGAATGAACATAAGGCACTTTTGAAGATATTGAAAAGACTGCACAAAAGTTTTTCAATACTATTTTAAAAGTGAAAATCAAAACAAAAATATTTTGAATCATGTTACTAGCATGGTTATAATATGTTTTTGAATGTTTTAACACACATTCAGATATACACATAACCATTAAACCTAAACTTGAGTTTCTTTTGTGTACTAGGGATGCTTCTCCTGAAACAAGAGACAAAAGATAAACAAACAAACAAACAAACAAAAATAAATAAAATAGGCTCTGCCCATCTGGAGATCACGGTTTAATAAAAGAAATGAAATAAAACCTAAGAAATATCTGAGAGAATCAAGGAGTATTTATAGTGCCAAGTAAATGTAAACGAAGGGTAATTGAAAATCATTTAACAAAATTTAAGCAACACAGAGGTCTATAGCTTCTTTTGTTGTAATGAATGTTCCTCATCTTGATGAACCTGAGTATCAGTTAGTGTTCACGTTCCTGTGTTATGGGAGACAGAGGTAAAAGCTTACAGACCATCCAAAGTAGAAAGTCTTTTAGAGAACTTTCTGATGTTAATCTTCTAGGAATCCTAAAAGTACATCATGATAAAGGTGAGGACACTCAAAGAGCAAAGTGCAGGAAACATTGTCTTGAGACCGACTCAACAGTAGAAAGATAAAAATGCAAGCTGAGAGAAAAATCTATAAAACAGCATTTGGATTTAGACACTCTAACCAAAGTACCTAGATGTTCCCAGATAGCTGAAACCAGTTTGGCTCAGTGGATAGAGTGTCAGCCTGTGGACTGAAAGGTCCCAGGTTCGATTCCGGTCAAGGGCATTGGTTGCTGGCACATCCCCAGTAGGAGGTGTGCAGGAGGCAGCTGGTCGATGTTTCTTTCTCATTGATGTTTCTAGCTCTCTATTCCTCTTTTCCTCTCTGTGAAAAATCAATAAACATAATTAAAAAAATAAAAGATAGATGTTCCCAGATAACTTAAGCCATGAATTTAGTTTAAATGATTCTTGGCTCAGCAAAAGCAAACGTAGATATTCTTTTGAGGATTTTGTCCTCACATATATATATATTTTTAAAAAATATATTTTATTGATATTTTACAGAGAGGAAGGGAGAGAGATAGAGAGCTAGAAACATCGATGAGAGAGAAACATCAACCAGCTGCCTCTTGCACACCCCTAACTGGGGATGTGCCTGCAACCAATGTACATGCCCTTGACCGGAATCGAACCCGGGACCCTTCAGTCGGCAGACCGATGCTCTACCACTGAGCCAAACCGGTTTCGGCCTCACATATATTTTAAAGATTAAAATAAGTTATTATCCAAGGATTATTTGCCTATCTAATATAAGAGTAATATGCAAATTAACCATCACTACACTACACCCACAAGTCATGCCCACTAGCTAATCAGGAGTGATTATGCAAATTAACCCCAACCAAGATGGTTGCAGCCATGGAGCGAGCAGGAGCTTGGGTTTCCCTAGCAATGGAGGAAGCCAAGCTGTCCACACACCCTGGCAGGCTCAGGCCTCCACTCAAGGCTACGAAATGTCAATTATAGAAGATAAATAAATCCCAACAAAAATGTTGGCAGCCACAGAACTGGAGAGAGCAGGAGGTTTGAGTTGCCCACTGCCATGGATGAAGCCAAGCTTCAGGAGCCCAGTCATGCAATGGCCTCTGCTTAAGACTACAAAATTTCAATTATAGACGATAAATAAATTCCAACAAAAATGTCCGTGGCCACGGATCAAGGAGGAGGCTTGGCTCTGCTCAAGGCTACAAAGTTTCAATTATAGAAGATAAATAAATTCCAGATATCAGGTCCTCCACTAGAGTTGCTGGGGAGTGTGGCTGGTGTGCAAACCACCACAGGGCCCTCCCCCAGCCACCCACAGCCCAAGAGAACCCACTCCCTGATCTGGGACATTCTTCAGGGCAAACCAGCCAACCCCTACCCATGCACCAGGCCTGGAACAACCAGTAGCAATGATGCTCACTGTGGCCAACAGGCCCAATCAGGGTTGGGGCCAGCTGGTCAACTGCCTGCAGCCCCTCCTCCAGGCCTGCCCCTCCCCAATCACCCAACCCACTCTGATTGAGGGCATGGCCTGCCAGCCAGCCTCCTTGTCACCTCCACCCTGCCAGTCCAGGGCCACCCAGTCCCCACTCAAGCAGGAATTCATGCCCTGAGCCTCCAGTATAGTAATAAGAAAGGCTGAGTTTTAAAACCTTTTAGGAAAAAATAAATTATTAGAGGATAAAGACAAAGATACTTAGCAGGTTGGGTTAAGAACAAAATAAATTATTCAGTAATTAAAACAACTTATTTCAAGTATAAATTTCAAAAATTAAAATTGAAATTGAGTAATTGATTTCAAAATCAAAATAGACACAGCAAAAGAGATAAATAGTAAACTTAGAAGACAGGTGAAGAGATGTTGTATAAAATGTATTACAGAAAGAAAAACAGACAGATTCAATGAGAGATTACAAGACAAGAGCAGTAGTGGGAGACTGTTCAGCAAACATTTAATTTGAGTTCTAGAAATATAAGCAGAGGTGAACAAGCAAGGTGATATTTTCAGAGAAAAAGACTGAGAATTTTCCTTACTGATTAAAAACAACAATCTACAGATTTAAATAATTCAGTAAATCCCAAGCCAAATAAAAGCTATAAAAACAAATTTAGATACACTTTTAGTGAAATTGTATAAAACTATAGTCAAGAATAAAATACCTAAATAGAGGGAGAAAAAAACAACACACAATTATCTTCAAAGACTGCTGTTTAACTCACATAGAAAGCTGAAGAGTGTGGAAATTGTATTTTTAATATCCTGAAATAATAATGATCAATCTCATTTTTTATAGCAACAAAACATTTTTTTTGTATGAAACAATTATATCCAAGTAACCAGGAAACTATCATCATAATAATTAACACTTGCATACACACATATAGGGCCCCTGGCTTATGAGAATTTATCTAAGAATTTTAAAAATGTATGATGGTGCAAAAATAATATGCAGGCAGTAGAAAGTGGCTAGGCTAAGCTATGATTTTTGATATGTTACCCCAATGTAAATTTAGGACCATCTGTATACAAATCTATTATAATGTTTCACAATGATACTATCAGTAGCTGCTTTAATTATCCACAGTTGTCTAGATGTGGAAGCAGAGCAAAAAGTGGTCACTAATCTGTGAAAAGCCACATTATTAGTACAAGTCAGGATGGGATTTGAAGACACTCTGGCTTTAGAGTCTCTTAGCTTAACCAGTGAGGAAAACACAATGTTCTAGCTCAAGGCAGTCAGGCAGAAAGTTCTCTCTCTCTGGAGGAAATGTCAGCCCTTGGTTCATTTAGGCTTTCAATGGGTTGGATGATAGATCACCCACAGTAAAGAGGGTGCTTTACTTACTGCTTTACTTACTCTATTGATTCAAATAGCAACCTCATCTAGAAACACCCTCACAGACACATCCCAAATGATGTTTGATCAAATATTTGAGCAACTCATGGCCCATTCACATTGATACATAAAGAACTACTACAGGTTCCAAGTTATAAATTATTTTCTCCATAAAGCCTTCCTTGACCTCCCCAAACCAACTTAGGCATTTCTTATAAGTTTTTATGGCATCCCCTTAATGCCCTTAATGTAATGCACTTGCATTGTCATGGTATAATACATCTTTGCATCTTAGACATTTACCAGAAAATCTGGCACATAAGAAACATTATTAAATGCTACTTGAATATATGAATGAATTACAGTGTATATAGTGCATATAATGAAAGTAAACCTTTGAAATTAAGAGGTCTGCCTTCTGTCGTTAATGTTATATTAAATGTCATTTATCATTTTGCCTATGTAAAGTTGAAAAATAAAATATTTATGATTCAAGCTATAATAGTTTAGGGACAGAGCTGGCCTTCAATTATTGCTTAATTGACAATAGTTTCTGATGTCAGCAGTGGTACAGGAACAATATTAGGTTAAACTTATGAATAAAGATTGCATTGTTAATAAGACCAATTGCAATTCAAAATATTACTTGGAAACTATTTTTAAAGAATGACAATGACACAATCACCTAGGATTGCACTAATGAGGAAAAGAGAGTTGTTTAAAAGCAATTTAAATGTGCTATAATATTGATAGCACATGTAATTGTATTAGTTTCCTAATGCTGCCATAAAAAATTACAACACAGTAGGTAACTTAAAAACAAAACAAAACAAAAAAACCCTCAAATTTATTGTCAAATATTCCAGAAGCCCAGGTGTCTGAAATCCAGGTCATGATTATTTTTATCTGAAATTTTTGAGGGAGACACTGTCCCAGACCTATATCCTACCTTCTGGTGACTACAGTCAATCTTTAGCTGTTCTTGGCTTGTAGATGCTTCACACCAATCTCTGCTGCCATCTTCATATCTCCTTTTCTATGTCCCTTTCTATCCTCCCTCTTTTTTATAAGGGCACCAATCATTGAATTTTGGCCCCATTTTAAATATAGAATGGCTTCATTTCACAATCTAGACCTAATTACATCTGCAGAGACTCTTTCCATGTAAGGTTACATTTTGATGTTCCAAGAGGATATGAAATCTTGAGGAACAATATGCAACTCATTATAGCCATAATGTCTAATTGTTCATAATTTTGAAATTTTTATATATGAATGTATATTTTTAATATCCTGAAATAACAGGAATAATCATATATTTTTGAATGAAGCTCAAATAATGTATATATGTTGGTGGCTGAAATAATGAACACATTTTAATAACCATTTGTAGAATGTTATTATTTCATATTTTATTAATATTTCACATTTATTAATGTTTCATAGTATGAGAAAAATACTGGACACATATATAACCTGCAATTAACATATATCAATTATACGATTTCACATTAAATCTCAGTTCAACAATCCTTTAAGTATAATATTACCAGAATTAAGATTAATATACAAATGGATTAACTTCATTTTGTTTATATGTAGCTACAATATTTTTTTCTGTTGAGTTAGGTATTTATAAATGTCAAATTTGCTTCTATTGACAAAAAAGTAAATAGACAATTACAAATTTAAAAACTACCAGTAAGAGTGTATAAAATCACACATTTTATAAGATGTGTTTATCTGTGCAAGACATAATAGTGGTGAGTACAACATGAATAGATGACACAGAAATGTTAAGTAAGATATATTTGTCTAGAAATATAGACTGAAATAATTTATTTTTGTCTTTGAATAAGTCACACTGCTTGTTATTAATCTGTCTCACATGTGTGCATCTTTAAAATCATAATAATATGCTTTCTTATTTATGCTCATTGAAAGGAGGTGTTGGAAAATATTATCTTCAGTATTTTCAACATAGTTTTCTTCACATTTCAAGCCTTTGCATCACCTGAAAAACTGACTTTATTTTTAATAACAACAATAATAACAACAAATTTGGGAAGACAGAAAAGAAGGAAATTATTTCTTTTGATTTATAGATGCCATAATAAGCCAGTTAAAATATCATAAAATGTGATGCTAATGCTATAAATATTTCCAGATATTCTGTAAGGCATTTAAATTAATTAAATTAATTTAAAGTTAATTAACAATTTAACTTTTAAGTTTTTATTTTTATTTTACTGCTAATGAAGGATAATTCCCATAAATATTCTGGAGGTGGGCTGTTACTAAAAATAGTGAATAATAAAATCAAATACAAATTTGTAAGTTAACTTCACTTTCTAGAATGTATCTACACTGTCATTAAGCTATTGAACAATATAGACACATCTGGGGTTCCATAAAATAAATAGCTCTTTAATGGACTGTATATAACCACTTTCAAAACATGATGATAACAATTAGTACAGAATTTTTTCATTGAGGGGTTGGTGCTGAATGGAGGAAGGCCCCAACCAGTAGTTGGAAGGCCCCTATGGGCCTTCTCTGGCCAGGCCTAGGGATGCTACCTGTGTAGTGATTTTGTATATATACGAAAGCCTAAGCGACTGTTACGACCAAATGACTAGTGCTCCATTGATGTGCACTGACCATCAGGGGGCAGATGCTCAATGCAGGAGCTGTCCCCTGGTGATCAGTGCACTCCCACAGCCAACATCCCCTTGGGGTCACTTCCCCAGCCAACCCCCCCTCATTGACCCCAATCGGGTGGTGGTGGTGGGGGGGGCAGCTGGCCAACCTCTCCCAGTCCCTTTTCCCAGGACAGCCAACTTCCCATGATCCCTCCCCCAACCAGCAGGCCCTGATTGGCCCTGATGGGGTAGGGGCAGGCTGGCCAACCTCCTATGGTCCCTTCCCACATTGTCTGGCCTTGATCACCCTGATCACTGGACAGGCCAAGGGACCCCACCCAGGCACAAGTTTTTGCACCAGGCCTTTAGTAGTGATTATAATAAACATACCTATGACAATTTATCCTGTAACTATGAACTGAAAATGAAGTCTCAAAAAGTATACCGATAATATAAGAGTGGGTTACAGATATAGTTATAGGACATTTCTGCCTCCAATGAGCAAGCCACGAAAACAGAGGACCCTACAGTCATGTTTTATAGAACTGAAAATCTTAATTTCATATCCTAAGCCAATGGAGAGAGATCCATGAATGGAAGTAGAGAACAGAATTAAAAAGAAAACTGGGATATAAATATTGCTGGAAAAGATAGGATGCTTGATCTTCCATGTTCAGGAGAAAAAAGAGAAGCAGATATATAATACATTCTAATAGTAATTAAATAAGTTTAAGTGACGGTGGCTTCTGGGTACTGATAACACAATGTTATTTTCTTGATTTATTCCTCTCTCTCTCTCTCTCTCTCTCTCTCTCTCTATATATATATATATATATATATATATATATATATATATATATATATATGTTTGCAAAAGTCATATGTGAAAAGATACTTAAATAAATATTAAAACTAATGTAGAATATGTCTTTTTCTCTTATAAAAGCACTTTATAAGGCATGTGACATTGGATTTAAGGTCCACTTGAATAATCCAGGATGGTTTTTATCTCATAATTCTTAACATAATTACACTGCAAGATGCCGTGTCCAAAAAAAGTTTATATTAACTGGTTTGGATGTGTGAATGCATCTTTTTGTTGAAGGAGTGGGGGTGATGGATTGGAGCATTATTCAATCCACTACAGATATCAACAACTCCTCCATTATATAATAATCATATTTGATCTGTTTCTTTAAGTGCAATTGACGAGGCTTTCCAACCCTAACAAAGTTTATATAAGCCGTGGCTGGCCCATTGGCTGATTCCACCTTTTTGGCCACAGAGATTGGTTTGGCTTAAACCAGTCTCTATTTATATTTAAGGTTGCATTTCTATGTCATAAATAGCAAAAGGAGCTAATGCCTGGAAGAGTTTAAAAAAAAAGAATAAAAAAAATTAATCAAGTATTCCCAGTGTGTAGGCCTAGTTCCAGAACTCATTGCTGGTTTAAATAAACAGCTTTGCTTTGCCAATATGTTTTTACTGAAATTTATTCTTAAGTTTTATAACATAGACATGCTCAATCTTTACTTATTATTATGATTAATGTGTTAAATATACATAGCTGGACTTTTATACAGGAATGAGTGTCAGCATGGTTATAAAATTTGCAAATTGTTTTCTGCTTTAGGCAATAGTCTTTGATATTCAATTTAAAAATAAATGCATTAACTATTACAACATAGTAACAATCTTAGAAAAATAGAGTTTGATGGAACAAAAGGAACAAATTAAAGTAAATCAATATCACCACTGTAAAATGATCTATAGCATATGATTGAACTAAAACCATGGCATTTAACTTCACATTAGAATTTATATAAATACAATGAAAGCTAGAACAGAACAACAGATTATATAATAAGCAGTAAAATAAAATAAACCCATTTGCCTTTAAGGTTTTACTGTGACTTATTGGTTGAAACTCATTGGAATCAAAGGGGGGGGGGGGAATCCCAGTCTAGGTATATGAAAGTGATTCAACTGGAATATTTATTAGAATTAAAATAAATCTGAAGCCTAAGGAAATGTCATCGAATGAAATAACAGTAACTGCCTGTGGAATAGAGCGTGTTTCACTCTGAAATACATATTTAGTAAGTTCCTCTCATCATTTCAAAGGAAGTTAGCAAGAAATGTAAAAAACGAGAAAAAGCTGGGAGCATATATTCTTACATCACTGTTCTTTCGAGTCTCCCATCAAGGAAAGTTAAGTGTCATTGCAGTGGGAGCATGGATTAATGTGTAACTTACTGTAACCTGACAATCCCATCTATCTTCAACTGTCCTGCAAGCATGAGGCATGGGGAATGGAAGATTGTTTAGAAATGATGCAACCCACTCATGCCACAAAGAACTTACCCATACAGCATTTGACCAAAGTCCCAGGGCTTTGCTGGATTGAAGCTGGGGGAGAAAAATTAAATAAACTGGAGGATGATAGAGTGGAAGTCATGGAAATGAGAGGCCATATTTGATTTTGAGAGTTTTCCTTGCTGTTTCCATTTGGTTAATCATGTTGACATTTGACACCTCACTCTGTATGTTTTAAAGAGAAAAATGTAACTTATAAGCATAAAACCTAGAATGGAAGAGCAATTTATTTTTAAAGCCTTTTCCTATTTATTTATTTATTTATTTATTTTCTGGTGATTCTAGTTAGCATTGAATGATAGGCTAAAAAATGTCCTTTTGTTCATATTTGATGCTCAGTTTTTTATCTGCTCTAGAAGATACTATTTTTTTTTAATAATGTGAAGTGGGTTTCCTAGACTTTGGAATCTCTAAGCAGACACTACACTGGCATTGGAAATAGAGACCTGGGTTTGCATTTTGACAAAACTGCACTTTTCAGGTGTGTGAGAACCTGGCTCCTGATCTCCTTTGAACATTTTAGAGTTGAAAGGGCTACAGCATTTCTGTGACACGGACATTTAGTAAACAAATGCACTCAACACTGGTTCTGCTAGATTGAGTCATTCCCGGAAAGATTCTTGATCAATCAGTTCATTCCACAAGGAATTATTTCATTGAGACTATGTTCATTATATGGACTAGGCACAGTGGGAACCATAGAACAAAAAAACAAAAGGAAAACAGAACAGAATGGACTTGCTTTTGAGAAGCCAAAACTGCTTGGAATTATGGAATTTGGGTACAGACCAGAGACTTCAATGTGATCTTCTTCAGCATATTCACCTTATATGTGAGACAATTGAATTTGACAGATATCAAAACACATGCTCAGCATCATAAGGTAAATGCTCTCAGACAAGTAGGCAAGTTTCTAAATCTCAGCAATACTCTTCATGCTACTCCATAGATAATAGAGTAATAACAAGAATGAATGTGAGAGGAGGAAGACAAAAGCATAGAAAATCATAAATTACACATATACGACCTAAGGAAGTATCCTTGGAGCTGAGAACTATGTATCACAAGGATGCATAACATGAATTGGTCAAAAGGAACTGGAACGCAATTCATACCATGAGATATTCATAGGCTTTAGTACAGCAACGGGAACAAAAATGATATATTTAAGAAATAGTAAAGAGACGTGTACAACTATAGCAAGGTATTAACCTACAGGCATGAGATGGATAATAGAGAGGAAGGTAGTCAAACTGTACACAAAAGGTCTTGGAAGGTAATTGGACAACATATCTTAATAATACAATTTAATAATAACATTAAGAAATCAAACTAATACAATTGACTGTTTGTGGAAACCAATGAACTATATGAATGCTTTTAGGTTAACTTTATTGAATGTAAGGACCAAATTGATGATGAATTTTTAGTAAATATGTGACCTATTACATAGACAAAATGTTTACTTTGTATTTTAAAACTATTGTAAATTTTAAGTCAAACATTATCTTGTGCTTATGCATACTCTATCTGCCAATTTACCACTAGCTCGTCTGTAGATTGGTGTGTTTCTGCTTGTCATATAGCACTAACACAATTAAAATATTTAAAACAAATCATGTAAAATGTTTTGACATTTTAAAACTTTCCAGATAAATATATACAAAAATGATATTTATATCTCTTGACAATTCTTGGTGAATTCAATATGATCATTGAATTTTGGATAAAATAGAAAACTGTTATTTGTGGCTTTTAGAATATTTTAAACAAGGAAATCTTATAAATAAAAATAATTTAGAGTGACAGTGCATATATAGGCACTCATCAATTGCATGTTAAAAATAAACTAAAATTAAAAAGTATAGAGTTATATAGTAACCCAAATTCAGGAGATGTATGGATTTTTTAAACAAAAAATGTATAAGTTTGGATATGAAATTCTCTTATATGTAAGTTTCTAAATACACACTAGATAAGAGCAATTCATTTTTCTTAGGTTCTATATTATAAAACCATAGTTAAATTGAAGAAATTGTTCATAAGTTATTTGTAAATATTCATTTTTTGATCTATTCATTCATATTACCAATTAGTTGGAGGTGCAGTTAAAAAGTAAAAGTAAAACTAAATTTATTCTGCAAAAATTTAATCTTATAACATCAAGCTATAGGATTTGTACTCACTAAAATTCTAATTAAATTAAGAAATTCATATTTTTTCTTTACTTCAGATTTTGCTATAAATCTCAAAATTAGATTTGCCTCTCTTAAAAAGAATTGTTAAAACTGGGAAAATATTTCCCCCTATATTTTGTTTTAATTCAGAAGATAATTATTAAAATGCAGCTTTTATAATGTTAAACTTAATACAAAATCAATGAGAGCTTCATTCTTTCTTTTACAAAGCATTTCAGTCCAGACATGTGTAACCTCTTTTGGAATCATAATCCTACTAATATTTCTTCACTCAGTCTGATTGACACAGACACCCAGAACTCTGTACTGTTTTTTTCATATTTATAACTAGTGGCCTGGTGCATGAAATTTGTGCATGGAGGGGTCTGGCCTGCATACTCTTCAATCTGGGACCTCTTGAAGGATGTCCTACTGCCAGTTTACAGTAGGCCCAAATCAGCAGTTTGATATCTCTCTCACAATCCAGGACTTCTGGCTCCTAACCGCTTGCCTGCCTGCCTGTCTGATTGCCCCTAACCACTCTGCATGCCAGTCTGCTTACGTCAAACTTCCCTCCCACTGGCGTGCTCACCCCTAACTGTCCCCCTGCTGACCTGCTCAACCCAAACTGCTTCTCTGCTATCCTTATCACCCCCAACTGATCCCCACTAATGGACTTCTCACCCCCAAATGGCCCCCTGGCTGCTCTGCTAACTCCCAACAGACCCCCTCACCAGCCTGATCACCCACAACTGCCATCACATCCTGGCCTGAACACCCACAACTGCCCTCCCCTCTTGGCCTCTAACTGCCTCTACCTTGGCCCCACCACCATGGCTTTGTCCAGAAGAACATCTAGAAGGTCTCCTGGAAGGTCTCCCAGTCTAATTATCATATTACCCTTTTATTAGTATAGATAGAGGCCTGGTGCATGGGTGGAAGTTGGCTGGTTTGCCCTGAAGGGTGTCCTGGATCAGGGTGGAGGTTCCCTTAGGGTGTGAAGTGGCCTGGGTGAGAGGTCTGTGGTGATTTGCAGGCTGGCAACACCCCTATGGAGTAAGGGGCCCTGCTGGGCGGGGGGTGGCCAGCCTGGGTGAGGGGCTGAGGACTATTTCTAGGGTGGGGTGTCCGGCTGGGTTGCCTGGCCAGGCTGAATGAGGGGCTGAGGGCCATTTTCAGACTGGCCACACCCCCTTCAGGGTGGGGGTCTTTACTGGGGTGCCTGTCTAGACTGGGTGAGGGGCTGATAGCTGTTTGCAAGCTGGCCAAGCCCCCCAGTGGGGAGCCTCACCCTATTGGGGTGTGGACAGCCTAGGCAAGGGGCTGAGGGCTGTTTTCAGGTTGGCCATGCTCTCTGGCAACCGAGGCTCCCAGCCCCTCCTTCAGCAGTGGCCAGGTTGAGCAAGAAGCTTGGCTTCCTCCATTGCAGGGATCAGCCCCAGCCTCCTGCTCACTCCAGCTCCATGGCCTCTCCCATCTTTGTTGGGTTAACTTGCATACTCACTCTTGATTGTTTGTTGAGTTTAGCAGAATGGTGGTAAATTTACATGTTTCTCTTTTATTAGTGTAGATGCTAATGTCCTTCTTTTATGATCAAGTTTTATTCACATGCACAATTGTATAAATTGTATGTTATTCCCCAGATATATCTCCCCAGATATTTTGATAACATTGGAAATAGCTAATGCAATTTTTGCTACATATTCCTCTGAAGCTACTTTTCATGCTTATATATGTTCATTAGTAGGTAGCATAAGGAAAAAGTCAGTGCTTTTAATATATGCATTTATACTTTACATATGCACATACAAATATACATGTACACCTAGAGAGAGACAATTCGCTAGATCTCATCTATAATAATAAAAGAGTAATATGCTAATTAGACCAGACCTTCTTCTGAATGAAGCCCATGCTGTGAGGGAAGCCCAGGTCACATGTGCTGGGTGTCAGAGGGAAGCTGGTGCTGGCACCTGGGAGAAGGAAGGGCTACTCTTGCATCAATTTCATGCATTGGGCCTCTAATCTCTAAATAAAGGCCAAAGCAAAAGTGATTTTTTAAAAGATAGTTGGGAAAAAATGTCATTCACCAAGAGGTTTGCTATTTCTGTTGCATTCTTTCAAGTGGGAAATTTATGAGAACATAAATATTAAGGAAGCAAGAAAATTAGAGCTTTGATCCCTGGATGAACAGGATAAGAGAGCAAGGTTACTTTTGCCCAAATAGAAGGAAAAAACGATCCCTTTAGATTCATATTGTTGATTGAGCCATCTCCCGGTTCCCTAATGTGCTCGAAGACAAAGTCTTGAGGCTTTATCATAATTACTATGAGATGCTCCGCGAATATGGAGATGGAATGAGCAAGTGGAATTACTCATCTATTAAGATGGATGATGCTGTCCTTCCAGTCCAAGGATTTCATTAGGCCCATATTTCTCCTGGAGAAATTGAATGTTGCATGTGCAATCAGGGATAAAAGCACCAAGTAGGAGGTCTCAGTGATGTCCGTAGAGTGGCATATGCATTTCATATGCCACTTAAATCTTCATTACACACACCATTTTTTATATGACACCATTTAAAATAAACAGCATCAGCGGTTTGTTAAACTGAGAACTTGTGCCCACATAAGGTACCTGCATTGAGATTTACTCAGAAACTAGAGGCCCAGTGTATGAATTTGTGCATGGGTGAGGTTCCTAGGCCTGGCTAGTGATCAGGGCCAATGGGGCCAGCCAGGGAGACTGGGGGGAGAGGGACAGTGGGAGGTTGACTGTGTGAGCACACTGACCACCAACGGTCAGCTCAATCATTGAGCACCTGTGGTTATTGTGCATCATAGCTACTGACTGTAGAGAGATGTCCTCACAAAAGGAATTCAGATTTTATGTACAGATGCTAATTGGAATGGGAGGATTTCCTACATGATAACTAAGATATAATGGGTCAATGTAATGCAGCTAATACCAGATCATGAAATGTTTGTGACATAGTGAAATCTTTTACTATTTAAAAAAATAGTTTTGCTTTATTCTGAAATTTCAACATTAAAGTAATCATGAGACATGTTTTCTAGTTTGCTCTATAATAGAGTACTTCAACTGATTTAATGCGTGAGGACCCTAGTTTCCACAGCTATTTATTCTCTTAAATGGTCTGTCCAAGAATACGTTGTGACAGAAGAAAAGGGATATTATTATATTTGTGCTGGCAAAGTAATGAGGCCTGTTATATTCATTGATGGGGTGTGAAGAGTCCCTACTATACATTGTAGCTACTGTTAATGGCTATGAGGTCCTATTTTACTAGAGAAGCAGAAGTATTAAAGACAACATGTAATTATCATTGAGACGTTAAAAATGCCCTATTCTATTAATGGCATCAAATGCAGTGTTTTTAGATTGGGCACAAAAGTAGCCTAACATTAAAATGCCACACAGCCAGTATAAGGGCTCGAAGTCATTCTCCTTGTGGTAGGGTTTTCTCCTGGCAACTGCAGAATAAATGCATTACATAAAAATGGAGTTAAAATAAAATTATAGAGGGATAAAATCATTGTAAACTTTGTCGGCATTCATATTTTTTAGAGATCAGGGAAGTACCCCAAATTCCATTCCTGACCTACGAATTTGTTTTAGATCTGACATTTTTAAAAAGTCAACATCCACTGGAAAAGGGTCAAATTTTGTTATTCCTTCTCTAGAAGATACCTTTAGTTTATTAAATAAATTAAAACAATATTTCTCATTTATAAAGCACAGATTTCTATTTAACAAAATAAATACCCACTCTTTTAGATATTTGAAAATTTAACAGCCAAGAACATGTAAGCCAATCAAGTTACTGTGCCTAAAAATTAATTTCTTTTAACTCATAAACTACATTAACTTCCAATTACCTCTAGTTTCTCAGGACAGATGCCATAAGTGATAAATTGGTTATTTATTGCAATTAAAATAATTTACAATATTAAAAATTTTATTTTAAATTATGAAATATATAAAATAAATATTATTTTCTTTTTCTAAAGAAATATAAAGATAACACTTTCAACTTTCAGAGACACTTAGATTAATTTATTGATTTTCTTCTTTGATAAATAAGAAAATTCTATAATATCAAGGAGCATCATTGCTCAATATTTCTCTGTTATCTACCTTTTTATAAGTGATTTCAAGTGAATAGCAAATATGTTAATATTAATATAATTCTATTATTCATGCTTTTAAGAAACATGCTTTGTTGTTTTGCTCTTCTTACCGTTCCAAGTATCTTATGTATTTTTTCCCAACTCTGGATGATTTCATTAACTAAGAAAATGATACAGGAGTGGCTGATCTCATTATATGTGACTGTTTCAATATTGCTCCCATCTAAATGAATGTTCACTGTAATATATGTCAGATTCCTTAGCTTATGGGTTCATTGTCTCAAATTACATTGCTATTATGATGAAGCATACTAATTAAATATGTTTTTATTAAATTTACAAAATTCAAATTAACTCAGAATATTTGTAATAAATGTGTGTTGTTAGTGTTGCAATTAAGAAACATATCATTTTATCTATGTCAATATCTACTAAAAAGCTAATTCATTATATATAATTTTTTTGGAAAGCAAATAAATATGTAGAGCATGAATATGGCAGACATATTAAGGTGTATTTATAAAATTAAAATAGTATTTCATATTTAAAAGCTTATTTTTGGCTCAACATTTTAAAATTATACTCATAGCTCCAAATTTTATAAAAAATGAAAATGAGTATCAACAAAGCATGATAATGTAATGATTAATATTAAAAATTATTTCCACAATATATCTTACCACAATTATTCTTTAATAATTTCTCATTAATTTTTACTTCCTCTTCATATAAATAGAATACTGTATTATAGAGTGAAAGGTAGACCTAAACTGCAAAGTAGTCGTCCTCTTTTTCAGAATTTAGTCATTTGCATAAATTACTAAGATGTAAGTTTTCCTATTGTGTAGGAAATCACTTTCATGTGGTGATATCCTCCAATGAGTATACCAACTAAATTATCTCAGATACTTGAAGATAAATCTCATGCATCAAATGAATATGCTCAAATAACATGGCATTAAATCAATTTCAAATGGAGTAAAAAATGAAGTAATAGAGATGTGTAAGCCAAGGCTCTTAGTAGGAAGAGAGACCCCGAGTTACAGAATTCTGAGTTTTATGTACATCAGCCTCTCTCAAATCATGGTCATGTTAGGAGGACTACAGTTAAGATTTAAACAATGGGGCCCCAAAAGATAAAAGGCCTCAAAAATCCAGCATTGTTGTACTAAAACCAATTTATTCCTCTTTCATAGCATTCCATAATTACTATACTGGTATGTCAAGAGGTGGACAGTAGCAGCAGCAGCACAATTCTCTTAGGTTTCCTTAAGTTATTTGATTGAAAGTCCTTGGTAACCTTGTGGCCAAGAAGAACAATATGGACTGGATTATAGTACACTTTGGTTTATTTGTAATACAGAATGCCTGTACATGAGCAAAAAAATGTTGGTATAAAAACAACCTTTGAGGTTGTTAAATTTCAGCAATTTTATTAAATGATGAATAGTACAGAGAATTTGTATCATCTTTGTGGATGGCATAATCTCAGTGAGTTAGTGTGTAAATTGCCTAGGCTAATGATAACACAATATTCACAGTTGGCCATTATGTAAGAAACAGGTCTTTGAAATGTGTGATTCATGTTGGAGATGCATTCAAGAGCACATGTCTTTCAAGGACAAGAAGTAAAAGCAGTTACAGTAAGATAGTCTTTAACAATGGTCTTGTTTTGTCTCCTCTCTAAAAATCTGTGTTTTAATTCCAAAATTCCAGTATTTAGACAATTTATTGATTGTGTCATTGATATAGATATATCTATAATCTACCACTACTATATACCATCTTTATAATTGCTTCTTACTTATTGCATTTGCTCATTTTTTTTGTTTGTTTTCTCCACTTTTTCTGATTTTTTAAATGAATTATTTCATATAATTTCATTCAATCTCCTCTTTTACTAGATCATTTACTCTTCTTTTAAAACATATTTAGTGGTGTTCCTGGAGTTTACAACACACATTTTTAAATAATCTGAGTCCACTTTGAAATAAATTATACTACCTATTATTTCTTCTTTCTTACATTGCTATTATTAATTTCACTTATACACCAACTATAATCAGCTGATTAATTGTCATTATTTTTGCTTTATAAAAGGAATTATTGTAAGCCCATTGAAATAAGAAAAATAAGGATTATTTACCTTCATTTATTTCTTCTCATAAGCTCTTCTTTTCTTTATGCAGATATAAGTTTCTCATCTAAAACATTATCTTCAACACAGAGGAACTTCTTTGAACATTTCTTGCATAGCAGTTCTGCTAGCAATGAATTCTCTCAATGTTCAAGTGAGAAAGTTTATTCTTCTTCACTTTTGGAGGATACTTTTAATGAATATAGACTTTTAAATTGTTGGCTTTTTTTTTTCTTTTTCTTACAACACTTAACTCACTTCTTGTTAACTTGGTTTCTAATGAGAAATTCATTGTATTTATTATTCTTGTTCCTCTACAGGTTGCTTTTTTCCTCCCTATTTTATTTAAAAGTTTTTCTGTTTTTAAGTTTCTATAGTTTGAACATGATACTGGTATACATAGGTATAAAATATTGTTGTTATTCCTGCTTGGTGTTCTCTATGCTCCTTGGATCAGAAATTTGGTGTGTGTCATTATTTTTTGGAATGCTCTTGGCCATTATAACTTTTAGTATTTCTTCTCTTTCTTTCCTGTTGGTATTCTAATTACATAGAACTTATACATTTGTTAGAGGCACAGTGTATGAAATTCATGCATGGGGGTGTGTGTGTCACTCAGCCAAGACTGTTTCCTCTCCAATCTGGGACCTCTTGGGAGATGTCCAACTGCCGGTTTAGGCCTGATCTTGATGCTAAAGGATCAGGCCTAAACCAGCAGTCAGATAACACTCTCACAGTCCAGGACTGCTGGCTCCTAACCACTAGCCTGCCTGGCTGTCTGATTGCCCCCTAACCGCTTCCCTATCAGCCTGATTAACACCTAACAACTCCCCTGCCAGTATGATTGACACCTTATAGTTCCCCTGCCAACCCAACCACCCCCAACTGCCCTTCCTGCAGGCCCAGTTGCCCCTAACTGCCCTTCCCTGCAGGGCTGGTCCCCCTGACTGCTCTCCCCTGTTGGCCATCTTGTGACAATGTGGGGGCGGTCATCTTGTGATTATGTGGTAGAGGCCATCTTGTGATGACATGGGGACACCAATCTTGTGATGACATGGGGACACCCATCTTGTGACAATGTGGGGGCCTGCCAACTTGTGACACCAGGTTGAGAGGGTCAATTTGCATATTACCTCTTTATTATATAGGATTTTAGTTTGGTAAGTTTTCATTGACTTATTGTCAAAATTAAAAAAAAAAATTTCTTTAGCTATGCTGAAAATACTGATGATTCCTTTGATGACATTGTTTATTTCTGTTACTGCGTTTCTTATTTTTATCATTTCCTTTTGATTCTATCTTTCAAATTTTCATTTCTCTGTTTACATTACCCATGTTTTAAAATATTATCTAACTCTTTCTTTAGAGCCCTTAACGTACTAATTGTTGCCATTTTAAGTTCCCTATCTGATACTTCCAAAATCTGAGTCATATCTACATTGAGTTTTGGTGATGACTTTGTCTTTTTCAGATGGATAGGTATGTGTGAATATCTGTATGTATGAATACATTATATGTATTTATGTCTTTCAGCATATCTTGAATTTCTTTTGAAAGCCAGCCCTATTATTTTGGATCATAGACATTGATGTAAAAAGGCATTTTTTCATGAGGATTTAGGTTAATGTGGCTAGAAATTGGGTTATGTTCAATGTTTAATCTAGTTCATACCAGTGGTTTCAAATTCCAATCTGGTCCTTGTTTTTGCCTGCTCTCTAATATTTGAGGCTTTCTGTGTACTGATTCACACATAGTGTGTATTTCACAGTCTTTCAGCTGTAATTTATTATTAATCTGAAGCCTTGTTGGGTGTGGTGAACAGAAAACATTTTATAATCTTCTGATTAAGTCTTAGTCTTTTAGTGGGCCTGTAACTAAATCATCTGGCCTTGAAAGATATTTGTTTCTTTTTCAGTGGTAAAACTTTTCCACTTTATTCTTTCCCTATCTGTAGCATTCCAAACCCTGTCCCTCCTCCCCATTGACTATGGTTTTTAATATCTTAACATCTTTCTTACTTGATAGAGGGAGGATTGAGGTGGCTGAAGTAGAGGAAAATAATCTTTCTCTAGCTGAGAAAAAATTTTAAACTTATGCTGCAGTAAAAGTCCTTTAACCTTTGTTATGGCGAAGCTTCTTGTTTTACTATATTGACATTTCCCTTCCCTTGACAGTGTCAAAGGGAATCTTTCTGGGGTCTTTAGCAGGAGAAACTGGTGAGTTCTTCAAGTAAAATAAATGTAGTAGCTCCTAAGACAGTGGCCCCAAGATTTTCTTAGTTTCCACATGCAGCCCCAAGCAATTTCTCAAAATTATAATTTAAGAGTCCCTAGAATTTTGTGGCTTTAAGAACTTTGGCTTCATGTAAGCAGACTATGGTTACTATGTCTCTCAATAGGTAGTATTGATTATTTTGGAGTGAAATCTCAAGAAATAAGATTGTATTATCAATTGCTCTTTGTAGCCAAAGTGCCTGCAACTAAATTAAACTCCCTTTAAGTGCTGGGAATACCCATAATTCATATTTATACCACTCAAAACGCTTCATACTGAGTCTTAAATTTAATAAGTTTTCAATATATATTTGATTGATTTGCTTGCACAAGTCAGTCTTTGAAGATAACCAAGATTTCTGTTTAAAGGGGTCAGGTAGTAGTCACACAAGCAAGACTAAATAATGCTAATATCATCTTGTCATAATAGCTTATAGCTTATGGAACTCTTTCATAACCTTTAAATTGATTTATTATTGTAATCTCAATATGAGGTGGGAGAGGATTTTTAGTTTCAGTTAATAAATTAGTCTGAAATTTTCACCTTAATTTTACTAAGGTAAATGTTGAGTATTAAATTTTGTTAACAATGAATTGCCCATTTTAACACATATATTAGGAGATTTGGTGATAAAGAGAACAAAGTTATTTCTATTAAACTTAATCCTTGACACATACACAAACATTCATAATTATTTATGATTTATCATAAGTAGTTTATGTAATACGAGAGGCCAGATGTACAAAATTTGTGCAAGAGTAGAGCACCATCTTCCTCTGGCTCCTGGGACCCGAGCTTCCCTTGCAGCCCCAGTTTAGTCTGGAAGGTTATCTCTAAAGATATCTGGTCTAATTGGCATATTACAGTTGTATTATTATAGACTAGAGGCCCATTCATGCACTGGTGGGGTCCCTTGGCTTGGCCTGCATCCTCTCACAACCTTTGACCCCTCAGGGGATGTCAGATCACCATTTTTGGCCCAATCCCTGCAGGGTCAAGGGAACCCACTGGTGTACAAATCTGTGAACTGGGCCTCAAGTATGCATATAAAGATCTTTGGTTAATCTCTTCCCACTCCCCCTCCTCCCTCCTTTCCTCTGAGATTTATCAATCTCTTCCATGTTTCCATGCCTGTGCATTGAGTATCTGCCCACTACTGGTCAGTGCGCTTTATAGCTACTGGTCAAATGGTTGAATGGTCTAGTGCATAAAATTCATGCACAGTGAGTGTTCTCTCAGCACAGCCTGCACCTCTCCAATCAGGGTCTCTTGGGGGATGTCTGACCGATAGTTAAACTGATGGTCGGACCTCACTCTCACAATCTTGGGCCACTACCTCCTAACCACTCACTTGTCTGCCTGATTGCCCCGAACACCTATGCCTGCCTGACCACCCCTAACTGCCTCTGCTTATCTGCCTAATTGTCCCTAACTGCCCTCTTCTGAGGGCCTGATCTCGCCTCCAACTGCCCTCCCTTGCTGGCCTGATCTAGCCCCCATTTTCCCTCTAATGCTGGCCTGATCTAGGCCCCAACTGCCCTCCCTTGCCAGCCTGACCACCCCTAACCTCTACCTCGGCCTCCACCACCATGGCTTTCTCTGGAAAGAAGTCAGATGTCTGAAAGATGGCCAGTCAACTTGGTCTAATTAGCATATTACCTTTTTATTAGTCTAGATATATTATATAGGATAGGATTGCTTAAATGGTGCAGGGAGAGGAGTCTTTTTCAACAGGAGAAGATGCTCTTGGCAGACAAAAATACATAATCTCTATATCTGGACTGATAGCCAGCCATATGCACTATATTGCCAAATCATTCATTAAAAAATTGAACCACTTTTTTTTACACCTTACACCAAATAGCTGCTGCCCTTAAAATCCCTCCTCAGCCCCCACCTTAGGTTCTGCCTTCACAGTTCACACAGATTTGGTTCTGATTGGTTGGTTTCTATGTCAATCAGAATCTCCAGACCTATCAACAGGCATGATCAGAGGGGTGGGGCTGAGAAGCAGAGCCAGAGGAGGCCTGAGAGAAAGAGAGGTACAGCTCTTGGCCAGGCCCAGAATGAAATAGAGAGACGATAGTTAATCAACAGCTGCCACAGAGGCTATGGATCAGACCCTGCTTTTCTCTCCAGGCCTTTCTTTGGGCCCAATCCACAGCCCCTCCTCAGTTAGTGCTGGGTTTGGGCACCTACAGTGGTGACTACTTCTGGTTCGTTGAGCCTTAGGTCATTTTGGATGTTATAGACCCTGTTTTTAAAAATATATATATTTTATTGATTTTTTACAGAGAGGAAGGGAGAGGGACAGAGAGTTAGAAACATTGATGATAGAGAAATACTGATCAGCTGCCTCCTGCACACCTCCTACTGGGGATATGCTCACAACCAAGATACATGCCCTTGACCGGAATCGAACCTGGCTGGGACATTTGAGTCCACAGGCTAACACTCTATCAACTGAGCCAAACAGGTTTGGGCCAGACTTTGGGTTTTATATGTTAGGATTATTTTATTTATATTTTTTTAGTTCAATAATTATTGCTTTATAGATATTTGAAAGTAAGACTACATTTAACAATCCAATATTGTCCAGTTATAATTTGACTTGAGGCCCGGTACACAAAATCTGTGCATGGGATTGGGAAGGGGTACATCAGCTTGGCCTACATCCTCTCTCAATCCAGGACCCTTCCGAGGATATCCAACTGCCTGTTTAGGCCTGATTGGGATAGGGCCTAAACCGGGGATTAGGCCTAAACCAGCAATAGGACATCACTCTTGCAATCTGGGATTGCTAACTCCTAACCTCTCACCTGACTGCCTGCCTGATAGCCCTAATCACTCTGCCTGGCTGATCGCCCCTAACCACTCTGCATACCTGCCTGATTGACCCTAACCCCTCTGCTTGCCTGCTTGTTCGCCACTAACTGCCTTTGCCGAGGCTTCATCTGTGAGGATGTCAGAATGATATCCAAAAAGTTGTTCAACTGTCTGGTCTAATTAGGATATTACACTTTTATTAATATTGATGAATTCCAAAGCAATCTCTTGCAAAGCACATTTTAAAGAAAGAAGCTTACCTGAACCTTTAATAAACGAGAACATGTGATAGGTCCTTAATCTCTGGAAGATTTCAACATTTTACTCTAAAGATCAGGTTTTTAGAACAGATTAGCATCAGTGATTACATAAAATATTACAAAATTAAGAGAATATTCATGTGGATTTTAAGTAATTTTAGACAAATTTTAAGATTCCATTATTTTATTTTGCATTCTCATTGGTCATTTTAAGTAATTTCCACTGTGTACTACACAGAATATTCACAAATTTTTTATAAGATCCAAAACAAAAATGTATTTCTACTTTATTTTTTCTATCCTGTGCAATTTATAAGAAGTATTTTCTCAAGCAGTGCTTTAATGCTCTTTATGTTATCCAATTTAGTGTAGCCATAGGCATTAATAAGGGCAAGCAAAAATATTAAGAGTTCATTGATGCTTATTTATCTAAAATTTCTATCAGTCCAGTTTATAACTCAATATATAATGGGAGAAACCTTCAGATTTCTCATAATCCAGATGTATATATCTTAAACATAAAATAGAGTATACTAATTACATGTTGATATTTCCCCCTCAGTCTTACTAGTTTAAATGTCATGTAATAATAATAACAATAATGCATCTGTAATGAAGTCCAAGTTCAGCTTCTATAATAAAAATGAATCAGGAATCTCACTTATGGCATTTTGAAATACAAAATAAAATAAAAAATACACAAAAGAGCACAGACACTCCCAAATTTCTTCCTGTTATAAAATTGTTTTACACTGATGACCTTAGACAGCATTCTATATTATAAAAGGCTAATATGAAACTTTTCCCTTAGGGAGTTTGACTGACCAGGAGTTTGACCATTCGCTCTGACATGCACTGACCACTAGAGGGCAGTGAGGAATGAAGGAAGGCTCCAACCAGCAGCTAGCAGCTGGGGGAAGGAAGGCCCTGATCATCCCTGATTGCTGGCCAGACCTAGGGACCCTACCCAGGCACTAATTTTGTGCACTGGGCCTTTAGTATTCTATAAATTGCTTTACAATGGTTCAAATCTCATATTGATCTCAAAGTATATTCTATCATAAACTGAAGGGCAATGGTGATGTCTACCAATATCTACATCACCAGGGTATTCTTGTTACACAAATACTTGCTTTTCTATGCGAAGCAATGAATTGTCTTATGTTAACTAAATGTTGTTTTGATCAATGAGGTTTCTTTATGTTCCTGTTTAATGTGATGTCAATTGGAGGCTATTCTATAAATTATTTTTCTTCGACACTATTTAACATTATATACCCAACTCTTTTAACTCAAGAACAGTTTTATCTCTAACGTGAAAACTTAATATTGATATATATTAGTAAGACTTAACAAGTAGTATAGGAGGAGAAATATATATTGTGAGACCAAGATATTTTTTTTAGGGATACATGCAGCTTGTGTTCATTGCATTATTTGAGATTTTCAACATAGTTAAATGAGGAAAGGGATAATATTCTTACTTATTAACTATATTCATTAATGATAGTGAATTTTGGCAACCTATGTAATTACCTTCTAGAGTTTCTTCAACATAAAGAATTAAATAAAGATGAATTATTATTAGTAGTAGTTTTGTTTTACATACACATTACCTGTAAAATGTGGACCATAGGCATTAGGAATTGTCAATGATATTCAGTTATGACTTTTTTTTTTTTTTACTTTAATCTGTCTCTAGAGAAAGTTTTACATTGAATTTAAGATTAAATTGCTATTGTATGCGGTGTCTTTTTAAAAAAAAAAAAATATATATATATATATATATATATATTTTATTGGTATTTTACAGAGAGGAAGGGAGAGAGATAGAGAGCTAGAAATGTCGATGAGAGAGAAACATTGACCAGCTGCCTCTTGAACATCCCCTACCAGGGATGTGCCCGCAACCAATGTACTGCCCTTGACCAGAATCGAACCTGGGATCTTTCAGTCCACAGACCGATGGTCTACCACTGAGCCAAACCAGTTTCGGCGTATGCGGTGTCTTGAGAGAGGTTAAGAGAAGATTAGACTGCATTCTCCATTTCCCTTAAACATGACTTGAAATTATTTCAAAACCACTAAAAAAAAAAAACAAAACTGTTCAGAATCCTAAACATATATTATATATAACCTTGAAAACAGAAAAAAATATTTTAAAGATGACCTCAAAGCCTTTCTTGTGTTGGGACACAAGTTCAGGCACCACGGAGTGTGTGTTTCTACAGCTGCAGACGGTGGCATCACTCACACTTCATCAACATCAAGATCCGTTCAACACACGTTCACCTATAGCATTGACATAGAAAACCAAAATATTTTTACTACGAATATTGTATTCTTTTTCAGAAATATAAATTATCTAATATGTTATTTCGATAAATGGAATTTTAAAATAATTATTCTATATATATAGGGTATAAGCAGTTTATATGATCTCTAAGAAGAAATTTGATTGTAATTTATAAACAAAATGGAGACTACAAATAATCCTAAAGTTAGAGTGTATTTCATGGTTAAACCTTATTTTGAAAATAGCTCACAGTGCCCTAGACCTGTAGCTTGGTTGGAGAATTATCAGAGAAGCCAGCGTTGTGGGTTCCATCCCTGATAGTGGCAAATACAAGAATTGACCAGTGAATGTATAGATGGTGGAACAACAAATCAAAGTCTTTCTCATGCTCTTTAAATAAGCAAAAAAAAAAAAAAATATGTAGCTCACAGGCATTGGAATATACACATTTTTACATTTGCATGAGGTCTAAGATTTCACTTTTTAATAAACTTATAACAATCTTCTTAGAAAATATTATTTTTAATATATTTTATTGATATTTTACAGAGAGGAAGGGAGAGAGAGAGAGAGAGAGAGAGAGAGAGAGCTAGAAACGTCAATGAGAGAGAAACATCGACGAGCTGCCTCTTGCACACCCCCCACCGGGGATGTGCCAGCAACCAAGGTACATGCCCTTGACCGGAATCGAACCCGGGACCTTTCAGTCCGCAGACCGACGCTCTACCACTGAGCCAAACCGGTTTCGGCATTCTTAGAAAATATTTAACAAAAGTATTTATTTCTATTTTTATTTATAAGTACCAATAGAGTAATATCAAATATGAAAATGTGTATATATATTACCTTTATATTTACTATATATTTATAAATCTAATTAATTTTAATATATGTTATACCATGAAATACATGTATTTTATGTATATCTGATTATAATATGTAAGTATAAAATCAATTTTATTATTGCTATTTATTAATTTGAAATATTCAAAGAGTAAATCTAATATGTCTATAAGATTTAAAACATGTTAGCTAAGTTACAGATTTTCATATTCGATTACAGAATAACTGTTAAAAATGTATCAGGAATAATCAGGAATATATATATAATCTTTTAGATTTTTCTAATTGGGAAAAAATAATATTTTAGAAGATAGAGACAAGTCTGGTCATTCCATTAATTTCTTTTCTAAACAGATTCTGGGCAGACTATTATTTATTAAATACTTTATGTATATTAATGATATATATAAGCCATTAATGATAAATCAGATAAATTGAGATCTTTCTGATAAAATTTGAGAGTAGAGTGTCTGTGGACCATCTCTGACAAGAAATGAACAAATAATTTCACAATCTTCTTATAGATAAGAGGGGCCAATGTGGACCTGGTAATAGTGGATTCAGAAAAAAGTTACTGCTAGATGAAAAAATAAATAAGTACACCAGAAAAAATAAATAAGTACACATTGTACAAAGCTTGGAATTCATTATATTGAATAATAGTTTTTATCAGTCATGTGGATAATAATAAATAGGAAGTCATAATTTTAAATTAACAAATCATACAAATAAAAGGGAGTTTTACTTTACATTTTGTAATAAATGTTTGATACATAAATATGCCTACATTAATGGAATATAATTTTAGGCAGTCTAATGTAATTTTTGCAGTTACATTGCCATGGTAGACTAAATAATGATGCCTTTCTAAATGATGCCTTTCTAATAGATGGTCGAGTGATACATAACCTCTGGAAGTTGTGAATATAATACTATATGGAAAAGGACTTGGCAGTTGTGATAAATGAGTATCTTCAAATGATGAGTTTTTCCTGGATTATTTTGGGTGACTCCGATGCAATTTCAAGGGTCCTTATATAATGGAGGTGGGGAAGCAAGAGTTATAAAGGGGGAGATTTGAGGATGAAAGGAGAATTTAGAGAGGAGACAGATGCCATGCTGCTGGCTTTACAATGTGAAAACAGGCCCTAGGACAAGGAGTGTAGGCGGCCTCCAGAAGCTGGAGAAAACATGCAAGCAGAATGTCTCCTAGGGCCCACAGTGCAGTGGACCCATTTAGACTTCTTACCTCCGGAACTGTAAGAAGAATAAATTTGTGTTGTTTTAAGACACCAAATCCATGGCAAGTTTGTTCCATAAACGATAGGAAATTGCAAGTCAAATGAGTGAGTATTAAATGGGGCCCAGGCTTAAGCTGTTCATATGAAAAAGTTCTAAGTTCAATAATCATCCATTAAATATAGTATTCTAAGTATTTGACAATGAGGATACAAAAGTAAACTAAGGATCTGCCTTCAAGGATCTAACAACACACAGCAGTTACATCTAGTATGGTGAGTATGGTGAAATTATAGGATCAGGGGAAAGACAGAAAACCCCAGGTGGGTAGGTAGGAAGTGGTCAGTTTTAAGGAGATACTAGGTTCTGGGAAATATGTAAGTAACACTATAGAGAGAAGGATTTTTCAGGCTAAGAGACTAGCATGCATAAAGATACCAGGATATGAAACAGTTCTGAGTATGAAAGGAACATATGCAGTTTGCTAATCCTTGAGCATAAATTATTTGTGAGTAATGGCCTGAAATGAGGCTGAAAAACATGTCCAAAAGTATATGCAGGTTGCCTGAATTCTATGATACAGATGATAAAGTGACCATATATTTTTAAAGAGGGGAGAATCAAATGTCTGTTTTATATATTAGAGAAGGATCCCTAACAGAGGATAATGCTTGAAGTTGGGATAGCCAAAATGAAGTCTATAGCAATTGTGCAAATCAGGAATGATAAAGCCCTATCTTAAAGCAGTGATAGTAATAATATAAGTAAGGAACAATTTTGAGAATAAACAGGTAAAACTGATGAAACCAGTGAGTAATTGGATTTGGATGAATGTTCTTTATTATAGGATAACTCTGAGTTTTCTAACTATCCAACAGATCATACATAAATTTGGGAAGAGTGTAGAAGAGAAATAGTATTAATGAATTCATATTCTGAGGGAAATAGGATATATTCAGTTTATGAAATAAAATTTTAGGTGTCCACTGGATACCCAAGTGAAATGTTTGGTGAGCAGATTTATATCTGCACTTGAATTTTTATGGATATAACACAAAGACCATGGATGGACATTTTAATGGAATATAAGTAAGGGAACGAATATAGTTGCCAAAAATAAAAATATATATGGATAAGAAAAGAAGAGGGAAAATAAGATACAACCGAAGAATTCCAACATTCATCGTGAGGAGAAAAAAGAAAACCAGTAAGGTAGAAAATTTCAGAAAAGAGGAATGTAATAAAAATCAAAGATTTTGAAACTTTTAATAATATAATGAATAGTAAAAAAAATTAAACAATTTTAGTAAAGTGAGAATTCGCAGATTCAAGGACATGGATAATTTAGCTTATGATGACTTTAATAGCTTCATGTGAGTGGAAGTCATGAGGCAAAAGTCTCGACAGTGGCTCAGAATTGAGGGACTTTTTAACAGTGAATGTAGTGCATTCTGTGGAGAATTGTGGCAGAGAATGAAAAGAAAGAGATGGAGTGGTGGTGATGATGAGGAACAATCAAAGGGGTGTTTTCCCCTTTTATTTCCTTTTATTATGCGGAAGACAAGTAAACTAATATGAAATAATCAGTAGAAAAGGGAAATTTAAAAATAGAAAGGGAATAAAATAATTCCTCAGAAGATGAATGAATGTAGATATGAAAGGATTGATATTGACTGGAATGAGAGTGAAAATGAAGACAATGAGAAGGAAGGTTGATTCTGATGGGTGATGGTGGGAAGTGAAGATAGTTCATATTTCAGTGCCTTAACTCTATAGGAATGAGATCAAACATTCATTTGCATGTTTATATACTATTCAAAATAAAGGAGGAAGTTAGATAATAATCTCTGTGGATAAAAGCTGTTAGAAAAAAGGCAGTAGTCACTAAAGATAAATGGAAATTTAGCTGGAAGAAAAGACAAACAAAAGGATTGACAGTAACATAAGTAACAGCCATGTTTCATAAGGATGGGGATGAAAGTGTGAGTACCTCACCAGTGACTGCGTTGTAGGAAGCATCAGAGAAGAGAGAAAGAAATCATGGAATTGTTTCAGAGTAGCAGCTTACAGAATGGTTGTATCAGGGTTAAATTTAACTGTACATAGCAGGAAAATATCAAATAAGTCCAACACTATTAGGATTCAGAGGACGAGGTGATCTGAAGTTTTTGACTGGAACTGTAATGCCAACACGGTGCCTGGAGACACGCTTTAGGCCATCTGAGAGGATTCTTCTCAGAAGTTGCTTCTTGTGGGGATTCTTGGGAATGTGGCCTGTGAAAAACTACATCTTTGACTTGACAAGCAGTTCAAACATCTGAGGTGGCAGCCAGAAAAATGAATGCTATTTTAGCCCACACTAGTAGGGATTGAATCCGTAAAAAGATACTATGAAAAAGAAAATACTTAGCAAGACCATGTTGAAATGTTGTACTCATTTTTAGACAACTCATTTTAAAATGAGAGGTTGGCTGATCAGGGACTATCGGTACAAAAGTGTCTGCAGTGATGAGAGGTCTGGGAAGAAAAGGCTAGGACTATTGAGTACAGAATAAGAAAATAAATGGGGAAAACGATTCCTTACTCTCACATATTGAAGTGATCACACATACACTTGATTAGATATATTTGCTATAGCTCCAAAGGAAGGATTCAGAACCACTGGATGGAAATTATGTTGATTCAGGTCTAAGCAGAAAGATAAAACTTCTGGCAATAGTACAGTTCCTGTATTGAATAGGTTCATTTATGAGGCTGTGAGCTTTTTAGCACAGAAATATTTGAAGCAGAGGCTTATGAATGTCAGTCAATAATGTAGAGAGTGGTAGACAAATTCCTGAAATGGACAGGAAGTTAAATTAGAGTTCCCTCAAAAATATTTTCTACCTGCCTCTTATATTCTGAGATACAATCTTTCCCCACAAAAAGCTTTTTTTTTAAACATTTTTTATTTTTTTAAATAAATCTTTATTGCTCAGATTATTACAACTGTTTCTCCTTTTTTCTCCCCCATAGCTCCCTTCCACCTGATTCCCACCCTACCCTCTGCCCTTACCCTCTCCCCCCACTATTGTCCTCATCCATAGGTTATACAATTTTAATCCAGTCTCTTTCTGTACCCCACACCCCAAATATTATGCAGAGATCCAACAGCAGAATGGAAGAACACAAGAATCAGGTCAAAGACAAAAGACACTCCGCTGGAGAAGGAAGAAGAAAAGAGGATCCAGAAAGTTGAAGATAGTGTAAAGAGCCTCTGGGACAACTGCAAGCGCACCAACATCAGAAATATGGGGGTGCCAGAAGAAGAGGGAGTGCAAAATACTGAAAACATATTTGAAGAAATAATATCAGAAAACTTCCCTCACCTGGTGAAAGAAAAAGCTTTTTAGAATTAGTTGCTTATATTAATATCTCTAAATATGTGCTATTGAGATATGACAGACTGACCATTCAGAGATATGCGTTATACTGCTGATTTTGATTTAGCAAATGAAATCTGAGAAAATTATTTAAACTTTCTACATCTCATTTATTGTATTCCTATGAATCTATATTAGTTTAGTAAAAACAAGAATTTTAAAAAATTGTTACTTTATGTTGTACTGGTATAATTGAATATCAAAACAAAACTATACATATGCATATGGGTGCACACATCCACATACATATTTACATGTATGCCTATTTCTTCCTTCGGACTATAAAGGTCTCAAGGATTAAAGAGGGATATCATTCATATTTTGTTCTAATAGCACTTACTACAGTACCTTATGTATAATAGATCCTAAATAAATATTTCTTAACTTCATGTGACTGAGGCTTTATCCCACAGACACCACATGCAGGTGGGGGCCTTAGTGAAGTAAATTCATTGAAAGAACATTGTATGTTTATATACTGTTCAAAGTGGATGCCTGTCTTCTGTTTCAGCCTGTACCCTGAAGTCTACTCTAAAACTTGGGAGGACACTTTTTTTTTCTTCTTCATCATTACTGAAAGGCAGAGTTGAATATTGAAAAAAATCATTGTGTTTTGAATGAGATAATCATAAATTCTATCCCTTATTTTCCAAGTATGATTTTAAACCAAGCAATAGAATTCTGTAGAACCACTTTCCTTGTCTACTCAATGACCACAATGACATAACCCTCCTAGTATTTTTCTTTGAGTAAAATGAGGCATTGAATATAAAATCAACCAACCCAATATCCAGCACAATCCATGTTTTCTGGAGAAAATGGGAAAAAAATGAGAAAGTTTACTGGTAACTCACACAATTTAAGGTTCAGAGTGTGGCTCTCAGATTCCTGCCTTTATAGAAAATGTGGATTACTCTGCAAATTGTTTGAAGTATAAGTGTATTTTGGAACATAAACCTGTACTTAAAAATTTTATGATTTATTTTCTCTCTTCCTGTAATATATATGATTATAGTTTTTCTGTTTTATTGAACAATTTGCTCTCATTTTTGCAACATAGATTACATTTTCCCTTAAGACCATTAACTGAAAAAAATGTTATGAATTCTTTATAAGCAATTTATCCTTTCCTTTTTAGTGCCTTAATACATTTTTTTCTATCAATAGAATCAGTTTATCTACTTTAACAGTTATTTAATCATTTTTTCTAGCACATACTTTTTTTCAGATTTACTTGAATTATCACTGGCAAGGTTCCTTAGAATATGTGTGATTTTCATTTTTTACTAGATGTCTAAAATGAAGTCTTTTGAAAAAAAGTGCCCATTCCTAATCTTTCAACATTTTTCTATTTGAATTATGGGTGCTAAATGTCATTGTTATTTAATTGCATGATATAGCATGTTTTGCACAATTCATTCTCAACAATTTCATAGTGTGATTTTCCTTAAGGCTGGTGTCATAGCTTTCCCAGATCTATTTTACACTTTAGGACACTAAAAAACCACTCCTTATACTTAATTGGTGAATATTCTTTGAGAACCTCTCTTGTTTCCACTTTATTAGGCAACAAAGTCAACACAAGGGCAATCTTCCCTGTGTCTCTTTTGGGGAAAAAATAACATTTCTGGTACTGTGAAAAATGGATTATTTTCCTTTATGGACTAAGTGTTCCAAGTATTTCTTCTATCTGGAATAAAAATACATTTCTGTCAAAATTTTCACATATATCTGCTTTGTATGCACAAAATAAGATGGATTTGCTAAATTAAATAATTCATCTTAAAATTTAATGAAGTGCTGATGAGAGCTGTTCAAATGATAATCTGCTCATGCATCAAGCCTCTGATTATATATTAAAGCACAGCTTTTTATATTCATATTTGTGAAAAATTCTACTTTTTTACATATTACAGTTTTTAAAAAACAGTTTACTTCTCAAAGGTTGATCCATTTGATGCAGATATGATTTCTAGTACACATATGAAATAATCTTTATATAATAAACTAACATATCCATAGTTCTTAAACTCTTATCTTTATTGAATTGATGCCTAATAATTTTGCTATTCCCCAGAATAAATATTTTTCTCATGTATCCCCTTAAAACACGGATGGAATTTACAATTCAAATTTTAATACAGTTCTCTATTTTAAAGGCAAGTGCTAATCAATCCTGAAAAAAAAAATTAGTTAGCATTTCCCCAAAATCATGCATTAGTCTACTCAAATTATCTTTTTCCTGTCTATCTACAGTGGCTGAGAGCCTGCCTGATTATATTAAGTTAATTTAAAATTCTGTTCATTCTCTACATAATTATTTCTACAAACATTTTTTAATCTACATTCAGAACAGGAGAGAGGAATACACTTTTCATACAATTGATTTCCTGCATTTGATTTGGAAAGAAACAATGAAATTTATTCTTCACTAATTTTTCAAACATGTTCTGGCTGGAATTATTCAAAAGAGGGCTGTGCATTCAAAGAAGTGTCACTAGGAATGCAGTACTACACTGCTTTTCAAACTGATTTAATGTTGTAGTCACCTGATATTGAACAGCCATGTAAAAATAAAAAGAGGATCTAGTACATACTTCAGTAGCTGCTCTGATAGCTAAAAAAGAAAATGCATGTGGAGCTCCTATGTACTGAATGATACAACATTTAACAGTCACATTAGTGTCCTGTAAACTAGTGATATAGATTAGAAGGCAGAGTTATTTAAATATTTAATGAATTTGAAGGAACTCTTAACTGGCCTGGGAAAGCCAGTGAAAGCCTAAAGTATAAAGCAGCCAGTGCATTGTATAAAATAAGCAACATTAATGTGGTCCCAACATTATTGAGGGGCCAAATTGAATAATGGCCCCAAAGATGGCTAGATGTTAACCCTAAGAAACTGTGGATATGTAAATTTGCATGGTAAAAGGTTTTTTTTTTTTTTTACATATGTTAGAACCTGTACATTAGGAATCCTGAAATGAGCAGATTATTCTAGATTAGCCCCATAGGCCTGATGTAATCTGGAGAGTCCTTATAAAATGTAGACAGAATGATCAGACCAGTTAGCAATAGTAGATCTGATTAGGAAGCCTTATGAGGAAGGGATCATGCTTCAAGTGATGCAGCAGCCTATACAAGTTGAAAATGTAAGAAAACACCGATTCTTCTTTCAGAGCCTCCAGAAGGAACCGGCTCTACTGATGAATTTAATAGCCCGATCAAGACAAACTTTGGACTTTCACTCTTCAGAACTGCCTGATAACAAATCCATCTTGTTTTAAAATCACTAAACATATGGTAATTTGTTTCAGCAGAAAATGAATAGAGCTCTTTTAAAACGTGTTTTTACTGCAATAAAGAAGAACTAGGACTAGTTTTTTAACAAAAGTAAAATATAGCAAATTGTTTTCCATACTCATATAGTGATTTCATGTCAACTACTGGTTGCACATACACACAAACATGCTCACGTACACACATAGAGGACCCTAGGTGTTCCAGCTTTCTTTTGTTTTGTGGATCAGCAAACTATGGCTTGCAATTCAACTGTGGACAACCAACTGCTTTTCACAGCAGTGAGCTAAGAATTTTTTCACACACAAACATTTGTAATCAACTTGAATACAGGCAACACCAACTTTAAACACTGTCTAAGTGAAATATTACCCCCCTAAAGATTCTTTTCACTGGTAGATTTGTTTTATTAAAAAAAAAAGTTTTACTCAATTACTTTTATTTTATCTTGAATTTTCTCCAAGAAAACATTGTGAAACTATGTCTTATTCTGTAATACCTATATAATATTTTTTACTCTGATTCTTGGCTTGCAAAGCCTCGTGGCTCTTCGGAGAAAAAGTTTGCTGACACTTGAGCTAGCTAATAGATCCATATTAAGGCAAGAACATTCATAGCATGTAGTCCCTCTTTTCTTATTTCAGCATATGATGGCATTACACGCAGTTCCTAGAAATTGCTAATGGAGAAATTAAACAAAGTGATACCAGCCAGTATTCTAAGGAAGCATTATAATATATTCCTGAGGTGATTGAAACAAGAAATCCTGTTAAAAGCTTGCCTTTAAAAGGATTGTACAGAATGAAGGTTCTTAAGTGATAATTAATGAGTTTACATTTAGCGGTAAGTCACTTGAAAGAGGCAATTTGGAACACCAATGGATTTGAGCATAACTCCTTTCCTATGGCAATAGTTGAAGCTGCATATTTCAGGGATCGTGTTTAATGAAAAGGTTCCCCGTTTTGAGACTACCGGTAAAAGAGGAACGATGCCACAAACCTGCCACCACTCTAAATTCCTTTTTCAATGCTTTCTTAAAAGGCTATCCTCAACCTTGCTACGTACTGAGCAATGCTGACCGAGAAAGCATCTCCTGAGGTAGAAAGAAGCGCTTTAGAAATCAATGTCCTTTTTAAAAATATTCAATGAGCACTGAGGAAAGTTTTAGGAGTTACTGGTAGGACATTAAATATTGAGTGATCTCTGTCTACATGTCATTAACCATCTTGTCTGGCCCAAGATCATTGAACTAGTGATATTTTATACAACTAGGCCATGTTTCTAGGGGCTCAGCAATACTGCCTCTATACAGGAAGCTACAGAATATAATATCTTAAAGAAAGTAAGTGTAATAAAAAATAGTCATTGAAGATTTTGGGACCATTTGATTGTTTTACAATTTATAAATTTCTATTACCTGGTAACTTTCTAGTGCAGGGCTACAGATATAGAGACAACACCTTGTTATGTGTTCTATTTCTAAAACGTGGGTATTGAGCCCATGGAATGTAGCTATCTAAATTAATATGTGCTGGAAATGGAAAATATACATGAGTTCAGACTTAGGATGAAAAAGGCAATGAAAGCACTGTGCTAATTTATATTGACCACATATAGGTGCGTAATATAAACCAGGTAGCATGCAGATGTTAGGGTTGGTGCCATTGTGTGTACACTGAGCCTTTTGGGATTGCAGTCCATGTAAGTTTGCCATCTCTGCTTGCTTAATTTTACTGCTTAGCTGTCATTTATTATCCATCTTATAGATTTGTACTGTTTATCTTATTATTTGTGTCTATATTGCATTATAAAGCCATTTTGAAATGAGGCATAGTACAGACATAGTATAAACAGACATAAGATAGTGAATAAATTTTGAAAGTACTTAAGCTTTGGGTGTTACTATTGAAATTGTGTGTGTATGTGTGTGTGTGTGTCTATCTAAAATAAAAATCAAGAATTTATTTGCATTTGCAGGTAACTCATCTCTAGTGGAAAATATTACCTAGTACCAGGAGGAGAAATGTGAACATTAGAGCTAAACATTTTTAAAATTTCTAGATGTTGACTTCAGGTTATTGTGCATACTACCAGCCACTCATTCATATTGTTTTAGTTGAAAAAGGCAATCTCAAATTCAATCAGGGATGGAAAAGTGGCCACTTTGTGAGATCAATTACTTTAGTCATCTAAAAGGTCAATGGCATCTGCCCTTTTGCAAACCACTTATGAAGCGTGAGGGGCAGAGCATCTGCGGACATATCTTCCTGGCATTTCCATAAATAAATCATCTTGTTAAGAGGCATGGAAAGCAATGAATTTTTATGTTAGCAAAGCAAAGATGATTTAGAACATTGTAAGAAAGTAAAGTGGGTCATTCCTAATTTGAGGAGTAATCAAAATGGAGTACAGTCAGAACGATTACTGAGCTTACGTTTTCAAATATGTAATTCTAAAAATATTTTTTTCATTTCTTTCACCATTGCAAATACAGAAAGTGTTTTAATTTCAGAGAGATAATAACCTTCATTTTTATGGTCAATATAAATGTTGGTGATTTTAAAATTACAAATTTATAATTTTGAATGTTTTCCTTTTTAAAAAATGCGTGCTATTAGAAAAGTGTAGATGTCATATAAAAATAGCTTGTTTATAAATCTAGCATCCCAGGCATGATTAGAAAATACTTTAAAGTTGTTTAAAAATGTAATATTGGGAAATAATTTTAGGTATACATATGCCAAAATTTAAAAGGTAAATGTTTCTATACTTCTTGTCATACATAACGTCATTTCATATTCTAATAATTTGAAAATATCCTTCAGTTGTAATTGAGTAATTTTCTGACTTACGAATGTAATCTTGGCTTGAATGTCCTCCAGATCATGTTATCTTGAAAAATAAGAACATATTTTTATAGTTTCTTTTAAATGTAAATATATCAACATTTATTAAAAGGTAAGGTTTTACTAGGATTATACAAACATCCTATCAATGTCCTACTTTCAAAGATGAATGTTACAGGCTTATCTTTTTTGTTATAATTGGAAATTTGATCTGATGATATCCTATCAAAGCATTATATAGAAAGAGTTTTCTATGCATGTTTAACATTATTCATTATCTACAAAACAAATACTCAATAATTACTATTATGAATGCAACACTATAAAAATAACATTATTGAGCCCAGCTGGAGTGGCTCATTGGTTGAGCATTGACCTATGAACCAGTGATCACAGTTAGATTCCTGGTCAGGAAAGGCTTGATTTCCAGTAAAGGGCATCTAGGAGCCACCAGATCAATGATTCTCTCTCATCCTGATGTTTCTATCTCTCCCTCTCTCTTTCTCTCTGAGATCAATAAAATATATTTATAAAATAAAAATAAAATGAAATTTATATAAACCCAGAAGCAATCAAGTGTTTTTTAGCATCTACACTATCTAATACTCTAATTTGCCATGTATGCTCTTCTACTGAAATTGTCAGAAAAGGCAGAGGTCTCCCATTTAAGTTAAATATGAAAGATATATTGCACAATTATCACACTGGTAAGTACTGAAGACACTTCCTATCCTGATCAGAAGCAGCAAAGTTTCACACTGATTTCATCTTGACCTTTTAACTTGGCTATTGTTTGGGGGATTCTGTGCTCTGACACCTGTTACCTTAGACCTCTACCAAGACTGTAGGTCTCCTTTCATTGGCTGTCAATTGAATATCATATTGTAGCAATTTTAGCTACTATTAACCAAATCTTGATATGTTTGACCTGTGGGTCAGAGGTCTATTACTAATCCTGGAGAAATTCAGTTTCCTAGTTATTATGTGACATTTAGTA
Organism: Vespertilio murinus; assembly: GCA_963924515.1. Taxonomy (NCBI): domain Eukaryota; kingdom Metazoa; phylum Chordata; class Mammalia; order Chiroptera; family Vespertilionidae; genus Vespertilio; species Vespertilio murinus. The sequence continues at coordinate 34,076,872 of OZ004707.1, read as the reverse complement.
GGCTTGATTCATGCATATAACTCTTCACAGCATCAGTAGAAGTTCTATTTAGGGATCAAGAGTGATGAAAGGCTCAGATTTTATAGAAAAGCTGGAATAGTCTTTATTAAGAAGAGGGAGCTATGTGCATATAAAAACTAATGTAGTCATAGCACCAACTACACATGACATAAACACATAGTTTTATAGGAGCATAGAACATGAGAAATTTTTCTTACTCTCTAATGCAACCATTATGTTTATGTATGTGATCTATGCCACTTTTAATTCTAATTTTCTAGAAAAAGTATCTCTATTTCAATAGGCTTTTTACTAAAACATGATTATTACAGGAATTGCTTTGGCAGTAAAAACATTATTTATTCAGGTAAAATAATGCAGTATATTATAAAGCTTTGAGACAATATTTTTGAGCAATAAGCATTATTAGTTATATGGATAGTTTTTGGAAATGCATTCTATTAGATTAGTTTTGTGTATGAGGAATAAAGTCACAGAGTTTATTAAAAAGTAGAAATACAGCATTTAGGAGGCATAGAGAATACATTAATTTATATTTAGGGCTCTATCAGAGAGCAATAATATGAACACAATTTTTCTCTTTTTTTGAGGGGATATAGGATAGGTTTGGTAAAACAGAAGTAAGTTATATCTAAGAATATGTTAAAGAAAATTATGGTTAATTGCTAGCTAATAAATAATAGTAATAATAACAGCCTGCACTTATTCAGGGCTGATTATGAGCTAGATATTATTCAAAGCACTTAGAGTGCATTAACCCACTTGAAATTCAAAAAGCACAGCTGAACAAACATGAAGCAGTTACCATTGCTTGCCCGAATCTTAAAGATGAGACAGGTGCAGCATGGGCAAGATAAATCATTTGCCCAGGATTATATTGCAGGTTCATCGTGGAGCCCAGATGTGAAAGCAGGCAGTCAGCTGCCAGGGACTACACTCCTAACTTCTACTTTGGACAGTTCTGAATTTTTAAGCCTATAACTGTGAGTTTCCATACCTAAAAATCAGTCTCATCATTTCTCCCAAACCAATTTCCTAATCCTGATTTTCCGATTTCTATCGTCTATATACTAGAGGCCTGATGCAAGAAATTCATAGAAGAGTAGGCCTTCTTTCCCCCAGCTGCCAGGACTGGCTTTCCTCTTGCACCTGGGACCTGAATCCCTCACCAAGGGAGGCACAGCCCACCCACTGCAGCCTGCTGGTAGGTGGTTTGGGCCTCTATCTATGGGGCAATCATGGGGCGATGGCCCTGACCAATTGCATCACAACTGCCTTGGCTGGCCTGGTACCAGTGGATGTCATAGTGTGGTCCCGGAGGGTTATTTGTATGGTCATCCGGATAGTTGTTCTGCTGCTCAGCTTTGATTGATTTGTATATTATCCTTTTATTGTTTGTATGTATGTATGTATGTATGTATGTATGTATAAGTGACCTTTCGACCATTAGCTATGACATGCACTGACCACCAAGGGGCAGACACTCAGTGCACAGGCATGGAAACATGGAACAGACTGATGAATTTCAGAGGGAAGGAGGAGGGCGGGGAGGGCAGGAAAAGATTAACCAAAGATCTTATATGCATACTAGAGGCCTGGTGCATGGATTTGTGCACCAGTAGGAACCATTGGCCTGCCTGCAGGGATTGGGCCAAATCTATGCACCAGGCCTCCAGAATCCCCCAAAAGGTTCCAGATTGTGAGAGGGTACAAGCCAGGCTGAATCCATGCACCAGTCCTCTAATATAGGTTATAAAAGTCTAATCTGCTAAGTGTCTGACCTTTCGACTGTTCAACCAATTGCACAACCAGTTACTATGATATGCACTGAACACCAGGGGGCAGACACTCTGACCAGTAGGTTAGCTTGCTGTTGGGCCTCATGATTGGGAATGCCCTGGAGTCAACCTCCGGCAGTCCCTTCCAGGCCTCTAAAATATTTCTTCTAATTAATTTTCTTTCAATATGCATAAATCCATGCACCAGGCTTCTAGTTGGATAATAATTTAATTCTCCTTATCCTGTAAATTTGATTCTCATGCATCTTTGAGTTCTTCTCATTCTCAGGCCTTTTAATCATTCATAAAGTCAGGTGTTTGATACTTGGTATGTCTATTCCTTCTCATATTTCCTTATGCTACCTCTTGAAGCTAGGTATTCATTACATTTCTCCTGGAAGATTGCCAAATACTCTTAGGTTCTCTGCTCTCCTGACCCAAGATGAATCATTTTAAGGCTCAATTATGTTTATGCCACTTCTCTTCTTAAAACATCCTCAAATACTTTATTGTCAGTTGAGTGGGAAAAAAAATCAGTTTGGCCTGAAATTTAGTGTCCTCTGTGACCTTCTATTCTCAGGTTCCTCTGGTCTTCCACATAATTTGATGTGCATTTAAAAAAAAATAAAACTGGGTTATTTACACTTCTTAAAAATATATACTTTATTGATTTTTTTACAGAGAGGAAGGGAGAGGGATAGGAAGTTAGAAACATCGATGAGAGAGAAACATTGATCAGCTGCCTCTTGCACACTCCCTACTGGGGATGGGCCCACAACCAAGGTACATGCCCTTGACTGGAATCAAACCCAGGACCCTTCAGTCCACAGGCTGACACTCTGTCCACTGAGCCAAACCAATTTTGGCATTATTTACACTTTTATAGTTTGCTCCAGGATTTTCTATCTCTACTCTTTCATCCATGCCTTTCTTTCATGGGAAACATACATGATCCAATGTGACCTCTATGCGCTTCAGTGATGCCCTTACCAACATCAGTGATCACATGTGACCATCGTTGGCCTTCAAAAGTTTTGTGTTATAATTGACTTATGCTATTATCTACCATTTCCCATCTTCTGTGATCTCTTAACAGAACCATTAATGCTAGAGGAGAATTAATGGATTATTAAGTACTTTTCTCAGAATAACCTGTGCTCTTAGCTAAAGTTCCTGATGCCATGTACTGTCCAACATATCTTGCATGTGAAGTCATCTGCAATTCAGGCATCCCAGCAGGGCTGTATCTTTCCTGCTTCTACTACACACAAAGGACAGCAACAATCATGGGGACTCGTCATTATTTTACTTGGCAGTTGTTCAGAGCCCCTCTCCTCCCCTTTAATTTTCAACCTGGTTCACTGATTGAATCACTCTTATGACAGGATGGGTAATAAAACCAGATGGAGTATGTTTCCACTTCATTCGTTAATTTGCTGCATGACATATCACAGAACATCTAATGGGTTTCCTATTTGAGAAGTGTCATTAATGAGTCATATTTTCTTTTCCTACCACTCCCCCCACTCCCAATGTCTTTACTAGTGGAATCACATTTAGTATCCAGACACTAAAGTGGAGCCAGAAAAAGAATATTGTGTTGTTGTCTTTTTTTCCCCATCCAAGCCAAAGAGAATTCCTGGTTATGGTTAAGATTGCACATTTAACCTCTCATTTACAAATCCACAAACATGATGTGTCCTATATGTTCCCGAGGCAAAGTATTTTCTTTGGGTTTGTATTTGGAAGTCTTCAAGATGCTAGGATATAATGTAGAAAAGCCAATATAATTATGTATCATAATTTGTTGAGGGGTTCATGTCTTGGACTCTTATATATGCCAACATAATATGCATACCTAATAGTTTCCTGATTCAAATAAAAATCTGTTTGTCTATTGTGTGAGAATGATTAATATCATGCCACTTTGGTAAAGCTGACTTCATTCTTTTCTTCACTCTAGAATAAAAAATAGAAACTTTATTTTACTTGGAATATTCAATAAAGCCTTCAAATGCTCTGTTCAACTTAACCATAACTCACTGAGAATAACAAACCAGACTTCTTAGCAATGAAGTATACAGATAATGATAACTGCTTTAGGAAGGATGAAAGGTAACAATATTGGTAGTTGAGTGATTTGAAAAGTGTTTACTTCAGACCTATCTCCCGACATAATTTTCTGTTTATGTGCAATTTATTTCATCTTATAATTTTGATTTTCATTAGTTCATAAAATAAATATACTTTCAGTTTCAGATACCTCAGTTGATTGTATATTCTTAAAAATAAGTTGGCTCTATGTAAAAACAACAAACACATTTTCATCCAAAAATGCTTTCATGTAGAACAATTTCTTTAGTAAACATAGAATGTTCCAGAAATACTGAATCTTTTAGTTATGAAGACTAATGAAAGGGGCTCCAGTTAGCAGTTGAAAGTAAACTTAACATGTTTTCTTCATTACTGATACTGAGCTAATGAAAACCTAATGGTGAAAATAAAAGAGTAAAAAAAAATTGCCCCCATAAAAATAATCAGTCAGAGATTAAATGGACTTCTTTCAACTTCTTAGTAGACTTGAGCTGCACAAGGTAATTTGAGTGCTTGATAAATTATAACTTTATTGACACCTTATACAGTAACACCTTACACAATTAACATAGGACTTTATCTGGAGCATTGTCACTAAAAATAAAAAAGTTTACTTTTCTTTCATCAGGTTGAGATTTTGTATGGACTCATTGTATTTGTTTTTATCACGTGGTTTATTACTTTTATTCAGTTGAAATTATTCATACTATGAGTTAATATTTTATTTCTAAAGTATAATAAATATTATTAGCACCTCATAATTCAATGGCTTATGAGCTTAGTAGCAATTACAGTATTTCTCCATAAGCAATACTGTTGCCCATGGAAGAAGCATTAAATAGTATGTTTTCCTGTATAGATATTTAAGAATAACTTGTCTTAGTATTGTTTTTTTAAAAAAATCTCTCACTTACTAGACTTTTATCTAACCTATGTTTCTTTTTATTTAATAAATAAAGCCACAAAATTTTCTCCACATAACCTCAGAGTATAAATAAATATACAAAGATATAATGGCTATTTTTGTAGAACAAACTTAGCATATCAGAAAGGTGCATTGACTAAAACACAGCAAGAATAACAGCTATTATATTTTAAGACTAGGGGAAAAAACAGTTTCAACCAGTATAACATGACAAAAATTCATAATAATATCACATCTTTTCTTGAGAAATGATATTCATTAAATTGATCTATCACATAATTGCTATTCATATAGTTAGTAGTTCCATCTGTTAGTAAATTATTTAGTTAACAGTATATAAAAATAGGTTGAGAATAACATGCACTATCCTTTCCAATAAAAGAGTAATATGCAAATTGACCATCACTCCAAGACACAAAGATGGTTGCTCACATGTGGTCTAAGATGGCTTCTCCTAAAGGGACACGAGATGGCCACTACAAGATGGCTGTCAGGGAATGGCAGTTGTGGGCAATCGGGGGATACCAGACCAGCAGGGAGCACAGTTGGGGAGGACCAGGCCTGTAGGGGAGGGAAGTTGAGGGAGACCAGGTCTTCAGGGGAGGGCAGTTGTGCGGGATCAGGCTGCAGAGGCGGGCAGTGGAGGGTGGGGGTGGGGGGGAACAAGAATTGCAAATATAAAAAAAAATAAGATGGGGTAAATATGCTGACTCTTCTAAAAGATTTATATGTTTTTCAGATACAAGAGATTATGCTTACTCAGTGAAGATACTAAAATTAATTGCGTAAGTAGAAATTATATGAAGACAGAATTTCGTTGATCCAACCTAAGAACTTGATTCAAATCCCAGCAGTACAGATGTGGAACGGGCTGTCTTGAGATTGCCGAGATCCTTATTCCTCCACGAGCCAAGAGTCTTAAACACTTCAGCTGATTTCTTTTCTTTTCAATTGGAAAGGAAACTAGAGTTAACTTCTAAGAAAACGTTACTTTTGGTCTATTTTGTTTGCCTCTAACTTTCTGTTTATTCTTTGTTTTTGTTGACGCACACACACAACAATCCTGGGAGGTAGTTTATTCTTGGTAAAGTTTATACTTTTCTCACTTTCGTGCTACTAAACGAATGGTAGCTTGTAAATTAGAATTCCCCTTTAGATGTTTCAAAAGGATTAATTTATCTTTCTACTGCAGGTCTTATAGATGCATGCCGTTTAGCATATTTCATACAAACAACATGTTGATTGAGAGGTATGCAAATTGTGTTCGAGATGGGGGGAGCAGAGCAATTGGAAGGTTTGCTTCCATGATTACCAATCTTTCCTCTTGTTTACATGTGCTCCATTGCTCTGAGGGATGATGGATGAAAATGTGTATGGGTTTATCAAACCTGCCCCAGTACTTTATATTCTTTGTCTTAAAAGCTCCTTGTGCGATTAGCTCCCAGAGCATCATCTCTGTTACTTCTTCCGTTTCCAGGACAGCTGCTATTCTTCACTTTGTTTAACCAATATCATTACTGACACCCATGCTTCCAGCAGCTCTGGCAATTTTATCCTAAGCAAGTTCACATGGTTTTAGTAACATGACTTTTAAAGTGATCCTTAAAATTAATTTTCCCTGCAACGTTTGCTGAAGTGATTTCAGGCTGAACTGATTTCTATCAAAGTGCTGAACCCAACACTAGCCTCATGTATGGTTCACTTAACTGCAGTCGAGTATCCAGGAAGCAGACTAGAGGGATAGAGCTTTTACATGTTAGTAGAGTGTTTGATGGTGACAAGATATAGAAGTTCATAAAGTATTTCCTTCTCTACTTTCATAGAAAGCCCTTTTTTATATCCAATCATTTAAACACATCTTATTTTAAATGGACCACCATGTCATTAGTGGTCAATGTAATGACATAGATAAGTGCAACTATTTAAATATAAATAAGCTGGCATATTTGAATAAATATAATTGTGGAAATTTATTTTTGGCACTGTAAATAAAAGCTCTCCTTTGAAATGAAAAACAAATGATTCATAGAGATATAAGATTTGGGAACAATTTACATTTCCCCCAAGTCGAGTTTGAAGATATTGCTAAGATTATTCCTTTCTCCCTTCATTGTTGACTATATAAAAACAAAACACCCTCTTAATTATTTTCAGTGGTGAATGTAAATATTTCACAAGTGACTAGAAACTTACTTGAATAAAACATTCTGTTGTTAAGCGTAGTTGGCAAAATTATTCATTCCAGTTGTCCTGGACTAGGACAGAGAAAGGGTTGCCCATGAGATGCTCCATCATTCATGGGGAGAAAAGATCAAATGGAAGGGTTCCCAGAACAATGTCTTGAGCCACATCACACAATCTAAACACAAGTGCCATCTTGGGAAATGGGAGACAATATGAACTTGAGAGTGATATAGGAAGTGAGAAATCTGGGAAAGTTGACTAATTGGAAACACAAAACTGGAAGAATTGGAGTTGTGGACATTTATGGAAACAATGCCACAAAAGAGTAAGAGGCAGCAAGGTGGTACTGAGTTGTGACCAGGTCAAGGGTCAATTCCTAAATTCTGAGGGCTGGCCATACCTCCCTTCTTGTGGACATGAGCTTAAAAGCCACTAAATCTCATCACCCAGTACACACTTGTGGTTTTTTTGTTTTGTTTGTTTGTTTTTAATCTATCACATAAAGCTGCTTGGATTTTGTGGAGTATTTCTTTGCTGGTGAGAAAATTGACACACTATTTACTCCATTTCCGATAGTATTTTGGAATGCACTTTGCAGTTCTTTAGATCTCATTTGAGTTCTGGTTGTCCTTTATTTTAATAACAGTTCATACATGCAACAGTGATTATCAGTGGTAAAGCTCATGTTTAATACATGTAAAAGGAAAGCTCTGTGGTTGTTAGGTATCCAAACAGAAATATTCCTATTGTGAGATTAACTTCCCTTTCCTCAAATGCAAAGGAAAAAGATACGCATAGCCCCCGCTTTATGTTCCTCAAACCCTAATACTCAGAATGTGAAAAGGTTATGTGGCTGTTTTATGTGCTTTGCAGTGATTGAAGAAACTGAAAAATGGTCTAAAGGGACCCTGTATTTTTCTCTTTGATAACATTATCTTAAGAGTTTTAGGCTCAGAGTTGACAAGGTGTTTTGACAAAGTTGCTTTTAATAATAATAATAATAATAATAATAATAATAATAAATCAAATGTGGAGAGAAGCTATTCTTTGACACAAGCATAAATATGAACTCAAAGGCAGTGAACAGGTGTTCTGATCCTTCTTCAATTCCACAAAGGAAAAAGGGAAAAAGGCAAAAAAATTTACAATACAAATAGCTGTATCAAATTTATTCATTTTTCTCTTTGTCTTATTAACTAAATACTTGCTATGAAAAATTATGAATAATGCTTTGCTTTTTCAGCTACTTCTCTGTGTATATGTCATAAAGAGAAATCCTATCTAATAAAAGAGTAATATGCAAATAGACCTCCATTCAAAGCTACAAATTTTCAATTATAGAAGGTAAATAAATCCAAACAGAAATTGCTGCTGTCCATGGAGTGACCAAGAGGTTTGGCTCTGCTCCAGGCTACGAAGATTCAATTGTAGAAGATACATAAATCCCAGATACCAGGGCTTCTGTTTGGGTCTCCCAGGGCATGGTTGGCCTGTAAACCACCACAGGCTCCTTGCCTAGGCCACCCCACACCCCAAAGAACCCCCACTCTGATCTGGGACACCCTTCAGGGCAAACCAGCTTGCCCCCACCCATGCACTAGGCTTCTATCTTATCTAATAAAAGAATAACATGTAGCCGAAACCGGTTTGGCTCAGTGGATAGGGCGTCAGCCTGTGGACTGAAGGGTACCAGGTTCAATTCTGGTCAAGGGCATGTACCTTGGTTGCGGGCACATCCCCAGAATAACATTTAGATTGGCTATCACTCCAACAAACAAGATTAAGATAGCTACCCCCATGTGGTCAAATATCCTGCCCTCATGTGGACACAAGGTGGGCACCACAACATGGTCAGCAGGGTAGGGCAGTTGAGAGGAGGACCAGGCCTGAAAGGGAGGGCAGTTGGGGCAGTCAAGCCTGCAGAGGAGGGCAGTTATGGGTGAGCAGGCCGGCAGAGGAGGGAAGTTGGGGGTGACTAGACCTGCGGGGAAGGGCAGTTGTGCGGGACTAGGCCTGCAGGGGAGGGCAGTTAGGGTTGACCAGGCCTAAGGAGAGAGGGCAGTTAGGGGTAAACAGGCTGACAGGGGAGCAGTTATACATCAATCTTGCTGGCAGCAGAGTGGCTATGGGGTGATCAGGCTGGCAGGGAGAAGAGTTTAGGGCCAATTAGGAAGGCAGGCAGGCAAGCAGTTGGGAGCCAGTAGCCCTGGATTGTGGGAGGGATGTCTGACTGCCCATTTAGGCTCGATCCTCGTGGGATCAGGCTTAAATGGGCAGTTGGACATTCCTTGAGGGGTTCCAGATTGGAGAGGGTGCAAGCTGGGCTGAGGGACACCAGCCCTCCATGCATGAACTTTGTGCATCAGGCCTCTAGCTATATATAAAACATCTTAATTTCTTAGGATAAGTTCATTTAAAAGGCATGCTGTAAAACTCATAAATATCAGTTATACTCCTATTAATAAATATGCAAGAAAACAATAGTTCAGAAAAGGACACTAGGTTTATTTGGTTTTTATGAATATACTCTTTCTTTGACCAAAATATAACAGTTTCAAAGTCAAGTATACATCCTGTTACCTATGTCTGTTTTCACAGCATCTTGTTAGCAAGTGACCAGGAGGAAGGATAAACTCCATGGCTCTGACTGGTGACAGATTTCACTAAGAACTCTTTAAGAAAAAGAGCAAAACAGGGGGAAATAGGACATGGGAAGTAAATGGCCTCTTCTGAAATTCAGATAACTTTCTTTCTAATAACTCTATTTTCCTGATGGCACCAAGGTTGTTTGTTTGCTATGTGAAGACCCCGTGTTTCAAACCAGGTAACCTCATGGAATTACTCTGCTCCTAGGTATTCGTGGCAATGAATAGTAATATATACGTGTATGAAGAAGTAAATGGCGTGCTCAAAATGGCCTTTTAAATCATGGCCTAGAGTTATTGTAAAATAATTGACTTTCTTGCAACAATAAATTCACTTCTCGGGTTCTCAGCCACCATCTGAATGCCAATATGATGTACATGGAGAAGTGACTCTCTCTGATCGGCATTCTCCTTCCTGCTGCCAGCCGCTGGCTCACTTTGCTGGGCACCCACACATACATGCCATTGATTTGTATGCAGTGCCACATCGCTTTATTTACCAGCTAGCTCCGCGACAGAGGTATTTGACCACAGCCACTGATAGTTTTCAGTAAGTAATTTGGTGTTAAACTGTTTACTCAAGTGCTTGACTTATAAAAAAAATATATTGAATTTACTGGGGTGACATTGGTTAATAAAAATTATATAGACTTCAGGTGAACAATTCCACAATACGCCATCTGTATATTGTTCTGTGTGTTCGCCCCAAGTGAAATCTCCTTCTGTTATCGGTGGAGGTGCTCCTCGTCCTAACCAGGTGCTGGCGGGAGTGGGGCTCCTGAGATGTTGCTGGAATAAGGATTTCCAGAGGACCCCTGGGAGGGTGGGGTATCGTAGACATTTTTATTTCTGTGGAGTAAGACCCCTGAGTTCCCACAGTCCCATTTCCCTTTTCCCCACCAAAGCAGAAGTTCCATTTTGCCTTCAGCTGGGCTAAGATCAAAGCCAGTGTCCAGAGTTTTCCTTCCATGTTGGAGCAGTCCAATAAAGCATCAGGCTAATTCAATTTGTGTTCTCATATACTGTCCATCAGAACCTTGCCTGGCCACAGGGCCCATGGCAGTGAAGGGAACACAGGCAGGAACAAAACAACAGAGCACAGAGTCAAATGCATCAAGCCAAGAGAGCATACCCTTTTGACTAGGCCCTAGTCACTAGGGGATTATTTCTCTCTATTGCTTTCTCTTCCTCTCTATAAAAAAATCCAAATATTCACAGGCTTGCAATGGCCCTATCCCATCTAGCCAATGATCTCTTTCTTAGGCTTGGTTGACAAGCGCTTAGACCCCTTCCTGTGTCACCCTGACTTTATTGTGCATGTGTCCATCTTCCTCTTTGTCCAGTCCCTTCCCCCATAATCTGCAGAGAAATGGGCAAGTAGTTGCTGGGGATTACCAAGTTGCAGCTCCCCAGTGAAGCTGCCGAATGTCCATGCTTATGTCTAGCCTCCCTTTTGTGCCTTTCTTATTATTAATAGGTAACTAGCTAATAACAATGGTATCCCTTCATAGCCACTTCTTCCCCCTTTCCCTCTCTTACCTCCCCCTGCCCTCTTTCTCTCTAATAATCACCCTGCTATTGTCTGTCTATAAGGTGTTGGTTTTTTCCCCTCTCTCTTTCCTTAATTCTTTCACTTTTTCCACCTAGCCCCTAACTCCTAATCCCTCTGTCAGCTGGCAGTCTGTTCCCTGTATCTATGAGTCTATTTCTATTTTGTTTGTCAGTTTACTGTGTTTATTAGATTCCACATGTAAGTGAAATCATATGGTACTTATTTTTTTTTCTGACTGGCTTACTTCATTTAGCATAATGCTCTCCAGGTTGATCCATGCTGTTGCAAAAGGTAAGGTTTCATTATTTTTTAGAGTCCAGTAGTTGCATTCCATTGTGTAAATGTGCCACAATTATCAAGTGCTTGACTTTTTGACTCTGTTTGATTATGGTTCTGCAAAGTGAGGCTTTAAAATCCAACCAAAGCCATTCCTCTTTCTTAATTTTACATTAAAATTCTTCAGGCTTGTTATGGACAATTAGTTTTTCCTTCTCGAAGAGACATGGGTTTGATGTGTTTTTTTTTAATAACACATGAACACAAAGGTAGGTTACTTTCTTTTAAACCACCATCCTTTGTATTGTTTAAAATTTCTACAGTTTATGAAGATCATTTTGATTTTACCTAAACATTGACAATAAACAAAAGAAGAGATATAACAATTTATACTTGATCTTTATGTGTAGTATTTTTAGCATATGCCCAAAAATGTGTAATATGGGAATAATAAAAATGCATAGACATATAAAGTTATGGTCTTTTAAACAGTGAAAAATCTGAGAATAGATCATATAGAAGTGAAAGCAATAGAGAGTGTTGAAGATGGACTTTCTCTAGGTGAAATACATAAATCCACAATCACAGTTTATTTTTAACATCCCTCTTTAAGCAAGTGATAAAATGCCTACACAAAATAATTTGAAAAATAGGAAACTTAATTGATATGTACAGAGCACTGCACTCAATGACTATGGAATAAATATTCTTTCAAGCACACTTTGTTGTATTCATCAAGATAGACTATGTTTTGGGCGAGTAAACGAGTTCTCACTCTGTTCAGGCCTAGATGAGTTCGAATGAGAATTCCACAGGCATTCAAATAACTTGTCACATTTAGATATTGTGTTTTTTTTTTGCTTTGGCTACTTTCAAAATATTCTCTTTATTTTTTCTTTTCATAAATTTGATTATGATGTGCCTAGGGGTGTAGTTTTCTTCACATCAATGGGTTTCAGAGAGCTTCTTGAATCCATACATTTGTGCCTGACAGTGTTGAAAGTTTTAGCCATTTTATTTTCAAAGACTTTTTGCTGATCCATTCTCCTATTGACATTACTAATAGGGTCCCTGGGACCCTAATTATTTTTGTTCAATGTTTTTGTTTTTCAATTTAGATCATGTATGTTGACCTAGCTTCAAGTTCACTGACTCTTTGCTTTGTCATCTTCATCACTGTATTAATCAATTCAGTGACTTCCTTATTTTTTTTCCTCTTCATATTTCAGTAAATGCTATCATTACCAAAAGACACAAAGTGGGGTATACATGACCCAGGTTAGACCACTTGGTGCAGTCACTTTCCATCCCTTTCCCTGGAGCCAGTGATTCGTTTAGAAAAAGGTAGATGAAATAAGTCAGCTGGTTCAGAGACCTCAAACCTTACTTTCCAGAATTTATGTTGAGTTCTCTGTGAAAGAACATTCTCCCACCGAAACCGGTTTGGCTCAGTGGATAGAGAGTCGGCCTGTGGATTGAAAGGTCCCAGGTTCGATTCCGATCAAGGACATGTACCTTTGTTGTGGCACATCCCCAGTAGGAGGTGTGCAAGAGGCAGCTGATCGATGTCTCTCTCTCATTGATGTTTCTAACTCTCTACCCCGCTCTCTTCCTCTCTGTAAAAAATCAATAAAATATATATATTTTTAAAAAGAGCATTCTCCCATTTTGGTCTCAGAGTTATGATTATTTTATCCCAAATCTCAAAAGTGGTGTTCCCTTTAAAATATGTATTCGTCATACCACATCTCTGTTCACCACACTCTGGCAGTCTTTGGTCTCATTTAGAGTGAAAGAAGGCATGCTTAGTATGACCTAAAGGGCTGCAGATTACTTCATCACCTGAACTACCTCTCTGGTATCATTCCCTGCCACTCTCCTCGCTGCTCACTCTGCCCTAGCCACACTGGCTTCTTTTGGGTTCTTCAGCTCAACAGCTACTCTCTACCTTCAGAATCTTTTCTTGGTTTCCTTCCCTCTGCTTGCAAAGCTCTTCAATGAGTTCTCCCACCTCTTTTCTTAACTGCATTTCAGTCTCAGCTCCAACACCTTCTTATCAGAGGCATTTTTTTCCTTGACACACCAATAAATAGTTTTTCTTATAACTTTCTGCCTCTATTTTTTTTTCTTTTCACTGTACACACACACACACACACACACACACACACACACACAAAACACACACACACATACACACACACTACCTGACTACTACTTGATATACAATATGCATTCAAAAGATATTCACGGAATTAAGCCAACAGATACTACCACTTGGAGTTTGAAATTAAAGCCAACTGGAGAATATAAAGCAAAATATAACAACTGATAATGACATTTAAGGCTTGAATTAAGCTATACCTGAAGCCAGATCCATGCATTTTGTTTTTTTTCCAACATTTGAGCCAATATATTTCTTATTAATTCCTAATTTATAAAAACTTCTTTAATGACTTCGGATTGGGTTTTCTGTCACTTCCAGAAAAATGCTAAACAGTATAATTCATTATTGTTAATAACATAACTTTTACTTCTTATTCTATTCATGAATTGAAATTTTGCATTTTCTCTATCATACAAAATAAGCAATATTAGAAGGATCACATTTTTTTTATCATTACTACCAACAAGTTGGTATTTGAAGCTGTTGAAAAGTTGTCATGTCTACTTAGTACTAATTAAAATAAAAAGAGATGTCATTTGGTAAATATAAGTTAGTTTTAGTGCAGTTTTTTTTTTAATCTCTAGTTAACTGTTTAGGCAAGGGGAATAAATATAACAATTTATTTCTATTTCTATTAGTGTGTGTGTAGTTTATTCTCTAAGTGCAAGGAGATTTGTGCTTTGTAAGCCTGAGAGGAAGTGCATGGAAGGACAAAAAGAACTATTTTATGAAGTTTCAAATTTGAGCTCTATAACTTAGTTCTTCACATACTCAAAAAAATCCATATACAAGCAAATGTAATAACGTAAAAAAAAGTGATAAGCCATATAACGAAAATTAAACATAGGATAAGATCCAGGAGGAAATGCTATATTTTCTGAAGCCTTTAGAGATAAGTAGATTTTTCAAGAGGTGAAGATAAAAAATGAGTACACTGGGAAAGGATAAAAAACAAGAAACAGCAGGTTGTATGCAAGAGCTACAGTATAGCTTCCAGTGCGATTTAGCAGGTAATGAATGATAACTTTGGAGTGTTAGAAAGCCTTGCCAGCCATGCAAGGAAGTTAAACTATGCTTTTCAGGTAATGTGGGGGCACTCAGGTGGTTGAAAAGAAGAGACAGTGCACTCTAAAACACATTACAGAGCATATTATAACTGAAAATGCATAAGAGATAGAGTGTACAGAAGCCTATTTTAAAAAATATATATATTTTATTTTATATTATTTTTTATTTTACATAGAGGAAGGAAGAGGGATAGAGAGTCTGAAACATTGATGAGAAACATTGATCAGCTGCTTCCTGCAAACTCCCTAATGGGTATGTGCCTGCAACCAAGCTACATGCCCTTGACTGGAATCAAACTCGGGACCCTTGAGCCCACAGGCTGACGCTCTATCCAAGGAGCCAAACCGCTTAGGGCCAGAAGCCTACTATTAAACCAATATTTGATTATGTGCATCTGACCTACAGCTTTAGGACTAAGACTGGAAGAAAAGAGATGGTTTCTAGGTTCATTTTCCTAATGTTTTTAAAAGTATATAAATATCTTAGAGTGAGGTTGTTTGAAAAAAGGGGGGTGCAAAATATAACGCCTTATTTCTATTAGTGTGTGTGTAGTTTATTCTCTAAGTGCAAGGAGATTTGTACTTTGTAAGCCTGAGAGGAAGTGCATGGAAGTACAAAACGAAGTATTTTATAAAGTTTCAAATTTGAGGTCTATAACATGTGTTGGGCATTCAGGATTTTTACAATCTCTAATTTTGCCCCCCCCCCTCTTTTTTTTTTTCAAACAACCTCACTCTCAGCTGTTTATATACTTCTCAAAACATTAGAAAAGCTCTTTTCTTCTGTGCACCTTGGAAACTTCTGTTTATTATTTAACAGAGCAGCGTTGTCTCCTTGGAGGAAGCATTCTCTCTCTGCTCTGTACTATTAGATACACTTCTTCGCTTCCTTGGAAAGAACACAGAACAAACAAATGTAATTTGAATTTAATTTCCAAAGATAACCAATATGATTCAGATACAGAATCACACTGTAATTCATGCAGGCAACTCATTTAGAAAGATTGTATTGCTGAAGTTAATTGGAAAGTTCAATAGAATATAGATTCTGTGAAAAGAGCATTTTACTATTCATTATACAAGAAAAACAGAAGGAGGAACAGTTCTTGTCTACAACAATTGTCAACATTGTCAGAGTTTTTGCACCTTATTATTTTTTTACCCCCTTTATAGGATCTCCTACCACATTCTGTCAGTTCTTTCTTTAAAATGTATTTTGGCTTTTTAATTATTGTTTTCTTAGGCCACTACCTTGGTCCCAGTATGCATCACTTTATTTCCAAATGTTTACAACAGTTTCATTTTGACATTTTTATCTTCCCCCTCAACCAATTGTATATATCTGAATGATCTTTCTGAAGAAATTATTTAATTATGTCCTTTTGATATTTCTAATCATTTATTTCTTCTATAATGTTGTTAAACCCCAATTAAAGTATGTAATTTTGTAAGTACTTAAACAATCTGGGCAATTCATTAACCTGATTTCCAATTTCTTTATTCTAATCCCTTTTCTTAATGCATGCATTATGTCTAGTCACTGATGACCATCTATATATATATAAAATTCCAATATGCAAATAGACTGAGCGGTGGAACAAACAAACAACCGGTCATTATGACTTGTGCTGACCACGATCCCACATGGTGCTCACACTGGCTGCTAGTGTCTGGCGCCGGTCCAGATTGCTTGGTGACATTAGTGGATGTGAGCTGTGACTGCCATTCCCAATTGCCCCTGAAGGCTTCTCCACCTCCCCCTGCAGACTGAGGGCTGATTGGGGCAGCAGCTGCTGCTCACACCCGCAGACAGTGCTGGTCCTGCTCGCAGCCACTGCTGGCACCAGCCCCAATTGCTCCACACCCTCATCGGGTACAAGTGAAGCTGGTGCTGTCAGCATGTGGGAGTGGTGGTGGCAGAGGTGGGGCTGCTGACAGAGAGGGGAATGGGGACCTTAGTGGAAGATGCTGGGCAGAGTGTGGAGGATGGGCCAAGACTGGTCGGTGCCCACTGCAGCCTCATGGCGCATAGTTCCTTTGAAGGTGCATGAATTTGTGCACTGGGTCCCTAGGATATAAATATATATTCACTAGAGGCCTGGTGCATGAATTGTGAGCAGGTGGGGTCCCTCAGCCTGGCTGGCGATTGGGGTCAATCAGAGCTGTCTTGCCCAGTCACAACCAGGGCTGATTGGGGCTGGCCAGCCAGGGGGAGGGATAGTGGGACATTGGCTGTGAGTGCAATGATCATCAGGAGGAAGTTTCTGTGTTCAGCTTCTGCCTCCTGGTGGTCAGTGCATGTAATAGTGACCAGACATTCGATTGACTGATTGTAATGGTCATTTAGGCTTTTATATCTATAGATATTATTACTATCACATGAAATACCCTAGATCTTCCTGATTTCAATGAGAGCTAAGTTTAAACTATTATAAGAGACCAAAAACATAGTGGCTTAAAGCAGGTTAATTCACTTACATGTACCTCCGTTGGGTGATTGATTAGCAGAGAGGCTCTGCTCTATCTGGGCCTCATGATCCAGGTTTCTTCAATATTGCAGCTTTACAAATACTAAGTCCTCATGTATATCTGTATGACCAAAGGTGAGGTACAGGCACATCCATGCTGTTGTGGTCATAAAGAGGAAATCATGGAAGGCCATGAAAGCAATTTTCTTTTAAGCAAACAAGGTAGAAGCTATACACATCAATCTCTTCCAAATCCATTGGTGAAGACTTAACTACATGGTTGTATAAATACTCACAAAGGAAAACCATAAATGCATCTTCTAGATAGAAGGCCTTCTTTCTTGCTTAAACTCCATTATTTTGGCAAATGGAGAGATGAATTCTGTGAACAACTACCAGTCTCTGATACTCCTTTTTGCATATTAAACTAGAGTCATCTTTAAAATTTTCTAAACTAACTTTTTCTCACATTTTAAGCATTTATTGGACATCTGATTTTCTTTTCTTTTTTTAATTGACTTTATTGAGGTAAAATTTAACACAATAAATGATTACATTTTAAATAAACACTTTGAAGAGCCCTGGAAAATATGAAATTCATGCGATAGTAAAATATTAAGAGATTTCCATCACCCATAAGTTCTCCATTAATCAATCCCAGGCTCAAGTGAACCCTGTTCACTATATTATTTATGATACAAGAGTCAACCTATATAAATCATTTTTTATGGATTTTTTTAGATTAGGAAAAATGATTGAGATATATTTATAACACATACTGTATATAAATAAGTTTGAGGTAGTTATAATCTATTAATTTATTTTCCAGTAAAATTTTATTAAATATCTACGTTTTATCATATACGGTGTTGGCTATAAACTTAAACACATCTGATAGTTTTATAAAATCACCAGAAACATAAATAGTCAATAAACTCCTGATTATTCCAAGTCTCTCTTTTAGATATTTATATTCAGTTGTTTTGGAATATTGGATTCTTAATATTAAAAATATCCATATCATGCAGAAGAATCTAAAATAATATAAGAAAATATTTTGCATTTAGTGAGGTGAGCCACATAATTTACCATCTTAGCCAAAAGATCAAAATTAACTTCAACACTGATAATAGAGAAATCAAGTGAATTTATAAAATTTTGGAGCACGTGTTACATTATTTTTCTTTTTAATGTTTCCATTTAAACTCTACTGAAATTTTCAATCAAATTTTACTATGTCATTATTTGACCTTCACTTTTGGGGTGATACATCACTTCCATACTAAGTCTTCCTTTATTACTAACTTTATTGTTGAGGAAAATCAATGTAGTATAACTTATGCTTATTATACTATCAATACAAACAATTATAAATCACAGGACAGAGTGTCAACTCACACAGGTAAGGGGTAGGTGGGTGGGAAAAGACTAACCAAAGCACTTATATGCATAACCCATGGACACAGGCAATAGTGTGGTGAAAGGCCTGGGGTGGGGAGTGAGTGTGGCTAAAAAGGGTCAATGCAGGGGGTGGAGGACATCTGTAATACTACCAATAATAAGGTAAATTTAAAAAAAATAAAGCCACTGACATGAGAGTGCCCATGCTTGGTCAAAAATGTGTATTTTAAATGGCAGGCATTTATTTCTATTATTTTTAGCATAGTTATAAAAGTTGAAAGTATAAAAGTCATTACATTTTAAATCTTATAGAGAAACCTGAGATCCAGAAACATATGTCTCCACATCTCAATGTACAAATATTGCAGTAGGACATACTGCGGTCATTTCCAGGTAGGCACTGTACCCACATTGAATTTATCCTATCTAATAAAGAGGAATATGCTAATTGGCTGTCATGCCCTCAAAGATGGCCATACCTACAGTCACGAGATGGTGGTGCCCAGTCCCCTCAGCCCCGCCTGGGTGGCTCCATGCACCTGCCTCCAGAGTCCCCCAGTCAGCTCAGTCCCCCAGCTGCCCAGGGTCGGCGGAGGCTCAGGTAACCAGGGCCAGTCAAGGCTTGTGCTGCCAGCAGTGGCAGCAGCAGAGGTGTGATGGGGGCGTCGCCTTCCCCTGTTTGCCAGGTGGCCTCCCACCCCTGAGGGCTCTTGGACTGTGACAGTGGGCTGAGGGAGCCCTCCTCCAGTGCATGAATTTTCATGCACCAGGCCTCTGGTTGTCTAATAAAAGACATATGGAACAAGTGATGGCTCTCTAACTTTAAGTGCACTACACTGTAGGAAGCTTTGATAGGACATGTACCACTAAACCTGCAAAAGTAGTCAGGACACAGGCCATTCATTTTTAATGAATCAGTAAAGACTCACTAAAGAGTTTATCTTTGTATTGTAGAAAAAAAACACCTCTAGAGATATGATGATCAGGGAAAAGAACAAATTAATCTCATGTTTGGTAGGATAGGAGATCACACTAGATGAGTGAAGTAGCAAGGTAAATAGAAAGAAGCAACACATCTTGGAAACTAATTGAAAAAATAATGCTAATATTAAGGTTTCACATCACAATGACTGGGAGAATGATTTAATATTGTGCCGGCTTTCTATTGCTTCTCTAAAAAGTAGCATTCACCTAAAAGGTTTGCAACAACAGTGATTTATCTCACAGATTCTGTAGGTCAGAAGTCTAGGCACTGCATGGTGAAGTTCTCTGCTCAGGGCCCCATGGGCTAAAATCCACACGTGAACCACGGCTCTGGTTTTCATCTGGGCTCAGGCTCCTCTTCCAGGTTCACTGGTTCTGGCCGAGTTCCTTCCTTGTGCTGTGGGATTAAGGCCCCCATTTTCTATCAGCTTTATGGGCTGCCCACAGTTCTTTGTTAAGTGGCCCAGAAGGCAGTTCAAGAAAGGGATCTTTGCTGCCCATACCAGTGGGATTGGATCTCCGACACCACTTTTCTGACCTGCGGGTGAAAATTCTCTGTGTTACAAGAGGTTCCGGGATTAGATCAGACTCACCTCAACAATCTTCCTGCTCTGAAAATTCCAATTTGAGATTTTAATTATATCTGCAACATTTCTTCACTGCATTACCTAGATTAGTGCTTGAATGAGTAACTAGGAGCTGTGTGTAACCCAGGGCATGGAAATCTTATATTTGTGAGACTTGGGTTGGGGGGTGGCATCTTAGAATTCTTCCTATCACAAATACCATTGGGGACATATGAAGTTCAAATGAATGAACAGACATACCCAAATAGTAGTTACAAGTTTAACAAGTAAACCCAGGTTCACATAATTACAGAGGTTGCATGCATAGGTAACCTAAGTAAATAAAGCTGACTGAGTATTAGGAAAATGTAACGAAGTCTGAGCAATAGAAAGAGGATGGAATCACAGTGAACTGAGCACTGGGAAATTGTCCGTATAAGAATCAGAGTTGCCATGAGAGAAAGAGTGCCCAGTTTGCCAGATTTTCAGTCTTTTTTTTAAAAGAAGCCAGAAACTCCGGCTTTTATATATCCCCCAATTTTTAAATGTTGGCAATTATTTCAAAAGTTTTACAACTGTGGACAGGCCAAAATTATGTGGGCCAAACAAAACATACCTGAGGGCAAAAGCTCTGGCTTGTAGACTGCCAGTTTTTGACCTGAGCTCTACAGTAACAAGATTGATTTTTTTAAAATTGCTTATTAAATCACTCATTTATGTGTAGTCATACCTCTGGCTGGAATAACTCAGGCTGTTTTTGAACAAACCGAGTGACCTGAAAATTACATTTTAAACTTCCCTAAGTTAATTTGAAGTATCCTAATTACAGGCATTTTGCAAGGTTGTTGCTGTAGAAAGCTGAAATCTGAATCTTGCTATTTTTAGAAATTATGAAGAGGTTTCTGGAAATTTAATTCGATTGGTATTGCTAATAGATGTTGACGAAGGTAGAATTGTAGAATTTTTCAGGCAGATTAATTCAGATTTGTGACTAGATGGGCCAGGAGGAAGACACATAAACTCACCCAATAGCTGGATGTTTTGCTTTGTTTCCAAACATTACTCCATAACAGGGCTTACATGGGCTTCCTAATATCCGCAATGAAGCACACTGCATATTGTTAATATGCAGTCAAGTATATACACAGGATACACACCTGTATTTAAACAGTTATGCACATTAGAACACACGCTACCATATGAGAGTGCCTAGAAATAAGGTATTTGTGTCAGATTTAATAAATTTACCACCTCCCATCCTAATTTTGAGCAGTATCATTAAACTAAGATTCACTTGTGCATCTGTCAAATGTGGCTAATAATATTACCTGTCTTTTACGGTTTAAACATAATATAAAACATATAAAGCACTTAAAACACTTGTCACATTGCAACACTTAATGCATATTAGGTCATATAATTGTGCATAAGCATTGCATTCTTATATGTGCTGCATTTATAGAGATATGTTTGTTCTAATCAAGTATTATTTGATATATTTAGCAGTTCCAGAGAAAAGAATGTGGCTCCAATGTCTGATTCATAATATTTTTTGCTATTTTTTCAGATTAGCCTAGATGGTATTACGTTAGTTCTTTGGTTAATGACCAGTGCTAGGAAAAGAATATTTGAAGGAGAAAGAGTATTTTCAAGGTCATTACCGGTGATATTTATTGGAAAACTAGTGCCAAGGGCATCGCTCAATTATGTAGAGTACATAACAGGAAATCGCACGCAGCATATGCGGACGGGATCCCTGCAGACAATGACGTCAGCGGACAAAATTAAGCTGCAGAGAAAGATCTTGGTGTGTCAAAGTCACAAATTAAGAACTTCCATTACTGCAGACCACGTGGACTAAGTAAACAGAAATATGTGATTCTTTCGTGTCCGTAACCAGGCATTCAGATATTTACTTTCCCAGCCAGCGTCAATAAGTCACCATATTTGCCCTAGAAAGGGCGCAGGTTGCTTGGCACACACGTGAAATGAAAGACCCTCTAAGATAGATGGTCTGGGTCTTTGACCCAGGTCAAATTCTCAGGCTCTTTCAGGCCAGGGTTTTGTGGTGGTAAAAATTTCCAGCTCAGAAAACCCTTCCTTGTTGGGCTTCCCACTAGTGTTGCATATGGTTCTTCTAAATGAGTCAGGTCACTTGTGTTATTTTAAGATTTCTTTTTTTGTTAATCCTTCCTTGAGGATATGTTTCCATTGATTTTTAGGGAGAGTGGAAGAGAGAGGGGGAGACAGAGAGAAACATCGATGTGAGGGAAACACATTACTTGGTTGCCTCCTGCACAAGCCCTGATCTGACCAAGGCCTGTGCTGGGAAGGAGCCTGCAACCAAGGTATGTGCCCTTGACCGGAATCGAACCCGTGACCCTTTGGTTCTGTTCTCCAGCATGCTTATTAGTTATTTGTCAATAATATGATCTATGGCATATTAGATCATATTGCAGTCAAATTGCAGTGAACTCCTTTTGCCGTTTTTACTGTATTCCAACCCTGTCTTGGCATGGATTTACTTGGGTTTGTCCTGTGTGATGTTCACTCAGAATCTTGAATTCACCTGAAGCTTTCTGGCTCTTTGGCTTTTGATATTTGCTTTATCAGCTTAGGATACACACATAATTCATGATGTACTTTTTCTAGAAAGCCTATACTTGCCAAAACCTATGTCATGTGAAAGGTACTTCTTATAAATAACCTTATGATTAATAACTATAAAAATAATCAGTCACTTTGTGGACTGCTAAGTGTCATTTTGGGATGAATGCTTCATATTAATCGTCTTTATTTGGCTTCACAACCTGTCTATGAGGATACATTATTTATATCTTCATATTGTCAATGAGGACACTGAACTTAGGAGATGAATAACCTATCCAATGACATAAGTGGCAGTGCTCAGACTTACAGCCAGGTGCTTACAGTAAGGTTCTTGCAGCACCCGCAGAAATTTGTTTTTGTATTTATCAATATGTTTTGCCCCATCGTGTTGACTTTATAAAATGTTTCTTCCATTAACTATTTATCCTAACCGAAGAGACTTACATCTTTGTTCCTCCCATACCTAGTAAAATTGTGCTTAGTGATTAAGCAAATAAATTGAATTATCCACAGCTCTATATATTCCTATAAATAAATAAATAAAAATATGTGATCTGAAAAATCCACCTTTTATGTTATCCTTTATGATCCTCATTGTGAGATATGCAACACATATTATCAATGCGTTTAATAGATGAGTGTTCATAGGAAGTCAGTAACTGGATAAGGATCTGAACACAAATATTTTACTTCCTAATAGAATGTTCCATCATTGATCTTGGACTTTCTTTTAATGACATATTGAGGTTTTATAAGTCTGAAATAATCTCTATATCAGAATAAACATTTTGGCTCTGATGAAGCTATTTGGCAATATTTAAGATTGGAATGAAGAACAGTTTTGCACCTTGGCTCTACCACAGAAAAGAATTCAATCAAGAGCCATAGCTTTTTTCACTTGTTTATTTGTTTAGGAGGATAGTTCTTTTTCTATTGAGAATGTTGTGTCACTTCCTCTAGCTTCCATTTCTGGTGAGAAATATACTGGGGTTTTTTGCATTGTTTATTCAATAATATATTTACTTATTGTTCCTTTCAACGTATTTTTCTTTGTTTTAGTTTTCAGAGGTTTGATTATGATATATCTTGACATGGATTTATTTGGATTTGTCCTGTTTGACATTCCTTCAGCTTTATAAATAGGTTTATGTCTTTTTTTTCCATACTTGTTAAGTTTTCAGCCATTAATTATTGGAATACATATTCAGCCCTACTCTCTTTCTCCATTCCTCCTAAGACTCAGACAACATGAAATGTTAGACCATGTGTTATAGTCCTACCGGTTCCGGAGGCTCTGTTCATTTTTCTTTACTCTATTTCTTTGTTCAGATTGGGTGATTTTTCTGTTCTGTTTTTAAGTTAACAGATTTTTTCCTGTGCCATCTCCATTCTCCTGTTGGAATCATTCACAGAATGTGTTTTTTATTTCAGTTTTTGTATTTTTCAGTTCTAAGACTTCTATGTGGTTCTCTTTATGTTTTCTTTGGTGATACTTTCTAGTTCTTTGATGAGGCTTTGAACCTTTTTACTTCCTTCCATATGTTCAACGTTGCTGATTGAAGTACGTCTTTAAGATGACTGCTTTAGAATCCTTGTCAGATAATCCCAACATCTTTATATCAGAGTGTTATAATGTATGTTAATTTTGTTTCTAAGGTCATTTGTGATATTTTCTCTCTTTTTAGCTTAATAAGTAATTTTTTCATGTATCTTAGACATTTTGGATAGTATGAGAATGTTGATTTTATCTGTCTTCTGGGTTAATGGTCCTCCTCTTGTACCATGCCAACAAAGAAACAACATCATTGCTGCTGGGTAGGATGACAATTCAGGCTTCCAAACAGGCCTCTGAAGAGGTCACGTTAGATCCTATAGATGTGGAGGGGAATCTCACTACTGCTCTTCATGCAGCTTTCACCGGCACTCTGGGTGTGTGTAGGGGGATGCCTTAATGCCAAGAGAGGATGAAGTCCCGGGTACCTACCGTGTTTCCCAAAAAATAAGACATCCTCTGAAAATAAGACCTACTTCATGGAAACATAAGACATCCCCTGAAAATAAGACCTAGCGCATCTTTGGGAGCAAAATTTAATATAAGAAACTGTGTTATTTTCAGGGAAACAGGGTATTTGGTTTTCTTTGAAACCAATCAGTGAGAAAGAAGGGGACCTCATGACAGGCAACATTGGAAATCTGGTTTTCTCTGCTAACAGAGTGGTGAGAGTGGGGCACGATTTCATTCATGGTGTTTGAAAGATTTTCTTTTGTTAGGATGCTCCTTTCCTGGTCCTTTGCCTACAGAGAGCAGATTGCTTTGGCTTTTTTTGGTCTGTACCCACTGATGTTTCCACGTGGAAGTTTTCTTCAGCACCCAGTCAGTACCATATTAAGTGAAAAGATTACCTGGGGAATACACAATTATATCGTTCCTTGAGTCTTTAGATTTCTTAAAGGCCTATCTTTTTCTCTCCATCTTTCAGAGTTTTCTCTTTGTTTTACATATAATGTCCAGAGATTTTAGTTGTACTTAATAGTAAATATATGGAAAAATACATCTACTTTATCTCATTCCTAAGGCTAGAAGTCATATATAAATACTAGCAACTTTGACAAACTGTTTTTTTTTAATCTTTCAGTTGAATAAAATATAGTCCATGTAATTAGAATAGAATAGAAGGCTGGATCCAAACTTAGAGTTCCATAATGTTTAAATTTGGGCAGAAGATAAGAAATCAGTGAATATGTATCTTTGGGGGGGGGAGGAGGAAACCATAAAGATATGGCATCATGAAAATCAAGATACATATGTTTTTCAAGTATATGGGTATGAGCACTTGTTAATGATAAAATATTGAACTAGATTGAACACCATTAATTGGTGATTGTATTTTGCTTCACAAAATTATTAGTGATCCCAGGAGTAGTTGTGGAATAGTTGGATAAAAACATTTAAATCAGCCCTAGCTAGTTTGACTCAGTGGATAGAGCATCGGCCTGCAGACTGTAGGGTCTCAAGTTTGATTCCGGTAAAGGGCAAATGCTGGGTTACAGGCTCAATGTCCAGTGGGGGCATGCAGGAAGCATTCAATCAATGATTCTCTCATCACTGATGTTTCTCTCTCTCTCATTTTTTTCCCTCTGAAATCACTAAAAGTATATTTAAAAATTAAAACAAACATTTAAATGATTTTAAAAGTAATATTGAAGGCAAAACCATGGAGACAGTAAAAATACCAGTAGTTCCCAAGGGTTAGGAGGTACGAGGGATGAATAGGATAAGCACACAGAATTTTTAGGGCAGTGAAGGCATTTTTTTTTATGATACTATAATGGTGGCTACATGACATTATATATTTAGGAAAACCTATAATATATACAACATCAAGAATGAATCATAATGTAAACTATGGGCTTTGAGTGATAATGATGTGTCAAAGTAGGTTCATCTTTGTAATAAATGTTTCTCTATGATACTAGGTGTTGAGAGTGGGGGAGGCTCTATGTGTGCGAGGGGAAGAAAATGTTTGGAAATCTTGCTCAATTTTTCTGTGAACTTAAAACTGCTCTGGAGCCCTAGACTGTTTTGCTCAGTGGATAGAGTGTTGGCCTGTGGACCAAGAGTCCTGGATCACGGGGTCATATCTTGGTTGCAGGCTCCTCCCCAGCCCAGGCCTTGGTCAGGGCCCCTGCAGGAGGTAACCAATCGATGTGGGCTGTTTCTCCTTGCCTTTCCCTCTTGAATCCACTTTCCCTAAAAATCAATAGAAAAATATCCTTGGGTGAGGATTAAGGACAACAACAACAACAACAACAAAAGAAAAACTGCTCTGGAAAATAGAGTCTTTAAAAAAAAAAACAAGAAAGCAAGTTAATAAATTCAGCATTTTTAAATAAAAAAGTATACACTATTGTGGAATTTGGTAAAAAGAGGAATAATAGATCCCCCCCCCAAAAAAAAAGACCAAAAGATATATCTATATCTATATCTATATCTATATCTATATCTATATCTATATCTATATCTATATCTATTTATTTATTTAAATTGCTCTGAATATGAGCAGGAAATGAAATGGTAGCCAGAAGTGGAATCAAAGGAAGTTTTTTTTTTATTTTTTAAAATATGGTATCTATTAAAGCAGAATGTTTAAGAGAGGGGGAAAGGTAGAAAGTGTGTGAAAAGAAGAACAATTTCAAAGTAGAAAATCTTAAGCAAAAAAAGTAAGAATTACTGGTAGATGCATGAGAGAGAAGGCTACTTTTAGAGAAAGAACCTCAGATAGAAAGATAAAGATAAAGAGTCATAGTATAACACAAGAAAAGAATCTTATTGGAGAAATATTTGTGTCATTTATCCTTTAAGCTATTGACATTCAAGATCAGTTTAGGGTTTTCATTTTATAAGTACAGGTAGTATTAAATTGCCTTGGAGAGGGTCACATAAAATAAGGTAGGAAACCTGCTCCCTTCCCAAAGTCAAAATCTAAATCAAGTTCAGTTTTTTGTTTTTTGTTTTTTGTTTTGTCATAAAAATATGACAATGCCAAAATAACACAAGTTGATATCCAGGAAATAAATTTTCTCAGACAATACAGATAGGCTTGGACTTTAAAATACACTATAAATGACAGAATGCAATAAGCATGTGTGCTTCCTTTGAATGTCCCAAAGGAGAAAAAAAAAGATAATTCTTTACTTTTAAAAATTCTTTTTATTGAGTTATTGGGGTGACCCACAAAAGTATATAGGTTTCAGGTGCACAATTCTACAACACATCATTTGTTCTTTATATTGTGTGTTAACTACTCCAAGTCTCATGCTGGTCTAAGGTCTATCACCATTAATTCTCCTACACCCTTGATATCCCCAACCCTGGCAATACCACACTTTTTTGCTCATTTATAGCCATTTAGCATAGTTAGCATTTGGTAGGTCAACAACAATTAGCTGTTTTTCTTTCTTGATATTTTTTTTAACTTTGTGAAACAAAGGAGTTTTATGTACTAACTACCAAATTACTTTTCTTAAAATAATTTTCTCTATTTCCTTTTTTTGGCTCTATAGTTTTGGTCAAAGGTGTAAACCACATTAAATGCCAGAACAATAGACGATATTACTGGTTATTTCAATGGCAGATAAGTTAGTCACTTTACAGGAATGAAATGCCGGTTCAGCTGTGAAGTGGTGTGATGTGACGCTGGAAGCTTCTGAACATATTTTATGCTTGACAGTAATAATATTGAATTAATATGTCCATGCAAGGCTTAAAAAATCTGGTTCAAATTTAGCCCAATTTATCAAGGTTTGGCAGAGTTATAAGAATTAACAAATCATGCTGTGACTTAAAATTAGCATTATGAATATTTAGGAGCTGTTAAAGCTGTGGGCTAAATATATAAAATGTCACTGTCATCATACAAAAGCACGGTTTCACACACAGGAGAGGAAGGCGTATTACACAGTTCAGTATGGTACAAAGTACGTTTGCTTTTGCTTTCGAGATCAACATCTTTATAAATGTTTTCTTTTGGTAATAAAAAGTCCTCCACATCTGCTGCAAAGATGTCATGGCCTCCAAGCTGATCTTTTCATCATACCGCATAGGAAATACGTAGTGACACTCCATCCTTTTTAAGAAAGTTATCTTTATTGCTGAAAGTATTACAGATGTCCCATTTTTCCTCATTGACCCCTTCTCTCTACCTCTCTCCTCTCCCAAGGCCTTCACTATTATCTGTGTCCATGGTTTATGCATATCCTATATAATAAAAGCATAATATGCTAAGTGTCCGGTCGTCCAGTCCTCTAGTTGGCCGTTCAATCAACTGAAGTGTTATATGCTAATGATATGCTAAGGCCACTCAACCACTTGCTATGATGTGCACTGACCACCAGGGGGCAGACAGTTGACCGGTCAACCAGTTGCTATGACGTGCACTGACCACAAGGGGGCATATGCTCTGACTAGTAGGTTAGCTTGCTGCTGGGGTACAGCCAATAAGGACTGAGTGAGAGAGGCTGGACATACCCTGGTTCCTGTGGTTCCTCCCCAGCCTTGATTATGCACTAGTGGGGTCCCTGGGCCTGGCCTGTGCCCTCTTGCAATCTAGGATCCCTCATGGGATGTTGAAGAGCCAGTTTCAGCCTGATCCTGCAGTCCAGGCCAAGGGACCCCACTGTTGCATGAATTTGTGCACCGGGCCTCTAATATGCATATAAGTTCTCTGGTTAATCTCCTCCCTTACCCTTCCTTATGAGAATCGTTAGTCTGTTGCATGCTTCATGTCTCTGGACACACCATTCTTTTGATAAGCAGGAGAGAACCCTCCAAAGAGTGTTTCACCTTTGTCCCAGGTAGAATCCCTGGGGAATCTGAGGTTATGTACAGTTGTTTTAGCCACAATTGAATAGCAGTGGAAAATGAAATGATAAATTCTTATAAATTCATGATCTATTCTATCTAAAATCTACAAATTTCAGCAAATTGTAGAACTTTAGTTTTCATTTAACAGTTTTGGTTTGGAATAAAAAAAATATTGTATCTAAATACAACAAATGATTATCTGATTTTAAAAAACGAGGTCAAATAAATTGAATAGTTATGTAGTTAAATTGAATGTATGTAGTTATATCCATAGAGAGCTTGTTCAAAGTTACTTAAGATAGATTATTGGAATTAAAGACATTGTGGACATGTGATAACTTCATTTTCACAGAAAATACAATTTGTTTCTGTATTTTGTATGCAGAAATAAAGACTGGAAAATGGCATTACTGGTTATCTCTAGAGCAGTGGTTCTTATTGTGAGAAATTTAATCCATAGGGGGCACATGGCAATGTGTGGTGAGACTTTTATAATTGACATATAACATTATATTAGTTTTAGGTTTAGAACAAAATAATCAAATATTTGAATATATTGCAAAACGATCACTGCAATAAATCTAGTCAACATCTGTCACCATATATAGTCATAATCAGTTTGTGTGATGATAACTTTTAAGACCTATCCTCTTAGTAACTTTTAAATATGCAACACAATATTATTAACTATAGTCACCATGCTGTGCATTACAGCCCCGTGACATAGTCATCTTATAAATGGAAGTTTATATTTTTATATCCCCTTCACCCATTTTGCCCACTCTCAATCCCTGGCTCTAGCAACCACCAATCTGTCCTTTAATCTTTTTTCATGGAAAATACATCTAGGTAAGTTCTCATAAACTATATTTGTCTGTTAATAAAGATAAAAGTGATAATATTATAAGTTTTAATAATTTTCTGATTGCCACACCATTTCAGATTAAAAGTTTTTTTTTCTTAGGCCAATTTGGATTATCTTGATAATTTAAGATTTGTTTTATATTTCACTCATGTTTTAAGCATTGGCTAAGTTAAGACAATGTTTTCATGCATGTGAAGAACACATCTATGTATATTTCCAACTTTGGAAACTGTGGGTGTCAACAATTGATCATGAATCTTTGGAAATTCTGCTTCCATTGGAAATACAACTGATCAATCTTTGTTAAAAAGATCAAAACTAGGGATAATAAAATTAAATAAAATTAGAAATAATACACTATTAGAAATGTAGTTTTGAAAAAATATAGAATGAACTAAATTAATTGTACAAAAAACCCCAGATGTTTTCTCTGAGATTATCAAAAGGTAATGGTGCATAAAATCTAGTGCTAATGAATGCATTGTAATGGATATAAAACCAAAATAAACAAAAAATCATTTTAATAATCATTGTATGTAATAACCCAAACAGTTCTGCCACATTTTTAATGAAAAGTCTAAAGAAATGACTTAAATAGTTACATTCTTCTCGAGTAGCCTAAATATGATGCCATCTTTGGCTAAGAAAAGGCTTAGGATACCTTGGGAAAACCCTGATAATTTAAGAAAAGAAAAGGTAATATTTTTGGAGCCCTAGTTTTTGTACTAAGAAGAGTAATGAAAATGGATAATTGTTTTCTAGACCCTTCTAATTTCTGAAGTGTGATGGAGAGAGGGGATATAGTGACAGAGACTTGCATTGTTGTGGGAAAGAGATTTCTCTCTGATTGTCCTGGGCTGAGGTATGTCATAACATGGAAGTAGAGAAGAAAATTCAATTGCATTAAACCTGAAACCTATATAGTATTACAAACCAATTTAAAAAAAGTGGTGTCAATTTTGTAAAAACAAAAACAACCAAAAAACAAAATGACACCAGAACTCCACTGGTGACTGGGTCTCTGTTTCACAAGTGTGTCCCCTGTCCCGAGGTCTCTGAGTACTGAAGGGTAAATCTAAGTAAGTCATGGCAGTGTCCTGATTCTATAAGCAGAGACTAGAGAGGGTGGGAAGTGTGGTGGAAACTCAGATACAATGTTTATAGTGTGACCTTGATTAAAGTGGAAAACAGATTGTGTCTTGCACAGAGAGGAGTGATTATTTATTAACACTGACATGTATTGTATGAACATCTTCTCAGGCACTCTGGGGCTGTCATCTGCTACAGATCTTGGGAAAATTAGATGCTCCTGATATTGTCCTCCTAGGAGCTTAAACCCTAAGCAGATTTATTGTTAATGAGCCATTGCTTATGGTCAGCAGTCTTTGACTTTATTTTTCTAAGGTGAGTGCTGTTTAATGAAAAGTTTTTTTTTGTTTTTTTTTTTTGTTTTTTTTAATATGTATAAGCCTGTATTTGCCAAAGGTTAACCTACACATTTTTTTAGGTTGTATACTAGATGGGAACTTAAGTGATAGAAATGTGAAGTCAGCAAAAGGATAGACAAAGAAGACTCAGACTTTTCTGCTTCCTGTGGAAACACTGATTCAAACAAATATATTAACCAATTCCCTCTATGAGAAATCCAGAAACTATTGAAATGCTCCTGCATCTCAGGTAAGCAAAAAGTTACCCAATGGGAGAAAAATCATGGTATCTTTTGTCATAGTACCCCAGACAGTGCCATAGCACTGGGTAAACAAAAGGACAAAATCAGACCGAACCCTATTTTACAATGTACACATAATTACCTCAAAATGGATAACAGACTTAAATGCAAGAGCTGAACTATAAAACTCCTAGAAGAAAACTTGTAGAAGGGAAAATGTTTTTAAATATATTTTTATTGATTTCAGAGAGGAAAGGAGAGGGAGACAGAGATAGGAACATCAATGATAATAGAGAATCATTGATAGACTGCCTTCTGCATGCCCCACACTTGGGGATCAAACTCACAACCCAGGCCTGTGCCCTGACTGGGAATTGAGCCATGACCTCCTGGTTCATAGGTCAATGTTCAACCACTGAGCTACATCAGCCAGGCTAGAAGGGAATATACTCATGACATTGGTCTTGGCAATAATTCCCTATTATGACACCAATAGCATAAGCAACCAAAGGTAAAAACAGACACGTGGGACAGAATCAAACTCAAAAGCTTTTGTACAACAAAGCAAACAATCCACAGAGTAGAAGGCAATACAACAAATGGGAGAAAATATTTGAAAACCATAAATCTGATAAGAAGTTAGTCCCCAAAATATATAAGGAACTTCTCCAACTCAATAGCAAAACAAATAAATGACTCAGTTAAAAATAAGAAATGACTTAAATAGATATTTCTCCAAAGAAGACATACTAATAGCTAGCAGCTATAGAAAAAGATGTTCCATATTATTAATCATCAGGAAAATGCAGATTAAAGCTACAATGAGATATCACCTCACACCAGTTAGGATAGTCATTATTTAAAAAAGAAAAGAAAGAAAAGAAGAGAAAAGAAAGGAAAAGAAAAGAAGAAAGTAGCAAGTACTTTGTTGAAGAAATGGAGAATTTGGAATCCTTATACACTGCTGGTGGGAATGTAAAATGATGCAGTTTTTTTCCTAAAAAAAACAAACAAAAAAAAACAACCTCAAAATAGAATTACATATAAACAACTAGAAATCTTAATTTACATATTTTTCTAAATAGAATTGAAGCTGCTGGAGTCTAACTGCCAGTCTCTGGGACGTGGGAATGCATCCACTGTCCACCAAAAAGTAGGACCACCAAACCTTTCAGTCTCAGTGCAAACACAGGTCCCTGGCTGATGGGGGGAGGCCAGACTAAAATAAACACCCTACCCACCTGGACAGGTACAGCTGCAGTCCACGTGGCCTGGGTAGTGTAGAAAGCACTACCTTCTCTGGGTCCTGTGTTGGCACCACCATGTTCACCCTCAAGCTCCTCTGAGTCCTGACAGCGAAGTGTGTAGGGCATCCTGCAGGATTTGTGCCGTTCTGGGTGCATTTGCCCAAAGTTACCTTTGGGATGAATTTAGAGCCACATCTCACTTCCCATGATACTGGAAGAACCACATAAAAGGAATTCGACAAAAGCTTTCCACATCTCCGTTTATTCTTTTGAATCCACAAAATGACCTTAAAAAAGCATTTGGGCCACCTAAGAGAAAGTGCACTTTCTGGCCAGAGCAGGCAGGATTCTTTTGCCCAACAGGTCAAAGGAAGAGGAGAGCTGGCCCAGTGGAAGTGGCCCTGGTGCCCTATGAGGAGACTGGGGACATGGGGTTGCAGAAATTCCTAAGCCTCTTGCCACCTTCTCCTTTGCAAACCTCACCATCCAGATCCACCAGAACTGGAGGCAACCGGGAGTCACAGATGTGATTTTGAACTTGGTAAGCAAATCCTGGAGTGTGGGAACCCTTAACACGACCAGCGTGGTTCAGGGTCCACACTCAGGGTCTGGTTTCTGGAGGAGGCCGTTCACTAAAATGAAGAGACTGGAAAAGAGTTAATTTGG
Source organism: Vespertilio murinus (assembly GCA_963924515.1). Taxonomy (NCBI): domain Eukaryota; kingdom Metazoa; phylum Chordata; class Mammalia; order Chiroptera; family Vespertilionidae; genus Vespertilio; species Vespertilio murinus. The sequence continues at coordinate 34,043,326 of OZ004707.1, read as the reverse complement.
GAAAATGCAGGCCAGGCGGGGAGTCAAGCCTCTAGTGGGAAGACTCACCCCGGCCCCTCTAGCCTTTTGCCATTCCCTTTTATTGAGATTCTCAGACAAAGAAATTGCTTAGGCAGAAAAGTTCCAGCAGCAGAAAATTAACAAGAATTTACATACGATTAACAAACTAAAGTTGCCTCAAGCTCTACTATTGCTCTGACCTTTCAGAGCCATTGAGGTGGGCCATCTCTTTTTGCATATTAACAATAGTGACAATGTTTGGTCTCCTTACACAGTTCTTTTTATATTTTATTACTAGTGACTCTTATTACTAGAGTCAATGAGTTAGTAGCTCTGACCATTCAGAGCCATCAAGGTTGGCCAGTTCCCTTTACATTTTATTACCAGTGATAATGTTAGGTTTTGGTTCCCGGCACTGGGGGGCCTCTGAAAACATCTGCAACTGATTATAAGACAGGTCTTTATTTAAAAGGAAATAAAAGAACAACTTTGTTGAGATCTAATTCATATACTGTACATGTCACCCAAAGTGTACAATGAACTGGCTTTTTAAAGAAAATTCAGAGTTGTACAACCGTCACCATGCTCAATTTTTAAATATCTTTACGACCCCATCCCCTCCAAAAAAAAATCTTCTACCCACTAGAATCACTCTCCTTTTCATCTTCCCCAAAAGAGATTGCATTTTAAGAGTGGATAAAGGATAGTTTAGGGATGTTAAAATACTGCACAAAGGATATTGTAAAATGAAAAAGCCCAAAATGAAGATCATGTGTTTTCTTTAGATTTTTTTTTTTAATTTCAGAGAGTAAGGGAGAGGGAGAGAGAGATAGAAACATCAATGTTAAGAATCACTGATCAGCTGCCTCCCACAGGCTCCCTACTGGGATGTGCCCCCCAACCCAGACATGTGCCCCTGACCAGAATCAAACCTGCTACAGGGACCCTTCAGTCCACAGGCCGATGCTCTCTCCATTAAGCCAAACCAGCCAAGGCCATGTGTTTCCTTTAGATTCTACATGGCTGTAATGGTCCCAAAATCTATACTAATAAAAGGGTAATATGCTAATTAGAATGTTATCTTCCGGATGGACATCCTTCCAGACGAAGCTGCAGTGTTTGCAAGGGCCAAGGCTCAGGCAGCCGGGGGAAGCTGCGAAGGGCTGAGGGTCAGGCCAGCAGTGGCAGCAGCAACAGGATAATGGGGGCGGTACCCCCGGAGGGAGGACAGACTGGGGCCGAGGCACAGACAGTTTGGGGTGATGAGTCCAATAGGGGAGGGCAGTTGGGGGCTATAGGACCAGCAGGGGTGGGTAGTTGGGGGTAACCAGGCCTGCCGGGGAGGACAAGGTAGGGGCGATCAGACTGGCAGGCAGTAGGGTTAGGAACAATCAGGCAGGCAGGCAAGTGGTTAGGAGCCAGCGGTTCCTGATTGTGAGAGGGATGTCTGACTGCCAGATTGCAGAGGGTGTAGACTGGGCTGTGGGGCACCCCTCCCCCACAGTGTACAAATTCCGTGCACTGGGTCTCTAGAATTGTAAATAATAATCCTTCTTGCCTCAGTAGCCTGGCTGGTCATAGCACTTGGGGTTAGGTAGATGGGTAGGCTGGAACAAATGTCACGAACCATTTTTGACACACATACCCAAAAGATGATGAGGGGGAAATGTGCCTGTGAATTATTTATTTATCTATTTTTAATATATTTTATTGATTTTTTTACAGAGAGGAAGAGAGAGGGATGGAGAGTTAGAAACATTGATGAGAGAGAATCATCGATCAGCTGCCTCTTGCACACCCCCCACTGGGGATGTGCCCACAACCAAGGTGCATGCCCTTGACCAGAATTGAACCTAGGACCTTTCAGTCCACAGGCCAACGCTCTATCCACTGAGCCAAATGGGTTTCAGCAGCCTGTGAATTATTTAAAAACATAATTATAATTGCTAAGGTTTTATATCTATTTTAACTTCTAAATAAACCCTGATCATATGTGGGGAGTCTATGCTTAATTCACACACACACACACACACACACACACACACACACACAAATGTCATATCAAACAGCATCGTAAATAAGAAGATGGTTTTAGAACTGGGGAGGAAGAACTAGTTGGGACCCAGAATCAGTGCTAGCGTTGCAGGTCTTCTCAAAGTTCTAAGAGGATACAGTCAAAGTAAGTGGATGATAAAACCCATTTTCACCTTCACTATAAAAGGCTGAGTTTTAAATTTGCATAAATGTGAATCATAACCTTTATGATAACTGCTTCCACTATATTTTAATGTTTTAAATCTTGTTTTCTAAACTTTTTGATTCAGTCTTGAAAATGATGCCATAAAGATTAAAAAAGAACAATAAACACTCAAAGGTGTAAAATTGCCTTAAATATATCTTCTTGTTCAACCAAGTGTTTTCAGTCATCTTGTGCTACAACTTTGCAATTCAGTGATTCCTGTTTATGGACTCCCTTGACTAGATACATCACCTGAGACTTAACTATTTTTAACTTTCATTGACTGTTTGTACTTGTACTCACCTCAACAGATGTGGGATTTTGCTCATCAGCATATTTGAGGGCCCTAAGATTGTCCTTCTTGTGCAAAATTCAAAGGCAGAGTTGTCACTGGGTTGGTTCTGGAGAGTTCTCATGATAACATGGGAGTTGCCTTGCTTTGGGGTGGCGTTGGCTGGAAGGGTTTCCTGTTCTAATGAAAGACTATTGCTGAGGAACCGCTTATTATGTTAGTGTCCAATACTACTCAGCACTCCATGTTCTATGGAGCTTTCCTGACAAAATCTTAGCTTTTAATAATTTTATAATGTTTTTATTTTATTTTTATTTTTTAAAATATATTTTATTGAATTTTTACAGAGAGGAAGAGAGAGGGATAGAGAGTTAGAAACATCAATGAGAGAGAATCATCGATCAGCTGCCTCTTGCATACCCCCTGCTGGGGATGTGCCCGCAACCAAGGTACATGCCCTTGACTGGAATCGAACTCAGGACTTTGCAGTCCGCAGGCTGACACTCTATCCACTGAGCCAAACCGGTTTTGGTTATAATTGCTTCTTTTAAAAGGGCCCTCTTTATTTTCCTGTTGAAAGGTCAGAATTGTTCCAGTTTATTTAAGAAATGTATAGCGTTTTATACAATCTTGGCAAAGAGAGAACTCTCCAAAAAGAACTACGTGCCCTTATTTAAATTACTGCAAATAGTTTATGCTACATATTTACATTCTATTCCACGGCTTCCTCTGAAAAAGAAATATGGTTGTACAGTTGCACAGCTTGCAAATCCAACATTAGCTTTCTCTGTGGAAGCCGGCAGACACACAGAAATTAAATGCAGAATTATGTAGGAAATGAATGATGTGTAAATTCATTTGAAATTCCCATAGGTACCCCCTTCCAAACTGGGGTGGTTTCAGCGATATGCTGCATTGATTTTCTTGTATGTCACATTACATTGGGTCTGTATGTCTCATTATGTGATGTTATCACTTTATGGTGTGGTGGCTTTTGTGGGGACACTGTGAACATAATGTAGTGTGATGTGCCATGGCTGTGAAATACCATTAAACTATGATCCTCTGGAGCCCATGAAGTATGCCCTTTCACTACGGCAGCTCCAGCAGGCAGAGAGAAATGCAGGAGGCATATGCCTTGTGGGGTTATCTGAATTTATTTATTGACCTCATTGGAGCCTTGTAACGTTATATGTTGATAGAATTACTAATACTAATAATATCACAGCAATTTGAATTTGATACAAGGAAACCCACCTGTTCCTAAAGTGAGTTACTGTGACAACATTTCATTTCTGCAATTATGGAGTAATAACAAAAGAGAGTGTATTATGCCATTGACCCAATATTTTCCTCATATTGTGCAAAGAAGGAAGAGAACTATTTTTCTCAAACATGGGTCTTTGCCCTGAAAGAATTGGCAGGAATGTTAAAGGTTTGTGACTGATGCTATACTGGGTTTTGCTTTTCAATGGATCTTTTATGCCATAGAGACCTTCAAGGTAGCATAACCTTTGGTTTTTCTTCCTTCTAAAAAATATATTTTAATTGATTTCAGAGAGGAAGGAAGAGGGAGAGAGAGATAGAAACATCAGAGAGAGAGATAGAGAGAGTGTGAGAGAGAGAGAGAGAGAGAGAGAGAGAGAGAGTATTGTTTGGTTGCCTCCTGCACGCCCCCCACCCCCCTACATTGGGAATTGAGCCCGCAACCCTGGCATTACTCTGGGCGAACATTGAACCATGATCTGCTATGTGGATACTCAACCACTGAGCCATGCCAGCCAAGCAAGGTGTGTTTTTTTTTTTCTTTTCCTTTTGGATGTTACACTTTGATCTTGTGTTGCAGGAAGACCTTTTGTATCACTATAACGCTAAGTTGAAGAGGTAACCATCTTTGCTCATCTACTGACTTGGTCTCTTAAATTACGAGGATACACTCCTTTAAACCAAATTTTACTGAAATCATTTCAAAATAAAGATAACTATGAAAATTCTCTGGTGGCTTCTATTTTCATCAAAGTAAATGATTGTGGTTTAATTTAGAGACTGAGAACTTAAGACAAGCAATGGCAAGGTTACACAAATTCTATTCAGTTTGTAAGATATATTTTTGTAAACATTTAATTTAATTATCATCAGTATATATGCATTATTCTTGTATTTTATAGACAAGGAAACCATCATTCTTCCAGATTTCTTATTTCCTCATGCTTCTTCTCAATCCTGTTCCAGGTCCAAAGCCTTATTTCTGCTGTTACTTCATCCTGCGAAAAAATTTTTATGGAGGTTATACTATCAAATTATTTCTTTGTGCATGTGTTTTAATTGCAATAGCAAAAAGGTATTCACCACATCATCAAACATCAGCTCAGTACATTTTTATAAAACAGGCCAATTTATGTGAATGTTGCCTCAAGTCACATTATTATTAGCTGAAATAGGAATTCAGAGCCCTGAAAGCTCTTAGACAAGTGACATTGTCAGAGTTCATTTAAAGATTCTTCCTGGACATGAAGGCGATGAAGGGATGTATGTACAAACCTGGACAGGTTCAGAGGGAAGACATGGCCTCCTGTGAGTCCTCTCCTCATCAGACAAGTGTCATCTTTCATTTTGCTCCCAATTTTCTCTTCCACATATAGCCCATGTTTACTATGTGCAGAAATTAATGATGCTTCATGTTTTTATCTTCTGTTGATTATTAGGTTAATGATTTTATTTTAGGCTTAAATATAATTCCATAAATGATATGTTTCCTAAGTTAATTAAAATACCCCTTCCATGCCATTGAGGAAAATGTAGGGTGCAATGTAGCATGCACTCCTTTAAATGTTGACCTTGACTTCAGCATTATTCAATTGCAAGAAGGTTGTTCCTAAGCCCATTTAATTCAGCATTATGCTTTGTCAATGAATAAATGCATCCTAATTTTTCATGTTAACTTTCATGTGCTTATAGTATTTACTATAACATTAATAACTTTGAAATATGCATATATTGCTCCAGATTACTGGCATGATCATATGCTGTAGGAGTATTGCTAATTTTAAAAGTTCCTGCTAATAAATTGGCTTCATTAGCTCTCATTAATCTCTGTAGGATATAGAATTCTTGCATAAAAACATAGATGTAGTAGATCCAGTTGCAAACTTTTAGTAAAATTATTATAAACATATTTTCATAGTTTGATCAATTTTTTCTTTTGTGAACCAATAGGTGTGTGTGCATGTGTGTTTTCGTGAATGTGTCTGTGTATGTGTTTAAATCAGATAATGATAATAAAATAAGACTATCATGCCTAACTGGTATGGATCCATGATCCATGAGACCCTTTCATGTCTTAATTGTATTTACAATTCTTTATACCTTAACCTAGAGGCCTGGTGCACAAAATTCATGTATTTGTAGGGTCTTAGGCCTGGCTGGTGATCAGGGCTGATCTGTGGGACTACTGATGGGACAGTTGGGGGGCCCCCACTGGCACCCATCTAGGCTGGCCTATAGCCTGCGGGCTGGGGGCAGCTCCGGTGTTAAGGGTCTGCCCCCTGGTGCTCAGTGTGTGTCATAGCAACCTGTTATTCGGCCATTCAGTAGATTTGCATATTTGGTTTTTATTATATAGGATCACCAAGCTTTTACTTCCACTTTATTTATATTATTGGCCAGTACCTCTATTTTAGTTTACTATTGATACCAAATAACCACAAACATGGTTGTTAATACAACATACATTTATTATTTCACAATTTCCATTGGTCAGAAATCCAGGCAAGGCTTCACTGAAGTCAAGGTGTTTCTTAAACTGTGTGGCATTCGGAGGTTTAACTAGGAAAGAATCAAATTCTAAAATCATTTAGGGTTTTGGCAGAATTCATTTTCTTTTGGCTGTATAACCGAGATTCTCAGATTCTGACTGGCAGCTGGATAGAAATCACCCTAAGATTGTAGATCCTTGTCACATGCCCCTCACTATAAGCAGGTCACAATGTAGATTTTTGTTTTTTTATAGCCAGAAAGAAAATATTTCTAACCAGACTGTTAAAATGGAGCCCCCTGTAATGTGATATAATCATGGGAGTAACATGTGACCTTTGCCATACTCTACTGATTAAATGTAAGTCACATTTTGACCTCCTATTTAAGGGGGAGGGATTATAGAAGTGGAATTAATTGGGATTCACTCTAGGGTTTGTACATTACATGAAACTCCCCCACTGCACCAAGTATTTCTATTAATTTAAAATATATTAAGTGCCAATTAAATGAGTATTTTTCTGTGTTTCATATGGGATACAAGTTGGCCTTAGATAGTTTGCCTTGCTGCTATATCAAGAGCACTTTCTGAAAGAAATCAAGTCAGCTAGAAATATTCGAGCTTGAGAACAACAATCTTTTTGATTATTCATTTATCTTGGTATCTTCCACTAGAAAATTATTGGCATTATTGTATTTTTTTCGATGTTAATTGTACAGGACTAGAGTGACTTATTCCATATAAAATAGTGATAACAACAATAATAATACCAATTGCTATTATTTTCTCTGTGTGATCCTTCTAATTATTGACATTTACTCTTGATAGCATTGCTGAAACTGAAGTATCACAATGTCCATTTTCAGAAATGAAAACTAGAACTAGAGATTTTTGTGCATGTGCCAAAGTAAAAAGCTTATAATTAGGAAAAACAAATGTTTAAAAGAGGTATGGCTGAAACCAGAGCACTCATTCTCATTAGAGGTGTTTTGATGTGAGAATACCATGTAAATGTTCCTGAGAAGAAAATTATCTTTCTTTTGTATTAAAAAAACCCCACCTTTTCCCCCTCTGAACGTACCCATAATCTAGTATTTTTATTTTTAGATTTGTAATTAATATGAAATGTATAATTCTGGAATTCTGCAACTATTCATGAGATTGCTCATCTTGTACTGACATTATGTGCTGGATAATGTTTGTGTTGAGGGCCATTCTTTGCATTGTAAGATGGTAATAGCATCCTTGGACTCTATTCCGTTGTGTCAAGCACAAATGCTTTCAGATATTGCCAAAAATCTGGAGGATTGGGAAGTAGGAGGTGTCAAACTGACCTTTTTTTGGGAATCAATGATCTATAATAAATTCTGCTTTCTTTATAGCTCCTGACTTTAGCTCTGAAAACTTCCCCCTAGAAATAATTTTAGATTATATTTATCTAAATGTAACATTATATCTTCCATTTTCCTTAAATTTATATCTCTCAAAATCTCTATTTTTACCATTACCAGTGCTAACTTATTTAACTTATTGCATATTTCCTTTATCATATATTAAAGCAATGGTTTGAACATTGAATGACTTTAAGATTCATAGGGCTTCCATGTGAGAGCAAAGTTCTGAGCCTTCAAAAAGAACTTTCTTAGACAGATTGTTATTCTTAAAATCATACTAGATATACCTCAAACTGAAGTTTTTAATCCTTGCCATTTTTTGATGTAACAATTCTTGCTATTTAAATTCCATGTCTGACCTAGTCTCAAAAACCATTTTTGTTTTACCAACTGAATTGGGTGCTTGTTCTCCTGTGTTTGTTCTACAAATAACTTCAGTTCCAACCTTCTTTTGTTATTTTTTGTTTGTTTTTGTTTAATATCCTCTTTTGCTGTTGACTTTTATATTGAACCTGATTTACTGTATGACTAAAACTAGATTGATATTATCTAATGTAAAGGAGGTATTTTCCCAGATTAAGCATATAAATAGGTACCTTCATCATTAGCTTGGGCTTTAACCATTTTTAACTCTATTTAAACTAGAAAATAAATCTTATAATTGATGGTAAATGCCTTTATACAGGTTAGGTTTTAATATAAAATTTAAAATGAAAAAGTTAAAGAGACAAAAATAAGTGTTTAAAAGGGAACAATGCAATTCATAAGCTTGCAACTTTCTCAGTGGTCTCTTTTTGAAGCATGTATTATATCAGAATGATAAATGAGTTTTTGCTTGAGTTTTTTTAATATTCAGAAATATGAACATGTTATTTTTAATATAAATATATATATATATATATTTGATTTTTTTCCAGAGAGGAAGGGAGAAGGGTAAAGACTTAGAAATTTGACCAGCTGCCTCCTGTACTCTCCCTATTGGTGATGCACTTGCAACCAAGGTACATGCCCTTGACCGGAATGGAACCCGGGACCCCTTAGTCCACAGGCGATGCTCTATCCACTGAGCCAAACTGGTTAGGATGAGCATCTGTACTTTTATTTGTTTCCTTTATCTAGGATATTTCCTCAATTAAAACAATATATAGTTCCTTTATTTCCTAATTCCTGAGATCATGTTTATCTCTCTCTTTTTTAAATTAAAGTACTTGTTTGTTTATTGTTTTTTTTTTATTTTCCTTCTTTGAGTATGCTTATTTACTTAAAAATGTTAGCTGAGAAACTTATCCATTTAGAGAAATAAAATTAGATTCTTCACCCTTTTCACCTGCTTGAAGAAATAAAAAACTGAAAATTCTGAAAAGATAGATATAATTTTGCCTTTCTAGTGTCATTGAAAATCTGAGAACTGATAAGGAAATCATTTAAATTAGAATAAGTTGGGAATATTTACTTTCATAAGTGAATATAAGGAGTGTGCTTATAGAGATTACAGAAGGACTTTTTTTTAATGTGAATGAGTAGGTAAAATATTTAAAAGCTTATTCTATCTGTGGACCTAGGCTTCAACTTGTCTGAGAAGGTTTCCTGTTTATCAACTCTATTTTCTTAGAGTTGATAAAAGTAATATTTTGATAGTTGATAAAGTTAACAAATTATAATGAAAAAGTTTTAATATTGTCAACATTTTTCCAATTTAGAAAGACCTCTCAATCTGTATTGATTGGTTTTCTGCACGTGATTATAGATTTTAAATACATGTACTTAAGGAGTAGAAGAGTGAACCATGTATTGTGGTTCTTACACTCACGATTTGAGTATGCATGCCAATTAGAATTAAAACCTATTTGTAACCAATGTCATTATTTAACTTCCAAACACATGTAAATGTTGCATTTTGATTTCTTATTCTATATTTGCAGTGAGATCCTATTTTTTTGTAGTTCTGGTTCTTATATTTTATCCAAAATCCTAGTTATAAGAAAGCATATTTCTCATTTCTTTGTATCATATCAGTCTCTTTTCCTCCTTATTATTCTCCCTTTCTAGCACCTGGAAGGTTTGGAAGAACATGATAGGAAAGTGAGATCCAGGGTGGTCTCAGTTATATTAGGACAAAAATAATAACCTCCCAATCTCAGTGGCTTAAAGCAACAAATATCTTATTCTTGTTCTCACTGTGTATAGCAGGGGTCATTGGGGATTCTCTTCTGTATCACCACCACTCTGGGTCCTGTGCTAATGACATTTAGCTACTACCTGGAACTTTTTCCCCATGGCAGAGAGAGAGACTAATAAATTTCACACTGGCTCTTTACTCTACCAAGAGTTATTCTTACATTTCCACTTCTATTTCAGTGGCCAAAGAAGTTAACTGGCCCTTTCTTACTTCTAGAGTACAGAGAGCATTCTTATTTAATTGACCTGGAAAGTTAGTATTTGTGGGCGACACCAAAACAGTATTTTGACTATCACCAGCTACCCTTTAGTTCATAAAATATTAAGTTCACTATCCTTTCTATTTGCAGAACGCACAAACCTCTCTCCTTAGTGAGAGTGTAAAAAGTCTAATCTAGTCACTGGGTCCAACTCAAAGTCCAGACCTTATAAATTATGCTCAGTTCATAGGTACTTGAGACTTGTGAATTAAGGAGATAGGAAACTTTTCTGTCCTCTTCTCTCCATTCTCCCAATGCACAGTCATGGGCTAGGCATGGTGTCCACAGTAAGTGCTCTCATTCAGAAAGGGGGACAGTGGGAAACAAATACCAGTTGCTAGCTAGATTATAGCATTCTGCTCGCTCCCTAAGCCAGCGTTGTTTAGTTCCTCTACCCCAAGGATGGGGAACATTCTTTAAGCTTTAGTTGCTCTTTGAGGGTGCCTCTCATCCATTGTTTCTCAAGGCTCTTCCTTTTCCATTACCCTGCTTGGTTACATCTGGAATGGAGAAATGCTCTCCTTGAAGTTGAGCAGCTTTCTCAGTCAGTTCCCTGATGGTAAACTAGTTGGGGAGCTAAGTGTTATTTGTATGTCTCAAAGGGTCACCATCACTTTTAGGCTTGGAATTTGTGATTTTGACAGCAAAACAATCTTAGAATGAGCTCATCTTCTTATTAATCTTACCTTCCAGTTCGGCTCCAAATAACAATGCACACGCCATTGACTCTAGACATAATTTCTATATTTGCTAAATCTGCTCCTTTTCTTTCCCTTATGTCTCTCTCATGATCTTTGTATTTAACTTATGTAATGGTGCCTGTCAGTCTTTTCTTTTTTAGTTTAAATTTTTTGTTGTTGAAAGTATTACATAATTCTCCTTTCCCTGCTATTGACCTCTCCCCTGCATCTCTCATCCCCCACCAAAGGCCCTCACCCTTGCCCCCTACTGTCTGTGTCCATTGTTTATGCTTACAAGCACTTTGATTGATCTCTTAACACCACCTCTACCCCTGCCTTCCCTCTGAGGTTTGATGGTCTGTTCCATGCTTCTGTGTCTCTGGATCTATTTTTGTTCATCAGTTTTTTGTTGTTATATTCTACAAATGAAGGAAATCACGTGATATTTATCTTTCTCTGACTGGTTTATTTTGCTTAGCATAATGCTCTCCAGGTTTATCCAGGCTATTGTCTGGTAAGAGTTCTTTTATATTTATGGCAGCGTGTAGATGCACCACAGTTTTCTAATCCACTCATCTGCTAATGGGTATTTAGGCTGTTTTCAAATCTTAGCTATTGTAAATTGTGCTGCTATGAACATAGGGGTGCATATATTCTTTCTGATTTTGGGGCTATATTTCTAGAAGTGAGATTACTGGGTCAAATGGAAATTCCATTTTTAATTTTTTAGCAAACTCCATACTGTTTTTTGTTTTGTTTTGTTTTGTTTTTTTTTTTTGTTTTTTTACAGTGGCTGCACTAGTCTGCATTTTCACCAACAGTGTATGAGAGCCAGAGAGGAAGGGAGAGGGAGGGAGTAATTGAAACCTAAATGATGAGAGAGAATTATTGATGTCTCCTGCATGCCCCACTCAGAGGATCAAGCCTGAAACCTGGGCATGTGCCTTGACTGGGAATTGAACTATGACCTCATAGGTTGACACTCAACTATTGAGCCTTGCTGGCTGGGCAAACCTGTTAGTCTTTGAAGAGAGAAAGAGAGCCACACAATTTTCTCATTTCTCTAGGATATTTTGTCCAGTTGAAATGAGTTACTGGTTGTTTCTCTATTAGTTTTACCTTTACTCATTGTGCATCTATTCTTTGAAGCATATGCACCTACTTGGAATATTATTTTAATGACTGAAAACTGGCATGAGAGATGTATTAGTCAGAGTTTTTCGTTGCCAGGAACAAGACCTTAATCTGGCTGATTAAGAAGGAATAATGTCTATTAAAAGAACATTGGGTAGCTCACAAATTTTTGGCATGAGAGACCCAAGCGTCAGGCTACGTTTCCAAGAATAATACCAAAATCTTTCCTGAGACCTTCACCTGATGAGGCAACCGCCCCTTGAAGCAATGTTGGAAGGCTACATGACTGCCATTGCCTGATTGAAGGTGGGCTCGTGCCAAGAACTTTTTATCACTGCTGCCCTTATAATTTTATGACTCAGCCACTACTACCCTTGGGAACAAAATGAAATTTGGATGGCCTTCCTTCCTAAAGTTGTTCATTTTTTAATTCAAGTTCTTGAGAAGTTTTCTGGATTCTACCTTGGAGAGGCAACTCATAAATCTGGAAATTATGGTCAAATGCAGTGAAAATGCTCAAAAAGTACTGGGTAGGGGAAATAAATCATATCCATGATCTCTTCTTGTTTTCTGCCATCACGTTGAAGGTTTAGTGGGTCTTTTCTAGCACTGAGACATTTTCCAAAATCTTGCATATAGATTCTGGAATTACACAATTTCATTTATTAAATGAATACTATGCCTACAACTTTCAACTTAGAATCATTCCTAATCTGTATCAATAGCTGAATGTGGTATCATGTCGCTAATAATGACATTTACATGCAGAAAAGTTTTTAATATTCATGTTCTCATTTCATCTTCACTACAGATTTTTGGTGTTAGTGTTATTACTTTCACTTAACTGAACAGGAACTAAGTGTTGAGAAGCTTTGTGACTTGGCTCAGAGTTCATTTCTACTACATAACGGAGCTGAGAATTGAATCTAAACTTTGGATTCTAACCCTTGTGTAAAACAAACAAAACTGAAATTATGCATCCACACTACAAAGAGTGAGCTGAGAGGGAATGCAACAGAGGGGGACAGAGCTTTTATATATGTATTGGTGGCTGGAAGGGAGGGTTAAAATGAGATAGAGAGGTATGGATCCTCTGTGTCAGGATGAAGTATTGACACCTGAATCAAATGTAGAGTAAGTTCACAGGAAAAGAAAAAAAATGTTATATACTCATAGTTAGCTGAAGACTCTGTTTTCTAGAATTTAATGTTTTCCTGAAATGTGATGCCATGAAATATTACATTCAATCAGCTTCCTAATAGACATGCTGGCTATTTTCTCCAAATTCAGTTTATTTCCCTACAATGTTATTGAACTGTCAAAATATTAGCATTGTCTAAGAGTAGCATTTGTCGGTAGTTTTAAGACTGATCCGTGTTCCATATACAGTTGAAAACATGGTTTTAAACTTCTTTTACATTATTGTAGACATATTTTACCCAGAAGCACTCCTGATTTTGTTTTGTAGTTCTATTCAACAACTATTACTGCAATGTGATATTTCCTAAACCAATATTTGCTGTTTATAAAACATATATGATATTTCTTGAAAAAAAATGAAGTAAAATATGATGAAAAAAATTGTTGCAATGTAAACTCCTCTCAGAATACACTGAGCCAAAGTTTGACCAGTTGAATTTATTTTCTGGCCAAAAAAACTTGTGAATATTATCACTTGGCCACCTCTCACCGCTGTCATCTTTTCTTTTGACATTGAATCATCCATTGATTCTGACCTGCCTGTTACAGGCTATACAGTATATACTGAAATTCCTATAGTGCCTTTCATTTCCAAAATAATATGAGTAGCAACACAAAACCACTATTAAATTGTACTTCCAGTACTTATGTGATAACTCATAAGTGATCCTGCAGATTTTTAGAGCATTCATGTTACCACTTTATCAGTCAGTAGAGATTGTAGCTGTTACTTATGCTTTCAATAATGCAAGATTCTTCTTTTCTTTAGAAAATTAATCAGATTTCCGCTCTTTTTCAAACCCAACCTGTTTTAGACAAAGATATCACTACATATTATGGTATGATAGTTCCAATTTATGTGTCATTTTCTTATTCATTAAATTAAATTCATAGAGACTTTGGGATCAGATGTATTAAATTATGATTTAAATGGCAAATTTAATTTGTTCCTAAAAGATTTATTATCTGTAAAAGAAGGTTTTATGCTTATTATGATGACCTTTTCACTGTATATTTATAATTGTTATATTTATTTATCCCTTAACTGTAATTTTATGCTCAAGGTGTCTTGCCACTTTCAAGGAATCGTTTGAAGCACATAATTGTGTGTGTGAGAGAGACTTCTGTGATGAGATTTGATATTACTTTATAATCATATAGGTTTTTTTCTAGCTTTCCATATTCTCTAGACTTATTGATCTGATCCAGGAATGCTTTTTCCCAGTACCTATGCTTCATTTGGTTATCTTATTTACCATGATGATGCATTGTCTTCCTTATGCAGATGATATACTGATTTATCTTTTTCAGTGAACTTTTCTGCAGCAATTTCAAAGCTGTCAGGCTGGCAGACTAAGATTAAAGACTAAAAGAACCCAGCATTTCCACAACAAAGTACATGTAAACACAACTGCCAGCTAGAGCTCTTCCCTTGATTTAACAATGTTTGGGTTGTAACTCTTTTGTGAGGGAACAGACTCTGTTGTAGAAAGCCAAGGTCATGAAGGAATGGACTCTGAGGTATATTATTCACTGGTTGCTTAAATGTTTCATTTATCTTTTAGGGAACCTTGATCAACCATGACCATTGTTCTTTGGACTGATTTACAGAAATTCCCTAAGAGCTTCACATTACTAAATTAAATATCAGGGAATGAGTGGGAAAACTGTTGATAGAAAGAAGAAAATGAGAATATTCTATAGCCAGAAATACTTCCTCTATTGTTTTGTAAATGTTGGAGTTTATAGGGGCTTGACTTTGGGCTTTTTAAAATTCTTATTCTGCCTCTTTCCTCTAAGTGATCAAATTCATTCTTCTTGATTTAAATGCCATCAATATTTCTGACACCTAAACTTACATCCTCATGTGTTTTCTGGGATGCATGCTTATATAATGACTTATTTGAACATTACATGGAAATGTCATACTTAACTTTCATGTGACATGTCATATGATAGCTTGTGACTAGTCTAGTGTTTTCCATCTTCAGATAAGCCATATCTATTCAGCTAACTACTCTAGCAAGACAACTATCTATTGTCTTAATCTGACCTAATTTATCCTCTGCTTTTCTTTTTCATCTAGTCGTATGCCATTTTCTTGATCACTAAGATTCAGCTATGTTGCCTTTCCTTTATTAATATAATTATTTCTTTAACTAGTGGCCTGGTGCAGAGGTTTGTGCACATTGAAAGGAAATTAATTATAATAAATATTTTAATATCACTATTCACCCTTTATAATAGAAGTGTCAGAGATGAAAGAAAATTAGTAAAATGTTGTGGGAACCCTTACCACGACCAGCGTGGTTCAGGGTCCACACTCAGGGTCCGGTTTCTGGAGGAGGCCGTACACTAAAAATGAAGAGACTGGAAAAGAGTTAATTTGGGAAAATGCAGGCCAGGCGGGGAGTCAAGCCTCTAATGGGAAGACTCACCCCGGCTCCATCTAGCCTTTTGCCATTCCCTTTTATTGAGATTCTCAGACAAAGACATTGCCTAGGCAGAAAAGTTCCAGCAGCAGAAAATTAACAAGAATTTACATATGATTAACAAACTAAAGTTGCCTCAAGCTCTACTATTGCTCAGACCTTTCAGAGCCATTGAGGTTGGCCATCTCTTTTTGCATATTAACAATAGTGACAATGTTTGGTTTCCTTAGACAGTTCTTTTTACATTTTATCACTAGTGACTCAACCTAGAGTCAATGAGTTAGTAGCTCTGACCATTCAGAGCCATCAAGGTTGGCCAGTTCCCTTTACATTTTATTACCAGTGATAATGTTAGGTTTCAGTTCCCAGCAAAATGTATATGAAAATAATGTCTAAATTAATTAATAAACAATAACAAAATGGCATAACAATAACAAAAATGTGATATAAACATAAAAACATGATAACAAACAATAAAATGCTACAAAATAACATTGATTAAAAACAATAACTTATATAAATTTATTAAACTTATTCTAATATCTCCCTGTATACAACATTAAGAGTAAAAACACTTTTAGAGTGCTTGGTTAATTTCCCTTGTGATGAAGTATTTACAATTTTAACATCACACACTCTTCAAACTCAAGAGAAAGCAACATATAACTGACCATGCCCAAAAATAGGTTCAGGTAAGAATATTCCTACTTTGTCAAGAGTTTGTCCTTGTGATTTATTAATAGTTACCACAAATGCTGGCATCATGGAAAACTGTCTTCAAATTAATTTAAATTGGAGGCCAGTGTCAGACAGGGGCAAATTAATTCTTGGAGTCAGAGCAACCTCTCCTTCTGCAGATCCTGTTAATATTTCAGCTTCTATTATGTTAGATTGCAATCTTATGTTAATAAATCTAGGACCATTACAAAGGCCACATTTACTATAAGATTTCTCAGTAGCATGATTATTTCACCTACTTTAAATTTTAATTTATGACACAGCATTACCAAAGGAGTAATACTATTAAGACACTCAATGGGGAAATTTTCCTTTTTGGCATCAACCATTGAATCAATGGAATCATCACTCAATGTGTATCAACATTTATTTTTAAATTGCCAGTGTGCATCATATGAACCATCTGGTCAGTTGGTTGGATGGTGGGACGGAGATATGGTCGGTCACTTAGCCTTTTATATATATAGATTATTTTCATGAACCATCTTCTTTCCCATTTTCCTGCCAATATGGCTCAGGTTAAATATCATGATTCCACAGAAACCTGGCTACTACAACTCTGTGACTGCAACTGCCTTTGAGGCAGAACTAGGATAGCCATATGGTAGGTTGACATTCTCATACTTATCTTGGCCCCTATTTCTATGCCTATGGCCAAGAATTCAAGGCTCCTCCAAGTTTTTGCTGTTCATGTAATCCTGCTGGGGTCTCATCTTCAGGTCAAAATCAGGAGAGAAAGAAGAAAAAAGCAAACAAAAAACCTTGGCTGTCACTTTATAGGAGTAGCTTCTGCAAGTTTTCACTTCACTTTCTAATCGTCTTGATTTTCCTAGTTTCTTTTCCCATTTACCCAACATTTGAAGTGTCCTGGACTATTCTAGCTTAGCTAACCCCCAAAGCTCATGAAATTCATTCCTAAATTCAAAGACTAAATTATTTTACCACGGATTATCCAATGGACTTTGTGACTAGAAAATATTTATAAAGTTAGCACAGTTGATTCCAAAGTATATAAAGGTTCTAGTCTTTAAACCTCTCCTTTTTACAGAAACAGTCTTATCTACAATAACTCTCATCGTATACAGCCACAACAATAGTAGAAGAAAATGGGCACAAGTGTCAATGTCAGAGAGTTTAAGAACTCCTCTTCCCTTGGATATCTTGAATAACATGAAGATATTATTCTATTGTATAATTGTAAGCCTTCATGGAACTTGTATATGAAATATAAATAAGGCATTTCTCCTAATATTTAAGGATAAAAATAATAACAATTGTATCTGTTTTCTTCAATTCAATGGATAATCTTGAACACTCCTTGAAATGTATTCATCTGTAGCTATCACTGGTTAAAAATACATACTTTAGAATAAAAAAGAACTCAGAATCCCAACATAGCATTTATTATCTATATAGCCAAAGACAAATTCCCTACTCTGAATTTCAGTTACTTCATCTGCAATGTGAGAATTGTGGTAATGATTAAATGAGGTAAAACATATCCATTATATTGCACAAAACCTCTCACAAACAAGTTTTCTATATATACACATATATTTATATAACACATACCATTTTTATATATAGTATAATTTGCCACTCAAAGTCATTAAGTCATTATGAACTGTAATTACCTGTATTTAAAATAGGATTGATTAATATTTCTGAGCCTTTATCACTGGCTGGTTTATCTTGTCAAATCAGTATTGCTGTCATGCCCTTTAGCTTTTGGCTTTACATCACAAGGAGAGGCCTGGAATTACATTACCCTAAAATTTCTAGGCTCTTAAATACCAACAATGAGAGGCACTGAAGAAGTCTCTGATGAGGTAACTTGGAGATCATCAGTGGTGACTTTCTTTTGGCTTTGCAAACACTTCTGAACTACATTGGTGCTGTGGACACTTTGGATTATCAGGTGGAGCTCTTTGGAATATCTGATATCCTGAAAGCAGTAGCTGTCCTTCCTTCCCTCAACTTTCCCAACTGCTGGAAAACAAATCAGTTTCATTAAAAAAAGATATATTGACAGGAAGCAGGAAGGCTGGTCAACCTTAATTGCTCTAACCTTTAGTTGAGATATTGTTAGGTGAAGCAGCCTCCACCTTGTTTGTCCCGTGTAAATTTCTCTTATTTCCTGCCTAAGGGTTACATGTAAATTTCTGTTTATGTTGCCTAAGATGTTTTCCCCAAAGCCTCAATGAAAGGGGATGGCAGGGCCAGAGCAGGGCTAGTTCTCCCACTAGAGTTGCACTACCGCCTGGCCCCCTGTATCGCCAAGTTGAATTTCTTCAAGTCTCAAGTCTCTTCATTTGTGTGCCGCCCTTCTCCAGAACCTGAACCCTGAATTGGAACTCTTTCTACGCGGGCTGTGAATGAGATTCTTATACACCCAACTGTAAATTTGGTTACTTATATTAAACTAGAAGCCTGGTGCACAACATTCATGCACTAGGGGGTGGAGGTTCCTCAGCCCGGCCTGCACCCTCTTTGTAGTATGGGACTCCTTGGGGGATGCCCACCTGCTGCCGAGTTGGGAGAGGCTCCCGCCACTGCCACTGCATTCACCAGCCATAAGCCCAGCTTCTACGGAGCAGCACTTCCCATGTGGAAGTACACTGATCACCAGGGGTCAGCCCCCACGTTAAGTGTCTGCTCCCTGGTGGTCAGTGTGCATCATAGTGACTGGCTGTTCCTCCATCCAGTCAATTTGCATAATTGGGTTTTATTACATAGAATATGTTTCTAGCAAACAAACAAACAAACAAACAGAAAACACCTAGAATAACTTTGAATTTGCCAATGTTATTTTGACTGAGTTGTGTTTAAAAGGCATAATGCCTATAAAGTTTCTACTAGATAAGATGAAATGTTATACAGCCGTTAGATATTTTTTTCTTTCTTCTTTCTTTTCTTCTGGGGATAAAAATTTCTCCTTTGAATTACCATGCATTTTTCAAATTTGTATTATCTTTTTAAGACATTGTTAAGCAATGGGAAAATACATTTTGAATACAAAGTTGTATAATTTATATTGTGCAGTTATATCAGTTTTTATGATTACAAACTTAAATATAAGTAGGGAGGTTTTTTGTGAGTAAAATAAAATGTAGATTTGCTATTATTGTTTGTTTTTTTGTAATGCTCCTTGGAAGAGTGCTTTTAAAGTAGGCATGCTTCTATAATGATAGACTTGTTAAGAAATTTGATTAAAAACATCAACTTTCCTCATTTATAAAATAATATAAAGTACACACAGGACAGCTCTTCTATCTGACTAACCTGCAGCAGATCTCATCACTAAAAGGATGCTAGTGACATGGAAAATGAAGTTTATTCTGATTAAACTACCAAAGGATCTCTCGCAGAGAATGCCAAATATAGAGGCCCAGAATGTTACTCAGAAAAGATGGGACAGAATGTACCATCATTGGAAAGGTTTTAATGAAAAGAATTTTAATGAGGAATATGGATAATGAAAAAACACACAATTTAATGTAAGAATTACAATCTCTAGGGAAATGTATGCCAAGTACCAGATTAACCTCGTGACTTTTATTGCAAACCGGGGTCACTTTTCCTAGAGGAAGCCATTAAGACTGCCCTAGGCTTCAATGAGACAAGCTATATGATTCCCAGAGAAGCTGAAGATTGGGGCAATGATATAAGAATTTCTAATATTTATTGCCTGGGGAAATACATTCAAAGATGGCATGATGCCAAAAATAAATTAGTTTTTAAACAAATCCCTGAACCTTTGCTCTTTGTAGCTTCCCTTTGGTGTCTTGTCAAATGTCTCCAGTCTGGTAGCCCAGTTCATATTGAAATTGGTGAATCCATAATTTATCTTAAGTCTGGCAGAGAAAATGCTTCCTTTTGAATCCCATTCAAAAATTTTCTAAGTTACAACAGCAATATTACTATCAATATCTAGGCAAGAAACTAGTTAGCATGCATATTTATTTTTTGCCTAAAATTCTATCATGGAGCAAAATAAAAAGAGGACTGGAAAAAGTGTTAAAAAAAAACATAGTGATTCTCTCTTCCCTCTTCTCAAAAATATAAACTGGCTAATATTCAATACATGTTAAATAAAACTCTTCAACATACTAGTTAATCCAGAGTATATTTGGGTAAATTATTTTACTTACTAATTTGAACCTAATTAATATCTGATACATATATCATAAAGTTGTGTCTTAGTTTCAATGTATCTCAAGCCATATAAAATAAACTACAAATATAAAACATTAGTTTGTCACAAAATAAAATTTAAATTCATATAGAATATTTTAAAATATATTTTATTGATTTTTTTACAGAGAGGAAGAGAGAGGGATAGAGAGTTAGAAACATCGATGAGAGAGAATCATGGATCAGCTGCCTCTTGCACACTCCCTACTGAGGATGTGCCCGCAACCAAGGTATGTGCCCACAACCTAGGTACATGCCCTTGACCGAAATCAAACCCGGGACCTTTCAGTCCACAGGCTGACCCTCTATCCACTGAGCCAAACCGGTTTCGGCCATATAGAATATTTTTCATGCATATTCTACTTAATTCACATTATGAAAGCAAGTGGCTTGTGATTTTTAAAAAAATATATATGTATTTTTATTGACTTCAGAGAGAAAGGGAGAGGGATAAAAATATCAATGATGAGAGATAATTATTGATTGGCTACTTCCTATATACTCCCCACTGGGGCTCAAGCCTGCAACCCTGTTATGTGCCCTGATTGGGAATCAAACCTTGATCTCCTGATTCATAAATTGATGATCAGCCACCAAGTCACATGAACAGAGCGACTTGTAATTCTTAATAGATATGAAAGATGAAATTACCTGCATTTAAGAAAGGGGAAAAAAGCATCAAATGGAATATTTTGGCAAAAAATATAAATAAATCAGTCTTCATTTGAGTTGCATAAGACTGCCTCTTATTAGAGGTATTTATAAAGATCTTCATTTTCTCTGCTTTATGTAGAATTTGATTAGATATGACAAAAAAGGTATGTGATGATAATGCCTTACAAGTAATGAAAAAGCCTTATATTAAAATTATTAATCAAGACTGGTAGAAGAAGATGGGTGTTTCCAGGCATTCAAAGATATATAAAATTGGTGTCCTGTCCTTTTAATTCTTTCTTAAAAAGTAATCTAAAGCAATACTTTCACAAAATGAGAGGATAAAAGCAGCAAGAGAATCAGATGACTCAGGAAATTATTGAAGGCAGGTCCACCAACAATATCTCACAGAATAGCTTAGGATAGCAGACCTGTAATCTCCAAAACAAGGAAATAATAAAGGGGAAACTTTATGGTAAAAATCTAAAATTTATATGAAACAACCAATAAAATTAAAATAGTAAATTATTTAATTAAACACAAATAACATCAAATAAATAAATTAGAATTATAAACCTCAGGAATAAATAAAGAGCTCCCAAAATGATAGGATAGAAATTTAATGCCCACTAAAATATAGCTTCATTTTGAGCAGCTCATTGAATGTCATTATGAGACTCAATTTATCTTGATCATGTCAGTGATATAGCAGAAGTGATATTAAAAGCATTGTAATAATAGCATCTCATAGTATAAATCCACTTGGATTTGCAGCACCCAATATTTATATAGTTTAATTTCCTGAAAAATATTTACTAGTTTTTATCTTTTGGAATCACGATGGACACATCAGAAACTATTTAAATGAGGTTAAAGAACATGAAGTAAATGTTAGAAGCCTTACCAATATAAAAATTCATATACAATTTACAGAGATTGGGGGAAAGAAGGAAAGAAAGAGAGGTATAAGGGAGAGTCAGAGTCCTTATCTTTTAAAGTGGACATTTGGAATGTTCTTTTCTCTTATAGAAAGAAGAAGTAGAAGATTAAATATGATTTTTATTTTTTTATTTTTTAAAAAATATATTTTATTGATATTTTTATAGAGAGGAAGGGAGAGAGATAGAGAGCTAGAAACGTCAATGAGAGAGAAACATCGACAAGCTGCCTCTTGCACACCCCCTACTGGGGATGTGCCCGCAACCAATGTACATACCCCTGACCAGAATTGAACCCGGGACCTTTCAGTCCGCAGGCCGACGCTCTACCACTGAGCCAAACCGGTTTCGGCTAAATATGATTTTTAAATGTTCATAGTTGAGTAGCAGCTGAACCAAGAAGTTTGATATAACTAAGTTAGAAAGGTAAGAGAAGTATGCTGTAAATCTGCTTATACTAACAGAAAATAGTTTTTGAACTTTTCAAAATTGAAATATTTGTTTTTGAGCATTGGAACTGGGTGTGGAGAAGGGTAAATTGAGACTCATGTTTTTTTTTATTAAGTTAATCTATGCTCTTAGATTATTTAAAATCATGTTTGCAGATGTTCTTTTTAGTCAAATTATAAAGCAATTTAAAAACAAAAATGTCATGTAACAGGAGATAGACATAATAGCAAAAATACTAAAGAATGGAAAGCAAAATAAATTTGGAAATGCTATTCTCCAATTCTTTATCATTTGTTAATTCCCTACCAAATTCCCCAAAGTGTTTTTTTCCAAAGATCAGTTATTTAACCTCAATTTCCCACATTTTGATTCTCAACTTCTAAGAGAACTCTTTGTTTTATCCCATATAATAAAAGCCTAATATGCTAAGTGTCTAACCATTTGAGCATTCAACCGGGGGGACAGGCACTCTGACCAATAGGTTAGCTTATTGCTGGGGTCTGGCTGATTGGGACTGGCTGAAACAGGCTGGACAAGTCCCTGACCCTGATTGTGCATCATGCACAGGTGGGATTCCCTCAGCTTTGCCTGCAGGGATCATTCCTAAACTGGCTCTCTGATATTTCCTGAGGAATCCCGAATTGCAAGAGGGTACAGGCCAGGCCGAGGGACCCCTTAAGTTTTTTTTCTGCAATTTTTTATCATTTGTTAATTTCCCATCAATTTACTCAAAGTGTCTTTTGCAAAGATCAGTTATTTAACCACAACTTACCACGTTTTGATTCTCAACTTCTAAGAGAAGTCTTTGTTCCATTTTTAAATAAGAAGGTAAATACTTTCTGGAGAAAATTTCTTAAATTTCTTTTTCTCACCTGAGAATGCCTTTTTAGTTCTGCTGTTTGTTCTCATCTGGTAAGTATGTATTTGTTCACATCTGGTAAATATGCATCTGTTCCTCTCAAAGACTAGTTCTTATACAGGTACATTTCTTTGTTCAATCTCAGCCATTCCACCTTCTTCTAAACTTAATCCTCTCTATGTTGTCCTCAGTCTCTGCTTGTGCTGACCTCTTCCTGCTCACAAACATGTTCCAATATTCTGTGTCAAATTCACATTTTCCAGATGCCCTGTGTTTCTAGCTTTCCCCTTGCCATACACAATCTTGTAATGAGGACTGCATTTGTTTTATTAAATAAGTCCAAGTTGGAATATATATACATGACCTCTTGGACTTATTTAAAAACTTTTTAAATTCTGATATCTATTGATCAAAAGAAAGTATATCTTTATGCTGGTAATAGACCTACAAATATCACAACGTATAATTTTTTTCATGTTTATCCCAACTGACTCCCCCAATTTATCAGTTCTGATCATTTAGTTATCAATTAAACTAGATGCCTGGTTCAGGAAATTTGTGCAGGGGGGTGGGGCTTGGGGAGGTGTCCCTCAGCCCAGCCTGCACCCTCTCTAATGTGGAACCCATCAAAGGATGTCCCACTACCTGTTTAGGGTGGGGATCATGCCTAAATGGGCAGTTGGACATCTCTCTCACAATCCAGGACTGCTGGCTCCCAAATTACCCTTAACTGCTTCTGCCTGCCAGCCTGATCACCCCTAACCACTCCCTGGCCAGCCTGATTGATGCCTAACTGCTCCCCTGCCAGCCTATTTTCCCCTCACTGCCCTCCCTTGAAGGCCTGGTCACCCCTAACTGCCCACCCCTGCAGACTTATTGCCCTCAACTACCCTCCCTTGTAGGCCTGGTCCCTCCCAACTGCCTTTCCCGGCTTGCCATCTTGAGGTGGCCATCTTGTTTCCACATGGGGGCAGCCATCTTTAACTCCATCGGGCAGCCATCTTGTGTGTTGCAGTGATGGTCAATCTGCATATTACTCTTTTATTATATAGGATAGAGGTCTGGTGCATGGGTGAGGGCCAGGTGGTTTGCCCTGAAAGATGTCCTGGAACAGAGTAGGGGTTCCCTTGGGGAGTGGGGCAGCCTGGCCGACGGGCCTGTGATAGTTTTTAGGCCATCCATTCCCCCTGGCGACCCAATCAGAGGCTGTGGTATCTGGGATTTATTTATCTTCTACAATTTAAACTTTGTAACCTGGATCAGAGCTGGGCCTTCTGCTTGCTCTGTGACAACAGCCATTTCTGTTGGGGTTAATGTATCTTCTATCACTGAAACTTTGAAGCCTTGAGTGGAGACCTAGGGCACCAAGAGCATGCAGAAAGCTTGGCTTCCTCCCTTGCCAGGGGAATCCAAGCCTCCCTCCGGCTCTCTATGGCAGTAGCCATCCTGGTTGGGTTTATTTGCACATTCGATCCTGATTGGCTAGTGGGCATGGCTTTGTGGGCATGGCTTGTGGGTGTAGCAGAGTGATGGTTAATTTGCATATTACTGTTATATTAGATAGGATTTCCTTTTTTGTACTCTATCAACAATTTTTTCCATGAAGGGTTTTCTTTTTTATTCTAGAGGCCCAGTGCACAAAATTTGTGCATGGAGGGTGGGGTGTGGGGATCCCAGCCTCCACCCTCTCCAATCTGGAACCCTTTGAGGGATGTTCGAATGCCTGTTTAAGCCTAATCTTGGTAGGATCAGGCCTAAATGGGCAGTCGGCCATCTTTATCACAATCCAGGACTGCTGGTTCCCAACTGCTCACCTTGTGCCTTCCTGATTGCCCCTAATTGCTTCTGCCTCGTGATTAACCATGAACCACTCCCCTGCCAGCCTGAATAATGCCTAACTGCTCCCCTACCAGCCTGTTTGCCCATAACTGCCCTCCATTGCAGGCCTGGTCACCCCTAACTTCCCTCCCCTGAAGATTTGATTGGCCCCAACTACCCTCCCTTGCAGGCCTGGTCCCTCCCAACTACCCTCCCATGCTTCCCATCTTGCTGTGGCCATCTTGTGTCCACATGGGGACAGCCATCTTTGACCACCTGAGTGAAGCCATCTTGTGTGTTGGAGTGGTCAATTTTTATATTACTCTTTTGTTAGATAGGATAGAGGCCTGGTGCATGGCTGGGGACCAGCTGGTTTGCCCTGAAGGGTGTCCTGGATCAGGGTGGGGATTCCTTTAGGGTATGGGGCGGCCTGGGTGAGGGGCCTATGGTGATTTGCAGACTGGCCATGCCCCTCGGTGACCCAAGCAGAGGCCCTGTTATCTGGGATTTATTTATCTTCTATAATTGAAACGTTGTCGCCTTGGGTGGAGGTCAGGATAGGCCAGGGTTGCAGAAACTTGGCCCCCTCTATCGCCAGGAGAAACTTATGCCTTCTGCTCTCTCTAGCTCCATGGCTGCTGCCATTTTTTATTTTTGGATTTATTTATCTCCTATAATTGAAATTTTGTAGCATTGAGTGGAGTCCTGGGCTGGCCATGGTTTGGGAAAATCTTGGCTTCCTCCATTATTTTGGAAACCCAAGCTGCCTGCTCACTCAGTGGCCACCACCCTCTTGATTGGGTTAATTTGTATAATTTCTCCTGATTGGTTGATGAGTGTGGCTTGTGGATGTAGTGGAGTGATGGTTAATTTGTATATTACTATTTTATTAGGATAATAATTTTTAAAATTTCTCTATTGACTAAGATATTACATATGTGTCCCTGTCACTCCTCATCCCCCCACTCATGCCCTCCATCCTCTGTTGTCTATGCCCATATGATAATTTTTATTGTTGGCAGTATTACATATGGCTTCCATTTTCTCCTATGTTGCTGCCTTCTATCCAACCCCCATCTCAATCAGGCCTTCCCCATGCTATTGTCTGTGTCCTTGGGTTATGAATATATACCATACATATATGTTCTTTGGTTAATCTCTTCCTTCCCCCTCCCACATCCCACTTCCTCACCTCCCACTGAGATCTGCTATTTTCATGCATACATATCTCTGGACCTATCTTGTTCCTCACTTTATTTTGTCCATATGGCTTTTTTAAATATGGCTTTTGTTATTGTTTGCTCTTCTTTCTCTTTTTAAACCTTAAATGATGTCACTCTAAAGGTTTCTTTTTGAAAGGTATTTTCCCTATATTTATGTTCTCGCTATTTGTAATTTCATACATTCCACAAAACTATTTCTTTACTCATGCCTTTATAGCTACAGTGCTACATTAGAAACCAAAGCCACACTTTAATTCATCTTATCTATTATTTAACTCATTAATTTTCACTGCCAAACCATTTTCCACTCCTGACTGTTTATCTCTTGTTACTCTTTCCATTACTAAACTTAAAACCTCAGGGAGCCAGCCTCATCTTCTGTGTCTTCCTCATTGCAGACATGTATCCGAATGACTAGTTCCAAGTTCATGTCCTCAAAATTAGTTGTGCGTTTATTCTCTATTTTATATTCTCACTGCCTCTGTTGTCAGCTTCCACATTTTTTTAAACTTTATTTTTCACACATATTCATCATTCAATCCTGGTTCTTAAAGCAATCCAGACTGATTTAAGATATGTTTCAATAACTTCAGCCGCACAGTTTGACAGGGCTTGAATATAAGTCATGAAGTCCATGATTTATGAGGTTGGAAGCTAGCCTATATTTCTGGGCTCAGTTTTGCATTAACATATTTTCCTTTTTTCTAGCAAGCAGACACGTCCCAAGAACCCACAAAGCTACAACACTCAGCACTCTCTTTGTCTCTTGGACTTGGCTCAATCCTCTGGATTTGGTTTCAGACTTAGTTAACATCTCTCTACTATCTCCCCAGATTGCCAACCAGGAAGAACATTCCCCAACAGGATCTCATAATAAACCACAGCTTAAGTCTGGAGCACTTCTCTATTCAATTTCCGCAGGTATGTGATCCACTCCTTATCTATCCCCATTCTCCAGCCAAAGTCTTGCTGTAGTTGGAGAATGTCTTTGGCAGGACTACCACTCAACAGGCCTCTGATTTTAACAGTAAAAAAAATATGCTTCACCAATGCTGTTATTATACCACTCAGTACCAACGGAGCCCCAAGTTGTGCCTGAGAATGATGCATTTTAAATAGTATTTTCTTTTCTTTTCTATTCTTTTTCAGCCAGGTTTTATAACTTGTATACTTTCTTTTTCCCCCACCTTACCTTAGTGACATATAACCCACATTAGGCTTTAGATACTTTCCCCTCCCATTGTCCCAACTGCTATAATCCCAAAATTCAAACATAAATACTACTACTATCCTGATTCAACTCCTTTACTATCTTCCCAATAGCAATAGGTCTTTACCAATATTTATTACTTCTAGTTACTCTTCTTATTTTCTCATATCTATATTAGGTTGTTTTTCCTAAGAATAAGGACTATGCATTTATAGGGATTATTATTTTCTGTATTAATTTATTTTTTTTCTCTGTTCTTTTTTAAAATTTATTTTTTATTTTTCTTTCAAAATAATAGTGCACATAGTTTTAAAAATTCAGATGGCATTCCCTGGTATAAAAAAATGAAAAATACCAGTGTCCTGCACTCTCCCTCATGAATCTCACTCCTATACAACTGTTCTGACTCCTTTTAGCTGTTTCTACTATTTACCTCCATATTTTTAAATAAATATTTATTGTTCAGATTATTACAGATGTTCCTCTCCTCCCCTTTTAGGTCCCCTCCACCTGATTCCCAATCTCACCCCACACCCTTACCTCCACCACGGTCTTCATTCATAGGTGTAAGATTTTTGTCCAATCTCTTCCTGCACCCCTCAGACCCCTTTCCCCTGTGAATTGTTAGTCCAGTCGCTTTCTATGCCCCTGATTCTATTATATTCACCAGTCCATTTAGTTTTTCAGATTTTTTTTTTATTCTCTTGGTTTTTAGATTCACTTGTTGGTAGGTATGCATTTTATGCCTTTTTGTTATTCTTATGTTTTTTACCTTTACCTTTTTCTTCTTTTTCCTCTTCCTAAAGAATACCCTTCAACATTTCATGTAATCCTGGTTTGGTGTTGATGAACTCCTTTAACTTTTTCTTATCTGTGAAGCTCTTTATCTGACCTTCAATTCTGAATGATAGCTTTGC
Source organism: Vespertilio murinus (assembly GCA_963924515.1). NCBI lineage: Eukaryota > Metazoa > Chordata > Mammalia > Chiroptera > Vespertilionidae > Vespertilio > Vespertilio murinus. The sequence continues at coordinate 34,014,762 of OZ004707.1, read as the reverse complement.
TGGGTAGAGTAATCTTGGTTGTAGGTTCTTGTTGTTCATCATTTTGAATATTTCTTGCCACTCCCTTCTAGCCTGCATAGTTTCTGTTGAGAAATCAGCTGACAGTAGTATGGGTACTCCCTTTTAGATAACTAGTTGTTTTTCTCTTGCTTCTTGTAAAATTTTCTCTTTGACTGTTGCTCTTGGCATTTTAATTATTATGTGTCTTGGTGTGCTTCTCTTTGGGTTCCTATAGTTTGGGGTCCTGTGCACTTCCTGAACTTATAGGTTTATTTCTTTCACCAAGTAGGAAAATTATTTCTTCCATTAAGCCTTCAATATTCAGCTTGCTTTCTTCTTCTGGCACCCCAAAAATCCGGATGTTGGTATGCTTTAAGCGGTCCTGGAGGCTCCTTACACTATCCTCACACTTTTGTATTCTTCTTTCTTTTTCCCTCTCTGGTTGGGTGATTTTTGATTTCTTATATTCCAGATCTTTAGTTTGATTCTTGGGGCATGTTGATCTATATTTGAGTTTCTGTATATTCTTTATTTTAGACTTTGTATGCTTAATTTCTGGCTGATCCTTTTCCTTTTTTTTTTTTTTTTTTTTTTTGTATTCTCATTAAGGTCCTTGAAGTTCTCACCAAGCTTCTTGGAGGTCTCATCAAATTTCTCAAAGGTTTTTAGGAGATTCTTGAGTAATCTTACAAATGTAATTTTGAACTGTGTGTCATCCAGTAGTTTACTCTTCTCCATCTCTCCCATTTGTGTCATGCTTCTATGTTTCCTCATTTTGGCTGCCTCCCTGTTTTGATGGAGAGGATTTGTGTGGTTGGTGACTTATAGGGGTCAGTAACTCAGCTTCCCCAGTCACCTGAGGTGGTCGCTTTTGCTATATCCCTTTGTGGGCTTAGTGCAAAGTCTTGGTGTAATTAAGCCTTGATTGCTGTTGGCACACTGGGAGGAATTGACCTCCAGGCCAATTGCCTGTGAGGATACGCTATGTCTATAAAGGAAGAACTGCTGCGCTGGAGACACACCTTATTTCAGTGGGGCTTTGGTGCTCACTGAGACCATCTCCCGAATGTGTCAGTTATGGGTGTGAGGGATTGAAACCGAGCACTAGAACTCTGGTTTCTGGGTCTCAATGAAGTGCAGTTCAGCTACTGTCTGAGGCCAGTACTATCGCAGGAGCTACAGCATGAACCACAGTCCTGTCCTCCTTGGATCTGTTTGCTCCAGGTTGCAATTTTGCTAAACTGTAATAGAGAGGGCCATTCATATGCAAAGTCCGCTGCTTGGAGCTTGGATATATCTTGAGGGGTGGAGTCTTAGGGCAGACTTTCAGGGCATCACTAGGCTGGGGTGTGGCCAACAGCAATGGCTGCTCATCTGCCGCCTCTCAGATGGCCTCCCCCAGTCTCCCTGCATCTTGCACCACAGCACAGCAAACAACCTCAGCTCTGCAAGAAAGCTAGCCTCACTTTCTGACATGATGGAAGACAGTCTAGCCTCTCCCCAGAAATTGGATTTCAGAGAGATCAGGTGTTTGTCTCTCTTCGGGTTGAAGAAAGCACTGCCCTCTGCCAGCCTGGATCTGCCACCAGCCCTTATTGAGTTCTCACCCTCCTGCCTCAGTTTTCCAGTGCTTTTACCCTGGATTCTCTTCTTTCTCTTTCAGTCTAGATGTAGGGCTTTCTCTCATCCAGCTTTCATTTGTTTTTTGGGAGATAGACATTTATTTATTTATTTATTTATTTATTTATTTATTTATTTATTTTGAACTTGTTATGTATGGCAGCCATTTAGGAGTGTTTACCTATGCTGCCATCTTTGTTCCTCTGTATTAATTTATTATTTCACCAATTCAACATACATGGGTGAGCAAAAGTAGTTTTACAATTGTGAGTACACAAAACAGAATTTGTTCTTGTATTATTATTATTTTAAAAAATCTTTATTGTTCATATTATTACAAATGTTCCTCATCCCCTCCCCCAATCCATTGCTCCCCTCCAACAAGTTGCCATCCTACCCTCTGCAATTTCCCCATGCCCCATTGTCCTCATCCATAGGTCCACAGTTTATGTTCCATCTCTTCCTGCCCTCCCCCCTACTCCGCATTTCCCTGAGAATAATCAGTCTACTCCCCTTCCAGGCCTCTGATTCTATTATACTCACCAGTTGATATTGTTCATCATGATTTTTACTTCCCTTGGTTTTTAGTTTCATTTGTTCATAGTTACATATTTGTTGTTCATAATTTTTATCTTTATTTTCTTCCTCTTCCTAAAGAACCCCTTTTAGCAATTCATCTAAATCTGGCTTGGCAGTGATGAACTCCTTAAATTAAATATATTTGTGAAGCTCTTTATCTGGCTTTTGATTCTGAGTGATAGCTTTGCTGGATAGAGTATTTTTGGCTGTAGGTTCTTGTTATTCATCACCTTGAATATTTCTTGCCATTCCCGTCTGGCCTGCATGGTTTCTGTTGAGAAATCAGCTGACAGTTTTATGGGTGCTCCTTTATAGGTAACTACCTGCTTTTGTCTTGCTGCTTTTAATATTCTCTCTTTGTCTTTTGCTCTTGGGATTTTAATTATGATGTGTCTTGGTGTGGTCCTCTTTGGGTCCTTTTTTGGGGGGTGGGGTGGGGAGGGTTCTGCTGGCTTCCTGGACTTGTAAGTCTATTTCTTTCCCCAGGTGGGGGAAGTTTTCTGTCACTATTTCTTTCAATATGTTTTCGGTATCTTGCTCTCTGTCATCTTCTGGGACCCCCATAATTCTGATGTTGGTTCGCTTGAACTTGTCCCAGAGGTTTCTTACACTATCTTCAACTTTCTGGTTTCTCTTGTCTTCTTGCTTCTGCAGAGTAGTGTCCTCTGGCTCTTGGTGTTCCAAATCTTTGACTTGATTCTTGCAATCTTCCATTCTGTTTTTAGGACTCTGTATAATATTTATTTCAGAGAATGGATTCTTTATTTCTAGTTGATCCTTTGTTATTTCTTGTTGATCCTTTATTATTTCTTGTTGATCCTTTATTATTTCTAGTTGATCCCTTTTCATATCCTCATAGGTCTCATTTATTTTACCAGTTTTTTCTAGGAGATTTTTGAACAACCTTATAAGTGTGGTTTTGAATTCTATATCCAGTCGCTTTTTGTCTTCCATTTCTTTCGTTTGTGATCTGTTTCCTTGTCTCAGCATTTTCGCTGCTTCCCTGATTTGGTAGGTTGGGAGGATCAGCTGTGTCTATGCCAGGAGACAGCCTTATTCCACTAGACTTGGAAACCTGCAAAAGCCTCTGTGTTCAGCTTGGATGGGGCGGAGTTGCAGGGTAGAGCCTACAGCCTTGGCTTCTGGTTATCCCCACCCTCTGAGGTTCCTGAGTCTCAGTGTACTTCTGTGTCCTTTGGTATTTGCTGCAAGCACCTCTGAGAGAAAGGCACCCTAGAGTTTCACCCCCTACCAGACAGTCTAGTCTCTCCCACAAGGAGCCTGCAACTAGGTTTCAGTGCAGTTGGAAGTGGGGTTAAGAGCAGTCCAGAGCTTATGTCTTCTTCCTGCCAGAGCAATCCCTTGACCCAATCAACAGTCTGTCCTCTGCGCATAATGTGGGAGACTCAGGGGCTCCCACATTATGCGCAGCTCCCCACATTCAGCTCCCCTGAACTTCCGCCTTACAGCCCAGATTCCCTCTGTATGAGGCTGGGGCCCAAGGATCTCGCCCAGAACTGGGGTTCAGTACAGTTGGAGTTGAGGTTAAGCACAGTCCAGAGCTTTTATCTCTTTCCCGCTATGGAACGCCAGCCAGGCACTCAGCTTTCCCCTCTTCTCTGGCTCAGTCCTATCCCCATGCATGCAGCTTGTCTCAGTATCTTAGGCTTTTACAGCTCCTCTGATTTTCCTTCTGGTTTTCTCTTTCCTTTTAGTTGCAGAATTTCCAGTCAGTCAACTTTCCTGTACTTCTGATTCATGTCTACTTTATACTTTAGTTGATTTTTTGAAATTCTTGAGTGAGGCTGCAGTTAGGCATTTACCTTGCCGCCATCTTGGTTTTTCCTCCATCTCTGTATTATTATTTTTAATTATTGTATCACTTATTATTAACTTACTTTTGCCCATTCTACATACATATTTATATATCAATTCAATACACATTTATTAATATAAATACATTAAAAATTGTATATTCTCTTTTTTTCAAAAGCCATCAATGACTCAATTTTTCCTCAAAATAAAATACAAATCCAATTGTCTTAAAGTATTTTAATTGTATTAACATCTTTACATACAACCTATATTGTAAATGAATTGCATTTCTCATCTTTTCATAATAATTCTACTCATCTAGCTATAATGTTTCTTTCATGGGATTTGCCTTCCTACTCTCCTATATATCAAAACCTTATCCTGTATTTTCCATTCAAATTTAATTCCAAAAGGAAACTTTACCATGTACTTGAATATGGCAGTAAGGGAAATCACTCACTTTCTAAAGATTTTATTTCCCTTCTTTCTTTAAAAAAAAAATATTTTATTGATTTTTTTACAGAGAGGAAGAGAGAGGGACAGAGAGTTAGAAACATCGATGAGAGAGAATCATCAATCAGCTGCCTCTTGCACACCCCCTCCTGGGGATGTGCCCCCAACCAAGGTACATGCCCTTGACCGGAATCAAACCCGGGACCTTTCAGTCCACAGGCTGATGCTCTATCCACTGAGCCAAACCGGTTTCGGCTATTTCCCTTCTTTCTAATTCCAGTTTTAATACTTCAGAAAAATAGTAGATTAATTCATATGAAGTTGCTACTTGTTATGTTTCAAAAGTGGGAAATTATTAGAAATGTTACTATCTTAATTCTGAGTACATGTCAGATTTTTCTATTTATTTACAATGAACACACAATAGAATTTGACTGTGCCTATTTAGCATTTTTCAGAATAATCTAAATTATTATGACAAAAAAGATCTTATTGAGCCACAACCGATTTGGCTCATTGGGTAGAGTGTCAGCCTGCGGACTAAAAGGTCTTGGGTCCGAGTCTGGTCAAGGGCATGTGTCTTGGTTGCAGGCACATCCCCAGTAGAGGGTGTACAGGAGGCAACTGATCAATGATTCTCTCTCATCGATGTTTCTAACTCTTTATCCCTCTCTCTTCCTCTCTGTAAAAAAAATCAATAAAATATATATTTTAAAAAATCTTATTGATAGTGGCTAAATATTAAAAATTCTTTATAATTCATTAAAGACATACATTTAGATATGGTATATCAAGCCTTTTGGTACTCTCTTTTCCAAAAGTGTTAAAATGGAAATATTGATCATAAAGATTATAAACATATATAAATATATATGGTCACTAAAAACAGTGAAAGGTCTATATAGCTGATTGGCTTAATGCTGTAAATATAAAGTCAAGCACCTCATAAAATTATTTCATGTTTTTACTTATAAAGAATAAAAGATAATTATCTTATTTTAACTTACAGTTAGTCACCACTAAGGCATGGGCCACAACTTTGAATCACATTCCAATTACAAACCTGCCTGTACTATGTGTCTTATGATTTTCTGAAAATATATATAAACATTTTATTTAAAAAGTGATATAGATTTGATCGGAGTGGTTTCAAGATACAAGGCAAGAAAGTATAATATATTTAAAACTCATTAATAAAATGAATACATTGAAATATATAGGAAAGAAAAGGTGTTTTAAAATTATTTTTCATTCAACAAATATAAGTGGGATACAAAGATATAATATTTAATATAATGTTTCGTAACATTCATTATTTTTCTTAGTTGGATAAAGAAAATAATAAGCTTTTAAATAAATAAGCATGATAATATTATATAGAATAACTAATATGAAGAAAATAGAGTAGCCTACTATGAAAGTGAAAAGGCCAAGAAGGGAGTTACTTCTGAGTGGTCAAAGACAACCCATTCGATGTCAAATTGCAGCTGAGCATGAAATGCCAAGAATGTGTAAATTATGAAAATGTATTATAGACAATATCAAGTGCAAAGGCCCACAGGTGGGATTGAAAGTTAGTTTCTAAAGGGCACAGAAAGAAAATCAGTGCAATTTAATAAAAATAAATTAAGAGAGAATGGCATGGAAGTAATTCAGAAAGTGATGAGTTTATGTGGAATCGTGGAGGCCATGTTAAGGTGTTTCAATTTTGTTCTAATGTTTTATGAAGACATTATCTTCCTACAGCTAAGAATAGAGTCCAACTGGCCTTTGACTGTCAAGTCTATTTCTGCATAATATAAAGCAAATATATTTCGAAAAACATGGGCACCCTTTTCTTATTCTTTACTCATTATGTGCTTAACATATATATTACGTGTTTATATATATAATTTTTTTATATGGATTTTTTTGTCATTTCAGTGTCAAACAGTGTCTAAAATTTTAATTATATTTACATCTTAAAATATTTACTTTAAAAATAGGTGGAGACATTTTCATACAAGGCTAATGTTGTTGCATAAACCATTGTGTTTGCTAAATTAACTGTGTCATACTCATAACTACTTAGGTAAATCATTTTCAGGAACCAAATGGAATGTGTCAGTTTGAGGTGCAGAGAATTCAATTTTCCTCAGAGATGTGGCCTCTAGCATCATTGGTGGGAAGAAAGAATGGGATTGCATCTGCTCATGCCAATCAGTATAAATATAATTTAATGTGTTGATCTGGACTTATTTTTTCCTCAGTTGCTGAACTTTGAAAAACACTAGGATGTTAGATTTCCAATGTAGAAAATGTTTGGCGCACTATTACTTTTCATAATATGAGTGGATAAATTAAAGCAGCCAATGTCTATGTCACCCATCCCTTAGAATCTCTCTCTAAGCTATGACACACATGGCCAAGCTTGAAGATATCACTCGCACAGCAAAGAAGAGATTGGCCATGCTACTTGTACTAAAAATATACCTTATTTAAAATTTATAAAATTGGAAATATCTGCAAAAATGACAGTTTTAGTTATGTCATTTTTGCATATAATGATTTTTTAAAAAGAACAAAGAAAAACATGTATGCATCTATTTCAAATTTAGTTCAGTATACATTCAGTAACTTCCTAATATGTACTATTTGTTTGTTTATGTTTGTAATCACATACAACAATATATATAGTTCATTACCTCATTTTGGCCAAATTCATCAATTTAAAAAAAAAACCTATATTTTATTGATTTTTTACAGAGAGGAAGGGGAAGGGATAGAGAGTTAGAAACATCATGAGAGAGAAACATTGATCAGTTGCCTCCTGCACACTCCCTACTGGGTATATGCCCGCAAGCAAGGTACATGCCCTTTGACCTGAATTGAACCTGGGACCCTTGAGTTTGCGGGCCAATGCTCTATCCACTGAGCCAAAGCAGTTAGGGCCAAATTCAGCAAATTTGATGAATTACCTAGGATAGGAGCTTCAGATTGCCAATATTTTGGAATTTTTCTTTAGTTTTATTTTTTAGTATAAAATAATTTTTAAAATGTTAAAAAACTGTATTATGTAAATTTTAATGCAGTTATACTAAATCACAAGTCATATGGCCATTAAATGACTGAGGCAGTCATTTGACTTCATTGCTTAAAGACATTTATCTGAGAAGAGGGAGCCTATGATAAGAAAAGATAACAACTCAGGCTTAAAGTATCCCAGTGTCCTGAACAAAAATACAGGTTAATTTCTCTCTCCCACTAGACAACTGTGACAAGTTGGTGAGGTGTCCTGCCTTACATCATCCTCATTCAAGGACCCAGGCTCCATCTCCCTTCTGTGATTCCATGACTGCCCTGGAAAAAGAAAGAGATCACAGGATTTATAACCTGGTTCCCGAAGGTCTACCCTGAAGTGACTTGTGCCATTTCTGCTTATGACTGGGTCAAGCAAGTCATGCGGCCACATCTAAGTTGAAGGTGGTGGGGACTTGCAATATTATCCTCTGCCTAGAGGGGAAAGCAGAAATATTAGGTGAGCAAGTAGATGACCTCTGCAATTTATGCTTCCTCCATGTTGAATCCCAGAAATACATACAAAATTCTATTCAAAAACTTATTCATAATCTCTTTAAAGGTACATTTACATCTCCATCAAACCTCTTTACCATTGTGTATCTCTGTTAAAATTCCCATTGTCCTATCAACATACTGTAGCATTAAATGACTTTTATTTATGACTTTTCACATACTATTTTTTAATGCCTGAAACTTTCTTATTTTCCTCTTCACCTTTCTGGTCATTTCTTTCTTATAGCAATGAAAATATAATGCTTTTTTGTATTCTGCCTTACATAAACATTTGAAGTTGAATAGTATTTGTCATTATTTCTTTATGGATCCAATCATAATAAATTCTGGTTATGATGCTTGTTTCTTGGAATAGTTGTGGGAAACCTCATCTATCTATCTATATCTATCTATCTATCTATCTATCTATCTATCTATCTATCTATCATCTATCTATCTATCATCTATCTGTCTATCTATCTACCTATCTATCTATCTATCTATCTATCTATCTATCATCTAGCTACCTATCTATCTACTCATGTGTCTATTTTAATTTAGGATAAAGTGACTTGAGATGTAAAAAATGGCTCTCTCTCTGAAGTAGCAGTAATGTGAATGTGAATGGCAAACCACAAATTAAATGTGTTGCTTCTTGCCCTAAAGCTCTAACAATGAGAATGTTATTAAAAGATGGCTATAAAAGAGAACATAGATAAGAGTCCATTATTTCTCAAATGTTTGTTTTTTCCTACTGTCATTTTGTTCAGAAATTGATTTACCAGCTCAACCCATGTGTGTAAGTATAAATTTCCTAGTGTATTGAAATGAGAGAACAAAGCAATAGCATTAACAGGAATATAGCATGAGTATAAGGCTAGTTTAGTTCAATTTTTGAGTTCAGACTAATCATTTTGGTTATTAACCAGTGTATCTTAGATGTTCATAAATCTTATAACAGTGTGAAATTGTGCAAGAACCAGACTTGGTGGACCTCAGGACACAGAGTCAAGTCCCTGCCCACTCCGGAGGGTCTCGCTGTGCACCCAGCCCCGCCCACCCACTGCACCTTGCTGCGCACACAGCCTCCTAGTGACAGCTCTTTGGTCATTAGGATGTTAGGGCCACCGGGTTTTTATAAAATATACAGGATCATGAGGTCTTGATACTTTGTTATGTTAATAAAATTAAGGTTCCTTAGAGAACTGGCTGACAAAGTTTTAGTAACTAAAAATATATTTCAGCTTTTATAAGAGGAATCAAAGAGCAAAAAAGAGATGTGAGTGGTTTACTTTATCCCAGGAATTACTAACCAGAAATGAGGCTCCCACATTACAACATATTGAGCTGATGTCAGTAAAAAACTGGCTGTGATTAGAACATTGCTGATGAAAGTTATAATATAAAAACAATAAAATTCAAATTCAAATACCTATATAATGGATAGGATATTCTAATTGACTAGACTTTTTGAAATAAAAAAAAATAAAATTATACTTAACTATTAAATCATTTGCTAAATGTTCCATTAATAAGATATCATTTAAATTTGTTTATCCTTATGTATAAATTTCAAAAGTTAAACATGAAAACTTTAACTTCTCTTTTCATCATACTACTTGTGTGGGATTGCTTTTAAAAATTTCAATGCAAAAGCATTGATTTTGTACTTAGTCGTTTGGTTTTTTTCTTCTCTTGATATTTTATCCTTTGTTAGACTTTAAGTCTACAATTTGCAAAATCAATACAAACACAGCTTTCCTCAAGAAAGAAAAGTCCTCTGGAGGTTTACCTGAGAGTGTCTCGGGCGAGATTTCTCTGACCTTGAACTATTTGTAAAGGACCAGTGGTGACTTTTCAGAGTGTCACATCAAAATTGGTTTTCAGTCTCCAAGGAAGGTTCAGCTTGTAATGTCAGGAACAGCTGGGGTAAAGGCAACAATTATATGTCAGCTCCGTTTTCTTTTCAAAAAGAGCATTTTCCCAGGCTGACACATGACTGGGGAGAAAAAGGACATATACAAAAGTTTGTTTTCATTTTCAATTATTTTTGGAGATATTGAGCCTGTGACAAGCCAGTAATAGTAAACAAAAATGACAAGATTTGACACTGATGACCATAAGGCATAGAAACTACTGTGGTTGGTACACATTTGGGTTGGCCTCTTTCAATTTTATGAGTTTGATGAAGAGGAAGGAAAGAAATCCAGAAAGCCATGCCCATTTAATAAGATTTTTCTAACTATAAAAATATACACTCCCTCATGCCTTTGAAACTCCCATCATTTGAGAAATATAGAAATAATTGCTCAGCATGAAATCATTGCAAAACAGTTTAAGGTTGACTTAGCCAAGCATCCTTGCCCTTTCTGAAGCCTAAAGCTATGCCATTGTTCACACATTAGAGGATCTTGTTTGTGTTGTTTGAGAACTAGCTGTAAGAAATTCAGTCTAGAAGGAAAATGTTGCAGCTCACCTACAACTAATTAATGTTTAATCTACACTTTATAAAATGTAAAAAAGAAAAGAAAAGAAAAGAAAATGGTTTCATTTATTGGAAACAGTTGTGTGGCCTTGCTGGCAGTGGGAACGGCTATGTTATGTTATGAAATAATCAGAGGGAAAACCCTCTAATGCGCTTTTCATAACACTTAAAGGAGGCATTCTAATATCACAGAAACCTTAGGGAAAGGTTGCAGACAAAAAGCAACATAATTAAATTTCAGTGAAAGGCCTGCCAGAAAGGGATTAAATCAATGGTCCTGTTATTCTTGGTAGACTTCACAGTGGGGACTCAACCAACAGGGTAAACACCAATCATGAGAAGTTGTCTTGCTTGAGGTTTTGCTTGATCAGGATTTCCAACTATTAGTATACGTTTTCGCAATTTATTATAGATTTCAATGTGAGGATAAAATGCTCTTGTTTTACTGGTGGAAATCCAATGACACTTGAACTGAATGGCATGTATTGGAATGTTTGTTGTCTTACACATTTTCTGAAATAAGCAGCTAGGGAAAATAAAATATTTAAATTCTAGCCATCCTTGGTTTGTGATTTATTTCAAGTTGTCATTTATCCAGGTTTGTTTGTTTGTTTTTGCTTTTAACCTTTTCCATCTTAGTCCTTTGCCCCAAGCAATAATTCAGCATTTGAAAATAACTTAGGGAGGGATAGGTGAGCATTTAACCCAAAGAAATGCCCTGTAGGAGACCTGAATAAAGTATGGGCAAATACAAATGTTTAGCAAGGTCAGTCATTTGTAGACAAGCATTAATACCCATAATACCCATAGATGCCGAGACTGGTTTGGCTCAATGGATAGATCGTCGACCTTTGGACTGAAGGGTCCCGGGTTTGATTTCTGTTAAGGGCACATACCTTGGTTGTGGGCACATCCCCAATAGAGGGTGTGCAGGAAGCAGCTGGTTGATGTTTCTACTCATCGATATTTCTGACTTTCTATCCCTCTCCCTTCCTCTCTGTAAAAAAAATCAATAAAATATATTTAAAAAATACCTATAGATTCAGAACTTTCCTTTTCTTCCATAGGATGGGAAACAAAACATAAAAAGCCAGGTGAACCTAGAACACATTTCATTTCACTAAGTTACTAGTAAATAAGGCCATCATAGAAGTACAAGTATTGCATGATTCTACTTACATGATATTTCCTAATGGTCAGTCTCAGAGAAGCAGAGTAGAATGATTGTTGCCAGGGGTTGGAGGAAGGCTGCAATGGGGGGTGTTGTGAAATGGGTATGGACTTTGAATTACGGAAGAGGAATGGATTTTAGAGATCGCTGTACAGCATGGTGCCTATGATTAGCAATACTGATTGTTCACCTAAAATGTTGTCATGAAGGTGGATCTCATGTGAAATATTCTTAGGAAAACTTTAAAATGTGGAGGGGGAAAAATAACTAAGTTATTCTTGACAATTCTGAATGAAAGAAGCAGAGCGCTTGTTTGAATGATCCATGAACAATTGGATATGACATTCTCAGATACTTGCAGTACTCTTGGGTGGGTGGAAGGAAAAAGATTAATAATAAGGACACAACCATGAAAAAAAGTGCTTGTGCTTAGTAGGATGGAGCCTTCAGAGAGAAAACTACTTTGGCAGTTTTTCTTTGCTTAACTAAAGCCACAGGACTCAAAAAGTTCTGCCACTTCAGCTGAAGACAGGAATTCATGGACATTTTGAGCCAGACATTTTTCTGGAGGGCATTTAAAAATCATCCCCAGCAGTGGTTACATTTAAAAATACTCAGACACACAAAAGAAAAGAGAACTAAATGATCTTACATATTGTAAACACTGGTGATGATCTATGTGTGCTCAAATTTAACTCGGGAATAATTTAGCTATTGAGCCTGGGAAATCTTGTCACAATGTATTTGAGCAGGAGAAAAAGTCTGGGCACTAAAGGAGGAGATTAGATCAATGAGGGATATTGAAGTAGATCAGAGTGGCCCAGAACAAGAAGGCCAGAACAGGAGAGGACTGGCCTGGACCCCGATTCCTTATCACACTTGGCTAGAGACATTACAATACTCTAGAGTTTTGGGTTTGATATTTAATATTAGACACATAAAGCTGTACCATACATGTGATATAAATTGTTAAAAATCCTATATAATAAAAGCCTAGGTGGCATCACGCCCTTGCGTGACATCACCACAAGATGGCCACCACAATATGGCTGCCATAAAATGGCTGTCAGGGGAAGGGCAGTTGGGGGCTGATCAGGTTGGTAGGCAGGTGAGAGGTTAGGAGCCAGCAGTTTTGGATTGTGAGAGAAATGTCTGACTGCTGGTTTAGCCCAATACCTGTCAGTGGAACATCCCCTAAGGCAGCCATGGGGAAACTATGGTCCTCGGGCCGGATCTGGCTTGTTCGGCTGTTCTATCCAGCCCATGGAGCCAAAAGAGTGGAGGGTTTTCTTGCTCTCCCCTCCACTCCTTCACCAGCAGCCCAAGATGAGAGTGCCAGCTTGATCAGGTTGCTTTTGTTGCAGCCCTCCGGTCCAGTTTAAGAACCCATTGTGGCCCTCGAGTCAAATAGTTTGCCCAACCCTGCCTTAAGGGATCCCAGATTGGAAAAGGTATAGATTGGGCTGAGGGAACCCTCCCCCATTTCTCCATGCAAAAAGTTTGTGCACCAGGCCTTTAGTAATATATAATATTGAGAATATATATCTTAGTATTTATATGTTTTTCTATATATAAATGTGTCCTTAAAGATTTTAATATTTATTCCTTTAGTCCAAACTTGTCCAAAAGAGCATAACTCAAGTAAACCTAGCTTCTTCTTCTTCTTCTTCTTTTTTTTAGTATATTTTATTGATTTTCCACAGAGAGGAAGGGAGAGGGATAGAGAGCTAGAAATGTCGATGAGAGAGAAACATTGACCAGCTCCCTCCTGCACACCCCCTACCAGGGATGTGCCCCCAACCAATGTACATGCCCTTGACCGGAATCGAACCCGGGACCTTTCAGTCTGTAGACCAATGCTCTATCCACTGAGCCAAACCGGTTTCGGCTAATCCTAGCTTTTTAGAAGCTGCCCAGAGTGACTTCGCTTGACATGAGTCTGGTTTTCCAACTGTCTGTAGACACTGCTCTTTGTGATCCCATATGACATTCAGAGCCCACCTAACTCCTCTGATCTGTGTAGGTGCCAATAACAATCCTCAAGAAATGATGCTCTTTACAACTAAATGAAATAAAACCTAAAATGAAACAAAAAAACAACAAAAACATGGAAAATTTATAAAATAACACTAGCTCTGTTCTCTTTTTCTTTTCTTCCTTTTGGAATATAAAACAAAAGTTGTTAATTGTGCACTGTACAAAACAGAAAGAGAAGATGAGTTTAGATGAGTTATTTGAGCCTCTGACTTTATATGCCAAGAAGCGGCATCACAGGTCATTTGAGATATGACAGAGAAGAGAATTGAAATAATTTAAATGTCATGAAAAAATAAAATCTTAGACATATTTGTAAAATTGACACTGCCACATGAATGAAGATCTGGCTTTGTATCTCAATGCTTGCCTGCTCAGGTTTATAAATAACGTACACTAGCATTTAATTTTTACACTTTCATGAAACCTAATAATAATTATCTAAATAATCAGCTACACTGTTTCATGCATGTGGTGTGTGCCAGCCATTATCCTGAGTGTTTTATATGTGTTGTCTCTTTTATTTTTAAAATGACCCCATGAAGTAAGAAGCATTATTTCTTCATTTTCAAAATGAAGAAACTCAAGCTTGAGAGGTTAAATTGTCACAAATCTACTAATGGTGGTGCCAGGACTAATCAAAAGTCTGTCTTTCTTCAGGGTCTGGGCTATAAAATGCTCTAATATTCACTTCTCAATTGTGTCCAATGTTACATGATTTAAATAAGGAGCATGAAGCAACGTTTGCACTTGTTGGGTTTGACATTGCTATACCCTCTATGACAGTGGTCAGAAAACTCATTAGTCAACAGAGCCAAATATCAACAGTACAACAATTGAAGTTTCTTTTGAGAGCTGAAAACTGACTTCTGCACATGGTATTTTGTGAAAGAGCCAAACTCAAGGGGCCAAAGAGCCCCATGTGGCTTGCGAGCCTCAGTTTGCTGACCACTGTTCTATGATAATGAATAATACTAAAAAAATATTCCTCTAGGTTTTCTTTTAAAAAATATATATTTTATTGATATTTTACAGAGAGGAAGGGAGAGATAGAGAGCTACAAACGTTGATGAGAGAGAAACATCGACCAGCTGCCTCTTGCACACACCCTACCGGGGATGTGCCTGCAACCAATGTACATGCCCTTGACTGGAATCAAACCCGGGACCTTCCAGTCCGCAGACCTACGCTCTACCACTGAGCCAAACCGGTTTCGGCTCCTCTAGGTTTTCTTATTAAATTTTGGTCAAAATAAAATTACCTCAATTCAAAGTTTGAATCAACAATAGTGAATTGTTTTATAAGTAGGTTCATTAAACAACTTTGAAGCAATTGCAACCATATATTTATAGATATTTCTTATCAAGTGTTTAGATTTCTTTAAAGTCAGATATTTTCAGATTTAGACTCCTTCAAAATCATATCCTCCTGAGTTTTATTGAATATGTATTATGTACCGGTGTTATCAGTGGAAGTGGAGTTCTTGAGGTGTTTGGAGGAAAATAATTTCCTAAGGTCCTCACAGAAGGATGGGGTTTTGTGGAAAGCTTTATTGATGATGTAAAATTAAGGAGGTTCCCCTAAAAGGTCCCATCTCTGTCCATCCCACCAGGGAAGAAGTTGAATCTTGCCTGTAGCAGGGCCAGAATTAAGGCCACTGCCCAGAATTTTTCTTTCATATTAAAGTACAATCGGATCCAGCATCTTGCTAACTTAGCTTGTGTTCCCACCTTCAGTCCATTATATGTGGGATCTGTTTGGCCACATGGCTATGGAGAGAAAGCGGACAAATGTACAGGCAGGTGTGGGCTATTGTGAAAGAGAGTGCAAGGATGAGCAAGTACTAGGAAGAACTATTTTATTCCTCTGGGATCATGTATTCTCAGACTTGGGAGGAACCAGAAGCTTATTCAAAAATAACTAATTGGCTCTCCAAAATTTCAGAGGCTTGTAATGGGGTCCAGCCCCTAGCCAATCCCAGGCTGGACATACAGGACCGCACTTTCCATGTGTCAACCATACCTCACTGTGTATTCACCCATTTCCCTCTTTGTTGGGAAGGCCCCCATTGACCTTCAGGGAATGGGCCAGTGTTCCCTGGGGAGTGAAACTGTAGCTTCCTGGAGACATTGCACAGACAGCCATGCTTCCAATATCTGGTCTCCCCATTGCTCTCTTTCTATTATTAATATTAACAACTATGAGGGCGACAGGCTAATTATGAGGATGACAGGAATGTGCTAGATTCCTAAATATTAAGAAAACATTTGATAAAGCTCATATCCCATAAAATACTTATATCCTACATATATGAGGAATGATTCCTCTCAGTAATAAGGCAAACTACCCAATAAGTAAATATTCAAGTTTTCTAAACAGACTCTTTGCCAAAGATGAACAAATGGCAAATAAACACATGGTAACATTTTCAACATCTCTAATGAAATGTAAATATAACCACATTTGAATATTTAGATCGCCCCACGTTACCTATTTTTTAACCTACTGTTGTTGAGGATTGAACAACTGAAAGGCTCTGATATCCCTAGTGGAAACACAGAATGATAGATCTACCCTAGAAAAATAGGTTGGCAGTTACTTATGAAGGTAAAATACACTTATGAAAACCAGCATTCCCACTTATTGTCATTTAACCAAGAGAAGTTAAAACATGTCCATAGGAAGACTTATATCTGATGACAACTGCAGCTTCTTTATAAATGCCTTCAAATGGGAAACAGTCTGCAGCTATTAAGAATCAATCAATAAATTGTTGTATAGCCATACAATATAATGCTCAGCAATACAAAAGCAATTATCAATGGATCAAACAAACAAAAATCCCCAAACCAATAGGATATATACAACAACAATACCAAAAAAAATGACAAAACCCAGACACCATAAATTATATACTATGACTCCATTTAAATGAAATTTTAGAACAGACACAACCAGAGTGGTGGAAGGCAGATCAGTAGTTGCCTGGAGTTGGGTTTGGGGACAGGTGACCACCAGCTCATGGGCAAGAGGGAAATCTTGGAATGATGGAAATGTTCTTTATTGTTGGGTCAGTATTATATGCTGGGATGCATTCGTTAATACTGATTAATTGAATACTTAAAATTGGTGAATTTTATTGTAAGTATTATACTTTAATAAAGCTTGTTTATACTTTAAAAACAACCTCATTTTACTCCCACAGTCTGCCAATAATAGTCAGTGTTAATTCAATTGTATAGAAAAATAAATGAAGTAAATTACCCAACTCATGCAATTAGTAAGTGGTAAAATAAGCCCTAGAATCAAATATTTAAAATAAGAAATTTAACTCTCTTCCTATTGCACGCAGCTTCCTCAGTGCCCTTACTTCATCCTAAGTCACTGCATCTACCTTCTTTTGGTCTGAAACCTAACTCTCAGGACCCCTGCTCATTTCTACTGTAGACTCACATGTCACAGGCTCAATCTCTAGTATTTCATACCTTCTTCTCTCAGTCCCCCTTTCTTGCTATTTACATAGCACATCCTTCCCATGGTCTTGTAGGATAAGTTAGATAAGAGGCTCCTAAAATGAGTGCAAAACCATTGAATTAAGTAATATACAACATATTTTTAATTCCATGTTTTTATCATTTTTTTTCAAGAAGGTATATTTATTCGCTTGGTCTGAAATAGAAAAATAGAGCCCTAACTGGTTTGGCTCAGTGAATAGAGCATTGGCCTACAGACTCAACATTCTCAGGTTCAATTCTGGTCAAGGGCATGTATCTTGGTTTCTGGCACATACCCAGTAGGGAGTGTGCAGGAGGCGGCTGATCGATGTTTCTCTCTCATGAATATTTCTAACTCTCTATCTTTCTCCCTTCCTTTCCGTAAAAAACCAATAAAATATATTTAAAAATAGATTTTATTACAATAATTGTGTTAAGATCAATAAAATTAATAGACAATGCCAATCCTTTTCTTATATCTTTAATTGTATTTTCCCCTAAGAATAATGAATAAAGCAGAAAGGGCAAGACTTTTCATTTTTAATGTAGGGCATATTGTTTAAGTGACATATTATTAAATAAATTCAGCTTTAAAAGATACTCTATGTTTAGCCACTAGGAAGAAACAACAAACTTCCCCCCTCCCGCAACAATGCTTACATCAGGGGTTTTAGGGAAAACACAGGTTTAGTTATGACTACATTAACCAAGCCCTTACATAAATAATAGTTTCTGTGCTATTTCTCAGTAACAAATGGAAGCCGAATGTACACAGATTAAGATTTAAATATTGGTATTTCTTTGAAGAGTTTATTGGGAGTGAGGTTTGCAATAAGAAATAAAATTTGGAATGATGGGGGACCTAAAAAATCTGACTAAAATAGGGTTGCCTTTCCCAGTTTCAGTGGTCACCTGTGGGAAAAAACATGATCCACGTTTTTGCATTGAATGATGGAAGCTGCTCTAGTAATAAGTCAAGATGAAATGGTGGTACTTGAGAAAGAATTCAGAAATAGATTTTGTGTGGGTCAAAATGTAGAGAATAGGTAAGATTGACTTGATCTGAAATGTTTCAAGCTAAAAAGAGATGTATTTACCTTCATTGTGTTTTTTTTTTGTTTGTTTGTGTGTGTGTGTGTGTGTGTGTTTTTTTTTTTTTTTTTTTTGTGTGTGTGTGTGTGTAGAACTCTGTAATATAAGTGGTGGCTGAATTCTCTGAATAAACCAAAAGAATGCTTCAACTATAAAATATATTGGTCCATAAAACTAATTAAATAATTTTTTGATATATATTCTCTTCGAGTTTATAAATTAAATGAGTTTATAATTGCTCAGCCAGCATGGCTCAGAGGTTGAGCATCCTCCTATGAACCAAAAGGTCACCATTCAATTCCTGATCAGGTCACATGCCTGGGTTGCAGGCTCCATTCCCAGTGTGGGGCAAGCAGGAGACCAATGCTTCTCTTTCATTATTGATGTCACCATCTCTTTCTCCATTTTTATTCCTCTCTAAAATCAATAAAATGTATTTTAAAAAATGAAAACACAGCATACCAAAATGTATGTGATGCAGCAAAAGCAGTACTAAAAGGAAAGTTTATGGCAATAAACAACTAAAGTAAGAAATGAGAAAAATTCAAATAATAAACCTACTTTATACCTTAAGAAACTAGAAAATGAAGACTAAAATAAGCCAAGAATTAGCAAAGGAAGAAAATAATGATTAGAACAGACATACATCAAATAGAGACTAGAAACACAATAGAAAAGATCAACGTAAGTTTTGTTGAAAAAGCAACAAAATTGACAATACTTTAAGTAGATTAACTAAGAAAAAAGGGATATATTAATGAAGGGATAAAATTAAAAATGAAAGAGGAGACTTTCTAACTTGTATCACAAATATATGAATAAGTATGACAATATTATGAACATTTACAGATCAATATTTTGGATAACATAGTTAAAATGGAAAATTTTATAAGAATATACAACCTACCAATACTGAATCATGAAAAAATAGAAAACTTGAATAGACCTTTAATTAGTAAGAATATTGAATCAATAATCAAAACTCCCTCAACCAAAGAAAGTCCAGCATCACATGGCTTCACTGGTTAATGTTACCGAACACTTAAAGAAGAATTAATGTCAATCCTTTCATACTGTTCTAAAGAACTGAACACCTTCTCTCTATATAAAAGCCTAAGCTACCATTAATATGGAACGAACAGACTGACTGGAATGACCAGAACAACTGGTCGACCAGTTGCTATGATGTGCACTAACCAACAGGGGCAGAAGCTCAAGGCAGAGGCTGCCTCCTGGTGGTCAGTGCACTCTAACAGAAGGAGTGCTGCTCAGCCAGAAGCCAGGCTCACCGCTGGTGAGGGCAGTGGGCTGGGATCAATGTGAGCAGTGCAGCACCTGGTCCCTGTTCTGGCTCCTCTTTGGCAGCCTACAGCTTGGTGTACTGCTACAACCCTCAGGGGATGTCTAACTGTAGGTTTAGGCATGATCCCTGTAGAGACTGGGCCTAATCCAGCAGTCCAACATCCCCCAATGGGTCCTGGATTGCAATAGGGCATGCAGGCTGAACTGAGGGACACCCCTCCAGTTCACAAGTTTTATGCACTGGGCCTCTAGTATTATATAAGGCTAGAATTACCCTGATATTTAAGCCAGACAAAGACACTATAAGACAAGCAAACTACTAGCCAATATTTCTGATGAAAATATCCTCAACAAAATTCTAAGAAACTTAATTAAACAGTACATTAAAATGATTATTCATAATGATCAAGTGGATTTTATCCATGGGATGCAAGGATGAAAGAAAAAATTATGTAGTCTTCTCAACTGCAAAAAAAAAAAAGAAAAAAAAAAGCAATTGCCCAAATTCCATGCTTTCCTGATAGAAAGTATGGAATTTTTAATACAAAGTATGAAATGATTAATGCATTTACTATAGAAGAAATGCACTACAAAGCATTTCAACATCTTTTCAAATACACAGCTATCATAATACTTAATGATAAAAGTTGAAAGCTTTTTCTTTAGAATTAGAAATAAGACAAGAATATATACTCTCACCACCTCTATTTAACACAGTATACAAAGTCCTAGCTAAAGCGATTAATAAAATGAAATAAAGACATTCAAATTGCTTCTGTTTGCAGATGACATGATTTTTTACATACAAAACCCTAGTGTGTCTACAAAAAAAAACCTGTTAAAACTAATAAATGAATTCAGCATAGTTTCAGGATACTACATCAACAAACAGGCATGTGGTTTTTATCAAAGTGCTTGCTGTGGTGGAAAAACGTCTGAGTGAAGTGTGAGTGCAGAGGTGTTTTCTGGATTCTCCCCCATACCCCAAAAAAGTAATATTTGAAACTTTAAATTTAATACATAGCAGAAAAAATGTTTCCTAAGTGATATGAATCAGAAACATGTTTGATTATATTATTGATTTCAGTTGTCTTTGTTAACAGAATTAAAGTTTTATTTTAATAATAATAGTTTAGAGAGACAACAAGATGGCGGCAGAGGTAAAAGCCTAACTGCAGCCACACTCAACAATTTCAAAAAATACAACTAAAATATAGAGTGGACACTATCCAGAACTACAGGAAAGTTGACTGACTGGGAATTCTACAACTAGAAGGAAAGAGAAAACCAGAAGGAAAACCAGAGGAGCTGTAAAAGCCTAAGGTACGGAGGCACGGTGCGCGCGAGTGCGCGGGGAGAGGACAGAGCCAGAGAGGAGGGGCGGTGGAGTGCCTGGCTGGCGTTCCCTAGCGGGAAGGAGATAAAAGCTCCGGACTGTGCTGAACCCCAACTCCGACTGCACTGAACCCCAGTTCTGGGCGAGACCCTGGGGTCCAGGCTCATACAGAGGGAAACTGGGCTGTAAGGCGGAAGCCCCGGAGTCGCGCACATTGCGCGCAGAGGAGGGACTGTTCGCTGAGCTGCTGAATTGCCCCAGCGGGAAGGACTCAAAAGCTCAGGACTGTGCTGAGCCCCAGTTCTGACTGCACTGAACCCCAGTCCTGGGCAAAACCCTCGGACTCCAGCCTCACACAGAGGGAATCTGGGCTGTAAGATAGAAGCTTAGGGGAGCGGCGAAAAGCAGAGCCCCTGAGTCGCGCACATTGCACTCACAGAGGACAGACTGTTGTTTGGGCCACGAGATCACCCTGGCGGGAAGGAGACATAAGCTCCGGACTGTTCTTAACCCCACTTCCAACTGCTCTGAACCCCAGTTGTGGGCTTGTTGGGGGAGAGACTACACTGTCTGGTAGCGGGCGAAGCTCTAGGGCGCCTTTCTCTCAGAGGTGCTTGCAGCGAGTACCAAAGGACACTGAGGTACACTGAGACTCAGGAACCTCAGAGGGCGGGGCTAACCGGAAGCCAAGGCTGTAGGCTCCACCCTGAAACTCTGCCCCTTCCAAGCTGAACTCAGAGAGGCTTTTACAGGTTTCCAAGTCTAGTGGAATAAGGTTGTCTCCTGGCATAGACACAGCTGATCCTCCCAACCTACCAACTCAGGGAAGCAGCGAAAATGCCAAAACGAGGAAACAGATCACAAACGAAAGAAATGGAGGACAAAAAGCGACTGGATATAGAGTTCAAAGCCACGCTTATAAGGTTATTCAACAATCTCTTAGAAAAGGCAGATAAAATAAATGAGACCTATGAGGATATGAAAAGGGATCAACTAGAAATAAAGAATACATTCTCTGAAATAAAAAATATTATACAGAGTCCTAAAAACAGATTGGAAGATTGCAAGAATCAAGTCCAATATTTGGAACACAAAGAGCCAGAGGACACTCCTCCGCAGAAGCAAGAAGACAAGAGAATCCAGAAAGTTGAAGATAGTGTGAGAAACCTCTGGGACAACTTCAAGCGAACCAACATCAGAATTATGGGCATCCCAGAAGATGACAGAGAGCAAGATACCGAAAACATATTGAAAGATATAGTGACAGAAAACTTCCCCCACCTGATGAAAGAAATAGACTTACACGTACAGGAAGCACACAGAACCCCAAACAAAAGGAACCCAAAGAGGACCACACCAAGACACATCATAATTAAAATTCCAAGAGCTAAAGACAAAGAGAGAATATTAAAAGCAGCAAGACAAAAGCAGGTAGTTACCTATAAAGGGGCACCCATAAGACTGTCAGCTGATTTCTCAACAGAAACCATGCAGGCCAGACGGGAATGGCAAGAAATATTCAAGGTGATGAATAACAAGAACCTATAGCCAAAAATACTCTACCCAGCAAAGCTATCACTCAGAATTGAAGGCCAGATAAAGAGCTTCACAAATAAATTTAAGCTAAAGGAATTCATCACTGCCAAGCCAGAATTATATGAATTGCTGAAAGGGGTTCTTTAGGAAGAGGAAGAAAATAAAGCTAAAAATATGAACAACAAATACGTAACTATCAACAAGTGAATCTAAAAACCAAGGGAAGTAAAAATCATGATGAACAATATTAACTGGTGAATATAATAGAATCAGAGGTATGGAAGGGGAGTGGACTGATGATTCTCGGTTAAATGGGGAGTGGAGCGGGGCGGGAAGAGACTGAACATAAACTGCACCTATGGATGAGGACAATGGGGAATGGGGAAAGGGCAGAAAATTGAATGGAAACTTGGTGTAGGGGAGCAATTGGGGGGGGGGGGAATGAGGAACATTTGTAATAATATGAACAATAAATATTTAGTTTAAAAAAAATAAAAATAATAAAAATTAAAAAAAAATGAAACTCCCTTAAAAAATAAATAAAATAAATAAAAATGAAACTCAAAAAAAAAAATAATAATAGTTTATTCTATGTAAAAAGTAGCTCTTAAAACTGAAGGAAAAAGAGGTGATATAATGGATATTGAAAGTATATTCAAGACATACAGTTTGCATGCCTTGTCTTTTTTTACTCTGTTTCCTTATCTTCGGACAAGATATGACATTTTCTATGCTTAATTTTCTTATCTGATAATAAACAGCAGGTGATTCCTCTTATAGTATGATGTTTTTTTTTACCATTACTCTGGCAAAGACAGAAAAAATATAAGAAAATATGTGAAAATTAATTGTAAATTAATTAAAGGTGAATTATGTATGGTACGAGACTGCATGGAATAGAGAGATGCAGAATTGGGAGCCTAGGAATTCAGAATGGAGCTAGAAGTATAGGCTGAGGGAAGATACAAAAAGTAGGGTAATAAGCCCATGACTAGGGCCTTGACTTGCAGAGACTTCTTTAAAGTTGTGCACTGAAATCCACACATCCCACAGAAAGAGGTGATAAAAGTTGTAAGCCAAGCAAGGTTTGAGGTATTTTCAATGCTTTGGGGCCCAGAAATTTCTTATAGGCCAGCTACCTACTAAGTGCTTATGAGATTTCAAATACATTTATTTGGGTTTTGATTGCACATTGCATTCATGTATTTCACATTTAAGAAAGTATACTTTATGTTTTGTGCTATTTTAAGTATCCCTCCATATTCTGTATAGCTACTCTGTCACCTCCAGTAAATAATTAGCGTTGGCCGTTCCTCATGATCTTTTCCCAAATATTTTATTCATACACAAGAAAAAAAAATGATTCTGTAGAAACTTTTGTTTACATTCCCACTTTCCTCCCCCCTTTTTTCTGTTACCTTCATTTTCATTTCTATGATTGTCTTAGTATCTCTTCAGAGTCATTGCCTTCTGCTTTTTACTCATTCTCCAATTAAAAAAGAAAACACTCTCGGAAATGTTTTTGGCTATTGTTCTTATCTTTCTGTGGCCAGACTGTGTGTTGAAAACACATAATGCCATCATTGTTGTTGTTGTTTTTTATGTATTATATTTGCAAAGAGGCTTTGTTGATTCCTTTTGTCATTATATATCACTGAAAATAGATGGTTTTACCAGCCTCTCAACCCCAGCATCTCCTTGCAAGTGGTTTGTTTTGGGAGTAGCTTGGACATGTTCCAAGACAGTTGGAATTGTGAGTTTTATTGTTCATTTGTTTTCTTAGACCCACCTTTCTTTGCCTGAGTTTGATAATGCCTTTCTTCTTCCTACTTAACCAAGATAAATAGCTCACTGTGAAAAACCAAATGCAAAAGGCTTTCTCATCTACTGTCATCAAGACAGTATACATTCTGTAAAAATGACTCCACCCCCCAAACTCAAACCCTCACTTATGTCTGCCTTCTTGGTTTCTTAGAATCAGCCTCCTCAATGAGAGCCTGGAATCTTTGCAAATAAGAGTGTATTTCTCAGCTTCTGAGAGCTGTGCTTCCTCTTTGTGCTGGGTCCATCAGAACTGAATCTCCTCTACGGATGTCTTAGCTCCACTTTTCCCTGTGTGCCGGCTTCACCTACAGCCTTCCTGGTAGCCACTCCATCTGTTTTGGTGTCTGGCTTCCCAGCTGTCTCATTTCACAGAAAATGGGTTTTTCTTATTTTACTTGCAATTTTTTTAATGACCTCCAAGATGAGATAACAGAAAATCAAATTTTACCTTTATGTTAAAATTAGAAACAACTCATTCTAATTTTTAATTACATTTACCAAGTAATTTAGGGTTCCTCTATTTTAGAACAGTCTAAGAATAAGATTTAGCACTATGCCTTAAAATTAATTGCATGGAGAATTTTTATAAGAAACCTGTCTGGGTGGATGAAGCTATGTGAATATCATTTTACTATTTTTACATTTTTATCCCATGTTATCACAAAGTAAAATAGTGATATGAATGCTCTGGTAACCTTCAAGGATGACACCTTTGCAATGTGATATGATAATGGGCCAGGTACTTTGATGTGGTCATTAAAATATTCAGGCATGCAATTTATTCTTTTCAATGTATGACAAACCAGAAAAAAAAATCATTAGGTTGCAAATAAGCCAGCCACCTTTGACACTATCTCTTAAAAGCAAAAAGATAAAATTGATTGAACAAGTCAAAACAAGTAACCAGTAGCCATTATTATCATATTTCTGGTGAACTTGTCTTTCACAATGCATGCTTAGATCTTAATTATGCTTATTTTTTTCCCATATAACAATTAGCATACATTTTCAATAAATATTACTTAAAATAACTTATATGATGTAAATCATTTCATGTGGTGAACATTGCTGCTATTGTAGGGGAGGGAATATTAACCCCCTTTTTCCGCTTAGTTTTTCTGTTGGCTTTTCTATTTTAACTAGAGGCCCAGTACACAAAATTCATCCACCGGGGGGCAGGAGAGGAAGTTGTCCTTCAGCCCTAGTTGCGCTCTCTCCAATCTGGAACCCCTTGAGGTATGTCTGATTGTCTGTTTAGGCCCAATTCTAAACGGGTAGTCGGATATCCTTCTCACAATCCAGGACTGCTGGCTCCCAACTGCTCACCTGCCTGCTTTCCTGATTTCCCCTAACAGCTTCTGCCTGCCAGCCTGATCACCACCTAACCACTCCCATGGTTAGCCTGATCAATGCCTAACTACTCTCCCCTACAGACCTGGTCACCCCTAACTGTCCTCCCCTGCTGGCCTGATCACCCACAATTGCCCTCCTTTGCAGGCCTGGTCCCTCCCTACTGACCTCCCCTGCTGGCCTGATCACCCACAACTGCCCTCCTTTGCAGGCCTGGTCCCTCCCAACTGTCCTCCACTGTGGACCATCTTGTGCTGCCATCTTGTGTCCACATGGGGGCAGGATCTTTGACTACATGGGGCAGCCATCTTGTGTGTTGAAGTGATGGTCAATTTGAATATTAATCTTTTATTAGATAGGATTTAAATGAGACAGATTAATAGGGAAAAAAACACACATTTAATTATCTTTGTATATATGTGGGTTCCATAATAATATTGGGCAGTTGAGGCTTATATGGCATTTTGGGATAAGGAGAAATGTGGTAGGGAATAATGGTTTGATAATTCAAAGGGCAGGAAGGCAATTCACATGGAGTATTAAAATCAAAGGTTTGGTCCATAAATGTTTGCTGAACAACAGGACAGAGCAAGGACATTGATCAAACAGGCCTTGCTAGGGTCTTCCCTGTCTAGCACATAAAAACTATAGTTATCTGTGATGATGGCTCCTTTCCTGGAGCAGTTCTTATGTCTAAATTCTTTTAGGTAATCAGAAAAAGGTTAAGGATTCTTCCTGAGTTTTTTGTTTCTTACAAATATCTAGTTTAAAACAATCTAGTTCACCAAAATGATATATTTTGGGATGAGAAAGTCTGCTCCTCCAAACTATTGTTAAAATAACAAACAAATAAGTAAATATATGATAGTGGTAAAAAAAAGCTTTTGAAGGTGCATCACAAATGTGCATAGAATCTAGAGATGATAATAAATAAATAGAATGGGGCACATGGTAGACATGACACTGAGATGAGACAAGAAAGAAAGACATGATCTTAAATCATCAAAATTCTCAGAGACAGGATGGGGGCATAGACCTTCAAAGAAACATACAGAGCAGATATCTTTTTTTAAATTCTTAACATACAGAACTCCAGGGGTCCCACGGGAATTTCTTAGGGATCTTCAGGAAGACAGAGGGGCCAGGTAAGCTGAGCTTTTCACCAGAGATGCTACCAAAACAAAATTATTTTTAAAATATCAGTTATACTTTTTAAATCTGAAAAATAAAACTTAAATAAGAAACCTCATGTTTATAAATGTTTAGATAGCACTCTTTGATATTATATTAAATCACCAGAATATTCAACATGTTAAAAAGCATTGTGCTTGAGCCAAAACCAGTTTGGCTCAGTGGATAGAGCATTGGTCTATGGACTGAAAGTTCCCGGGTTCGATTCCGGTCAAGGGCATGTACCTTGGTTGCCGGCACATCCCCAGTAGGGGGTGTGCAAGAGGCAGCTGATCGGTGATTCTCTCTCATCGATGTTTCTAACTCTCTATTCCTCACTGTAAAACATCAATAAAACATATATATTTTAAAAAACATTGTACTTGAGCTGTGTTGGGTAGACATGGAGAGCAACAATTTCTATGAATACCTTGGTTGTTATTCACCATTGCTCACCTACTTATATGAATGAGAGCACCTGGCTTCTCACAGTGAAAATAATGTCTCTTCCTCAGTGCCTAATATCTGTTGCCACACAAGGTTTGCCCTGATTTCTTAAGACCATGCTTTTAGAACAATAATGCACTATCGCAATTAATAAAAATGCTTAACATAGAGCAAAAAATGTGCTCAGTAGTGGCTAACAGAAACTTGGAAACTTTGTATTTAAATAAAGTAGCATTTAATTGTATTTAATGAGTGTATCAGCCAGGATTTTTCAAAGAAACAGGACCAACAGTCTGTGTGTGTATATTGTGTGTGTGTGTGTGTGTGTGTGTGTGTGTGTGTGTAGAGAGAGAGAGAATGATTTATCTATCCTAAAATATAAAAAGACAGAGGCTATCATGACTGAAATAACCAGATGGACAACCAAACAGCAAGTTGTGTGAGGTGACCAGGCAGGCAGGGGGGTTAATGAGGAATGACCAAACAACTGAACACCAGGCCTTGAGGGGAGGCAGTTGAGGCGATCAAGCCTGTGGGGAAGGGGCAGTTGGGAGCAATCAGGCTGGGAGTAGGGCAGTTGGGGTGACCAAGCCAGGAGGGGGTCAGTTAGGGGTGACCAGGATGGCAGAGGAAGGCAGTTGGGGGCTACCAGACTGGCAGGGGGGCAGTAAGGGACAACCAGGCCAGCAGGGGGGCAGTTAGGGGTGACCAGGTAAGCAGAAGGCAGAAGTTAGGGGCAATCAGGCCAGTAAGCACAGGAGATTAGGGGTGATCAGGCTGGCGGGGGGGGGGTGGACAATTAGGGGCAATCAGGCAGGCATGCAGGTGAGTAGTTAGGATCCAGCAGTCCCAGATTGTGAGATGGATGTCTGTCTGCCGGTTTAGGTGTGATCCCAGGGATAGGGCCTAAACCACCAGATGGATAGCCCTCGACGGGTCTGGGATTGGAGAGGTTGTAGGGTGGGTGGAGGGGACCCCCCCACTGCACAAACTTTGTGCACTGGGCCTCTAGTATATATAAAAGCCTTAGTGACCTAATGACTAAAAGAAAGACCGGTTGCTGTGACATGCACTGACCACCAGAAGACAGACGCTCAATGCAGGAGCTGACCCTGGTGGTCAGTGCTCTCCCACAGCCAACCACCCATGGTATTTTCTCCCTGGCCAGCCAGCCCTGGTCAGCCCAATCACCGGCCAGGCCGAGGGACCCCATCCATGAATGAATTTGTGCAAGAGGCCTCTAGTTTTAAATAATTGACATGAGTTTGTAGAAGCCAGCAGGCTTAAGTCCAGGGAAGAGAAATATTGGGATTGGAGTCCGAAGGCAGTCTACTAACAGAATTCCCTCTTTTTTGGGAGAGCTCTGTCTTTTTCTAGTAATGATTTAATTAATTATTATATTTTTTAAGAGAGAATCTTTAAAAAAAAACACAAAAAAACCTATATTTTATTGATTTTTTACAGAGAGGAAGAGAGAGAAATAGAGAGTTAGAAACATTGATGAGAGAGAATCATCGATCAGCTGCCTCTTGCACAACCCCCACTGGGGATGTGCCCGCAACCAAGGTACATGCCCTTGACTGGAATCAAACCTGTGACCTTTCAGTCTGCAGGCCAACACTCTAGCCACTGAGCCAAACCAGTTTCGGCTGATTCCATTTAATTTGAATTAAATGGAATCAGCCGAAACTACCCACATTATGGAGGACAATCTGCTTTATTCAAAGTCTACTGGCTTAAATGTTAATCTCATTTTAAAATATCTTCACAGAAACATCTAGATAATATTTGACCAACTATCTAGGTAGCATAGACTAGCCAATTTAACACATAAAATTAACTATCATCGGTGGGCAACCAAGAATTGTTTGGTAGCTGCATGCTGTCATCAGGGGCCTAAAAGCTTTCAATATTTGTGCTTCATCTTATTTAGCGCATGACTTTTCATCTTCCAGGTTAACACATGGTCACAAAATGGCTGCCAAGTTTAGGCAAAATAGCTACAATTCCAGGTAGGAAGAAATGATAAAAACAATTGTTTCCTTGATGTGGCACTCACAAATTTTATGCCATCCCCTCGGTCATATCTGTTTTACGTGGTCACCTATATTTGTAGAATAGATTGGAAAACACTGTTTTTTGTGGGCATAATCAACTCACCAAAATACTGTGACTCTGTTAATACAAAAGAAAGAGAATATATGCGTTGGCTAGGCAAGTGACAGCCTTTGCCACAGCAGCTGACATTTCAGAAGCTCCTATTATTGTGTGCCAGGTTCTGTGCTGAGCATTTTTTATACATTATCTCAAGTACTCTTCACAACAACCATATGAAATAAAAATAATTATAATCATCCTCAATTAGAGGGAGAAAAGCACAAGCTTAAAAACTTTAAGCAACAGGGTTCAGGTCAAACACATACTAAGAGGCACACCTGGAAACTGACTGTGGGACTTCTGACATCCTCGCTTTGTTTTATGGCTCCCATTTCTCCTCAGTCAATTAATAACTTCTCTTCACCTCCTGTGATTTTGAGTTAGTAGGAACATGTGCCCTTTGCTCTTAATCTCAAAACCACAAGGTCAAAAGAACCATTCTCCAACTGTTAATTGCACATAAAATATTAAACTTTGCAACTGTGCTCTAAATATTCACGGACATTAAGCATATGATATTAAAACTCTTCTATTGGTTATCTCAAATTATTTCAATTGAATAGAAATTAGTCCATCGATGCTACTTATGCAAGACTTTATAATAAGTAGATTGTTTTTATACATGGAATTTACCTGTTTAACCTTCCGTTTCCAAGCCATATCTAAACAACTGCTCATTTTGAGCTTGTGTGTGTAAGCAATACTTCCCCAAGTGATTAAAGGCACTAAGGAAATCAATGGCTCAGTTTTTAATCACAAAGTCGTTAGCCTACAGCCTTTCTGAGTTTCTTCTTTGCTTTTATCATTAGCTCAACCAATCCTTTTGCCCCCTCCCAGTATCTTCTATGTTCAAGCCTGTGTGGCTTCCCTCCTCTGATAATGGGTAAGTAAAAAGAGCCCTCACTGTGTGGTTCAGCTCACTGATTCTGGAGGGCCCACAGTAAAGTTTCTATATCCATCCCAGAAGACCATTTAGGTGCTACTATACATTTGGATATGGATAACAGATTTTATTGTTTTAATTAAACTTGCTGCAGATTTTGTTTTTCTACTCAACTGACGCTATGGCCTCTGGCCTTGATTATTCTTCCATCAATGCTACTGATCCTAATTTGACTTTGCTGCTTTGCTGCTACCAGGGTCTAACGACTAACGCCACCAATGAAAAGAGACCTCCAGCCATGCAGTTTTAACAAGTATCAATGCTGTGGCCTGCTGAAAATCAATTATGTCCAAAGGACATAAAATTAATTCCCCATTGATTTTCCCTAGAGCTTTCTAAGACTTTAAAAAATTATCCTCTAAGTCATTATGTCTCAAACTAGTCCTCTTCTCATATTGAGTTCCCGACTTCCAAGGAAAACCTGTCGTTAATACACACCACACCTTCCTCCCAGATGGCCAGCATTAAGATCAACACTTCTCATAAAACATCACCAGCTACTCAAGCCTCTCCATACATAAGCAGTTTTACAGTCATCATTGATATTCCCATGTCATTGGTGGAAAGATGGCAGAAGTGACCAGAATTCTGAGATCGTGTGTTCTTTTCCAGGTGTTAAAGATATCACACATCCAAAGGGAGATATGCAGATGGGACACTTCCAATTAAATACACAGTCTCTTTAACACTAGAAGACTTGTCTCAAACTCTGAACTTAGCACATGGGGCTGAAAGAGATAAAGGAAATGAAGTCTTTATTTGCCCCTAACTTTGAGACCATTATAATTAGCTAGTTATTAAAAATAGAAAATGAGCAAAAGAGCCGAAACCGGTTTGGCTCAGTGGTAGAGCCTCGGTCTGCTGACTAAAAGGTCCCGGGTTCGATTCCGGTCAAGGACATGTACATTGGTTGCGGGCACATCCCCGGTAGGGGGTGTGCAAGAGGCAGCTGGTCGATGTTCCTCTCTCATCAATGTTTCTAGCTCTCTATCTCTCTCCCTTCCTCTCTGTAAAATATCAATAAAATATATTTTTTTAAAAATGAAAACACAAGAAATATGAATTTAGATTAGAAGGTATTAGGGACCAGGTGGAACCTCTTTCTTGAAGAGACACACAAAGGTGCAGACAAGCTTTGGTTTCTGGCCAGTCCCTCCTTAGAGAAAGCCAGTCTTTGGGAGAGCTTCTGTGCTCAGCTTGGATGGGGTGGAGTCTCAGGTTGGTGCAGATAAGCTTTGTTTTCCCTTTGGCTCCTCCCCAAGTTCCATAGTAATGGCCTCTGGCTTCACACACCTCTGAGAGATCTCTGCCTGCTGCCTGACAGTCTGGCCTTTCCCTGACTGGGGCTATCTATCAGAGCAATAGGGTGATTCTGTTTTCCTCTTACACAAGAAAGCTAGCAGTGCATTAGCTGTTTGCCCTCTCCCATACTGGGAGTAAGCCAGCAGCAATCTCAGCCCCGCCCTCCCTCTCTGTGCCCCTGGATTAAGCCAGTGCCTTTTCACATGCACAGTTCTCTGTACCTTCACAGTTTCTGAGGGTCAGTGTGCCTTTTCTCTCCTTCCCAGATGGCAGAGCCTCCTCTCAGCCAGTCGTCTGGTGCTTCAAGGCAATACCTCCCCTGTTTTCCAGTTCTAAATTCAAATTTGTGGTAGGCTGCATTCGGGTGTCTACTCTGTGCCGCCGTCTTTGGTTTCTCCATAACTGACATATCTTATTGTTAGTGGCACACTGTACCCATCAGGGCAAAAATTCTCAATTAAAAGGCTGTGGGTGAGCTTTTTGGGTATATTGGTTCTCCAAAATAAAAGGCAAAGTAGCTGTTGGAAGGCAGGGGAACATTTTTCTGGGAATAAAAGCTAAAGCTATATTTGATGTTTAAAGCATTTCACGACCCCAAAAGTATCGTCCACTGATGGAGAATGAGCACATGCACAACATCTGTTCTGATCCTAAGCATTTGAGTGATGTGTGCATGTCAAATGCAAAAGCACATAGTTATTATCATACCAAGCTGCTACGGAAAGGGTTCTGTGCCTGGGAGGTTTGGGGGGGGGGGTGCGGGAGAGACAGAGTTTGTGAGAGCGCCTGCAACCAATCTTGCGAGACTCACATCGAACAGGACTTTCCTAAAGCGAGACTGACAGGGAACTAAAGATTGTCTACACCACCCTGAGACTCCGCCCCATCCAAGTGGAGTACAGAAGCCCTCAGAGCTGAGACACTGCTGATCCTCAGAGCCAACTGGCTTGGAGATCAATACTTTCCAGTGATACCAACAATAAGCAAGGCTTAACAACAAGACTGCACACACAGCCCACAAAGGGCTACACTAAGACTGTCCACCTCAGGTAACTGTGAAGGCTGTGCTACTGGGCTCTACCAGAACACCTAGCACACAAAACTATTCCATCAAATCAGGGAAACAACTAAAATGCAGAGAAGAGGCAGGACACAAAGGAAGGAGATAAAGGAAAAGAAAAGAATGGACATTGAGTTCAAAACTACAGTTATAAGGCTTTTTCCATTTACTCCAGGTCCATTCATGCTGTTGAAAATGGTAAGAGTTCTTTCTTTTTTGCCCTAGTGTAGCAGTCCCTTGTGGAGATGTACCACTGTTTTTGGATTCACTCATCTGCCAAAGGACACTTAGGCTATTTCCACATCTTAGCTATGTAAATTGTGCTGCTATGAACATAGGGGTGCATATATCCTTTCTGATCGTTTTTTCTTATTTTTTGGAAGGCAAAATAATTTATATCTTAGAGAAATGATGGCATGTTTCAGATAGACAACAGTCAATGTACACTCACAGAGGGACTTAGAGCAGCCACATTTCCATGCACAACTTCTACACGGAGACATGAGTTAGGTATATTATCATACGAACTTTAAAGGTGATCACATTGAAAAGGAGAAAAGTTAGGTAATCTGTCTGAGCACATACTTCAATTATTTGTCAAAGCTGAGATTTGAACCCTGGCATACTTGCTCAGAATCCACTCTTTAATCATTACATTTTTTCCTTGCAAAATCTAAGTAACTCGTTTTAACTACACAGGTTGGCACAGATGAAATCCTGCCCTAAAGACTCTGAAATCTGGAAATCTTTTCATTTTACTTTTCTTATATCTCCTTTCCCCCTAAAAAACAATAATTCTTTGCAGCTGGTCATGAAAATTCAAGTCTAGACTTCACAATGTATACTTGATTTTGGCACACATGTTTTATAGCAAAAGTTTGTAATAGTGTAATTGGAACTTAGATTATAAGCTGCTGTTTGTCATATTTAATTGATATTTTGGTTGTTTCTACATTGTTTGGATGTGAGGGTGATGCAATGGTATTCTTGGGTGTTCTCAACTATTCCTTAAAATGATAGCAAGATGTTGATAGTGAGAGCAATTTTTTGAGGTGCTGAAATATTTTCCATGGAAAGATATATCAGGTCTCAGATATTAAAGAAATTCTTGACATTCTATTCATTATATATAATGTTAGTACTCAAATTTCTCTAAGTTGATATGTGAGAATATGGATATGGAAGTGCACTTCTATTCTTTTAGCAATCCAGATTTCTCAAGGGGAAGAAGTATGGGCTTGGGGAAAGGGAGTCATTATGTTACATTTTATTTGTCCACACACTTTCCTTCAGGAGCACATTACAAATTGATAATCTCAAGTCCAATTTATTTTCTGGTGATTCCTAATGTTATACTTCCACCCCTTATCTATGCACACACTGAGGTCATGTGTCCAACTGCCTATTCAATATCAGCACATGGATGCCATTTAGCCATCTCTGACTTAACTTGCTCAAAGCAAGTAACTGATTTCTCCCCATTTCACAAATAGTTGTCCTTCTCCATTTCAGCAAACATTGTCATCTACTGAGGTGCATAGGCCAGAATCCTAGGACATATCCTATATGCGTTCCTTTCTTAAGGCTAAAATCTCACTAATTCATAAATACTGCCAAAGCTACTCCACAATATAGCAGGAATCCACCCACCTCTTGTCATTTTTATTGCTACTACCTTAATCCAAACCATCACCATCCAACAATAGATTCTCATCTAGATGTTTGGATCACATCGACTTAACCTCCTTGCTTCTACTTTATTACCTGATCATTAGTTCTTCACATAGTAGCCAGAATGATGTGTAGCTTCTGGAGATAACAATTCACCATTAACAAAAGGTCATAGAAGCTTGTACACCTACTGTTTTGACCATTGCTATCTAGGTGTAACATAATTATTTGGAAAGAGTTTCCAAGGGGCAAGAAGAATTCTTCTAGAATGAGGCTTCTTCTACACGGAGAACACAAGGAACATTGGGTTCAAGCTTTAAAAACTTTGAGAAAGGAACCTATTTAAGTATGTTTATCACACATAGTGCCCTAACTACAGTGGTCCCATACCTACTTAATGTAGTCAATACAAGCCTACAGCTCACTTATCCTGTCTACTCTCACTTTACAGTGGGAAAATAGATAAGTTAGAACCAACAACTGGATTCCCTACTCTGGAGGCCATGAGTCACACTTGAGAATCTCCATTTTATACGTTGTCAAAATGACACTCTATTCCATTATCCAGTCTATCTCAAGGGAGGAAATGTTCTGCCAGAGGTCAAGGGCAAAGTGGAGTTTTCTATTCCACAGCAAAGCAACAGAGCAAGGCATCGGATCTCTTTGTGTCTGGGATAAATTATTAAATATAGAACATAATAGGAGAAATATTATATTTTTTAATGTAACACCTCTCTTAAACCTCGTGGAGCCAGTGTGGAAAAATGAAACTGGAATTTATTCTAGACTGTGCAGTGCTTTGCAATGTGCACAGTAGAAATACAGTAAGACCATTGCTAGTGAAAAAAATAGCATATTTCACCTAAGACTTTCCATACTCTGTTCTCTCTGCCTCCACTGGGAAAGGGGAGCACTGAAGTTACGTGTAATCTGGGTTTACAAACCAGGATATGAAACCAGGTAGGCTTCGGGGGAAATGCAGCTCCTTTTAGTGATTAAAAAGCATCCTCTAAATCAGTGATTGACAAATTTATTAGTCAACAGAGCCAAATATCAACAGTCAGATGACTGAAATTCCTTTTGAGAGCCAAATTTTTTACACTTAAACCATATAGGCAGGTACCTTGTTGTCAACTTAATTAGGTTACTCCTAAGCTGGCCTTTGCTAAAAACTCAAGGGGCCAAAGAGCCACATGTGACTCGAGAGCCGCAGTTTGCCCACCACTGCAAAAACCCCTTACTTGAACATTTAGCAAGATAATGATGTCTGTAGATTTAGATTACAGATTTTACATTCTCTGCTTTACTAAGAGTCGTGACTAAGGGTTTGTTTTCTCTTTTGAAAATTGGAGTATAATTTCTAAATACTTGTACTTAAATATTCTGGTTGTGAAAGAAGGTGAAGAGCATCAACATTCAGTTTTCAATGCCACACTACCTTCATCAGATACACACCTGAATGATCACTACTCTCTCTATAAATAGAAAAAAAAAGATAGATCGTCTGACTAACAGAATGAACAAAATTATAGGAAAGTGGGAAATATGGAGTTCATTGCCACATGGTGAGTTATGGTATTTATTACCAAAGGTATATGATTTCAAATGAACATTTATATGCTATGATCAGTTAAGTGTACTGAGCCATTCTTCATGAGATTAAAAATGAAGGAATAAGAAAATCAGGTTGACACCATGTTATATAGGATTAATAGTTTTTTATCAAAGATTAGCTGGCTGTGTTCCAACATGCCTGAATTCTCCCAATCCAGTGCTTTGTAAGGCAGAATGACAAAATTCAAATTTCAAAGGCAGCCAGAGAGTGAATAAAGAATGGAGAAGACTCAGCCTGGAGAAAATATGACTGCTGGAGTATTACGTAAAACAAGTTTCACCTTCCAAGCTGTCAGCACAAATAACCAGAACTAGTAGGAAGGGCTATGGGGAGAAGAGGAATTTAAATGAGTATGGAGTTCTCAATCTTTCAACTGGTTATAAAGAAAGTACAAGAAAACCTTTGTGAAGCAAAAAAGAGAATCCTTATATATTTAAATTTATAGGGCTGATGTAATTTTCATCTGAAAATTGAAATAGGAGATTGCATGAATAAATGGCAGCCTTTGGAAATCACCTGGTCCAGAATGTTATGGAATAGTTATATTAGAACTATAACTGGCCCAGTCTCTGATAGGCAATCGATTGATCCTCACCCTCATGAATGTGTGTGTGCATGTGCGCGAGCTCTCTCTCTCTCTCTCTCTCTCTCTCTCTCTCTCTCTCTCACACACACACACACACACCACAATATCCCCTTACTTAATTCATTCTATTTATTTATGCACTATTTTAATGTTAAGTCCATGAAAATAAAATATTGGGATAATTCAGAAATGAAATATAAAGCACACTGCTGTGTGTGCTTCAAAGAAGAATATAACAATGATATGAACAATTATATGACTAGGAATGTCTGCTATGGGTTATTAACAATGAGGTTAGTGATCTTTCTATTTAATAAGCAAAGAGTAGGGTCTTGAAAAATCAGCAACTACAAGCTTTGATATTTTTTATTATAGTAAAATGTGTATTTAAAAATATTCTTAAAACAGAATCTTTAATTTAAGTGCCCAATATATTGATTAGCTAGTGTGTGTAAGCTGCAGTTACGAATACACCAATTTTATATTTATTTATTTGTTTGTTTGTTTGTTTGTTTATTTATTATAATTTTGATTCATTTACACCAGATGGTTATTGTTGTGCTGGCTGTGATAATTTAAAAAAATATATTTTATTGATTTTACACAGAGAGGAATTGAGAGGGATAGAGAGTTAGAAAAGTCGATTGGAGAGAAACATCTACCACCTGCCTCTTGCACACCCCCTACTGGGGATGTGCCCGCAACCAAGGCATGTGTCCTCGACCTGAATCGAACCTGGGACCCTTCAGTCCGCAGGCCGATGCTCTGTCCACTGAGCCAAACCGGTTTCGGCCCAAATTTCTATTTAAAGCAACATAAATATAATGTGTTTGAAGGGCAGAATTTGGACCAGTTACTTATTGTACTGCATCAACTCTGTATAGACTCAGTTACTTTCAAAACAGTATCAAGTAACAAGGGCAATGAAAGCTGTTATTAGCGTGCATAGGCTCTCACTAGTGGGTGGCTGCATGCATTATACACTGTCCACTATCAGGGTATCTAAGCCCTCACACAATGAGTTTTAGTTTTTCTATACAACAATATTTAGGAGTTGTCTAATGTGTCCTTTCTAGTTTATGGAAAATTTCTGGTACCAAGATTCAGAGAACTGCATTTAGAATATGGAAGCTCTTCCACAGGACATATGATTTTGGAGGATACACTTAGGGGTGATTAGTGGAAATGACCTTCCACTCTAATCTTTCTTGGTATAGATTTGGGGTTCCCTCATCCTCACACTATGATAACATCTCCTTTTGGTCGAAGCAGAGAGGATAGTTTTACTGACTTCACATGTTCCACATGAAGTCAGGTCATAAATCTTCAGATCGGAGGGGCTATAGATATATCCCCTGAACTGTCAAAATAAACTCCTTTGTTATTATTTCTTGTAAAAAATTTGAATTTCAAATATATATTTTAAGTATATGTAGCAAAATAACTTTTCGATAGAGTTATCTCTTGGATATTTCAGAGTTTACTCATGTTTACATTTATCTTTTTAATGCCTTTCAGTAAAATTTTGTGAATTTTCACCAAATGTATTATACATTCGAATAGATTTATTGTCTAGGTAACTTTATAGTTTCTATGTCTCTTTTGGGTGGATTTTCTATTTTTATTTTATTTTCTATATTATTGTTGAAAGTTTCTAACATCTTAAAATGTAGTTGTAGTCTTATAAACCTGATAAATTTTACTTAACTACTTCTCTTGAGTTTTAATTGTTCACAATCATATCTCCTAGAATATCTACACATATAAAAGCCTAATATGCAAATGGTCTCTTAGGGAGTTTCACCAGGAGACATGGAATTTGATCACTCATTATGAAGTACACTGACCACCAGGGTGCAGCCAGGAATGAAGACCCCAACAGGCAGTCAGGGAAAAGAGGCCCTGGTCAGCAGCCAGCAGCCAATGAAAGGAGGTCCTGGCTGTCAGGTGACAGATGGAAGGATGGCCCTGATCAGCCCTGATTACCAGCCATGCCTAGGCGCCCGTGCATGAATTTTGTGCACTGGGCCTCTAGTGTATTATAATGTTTTATGTAGTGATTTTAACAGATATGCTTTTTTTCTGCACCCTTGAATGTAATGGAATGCACAAAGTTTCAAAATTAAAATTGCTTTTAATCTAATACCTTATGTTAGGTTAATAATTATCATGTCTAAACCCACTCTGATAAATTTTTACTGTAAATGTTTTAATTTTGTAAAATATATTTTGCATATATTAAGAGGATCACTTTAAAATTTTATTTATTAATGGCATACATTATATTATGCAATATTCTAGAATGAAACAATCTTGTACTTCTAGAATATGACTATTTTTTAAGGGTGTATTTTTGAAAGCGCTGCTAAATTAAATCTGCTAAATTAAATACAATTATATTTTTAGTTGGAACTTTTACTCTTTTGGATTTTGGTATCTTTGTGAAATAAGTTAGGGATCTTACTACATTTATTTTATTTTCAAGAATGAAATGGAAAATATTGATGAAGAGTTTGCATAAGATTGCGATTGCTGTTTCATGAAATTTATAAAGCATATGTCTAAAATGCTGTGCCTTTCATGTCTATATTTTCTGGAGAAGGTTAA
Source organism: Vespertilio murinus (assembly GCA_963924515.1). Classification (NCBI taxonomy): domain Eukaryota; kingdom Metazoa; phylum Chordata; class Mammalia; order Chiroptera; family Vespertilionidae; genus Vespertilio; species Vespertilio murinus. Next base: position 33,975,561 of record OZ004707.1, on the reverse strand, counting down.
GTTATTTACAAAGGACTAGTAAGCTGTGTGTGTGTGTGTGTGTGTGTGTGTGTGTGTGTGTGTGTGTGTGTGTTTAGAGAAACTTAACTGTAGTATATGAACTTTTCTAGTCACTTGCCCATTTAACTTAGACTTTAGATGGAAATGTGAATTAGAATAAAAATGTCTTTCATAGGATTTTAGTCTTTTCCCCCCCCTCAGGAGATAAGATTCTCCTTTTATTTTTGCTAATTTTTCCCTTCTTTGTCTATTTTACTGCATTTATTTAAAATAAGACTTCATTTTTTATGGTTTCTGAAAAATATTTTGCTTACATTCATTTTTTCATGTATTTTATTTCATGAATTCCATGTATTGATCATATTTTCCTTGAATTTACTGTAATTTTTTATTGTTCTTCAAGGTGTCAACTTAATTTTTTTCAATATATCTTATCCTATACAAAAAAAAAAAGCATTTAAGGCTATTTTTCACTCAAGTACAGCTAAAGTTTTATTTGACCACATTTTATATATATTGCTTTTGCTATAATTTGATTCTAAGTGTTTTGTAATTTTCATAAGGACACTATTCTTTGACTTATACATAATGAGAAACTGGTTTTTGTAATGTGTATTTCTCAATACTTGGGACGTTGAAATATTTTATATGTCTATTACCAAAGAGGTTATACATGCACTGGATAATTTTTTAAGTAATATAAGAGGTACTGTAAACATTTCTCCTCTTTCGTCCTGTCCAAGTAGCCCCAAACCCTTCCTGGATGCATTCACCATTTTTGGGTGTTATTCCAGTTATTTCTCTGCATTTTAAGCATTACATAAGTATTCTACTTTTTTTACACAAATAGAGACATGCCATGGGGTTTGATTTTTTATTTTAACTGTACATACCCTACCTAATAAAATAGTAATATGCAAATTAACCATCACTCCACTCAATCCACGCCCACCAGCCACACCCACCAGCCAATCAGAGTGATTATGCAAAGTAACTCTAACCAAAATGGCTGCAGCCACAGAGAGCAGTTGAGAGGCTTGGGTTTCCCAGCAATAGAAGCCAAAATTTCCACATACTCTGGCCAGCCTAGGCCTCCATTCAAGAATACAAAGTTTCAATTATAGAAGATACATAAAACTGAACAGAAATGGTGGGGCAGTGGAGTGAGCAGGGGGCTTGGCTCTGCTCCAGGCTACAAAGTTTCAATTTTGAAGGTCAATAAATTCCAGATACCAGGGCCTCCACTTGGGTCACCGGGGTGTGTGGCTGGCCTGCAAACCACCACAGGCCCTCACTCAGGTCACCCCATACCCCAAGGGAACCCCCACCCTGATATGGGACACCCTTCAGGGTAAACCAGCTGCCTCCCACCCGTGCTCCAGGCCTCTATCCGATCTAATAAAAATGTAATATGCAGATTGACCATCACTCCAACACACTAGATGGCTTCCCCAATGTGGTCAAAGAGCCTACCCTCATGTGGACACAAGATGGCCACCACAAGATGGCCAGCAGGGGAGGGCAGTTGGGAGGCACCAGGCCTGCAATGTCAAATTTGACATTATGAAATTTTCTGCAAAAATCCCTTAAAATGTGTATGAATTAAAAGTTATTACTGCTTTATTTGTTGTATTTTTCGTTTTGTTTTATACTTAGAAATGTGTTGTCCACCATATAATTTTAAAACCAAATCTCTTTATCATGCTTTGTGCATTTGTGTGTGTATACTTTCCCAGTTTTTTCAATCATTGATCCCTCTGGATTTATTTTAAAGGATGATCTGAAGTAAAATTCCAAATGATTATTGATTACTAAGCTTTTTCCAATTGTTGAAAAATGCATCTTTTTCATTGAAAAATTATCTTTAATTTTTTTTTTCTGAATACAGGCGTACACCCTTCTCCTCAAACCTTTAAACCTTCTATATTTTGGGCAACTATGTCTTTGCTCCCATGATCCTAAGTATTTCAAAACCAGTATCTCTTGACTTTCTATAAAGACAAGGAAAAACCTGGCCTCTAGACCTAAATCCCTGCTTATCTCCCTTGTTATGGGCAAAATAACTTTCATTCTTTCCTCACCAACCCAGAGAAAAACAGGTATGATTAATTACTTTATCAAATTCTTCTGTGAAAGATGGAACAGATAGAGCAATAAATTCAGGTGGAATAACTGTACCTAAATGCACTGACTCCTCACAAAGTTTTTTATCTTATAAATTATTGGTGTTGTAATTTGTTGTAAAGGAAGATTGCTTAAATTGTATGATGACATTTTAATCAAATATAATTGTGTAACCCTCTTCCAACCTTCTTTCTCTAATGAAGTCAGGCTATATTTTTTAACCTATGAATCACTGATCAAAATTTGAGGATCTTTAGGGAAGATTTTGTGGAGTTTACACATATGACTGGTGTTTAGTCACATTTCTACATCATTCAGAACTCCTGCAGTTACACCTGTTTTATTTAATGGAGTTTTATTTTTAATAAGATGTTACTGGGAAGAATTTTCTGTTGTTAAAAACTTTCAAGGCAGTAAAGTGCTCTATCATTTTCCTTGAATAAAGACTACAATTTGTATACATTTTAAAAATATTTAAAAATAATCATCAGATTAGGCTTTAGTCCATTTAGAAGCCATCTGTAAGTATTCTATAGTTCATTATATGGTCTTTCATCCATAATCTCATAATACCCCTATAAACCTCTTTAGTAGTTAAGAGTTCTCCAGAGACATGGAACTAATAGGATACAATATATATTTATTCTTAGTAATTGGCTCATGTAATTATGGAGGTAGATATATCCTGAGCCCTGTAGCCTGCAAACCTGAGACTCAGGAGAGCTGATGCTATAATTCCACTGAAAAGGCTGGCAGTCTTGAGACCCAGAAAAGCTAATGTTTTAGCTCAAGTTCAAAGGCAGGAAAAACTGATATCCCAGTTTGAAGGCACTCAGACAGAAGTTTCCTTTTATTCAAAAGAAGGGCAGATTTTGTTCTAGTCATATTTTCTCTACTAGGAGGGATGAGTCCCCTCGTAGTAGAGAACAAAATCTGTTTTACTCACTCTGTAGACTTAATGTTACTTTCATACAAAAACACCCTCACAGAGTAATGTTTGACCAAATATCTGGAGACGCTACTTAGTCAAGTTAATACATAAAATTCAACATAATAACCTCCATCAATGATCTGAACATACATATTTTGCATCTACAACTTCATACATGTAGAGACCAACTCTTTGAACCTATATATTTTGGGTAGCAATCACTCTGTGTGATCAGTAATAGCTTGAAAGAATCCTGAATGAACTAATAAATTAACATTAATAAAACTGTATATGTTAAATTAAGGATAATAAACATTTGGGCAATAATTTAAATTCCTTTTTAATAGAAAATATGAGTGACTTCTCTTGTTTGCAGATATATTAGGCCATGTTTTTAATTAATTGAACATTGATTTTAGAATAAACAAATTGGCTGACTTCCTTATGAAAGCTGGTCCTTGAATCCCTAAAATAATGAGTTAGTTAACCATAACTCAACTGATATAGTGTTGTTTAGAATATCTGTAAAATGCTTCTAATAAAATGTATGTACACACACACACACACACACACACACACACACTTACACACACACACACACACACACACATATATATATGTATATATATATATATATATATATTCAAATAAAACATTAAAATTTTATTACTTCAAATGTAAAAAAATCCAAATTTATGGTATTATTAGTACTTTAAATACTATATGCAGATTTGTCTTTTGTAACTTTCATAATTAATTTTTGTGAGTCTTTTGCTTTTTTCCCTAAATATAGGCTCCACAAGGTAAAATGGCTCATAATTAAAAAAGCATACTTCCTTTTAATGCCTGGATTGGAAATCCTTGGATCTCAAAAAGAAAAACGTAAGTGTAGCTTTAGGGAGACCTTTAGATGATTTGTCTACTGCCTGAACCTTGTTTCACTCTTCAGTTCTTTCTCTGTTATAAGACTTAAGACCAGTGGTGTTAGAAATGCAAACTGTGAAAGGTAATGTCTATGTGCAATCTACAATTTTCCCCCTAAAGCAATGAGAAGCAATGCAAAGTTTGACAAGGATTCTTAAGTTGTGCAAATGTATGTAGCCTAGTCTGCATTGGGGATTTGCTTTAGAAGGCTACCTCCTTCACTATAAACCTTTGTAGAGGTGTTGGGAAATCAGTTTGGTCTTTCTTACCTTTTCTTCTGCGAATAATAAAACTGTCTTCAGAGCCTTGATTCATAAGCAAATTCTCCTTAGAAAAACATTACTTGAATTTGAAATATTTGTGAAAATCATTGCTCTTTGGGACTTCTAGCTTCGGACCTCTTAATTGTCATAATTACCCTAAGGCCACAAAGGTACCTAATCATTGCCTAGACCGGCCATTTAGTGGCTCCCTTAATTCTCAAACAGTCTTTTTGTTTACAAAATGTATGCTTTTTTAATCCTGGATAAAAACCTCTAGGGTTGGGGTCTTCCTACATTGTTAATTCAATCCACAGCTGCTCCTCATCTGGTTTCCCAACAACTGCTCTCAAAGTACTTTTGCCATAAAAGACTCATGCCTGAGCTCAGCTTCCTGAGCCTAAGTGTCTGTATCTGAGTGTTGACATAATATTGTGTCCCTTTTATCCAGTTTTTTAATAGGAAGGGGAAGCTACCAGCATAATATGATGGCGCCACAAACTGTAATGAATTTATATTGGCACTTCTTAAAAACCAGGCGTTTAAATTACTTGCACTGTAGGTGAAACTAACAAGTTCAAGGAAACAGTTTTAGCCATATTGTTAATAATGTTTATTTTTAAAGGGAAAATGGGAGCAAGTGAGAATAGCTTGCAGAAAAAATACTATCATATATCCTGACCTAAAATTATAAATTAATTAAAATGTTTGGAAACCTCGTTCACTATTTTATTTCCAAATGACAAAAAAAGACAACAACACACAAACCTGTTAAGAAAAATAAGATTATTAGACATTTAATGGAAGAATAAAACCACATTTATCATCTAAGATAGAGTCTTAGGAGATTCTCAAAGTAAGGAAATTATATAAATACTAGAGGCATGGTGCACGAAATTTGTGCAGAGGTAGGGTTCCCACACCTGGCTGGCAATCAGAGCCGATCAGGATCTTCCAGCTGCCGGCCCAGGCCTTCCTTCCCCCGCTGCTGGCTGCTGGTCAGGGCCTTCCTTCATTCCGGACCACCTTTGGAAGTACGTGCAGGTCATAGTGAGTGATCAAAATTCTGGTTGAACTCCTGAGGGGACACTTTGCATTGTATATATATGATCTGCAGATATTTTATAGCCTAGGATACATGATTTTTGTATGTGCTACTTATTTATGTATATATTTTAGGCATAATTTTTTTTCTTTTTAAAGTTTATTTTTCAATTACAATTGCTATTCAATATTTTATTAGTCTCAGGTGTATGGCATAGTGTGAGACATTTGTATAATTTACAAAGTGATCCCCCCATCAGTCTAGTACCCACCTTGCATTATATCATAACTACCTAATCATTAATCCAATTACTACATTACTGACTATATTCCATTTGCTGTACTTTACATGGCTAGTGATTTTAAGGTGAGCACTTTAGGTGTGGGGCTGGTTGGAATTAGGCAGTGTTTATGTACAATAGTGTTGATTTTGTAGGCACATCAAAGGTGAATGCCTTGAAGCAAGTCTAAACGAGTAAACTTAGTCTGGTAAGTAAGCAGTTTAGTTGTTTCATGTCTTATATTCCAATAGCAAGTAATGACTGGAGCAAAACATAAGATACTTTTGCTTGATCTTCACATAAAAAGTGTACGAGAGTATGCCTTTATTGTTTAACTATAATTCAGGAATTATGCTGGTTTAAGTTCTTGGTCTTCAGTTGATCTAAAATACTGTCCTGTGTGTTTTTAGAGAGAAATATAAAACGATTTAAGGTAATTTTTCTCAGCTACCTACTAGCACCCAATTACATATTCATAGATGCAAGAAACTACCATAGTCAATATTTACTATAGCACTCCTGTTTTGAGAGGAACCATGAATGGGCTCTGGTAATGCATTGGAGCTTGGTTTTCTGAGTATCTTCTGAAGTATGCTGTTTGAATAATTGTGTGACTCCAACAGATGCATCACGTTTACTTTGAAAGGCATTCTGGAAAAAAAACAACCACAAAACTATTTCAGTTTCTTTTTACTTTTAATAAGGTGACGAGATCCTTATGTGTATCCTGATATTTGAATGTTTTCACAATCCATCTCTGATGGGTATTTGAACAATATGTCTAGGTCTATCCTACAGTCAGGTTATTGAAACAGTGAAGATAATTAACTTGTAAAGGTTATCCATTATGTCTTAGCCAAAAAATCCTTAGAGAAAGACTCGGGAAAATTGTATGCCTTTGCTTTTGCTCAATATTTAACTTCAGGGACATTTTTCTTATTGGCATATTCTTGAAAAGGAAACACCATGCTTGACATAAAATAATAATTCCTTCTATGTAGAAGGGCCTTTGAATACCACAGAAAAAATTCATATGCCAAATCTCATTTTGCTGATGCAAGAAACTCTTATGGTAGATGGGGGGCAATTTTTCAAGAGTAAGGTGCAGACATGTGCAAGGTCATTCCTCTAGGAAGTGAACGAGTTGTAAGTGCAAAACAGTCTTCTGACAATTCGTTTAGCGCTCTCTCAATTATACTGTGCTGCTTCAAAAATGTATGAGTCTGCCTGAAAAACCTGGGCATAATGAGGACATTTTTCTTTATAACGGTAATTATCTTCATATCTGCAATGCCTTCTGAGACAATCTGGACCAGTTTGGATTTGAACAAACAGAGTTAAATTTATTTCTAGTCATCCAACTCTCTTCAGCCAAGGCTCTGTGGGATGGGTGGATAAGAAAGAGATTTGGCCAAAGGCCCCATTGTGCCGTGCATTTAAATGTGGTTCTTCAGGAGGGATGAAGATGAATATCTTCATTTAAGAATACCTGAGATAAAAATTAATTTAGTTTTAAAAATTTCAATGTAGCACAGCTATGCTTTTATAAAATCCAATAAAATTGTTAGAATTTAAAAAAAAGGTGGAGGAAGCATACAGCACACAAATCCACATTTTTAAATTAAAGCATTGGCTATACATAGTATTACCAAAGTTATTTAAAGCTTTCAAATTTTTATACACACACTTTCTGTATGTATCTCATCATGGATCTAACAGAATAGCATTCGTCCAGACCACACTTTGAGAAGAACTGCTTTAAATATGGCCTAGCAGTACAAATGCTAATGTATTTGAAGATACTAAGATCTTATATATATATATATATTATCGATTTTTTTACAAAGAGGAAGAGAGAGGGATAGAGAGTTAGAAACATTGATGAGAGAATCATCAATCAGCTGCCTCTTGCACACCCCCTACTGGGGATGTACCTGCAACCAATCGAACCTGGGATCTTTCAGTCCCAAGGCTGACGCTCTATCCACTGAGCCAAACCGGTTTCGGCTGATGCTAAGATCTTTACCCAACTCAGAATTCTACAGGGAGAGGAAAAATCCTCCTTGTTGAGCCATGACTATTAGCTGGTGAGTCTCTAACAAAGACATCCTTCTCTTTGCATTTTATTCCAGTCTCTTCTAGCACTTATTATATTTTAATTTCAATTTATATTATTTTATGCTTAATTTTTGTTTGTTTCTAAAATGTAAGCTCTTTTAAAAGAAAATCTATATCTAACTTACATGTATACCCTTGAGAACCCAGCCCAGCAACTTGCCTGTAGGAAATCAATACATATATTCTGAATCAATGAATTTACCCATCTTCATAAATATAATAATCTTATACAAAACAAATTATCATCTAAATCAAATTACTGATAATCAGGTACAGCCAGCTTATCCTTCAATTGTAGAAGGCTCAAAGTCCTGCTAGAGATAAAACTATCAGTTAGTACTGAGGGTATTACGTGTTGAATGATGTCCCCCTAAAAGACATGTTGATTTTTAACCATAGACCTAAAGATATGACTTTATTTGGAAATAGTCTTTATAGATATACTTAGTTAAGAGGAGGTCATTCAAGTGGACCCTAATGTAATATGTCTGAAATCCTTACAGGAAGAGACGATACATGTAAGAAAGAGGCCATATGAAGACATAGACAGAGATTGGAGTTATGTAGCTACTAGCAATAATAAAACAAAGCAAGCAAGCAAGCAAACAAGGAAAAAAGCACCTACCCTAAGCTTCCAGAGACAAATCAGGGTCCTAGGAAGAGGGTTTTGAGGGGCCATGGCCCTGCCAATGCTTTGATTTTGTACTGGCTTCCAGAATTGAGATAAGTTTGTTGAACTTTACTACACTAGGCTAGGAAAACAATATATCAGGGAAATCTAAAATAATTAGAACAGTGCATTTCAAATAGAACTTCCCCAACGCCTAGAAAACAGAAAGTCTTGGAAATTCAGTCCTTGGCCTGAGGTTTGGGACCAGGGCTCACCGATTCTGTGACTACAAAGAAGATGCATATACCTTACCTTGCAAGTGTCCCATTGTAAAAGCCAGACAAACTGCTTTAGACTCAGAGAAGAAAACACTGGGTTGGGGTGTGGCTTTCCTCCCAGCGCCGGGCACGACAGGTGTCCCTTTCTGTAGGCATGAAGAAAGGCATAATCTCCCGTATTAACACTATAGCTGTGCCAGCAGGTCTTCTGCCAGTGTGCATTCACTTTTTCCTGACCGTCACTATTTCCTGGAAGAATGGTCGCATATTTGTAAAGAGCCATGTCATTGTCAATTTTTTTACTCTAACTGTAATTTCTCTCTAATAATTGCTTGTTCCTGGCATCCTTTAAAAATTAAGAACTGATTATTTTACAGGATTGGAATTGAAATGCCTATAAAATAATACAGAAATATGAAACTGGATCCAAAGAGCATATAATTTATTGACATTTTAAGACATAGATCAATCCTGTGTTGATTCGAACTGTTCACAAACTTGTTAGGTGTGTTTTAGCAGTAATACATTGAGTGGAGAATGATGTACTTTAAAATACATAGAGTCAAGCATGTGATCACTAGTATGCGTCCATAAAGTGCACCATACCGCTTATACAATTTAGAAATTCAAATATGTAAAGCTGGTACTACATTAATATTAATTCTCAAGTCTAGATTATTTAACCATAACTTGTTAAAAAGAGCTTCAATTCAATAATAAAAAATTAAAAAAAAAAAACTTGGAGAAAATATGAAAAAAAAACTCAAGTGGAAATAAAAACAGGTAGAGATGGATGAGCATATTCAATACGAGGTAATACAACAAAAGCACTCTGTTAAAATATCAACTTCCCTTATAAGTGAAAACTAGGTCTTAAAATTGAACTTGAGCCAAAACCGGTTTGGCTCAGTGGATAGAGCGTCAGCCTGTGGACTGAAAGGTCCCAAGTTTGATTCCAGTCAAGGGCATGTACCTTGGTTGTGGGCACATACCCAGTAGGGGGTGTGCAGGAGGCAGCTGATTGATGATTCTTTCATCATTATCAATGTTTCTAACTCTCTATCCGTCTCTCTTCCTCTCTGTAAAAAAATCAATAAAATGTATTAAAAATAAAATATATTAAAAAATTGAACTTGAGTATAACTTTTAAATGCTATTATGCCTGTAAAAGGAAAATCAGTTATCTGCAATATTTTTTAAGATTGAGGATATAGTGGGGGAGGATGGGGGTAAGGAGGAGAGATCAACCAAAGAACTTGTATACATGCATATAAGTCTAACCAAAGGACACAGACAACAGGGGCGTGAGGGCATGAGTGGGGAAGATGAGAGTTATTGGGGAGATAAGGACACATATGTAATACCTTAATCAACAAGGAAATTTTAAGAAAAGTAACCATAAATAAGATTGAGGATATATTCAGAAATAGGTTGTCAAGGAACCATGCATGGCTTTGCAAAGGTGTCCTCCACCTTAGCTGCCCACCGACCCCCCGTGGTGACAGCTGAGGAGCAGAGCTGCAGTGGCTGTAAGCAGTCAGGAACACGATCAGTGATGATGCTGTCAACACTGCACTGGCTCAGAAGACTCAGCAATTCTAGGAAAAGATTTCAGTCTGCAAAACCAAGTGACTGAAAGCAAAAAGAATGGTAAATAGGGACACTCTTTTGGAGTAAAACTGAAAAGTGAAGCATAAGCTTCTTTAATCATGTGATTTTCACCTCTTTTTAGAAAGCATTGCAATTAGAAAACTCAATCACTCCAGCATATTCCGAATATGAGAAAATACCCAAGCAAATGAAGACGTGGCAACCGAAAGCAAATAAAACATGATATACACTAACTTATCTAATATTTGTCATGGGGCAGGTGGTTTTCTATGTGTGCTATATGTACTATTATTAAATTATTTAATTTTCAACATACCTCATAGGTTGGCACCCTTTTAGAAATGAAGACACTAAGGCACAAAGGTGTTAATTTGCTTGGCAAGATGTCACAGCTGGTAGGAGTTAGCGGTTGAGTACAGATTTGGGCTGCCTTTCTCAAGGTCAGTGGCCACTCCTCGTCATTAAATAATACTGACACTCTAGGACATGCATAGTTTTAGGTTGTAGCCTTTCCACAGCTGTTGTATGTTTATATCAAATGTTTCAATTTGCTTCTCAATCTGTTTTGTTTTTAAATAAAGTGGTTCAATTTGTTTCTTAACCAATTCTATTTTTGTATAAAGCGTTTCAATTTGCTACTCACAGAGTTGCTTTAAAGATTTCATTGTAATTTCACTTAAACATGGAAAGCTAGAAATGCATGTCTATATGATAGGGAACAAATTGAGAAGTAGGTAAACATATTAACAGTTGTAATAATAATGCCCTTAACCACTTTATGCTTTAGAATTTTTTTTTCTTATTTTAAAGCAGAAAAACGGGATACCTCCAGTTAACAACAACAACAACAACAACAACAACACACACACACACACACACACACACACACACACACACACACAGGGGTTCCAGTTAACAACATACTGTGTGTGTTCAATGCAGTGATACTACTTTTCATGACTCATGACTCATGCACTAGCTTCAAAATCAACTCCAGAGGGCAACTGCAAAAATGTTCTGATCAAGAAAAACATGCTAAAGTAAGTCTATAGCTTTCTAGTGTGACAATGCTTGTTTCAAAAGCAAATAGAGATTATGCTTGTTCAGATACTAGATTTATTATTTAGAGTACAGTCTAAGTGGTCTTTTTATTCATTAACTTGAATCTATCAATCTATTTTTGAAAGCCAAAGATAAGTACTACACATGTAGAAATATTGATTTTAGAGGTAATTGCTATTACCGGACACTCCAGTTAAATTTCATTGATTAAATGAAGGCAAATGTGAGTTCAAATGTAAGATCCAAGGCGACAGTGTAGAGTATACCCTTTACACGTTAATAGTCCAGGAAGCTTGCATATTGACCTCACACACAACATGTTTCCCCGAAAATCAAACATCCTCTGAAAATAAGACCTACTTCATGGAAACATAATACATCCCCTGAAAATAAGACCTAGCACATCTTTGGGAGCAAAAATTAATATAAAACACTGTCTTATTTTTGGGGAAACAGGGTATATATACGTGTGTGTGTGTGTATAAATTATATATATATATATATATATATATATATATATATATATATGTATATATATATGTGTGTGTGTGTGTGTGTGTATAAGTTATACATATTAATGTGTTTTGGAATTACTTTATTTGATTTGGCCATTAGTGCAAGAAAAAGTTAGGTTGAATTATTTATCTTGCTTTTGATACTTAAGGATATTTTTACCTCATTGCAGCTTGTTTTATAATTATGTAAAACATCTGCCTGTTCCTAAAGTTAAAAGTAAAGGCATATCATATTCAGAGAAGCAACACTGTCATCTGAGCACACTACTTTCCTCTTGAGCAACCATTTCTATTGATTATTACTTTTTCTTACCTGGTGGTGGGATGAGGCATGAGGGCAAAGATTGTGCAAGCTTTCATGTTTGTTTTGTTGTTTTGTTTTGTTTTGTTTCCCAGGATTCTAAATTTGTCCTCCAGGTTAGTGTTTGCATTTTCATGAGGCTCCTGGCTCCCATTCTTCCTTCCACCTTCTTCCAGGTGGGGAGGAAGGGATGTGTATATCAAGCACTAAGGCTACATTAATAAAATAAATAGGAGAGGAAAAAAGTCTTCATAGAAATTACATTATAATAAGTGAGGCAGAATTTAATTAAATAAATAAATCAATTGAGGGAAAAGGGTGGTCAAGAAATGTGGGGTATCGGTACCTTAGAGAAAAGTATGCATCAATGACATTCTTTAAAATAGCCTGTACATGGTAAAAATGAAAAGCAAAAGATCTTAGTGGGTTTATTATGTCTTTTTAAATGTCTTTTATTGAGTTGTAGAGAGAAAGGAAGGGAGAGGGATAGAGAGATAGAAACATTGATGAGAGAGAAACATCATCCATCACCTGCCTCCTTTCAGCTCTGCAGAAACAATCAGAGTAATTAGCAGCAGAAAAAATTTATAAGACCTCAAGTTGCTAGAAAATCATGTACCACGAAGTGAAGAGATGACATCGAAATATTCAGACTCAGAGAGAAAATGAACCTCTTTTATTAAATATTCACACTGTAATGTTACCTCTTTGCTTTTTAGAATGTACTTTATTTTTCAAATATTAATTGAGCATAGTGGCTTGGGTCAATTTCTGAGTTCTCTGTTCTGTTCCATTTGATCTATTCAGCTAAATTATCATAACAATGTTTCTACTTTAGAGTCCTTCAAGTATTTTAGTGAATAAAGTCACTAAAATTTTATATGCTTGTAAAATACAGTGTATAAAGTTATTTAGTAATCACTCATTATTTTAAAATCTTTTCCACAGAAATGGTACAGCATCTGCTACATATTTATGCAAGAAGAAAAATTCTTCTAATGCCCTTATCTTTAAACAGCTGTTTAGCAAATAAGATGAATTATTTAGCTATAGATTTAAATTTTTAAAAAGAAAAAAATTGGTCAGGATAGTTAATAAAGAAGATATTCAATGAATGTTGGATAAAAAGGTTTACTAATAGCTCAAGTTATATAACAATTAAGCCCTCACATTTATTTATCTCTCTGTTAGGCATGTCTTTCACATTTTATTACACAAATATTTCTCTGGTTTTATATCAGCAAACTCAAACCCATTCCTTTTTTGTTTCACCAAATTGTCTTCTATCCTGTTGCAGATTAGGGCTATCTGCATTTGAAATGGCAATGGATTGATAAATAATAATTTAGCTCAAATGTTCCACTCATTGCTCCTCTCTGTTTTCTTTGTAGCACCTAATACATAAAATCTTGTATTGTATAAGGGTGTGATCACATCATGTATTTTAGCAGATTCATTAAATTAGATAATATATATTTAATGTTGAGTATTTCAAGTAACCACAGTGGTGTTAAAGACTCAGAATGTAGATAAATAAAAGCACTTTCTATTCAGAATTTGCATTCCAAAGTTTACCAGAGAGAAAACACAGAAGTAAAGGAATACACAGAAGATTATTTGAGTCAATGAAAAATGCTATGAAGACAATAAACCAGATGGTTTGAAAATTGAAAATATAGTTTGCTAATTTAATAATGTAAGGGGATTTTTCTTTATTAATTAAGGTATTACATATGTGTCTTTATCTCCCCTCCCACTCATGCCCTCACCCCCACCCAGTGTCCATTGGTTATGCTTATATGAATGCATACAATTCCTTTGTTGATCTCTCCACCTTAACACCACTCTCCCCTACTTTCCCTCTGAGGTTTGTGAGTCTGATCCATGCTTCTCAGTTTCTAGATTTGTTTTTGTTCATTAGTTTATGTTGTTAATTATATCCCAAAAGTGAGTAAGATCATGTAATATTTATCTTTCTCTGACTGGCTTATTTTGCTTAGTATAATGCTCTCCAGTTCCATCTATGCTGTTGCAAATGATAAGTATTCCTTCTTTTTTTTTTAAATTTTATTTTATTAAGGTATTTTCTGTGTACATAGTTTACCATTCCCCCCCCCACCTCCCATTTATGCCCTCCCTCCCCAGAGTTCTGTGTTCATTGGTTGTACTTATGTTCATGCATACCAGTCCCTCGGTTGTTCTCCTATCTCCCCCCAGGTCTCCTTCCCCTCCCCGCTGTCATTTGGCAATCTGCTTGTTTTATGGTGACTATCTCAGGACCTTATGAATAGAGTCCGCTCCTCCTCTGGTTTTCACTGCCCCTTCCCCTGGGTCCCACTGCTTCCCCTGGGACACACGGCTCGCCCGGGGCACACTGCACCCTGGGACACTCGGCTCACCCGAGGCACTCGGCCCCCTGGGACACTCGGCTCACCCGGGGCACTTGGCCCCCTGGGACACTCGGCTCACCCGGGGCACTCGGCCCCATGGGACACTCGGCTCACCCGGGGCACTCGGCCCCATGGGACACTCGGCTGACCCGGGGCACTTGGCCCAATGGGACACTCGGCTCACCCAGGGCACTCGGCCCCATGGGACTCACGGCTCACCCGGGGCACTCGGCCCCCTGGGACACTCGGCTCACCCGGGGCACTCGGCCCCCTAGGACACTCGGCTCACCCGGGGCACTCGGCCCAATGGGACACTCGGCTCACCCAGGGCACTCGGCCCCATGAGACACTCGGCTCACCCGGGGCACTTGGCCCCCTGGGACACTTGGCTCACCCGGGGCACTCGGCCCCATGGGACACTCGTCTGACCCGGGGCACTCGGCCCCATGGGACACTCGGCTCACCCGGGGCACTCGGACCCGTGGGACACTCGGCTCACCCGGGGCACTCGGACCCGTGGGACACTCGGCTCACCCGGGGCACTTGGCCCACTGGGACACACGGCTCACCCGGGACACCCTTCCCATTTGGGGGGGTACAGCTTACCTGGGGCACATGGCCCCCTGGGACACTCGGCTCACCCGGGGCACTCGGCCCCCTGGGACACTCGGCTCACCCGGGGCACTCGGCCCCATGGGACACTCGGCTCACCCGGGGCACACGGCCCCTCTAGGGTGTTGGGGTCGCATATTGGAGGCACCGCACTAGCTTCTTGCTAGCATGGCGGGCAGGCTGGGACAGCTGCAGTTGGGCTGAGATGGTTGCAGGCGGGGGGACCACCTTCAAAGGTGTCTCGTTCGGCGTGGGGGCGGAGCAGCTGCCGACATGGAGGCTAAGTTCTGAGGTCGCCCACTCCCTGAGCCCAAGGCGTGGTGAGCTCTGTTCTTGGTGGATTTCCTTTATTCTCGGCGGCAGTGGCGGGTGGCGGTGCCAGGTGCAATATTGACGGTCGCTCCTGTGGTTCAATTACCACTGTAGTTTTAAAGTTCACATGGCAGTGGTGGTGAGAGCTTCGGCTTGGCCATGTGGCATCGGAGGATGGGCTCGCCTGGGTGGGCAATGGAAGGCACCGTGCCATTTCCTCACCAGCGGGCTCCTTTTCCCTCCCAGCATGGTGGGTGTGCTGGGAAGATTGTGGGCGGGCTGTGATGGCTGCATGGGGAGAGTCCACCCTCAATGGTGTCCTCTTTGTTGCGGTTGTGGAGCTGCTGTGGATGCAGAGGCTAATTTCTGAAGCCACACTCTCTATGAGCCCGGTGCGTAGTGAGCTCTGATTTTGGTGGATTCCCATTCTTGGGGGCGGCGGTGGGTGCAGCAGCGATAGTAGCTCCTGTGGGTCAATTTCCCCTGTAGTTTTAAAATCCGCATGGTGGTAGTGTCTGATGCTTTGGCCTGGCCATGTGGCAGCGGAGAGAGGATTCTCCGGGTCTGCCAATGGAAGGCGCAGCGCCAGCACAGAGCGCGCGAAGGCCTGGCAGAGCAGGCCGCGGGCGGTGATGGAGAGTCCCCGCGATGTCTTAGTCTTTCAGACTTAGTGGAACGCTTCCCCTGAGCCAGGACAAGCAGTACCACCCCAAATATTGGCCAGCTCAGTGCTGCCCCTCTACAGGTGACAGTAGGGGCATCCTCACCTTGGTAGGCCTTTGCTCTTGGAGGTCTTAACCAGTGGAAGGCAGCACGGTACAGAACTGCCCCACCTTCTCAGTCCTCCGCGTCCTTCTTTTTTTTTACCACAGTGTAGTATTGCATTGTGTAGATGTACCACAGGTTTTTAATCCACTCATCTGCTGATGGGCACTTAGGCAGTTTCCAAATCTTAGCTATGGTACATTGTGCTGCTATGAACATAGGGGTGCATATATCCTTTTTGATTGGTGTTTCTTGTTTCTTGGTGAGGATGAGGGGAAAAAGGATCCCTTGTGCACTGTTGGGTGGGAATGCAGACTGGTGCAGCCACTATAGAGAACAGTATGGAGTGACCTGAAAAAACTAAAAATGTAAGGAAAATTTTTATCTGAGGGGCAAATGTTGAAGATTCTTAAAACCTTGAGTTCAAGGACTCCACCTTTTTTCTTAGTTATCTCCGTGAAATTTTAGCTGAGACCCACCTGTGTTCATGCCACAGTTTCCTGGAATAAATCTGCAGTTGGAAGCTCAGAACTGTGAAGGAATACTCAAAACAAGAAGAGATAGTTTTCTTATAGAGAATAGAGAGGAACAAAGAAGATTTGCATAGCTATTTTTAAATCATCCAAAGAATCACTTTGAGAATGGCTGTATTGCTTTAATATGTAAAGCCAAAAGACAACTTATAGAAAAGAGGGTTCCATATTTGCTTTGGGAAGAACCATAGACACCATCTAGCACTGGGCTGGTGCTGTCGCCCTGGGCAGGGGGGCAGGGGTCCCTCCCACAGCTGCTCTCACAGACACTCCCAATCTCTGCTTGAACAGTTGAGTCAGCTCTGTCACTAAACACCTAACATAGCTGTGATGTTGAACTAGGTAACAGACTTATCCTTGTCTACTGTGCCTCTCCTGGCAACCACCCATACTGGCCTCTCCCTTCCCTCCAGCATCTTTGGTCTTTAGCTGAAAATGGCATTTAAAATGATGGCTTGGGCCATTTTGGTGAGTTACTTAGTTTTCCTAGGTCACCCCCAAGTATACAGGAGGAATACATGCTATTAAACTTTTATTTGTTTTTCTCCTATTAAAATGTCTTTTAATACAGGGGTCTCTGCCAAGAACCTAAAGAGTAGTGGGAAAGTGATTTTTCCTCTCCTACAGGATCCTTCCCCTTGAAATGGGAAGACTAGGGGCTTTCCATGTAAGACTGAGTTGTCCATTTTAATAAAGTAGGGGACAGGTATCTTAGTTAATCACTAACTAGATGAAACTGCGAAACCCCCTTATATATCTGGATTCATAAAACAATAAAATGAGGGCAATAATTCTTATCTCAGATTGTTGCAAGTTTTACATGGAAAGGAGACATTGCAGGCCGTTGAAATGCTAGCACATAATTACTGTTCCACGAACATTTTGTTCCTTTTATCTGGATACAAACAAAATGGTCCTTGAGAAGTAAACATCTGATACCATGTTTTTAATATTTTATTTTGGGGAAGTTATTCTACATCTCCACCGAATTCTTTGTATATAGTGTTGATAAAATTGCCTATTTAAGATTTTCAGTATCTGATAAGTTGGTCAATGTAAAAGAATTTACAATCTATAAATATGTCATAAAAACTAACCTTGCCAAATGGAAGGATACATAAAGAGATGGATTTTCTTTATAAAAATGTAATTTGATGAGGATTGCAATATTCATTTCCTTTCTTATTTATTGATTTATCTGTTCACTCATTTTTCATTTATTTATTCTCTTAGAAGAATCTGTTGACATTTACTATGGACCAGAGTTTACATTCATGTCTTATTAATAATTAAGTATTTTGATATTATACTACTAATGTAAATGCTTTATGTTTTTGTTGATAGAGCAGAATTTTAATTGACTGTTTTTTTCAACTGTCATATTGTTTATGGTACATTTTTAAAAAAACTCCAACAGTGGAATTCAAATGGACTACCATAATTTCTCATATTATTAAGAGAACTTAATTTGATATTTGATCTTGGAATGTTGTCTTTTATAACACAATTCTGAATGAGTCATGATTGCAAGATACATATGAAAGATGTGAAAAATCAAACCTGTTTCTGTTTTTAAGTTTATTTTATATTGATTTTGGGTATATAGCTTTATGGTTAGGCAATCATATACTTTACATAGTGTTCCCCTCAAAATTTCCATCAGACCATGTCATTGAAATATTATTAACTGTACTTCCTATGTTTTACTTACTTCCCTGTAACTATTTTGTAACTACAAATATGCACTTCTTAGGCTCATAGCCTTTCCACCCAATCCCCCAGCTGTCCTGCGCAACCACCAGTTCTCTGTCTGTATCTATGAGTTTGTTTCATTTTTATTTGTTTGTTTTGTTATTTAAATTTCACATATAAGTAAAACCATATGTTATTTTTTCATTGATTGACTTATTTTAATGCTATTTCTCTGCTTTGATTATGTATAGCAGAGGATTAGCAGCAAAATTTTATTTTATTTATTATTTTAAAATATATTTTATTGATATTTTACAGAGAGGAAGGGAGAGAGATAGAGAGCCAGAAACGTTGATGAGAGAGAAACATCGACCACCTGCCTCTTGCACACCCCCTACCTGGGATGTGCCCGCAACCAATGTACATTCCCTTGACCGGAATCAAACCCGGGACCTTTTTACAAACTAGATCTTTATTTAAAGTTCACTTATGGCTTAAATTAATTTCATAGGCTTTTTTTGCACCACATTTTATAAATGAAACTTATTACTATTAGGGCTATCTTGTTTAGAAGACATTACTTAATTCCCATATTTAATAATGCATTCAATTCAAAGGCGATTACAATACTTCCCTACATTATTTTTTTCAATGTATGAAATAAACTGTTTTTGATGTTTGATAATAATATTAATGGACTTTTACAATTATGTCATGATAAAAGTTTACTGCTATTTGTTCTTAAGAATTAAGATAAGGTAATAGAAAAATGGCTGGTATAAAACTATAATGACAAATTAAAATTTTATCATATAAGCACTTGATATTCATATTTTTAAACCTAGGAGTTTAAAGGCAAAATAACAGACATTTGAAAAAACAAATGGACAAAAATGCTCCTTTCCAAAGGAAAATGTTCTACCATAAATCCATTGGAAATTGTGGCATTATGATTATTAATATCACTCAATGTCTCAATTTATTTATTATTATAAACTTTAAATACTAAAATAATGTCAAACATATTTTGAATAAATATAAAATCATCTATATAAAAGTACTCAATTATATGTATATATATTCATGAACTTTCTTATTCTTGAACCTAATAGTGAATAGCAAGACTATGTAAATTATAACAGTATAATATTAAATTCAATTTTGCCAAAACAGTTTTATTAAATATATTTTAAACATTAATGGAGGCTTTTAATGAATTATTCAGAAAGTTGACAAATCAACCAAGTAAACATTGCATTTTATTTTCTTATGTGATATTAATAATAAAACAGAATTGGCAAATACACTGAGGTATTAAGTTTTCTTGTGAATAAAACTTTAGAAATTTAAAAATCAAAATAAATGAATTTACCTTAGGGTACAATGGTAAAGTACTTAAAATGCTTTTATCAAATAGTAATTTAGATTTAGCTTCCTTGCAAAAAAGGAAAATAAATGTTAGTTTACTAGGTCTTTTCTTAGTGTGCACTCAGTTCTTTTGACAATACAACCAAGAAGACTCTGGGAACCATTAGCATATGCATGTTTGATGAAGGGTGAGATAACACACAGGAAATTAAAGCCTGCAATTTTCATAACTTGTAAAATCAACAATATTTTTTTACCTAAGGTCATGTCAGGCCAATCTATGGGGAATGAAAAGAACAAGCCAGGGTTAGCAGAAATTCTCTAAGTAGAAGGCTGATGGAGACTAATTTTTGAGGAAGATAAATGGACCAAAGAAAATAAATAAATAGATAAATAAATAAATAACCATCAAAGATTAAGATCTATGGTTTAGAAATAGTAATTTTCGCTTAAGGGTCCTTTTACTATGATCCTTTATCCAACGTGTTTAGCTTAATTATTATCGCGTGTTCGTAGGTCAGCAATTACACTTGGGTATATTTGAACTTAATATCAATAATGACACCCTAATGATAATACATAGCATTAAAATAAGCAAGAGACATCAGGACCAAAATTGGCTCTTCCAATGTAATATTGATATTGCATACCATTGGCAACTAATGATAATTAAGACTAAAGCTGAAACCGGTTTGGCTCAGTGGTAGAGCGTTGGTCTGTGGAATAAAGGGTCCCGGGTTCGATTCCGGTCAAGGGCATGTACATTGGTTGCGGGCAAATCCCCAGTAGGGGGTGAGCAAGAGGCAGCTGGTCGATGTTTCTCTCTCATTGACATTTCTAGCTCTCTATCTCTCTCTCTTCCTCTCTGTTAAATATCAACACAATATATTTAAGAAAAAAAAAGACTACATTGTAGTATGACAGTGTGAGTATTATGATGTTACAGTATCATTCTTAATTTATTTTTTTTGTGTGTGGTGCTAGCTATTCAGAAAGACTTGCTTGGGTTATCTTGTCTCAGATCATACAGCTGGAGAAGCATGACAACACTCTCCATTAACAATAAAACTGTTTTCTTATTACCAGAAGCAAATCATACATGCAATTAAGGTCCAGAGTTTACTTTCTCACCAGGTCACATTTCAGACTTGGTGAGTAAGATGGACATCTGGCTGTCCACTTATTATGCAGTCCTTCTTTCTCTTTCCTTATCTATCCCTTTCTTCTCCCCCAGGTCTTTCCACGTGTCCTGCGTGGCAATCATTATTTTAACTACTCTAGGGTGCCAAAGGCAGGTCCTCACATATGATGGTGCCTTGAGGTTTTGTGTTTACAAGAGGAATCTCAGTTCTCAGAATCTTGAGCACCTGTAACGCAATTGCATCTTTCTCTTGCCAGTAATGAGTGCTTTCATAGCAATATACAGATCATATGTCATAGAAATGTATACTTCAAACCTAAATGATCCTATTAACAACTGTCTCTCTAATTGATTTAAACGTGTGTGTTTTTTTTAAATGGTTGTCTACTACTCTTGATCCACATAAACTTGGTTTTCTTTTTCATTAAGATCAATTGTCTCTATACAATTTCCCTAAGGGCTATTTTATATAACATGATCCCAAATGCATCAGCTCACTTTCCAAGGTCCATAGCACTTTAAGGCCAAATTTAACCAACACATAAAGATTAACAGGAGGCCTGGAATTGCGCTTTTATGTGCCACCTTGCTTCTATCTACATGCTTCTCACTCTGGCTTGTTAACCTAATTTTCTGAGGTACTCACCATAATTTGAGGGCAGGGAGCTTTTACTAGGTATTACCAAAGACACTACGCATCTTTCAATAGAACAGTGAATACGAATTATGGAATCAAATAACATTGGATAGGCAATGGCAGTTATGTCAATAATAGCAGATGCCATGAATGTCTTATACACAGGCGAGAATGGGATGGAAAAGTGGAATAACATTTTCATGTTTTTATAAAATTTGGCCTTGTATCTCTCAAGCTTTAACACAGACAGAAATCTTTCAATATTAACAGTCATCAGCAGCTTTATAAGTTGATTTAACATAAACTTGCAAATTCACAGGAAACAGATTAGCCATCATAGAATTACAAAGAGTCTTTCCTTGAAATTGTTATAGTTTGTTTGTTTGTTTGTTTGTTTTTTGTGTGTGTATTAGGGTATAAGATATTCTGCAAATGGTTACAATAAAATAAAAATAAATAGAATTAAATCAAAACTGTCTATATGGCCCGAGAGCAAAATGTCCTTCTGGATCTCTCTTTAGAATCTTACCTTTATGTTATGACAGTGAATTTTAGGATATTTTAGTGCTCTAACTAAAATGTTCAATGTATAACAGGTAACCTATTATTCTTAATTTTGTGTATAAGTTTATATTAATGATGCTACTTGAGTAAAGAATTTAGAAGATATGGTGTGGATTTGGCTACTCATAGAATCTATCAAATTGATGAAAAATGTTTTCAGATCATACAGTGATTAATATAATTGAAAGGAACCAAGATCTAGGGGAATAGCATCATCCTGGGACACTTCAGTAAAAAGTACATATTGATTCAGCACTTTGTTACACCTGTCAGTACATAGCAAGGTTAAAACCCCCCTCTGGTTTCCCCACTGCAAATCCTGACTTTGTATGAGCTATTTAAACTTTCTATACTATTGTTTTCTAACTGATAAAATGGGAGGAATACTATTTGATATGTTTTAGCTAATTTATGCTTTGAATAATATAAAAATAACTATATATGCAAAAGAGATGACAATTAATCTAAACTTACATATTTTGTTTATTTTTATATGCAGTTATTTGTAATTAAATAATACAGATAAGAAAAGCCATTTTGTGATCATTTCTAAGTGACTTGTTACTTACAAATTTCTTTATTCAGTTTTTAGGAAATCTTATTTTCAGATAGATATGACATTGACAAAATTAAGGGTTTTCAAGGACATTATAGCAAGATTTTTTAAAACTCTATAACTTTTGGAGACAAACTCCAAATTCATTACTGAAAGAGTAAACTTTATGTATGACATTAAAGCATTAAAATCTTCATAATACTTCAAGGTATATTAATATTAAGTTTAGCTATCTCTAATTCAAAAATTTTTAAACAATTTGAAGCAGGTATATTTACTTCATACAATAACCTTTAAAATCAAGTGAAAATTGACAGGTAATAGCATTAACCCATTGCAAAGTGGTTCAAACAAATCAAATTTTCATAAGAAAAAATATAAAATAAAATTATTTTTCTTTTCACGGCAATGCATTTATAGTGATAGTATTGAGGTCGCTTAAACTAACAGTAGCTAAGAGAAAGGTAACAGATTACAATTCTTTAAACTAACAGGAAAAGATGGCATTGCATTTTATACTAGGAATTCTTAGCTAAAGTTCACTTTGAAGGTAATGGAGGATAAACTAATTTCCCATCAAGGATTGACTATGTGAAATCATAACATGTAAAAGTACCAATTTTAAATTTACTGGAGCACAACCATGGAGTGTAATTTCAAATCTTATCGCAATAGAGATCAGGAAAGAGAGAGAGAGCAAAGCAAGAGTAGGGTGATAGAAGGCTCTATAAATAGGATAGGACGTGCGAAAATTCCACCCTGCTTGACATTGAAATGATGCCTCTTTATTAATTTTCAGCCCCATGATTTTGGCAAATGTTCTCAAAAATAATTGAGAAGAAAGAATTCAATAGGAGTCAAGTTGTAGCTGTTAACTTTATCTCAAAATAACAGAACATGTTTTCTTGCTTTTTACAGGGCATTGAAAATGCTAAAATGCGACCACATGCTAGTAGGAGTGTGTTTTTTTAAGTCCCAATTACTAGAAGTGAATCATATTTCTCACTTTTGTATTTCAGAACAATGGAACAAAAACATTTTAATACTTACTACTTCAATTCCAAGAGAAAATGAAGAATTTTGGGGGGAAAACAGTAATTGTGTTCTCCTATTAAAATTATTATTTAGAAGGTTGCAAATGTTATTATATTAGTATATTTATCATTGATAATATTAACATCATTGCTCATCTCACTTTCGGTTCTTATAAGTGTATTTCTAGTAGCACATGATCTCATTCATCTAGGGGAAATGATGAACAACATAGACTGATGAATAAGAACAGACCCGAAGACAAGGAAGCATAGGTCAGACTGTAGGACCTCAGAGGGAGGGTAGAGATAAGGGGGAGAGATCAACCAAAGGACTTGTGTGCAAGCATATGAGCCTAACCAGTGGCCACAAACAACAGTGGGGTGGGGGCATGGATGGGGAGGAGTTTGGGATGGGAATGGGGGGATGAGGACAAATATGTGATACCTTAATCAATAAATAAATTAAAAATAACAATATTAACAGAGCTATTCATATTTCCTACTGATTTTTAATGTACAGAAACGATTTCACTATAATGTTTTATTGAATTGGTTACAATAATAGTAACACAAGAATAACTGGCATTTATTGGTGATATATAAGAGCTGAACAAATCTTTTGACATGTAGTACTTCATTGAACCTTCACTTTCACACTATGAAAAACGAATCATTGACACCATTTCTTTTTTAAAATATATATTTGTTTTATTGATTTCAGAGAGGAAAGAGAGATATAAACATCCATGATGAAGAGAATCATTTATTAGCTGCCTTCTGCATGCTCCCTATTGAGGATGGAGCCCACAGCCCGGCATTTGCCCTTGGATGGAACTGAACCAGGGACTCTTCACTCTGCGGGCTAATGATCTACTTACTGGCTGAGCCAAACCAGCTAGGGGAATTGATATAATTTCTTACGGGCCCATCAAGTTTATAATATTGAAGGAAGTCATCAACTGGATCTGTTTTTCAAAAAAATTAGCTAGCAATTAAAAACAAATGTTAGTGGAAAATAAAACTCCAAGTTTAAAAATATACTCATAGATGGGACTCCTTAATGTTAAATTGTCCCTCCCACAGTTCCATCCTAAGTTAAGTGGTCAAGGTGGTCTTCAAGGAATGGTACCCTTCCAGGACAGAACTTCAAGGGCTGCTGGGAGAAGCCGCATCCACACTCAAGGGCATGGCCTATTTATAAGGACATCCTTATTGGGTCAGAAATTTACTTTTCTCTTTTTAATTTATTATTATTATTATTATTATTATTATTATTATTATTTGCTATCTCATTGAGTCTACTAGTGCAACAATCTCAGCCTTGTCCTGGCACAAAGAGGTTAAGTAATTTGTTATGCAGTTTGGTATCAGCCAACGTCTGAGGGAGGATTTGAATTAGTATCAGTGTCGCTTCTAATTCCTCACTCCTGCTCAATTTATTCCAGACTTAGGTCTTTTCATTTGTTTTCTGCATTGGTTTAAATTCCAAATTTAAAAAATCCAAGAAAACTAATGTTACCAAAAATAATTAAAACATATTCTTATTTATTTTATCAAATATAAGATCTAAATATAAGATATTAGAAATATCTACATGATCAAATCTTTGGTCTTAATAGTGTTGTCATGTCAATATTTTGTTGTTTCCTTGCAAACTGTACTTTACAGTTGTCAGACTGAATGTGACTCTTTAGAAGAAAGAAAAGTCGGACTGAGGCCCAAAGCTGAAGTACAGTGCAAAATGTATTAAACTTCCCTGAAGTAGTCTTTTTGTCTGAACTCATTCTTTTATCAGACCATTTTAAAAAATGTAGTTCCTCAATGTTATTGTCACACATGCTTTCCCTGCTTTCTCAGTAGCACTGCACTTATAGAATTAGTTCTAGACTAAAAATCAGCTTTCTACAATTTTTTAAAAAATCTTCTACAAGATGTATTTGTTTAGTAAATTAAGAGAAACTTTTGGGATACTTTAAAATGAAAAACCTTCAAAAGCTTAGAGTTAATGCAAACAAGAAAATAACTAAAATAATACTATAATGTACATGTGATAACATTTGACAGAGATATAAATATACACAAGTGGGTCAATGAAGGTACCTGGAAATGTGAACTTCATAGAAGATTATAGGTAGTTTTAAATGTCCTATAGATGAAATGGCTTAAAAATAACCTATTGAATTCCTGTTTCATATAAAACCAAAAGCAGACAGCAAATTGTTTCTTTTTGAAGGCATCCTAGTTTATCTCTGGAAGATAAAATCTTTAGAAAATATGAGACCGATCACAAAATGAAACAGCTGACATATAAGATTTGATAGAGTCTCAGTAACTGAAATCCAAAAGCAAGGTTCTATCTGTCTGGGTAACATTCCAGACACATTGGTCAATATATGTAATCATCTCCTTGGCAAGCTCAGGATGAAATATGGCAGCACTTGGAGATTAGCAGTAAAATTCTCCTTCTAATACATAGTTCTTTCAAAATGATGTTCAGAATCCATCTTATGCAGAATGCTTCTGTGACAGTTGTGGCAGGGAGACTCCTCTTTCCTCATCAAATGTTGCTCTCAAGAAATATAACTTATTTTCATATTTATATAAAATGTTCTCACAAAAAGTAGTGAATGAATCAATATTGATAAGAAAAAACACAATTACTGTGAAATCACTTATGTAGTAACATAGGTGTGTATATCCATTCATGAACCTAGACAATTATGTGTAAACTTGGTTAACTTTCTATATCTACATAATAAACATTGGAAAGTTTGGGATGGGTGGGTGAATGTGTCCACATGGTTTCATATTGGCATAACAGAGGTCATTTGTATTAAGTGGGAAAGGGATTAGAACCTCCTTGATAACTCTTAGTAAATACTTGTATGTTAAGTGCATGCAACTCTGTCTACACTCCTCCATGTTAACAAAACATCAGGGTTTTTCTGATTAAGTAGCAGTGACATCTCTTAGTCATTCATAATTTATCGTGATGTGGGGCAAGGTTCCCAGAGGTGGTGAACTCAACTAAATCCAATTTGGTCAAGGATTTGGAAAAAGTATTTGATGCAAGACTTGACTTAATGGAGTGCAGTGTCTTCTTGGGAATCACGGCTTCTCTTCAACAAACTCACAGAAAAGAGACATCTTGTCAGAATACTTCATAATATAACCTTGCTGTTTTAGGTTGAAAGGTCAGGAAAATATTGGTGATAAAATGGCATTTGAGAAGTCCTGTAGGAGGTGCAGGAACAGTCATTGGATAAAAGAGAAAACTTTCAGCCAGGGAGAATAGAACCACTGAAATAATCCTATCTACTAAAGAGGTAATATGTGAATTGACCATCACTCCAGCACACAAGAAAGGCGTCCCCATATGGACACAAGATTGCCACCACAAGATGGCCAGCAGGGGAGGGCAGTTGGGAAGGACCAGGCCAGCTAGCAGGGGAGGGCAGTTAGGGGCAATCAGGCTGGCAAGGGAAGGCCGTAAGGGGTGACCAGGCTTGCAGGGGAGCAGTTAGGTATTGATAAGGCTGGCAGGAGAATGGTTAGGGGGTGATCAGGCTGGCAGGCAGAAGTGGTTAGAAGCAATCAGTCAGGCAGGAAGGGAAGTGCTTGGGTCTCAGATTGGAGAGGGTGCAGGCTGGTCTGAGGGACATACCCCCATGCATGAATTTGGTGCACCATGCCTTTAGTTACCAATAATTAGAGTGTCTCTGCCTTCCAATGTACTTCAGTGAAACAAGTATATGTTTAACTGACAGAAATAATTTCAGCATCCTAATAAATGAAGGAATTTGGGGGGGGGAATCTGTCTTTATAAATTAAATGTAAAAAATGTTAATATTTTTACAAGTGGAATGTGGTGGTGGGGGAGGAGCATTGGGTTCCCTTGTATCTTTCAAGGCAACAAATGTGCTACCTCTTTAATGGCAAATAAATGGATATCTTTCTACCTAAAAGCATTTAAGTAACAATTGAAATGAGTAATAAATTTGGAAAAAACCCTTTTTAAGAGTCATCATTGATCATTTTCTTGATCTTGAATGGTCCTTCTCTTATAATTGCTTTTGCCTGATTGAACTAAAAAGAAAACACACCCAAGATTGCTATCTAGCACATTTAGAGAAGGCTAGTGAAGTAAAGGAAGTGGGTGAAATTTTGATATTCACCTGGAGTATATATGCAAAAATGAAGAGTAGGGGGAGGGGCAGCTAGAAGGGATTAATGAGAGGGGAGGGGATATCTGTAATATCGTCAACAATAAAGATAAATAAAAAATAAACAAATAATAGGAGGTTTAAACAGGCACAGTTCACTGAAGTTTAAAAAAAAGGAATAACTATAAAGCACTATTCAAAACATCTTCACAATAAAACATTTGTTCTGCTGCTCTCAGATTTTTTGCAGAACATATTTTGAAATTCTATCCTAAAATAATGTTTCATTCCTCCATGGAACTCTGATTTATGTCCTAGATTTATCTTCTAGTATCTTTTCATTTTAAGGTAACAAAAACAATAATTTCTTTCTATTTTATCAGTATTTTATTTTCAGAGACTGTATCTATTAAAGTCCTCTGATTTTTATATACACACTTATCTTTGGTCTTTAAAACACCAGCCACTTGCTTTATACTGAATTCAATAAACTACTTATGTTTGCCCTGAGGAAAGATCCTTATATAAATGAGTGTTTTTAATACTGTGTAGGTGGTTTTTGTAAGCCATTTAGAATACATCAGTGCTTCAATTGTTTCTGGTGTTAAACTTACTCTAGGTCTGTAATAGTGAGCTCAGTTTCAAAATTTTATAATCTTATATGTCATAACTGGCTCAAAGGCATTTATGTTCCCTAAAAAATTAGGAATTGTTACATCAAAAAGCAAAAATAGTAAAACAAATAAGTATGTAAATAAGCAATATTTAACTTTTAACTGAAAAAACAAGTTTAAATTATAACAGAACTGAAATAAGAATTAAACTAGTGTAGTATTGTGTGTTTATAGCCGGGGAGTCTACTTAAGCCAGGATGAAAATAAATAGAATTAGAGTTTGGTTTTCTGGGAATTCGTGGATTGGGGTTATACAAAACAGAGGGGGATTGGGAAGTGTAAAGAATGGTCAGTATTTGCGTAATGCTGAGCCCTTTTGTGCTTCTGCACAGAGGAGCTACTGGGAGCAGATCCAAGGAGTGGAAGCAGAGATAACAGTTGGAAAATGATTTTTGCCATTTAGAAGAACACCCCAGGCCACCGATGCAGAGAAGAAAAATCAGTCCTGGCTCTCCAATATGGTAAGAATGTCTACCTTGAGCTTCTTCCTGGTTTGTCCAATGGGGGTTGTTTAATTGGGCAGTTATGGTTTTGTTATATATCACCTGCATTTTTCCCATGCACAGCCTTTCAATGTCCTAAGGAATTATTAAACCTCCTCTCTGTTCACAAATTTATTCAGAGAATAAGTGGTATTTTGACCCGCGGAAGGCAGTGGTGGTGTGAATGGGAATGCCAAGCACCAATAGATGAAAGGTGAACACATCCTGGCTACATAGAGTTAATTATTTTCATAGACATTTGTTCAGCAAATGCTCACATTGTTTACAGCGTCGCCTATCCCGTCTTTACTTAACTCCTTAATAAACACAGCTAATGAGTAGCTAGCACCTTTAAGTTGGGATGCACATAACTCAGGGTTCAAGAAAATAGACATAGCCCTAGCCAGTTTGGCTCAATGGATAGAGCAGTTGGCAAACTGTGGCTCACAAGCCACATGTGGCTCTTTGGCTCCTTGAGTGTGGCTCTTCCACAAAATACCACAGCCTGGGCAAGTCTATTTTAAAGAAGTGCATTAGAAGAAGTTTAAGTTTAAAAAATTTAGCTCTCAAAAGAAATTTCAACTGTTTTACTGTTGATATTTGACTATGTTGACTAATGAGTTTGCCGACCACGTTCTGTCTATCAGATAGAACATCAGCCTGAAGATTGAAGGGTGCCAGGTTCGATTCCAGTCAAAGGCACATGCCAGAGTTGTGGCCTACATCCCCAGTAGGGGCATGCAGAAGGCAGCCAATCAATGTATCTCTCTCATCATTGATGTTTCTCTCTCCTCCCTCTCCCTACCTCTCTTAAATCAATAAAAATATATTTACAAAAAAAGAAAATAGACATAGTTGTAAAAAAAAAGTTTAAAATTTTATGTAGCCATTTTCTTTTTATGTTTTTTGCATTGTTTTATGATGTCCAAATAGATCTAGATAATAATACATGATCATAATTTATAGAGTAATAGCTGTACAAATATTAGTAGGGGCATTCCTTATGTATTTTGTGTATTTGTGTGATCACAAGAAGTTAGGAAATTAACTGCAATACTCAAAAATCAAATTTCTTAAAAAATAAAATTAGATTGAAATGAACTCCATTGGAATAGTAGGTGAGGGAAAGGACACAAATGGAGCACATAAGTAGAGTTGTATTATTACGTTGCCTACTAATCCCAGTATCTCATTTGCAGCATGAAATTCTTAGAGCAACTCATAGTCCTCACTTGAAAAGAATTGTACTAGAAAATACTGGCTACATTTAATTTGATGGTGCTGATTTCCCTATATTTCTAATTTTGTTAAAATGGAATAATTAAAAAATATATACTTGAGGGAGGAAAAACAGGAAACAAAGACTCCTTTTCTTGTGGTGTTTTTCTTCAATGGCTTTTAAAAAATTCTTCCAAACATATGTGTCTGTGAAGAGGTCTATTCCAAAAATTCTACATTTATCTTAAGTGAGGAGAGGAGGAAAAGCCTGTATGAATGGGCTCCTAACAATGCTGGCGAGCTCTCAGATCTCAGGGTGAGGTGCTTCTGAACATGATATTACCGTCATTATCCTGTCACCATTTGTACACCTTTTGTGAGGTGACGACCTCATCAAATCAGTCCTTTGCTCTGCACTGTGACTTCGAGCTCTCAATTTTTGTGCTCTTTCGGATATCATTTTGTACTTGTGCATGTCCAAGAATTCAAGTCTGTCATTATTTGATAAGTACAGCAAAAACATTCTTATATTGCACCCTCCAGATTTCACTGTCTTTTCTGATACTGTATGGGTCCAGCTGTTCCATGGCCCTCCCTATGCATATTTTGCATGGAAAAGGCATTTGCATTTTAAGAGTCATCTGTTATTTTGATTCTTTCCTTCACAGCAATTTGTTTGATTTCTTGTCTAGTAAAATCATTCTCATCAGAGTTCTTTCTCTCCCGGTTCCTGCATTATTTTACTAGCAATGAAAATGTGCTATTGAGACATCTTGTCACCCTTAGGGCAAAAAATGGCTGCAGATATTTAGGCAGCAGCAGATCAATCATTCTTCCATTTACCAGCATGGAAACCAATTTGCCAGAGATGTAAAGTGAGAAGATGCCTTGGCTGCGTGAGTTATTGGGCATAATGCCATGTGTAACTGATGTTATTTTCTACGTAACAAATTATTTTTATACATTTTTACAATTTATATAAGTTAAGAAATCATGGCATTAGCATAGATAAATTGAATTTTATTTATCATAAGTTAAAAAAAAGAGGAAAGAGGGATAAAAACGGTGAATACAGGAAGAATAATGAAAACAAAAAATATGGGGATTGACAAAAGTAGATTAATAGTTATGAGTACATGAAACACAGAGTTTATTCCATTACTATTCATTTGTTTATTACTAGTAGCCCTGCGCATGAATCTGTGCGCCAGTAGCTTGCCAGTAGCTCCTTGCCGCCCTCCAGTAGCTCTCTGCCTGCTGCCCTGCCCTTCTGTGGCTCACTTCACCTCCCCATACCCCCTCCTAGCTTGCTGTCCTGTCCCCTCCTAAAGTTGTCTGCCAGCTGCTTGGAGCTTGCTGCCCAATCCACCTGCTGATCCCAGATCCAGTCATTATGTTGTCGGTCGTTACACTTCAGGGCAAAATGACCATTTGCATATTAATTCCTTATTATATAGGATTTTTCATATTATTACTATTGCTATTATTTTATATCCTTTCTTATGACTCATCTTTTGGAAAACAACGGCTGGTATTTTAACCTACTTTTGCCCATACATGTATAATGAAGGAAGCAATAAAATTGTTGCTGCATTAATTTTATGGTTGGCATTTTCATTTTCCTCTGAGTCTAGACAATATGCTCATGGGTTTATTTTGGGACCAGACATAGAGTACATAATTGTGTGTAAAGTTAAAAATCTTATTTACATTACATATTATAGATTGAAAACTAATGAAGAAAATAATACATACTTAAATATCAAAGTTCTATCAATTCTGGAACATGTCTTCCATTTTTTATTGTACTATAGACTTAATGACTATATTACACTTTGACAAAAATGTTTTGATTATTTTTAATATGTTTCTATACTCAGACATACATATGTATCTTGTATTTTAAAAACATACCTAAAAATTAATTTCCATAAACGTATATATTTGATGTAGGTATAATAATCATAGTGGAATTCTAAGGCAGTTCACATAAATTCAAGAATTTCACATAAATTTTTCTCATGTAACCTATGTTTAATCTCCATGAGTTTAAGATTATTCTCTTAATTTTACTTTAAGGAATCTTAAAGTATAAGTTTTTATAACTTTTATAACTTTTATAAGTTTTTATAACTTAAAAGTTTTTAAAAGATCAAAAATTAATTTATTGTTAATGATTGAAACTGTCCAATTAAAAAATAGAGTTTATCAGACTGGGTATAAAAAGTAAGATATGTGTTGTTTAAAAGGCATACATATTAAATATAAACATACAAATAACTTGAGTAAAAGGTGATCAGTTTTATAGTAAAACTAAGCATGAAACAAAGGGTATGGGTTATACCGATATCAGAAAATAGAGTTTGTGATGTCATTACTAGAAAAAAAAGGAATTAGGATCGTTATTTCAAATGGAGAGCATAAACACTCTAAATGTGTATGTACTTCTTACTAGAACGTCAAAATACACTAATGGAAACAACTAGAAGTAAATGGTGAACAGATAAACTCACCACAAACAGTTAGAGATTTTAATATGCCACTCTTGGTAGCTGATGAAGTAACTAGAAAACAAGGGTACTATAAAATTACTATCAAAGATTAAGCATGATAGACTATTGGTTGTCCACAAAATATGTCTAATAAATTTCAGTGTCTTTAAATGATACATAGGTTTTTTGACAATAACAGAATTAAATTGAAAGCCAATAATAACTATCTACAATCTCAAACTAATAATTATAAGATAAAAGGAATGAAATAAACTTAAAACAAATATAAAGTAGAAAATGATTAAAATAAAAGTTAAAGGATGATGAACAAAGAAAAAGAATAAAAAAGTAGAAACTTGATTTTATAAAAGAAATAAAATTGTTAAGTTCTTAGCAAAACCGATCAAGTGGAAGAGCAAGATAATATAAATTGACAGTATCTAGAATAAAAGGGGCAAATCATTCCAAATCCTACAGAAATTAAAAGAATTGTATGGTAACTATTATAATCTACTTATAAATTTGAGAATTTAGAAGAATAAAGTAAATTTCCTAAATTTTATACTAATGCATTTGTTTAATTTGACATTATAAAAATGTAAGATATTAAAAAAGATATTAAGCTTTTTAGAGAAATTACATACATCATAAAATATCTTCCTCCAAAGGAACATCTTATGTGCCTCACAGGTGAATTATATTAAACATTTGAGGAACAAGTAACACAAAACTCCCACAAACATCTTTAGAAAATATAAGATAAGGTAACATAGCCCAACATGTATGATGAAGCCACAATAACTCTGATCCCAATACCACTCAAGGGTATTACAAGAAAAGAAAATTGTTGAATCATATCCCTCATTGATTTAACAACAACAATAAAAACAATTGACAGACTAACACCAACTGAATCTAGCACCATGTTAAAAAGAGTAGCTGAGCATGACCAAGAAGGGTTAAAATAAGTAAGCTTGATTTAACATTTAAAGATTCATCAATGCAGTTGACCACACGATTAAAAGAAATATGAAAAAGACATTTTAAACAAATATCAACATCCTTCCATTTATTTTTAAAAAGAGTGAAAATGCCTTTGTGACTTATTCTGTTTCTCTCCGTATTGGTATGACTTGAACCTGGTGTCGAACCTCTCATGCTAGGTTTTTCTTATCTAGGTGCTGTCCAGCTATTTGGGTATGTGTTTGAGGAGAGCAGGATGCGCATTCCAAGAGAGCTCATTGCTGAATATTTTCTAATTTATCCTTGATCCTTGCTTTCTGCCCAGATGAATCCATGTCTCTGATAGGTTCCCAATAAGAACTCACTATTCTTACCGAAACCGGTTTGGCTCAGTGGTTAGGCTGTGGACTGAAGGGTCCAGTGTTGATTCCAGTCAAAAGCATGTACCTTGGTTGTGGGCACATTCCCAGTAGGGGGCATGCAAGAGGCAGCTGATCAATGACTCTGGATGTTTCTATCTCTCTCCCTTCCTCTCTGTAAAAAAAAAATTAATGAAATATATTTTTAAAATCTCACTCTTCTTTAGTGTCTATCAGTAAAAGCATATATATATATATATATATATATATATATATATATATATATATAATTTATGTTTTACTCTTATGCCCGTGGCTTCCTTGAATCTTAATCTTTGTTTCCTTGAGGTCTAGAAAAGGATGAAGTGACATCTGGGGTAATTGTGAGAGAGTTTAAAGTCAGAAAAGTATATAATTCACGCAGATGTAGCTTTTAATATATAACCTTGACATTGACACATCAAATCCTCTCTACATGTAGATTATTTAGCACAGACTTTGGAAAAATGCAGGCCTTCATTCTTTGGGGTTATCTTTAGTATTTGAGCAGAGGAGAATTATAGTTGGAAGTGGCAAGTATGGATACAATTTGGGAATCAAGCGAGAAGCTGGTGGGAAAGACAAAATATGGGGAAGGGGAAGAGTAATGGACTTAAATAAAGAACTCTAAAGAATCTGATATTCAGAAAATGCTCAGGGGGTTATGTGTTCAACCAAGATTTCTGCAGGTGAGCGGTCACCTGTTGTTAAATTGGCTATAAGACTCAAGTAAGTGAGCCTCTGCTCCAAGCGACTGTATTAAGTGTGGGCAAACCGATTTCCCAGGCATGGAAAAGAGGCATAAAGGAAAGGATGAAGCTTCCAGAAAACTGTACAAATTAGAGAACCTGTTTTGCTATATGTTTAGATATATAATAATATCCTGGTTAGAGAAAGACTACAATCATAGAAGAAACACCATCACCAACTGAGATACAGAATCATTTCAGCACCAGGATGATCTACTAGAGCAAAAGTTCAATAACTACAGCTGGCAGGTCAATTCTGTGTTTTCAGGTAAAAGTTTTTCTAAACAATCACATTCATTTGTTTATGTGTTATTTATGGCTGCTTTCATCTACAATGGCAGGGTTGAGTAGTTGAGAATTTTACCCTATAAAGCTTAAATAGTTACTACATGACCCTCAAATACAGTTCCACTCAAATACAAATACACAATATATATATTAACTTGTAATGATTATTTTACCAGTTAGCCTTGGCATTATACATGAATTACCTTGCCTCATACCTAACAAATCGTGTTTGCTATTTTATTTTAATGACTATGCTTATATATAACCTAAATAAAATATCAAATCTGTTCTATTTGGTCATTATCTTGTATGACCTTCCAATAAAAATTGAATACACTACCTTTACTACCTTCTCACATACCATTTTTTCCCATGTCTCCTAGTGGAGTTTAAGGCTCTCATAAATATACCTATATGTACATGTTTTGTGGATATCTCCTTGTGAGCCTCTCTGTGTGTGCTCCTCTGTGTTTATGTACTAGTATATTTAGGTTTCCAATACAGACAGTTTTAAAATCTTTAGATGAATATTGTATTGGGGACAAGCATCCCACCCAATTTTTGATAACCAGCTTATAATGTGTACTGAATTAATCTCATACTTAGAGTCTTGCTGTATACTCTTTTTTTAAAATATATTTTACTGATATTTTACAGAGAGGTAGGGAGAGAGATAGAGAGCTAGAAACGTCAATGAGAGAGAAACATCTACAAGCTTCCTCTTGCACACCCCCTACTGGGGATGTGCTAGCAGCCAAGGTACATGCCCTTGACCGGAATCGAACCTGGGAACTTTCAGTCCGCAGAGCAATGCTCTACCACTGAGCCAAACCGGTTTCGGCTGTATAATCTTTTATAGTATTTTTTTGTTAAATATTCTGCCAACGTCCTACCACTAAGTACTATTCTTCAGTACTCTTCATCAATCATTCTGTGTGTGTGTGTGAGTGTGCATGCTCGCGACTCATTTGCTCTCTTTATTTTATTTATTGTATTCCATGTATATTTTTTATTTTTTAATGGAGAAAAAGTGGACATATTATTGTATTAGTTTATTGCGTACAACATAATGATTTGGTATTGAATACATTTTAAAATGATCACTTATATAAGTATAATTAACCTTTATTTCCAGAGATAGTTACACTTTTTCCTTATGATGAGAACTTTTAAGATCTACTCTCTTAGCAATTTTCAAGTATGCAATACAGTATTATTAACTATAGACATCATGTTGTACATTATATCCACAAGACATATGCTTATTTGATTATTGGGGTAACACTGGTTAACAAGATTATATAGGTTTGAAGTATACAATTCTATGATATATCATCTGTATGTTGTATTCTGTGCCTACCACCCAAAGTCAAATCGCCTGTTACCATATATTTGATCTCCTTTACTCTTCTGTTAGTAGTATTAAAATATTTTTTATTGATTTTAGAGAGAGGAAAGGAGAAGCAAAGAGAAAATGACTGTTCTGAGGGAGAACATCAACTGGCTGCCTCCAGCACAACCCCTATGAGGGACTGAGCCTGCAAGCTGGGCATGTGCCCTGACTTGGAATCAAAACAACAATTGGATGACACTCAACCAACTGAGCCACACTGGCCAGGGCTTTAGTTTTTAATTAATACATTTTTCCTGGAGGGATTGCTCTCATAGTTTTAATTACTGATGACTTTCAAACAATATCTGCTCTCTAAAGGCCTTCAAATATACATATTTAAATATTCATTTGACATCTATAGCCATAACCAAAGGTCAAAGTTGAACTCATAATCTTTCTCTAAAATATGTTCTTGGCATAGTACTTAGGTAAGTAGTATCATATTTTATGCATAATTCCCCATTTTTATTTTTTTAAATATATTTTTTATTGATTTTAGAGAGGAAGGGAGAGGGAAAGAGAGACAGAAACATCAACAATGAGAGAGAATCATTGATCAGTTGCCTCCTGCACACCCAGCACAGACCTGTGACCTGGTCATGTGCCCTGACCTGGAATTGAGCCATGCCCTCCTAGTTCATAGGTTGACATTCGACCACTGGGCCACACTGGCTGAGTTCCAGGCTTTTATATAGTTTATTAGACTTGGCCTGTGGCTGTTCAATAAAAGTATTAGTAGTGATTATTACAAATTAAATAAAAATGACCTTTGTCATAGTAATTGATCTATGGTAAAATATACGTAAATTATCTTAATAACATTTAGATATTAGTTCTTCTAATTTGCATAATTTGCTTTCATATTTTAAGTTCACTTAGTGAAGCATTTTGCTCATTAAGTATTATTCAAGCAAAGAGCAGATATACCACAACAGAAAATGCTTTAATTGGTGTTTAATTACTTGGCCATGAAGACAAGTCTACATGTACAAAATTAAGTGGAAAACTGATTCAATTTTCCACATTATTAGAGAAAACGTATATACTCTAATTAGATGGATAGCATATCATTGTCAAATGTAATATCTTTAAAGGAT
The DNA here is from genome assembly GCA_963924515.1 of Vespertilio murinus. Classification (NCBI taxonomy): domain Eukaryota; kingdom Metazoa; phylum Chordata; class Mammalia; order Chiroptera; family Vespertilionidae; genus Vespertilio; species Vespertilio murinus. The sequence continues at coordinate 33,937,981 of OZ004707.1, read as the reverse complement.
GGTGTTGGCATAAATTGGGCATTAAGACATATTGAGGTGTAGACTTCACATGCAAATCACACTGAAGTCTGCATGTCATGATCACAGTGCTCACGCTTTGTCTAACTCTCACTCTGTGATTATAAAAATGCAGAAATTGGAAAATAAGTAACACTTTTCAATCCTATCCTGTAAAAGAATTTAATTATGAATTAACTTCTTAAAAAGCATCATTTGTGAGTAGTCCTGGATAACTCTGACACTAATCTATATTCTATGTAGAACATTGGTTTTGAGAGTATTTATTCAGTAGTTTTTTCTTCTCTTTCTATTTTTATGGTGTCAAGTCCTGCTGTAAAAAAATGGCAAACATGCTCTTGTCCTTATTCCACATGTATGACCTCAAGCTGCTTGAAAAATTGTCTGCAGGTCCTTCCTCTGTCCCTCTTCTCATTCCTCAGGGTAGCTATTTTTCACTTTGGCATTTCTCTCCATGGATTTGTATTGGTGGCTTTCCATTCCCAATCCAGATTATTCCAGTCTTAAAATGCGTGGGGCAGAGATATTCTTTCTAAAATCATGTATCCTCTCTTTCCATCATTTTTCTCATTTGTTAAATGTGATAAGTAATAGTAATACCCATATTGTAAGGTTGTTGTGGATGAGGGTTAAATAAACAAACATGAAGTGCCCTGCACATTGTGTAAGAAATATTGAGTAACCAATAAGTGTAACATTACTATTTTTATCATCATCATCATTAGTAGTGATAATATTGGTATTAGGATTCATTACTTCAGAGAATATTTACCTTACACTATTTGGTACTTATCTATTTATAAATCAAAGTTCAGGTATGTGCTCTTATTACTAATTACACAATGAAATCTCCATGTGACTTTATTCTAATATTATTAGCATAAATGGATGTATGTGTTCTTGAAATGTCATAAATCCCTCTAAGTTTAGCCGAAACCGGTTTGGCTCAGTGGATAGAGCGTCAGCCTTCGGACTGAAGGGTCCTAGGTTTGATTCTGGTCACGGGCATGTACCTTGGTTGCGGGTGCATCCCCGCTGAGGAGGTGTGCAGGAGACAGCTGATTGGTGATTCTCTCTCATCCATGTTTCTACCTCTTATCCCTCTCTCTTCCTCTCTGTAAAAAAATCAATAAAATATATATTTTTAAATCCTTCTAAGTTTAAATAATTTCCAAATTCTTTGCCCAAGCTCTTAATTAACTGAAGTATAATCCTATCTAATAAAAGGGGAATATGCTAATTTACTGCCATACCCTCAAAGATGGTGGTGCCCACAACCACAAGGTGTTGGTGCCCAGTCTCCTCAGCCCTGCTAGGGTAGCAGGCATGAGGGACAGTGGGCCCAGCCCCCAGGCAGTCTGGCAGCTCCACACACCTGCCTCCAGAGTCCCCCAATCCCCTCAGCCCCCTAGCTGCCCAGGGCTGGCCTGAGATACAGCAAGCTTCGGATGATGGCTGCCCAGCTGCCCAGGGCCAGCCTGTGGCACAAGTAAGCCTCAGATGGCAGCTGCCCAGCCAATACCCGAGGCACAGGCAAGTCTCAGATTACAGCTGCCCAGCCACCCAGGGTCGCCTTGAGGCTTGTACTGCCGGCAGTGGCAGCAGCAAAAGGTGTGATGGGGGCATAATTTTTCCCTGATTGCTGGGTCACCTCTCACCCCTGAGGGCAGGGACTAGGAGAGGGGGCAGGCTGGGCTGAGGGACCTCTCTTCCGGTGCATGAATTTTTCATGCTCTGGACCTCTAATATAAAGATAAACACTTTCCAAGAACAAGGAGATTTTTAATTTAATTCTCACCTGAAGATATGTTTTCCACTGATTTCTAAAGAGAATTGAAGGGTGAGTAGAAGGGAGAGAGAGAGAGAGAGAGAGAGAGAGAGAGAGAGAGAGAGAGAGATGAGCGAGACACATAAATTGGTTGCTTCCTGCATGCACTCTGACCAGAGGCTGGGTTTGAACCTGCAACTGAGGTATGTGCCCTTTACTAGGAATCGAATTCAAGACCCTTCAGTCTGCAGGAGACACTCTAAGGAATAGCCAGAGCAGATTTTTTAAAAATTATTTTTTGTTCTTTTGGTTATAGGTCAGATATTGGGTGATGCTTAGAGCCTTTCCTGATTAAAATGAACAATAGTTACTTGTAAAATTTACTAAGGCCACAGACTATGAACAATCAGTTTACACATAATAGTTTGTCATTATTTTTAAATGTTCTCATTGATTTTAGAGAGAGAGAAAGGGAGAGGGGAGAGATTGATAGAAATATAGATTGGCTGTCTCCTCCATAAAACCCCACTTAAAATTGAGCCCACAACCCAGATTGGGAGTCAAACTAGAAACCTCTTAATGCACAGGATGATGCTCAATCCACTGAACCACAGCTTTGGACTACTATTTTATTATTTATATGGTGTTGCACAGGAAAATTTACGCATGATATTTAAAATTTAATTAAACTTGGAGTAAGTTGAGGATAGCATATCAAAATTATTGTAGCTGAAATGGAAATCTGATGTCACAAATGGGTTTTCTCAAAGGAAGCAAGGAGCTGAATCTGATTAGAAAGTCAGTAATTTTTAAAATTTTTCTTCCAGAGAAAGAATCTTCCTTGCTATCCAAAACTGCTTCTTGTGCTGTTAAGCTGCTACTTTGCCTTTTCTAATGGGAAATTGTGTGCTAGATAAATTCTCTATGTTTTATTATTCTATATTTAAAAATAGAGTAAGCTTGTATAAATTTTAAAATTGAATATATTACTATTATTAATTTTAAAGAAACACGTTAGGATAAATAGAATACTTCATGGTTTTAAAATGCAGAATGTTAGTTTTGATAGACCTTCCTACTTTATTTTTTTTACACTCCTCTGTCCAAAAATGTTGTCAGTTCTTATCTGTAATTCTAAGTGTCTCTTTTTCTTTCTCTCTCTCTAAATGATAAGTTAAATTACATCAGTAGGTAAAAAAGGGAGAAACCAAAGAACTTATATACTTATATGCATATTTCATGGAACTGGGGAGAGTGGGCAGGGACTGGGCAGAAAGGGGTAAAGGGAAGGGGGGATGAGATATATTTATAATACTGTCAAAAATTAATATATATATATATATATATATATATATATATATATATATATATATATATAACTAGAGGCCTGGTGCACAAATTTGTGGTCAGTGCACAAATTTGTGCACCAGTGGGGTCTCTTGGCCTGGCCTGTGGAATTGGGTGGAAACAGACTCTCTGGCATCCCCCAAATGGTCCTGGATTGTGAGAGGGTCAGGCCAGGCCTAGGGACCCCACTGGTGCACAATTGGGGTTGGAGAGGGGTGCAGGAGGTTGGCCAGCTGGGGAGGGCTCCAGGGCTTGTCTGGCCCATCTTTCTCAGACCTGATCAGCTGTACCCCAGCAGCAAGTTAACTTACCAGTCAGAGCATCTGCCCCTTGGTGGTCAGTGCACATAATAGTGAGTGGTTGAGTGGCCTTAGCATATCATTAGCAAATTATGCTTTGATTGGTTGAAAGGACAACCAGATAACTGGTCACTTAATATTATGCTTTTATTATATAGGATGGCGTCAATAGCCTGTACAGTTAGCAGATATTATATCCTACGTCCCAGCTTTCATTCTTAAACTTAAAATATATCTGTTTAATTATACTTAAAATATATCTGTTTAATTATACTTATACTTATTTTTAACTGTAAAATAATCTGTATTCTGTACTTCTTACCATGTGTTATTAGGAACAAGGATTTTCCCCTAGGCTGCTTATTTCAAAAATGTCTTGTGCTGATCTGCAGTCAATTCAGTTGTGTCGAAGATAGTGGGTCCACTCGGTACAAATTATGGTGTGCTAATAGGATGAGTCTTAATAGCTAATAAAAGTAAGACTCAAAATTCAATAGTTCAGACAAAATCTAAGTTAATTTCTTTACATGGTAACAATGTAGAATGGATAGGACTCTATTCTTGGAAGCATTTCAGGAAACTGGGCAGATCTTCCCTCTTCAATGTGTACCTTTTGAGATTAACCTAGTTGTCACTATTCATATTCCACTAGTGAGAACATAGCGTCATAACCACATCTAAAACCACGGGAGGCTTCACATATAACTAGCTATGAACCCAGTGTTTAGGTGTAAGTCAACAGTGAGTCTTGGGGGACACATGGCAGTCTTTAAAACACATCATGACCCAGGTTTGCAGATACTATGGTCTCCAAATAGTACAAACATAATTGTATGCATTTTAGGTACCCAAAGCATTAGATTTACCCAGGGCCAGGTGTGTTGGTGAGCAAGTATAGTGTGGGCATAATAAAAGGGGCACAATATTGGAAATGCCAATTAAAAAAACAAAACAAAGCACCAAAAACAAATAAACAAACCCTCTGGGAGATCATGTTTTTTTATTATTTAATTTTATGTTTCATTTGTTTAACAAACTTCTGAATTTATTGTAAGAGATTCTTCTCTAACCACCGTGATCATTTTATGTTGAGAAAACAATACAGCAAACAGGACTGGGGTAGGTGACAGAAACTTGGGTAGCATCAGTAATTTCTGAAGCCACAGTCAATGTCCATCTTGTTTAATGATAGAGATAAGATCAGATTGCCCACAAGGTGGCAGGAATCCGATCTGAAGATGTCAGCAGAAAGCAGAAGTCACAACACACCTGTAACCTGACATCAATGTTTTATGTTGAAATGAGTAATATTAATATACTTGTCATCTGATCAGTTATTTAAAAGACAAAGACTGATTGCTTTTCTATTGTTATTATTGAGGTGTTTTTGTTTTTTTTAAAAATAATATTGCTGTTATGTCTTGTGGACTAAAATCAAAGTGGAAAGAAGTTATGCTGGTAACAGTTACTGAGTATTGAAAAGGAAAAAAAAATAGGATGAAATGCTAAGCATTAGGTTCTCTTTAGAGTGAGATAAATGTTAGGAAACTTTCCCATCACAGATAGAAAACTTCTTTGAGCCAATTAAGTTTGCTCTCCCTACAAGATCTCCAATATATTGGAATCAAAAATTTACAGATTCCTCAAAAATATACACTAGGGTCATACACCAGCTGAGAAAGTGACAATTAATGAACACTACTTCATGATCATGCAGTGGAAGCCATTGAAATACCATTCTTTACCAAATTTGGGTAGATAAGGAACTGCATCACTGCCTGGAAAGACCAGCATGTTCACGTTGGCCAGTGTGGATCAATCGGTTGAGTGTTGTCCCATGCACCAAGACATCTCAGGTTCAATTTCTGGTCAGAGCACATGCCCGGGTTTTTGCTGCATCACTGATAGGTGGTATGCAGGAGGCAGCCAATCAATATTTCTCTCTCTCTCTCTCTCTTTCTCTCTCTCTCTCTCTCTTTCTCTCTCTCTCCCCCCCTCTCCCTCTTTCCTCCCTCTCCCTTTCTCTTTAATAAATGTCAATAATAACATATTAAAAATAAAGAAAGAACAGCATATTCTGCCCTTTTTCACCAAATAGCACATTTTCTTTAATGGTTCATCTCTTTAATTTGTTCACTTTGTTTTATAGCTCTATGCCTTTCCCTCAGACATTCGGAAGTTTACAATAATTTCACTATTTACTTTTGCTGGTGATGTTAACTTTGACATGGTTTTCCCTCTACATTATTCTGTAAAGACAAAGCCTTCCTGTGAAAAGTCTATCCACTAACCCCTTGTCCCATGTAGTCAATCATAGATCAAGTGCTACATAGTAGATATCTTTAGCCCAACTAAGGAAGACAAGTGCCCCGAGCACTTCCACCTCTAGCCAGCTGCTGTTCTGGCCTTTGGCCTTCATTTTCTTCAGGGACTTGAAGCCTGGGGATGTGTAAGCTTTCTAAAATGTTTTAAGCATAAACGACTGATGACAAGACCTTTTTTTATATAAAAACACAGCTGCATCAGATATTTTTTTCTCTCTAAGCATTCTGGTACACTTCAGTTCTTAGTCTGGAATTTCAAGCAATAGGGACATGACCATAACTCCTCAAGGACTGAGCAACGTGACCTCTTCATTCCACCGTATTAACACATGGAATTAATTTAAGAATTAAAATGACACTTGAACAAAAAGCATTTGAATATAAAAAAAGCACAGGGCTTTGTGATTTTTTTATGATTATATTGAATGACAAGATTTATTATAGAGCCTCTGATTCTCCCCTTTGAGCCAGAATTCTAGTCATACATAATTTTTTTTTTTATTTAAAGGGGGAAGCTCTCTATTTTGACACTCTATTAATGTATTAAACAAACAAACAAAAAAACAAACAAAATTTGTGTTCTTTTATACAAGAGGTTACAATCTAATTCAGCTCAACAAACACCATCACCACCACCACCACCACCATCACCACCACCACACCACATATACATCACAATCTATATTTGATCAATACACAAATGACAGAATGGACTCAAGGGATAGTTATAGGTATTCAGGGACACAAAGAGGAATAAGGACTAATAAGCAAGGACTAACGCTTGCTCTCAAACTTCTATACTATACAAGAAGGGCAGATGCTTATATGGTAATAGTAAGTTGGAGACTGATAAAAGCAGATATCAACTATATACTACTGCAAGGAGTACAGCAGCAGTCCAGAGGGGTAAGGATACTTGATAGAAGACTTTTAGAGGAGATAATATTTTAACTAGGTCTTGAAGGACAGTTTCTGCAAAGACTAAAGAGGGTAAAAAATTAAGGAAGAGTATATAACATTAAAAAACTTCGTTTTGAGAACATGGCAGTTGAAGATATGGAAAAAATATTCTGCAATTCAGGACTTTTGTATCTGTTCAGTAAGAATATGAGTTATAGTAAGTATCAAAGCCATACATGTTGAATATAGAAACTTTGCTATTTAAAGGATAAAACTACTCCATCTCCTAGATTAGGAGCTGAAAGAGGCAACACCTGGGGTCTTACTGATCAGCTATATATGGCTGATAGAGCCTGACAACTTGGTTAAATGTAAGGTCTCCAATAGGGAATCAGCAAGGATTCAGGAGTCTACATTAGGGCCAGATGCGTAGCAGCAGAGTTCAAAATTCCAGCATTGAGAGGAAGGAGAAGGGGCTCTTAGAAGTCTAAGGTAAGCCAAATGGAAATCTGAAACACTATGCCTGCTGCCCTACACAATCTCAGACTCGTTTAATGCCATTGTTTCCTGTGATTTTTTCCTTAGCTATGCACCTACCCTATCTTTCACCTGAGAGCGGAATACTGCATTATCTCCTTAGGGTATGTAAAAATGTTTTCCAATGTAATAGGGTTCTTTAACCTGTCTTTTGCTTTCATCTAACCATGAATCTTTGAGAGACAATGCCTTGCTCAGCATTGTCTTCATTGCCTTGAGTCACTCAGTTTACAGAAGAAGAAGAAAAAGGTGTCTAATGGATTCTGAGGAAATATCTAAATGACAGGTTGAAAGAATTCGAGCAGAACCTGGAGCCCATCTTGAAAATGACTTTGAATTGTGAACCAGATAAAGGTCAATATTTAGATACACTTGAGTCCATACTTGGGCACGATTAGGATGTAAGTGGAGGGAAGGCATGCTGAGAAAGCTGTCAGGTATTCCCTGTCAGAATTTCAAAAGCTTAATGCACACTTCTTAGTTTGTTGAGACTAGGGGTACACTATGAGATAATTACTGAACCAATCCTAATTAGCTATCAAAATGCATTACAAAAAATTCAGTTGTAAAACTAAAATTTTCCACTCCATGAGGAAATAGTAGTATTATATTTGGGAACATTATGAGTGTTTATTTTTTTAAATTTATTTATAGTGGAACTTAAAGAAGCTTAATGTGATGAATTGAGATTATGATTAATCATTGAAAAAGTAAAATATAAACTAATATGAAATTCAGCAGTATCAGTGAAATGTAGTTGATTAGATAATCTCTTAAAATATGTCTTTTATCTTGTATTTACTATAAAATAGCAAGCATATCACTTTAAATTATGCTGTATGTGTCTATATTATTGTGTCTATTTAATTATTTATATTTTTATTAAAGAGCATAGTTGTAAGTTGCTTTCATATATATTAGCTCGCTGACCCTTAAAAACTAGAAGTAATAACAGACTAAGTGGGTGAACTACAAGAATCACCATGTATTTAACCTTGAGGGGTTGGCTAGAGAAGGAGCTAATGAAATCTTGGGTGAGACTAGGAATGAACAATCAAAAGGGAGGCCTTATCAGTAATTCAGAGTGCAGTGCCTTTGATGAAAGAAGGCCAGATAAAATAGCCACCCCATGAGGAATCAGAAACTCAGATTCAAGGGTAATGGTCACTTCAGCTCCAGAAGGAGGAGGCATTTGGTTAGCTATATAAGCACTGGCTTCAGAAAGAGGGCAGTTACTGAAAGGCATTTTCTTCTTCATACAGTGTATTTGTTTGCTATAGTACACACTTTACAAGCTGTTATTCTTAGAACACACAAGGGTGTTTTGGTCAATGTTGGAAATAATCTATGGAGCATACTTATTAGGCTAAACTTAACTAATGTGAAATAAGAAGACTTCATTTTAGCTCTAAGTATTTAATGTTTTGTAGTTCTTTTGTATAAAGTATTCAATCTTTACTGAGAAAATACAGGTGCCCAAACCTTCACAGAGTAGTGCTTCTATTGTCGTACTTATTTTTTCTTTTACACTTACGTGCATTTCTGTTCACATTGCTCTTTGATATGAATGAATGAGTATTCCATCTTGAGAGAAAATCATCCTAAATATGGAAGCTGAGTTAAGGGTTTGACACAAGAGAAATAGAAATCGTCAACCACACAGTAGTTTCAAAAGTTCACAATTCTACCCCAAGCTGTGCACCCTATTTTCAATCTCAAACCAAATTTATTTTCTTTTCTTCAAATCTTTTTCAACTCCTAATTTAATCACCACCAATGTTCCCACAAAATATATAAGCTTCTGTTATCCTCACCTACTCTGTCTTTCAATTGTTTATGCCTTCAAACATTGGTCACCATGCTTTATCAAGTAAATTCTTCAATATATTTTATATTTGCTTTCTTATTTCTATACTTACTATTTACTGCCTCAGTACTATATTCATTATTGATGGCTGTTTTAGGTCTGTATCAACTTATTCCTTGATAAATTTGAAATTCCTTAAAATATATATTGAATAAATTTGTATACAGTGGCGGTAGTACAGATAAATAAATTAAAGTTTATAAATAGGAGATACAAATAGGATATATAATTCATCCTCTAGAAAATAAAGTTAATTTTATTGTCCATATATTAAATTTTAAGAAGAAATGTGGATTTGTTTTGCAATCAATTAATCTAGATGTTGTGAACATTATACTTGGTTGAGCAACAAGGTCATGGAAGATTGATTTAGCTTGAATTAAATCAATACCATTTTGTTATACTTTATCCTAAGCCCCAAAGACCATATAAAAATCAACAATATATTGATGTAACTAAATCTTCCTCAGTGAGATTTATGAGATATCCAAAGAAGAGAAAATATGTTGGCTCAGCATTAACCAGGGACATGACATCTTCATTTTATTTTTTTAAAGAGCATCATTTGTGTATGTTTTCTTTATTAAAAATTCAAACAAGTGCACCATCACTACATAATGTTGTTAATATTATAAAGTTTTTACATCCAATTAAGATTTAAATAATCTTACATGCCACATAGTTGATGTTATTTTTTCTTGCAAGTTTAAATGATCCAAAGTTAATTTTACAGGCACCAGAAATGCATATATATAAGAATGACAGAGTATACTTAGGCAAATGTGTGAAATTATCTTATTAGAGGAAAATTAACTAAGACCATATTATAATTTTTATTAAAGTTTTTCCATCCAAATCTACTTTGTTCTATAAGAAATGAATTGGTTTTAGGAATATATAAATTTAAATTTTAGGAGAGTTTTATATATAATACTATAGAAATTTGATTAGAGAGTTCTGAAATATTTTATTAGCTAAATTTATGGTTGATTTTATTTATTTTCATGGCCATTGGACTTGTAGAATAAAAATACAAATTCTAACTGATTTTATGAATATTTAAAGCCACTTTTTAGAATTATCATTTGTTACTGAAAGTGCATTATTTGTTCTAAAAGTTTGCTATCTGGTATATTGAATAGAAACTAACTATTTTTTATGTTATTTGGGCATTCATTTATTTTGAACACTAAGAAGTTTGATAATTATTACCCTATCCAATCTAATGAAAGAGCAATATGCAAATTGACCATCACTCCAACACACAAGATGGCTGCCCCCATGTGGTCAAAGATGGCTGCCTCCATGTGGACACAAGATGGCTGACACAAGATGGTCAGCAGGGGAAGGCAGTTGTGGGTGATCAGGCCAGTAGGGGAGGGCAGTTGGGAAGGACCAGGCCTGCAGGGGAGGATGGTTAGGGTTAATCGGGCTGGCAGGAAAGGGCAGTTAGGGGCAATCAGGCCAGGAGGAGAGTGGTTAGGTGTCAATCAGGATGGTAGGGGAGTGGTTCAGGGGTGATCTGGCTGGCAGGCAGATACAGTTAGCAGCTGTCAGGCTGGCAGGCAGGAGAGCAATTGGGAACCATCAGTCCTATATTGTGAGAGGGATCCCAGATTGGAAGGGGTGTGGGCTTCACTGAGGGACACACAATACCTGCCCCTACCCCCCATGCACAAATTTTGTGCACCAAGTTTCTAGTCAATTATAAGTTGAATATTCTTTGTTGAAGTCTTATGGTAATCATTATATGGGAGTATCAAATTTGATGCAAGTGAATAATTGTACTATAATTATCTCTAAATGCATTACAGGTAAAAGGCTGACATATGAAGACATGATTTCTACTTAGGATTCCATGTTTTGTTGTAATTTTATTCAATGCAAATTCAGTAATTTGCACACAGTAGTTCCCATCCTATATGCATTGAATAATTTTCATTTTTTTTTATTTTAGCCTAAAAGCTCTTTATATTTATATTATAATCATTGTAATATAATCACTATAAGAAGAGTAACCATATACTTTTTCCTGAAACAGGGACATTTTTTGAGTCTGAGGCATTTCACTCTGATAGATAGCATAGGACTAGTTTATAAATACATGTAAGTTCTCTGGATGGAAAAATAAAACCAGTAGGTTAAGCTTCACAAATAGCGTGTAAGAACATTCAACTTTATAATAGTGTTACCATATAAAATGAAATGCTTGAGTTAGGGCTTGAAGGAGGTGAGGAAGTTGACCATGTGAAATTTGGGGGAGGAGTATGGCAGGTTAAGAGTACAAGTAAAAACCCTCTACTTTCTAATATAAAAAACACAAAGCAAGGCAACATTATTTTTATTGCTGGGAAAATTTCATACATGGATGATCATGAAGGTGCCTGAGGTGTAGATTTTGTTATTCCTTACGTATTTTCAAATTATTTTTATTAATGACAAACCTTAGCACCAGGTCTCCTAAGGCTGTATTCTGGATTAGAAAACGATAGCCTAATGGCATTATATATGGCGGTTTTACAGGTTTGTTTATTTTTTATTTCTCTGCATATTGCAGTTATTTCATTATATCTCAGTAAGAAGTACAAAATGTTAATCATCATGCAATAATGTGCATCAGTAAATATAGACTCCATGCAGGTGTCAGTGTCAAAGTCTGGAGGCCTACTAAGAGGGCCAGTGTCAGTTTACTTGCTGTGTGCTCTATCTCTTTAATCTTGGCTAATTTGAGAAATACTGTTGATCAAACTATATGTTTGATCTGGCAAGAAGCAGCATGACATATCAAACTCATCCTATTTGCTCTTGAAGATGTCCATTTACCCATTACCTTTATCTCTCTTGTCAATCCATCAGAAAACAAATGTGTCTCATACCTGTCACTTTTAATGAAATGGTGATTTTTTCATTTGAGTGTATCCTATGCCATTTCCTAACGTAGGACCTGAATTTTTTTTTAAATGTTACTTTTTAAAAAAAATATATATTTTATTGATTTTTTACAGAGAGCAAGGGAGAGAGATAGAGAGTTAGAAACATCGATGAGAGAGAGTCATCGATCAGCTGCCTCTTGCTCACCCCCACTGGGGAAGTGCCCGCAACCAAGGTACATGCCCCTGACTGGAATCGAACCCGGGACCCTTCAGTCCGCAGGCCGACGCTCTATCCATTGAGCCAAACTGGTCTCAGCAGGACCTGAATTTTATTCCATTTGGATAATGTTACATTTAGCATGAATTTAAGAAGTTTGAGTTATTGCATGTAACAATCAATAGGAACAAATAATAGCATTTTAAATAATAATATTAAGCCTGATTCCAACCCTGAGCACTTATAATAACTGTCATACAGAAATAAAAATTATATAAATCTAAATTAGTTTATAGAATCAGTAAGAGTCTAAAGAGCATCTCTAGCGTGAGTATGTTGTACAAATTCTAAGGGAATAGCAGGTCACCCATGATGGCCCAACATGAGGTGTCTGTGGTTCATATTATATATTTGTGGACAGTATATATGATATACTGATAAGAATTCTCAGTATTTAGAGTCAAATTCAGAAAGGAGAAATTCAGGAAGATGGGATGGGTAAATAAAAATATATCACACATTTTAGGTTAATTTATGATAGAATAGAATAATAGTAATAGCTTCTTAACAGTAAATTATAAAGTTATTCAATAATTTTTTTTCTTTCAGCCAATATATGTGACCTATAATATAAATTTCAAGGAAATATAAACATTGTTATGAAAATATACATAGGTTATATTCCATAGTAAATCTTTTATATGTTTGTTTTTTGTTAATTCTCACTTGAGAGTATTTTTGCATTGACTTTCAGACAGAGTGGAAAGGAAGGAAAGGAAAAGAGAGAGAGAGAGAGATAGAGAGAGAGAGAGAGAGAGAGAGAGAGAGAGAGAGAGAGAGAGAAAGAGAGAGAGAGAGAAAAAACCTTTGATGTGAGAGAGGCATATTGATTTGTTGTCTTCCACATGTGCTCCAACCCCCCAGAACCAGGGATCCAACCAGCAAATCAAAGGGAGTCTTATACACAGAAGTCAGCCCAGGAGGACACAGTGTAGGAGCATAACTGCCCATATCTTGTCAAAAAGGCTTCCTCCAATCAGAGCCTTATTGTTACTGACATCAGCTGATTCCATATTGGAGGTGGAGGTGGACAGTGCACAGATGCAACAGGGACAGGAGTGTTTTGAGCCCATAAATGTGTCAAAAAGTAAAAAGATAAACACCAGTAAGTGATTGTCTTTCTGTGCAAAATTCAAACTGAATGTAATCAGCTATGCAAAAGAGCATGAAAGTAGAGCTACAGAAAGACAATTGGGACCACCTCCCACTGAGTGTATGATCAGACAGTGGAGAAAACAGGAAGAACAATTCCTTAAGATGCCAAAAGAGAAGGTCTTTTTAAAAAATATATATTTTATTGACTTTTTACAGAGAGGAATAGAGAGTTAGAAACATCTATGAGAGAGAATCATCGATCAGCTGCCTCTCACACACCCCCTACTGGGGATGTGCCCACAACCAATATACATGCCCTTGACCAGAATGGAACCTGGGACCTTTCAGTCCGCAGACCGATGCTCTACCACTGAGCAAAACCGGTTTCGGCGAGAAGAAGGTCTTAAGAGGAAAACCAGTAAAATGTTTAAGATTGATTTCTTAAATTTGGGTTGGAAAAGTGGGGGGCATCTTACACATGGAGACTTCTTATATATGGAAAAAAAAGGTATGCACCCTTGAATGAAATTGAACCCGGGACCCTTCAGTCCATGGGTCTGCCACTGCTTCAACCACCGAGCCAAACCAGCTAGGGTAGAAATGATTCTGTGTTTGCTGAGGCTGCTTTGTCTTTCTAGCATTTGCAAAGTAAATATCAGCAGAGAGGGAGCAATATGTATAGTCAGCATTTTGATAGAGGGCTGCAATTTAATCCAGGGTATCTGTTGACATCACAAACAACAATAGCACATTAAGAGCAATGTATGTGCAAGAGGTAGTCAGTGGGTTTGCATTACAATATTACTATTATATTATGGAACATGCTTGTCATTCTGGACACAGCTAAGGAGATTGCTACATGAAACTTTGTCAATATGCTTTTAAAGTAGAAAACCATTTACTCAATGCAATGGGAGATATTTATAGCATAGGAAATGTAATGACAAAAAGAAAACCAGGAAGAGCATGTGTCTGAAAGAAATGGATGGGAATCTATATTAACTCTACTTTTTTTTTTAGTACAGCATAAGTTATTTTTTACTGTACTGAAATTATGGCATTGTGCAGCATTGAATTGGGGAAAAATTATGACCAAAATGATCAACAGTTGGGTATGGCTACAATGAATAAATAAGGATAAAACCAAGATCTTTAAAAAGACACTTTGATAAAATAGTACCATGTATCCTTCTATTATCAACATGTTATTAAAATTAAGGATAAGGACAAAAGACTCAAAATGATGGTCATCATGAAGGTCTGCTTCAAGACAATTTTATCCCTCTCACCAATCCCATGAACCACTAATTTGTTTGAAACAGGAAATGTTAATTTGCTCATACTATTTTGTCTCCTGAGAAAAATACATACTTCAGTTGTTTATAGAAAATATATGAACAGATGTAACCTAAATACTTATAACTTATATCTCTTATATGTACAATGTCTTAAGAAAACACTGGGGATACTAATACTCATTGATGAATTGGCAAAGATTTATTTGTGTATACCAATTGAGAATGTATTCCACAACCAGCTATAGAATCTCTGATGTGCAAGAAGTTAAAATATATGGGATTATTTTTCCCTTCAAACTAGAAGATCTGAACAAGGCAGACCAAGAGGGGTGCAGCTAGCTAATGTCATCCCAGGGCCAGACTTCTGCTATCTTCCTGTGTTCATCCTTCTGTTTCCTCCCAAATCTCAGGGATTATCCCTGAGTAACTGACAGAATGGGTGTGGACTTTCTATCTGGAAATGAAGTTCCTTCCCAAAAAAACTTTCAATTAAATCTATGGCCAGCAAAACTAGGAATAGCACTTAGTTTCTAGGTTTTAAGTAGTGGAAGATCTGGGAAAAGCCACTTGAGAATAGATATTGTGTAAAGAAACTTGCACCATCTACCTATATTTGAATATGATTTGAATATGATTTTAAATGCCCGACTAAGCTAACCACTTTTAGCAAACTGTTTTGGTTTATAATATATTAATTATCTCAAAATAAAAGCTCTTCAGAATATGCCATGAAAAGGTAGCAATGTGAACTTAAATACTTCTTTTCCAAGTTAATCATTTAAGACGTAATACTTTTATCACAATTCTTCTTTTGTGTCATTGCTTTCCCAGTTGTAGGGGATATTTATATAGTCATTTTATATACATTTTGAAAAACAATGGTGGTGCTAGAAATAACAAATGAAAAAATATTGGTAGACTTGAAGATGGAAAGCAAAACTAGTAGTGCATATTGATATAGAAAGGATAAGCATAAAGAATAACAACTTATATTCCTAAATATGATTGGTTCTAAATTGAAGCTGTTACCAAATTTCATGAAGTGGCCTTAGATTTTAGGTTTCTGTGAAGGTATGCATTTGCATTATTTATTGAGCCTGATTAATACATTAATGTGATTGGCATCTATCTATCTATCTATCATCTATCTATCTATCTATCTATCTATCTATCATTTATATATAATCTATCTATCTTCTATTAGCTACTTATCAAATAGTGATTCCAGATCTATGGCCAAAGATATATTGTAAATTATATTATTCATTATAACAAAACTAGAAGAAATGCAGGCTTGCAGATTCATCATGACTGGCAAGGTCACTGGTCATTTTTTTAAACCAATCATAGCACTCACATAGAGATTAAAGTGAGATGGTCCATCCAGCTAGAATCTACCAAGAGTTTGTCAGTTTCTTCTGGACTCTCCATGAACAGCGCACATACAAGGAAGGTGCATACAGGTTATACCTGGCTCTGGTCTCCTGGCACTTAGCTATTCCTGTTGAGCCACTTTGGACCTTAATTCACAGTGTGCCAGTTACAGCTCTAGGATCCTTGGGCAGAGTTTAACTTCTCTAAGTTTCAGGTCTCTTTACCATAAAACCTACTTGTGTTTGCAAGTAGTTTTGAGGATAGTGCTAACCTGGAACAAGTAAAATCCCAAGTCAATGTAACATAAGCAAATATACTGATAATAATTACATAAGAAAAACAAAGCAAACAATTTTTCCCCTAAGAAATCTATGGTATATTGGAGTTGGAAAACGGTTATCTTTCAGATCTTTGTAACTTATTATTTTGGGAAAGGCTACCTTCAAAAACAGTTATCATAATGGACTCTATATTTCAAATTAAATTCTTAAGACACAGTCTAGGTTTAATTGTTCTAGCATTCAGAATAAAGTGTTTACTAGACTGTCTGTGGAGTGTTATTTTTGTTTCAAATTTGAAGTAATTTAGGGAACTACTGCATAATTATCAAATTATTTTTTCCCGCCGAAACCAGTTTGGCTCAGTGGTAGAGCATCGGTCTGCGGACTGAAAGGTCTCGGGTTCGATTCTGGTCAAGGGCATGTACATTGGTTGCGGGCACATCCCGATAGGTGGTGTGCACGAGGCAGCTGGTTGATGTTTCTCTCTCATTGACGTTTCTAGCTTTCTATCCCTCTCCCTTCCTCTCTGTAAAATATCAATAAAATATATTTAAAAAATATTTTTCCCTTTCATCATCATCACACTAGCTTGAGTTGCCCTCTCTTCTATGAAGAAGATTGATCTCTTTCTATTCCAGTTTTAAAAGGTCAAAGAGTATGTGAGGACAGTCACGGTAAATAAAGCCCTTGAGAAGAGGCATATTTTGGTGTGTTAAAGGTAAGCTTCCCATTGTACCCTTACTCCTATTTTGACCGTGTTACAAGCCTATAACTGTGAACACCTGCACCAATTATATTTCTATACAGAAACAATAGGAAACAGGAGGAGACATTTTCATTGAATTTACAGTCTGAGAAAATGGCTTTTGGTTTTATTGCATTTACTGTAAGTGGATTCTTCTCATATGTGACCTGACTTATATAATGCTCTTGTGATATTTGGGATCTATCCCCATAAACATTAGAGAAACAGAAACTGATATTTAAAATTAATATTGAATTTATTTTAGCTGTAAACTTTTGAAGTTTTATAATGTGAGTTTACAGTTTTATTGGAAATTATCACAAACATATACAAAAGCACAGAAAATAGTATAACAGATGCTTGCACAGTTCTAGCTTAGACAAAATAATGGCATAATTTGTGAGGCAATTATCTCAGTGTTTTTACTCAGTTAATATTTTATGGTTCATTCTCTTCAAATCTACCACTGCCTTTCCTAGATGTAGGTTCTACCGTTAAGTTGATTTTGTCTTTGCCCATATAGGTTACTGGTGTATATAAAAATATGAAGTATTTTAAAAGTTTTATATAGCCGAAACCAGTTTGGCTCAGTGGGTAGAGCTTCGGCCTGTGGACTGAAAGGTCCCGGGTTTGATTCTGGTCAAGGGCATGTACCTTGGTTGCGGGCACATCCGCAGTCGAGGGTGTGCAAGAAGCAGCTGATCAAATGTTTCTCTCTCATCAATGTGTCAAACTCTCTATCCCTCTCGCTTCCTCTTTGTAAAAAATCAATAAAATATATTTTTAAAAGTTTTATATAAATACTCTCATATCTTTTTTAACTTTTGCAATCAAAATTGTTTATAAAAGTTTTCACTTGTCTATAAGATTAAATGAACTCATTTTAATTATTTTCCTTTATATAAACTTAATATACACTGCTTATTAATTCCCCTCAAGAGATATAATATAGAATTTCCATGTTTTTAGTATTGCAAATTCTACTGTAGAGAGAACAGTTATATATTTCTAATTTTCCATGTGTCATTGGGTGGTATTATTGGATATTTGACTTTCTCAAATATTGTCAAATATCTTTCCAAAATGGTTTTAGCTAATTGTACATGGTTATGTTAGCAATAGATGACTTTCCTCCAGAATCTTTGTCCCCGCATTTCCATTCACAATTGGAATTATCAGCCTTAGCATGCAATCAATCAGATGGTCTCACAGTGCTGTTTAAGCCACACTGGTCTGTTTATCAGTGACGTTGCACCATATATTAGTCTTATATTCTCTGGCAAAGTAAAATTGTATACTGTATGCTCCTTGGTGGTTTGTATGCCAGCCATGCCCCTTAGTGACCCAAGTGGAGGCCCTGGTATCTGGGATTTATTTATCTTCTATAATTGAAATTTTGAAGCCTTGAGTGGAGGCCTGGGCCCTCCAGGGTATGCAGAAAGCTTGGGTTCCTCTATTTCTGGGGAAACCAACCCTCTTGGTCACTCCATGGCTGCAGCCATCTTGGTTGAGTTAATTTGCATATTTGCTCATGAATGGCTGGTGGGCATGACTTGTGGGTATAGCGTAGTGATGGTCCATTTGCATATTACTCTTTTATTAGATAGGCTGCATGGTTTTACAATATTGAGGAAAAATATTTTTAGTTTAATTTCCACTTAACCTTATATAATGAGTATTTTAAAATGTCATGAATGTTTCTTAAGCATTGAATTGAATGGCTACATGAGATTCCATTAAAATTTTAATTCTAAACCATTCACCTATGGTTGAATAAGGGTTAATCTAGGTTTTAATATTAAAATGTTTGTTTCTGACACTTATATTTATGGTTATTTTCACCTTATCCTACCTAATAAAAGAGAAATATACAAATTGACCATACCTTCACTATGCCCACAATCCACATTCATCAGCCAATCAGGGTAAGTATGCAAATTAACCCAACCAAGATGGCTATTAATTTGCATATCTGGGACAGATCAAAGACTGAAGACAGTGTAGAAAGAATCCAAGCTCTGCAGAAGGAAGCCAAGCTGCGGAAAAGCAAACGAGCAGGGATGGGTAGAAGGGAAGGCAGCAGGCAGGGCGGGGAGAAGGAAGGAAAGCAGGTGAAGCAGTGACCTCAGCAGGAAGCGCTATTGCAGGAATCTTCCTGCAACAGGCCATTAGTCTATATAATAAAAGTCTAAGTGACGGTTACTGTGGAACAACCAGAATGACTGGTCACTATAAAGCACACTGACCACCTGGGGGAAGACACTCAATGAAGGAGCTGCCCTCTAGTGGTCAGTGTGCTCCAACAAGGGAAGCACCACTCAGTCAGAAGCAGGGAGTGGGCCTAAGCTGCCAGGCAGACAGCCCCTGAGGGGTCCCACCCAGACTGCAAGAGGGCACAGGCCCGGCTGAGGGACACATCTCCTCCAGTGCATACATTTTGTGCAGCAGGCCTCTAATATTTTTATTTTTAAAATATATATTATTGTTGTGTTGTTTTTACAGAGAGAAAGAGAGATGGATAGAGAGTTAGAAACATCGATGAGAGAGAAACATCGATCAGCTGCCTTCTGCACAACCCCTACTGGGGATGTGCCCACAACCAAGGCACACGCCTTGACTGGAATGGAACCCAGGACCTTTCAATCCACAAGCCAATGCTCTATCCACATTAGAGCCAAATCAGTTTCAGCTAGTATTTTTATAGAGGAGAAAAACAAAACTAAAAACAAACGGTTGGACAGAGAGTAATTTACAGCTTGAAATTAAGTTTTGGCTTTCTATTTTGCCACAAGTATTTGTGTCTGTGTGTTTGCCTTTAGTCTTTACTTTTGAACCTTCCTAAATAAAATAAACAGCAATATTTTGGATTTCTTCCACTTATTTCCAAAGTCTATATTGATCCATTGCTGCCTTTCATAATTAAAACATTAATTTTAAAAATATATGTTTTTATATATTTGAGAGAGACAGGGATGAGAGGGAGAGATAGATACATCCATGAGAGAAATATCAATTGACTGGCTCCTGCATGCCCTCCCACTGCAGATCAAATCTGCAATCCAGGCATGTGCCCTGACCAGGAATTGTACCAGTGACCTCTTGGTTCTTGGGTTGACACTCATGACACTGATTGAGCCTCACCAGCCATGCTAAAACATTAATATTATTATTTTACTAGAGGCCTGATGCACAAAATTCGTGCAAGAGTAGGCCCTCGCAACCCTGGCTGCCTCAGCCCCTCCCAGCCCTGGCTTTGTCCGGAAGGTCATCTGGAAAGTCATTCTGCTGTTTGGCTGTTCTGTCAATTTGCACAAAATGCTTTTATTATTATAGATTTCTATCACTAATGAATATAGATAATAGCTGCATGAAGTGCTTCTTACACTCCCATAATTTACTTTGGTTCAATTTTGAGGAACTATGAAGGACAAAAGTTCTTCTTACTTAGACAAAGGCCCCAAGATAAGCAACAAATTGTGAGGAGAAAAATGTAAATAAGCAAAGGGAATAAGCAAGATTAGATATAATTTTACTAAATTGTATCCATAATGTCTGCTTCTTGAGTAACTGAGGATAAAGTAAGAGAGTTGACACAGGGCGTGTCAGGGTGATTGTGCCATATTAACTAGCTGATATCACAGTCACACTACTGTGAATGCCAACTATTGACAATGTCACTTATGGCTGAAAATTTGTATGATCCTTTTGGCATTCCAAGTGTCTTTACAGTCAGTATATTATTTTTCATATCTCCTTTTTTCTATTGACATTTGATAAACATCTATAAGACACATTACAGGTGCAAATGGAATATCTCTCTCATAGCTTTGCTTGGGAAGCATAAGTTCTGTTTCCTACACAGAGAGCAACACTATAGAATGTGTTGTCTTCTCCGAAGACGTGCCCATTTTTTCATACAATTGAAGCATTAAAGACATCTTTTTGATCTAGTGCATAATTTGGCAAAATCAGTCTGATTCATATGAGGATTAAAACTTTTTAATAGATTTAGGCTTCACTGTTTAGGCATGATCCATTCTTTAATTCCTTGTCAGTTTTTATCTTTTAATGTAAAAGAAGGCAAAATAACTGGTATTTGCAAGTGAACAAAGACAAAGAGTTCAGAGTGTAAGGTCTAGCCCAGGGGTGGGCAAACTTTTTGACTCAAGGGCCACAATGGGTTCTTAAACTGGACCGGAGGGCCAGAACAAAAGCAACCTGACCATGCTGGCACTCTCATCTTGGGCTGCTGGTGAAGGAGCGGAGGGGAGAGCATGAGAATCCTCTGCTCTTTATGTTCCACAGGCCGGATAGAACAGCTGAACTAAGGGGCCCTCGGGCCTTAGTTGGCCCAAGGCTAGTCTAGCCTATTTTTAAGGACACAGAAGATCCTCTGGGCCAAGAGAACTACAAAAACAGTAGGCCCTCAGCCCCACCAGGCTGCCAGTGGATTTCTCTGCAGCAAGTCCAGGGAGATGACCTTCCATGGTATCTTTAGCATGTAGGCAGGGCCCCTTTGGAAAGCAGTCCGACCTCAGCTTATTCTTGGATCTGCCTGAGAGAAAAATAAAGGGATTCACAGAAAGCGGTTACAAACTGACAAAAAGCTGACTCCTTTAAACAAATCTAATTATCAGCTCTGCCCTTACAATCACTTTTAAACTGTCACGCAATCTGAAAACAATTCTGGCAAATTGAGTCCCTTTAAGAGTCTTATATTTCCTTAAATCAGCAAGAATTATCTGGCTTTATCTACTCAAGTTCTAAGTTTCTTTGCATCCTGATTTTACATAGCATTTATTTATACAATGGTTGCCAAGGACACGGGAATTTCCGTTTCATATTTTATGTACTTAAGTACTTAGAAAATAGTGCGCAGCTATGCTTAAGTGTGAGTCATACACTACAATGGTCACTTCTTTATGCTTTCCACAGTGCCTCTCACACTCAAGGAAGCAGTGAGCAATGTTATGATAAATTACTCTTGCATGGGACAACACTCCATTTGCCTCCTCACTGGGCTGTTAAATCCCCTCTGATGATCAGTCTTTCAGATTTCTTAAAGTTTTATTTGGAAATTCCCTTTTTCTAATTTGTTCCTTGATTCTTGAAAACTATTCCCCCCCCCTAACTGTGGGTTCTGGCTATTGTGGGGTGGTGAAAACCATTTCATGAAATGTGATTAGCAATATTTTTAATATGAGAGAGAATAAAACAGAATTCAAACTAAGAGTACATGACACATGAAAAGGTAGCTATGTCAAGAGACATGTGTTTAATATTTATAAATACCTATTTGTATACTGGTGTCTTAGGTATTTCTGGGAAATGTTTATCTGTTAGAGATAACAGAAAGCAGTTTTTAATACACTACTCTAGACCATTTTAACCTCTATTTTAGAATAAAGACATTTTCTTTACATAAAAATGGATGTGTTTTTAGCTGACCATGGTACACTTAGTTGGACAGCTCAGTATTTCTTCGTGTTCCCCCATGGGTATCTTCCACAATACCAACATTTCAATAGCAATCGTTTGACATCAAAATGTCATTATCAGTGCTCATTCTTCCAATTCTGTTGGAAGAGTCCTGTCTTTCATAGCTTTTACATTCCGTTGGCTCTTTCTTCCGCTTCCCCACAATTCCTTTTCTAAGTGTCATTTTTGTCTACTGTTCAAGAATGGGTCAAGTGTAGAATGAAGGGAGTTTATTTAGGACTCATTCTAATTGGCAATAAATAGCCTGGGGACTCAGCGGCCACAGCTGCCCCTTATTAGATCATAGTGCAGGTCATCAAATTAAAATAAGCTGTCCTAAATTCCGCACTGTACGAGGGAAGAAAGAAAAAAGCATTAGGCCCTCTCAGAAAGCCCTTTAGAGTGAATTATGTTGATGGTTTGTGTAGAAAATGGGCCAGATGACAGCCAAGTTAGAGGCGGCCTGTCACTGCGGCTAATGCCCACATGTCAGCTTCTAGACTGGAGCTCAACGGAAGGCTTACAATTGACTGGTCGTCAGCTTTGGTTCAAAAGGTCAAGGTGCACAGGGTGAGGCTCTTGCCAAGCTTTCAGCATGCTGCTCTGAGCCTTCTGTTCCCAACGTCTGGACTTGGTAAATTATGGGATGTTGTAAGTTTGTGTGCAGAGTTTTAAATCATCATCCCGTTTGGAAGTTTTGCTAGAAACATGTCTACTTTCACCCAAGTTTTCCTAGGTAGTTGCCTTGAGAGACAACTAAACTAAATGATATTGAGAAATACAGCTAGGCAATTGCATATAAGGTTGCATACTAATGGTGAAAATTAATTTCTGAGCTGCCATCTTCCCAGTAAATTTATATTTGCCTCTTAAAAGTACTGTAGAATGACAGTCTGGTGTGTACTTTTAAAATGAGCTAAATGTATTTCCCTTTTCATGTGTTCAATCCTAAATACCATCTAAAAAAAATAAGATCATAAAGATCTAGACTATGATGGGGCTGGGATGGAGGTACAGGGATGAACTTAAAATCTTGCTCAGTTTATCTATCATCTATTTATCTATCTATCTATCTATCTATCTATTTATTGTGTGTGTGTGTGTGTGTGTGTGTGTGTGTGTTTGTCTTTCTATTTAAGGTGACAAAAATAAGTGATAGTAGAGATGAGAAGAATATTGAAGCTTACTCAAAGAATTAAAGTTTGCTAAAGTAGTTTGTTCATAAGCAGCAGCATTTGCATTGCCTGTAATGTTTTGGATGCAGTTAAAATGCACAGGCCCATGTCAGATGGTACTTCATTTTCCCTTTTGATTTGCATCTTTTGGATGCTTAGTGACTTTCAGCATTTTTTCATGTCTCTTGGCCATCTGTATGTCCTCTTTAGAGAAGCATCTATTAGGTCTTTTGCCCATTTTTTAATTGGATTGTTTGTCTTCTTTTGTTAAGTTATATGTGCTCCTTAAATATTTTGGGCATTAACCCTTTATCAGATGAATCATTGCCAAATATGTTCTCTATAGCAGGCTATCTTTTTGTTTTGTTGATGGTTTCTTTTATATATGCCCAAGCTTTTTATTTTGATGTAGTCCCATTTGTTTATTTTCTCCTTAGTTTCCTTTGCCTTAAGAGATGTATCTGTAAAGACCGTACACCTCACACCTGTCAGAATGGCTCCCATCAACAAATCAACAAATGACAAGTGCTGGCAAAGATGTGGAGAAAAGGGAACCCTAATACATGCTGGTGGGAATGCAGATTGATGCAATCATTATGGAAAACAGTAGGAAGTTTCCTCAAAAAATTAAATATGTATCTGTCATTTGACACAGTGATCCCACTTCTAGGACTATATCCTGAGAAGTCTGAAGCACCAATCAGAAATAATATAAGCACTCCTATGTTCATAGCAGCACAATTTACAATAGCTAAGATCTGGAAACAGCTCAAGTGCCCATCAGTAGATGAACAAATAAAATAACAACAACAACAACAACAACAACAACAACAACTGTGGTGCTTTTACACTATGCAGCAGTAAAAAAGAAGATTATCTTACTCTTTGAAACAGCGGGGAATGACCTTGAAAGTATGTTGCTAAGTGAAATAAGTCAGTCCGAGAAACACATGTTTCTGATCGCATTCTGATCACAAGTATCACATGTTCATGATCGCATTCATAGTGGAATCTAAGTAACAAGAATAACTGATGAACAGAGTGGATCCAGAGACTTGAAGCATGGAACAGAGTGTGGAATTTTGGAGGGAAGATAGGGGAAGGTGGGAGGCTGGGTGGTAATCAAACAAGTACCTTGAATGCATATATGTATAACCCATGGACATAGACAATAAGGTGCTGAAGGCCTAGCGTAGGGGCAGGCTGGAGGGGACCAATGGGGGAAGAAAGGGGGACAATATATAATACTGTCAACAATAAATTATATATATATATATATATATATATATATATATATTATATGCATGTATATATATGACTAAGCTAACTCATGCATGCACGATATATATAAAGCCCTATATCTCTATCTATATCTATATCATCTATCTTTATCTATATCTATCTATCTATCTATCTATCTATCTATATATCTATCATCTATCTAGCATAACCTTGCTTAATTAGACCTGCTTTCTGATTTAGCTAAGCTTTTTCCAGCCCAGTGAAGCGCCCCAATTTCTCTTTCAGTTAATTGTCAGAAACACAGCAGAAACTATTAACATGAAGCGGATTATTATTGTACATTAGCAGGGAGAACAAAGGGTAGACTATTTAACTGCAGCAATGTTTGACTATATTCTGTGCAGTGAGAAAACCTGAAGTCATTTACAAGGTCAACCATTTATTCTTTTCAGTTGGATCAAATTGCTAAGCTTTCTAAATTTCTGTTTTCTGGCTAATAAAAAGAAAATAGGATTCCACTGAGTCTCCTATGTACTTACTCTAGGACTTCTGTGGGGATCAAATGAAATGAGGCATGGGAAAATGCTTCACAGACATTTGGTTAAAGTGTAAATGTTTGCACCTGGCTATAAAGCAAGTTGTATTTCTGGGCTGAAGAAACTCCAAGGAGGCTAGTCTCTAGGGAGAGAAAGCCAGGCATTGCTACATGATGTCATTACCCAGATGAACATTTAGGATGTTTGCCTTTTATATATATATATATATATATATATATATATATATATATATATATAACGTATGACCATTTTTATTAGTAAGAATGTATGTGATTTTTTCATTTAAGAGATAAATAATAATACTTAGAGAATCTCAAAATATCTTAGTAAGCTGATTAATATTACACAATGAAAAATCATGGACATAAGGTTTTGTGTTTTTTCCCCCCTCTATTTACTCAATACAACCCTGGGCATGTGACATTTGTTTATGACTTGAGCCTGATTGGCTGTGCCAAGTTTAAAATCTAATTTCTAAAATATTATGGCTAAATTATCTCTCAATCTTTAATACATCTTTTCACTTAAACTCCACTTAATATAAGATAACAACAAGAGAACATGTAAAAACATTTTGAGTTTGGCAAATGATGCTTCTGATAATATTAAAATATAACTTTATCTTCTCACCTCATGACTTGAATACATTATTCCTTTAGTAGTTTTTCCTTATAATATAACTTAGGTAGATAAATTGCTTAGAGAACTCAAAATTAACAGCATTACATCAGCATTGAATATTAGTAGTATCAATACACACATTCCATTTGTTCCAATTATTAATATAATTTTCTTTAAAATCAAGGATAAAATTAATGCTAAGGAAAACATTTTAACAAAACTACTACTTTTTATTTTATTGCAATCATTAGTTGCCTGTTTTTAAATGACCTAATTGCAAAAACATAATTTCATGCTGAATCAGAAGTATTATTTCCTAAGACCACCAAATATAATGCAAAATCAAAGCATATTACTTATTAATCAACCCTGTTTTAAGGTAATGTGAGCATAGTAGATTACAGTCTAAGAATGTATGTTGAGCATGAATTTCCTTTATACATTATGAGATTGTGAAGAGAATTTCCATTTGTAAGACAGAGACAAAGCTTAGATTGACATCTTAGAAACAATAAAGCCACTGACCATGGAGCTGGAGCTCATACTACCATGAAGTATAATTGACATAATTATATTTGAACCAATTTGACTGAATTTATTATAGCTTTCATATTCCCTGAAATGTTATACTCAATCTTTCAAATACTTATTACACACATAATATTTTTAGTTCCTATTTCACATGTACTGGATTTTTTCCCCAAATATAAAAGACCTTCTCTTCTACCATTGCTTTTAATCTAGTGGAGGGAGTAAGCCTGCCTGCAATTGAACTCTAAATAACCCCCCTCTCTTTACATTTCCATGTGGAGCTGCTAATATTTAGGCATAGGCCTGAGCTTTATCTTCACTTGTTAAAATATTTGTTAGTTGTCAGCAAAAGGAAAACTAAAAGAACAGTGCAGGTTTTATTAATATTGGGATTTATACCATTTCTGTCTCAGTAAGTGGCAATTGATTTTTTTTATTTTATACAAAAATATTATATATTTAAAGGACAGCTGATAGTGAGGAGAAAATTATTCTAAGAATGTTAAAGCATAGGAGCAAATATTTTAATTTGATATGAGAGAAGAGCATATAGTTCTTTAATTTGCAAAGCCAAGATGACCCAAAAATAGATTCGAGAGGATTTTAAAATATGCCATTTTCACTTGTATTCTAATGATTTTCGTAAGATTAAAAAATCATTCTTCGTGCTTCTGGTATATTTTAAAATTCTGATATATTTGCAGTAGCAGTGGTTATTTGGGGAATTTTTAAAAATAATTTTGTATTTATTTATTTATTTATTTATTTATTATTTTAATTTATCTTTATTGTTGAAAGTATTGCAGATATCCTTTTTTTAAAGCCCACTGACTCCAACCTCCCCAGGCCTTCAACACACAATATTCTGTGTCCATGAGTGATGTGTATATCCTAATATATAAAACCCTAGGTCTTAACGTCTGGTAAGGTCCTAGGCTCAACCAACTGGAAGTCAGTCCTATAGTCAGCACTGGGTTGCCATGGCAAACCAGCGATGACTGTTTCCACTGCAGGTCCAATACCCCTACACTGAGTGTTGAGGGATTGCAAATCAGGGCCAGAGAGAGGGCTGAAGAGAGAAGCAAGGTCTGATCTGTTGATTCTGTGGCAGCTTTTGATCACCACTTGCCTCTCTCTTTCTCTCCCAGTCTGGCCAGCAGCCTTGCCTCCATTTCTTTCCAGGCTTCCACCAGGCCTGTTGATCAGCCCTGACTTTCTGATCAGGCCTTGTTGATAGGCCCAGAGATGCTGAAAGGCATGTAAACCAACCAATCAGAACCAAATCTGGGTCAACTGTGAGGAGCCAATGGATGCCTAGGAGGCAGAGCTTTTGATGCTGACTGGAATAAAAACTGACCAATCAGAACAAAATTGACAAGCAAAGCAGGGCAGTTAGGGGCAAGATCAGGCCTGCAGGGGAGAGTAGTTGGGGGCAATATAAGGCAGGCAGAAGCAGTTGAGGGCAACCTAGCCTGCATTGGAGGGCAGCTGGGGGTGATATCAGGCCAGAAGGGGAGATCAGTTAGGGGCAATCAGGAAGACAGGCAGAGGGGTTAGGGGAAATTAGGCAGGCAGGAAGAGGCAGTTAGGGACAATCAGGCAGACAGGCAGATGAGCAATTAGGAGCCAGCAGTCCCAGATTACGAGAAGGATGTCCGACTGCCAGTTTAGGCCTGATCCCACAGGGCCCGATTGTCTGTCAGACATCCCCCAAAAGGTCCTGATTGAAGAGGGTGCAGGCTGGGCTGAGGGAACCCACATCTGTGCACAAATTTTGTGCACTGGGCCACTAGTATGCATATAAGTTATTTGGTCCATGCATCCATTCACCTTCCCTCTGAGATTTGACACTTTGTTCCCTGTTTGTATGTCTCTGGATCAGTAGTTATTTTCAATTGCTAAAATTATAAAAATGTTTCTTCCACCACTGCCTCTGATCTCACAGCACTTCATTAGGAGAGGATAGTGGAGAACTCGCTCTCTCCAAATTTAATGGTAAGTCTTTCAGAGTCAATCAAATGTGTAGTCATGAAACCACCTCTTTAATTATTTCCTCAGAAGTTTTATACCTTAAATCTCAAGGATATAATTTTTTTTTTCCTGAATAGCCTTAGTGCAAGATAGAATCAAATATTAAAAAAGACAAAAAACATACAGCTTGATGGATATATCAAATCTTGCTTTGATATTCATAGTTTGATAAAATGTTTTATAATTTAGCCGAAACTGGTTTGGCTCAGTAGTAGAGCGTCAGTCTACGGACTGAAAGGTCCCAGGTTCGATTCCGGTCAAGGGCATGGACCTTGGCTGTGGGCACATCCCCGGTAGGGGGTGTACAAGAGGCAGCTGGTCGATGTTTCTCTCTCATCGACATTTCTAGCTCTCTATCTCTTTCCCTTCGTCTCTGTAAAATATCAATAAAAAATGTTAAAAAATGTTTTATAATTTAGCATCCTATTTCACTTGTGAAACAGGGTAAGAAACCATTAATGTCTGTCATTTCTCTTACATAAAATAATAATATTTAGTAATATATTAGTTTACTAAGCGCTTCAGAAATGTCATATATTTTATATAGCTTATTTTACTTGATATTTAAAAGGTCTTGAAACAAAGATAGTCTTACACTGATTTCAAAATTGGAAAAACTGACACTTAAAATACTTTAATTTTTCTAATTCAATGAGTTAGTGAATGCCAAGGATAGGTTTGAACCCAGATTATTCTAAAAGGGCCATGTTCATTATGATACAAAGATCCTTTATTTAGAATGTGATCTCTATTTCAGTTTGAAATATAATGTTGAAAGCATTTCATAATTAATGAAGGACCTGGACAACAAAGAATCAAACATAATTGGACAACAACTTGGAAAACTACTGATTTTTTAATCTTTTAGATAATGTACATTTTTACAAATATATTTCTAATTATTTTATATATAGATGTACAGATAATATGGGTTCTAAGTTTAACAATAATACATTGCTTCCTATTTTATAATGTATATTTTCACAAAAAATATTTTGAGGTGTTTATGTAACTGAAAATTCATAAAAACATGATTAAATTGATTTAAGTTGTTACTCAGACTTAAATAGAATTACCTTTTAAGAAAATAAAAGGACATTTGGAGAACCAAAATGATGGCATAGGTAAAGGGGGCAGTGGGGGAGCGGGGAGGGGGAAATGGGGTTATCTGTAATACTCTAAGCAACAAAGATTTTAAAAAAAATAAAAAATAAACAAAAGGACAAAACTGCTCTGAGTTAAAAAAAATAGAAATTCTCAACTATTAAAAAATGAGATTAATATCCTGAATCATTGTTTTTTGTTTTTGAAAAATTTGAGATAATTTTCCTATCTGTTTCAGTCATAATCATTTATTATGTTTTTATGTTGTTATCAATGAAAAATGCCTGGGCTAACTCATATATTCTAATGGTTTGAGTAGCCAAAAAAGAAATAAAGAATTATTTGTCCACAAAGAATTAGAATCCTAAGGAAATGTGCAAATATACAGATTTTAATTTAGGTATTAAGGAAATCTTTTTATATTTTTAGTTTTGTTTTTATTTAAAGGTTTTTACCTTTATCAGTCTACACCAAAATATGTGTCATGAAAGCAAATTTTAATTATGCAAGTATTTGTCCACAAATATACCCACAACCTTGCACTGCAGTCAGATGTGGCTGAGATTTCAGTGGATTGACTTCATCTTGCAGAATTTTGTGTGTGATTCTAGGTTTGTCCCTTTGATACCCATGATAGTTTTTGTTTCTTAAAGAGGGCTGTAAAAATTCTGCCTCATGCAAGACTGCAGAGGATAGCTGTAAACCAATTTTGCATTTTTTTTTGCAGTGACTGAGGCACCCTAATAAATATAAAATAAAATACGGAACATATACCTAGCAATAAAACAAACAAACAAATAAACAAAACTCAAACAACTTGATTTACTATGAATTAACAAATTATTTGTCTTTGGGAATAATAAGTCTACCATTTTAAAAATTATATCTCACAAAATATTCTTATTCTCAACTTTAAAAGTTATACATAATAAATGCAAATATTTCTGGCAATATGAAGACTGAACTATGGTGCCAAGACATTCCACAGCATTTTCTTACTATTAACTAGATCTTACTTAAAAGCTGTTACAGAGTGGCGATCCTGATTTTGAGGCAATTGTACCTGATTTTTTTTTTTTGCAGTAATAGCATGAATTCAAACCTCTTTTCTTATTCTCTAAATACATTTTAGCAGTTTGAATCTAAGACATTAGATTTTCAGTCATGCCTGTAGCTCCCTGACTGGTGCTTTATTAAGTCATTGTAAAAAGTGTTTGCCGTTAGCTCTTATGTTACATAAAAGAACATTTGCAAGCATTTATTTACAAGTAACTTTGCTGTTTTAACAAACCTAATTAGCATAATGGCTCAAGCTGCTATTTTCCACATACCTTACGATGATTAGAGACTTTGGAGTTCCCTTAATTATCATCATCCATTCTAGTGTTTTACCTTATGTCTACAGAAGAGATTATGCATGAAATTAAACACATATTAACAAAATCAACACTCACAGCAATGAACAACTACTTCTAATGAAGGGGTAAATATGCTGCAAAGAGTCTTAATATCACTACAATCCTGACGTTTTAGAGAGCTTTTTTATCATTAGCTGATGTCCGCCATGATGGTATGTTGGGTAGAACCATGGACCCAAAAGAAAATGAGAAAGACTGGATTTCATAGAACTTAAAATAACATAAAGTCAGATCTGGTTGCAAGGGAAGGGGCCAAAAATAATTACTGCCTTCAACATAGGATGGGCTAGCTACTCATGCACTACGTGACTACTAACTAATCACATCTAGCCATCAAGGCCCAGAGGAAGTACATGGGCAGCTATGTACTCACTCAGCCTCTCCCTACCACCACCCTCAGGCCCCCACCATCTTTAGCCTTTATTCC
This sequence comes from Vespertilio murinus, assembly GCA_963924515.1. NCBI lineage: Eukaryota > Metazoa > Chordata > Mammalia > Chiroptera > Vespertilionidae > Vespertilio > Vespertilio murinus. The sequence goes on along the minus strand of OZ004707.1, from coordinate 33,906,394 downwards.
AACAACATCCCCCAAGCCTGTCTGCTGGTCATCAGGGTAATCTCAGATATTATCTTCAAACTGCATGCCCCACGTTTGGACCCCAAATCGAAAAACGTCATTTCACAAATGATGATTTTAAAGTTTTGGGTGAATGAACAAAAGTCTTAAAATCTTTGTGATATCCTATAAGTTTGAGGAAATTGTCTAAAGAATGACGAGGCACAAAGGAATCTGCTGGGATTTCATTCTTCACACACCTTCCCACTTCCTTATTGCAGGAGATAGGAGAAGGAGCCTAGTATGATTATGATGATAGACATAATTTTTATAAACAGTCTCAAACTAATTGTTATTAAATTATAGCACTGCTGTAGCTCAAAACATTTGCAATTGGGTATTATTTAAAAATCTATAGAAAATATTATAAAGGTTATAATTCATTCAATATGTTCATTTATCACATTTGAAACGTGACACTGCAAATTGGTATAAGTGACCAACCTTAATTTATTAAAAAGATAAATTTTAGATAAATCTGATAACATTTAAATTATATTAAATATTGGGAAATAAAGAATAGTTTACATTATATAAATTGTAAATATTTTTATAATATATGTGTCTAAAAGTAAATATATAAATTTAATTTTTGTAACAAATCAATGCAGAAACTATTAACATTATGTTGTCTTAACTCATAACAAGTTAAAACATTTTAATGGCAGAAAAACAAAAGGACAAAGAAGAGATTTTTACCCAATATTTATAATGCATATAGAATGATAAAATCAGGTAACATACTAAAAATGCAAAGAGTCCCAACAAACTATTAGGACAAACATGTATAACTCAACTCAAAAATCTGTCAAAAATATAAATATGCATTTCACACAAAAGTATGCAAATGGCTAAAGAATTAGTGACTAAGACAAAACTATTTCAAAAGAAATGCTGTTGTTTTGGAAGTTATTTAGATAACTATTTAAATTGTAAATGTCCATAGTTTAATAATCTATGACCCACAATGCAATGTTTATAAAATTCTATCCTACATAAATAAAAGGATGACTACATCAGTGCATTCATTAAAAGTAAAAAGAAGATGAGATGGAGAAAGCAGAGGAAAAGGGAGAAGAAAAAGATAAACAGAAAACTAATGAAAACTGCCTATAAACCCATCTGTGAAAAGGAAAGGAATGGATAGAAGAATACATGAGGTGTGGTACAACCATAAAGCCATGCTATGAATACAATTAGGTATGTCTTTTTTGTTTACCATTTGAAGCTCAACAACACTGCACACATCATACATTGACAGCAGGAAGTGCATTGCTACATATGGAAACACATACATGATGCCCACAACCTTGGTTATCTCAAGTTGCACAATATAGGACAGAATAGAAAGAAATGAGGAGAGAGCTATGGTAATTAAAAAAGCTTTTAAGCAAGAAAGTCTTTTCTAAACATGACACATAGTAAGGCAATATAAAGAGAAATATTAACACATTTACCTACTTGACAGATAACAACATAAAAACAAAATGTGGCAAAAACATCTTAGTAAAAGTTAAAAATATAATAGACACTGAAAACTCTTTGTAACTCAGATGACAGGTAAAGGCTTTTATCTCCATTGTCTAAAGAATTTTTACAAATCAAAAATAAATATAAATGATCAGAGAAACTCACTGGTTATAAACAGACAATGTACATACAATAAAGAGATAATTAAATTCCAGGACTATTTTTCCCAGATGCGAAGCTGTAAAGAGCTTAATTAAAGAATGATTTGTCTGAAGCTAATAATATGTTGTTGTTGTTTTTTAAAAAGAAATGGCTGATTTCATAAATTTTATTTAAAGTATTTGTAGTGCTTTAATAATTTGTGGATTAATTAATAAAATTATATCTTGAAAAAATAATTTTAATCAAATTTAATTAAATGCAAACAAAATCTTGAAGAGGCTTTCTGTAGGAAAGGTCTTAGAAGGTTCACTGGGAAGATAAAAGTAAATAAGATATAAGTTCTGTCTTCTAAGAACATAAAATACTAAGAGAGACTCTCTTAATTATATACCTGTAATATAAGGTTAATTTCAGTAAATGCTTTAATGGAAGTAAAGGAAGAGGGTCCTATTTAGCTTTGGGAAGGAAAAACTCACAGTGTGAAGTGAGAAATTTGGAAATACGTCAAAAAGGAAAATCATCCTCCACAGCCTTTGACAGGCTGACATTAAGAGTAAAATGTTATTTGTAGAACAGTAACAGTACACATTTACTAAAACATTTAAATATTATTTTATTAAGGTTCTGTACTAGTTGGTGTTCTATCAGGAAAGTAGAAACCCACGTAGTAATTTCAACAGTAACTGCACTTAAGCCTGGGAACTATGTGTGCGCAAGATTACTGGAAGGTGTAAAGGTCAGGGGAGGCCACAGTTTGCAACTGTCAGTAAGAGAATCTGGAAATTGCAGACATTTCAGAAATTGCACTACTAGTCACTGCTGCTTGCTGTGAGAAGCAGGGTGTTTCACAAGGAAATGCCTGGCTGCTGCTGCAGAACCCCAGGATCCCTGAGAAGGACTTGTTTTACCTGAATAAGAGACCTACTCAGAGTCCAGGCAGAGAGGGACTTGAAAGAATTTAAGAATCTTACATCCATTTGTCCCTGAAGCTGGTGACCCTTACAGCAATCTGCATATTTATTTTTCTCCTGCATGATTCCATAAAATGAGCCTTTTGCTTAAGTTTAGTTTCTTTTCTTTTTTTAAAAAAAATATTTTATTGATTATTTACAGAGTGGAAGAGAGAGGTATAGAGAATTAAAAACATCGATGAGAGAGAGAGTCATCAATCAGCTGCCTCTTGCACACCCCCCACTGGGGATGTGCCTGCAACCAAGGTACATGCCCTTGACCGGAATCGAACCTGGGACCTTTCAGTCCACAAGCTGATGCTCTATCCACTGAGCCAAACCGGTTTTGTCAAGTTGATATATTTTTAAAAATAGATAAGGACAAATATAGTTCAGGTGATTTCTATATAACTCTAGGCTACTCATAAAAAAATCACCTGGGGGAACTTTTGAAAACAACTTTTGAAAACCAGCTTTTGTGCTGCTCCAATTCAGCCCACTCCCCAGCCAATTGAGGTGGATCTCTAGAGATGAGGCTCTGCTAGTACTTCTAAAAATAGATCTCAGATTTTAAAATGACCCTAAGATTGACAACCACTGACCTCAATCTCCTATGTGTAATTCTCTCCCCCAAATTTCAAATAAAAGGAAAATGGTCCATGATCTGGTGAAAATACCAATAGGAATGTTATCAAGGAACTGGGTTCTAGCTACATTATGACCATTAACTCTTTCTCCTAAATAAAACACAACTTCATCTCTCAACATAAAAAAGAATACAATAAGTTACTTGGAAAGTTATAAGAAAAAATAAAATGTTGTTACAATGGCTGGTTGATGTTTCAGATCAGTAAGTGCATGACTAAGGAAAGTGTTAGGGCAGAAATGGGAGGTGGGAATTGTTAAAGCCTCAAATTATATAGGTACCTAGGGTGGGTGACAGAACTCAGTCCTCATTTACTTTCAATGATACAATTGCTTCCTTTTATTTTTATTTGAGTTGATAGGTAATGTCTGAGTGGAGACTCCATTATAGAATACTAGAGGCCCGATGCACGAAATTCAGACAAGAGTAGGTTTTCCTTCCCCCTGCTGCCTGCACCGGCTTCCCTCTGACCCCCGGGACCAGGAGTCCCTCACAGCTTTGGCTTTGTCCAGAAGGATATCCAGTCTAATTAGCATTTTACACTTTTATTATTATAAATGTGCTCTTTGAGAAGATAACAACAAGCTGACTCAAATTGCTGAGTAAATCTAGATCAGCTTCTCATGATTATTGTTTCATTCTACCATTATAAAAGTGTAGTGATGTAAATTATTAATAATGGTATTTGCATTTTAGTCTAACTGAGGAACATAATGTTGGTTCCCAAATAATAAATTGTTATTTTAGGAAACCAGTGTGAAGAAAATCATCCTCAGGCTCTCCAACATCTGAGATTCTGATATTTGGTAATACTTTATTCTTGAGATCTAATTAGTGACTGTTCTCATAGATAGAATTTCTCATCACAGTAAAATCAGACTTTGGTTTTCTTAAATAATCCTGTCAACGTAATTGGTCACAAGTAATGGTTTTAATTAAGAGAATACATTATAATATATGAAAACATCTAAGAGGCATCTAAATTTGTCTCCTTTATTTTGGTCAGTGTTTTTTCAGGCTCTCAGATTAATATAATATAATATAATATAATATAATATAATATAATATAAGAAAATAAATGTTAATGCAAAAGTTTAAATTTGTTTATAATTTAACTAACTATATAGGTATCTATATATCATAAAGATATAGATAGATAGATAGATAGATAGATAGATAATAGATAAAATAAATATAGATATCCACAAGTATTTACAGACATTAAATATTATAAGTATTGAGTATTTTTTACTTTAATAGTTGTTACTGGTTGTCATTTGTAAGTTTACAATCAGTGTAAGAAATGAGAAGGGAAGAGGGCAGATTGACACAGTAAAACAATGAACACGACTTTGCTACCTCATCACTCTTCATGGGCTGATGTTTGAAGTCCTCACCATCACCACCATTCCCTTCATTTCCTTTTATTGTATCTCATGAGGCTCTGGGTTCGTTCCCTTTCTTAGGCCCTGCAGCACATGTGGAGACCTGAAAGGTCTAAACTTGTCTCTGGATACCTCTTTTCCTCTCACCTTTCTCCAGTGAAATTACTGACTCCTTTTGTTTCTGACTTCTATGTCCAGAGGAAATCCACCTACTACATTTCATATCCAAACTTACTGTTACCCACTACAACTGATTATCTGTGATTTTAAAATTTCTCTGAACTGTCTGGCCAGTTTTGCTCAGTGGTTGAGTTTGGACCGAGGAGGTCATGGTCTGATTCCTGGTCAGGGCACATGCCTGGATTGCAGGCTCAGTCCCCAGTGTGGGGTGTGCAGGAGGCAGCCAATTGGTGATTCTCTATTGTCATTAATGTTTATATATCTTTCTCCCACTCCTTTCTTCTCTGAAATCAATAACAGTATATTTAAAAATGTTATCTGAACTAAAAACTTGCAATATGGCCACACAATAAACCATTTATGCAGATATCTTGGTCTAGTTACACAGGACCCCCCTGCCCCATTCTTATAAATCAGGGGATATGAATTCTGATATATTTCAATCTCAATTAGGAAAATGGAAAGAAGGTCAGAGACTTAAATTGGATAATGAGGGTTTCAGATAAGGACTGGAAGTTCTTAATGTAGATGATGCATGTACAGAAACATGGTCGAGTTCAGATGGCAGTGCTTTCAGATAAGAGGGTCACATAATCAGCCTTTCTGGGAGTTCAATACAAATGAGGATAAAAATGCATTAAAAAAGAGTTAAGGATAGATTAGTAAAATACATAGATAAGATAGAGGCTCAGCCATCTATTTCTTTTCATGAATAAACATCACATTTTCTTTACTGAATTTACTTGAAAAACAAAGCCCATGTGCTGCTGTCGTATAGGCTATTTCTCATGGGCAGGACCCAGTGGAATAGAACCAACTTGGTATATAAATGTGCTGTATAATGAATACTGAGCTGTCTTCTTACCATTTGGTTCTCCCGGGCCTTAGGAAAGTTATTCTTGATCCTCTGCCAAACCGTTCACATTATTCTGAATTTTATTTAACATTGTATTTGTGTCTATTAGTTGCCCAGACTAGCTGTTTGGTTTAGTCTATCCAGTTAAAAATTGCATTCATAGAAAATACAGATAAAAACTAGTCAGCTTTCTAAAATTAATTTTAACCCTATCATTAGTTGTTCAAATACATTTTATTGGCTTTATAAACTCTTGTGTTTATTGAATTAAAGAAGGTCTAATTGCAAGAAAATAAACATCCTATGTATTCTTTGAATTTGGCCTTAAACACTCATTTCTTATAACAAATCAGTCAGACTTATGCCCTATTTGTAAATATGCCTATATTAAAAATGTATTCATGTGATTAAATAATAAATTATCATTAACTATATTATGTAAATGGTTTGCATAGTCTCAAGAAAATAGACTTTATGTAAATGCAGGTGGCCTGATGCACAAATTTTTGCACGGGTGGGATCCCTAGGGAGTGAGGGGGGGGGCAGAATGGAATCAGCCACCCCAGGTGGGCAGTGGAACACCCTTGCTGCCCTGGATCTGAATCCATCCCACTGACATGCAAGTAGGTTGCCGGGAGCCACCTGGTAGCCACGTTTATATAATTTCTTCCTTGCAGAGCATCTAGGTAGGGAAAGCAGCTGCAATGCCTTAAGCTAATTTCCAGGAGGCCAGGGGCACTGTTGGGATGATGCTGGTGATGCTGGTCCATTGGCCCATTATGCAGTGATTAGACCTATATGACTACTTACTGGCGGAGTGAATGGCTGCTACTGGGCTGGTGGACCACTGGGATGGGTTTGTCAGCCAAGCACCATTCCTGCTTTGAGCATATGCCCCCTGGTGGTCAATGCATGCCATAGTGGCTGGTTGGTCCGTCATTGATTGGTAGGTTCTTCTAGTCATTCTGGTCATTCAGTCACTTAGGCTTTTAGATATATAGATTAAATTTTCGTTACAGGTTTAATACCAGGCATATGAGCTTATGTTTACCTGCTCATAGTCAGAGAATTATCCAGTGAACTCAAAATAAAGTTTTGACTTCATGTTTAAAAACACAGGCAAAGAAAATTGTTTTATTTTATTCTCCAAGTAAAATTGTAATAAATAAAAAAGAAACTCTCCATAGTTTTCATTATTATTGCCTTCTCTCTTAGACTGTTTACTTAAACAATGAGAGCCTAAGACAGGAATTCTTGTGAAAACGAGTTACTGAGAATGTACTCTTAAGAGAGGACAAGAGGGAAGAAGAGAGCAGTGGAAATATCTAAGGGAGCATGTGATCTTGAAAGCAGTCTTGGTTCAACAGGGTTTCATAATATGCACCCTTCTTTGCCCCCCCCCAAACTGGAACACTTTCACCTCAAGGAAAATAACTATCAAATATTCTTATTTTTCTCTTATTCTTTCTCACTTTGTCAGAGTTCAGTCCTGAATAGAGAAGTCACTCTTGTTATTCTAATTGAAAAAGGTTTTAATATAGGGCAACAAGGATTTACATAATTGTTGGACTAGATGGGAAACGAATAAGAAACATGCTACTTGAATCCACAAACTCAACAATTCATTAACAGGAAAGCTGCCATTCAGTAACTCATTTGCCAACAACAAAAAAAGCACTTATATTCAATTAGCTTTTGCTGCACAAAAGGTCAACCCCAAAGGGAACATATTAATTCTCATTCCCTAGGTTTCTGTTGTTTGGCTGGCTGGGTCCTCTCTTGGTTTAACCTGTGTTCATTGAAGCAGCTACATCTAGCTGGAAGGGGGCCTCACTTGCATGTCCGGCAGTTGCTATTTGCTGTTAACTGAGGACAACTGGGTTCTCCTTCACGTGACTTCACATTCACCAGCCACTCAGACCAACGTTCTTTAAGACCAGCCATCCCATGAGTAAAAATGGAAGTTAGAGGTCCTTTGAAGGCATAGTTTCAGAAGTTATAGAGACACATCAGCTGCGTTATGTCATGTCCCAGCAAGTCACTGAGCCAGCCCAGATGGCAAATTCATTTTGAAAAGAGGTGTGCAATCTGGGATCATAGAAATGTGTGATACTATTTTGTGATATACCACATATTCCTATCCACAGTGACTACCGTAGCACAACATCAACAATGCTCTCATCCTAAATTATGAAACTATGCTTCATAGTAGACATTTTATACTCACCCTAACCCTAAAATGAGGAGACACATAATAAAGAGACAAATCTCCTATATATTTTACAGTCCTTTTTTGAGTGATTTATCATTGTTGAGTGTTTACTCTGTTAGGGTAGTATAGAGGGAAAATGGGACAAATATATGCACGAAAGAATGCATATTCAACTTCATTGTCTTCATTTCTGTAGCTGGTATTAAGGTCATAGTTAGAATTTGCAGTTTTCTACTTACACTCCTCATTGCCTGGTCTGCTTACATTTAGTCAAAGTCTCTTTCCATCCTCATTTTCCACACTTCTGCCCAACTCTATCTACAACCAGACTTTGTATAATTTTTAATTTATATTTGAGCCAAAATGTAAATAATTTTCCAATAATTTTTTAAAAATGTATTAAAAATTGCAAGTACTAATATAAACACAAAATAAATTTTAGGAGACAGGATACAGGCACACAGAATGGCTTTAAATGTCAGGAGAAACCTAAAAACTTTAAATGTTATTGTCATATATAGATATGCTATACGCTCACCATCATTGTCTATATAATTCAATTCTTGTAGGATGTTTGCTTTCTGTCTATTATGATATTTATTATTACATGCTTTTGATACAAGGCCAAAAAGGAACAAAAATGCTTGGATAATATTTTATCAAAGTAAAATGTTTGAAATAATGAATGCTTCTTTTAAACAATCTAAATAGATTTTATTTAAAGATAAAATTATCAAAGTTCTCATGTCATGCTGTCTAGTTTTGAGATTCCCCTAACCCCAAAAAACTATTTTGATTCTCTTGCATTATAGTATCAAAGATCTCCAATGAAAATTGATAAGAAAAATTCCAAAATTTTTGAATACTATGAACTCAAGCTAAGAACTCATATATCTTATATTATTGCAAACAGGGACAATAAAATTCCCTCAGAGGAAAAATGGGTGTAACATTTCATTTATATTATCACAATAGAAATATGTACAGTAATATTTTAATGAATGAAGCATTGGAGACTTCAAGTATCCCTTGAAAATATCAAATTTCTGAAATTGTTATTCACATTTGGTGAAGAAAATGTAATATCAGCATCAATACTGAACTGAGAGATAATAAATGTTTAATGTGACTTTGTATTTAGGAAACATAATGGTATGATTTTATGCTTCATCACTTCACATTTTAAGAATATTCTCTTTTAGAAGTCTAGCGTAAGCAACAAATAGAATATAACTTTTATCAGCTTTCTGTAAATAAAACTAAATGCATCATTTAAATAACGGAATTGTATTTACTGTTAGAATTTTACATAAATAATTCTAATACCAAAAAGCAAGGATCATGATACTTTTAAAATAATACAGCTCATTGTTGAGTTCTATGCAACTAGTATCCCTAGGGTTTGGATTTTTATCCAAAAATAAATTAATGATTACATAATTTGTATTGATCATATGGAATACCTTATATATTAACCAAGATTATCTTAAAAAAATAGAATAGGACATTTTAGAATCTCCTAAAAATAGAATATGTATATCCTATAAAATAAAGAGGTAATGTGCAAATTGACTCTCACACCCTTACAGAAGATGGCCATGCCCATGTGGTTAAAGATGGCCACCACAAGATGGTAGGCAGGGGAGGGCAGTTGGGGGGACCAAACCAGCAGGGGAGGGTAGTTGTGGATGATCAGGCCAGCAAGGAAGGATATTTAGGGGTGACCAGGCCTGCAGAGGAAGGCATTTAAGGGTGACTGGGCTAGCAAGGGAGAGCAGTTGGGGGTGATTGACCTGGCAGGGGAGCAGTTAGGTGTCAGTCAGGCTGGCAGGGGAGTGGTCAGGGGGTGATCAGCCTGGCAAGCAGATGAATGGTTCGGAGCCAGCAGTCCTGGATTGTGAGAGGGATGTCCGACTGCCGGTTTAGTCCCAATCCCACAGAATTGGGATTAAACCGGCAGTCGGACATTCTCTGAGGGGTCCCAGATTGGAGAGGGTGCAGGCTGGGCTGAGGGATATTCCCCATCCCCCCAGTGCATGAATTTTATGCACTGGGCCTCTAGTGTGTGTGTGTGTGTGTGTGTGTGTGTGTGTGTGTGTGTTTGTGAAAATCAGATTTTCTCACTGTGCTGAATACAGTCATCTGCCATCTGCAAGCTAGGAAACCAGAAAGCCAGTGGTATAATTTAATCCAAGGTCCTTGGCTTGAGAACCTAGAACACAGATGTCTGAGGACAGAGGAAGATGGATGTACCAGCTCAGCGATCAAACTCACCCTTTCTCTGCCTTTTTGTTCTATTTAGGCCCTCAGTAAATGTGGATGATGCCCACCCACTTTGGTGAGGAAGTGCTTTGCTCAGTCTATGACTCAAATGCTAGTCTCTTCCAGAAACACCCAGTGTTAATGCTCCACCAGCAATTTGAATATCCCTTTATCCAATGAAGTTGATCTATGAAATTAACCATCAAAACTTGCTTTTATGTACTTTTTTATAATAAATGTTAAACATTTTTACATTTATATTTTTAGGCAAAGTTAATATTCCAAATTATAAGAGTTTTTATGTAAATAAGATATTTAACCTTCATTTAAGTTTATTATTTACTTTTTAAAATTAATTTTAATTAAATTAATTAATTAATTTATTTTTAAAATATATTTTTATTAATTTTAGAGAGGAAAGGAGAGGGAGAGAGAGATTGTAAACACCAATGGTGAGAAACATCAATGATGAATCATTGGTCGACTGCCTCAAGTGCTTGTGCCCTTGACTGGTATTGAACCCAGGACTTTTGAGTCCCCATGTTTACGCTTTATCCATGAGCCAAACTCAGGGCTAAATTATTATTATTATTATTATTATTATTATTATTATCAGAGAGGAAAGGAGAAGGCAAGAGAGATAGATACATCAATGATAAGAGAGAATCATTGATTGGCTGCCTCCTGCATGCCCCCACTAGGGATGGAGCTCACAACCTGGGCATGTGCTCTTGAGTGGAATGGAACCAGGGACCCTTCAGTCTCAGGCCAAAGCTCTATCAATTGAACCAAATCAGCTGGGATTTATTTTCCTTTTTATTGTTTGTTTGCTTATTTGAGTTTGGCTATCTACATTTACTGCTCCTTCCAAATACCCTGTGTAGTTTCATCGCCACAATTATTCTTAGATAAGTCTCCATAATGAAGTTAAAGACATGAATAGAATTCATTATGGAGTCTAGCTCTTAAAAATTGGATCCTAAAGAATATATTTACAATGGTATTGCGAGTCTGGCTTTTATGTTGTGACTAAATTAAATTACGTGTATTCATATCAACAGTATATAAGTAATAGTATGTTTAAATTGAGTTTCTGATTTTTATCTTGGGTTCCAAGGCTCTTTTACTTGATCAATAAGGTCTGTTAGTCAACAAGTTCTATTGTCATCTTTTAGTCAGTTTTAATCCATTCCTATTGCAACTTCCACCAAATTGTCAGCCATGTCAGTATTGTGCCTGGATTTGTTTAACCTGTCACCTTCTTGACTGACACTTTGATAGTTACCTAAGGCTTTGTTTTTAATGAGCAGTAAAATTCCTCTGACTTATTTGGAAAGATCTGGTCTGGAGGCAAAAGACACTAAAAAGTCATTTTAAACCCATAAGTTCAAGAATGACATAAATCATTTGCCCAGTCTAGGATGTTATGTTAAGTGTAAGATGGGGAGTAGCAAATGGGGAGCCCAAAGGTTGGGAACCGTAATTAGAAATACAAACTGTGAATGGAATTTAAAAAGGAAAAATCTACTGTCACACTGCCAATGACAGACTGAATTTGAGCACAAACCTTTTAAATGCAGAACATGTATTTTAATCTCCACAACTATAAATGAATTTGCAAATTTAAATTATACTTCATCTGACTTTTGTATAATTTGTGTGTACTTGTATTCATGGATTGGAGTAAGGAATGACCATTCTGGTCTTGTCAATCCCTGAGGATCTAGAATGGCTGTGTGACTGAACTAAAATTTCTCTGCCAAAAAAATGTAAAACTAATGGGGCCCCCTGGTCAGAGGTTGAATTTCAACCTATGAACCAGGAAGTCATAGTTCGATTCCTAGTCAGGGAAGATGCTAGGGTTCTGGGCTTGAGCTGTATGAAGGCAGTGGATCAATGATTTTCTCTCATCATTAATGTTTCTATCTCTTTCTCTCCCTTATTCTCTGAAACAAAACAAACAAACAAAAAAAAAAAACAAACACACACACACACAAAATTAATTAGGCTAATGGTTACATATAGGATGGGGCTAAATAGGCTTATAGTTATTTGAATGGAAAATAACAACAATTATTAATAAATAATAATACAAGAATAAGCCCTGCTTCACATATTCTCAGTTGTAAATTTACTTTTGCCCACATTATATATGAACTTAGAACTGATTAGATAGTTTAGATTTTTTGACCAGCAATTGACTAATAGAAGTGAGGATAGAGGTTGTTCTGGAGAGAAGAAATGAGCCTTCTTTGTGTGTGTGGGTTGGGGAAGTGTGGCAGGTGACTAGAGTAAACCAAAAGAATAAGACAACAAAGAAAAATTTAAAAATACACTGTATGAGACTCCGTGTATGGTTATAGTAGGCCTTACTTGGGTTATTAATAGACTTTCATAATCATTAAATAATAACCAAATTTGTGAAATAATGTGTTCACTAAAGTAAAATCCCTTGGGAGATCATGTGAAAATGAGTCTGTGAAATGGCAGACATACAATTCTATTATGCAGTTCAAATAGCCTCGGGGCCTCAAACAAGGGGAAGAAAAGAACAAGAGAGCAACTTTAATTTCTTATTAGTAACATAGTACATTTATAGAGTAATTTTAGTTTCAAAGACACTTTTATTTTTCTCAATTTACATTCATTCAAATTCTTCCTAATAAGTGAGGCAAGCACCATCATTATTATTATTATCTTCACCATCCTTTTTATTTTCAAAAGTATAGGGTAATTACTGAGAAATTAAGGATGTCTTTGAGATTAGTAAGAATGGTGCTGTTATCTACAGAGAGTAGATATTTAAAAAGATTCAAAAGGGTTTGATTAGTTTTTTTTGTATATTATCATACTATTTCTAAATCTAATTTGGCAATTATCATGGAGAACAAAATTACAAATTTGCCTTGAAAATTCTAAGTGGCCCCATAAATTGGTATATTTTTCCCATTGGTTTCAATCATAAATGAAGGGAAAGTGCCCTGAAATGCAACTGCTAAATTTATACTGAGATTATTATAATTAAATTGTGTTGATGATTGTGACAACATGGATGGAGCTTGAGAGTGTCATACTGAGTTCAATAAGTCAGATGGAAAAAAGGCAAAAACCATACAATTTCACGCAAAATTGGGATATAAAACAGAAAGCAAGAAGCAGGCGAACAAACTTGTAGGAAAAGAGAACAACAGTGTGGTAGTTACTTACCAGAAAGAAAGGAGGTTGAGGGAAAATGAAGTAAGTAAGATTATGATTATGATGATAAAAGTAGGTAAGATTATGGTCATGGTGATAAAAGGAGACTAAACTTTGGGTGGTGAGCACAAAATACAACTTCCAGATTGTGTGTTATAGAATTGATTGACATCATCCCGAGATTATTTTAATTCAACTTAAAAAGTGTGTTGGAATTGGAGTTTTCTTGGAGTAAAATAATCTAAGAATATTTAATAAAACTGATAAGAGTATGCATGTGTGCCAGGTCTCATACTAATTTTTAGTAATAAAGCTATCTTCAATATTCATTTAAATATGAGTTTTGAAAATATTTCTTATTCATTTCTAGTTTTAAATAAGAAAACACTATCTTTATACACAATTCCGAATTTACCTATTTCACAATTAAGACTTTATTAATAGAAAATTTTATTATACTAAACTTAATATGATCTGTGTGATTGAATCATACTCCAATATTTGTGATATTTTAATTGCAGTGTTTCTTTAATTGTTCAGTCCAAAACCATTGACTTAAGAGGACACATACATTATGAGGCACAGGACTGAATACAAATGCCACAAAACATCAATACTGGAAAATTCATGTGGAATTTGACACAACTCCAAATATGTAATAAATGTCTTAATGATTTTCCTCTATAAGCTGCTATAATAAAATTTATTTACAAAGTTGTGAGAATTAAGTGAGATCATTGTGTGTTTAGTGAGATTATGGGAATCATAGAACATAAAACCCTCACAACATCTAGACCAGGAGCGGGCAAACTTTTTGACTCGAGGGCCACAATGGGTTCTTAAACTGGACCGGAGGGCCTGAACAAAAGCAACCTGACCATGCTGGCACTCTCATCTTGGGCTGCTGGTGAAGGAGCCGAGGGGAGAGCAAGAGAACCCTCCACTCTTTCGGCTCCTTGGGCCGGATAGAATGGCCAAACAGGCTGGATCCGGCCCACGGGCCTTAGTTTGCCCACGGCTGGTCTAGACTCATCTTCTGAGTAAAGGACCATACCCATCCAGTAACATCATATCATTCGCCATACAAATGAGAGAGTGGAGTCTCCATTGTACTTTGTAAGATGGAAGGTTCTAATCAACTGCATTCCAACCCAGTCACTGCTTTAGGTGAGGCAGCTCAGACTGTTCTATTAAGAACTGCACTGTTTATCTTTGTGAGCCAACTCTTTCTCCTTGGCTGTGAAAAGACTTAGAGAAGTCCACCTCATACAATTTTTTCCCTTGCAACACAAGGCTCTTAGTACAAACTGTTTACTGAGGTTAACATTGTTTAAATTTGTACTATACAATCTATTAACAAAGAAACTAAATGCTGATGCGCACAATGTCTGCATTACATTAAAACTGTTAATTTGCAGCAGTAATAATGCAGGATTTTAATTATAAGCTTAAAAGCAGATTTAGAAATGTAGTTGGCACGACTAATGTTAATTTGTCCTTTAATGTTTATTGAAACCAATATATCCAATGTAATTACAGTGCCTGTCAAATAACCTATTTTATTTTTAAATGTATGATCCCTTAATTTGTTTGGTTAAGATAACTTAGCATCTGTTAAGATTTTGTTGTCATTTTTGTAGATTTTATATTACTTATCAGAAATGAGAGATTATCTAGGCCATTGTTTTCATTGATTCCATAATAATTTTTCTGATGCTTATTCTTTAAATTTCTCACCATGCTGTTCATCATCATTTTCTTTATGCTCATTACATCAAGGGTCATGTAATGTCTACCTCACTAAATACCACAAATGTTGTTGGGAATCAGATATGTGTGATCATAAGAGACATGAAATCAATGCCAAGTATACAGTCTCTGGATTCTTCTCAGTAGCAACCAGCACAATTTTTTTCAAGCATTTTTACCTCTACAATAACAATACTGTTTCCAGTCAAACTTGTTCTGGATTAACCTCCTTTTCACTACTTCACTACTGCTTCATAAGGTTCTAAAAACATTGCTAATGCAATATGCATTCAACTTTATGTGATTGCATTCTTAGTATTCTTGATAGAGATTCAGTAGAATCTGTGCATATAATTGGACAATTTTGTACTCCCTGTAAAGTCTCATTAGAACTTAAAATATCATTCATGTCATGTGTATGAACTATTTTATTCTAATTTTTATTATTAAGCTAGAGGCCCAGTGCACAAATTTGTGCACAGTAGGGTCTGGCCAGCTGGGCCACAAATGGGGTGGATCAGGGCAGGCCTGTTGGGAGGAGGAGACAGTGGGAGATTGGCCAGCCAGCCTGTCCTGATTGGGGCCCTATCAGAGCTAGGCCAGCTTGGGGAGGAGCCTCGAGCAATTGACCAGCAAGCCCTGCACCCTATTTGGGGTGTGGTAGGGCTATAGGCAGTGGGCTGCTGGCCCTGCCCCTGATCACTATGAGGGGGCTGATCTTGGGTGGGAATGGGTGGGGGAGGGGCTGCAGTAGATTGGCCAGCCAGGCTCACCCCTGATTGGTGGTGAGAGGGCTGGCCTTGGGGAGAGGTTGTGGGCAGTGGGCCAGCAGGCTCTACCCCCCAAATGGCATGGTGGGGCCGATTGGGGGCCAGCGGCCTATGGGAGAAGCCATGGGTGGTTGGCTAGCTGGCCCTGCCCCTGATCAGGGTGGGGGGTTGATCTGGGATGGGGGAGGGGCATCAGGAGGTTGGCTGGCCAGCCCCATCCACTATTAGGGTAGGGGGGGCAATTAGGGGTGGGGATGGCCAGGTGGAGGCTGTGGACTGATCAGGGTGGTGGGGGCCCATAAGGGGCAGGGCTGGCAGGGGGGAAGGGTTGCAGACTGATCAGGATGGGGTGGAGCAAGCCCATCGGGCAGTTCGCTGGCTGCTGTGGGCAGGCATCATGGTGATTGGTTGTGAGGTTCATTACAGTGTTATGGTTGCTGGCTTTGTGTGTGTGTATAGATAGATAGATAGATAGATAGATAGATAGATAGAGATATAATCTCTGACATGTCTATAAACAAACTCTTCCCTTTACTTCAAACAAATTATGAACATGGTCTAAGAAATGTAAGTCAGTAAGCTTTTAAAGAGTGTCAAGTGCTTCTTCTTACAATGGGTCTTCCAATTTTATTTGTTTTTGCTTTACGTTTTTGTACTGATAGTAATTTTATTTAATAGTTTTCAGTGTCAAAAATACAATTTATGGTTATTCATCTTATCCTCATTCACACAAAACAATAGTCTCTAAAACAAGTATATGCCTTTAGTTTTATTTTAATTGGATCAGATCAGATAATTCATGAGTTTTCTATAATCTTTTGAGTGACTTTCAACAAGGATTTATCACTCAGAAGGTATGTTAGATGAGTTTGGATAGCTAAATAAATTACATAGATAATTATTTAAAAGAAGAAATTGTTTAAGACTAATGGATGTTTTGTGGAGTTTAAAATAAACTCATAGTTGGAGAAAATATGTTTTCAATAACTATTTCATAAAAATAACATAAGTGTAATTTGAGGTAAAGTAAACTTTACTTGAAATAATAAGTTATTCTATAGAGAACAGTGCTGTCTAAGTATGCTAATGATTGTCAGGTGAGCTGCCATTCAATTAATTCCTTTAAAAAACTGGTGTCCCAGAAAATTTTACTTTAGATTTATCCTAGAAATAGCATGGGCCTAACATTTACTACAAAATGAAATAATATGATGTGACCATTTTTACAAAGCTCCATGGGAGTTGTTATACACAAATAAAAGAAGACTATGACAAAAGATTTAAGATATACTGCTGCTCCTTAGTCTAAAATGAAAGACTGGGTTTTGCATACTTTATGTTAGAGATATTTTTTCCATAGAACTCAGGTAGGTTCATTAAATACAGTAAGAGTTTCCATTTATTAATTATTTATTTGACCAAATGCACATGCACATACATGCATATACTTACCTATTTTGGATTAATTAGGCTCTAATATAAAAATAATAGGAGGGAACATTTATCATATGTATAATACTATTGCATATACTATAGAGGAGGTGTGGTATTAGATGATTCATGAATACTAACATCAGTGATGGCAGTAATCTTTTAAGATAGTTACCATTAGTTTCATTTTATTTGTCAAGAAACTAATAATTAAAGGGATTGTGAAATTGCCTATATTGAAGTACTAGAGATGATGTTGGCTTAGTTTCAGTTTCTACATTTTATCTATTTCCATAGACCTTAAAGAACTTGGTTAAATATAATCATAGTATTATAATTTTAAAGTAGTTATTATGGCCATGTTTTCTGAGCCTCACTAGGATTCATTTCAGTTTTCATGTGAATATACTAAATAATAAATTATAGAAGTAAAATATATTTTACCATTATTTTTAAAAATGCTATTACATTTGGAATCAATTTATATTTCCCAATGCAAATGTAATTTATTTTAAATGCAATGTGTTTTTTAAAAAAATCTTAAGACCAAAAGAACAGGATACTTCATGCTTCTCTTAGAACATAATTATGTACACACTGAAAATACTCACCAGGTAAGCTTGCTTTCTTTATATGTAAAATAGAAATTCACACAATATGTGAAATAGATTTTACATCCCCAGACCCAAAATTATATGGACTATTCTAAGTTTACTAAAGCATATTAGAATTCCTCTGATAATTTTAATGAGATGAACTAACCCCTGCTTATATATGCATTCATTATGAGAAGGCCTGGGGAATAATTAGCATACCTTTGCCTTTAAAGAAACAAGACTATAGGATGTTATATTCTACCAGAGGCCTGGTACATGGATTCATGCACCAGTGGGGTCTCTCAGCCTGGCCTGAGGGAATCTGGCCAAAACAGGCTGTCTGACGTTACCCGCGGGGTCCCAGATTGTAAGTGGGCAATTCTTGGGTCATGTATCCCAGAAATGGGCTCCCTCCTCTCTGGTTCCAGTTGTGTCACCTGAGAACCGCCACTGCCAAATGACCGCAGCTCCGCAGCTCCTGTGTTGAGCATCTGCCCCCTGGTGGTTGTTATGGAGAGACCCCAGAAAAGACCACCAAGACACCAGATCAAAATTTATGCCTTTATTAACGAATTCGAATCTGGGCTCTCCCCCTACTGTCGCAGCAGTAAGAAAAAGAAAGAGAGAGCCCCGAGCACACAGGAAAGCCTGCTTTTATCCTTTGAGGAGTTTGTTTTGAGACCTTGGCTTAGGCTAGTTGGCAGTTGTTTTGCAAAGGTGGGGGGAGATATAGTTGACAAGACAGAGTTCTTTGTCTGTCTTAGGGTCATGATAATCTATAACATTATGAGCTATGAGAAATTCCACTAGTACAGTAACATCATTAAAAGTTTGCACAATACCTGGGGCGGGGGGCTTATTTTCAGTTTAAGCGGCTTCTTGTCTGACCTGGTCTGTTCTGTTTGTGCTGCCTTGCGATTACTTGGAACAGGACATACCCGGGGGTTGGGGATTGCAGACAGAGTCAGCCCATGACTAACATAAAGCACATCATGCTACATTCTCTGCCGTGGACCTGGCCTTCATTCCTCCCCTGGGCTGGAGCCCTGCCCCGACAGGGTCCTGCCAGACATAACAGTGGCCACTGCATATTATAGCTACTGGCCAGTTGGCTGGTCACTTAGGCATATGCAGCTTCTCTCATGCAAATAACATTTAGAATTCAGATATTAAATAGAAGCACTTTGAAGGCACAGCTCATCTCTTTGTAAGTTATCTTGCGGGCACTTTAAAGGAAAAATCGTGTTTGACACAGGGAGTTACATTTAACTAAAAACATTTTTTAAATGAACATTAACAAATGAGCAGAGAATGCATCATTCCCCCTCATATTCTTTCAAGCACTTACTGTGGGATGGACCTATCACATTATCACATTATCATCACTCTCCATACCTTCATCAAATGTCATAGCAACAGCTGCCCTGGTAACTCTGAGTCTGCCTTGGGCGTAAGGAGACATCTGTTTGCTGGGAACCTCAGATCAAATGACAAATGGGAGCCAGAGATGTGAGTGCTCAGCAAGGTCAGAGGCCTTACCTGTTCGTTGGTTTCAGTGGTAGACACAGGAGTTTTTCTTCCTTTGATGGACAGACAGGAAAATGACTAACATAAAGCAGTTAATGATGTTACTAATTCTTCTTCAATCAAAATTAAGTAAGGTTTGTAAAGGAAAACTATTCTTTTGTGTTGGACAGGTGTTTGCTGACATTTCTTCTTCATACAGTGTGGACTTTCATTATACTCTAAAAACAAGCACATGCTTTTTTTTAGTTTGATAAATATAGAATTGGGGACTATAGATTTCATTTATTTTGAGATTTAAAAAGTTGTCTTTATTCTAATTTTTGAAGGATTATTTAAAATACGTTTAGTTTCTTCGAAATAAAAAACACACAAACACATAAGATTTTGTTTAATATTCACTAAATGTAAACACTATTTTTTAAATATTTTAATTGATTTTTACACAGAGAGGAATTGAGAGGGATAGAGTTAGAAACGTCGATGAGAGAGAAACATCAACCAGCTGCCTCTTGCACCCCCCAGTGGGGATGTGCCCACAACCAAGGTACATGCCCTTGACCGGAATTGAACCTGGGACCTTTCAATCCACAGACCGACGCTCTATCCACTGAGCCAAACCAGTTTCGGCGTAAATACTATTTTTAAGTTAGGAAAATAAATGTAAAAAGCAAGTACTTTTATTTCTTGGTCACTTTTTTAAAATCAATTTTTTAAAGTTCTTTAAGAGTTTGACTTCTCTACAAAATCATCCTGAAGGGTAGTGTGCTATTTCTAATTAGATTGTTTACTCCCAAAATGGCAGAGACAGATGCAGTGCAAAGGGAAAGTTCTCAGTGCTCACAGAAAGATTCCAGAAGCCTTTCCACATGGAGTTTTGATTGTGTTAGCTTTCCTCAAGCCAGCTTAAGATGCAAGCCTTTACTGAGAGAGCCTTGATGATAAAGAGAGATTAAGAGTTCTCATAGAGCCGGAACCGGTTTGGCTCAGTGGATAGAGCATCGGCCTGCAGACTGAAGGGTCCCAGGCCAGGTTCGATTCTGGTTAAGGGCACTTACCTTTGTTGCTGGCACATTTCCGGTGAGGGGTGTGTAGGAGGCAGCTGATCCATGTTTCTCACTCTCTATCTCTCTATCCCTCTCCCTTCCTCTCTGTAAAAAGTCAAAACACACACACACACACACACACACACACACACACACACATATATATATATATATATATATATATATATATATATATATATCACTAGGACTCCTCAAAATAAAGTAAATAAAAATTAGAAGGTTAATTTTTCATATTTCTAGATTAATTTTGCTCATTTATAAGGCCAGATTTTTTAGGTTAATTTTGCTAACTATAACATTTGTGAGACCAGATTGAAAAAAACAACTATCCATATATTACAATTGTGTGATATAATGCTATATACACTACAGCATTATATAATGAAATGAGGTAAGGAGATGGCTCACCCAGATCTCATCTTCAATTTTCTGTTCAGCAAAGTAAACTTATCACAATGACTTTTTAGTTCTTCTACTGTGACTGCTATTTCCTAAGCATAATTTCCTAAATTAACTCCATGCTTTCCTCAATAAGCACACACACATGCAAACATGTACATATACATTTATTTACATACTCAGAAGGAACAGTAAAATAAGGGGGGATATTCTAAGGCAAGCAAAACAGAATTGTTTTAAATAAGTATCTAAGAGGGAATTTTGAAAATAAAATAATAATAGCATTTTTTTTTATTTAAAAAAGGAAAATGTCCAGAAGATAAGGTTGAGGAAACAATACCGAAAGCTTGATTAAAAACACACAGACACACACACACACACACACACAAAGAAGTGATAAAAGAAAGAATTACTACATTTTTAAAGAATCAGCCCATCAGAGAGAAAAATCTCAAAGAGGATGTTCAGAAAGAAAAGAGAAAATCAAGGCGAAGAAATTACCAAAGCAATAAGTTTAGGGAAATTCTCCAAATTGGAGGATATGCATTGTTTGACTGCTTGGGTCACCTGGTTCCAAGTCAACGAATGAAAATAGTTTGATAACAAGGCACATGGTTCCAAATTTAAGTTTACTGGGAACAAAGAACATACCTAACAGCCTTCAGAGAAAGCATTAACACATTGACATCACAGTGTCAAAAGCAAATTTAGAAAACTAGAAGGGAGGGAAGTAATACTGTGAAAATAAAAGACCTAACTGAAGCACAGGACTTCCCTACATTAATTTTATACCCAATTAATCATGAACCTAAAGTTAGACTATGTTATACATCTACTTTCTCACACTTTTACCTTTATTATAGAGAGGATCTACATCCCCCCAAAAAAGAGTGAACTAATTATCAGGATATGAGATCCCCTTAGGGGAGGATTTTTCATAACAAAGAGGGAAAAAATGTCCATGTGTTTAGAATTATTCAAAGAAGGTTGATACTGCTGGTGGAGATAACTTAGCGAAAAGTGAATGTAAGTTAAACAAATAAAAATATTAGGCTGTTATTAACTCCAGGAAAAACAAACAGTGTGATACAAGAGGCATGCAATCTTAGAATACCACCAGCCTCACCTAGCCATAATAATGGAAACACTGAATATTGTTCAGCCAATAAGAGAACCAGTTTAGATGAGGGAGAAGAGAAAGTGTGTTTGTTATTCGTTGTGGATGGAATATATGACAGAGCCAAAACCTAATTTTTCATAATGTGAAATTAATAGGTCACGCCAAACCTGAAAAAGGAAGAACTAGTTGTACATAAATAACACTAAGAGATGCAGAGTAAAACACCTAACAAAAAATTAGAATTTTTTTCAAAGTAATTACCTCTGTGTGCTAGTGCAAGCTAGGAGAGGGGACAGAAACTGTCCTTTCCATAATGTAAAATAATTTGAATTTTTAAGCACTCTGCCTATATACATGCTTTAAAAAACAACACACTTTAAAAAGTAAGAAACGTATGTATAAATATATGCAAAATATTGCCGAAACTGATTTGGCTCAGTGGATAGAGCATCGGTCTGCGGACCGAAGGGTCCCAGGTTCGATTCTGGTCAAGGGCATGTACATTAGTTTCAGGCACATCCCCAGTCAGGAGGCAGCTGGTCAATGATTCTCTCTCATCGACATTTCTGACTCTCTATCCTTCTCCCTTCCTCTCTGTAAAATATCAATAAAATATATTAAAAATATATATGCAAAATATTGATTTTTATAGATAGCAAGAAACAGTTAAGACACATAAACAAAAATAACTTCAATACCACCCAAAATTAAAATCAAACAAATAATCTATTAAAAATATTATTAGAGATATATATGGACTCTGCGTTTAAAATATTCCTTCGAATCTACTATAAAGAATACTATACATTTTATTGGGAAATATTTTTTAAAAATAAAAATTTTGAATGCTGCCACTGAGTTTGAACTGTAATGGCCAAATAATACTCTGATTACCATTGGAATGTTATCTTTTAATTGCTACAGGTAAATTGTACATTTACCACACAAACACAAGGAACCAGAAATAGTTATAACAATAGCCATCTCTACTGAAAGTAAGAGTACTTTGTGTTTTATTAATACTAGTATATATTCTATCAATTATGTAGTATTTTCATGTCTGATATAAATTTTGGGCAAATCACATAAATTTATATTTCAATAATATGCTCAGATCTGTTTTTTCATTGTGTTGATAACAACTGCACAAGCAAAGATAAGTTCTAAAAGCTTATATTTATCTTAAGTTTAAAAAAAACATATCTGATATTAAAGGAGAATTTTTATTTAATAAAAAATAAATGCAAAAGTGCATCTTTAATGCATGTTTGTGAGGGAGAGGGTTGTGAGTTTTACCTAAAGGGATAATTCAAGAAACAGTTGACATCAAAATCCCACTCATCCTTTGATTCACTGTATCTTATTGATCTGAAAACTATTTTACTTTTTATTTGGCTCCCTAATTGGGATTGCATGTAAATATTCATAATTTGTATAGTCAAAAGCCAAAAAAAGCATAGCATTCCTTTGTGTGAAGTGGAAGTATAAGCTATTTATTGGTTTGCTGCTTCTTCTGCATTCACTTCTTAATATGTGGTTTTCTTGATTCATCAGAAATTACCTTCCATAGATGTGATTTCTATTACCTAGCATAATGCAACCATCACAAATGGTTGGGTTACCGGTATGAGTGGGTTACCGAAATAAATATACATGTATTTATGAAGAACATAAATAATGGATTTTTCAGTGCAAAGTTGGATGCTAGTAATAGCATTTTCATACATTTTTATTTGTAGCCTCAAATTTTATTGTGCCCTAGATGGTAAATATATCAGAAAATGTTTGGCATCAACAATAGATATCAGTCTTAAAATATCATCTAAAACTTGGCATTATAACATCAAATAGATAACATATACTAAAATTTGATCATTTTTCAAATATGTGTTACTCTTTTCTCCTTATCTGGCAATTTTATTTTATTTATTTTGACAGTTACCTATTATCCACTATATATAAGAAATTGTACTAAGGACTGGACAGGATATATAGATCAACGAGACCCATTCTGTGGCTTCCAAAAGCTAACAATCTAGTAAGTGACACTGATGAATACAAAAAGAGTTACAATGCCAAAATGGCAGCTGAAATATAACACAGGACAAAATGCCACAAGGAAGCAGTGTAGCTGTATTGATTCATTCCAGAGGATCTGGATAATCTGTGATGTTTTTTATTGGAGTGAAGGTCCTTGAAACTTTGCAAGATTTTATAAAATATTGGAGTGGTTGATGCTAGATGCTCAAGGAAAGAGTGTGAGTAACCAATGTCATTGAGATATATGGAGATTAAGTGTTTTGGAGAATAGTGAAAAAATAATGCATCCAGTGCAGTGTTTAATAACCATATGTGCCTGTTTAGCACTTGAAATAAAGCTTGGGTAATGTGCTGAAATGATACTATATTGACTGTAATCAGCTGATATAATTAAGAAAAAACTAAAATATGTATATTTGAATTCTGGCTTTGCCACTGAAGAGCATGGTGGACTAGGATTAATCATTTAACTTTTTTATTTATTTGTTTTTTAAACTAGAGGCTCAGTGCACGAAATTCGTGTACTCAGCGCGAGGGGGGTGTCCCTCAGCCTGGCCTGCACCCTCTCACAGTCAGACATCCTTAGCGCTGCCATGAAGGTGGGAGGGGTCCCTGCCACCACCACTGTGCTTCCCAGCTGTGAGTCCAGCTCAGTGCTTCTGGCTGAGCAAGCTCCCCCACTTTGGGAGTACACTGACCACCAGGGGGCAGCTCCTGCATTGAGCATCTGCCCCCTGCTGGTCAGTGCACATCATAGTGACCGAATGTTCTGCCATTTGTATATTAGCCTTTTATTATATAGGATGGAGATAATGGTCTCAACTTTAAGTGTCTCATGAAAGTATAACAGATAGACTATATAAGTATCAAACATGATGGTAAGGCCACGGGAATTATTCAGTGTATGGAAGCTATTGATAAGACCACTTTAAAGGTGAGGACATTTTGAAGTCCTTCTGGGTAAAGAACTTACTCAAAGCAAAGGCTAGGGAGTGGATAAAAAAGAAAACCTTAATAACCATATAATAGGATTCCATATGCATTCATTCAGGAAGACCACTTAATGAATCCTCTCAGTATGTGTAGTAGTTTTTTAAACATTCACCTCACCGTTCCCATTCTTTGACCTGCGTTTCCAAGTCCCTGTGGCACACTGCCTTGGTGTTTGACCTCCTCTGATGGCAATGCATCTGTGTTTACAAGGACTTACAGTCTGGGTGGAGATGGAGGGTGGGGTAATGCAGCTCTTATCTGAACTACTCCACATCCAAGACCTCTGGTTCCTCCTACTCCAAAACTGCTTTTTCACTGAAGGATGAGGCATAATAATTACATGTTTCTTAGTATAAAGAAAGTACCAATATGCTCCCCATTGTGCCATGAAGACTTTTACCCAGTATGGCTCAGTTGGTTGGGTGTTAGTTATCCCATGCACTAAATGTTGCTGGTTTGATTTGAGAGCCTGCAGGAGGTAGCTGATTGATGTTTTACTCCCACATTGCTGTTTCTCTCTTCCTCTCTCTCTGAAAATAAATGAACTATTATTTTAAACTAGAGGCCTGGTGCACAAAATTCGTGCATGGGGGGGGGGGTGTCCCTCAACCAAGCCTGCCTTCTCTCACAGACTGAGAGCCCTCAGGAGATGTCCTACTGACAGGGAGCGGGCCTAAGCCGCAGTTTGGCCTTCCTCTGTGGGAGGTGCCTGGGCTGCTTAGGGGAAGGCACCTGCCCCATCAGCCCACTGCTGCTGCCATTGTCACAGCTGCCAAAGTGTTCTCATTAACATGGACTCCAGTCCCTTCACCGAGAAAAATGACAACTTTCTTTAGGCACTTTCAAGATGTGTCTTTCATAGGATATGACTTTTCTTTCTTTCTTTTTTATCCTCACCTGAGGATATGTTTCCATTGATTTTTAGAGAGCTTGGAAGAGAGAGGGAAAGACAGAGAGAAACCTCAATGTGAGAGGGACACTTTGATTGGTTGCCTCCTGCATGAGACCTGACTGGGCCCTGGCTAGGGAGAAGTCTGTAACCTACGTACATGCTCTTGATCAGAATCAAACCCAGACCCTGAGACCGGCTGGCCGAGGCTCTATCCACTGAGCCAAATTAGCTAGGGCAGGCTATGACATTTTTTTAGCCCCTCCTGCAGCAGACCTTTGCTTTTTCCTCCAGGAGTGTGGTGGAAAAACCCTAGATCACCTTCTTGCATTCTTATTATTCAAGTTACCAAGAACACTGTGAGAAGCAGTTTACAGGGAGCTTAGCAAGTGAGCCTTCTGAAAAGGTGTTTCCACCCTAACCATTTTGGCTCTTGGATAGAGCATCGGCCTGCAGACTGAAGGGTCCCAGGTTCGATTCCAGTCAAGAACACATACCTTGGTTGTGGGCGCATGCCCAGTAGGAGGTGTACAGGAGGCAGGTGATCAATGTTTCTCTCTCATCAATGTTTCCAGCTCTCTATCCCTCTCCCTTCCTCTCTGTGAAAACTCAATAAAATATATTTTAAAAAAGAGAAAAGGTATTTCCTCTGCAGCTCATGCACAGAAGACCCCCTGCATTGTGTCTTCAGGGCTTCTGTCCATGGGGTTGGGGGCTGCCCCAAGCCACACTGCCGAGGGCTGCTGAGAGCATGCCCCCAGCCTAGCTTCCCCACTTTCTGTCCACTTGTTGGGGGGGTGTGTCCCAAGCAACACAGCGGTGGCGGTGGCGGCAGCAGTGGCAGCTCCAAGCCCAGAGTCTGTCCACTTGGTGTGTCCTAGCTGCTAGGCAGCGGCTCAGAGCCACCACCACCCAGCGTCCACTGGGCTTCTGTCTGCTGGGCCAGGAGAGTGTCCCAAGCTGTGCAGATGCAGCTGGGAGCATGCCAGGGCCCAGCGGCCTGGTTCTGTCAGCTGGGTTTCTGTCCTCTGTGCTGGGGGAGTGTCCCAAGCCGCGTGGTGGTGGCTCACCCCAGGGATCAGCAGCCCAGCGTTCTGTCTGCAGCCCTTCTTCCCTCTGAGGCCTGGGAGTGGGGCACTATGGTCGCCGCCATCTTTGTAGCAGAGGAGTGATGGTTAATTTGCATATTACTCTTTTATTAAATAGGATGCTATGCTCCTTTGAAATTAACTTTGAAATACCTTTAGTCAAATAGGCATGTTGGCATGCTGAGTTACAAAGATCCTCCGAATATTGAATGGAAGCGATCATCTGCTCTTAATAATTCACTCATAGAGCTGAAGTATGCCAAGCCCAAATCTCTCCCATCTAAAATGCCCACAGGCTGAGGCTGTGGGGTTCCCGCTAAGATGGCATGTGCACCCCGTTTCTATGAGGCTGAGCAGGTAACTCCACTGACACAGCGCTAAGCACGGGAAGTGGGATCTGAAGCTTCTGTTTCTCCCCAGAAGCCAGAGTGCATTAGTTCAGAAATCTGCCTATTGGATGTCACGACTGAGGGAGAGCTGCTGTGCATTGTTTACCGAAGGTTTGAACTCTGGCTAATAAATTCTTCTCAGCTGACAGTGCTGCTCCCATTTGCTCCGTGGTGAGCTGAGAGAAAATGTTAAAGTGCCTCAAGCAAGCAGGCAGCAAGCAAGTAGATGTTCAAGTTTAATTTCCACTGGCAAGCCCCACGCTGCAGCCTGTTCTGAATGGCAATGACAAAGATGAAAGGACCAGTGACAGCAAGCAAGGCTCACCTCAGAGGTGAAAGAAAGGTGAGCCGAGAATATAGGAACATGGGAGAAGATATTCCAATATAACTTCAATATACCGTTTCCACATTGTGAAGCTATAAGCACTCTGCAAACTCCAAGGAAGCTCGCCGTTTGCTCAGATTTCTCACATTTTTCTCTCCTAAGCAAGATTCACCTGAACCGATAGAAAATGTATTCAAAAGTAGTAGGATTCAGAAAATTTTCAAAGCCTATGACTCATTTACTGAAAGTCAATGTAGTTCCTAAGATAACTCCCTAAAAATGCAGCTATGTAAGAGAGGGATCACAGTAGACATCACTGGCACACATGCCTCCATGTGACTGTAAGACCCAGGCCTTCTGAGGGCAGAGAGACCTGGGGGGGCAGGGTTCTAACATCAGGCTGAAGGGGCACTGGGACCAGATGAAGAGAATGGGAGGCAAAGATGGGTAAGCTGTAAAGAAAATATCCTCCTCTGGAGTTTATTTTTCCTCTAGACCAGCTGTGGGCAAACTACGGCCCATGGGCCAGATCTGGCCCCTTGGGCTGTTCTATTCGGCCTGTGGAGCCGAAAGAGCAGAGAGTTCTCTTGCTCTCCCCTCCGCTCCTTCACCAGCAGCCCAAGATGAGAGTGCCAGCATGGTCAGGTTGCTTTTGTTCCGGCCCTTCGGTCCAGTTTAAGAACCCATTGTGGCCCTCGAGTCAAAAAGTTTGCCCACCCCTGCTCTAGAGTGTATCTTATAGATACTTAGGCACACTAGATTTTAAAGGTGGTACAAAAAATTGAAGGTAAAGTATTTACTTAATGTTGTATTGATTGTGTTACTATAATGTTGTATTGAAGTGTTACTATTTTATATAGATTGGGTTAAATAAAACATACACTAGCTGAAAAAGGTTTGGCTCAGTGGATAGAGCATTGGTCTGCGAACTGAAAGGTCCTGGGTTTGATTCCGGTCAAGGGCATGTACCTTGATTGTGGGCACATCCCCAGTAGAAATTTTGCAGGAGGCAGCTGTTAGATGTTTCTCTCTCATGGATGTTTCTAACTCTCTATCTCTCTCTTCCTCTCTGTGAAAAATCAATCAAATATATATATATATTTAAAAACATACACTAGAATTAATTTTGCTTGTTTCTTTTTACTTTTGAAATGCAACTACTAGACCATTTAAAATTGCATTTTATTTATTTCTATTGCACAGGGAAGCTCTGGAGTGAGCTCTGGGGGTGATGAATTGCTCTGACTGACGAGGACCGAATTCGATCATTTCCTCTCAATCACCCTCCGGTGTTCATGGTACTTGTTCCTAAGTCAGAAGTGTTCCTAAAGAAAACTAGCTCCTAGCAGGTAAGACGGCCTGACAAGCAAAGTATCTTACCTCCCCCCAGGAGGATTACCTCTTGAGGAAGGAGGGTTAAAACAGGAAGTCTGGCTTCCATTGGCTGAGGCTCCCAACAGAGGAAGCAGGAAAGTCTGCAGGTTGAGGGTCCAGGGCCAGGGGGAATCCACACTGACATCTCTGAGCCCTAAGTTGCTCTGACTGTGTCTGTGACTGACGCAGAAACTCGATTGACAGGGTGGGGAGGAGTGGCCCACTATAATAGGTAGCTGGCACTTAAATCTTAAAATGACCCTTACAATTATTTCAACTAAATATAAATCTTGTCTAGCAGGTAGCAGTGTTCTGCGATGAACATATTTACCTCGGAATATATGCATAAAGACTCATTTTGAGAAGAGATTTATGTATTCACATGGACTAATGACAGGGTCTGGAAATCAGGTGCTCTTGTGGTAAGTTAGCTTTTGCCTGCTAAGCTATGTATTAGCATTCGTGGAGAAAGGTGTGTTGGATATCTCACAGACCACTTCCTGACATCTGTGACTGGAAACACTATACCCAGGGGTCACGAGGTCCCAGGCATCCTCCCAGCCACTTCTTTTTCTGTTACTGAGATTCCCTGCCCCCCAAAAGAGAAAGTGCAAGGGGAGCATTTGATTCTCTAGAGAGGACCCCAGGCCAGAAGGTCAGCTACACTAAGGTTTCTCCTCATATTCAGATCTTAATCTTTTGAGATCTTTCCTCTGCCTTGCTACCACAATTATCATTCTGCCTATCTTTCCTTTCATTAAAAGCATGGTGGTCCATCTACCACATTCAAGATTAGCAGAGCAGAGCATAAATGTTGCTATGATCTAGTACTACCCGCATTTCCCCGAAAATAAGACATCCTCCGAAAATAAGACCTACTTCATGGAAACATAATGCATCCCCTGAAAATAAGACCTAGTGCATCTTCGGGAGCAAAACTTAATATAAGACACTGTTTTATTTTCGGGGAAACAGGGTATTCACCTACTTCACCCAATTCACTCCAAGTCGTTTCTCCAAAAACTCTCTGACCCTCCAAAGGCCCTGAAATGCTTTTAGCTTTGTTAAGTTTTTTGTGTCTTGCAAATGATGTTACGTTTTACATGCATTTCTTCCTTCTTCCACCCCTGACTTGGCTAACTACTCTCAGCTAAGATGCATTTCCTTTGCAAGATGCCCTCATCTGACCCCCAACAATCACCCAGGCTCCCTTGGTATCTGTATTTGCGTCCCCAACATCATGCATGTTGTGTCATTATAGAACTGACCACTATGTCCGGTAAGTCTCTTTACATAGTTGTCTGTCCTAAGTGACTCCCAGGTCCTAGAGCTAAAGCACTCTTCTTCAGTGTATTGTGTCGTCATTGCTTCGCACAGAATCCCATACAGAGCAAGGGTGCAGTAAAAGTTTACTGAGAAAAAATTTAAAAGAATGGCAAATGTTCTTTCCCATAAATTTAATCAGGCATTGGATTCAAGATAGATAGTATATATGTTTGTTGAAGACTTACCAACTGGAAGCAAGCTATGTTAATTGCTGATCATGTTTTTAACAAAAATGGTGACTTTTTTTTTCAAGAAAAGCTTACAAAGCAAGTGGTTGATCTTAGAATGACACACATATGTAGAGAACTAAATATACAAATGAATCCTAATGTTCAAAACAGTCATAAAATAGCTCTGTGTGTAGGAATATATGAATCACACAACGTCAGTCCTTAAATGGCACTGCATTGTCAGAAAAACGTGTCATGAAATGCACAGTATCGGGGGGGGGGAACACACACAAAAAAAAACCAACAGATATGAACTCAAGTTTAGGCCTCTGAATTTAGTTCTTCACAAATCTACTTAACTTCTGTTTCTAATTTACTTTAGCTTGTTTCTTCAGTTTCCATTTGAGCTATCCTTAGCCCAATATAGATCCATATGGTGCTGTCTCCAAGAAAGCCTCGATAGCTCAGAGCAGCCAAGTGGCTTCCCTCCCAGACTTTGTAGTCCACTTAGTACCTCATGCATACCCACCAGATGCTTACTCTTAGCTTTAAGAGGGTCGCTGAGAGGCAAATTCTTCAACTACTGCCTTATGTAACAACTGGCCATCTGTCCCGACATTGCTCCAGGAGGCTAGAGATTCAGTTTCCAGAATTTTCACATTCACAACATGAACATTCAATAAATGTTTCAAAGATGTTCAGATTAACCACATTCTGCAAAATGATGTTTACCAAAGATGTTTTGAGACTCAGTGATCAACTGACATAATAAAGCACACACACAAAAAAATGGTGCTGTCATTCATGCATGCAGCCATATATTAATGAGTTCCTAATATGTATAAAACACAATGTGCATTTATAAACATTGGCACACAATTAGTATACATATAACTATTATCAATATCTGGCTTGATAGAGTGGGCATTTTTTGTTAAATTCATTATTTTACCACCAAAACAGGTTTGGCTCAGGGGATAGAGCGTCGGTCTGTGGACTCAAGGATCCCAAGTTTGATTCCGGTCAAGGGCATGTACCTTAGTTGTGGGCACATCCCCAGTAGGGGGTGTGCAAGAGGCAGCTGATCCATGATTCTCTCTCATCAATGTTTCTAACTCTCTATCCCTCTCTCTTCCTCTCTGTAAAAAATCAATAAAATATATTTAAATAAATAAATAAATAAATTCATTATTTTCCCATTGGTGTATAAAGATTTTTTAAAAAAATTACTAGATGTGGGAGTTAGATCCACTTTTAAAAGAAAGCAGTGCATATTACATTTGGAAATACATTAAAATATAAACTAAATTTTAAAAGTCTATCATATTTAATGAAGAACTGCAATTCTTCTGAAGGTATTTGACATAAGAAAGCTAATTTGAAAGAAATAATATGGGGGAATCTGGGACACCTGGAAATTACTCTAAATCAGGCGCTTCTCTTATATAATCTCTAAATGTGACATAAACACTTTTTTGCACTCTTTATGTATGAGAAACTGGGGTGCATAATTCACAACTCACTTGACCCAAGTCACAAATTTATCAGAAGTAGTCGATTCAAGGAGAACACTACTTTTGAGCACAAATGTCAAACTTTATTTTTTTTCCTTTAAACAGCTTTATTTATGTAAAATTGACCTACAGAAAATTGCAAATATTAAAGGTATAAGATGTGATGTTTTGGAATAAATGGTCACTTGTAAAAACATCACCATGATATAAATTGTGAGCATACCAATCCCCCTGCACATTGGTCATGAAACTTGTAATTAGTCTGTCCATCCTTTTACTGCACTAGCCTCATCTCCAGGCAACCACTGACCCTCTTCCATCACGGTGCACTGATTTGTATTTCCTGGAATTTCATATAAATAGCACCAAACAGTAATTGCTCTTTCTTATTTAACATCTTTCACTGGCATAATTATTTTGAGATTCATCCATGCTGTAATATGCACCAGTAGTGTACTCTTTTTTTAAAGTTCTGGGTAGTGTTTTATTGTATAGATATACTACAATTATGTTTATGCTAATCACATTTCTTTTTTAAATTTAAATCATTCATTAATTTTTAATTACAGTTGATGTGCAATATGATATCAGTTCAGGTATACACAAATATGTTTAAAAATTCATCCTGGTGGTGGGCATTTGGGTAATTTATAGTTTTGGGGTGTTACAAATAAAGCTTTTATAAACATTCCGATATATGGCTTCATGTGGACATATGCGTATTTTCTCTTCCATAATTATGAAAGTGCAGTTGATGTAACAATAGGTGTATGTGTTACTGTTTAATAATGGCCAAACTGTTTTAGTTGTAAACACTTTTATCTGTGTATTGCTTTTGAGATGATTAAAGATGAAAGCAATGCTATTCTAAATCTTAGTGTTTCCCACAGCTGAGGCAAGACCACTGTGCTTTCTACCCAATGTACCAGGAATTATAAGCTTTTTCAGTCTGGACGAATCAAACACTGCATTCTATCCCCTTTGAGAATAATAGACACCATCCCTCCTATTAATTTTTGGAAGTTCCTTCCTTCCTTCCTTCCTTTCTTCCTTCCTTCCTTCCTTCCTTCCTTCCTTCCTTCCTTCCTTCCTTCCTTCCTTCCTTCCTTCCTTCCTTCCTTCCTTCCTTCTTTCTTTCCCATCCTCAGCTTCATACACACAAGGGCTCTCTGAATATCTCCAGAGTTCTCTCCGTTGCAGCCATCTCCTTTCCTGTCATCCATCCTGGGGTCTATAGTTTTCCTTGGTGTCTGAGTCTCAGCTCCATCTCAGTGCAGGGAGCCTGCTTCTTGGCTGTTTCTCTGTGCCATGGCCTGGAGGCTCAAGGCTGCATGCAGGAGCAATGGTAGAACTCACCTTGCAAAAGTGTTTTGTGTGCATTTTGTCTACACTTGCCACTTCAATTTCTTTTACTCCATCTTAGCTGGGAGTGAAAATCTGACAATATTCTTTCTAAACAAACAGTTTAAAAATCAGCAAGAGTGACATCAACAAATTACACCAAAAGAATTGTGTTGGTAACTTTATGTAGGGGAATTATGGGTGGGAGAACGCTGTTCTGTAGAGCATTTTCTTCTTTTAAAAACCACATAATAATTGATATGTGATTTTTTACAAAAGAAGAAATATTAATAAATAGGGACACATTTAATTCTAATATTTCTATTTCTCTTTCCCACCAGATCTATTTTAAATATATGGCTAGCAGATGTTCAGAGTGCACCATTCATATTCCCTTAGCCTGCACTTCTACCCACTTAAGGATATTTCCCATGAACCTCTAACTCTTTGTGTGGCTGTTTTTATTAGGCCATGGGGCACACTTGGCCCATGCCATAGCTCAGGCATGATGGAGAATTTTTGGATAAATTCACTGGATTCCTTGCCTCTCTGTTGCAATAATGGTGACTGATGTTCTCTCTGCTCTCACGTAGTTCTCCAGTGGGGCTGAGCCTTAGGAGCCTACGGCGATAACTTGTTTGAAGACACAGGTTTTAGAAACTTTTTCCTCTTGTCTCTCCTCTCTTCTCCTTTAACTGTCGTTTTCTAGGATCACTTCCTAAATAAACTCCTCACACTAGAACATTTGTTTCAAGGTACACTCCTATGAAATTTAAACCAACACTGTATATTTGATTGGTAGTTATAATGATGCAAATATATTTTCTAAGAGTAGAAATTGCAGTCTGTCAATTTCTACTAAATGTTCTGATTTATTTTTAAAAACTGCATTCTGTAATGGTACTCAGAATATTAATAATAAAATAATTTAAAAATAGTTTATTCCATCCTTTCCTCATAATATAAAAATAATTAACAAATGAGTATTTTTTTAATTTTTAAAATATGTTTTTATTGATTTCAGAGAGGAAGAGAGAGAGAGAGAGAGAGAGAGAGAGAGAGAGAGAGAGAGAGAAAGAAAGAGATCAATGATGAGAGATAATCATTGATTTGTTGCCTCTTGCATGTCCCCTACTGAGGCTCGAGCCCACAACCCAGTTATATGCTCTTTAGCAGAATCAAACCTGGGACCTTTTAGTACACAGTATGATGCTCTGTCCATTGAGCAAAACCAGCTAGGGTAAAAATGAGTTTTTTTCAATAGGTCAATACAGATAAAGTGTAAATCTTAGTAGGCAGTATTAGGAAAACCTTAGCATATACTAGTATATATTCATGTGGCCCCAAATATATATACACATACACAATGAGTGGCAAGATTATTATAGCCACCTGATGTTTGTAGGAAAATTAGCCATACACTGCATCATATGGGATATGGAAGCCAAAAGCCTACTTGAACACCTTTGCTGTCTGCAGTTACCAAGATAAAATGTCTCCAATTCACACAGGAACACAAGGATTGGATAGTTAAGCATTGGAAAAAAGTAATGTGGTCTGATGCATAATGTTTCCAGTTGCATCATGCAGATGGAAGAGTGAGAATTTGACAGAAACAGCATGCAACCCACATGCATGAGTATAACCCTTCAAGCTGGTGGGGGCACTGTTATGGCTTTTCTGGCATGAATTGGCCCTTTAATTCATGTGGAACAATGCCTGAATAGCACAACATACCTAAGTATTTTTACTGATCAAGTTCATCCTATCCTGATGATGGCATCTTCCAACAAGACAATGCGCCATGCTATGGTGCTCCTATTGTGCAGGAGTGGTTTCAAGAACATGAGGGAGACTTTACATTGCTTAGGTGGCCCCCACAATCACCAGATCTCAATCCAATTGAGTATTTGTGGGACAAAGTTAAAAGACCCATCAGGCAGCTGGTTCCATAACCATCAAATCTCATAGAACTGGACAGTGTTATTCATCAGGCATGGTGTCAGATTCCTCGCATCACCTTTTGATATCTCATAGAGTCAATGCCAAGAAAAATCGCCGCAGTATTGATGACAAAAGGTGGCCCAACAAAGCACTGATTGTGTGGACATAATAATCTGGCCACTCAGTGTGTGTGTGTGTGTGTGTGTGTGTGTGTGTGTACATATTATATATACTAGAGGCCCAATGTATGAAAATTTATGCAAGAATGGGCCTTTCTTTCCCTGGCTACGGGCACTGCCTTTGCTCCAGCCTGGAGCTGCCTTTCCACCTTCCCATGCTGCCCAGAGGCCTGGAGCAGCTGGTGGTGCTGAACACTTGCGTTGTCACCATGGCAATGATGCAAACATCCCACCTCCAGCCACTGGGCACCTGTGTATACAAATTAACCTACCATCTTTGGTAGGCTAATTTGCATACCCACTCCAGATTAGCTGGTGGGCATCATGGAGGTTTGGTAAATTTGCATATTTATCTTTTATTAGTGCATGTGTGTGTGTTTGTGTGTGTGTGTGTGTGTGTGTGTGTGTGTGTGTAATTATCAGGGCAGTATTTTTTAAAATAAATCTCATTTTTAAAATTGAGCTATCACCTAATAAAGTGTTTATACTTTTTGTTTACTTTTGTATGTACATATGTGCATACATGTAGTTTATTCCTATGCCAGTTTCAGATTTTGTGAGGGTACATCAGGAGAGTTATGAGGTGGGGAAGTTATTCTGAGATTTAGGCTGACGGGATACCTTACATCTCCAACAGTTAGATTTCCAAAGTCACTGTGGACATTGGCATTCAGATACCAGATGGATCATTACAGAAAGTACACTGGCTTGTAAAATATCCTGGCCTGGGATTGATCCATCTTATTTCAGTTCTCATTTCATTGGTAAAAACTAGTTATAGGGTCTCAAGACAAAAAGAGGAGTTGGTCAATAAAGTCCTAGCTGTGACTCATTTTCCAGGAACTGTATCTTATGCAAGTGAAACATGAGTATTGTCTGTCATTCAGTGGTCATTTTTGCCAAATAGCTTAGAGGACAAACACTTTAATTTTATGGTGAAATTCAATGTTATTTTTTAATAAAATATTTGCCATATGTCCATTATCCCCCCCCCCAAAAAAAAACACACCAAAAAACACAAAAAACTAAAACTAAAAACATTCTTGCTTTTGATTCTATTCTTACAATTACTCTGAGGTTGCATTCTATATATTAAGTAGTCAAGACAAGTTGTTGCTATTGTTGCCTAAGGGATACAACAGTGAAAGAATACTGCAATGGGGAAAATTAACCTAGGATATCAAACACAGTTATGCACTCTAGGTATTGTTGCCTCTTAAAATGTCAACTTTCATTAGATGCAGAAAATACATTACATGGGCAAATAAGTTCCAACCTGTGTAAATAGTTGAGATAATTCAAGGCACATTGTTATTATTTTATTGATTAAGTTATTGCCTTAATAACTTAATTCAGTGTCCTTATTCCCCTTAGCGCCCCCCCGCCACACACACACACACTGCTTGTGTCCTCACCTCCCTAATATCTGTTTCCATTGATTATGCTTACATGCATGCACACAAGTCCTTTGGTTGATCTCTCCCCCATACCCTCCCCCTCTCTGTCTTCCCTCTGAGGTTTGACAGTAGGATAAATGGGTCTCAGTCTGTGGATCTGTTTTTGTTCATCAATTTGCATTGTTCATTATATTCCACAAATAAGTTAGATCATGTGATATTTATCTTTAGCCAACTGAATTATTTTGCATAATATAATGCTTTTCAGGTCCATCCATGCTATTTTAAATGGTAAGAATTCCTTCTTTTTTTTTTTTACAGCAGCATTGTATTCCATGTGTACCACAGTTTTTCAATCCACTCATCTGCTGATGAGCACTTAGGCTGTTGCCAAGTCATGACTAGGGTAAATTCTGCTGCTATGAACATAGGAGTGCATATATCCTTTCTGATTGGTATTTCTAGTTTCTTGGAATATATTCCTAGAAGTGGGATTATTGGGCCAAATAGGAGTTTCATTTTTAGTTTTTTTGAGGAAACTCTATACTGTTCTTCACAGTGGCTGCACCAGTCTGCATTCCCACCAGCAGTGCACGAGGTTTCCTTTTTCTCCGCATCCTCCCCAGCACTTGTCATTTGTTGATTTGTTGATGACAGCCATTCTGACAGGTGTGAGATGGTACTGCATTGTCATTTTGATTTGTATCACTTGGATTATTAGTGACTTTGAGCATGTTTTCATATGTCTTTTGGCCTTCAGTATATCTTCTTTTGAAAGATATCTATTTAGGTCTGTTGCCCTTTTTTTTTTTTATTATTGCTTTGTTTATCTTCCTTTTGTTAAGTTGTAGAGTTCTCTGTAAATGCTGGAGATTAAACCCTTATCAGAGATAACATTGGCAAATATGTACTCCCATGCAGTGGACTTTCTTGTTGTGTTGCTAATGGTTTATTTTGTTTTGTTTGTGGATTTTTTTTTCTGTGCTGACACTTTTTATTTTTATGCAGTCCCATTTGTTTATTTTCTCTTCAGTTTCCATTGCCCTAGGACAGGGGTGGGTAAACTTTTTGACTCAAGGGTCACAATGGGTTTTTAAACTGGACTGGAGGGCCAGAACAGAAGCAACCTGACCATGCTGGCACTCTCATCTTGGGCTGCTGGTGACTGAGTCAAGGGGAGCGCAAGAGAACCCTCTGCTTTTTTGGCTCCGAGGGCCTGATAAAACAGCCAAACGGACCGGATCCAGCTCGCGGGCCATAGTAACTATGTCAGTGAAGATTTTGCCTTGGCATATGTCTGAGATTTTGGGGCCTGTGAATTCCTCTAAGATTTTCATGGTGTCCTGTCTTATGTTTAAGTCCTTTATCCATTTTGAGTTTATTTATTTATTTTTTTAATATATTTTATTGATTTTTTCACAGAGAGGAAGGGAGAGAGATAGAGAGCTAGAAACATCAATGAGAGAGATACATCGACCAGCTGCCTCTTGCACACCCTCCACCAGGGATGTGCCTGCAACCAATGTACATGCCCTTGACCGGAATTGAACCCGGAACCCTTCGGTCCACAGGCCGCCGCTCTATCCACTGAGCCAAACCGGTTTCGGCTTGAGTTTATTTTTGTTCATGGTGTAAGTTGATGGTCATTTTTTTTGCATTTATCTGTCCAATTTTACCAATGACATTTATTGAAGAAACTGTCTTAAAGCTGCAATATGTCAGAAAAATAATTCAGAATAAGGGTCATACAGTTCATAAACTAGATGGATGGAAAAAATCAACAACTTATGTAAGAATTAAGAGGAAATAAAGAGTGAGATAGCTACTATAAAAAACACTTTGGAAAGTTTCAATAGTAGACTAAGAGAATCAGAGGATCTAATTAGCAAATTAGAAGACACGGAAGCAAAACACACCCAAAATGAACTACAATCATAGAAAAAAATTAAAAGGAAGAGAGCCTAAAAGAGCTTTAGGAACAACATGAAACAAATCAACATACAAATAATAGGGGTACCAGAACAACAGAAAGAGGAACAAGGATCAGAAAACCTGTTTGAAGAAATAATGACAGAAAACTTTTCTGAAATGGTGAAGAAAAGAGTCACAAAAGCACAGAGAGTCCCAAACAAGATGAACCCATAAAGACCCATACCAAGACACTCATAATTATGATGGCAATAATTCAGGACAAAGAGAGAATTTTAAAGGCTACAAGAGAGAGACAGAAAGTTACGTACAAGGGATCTCCCATTAGATTATCAAATTATTTCTCAAGAGAAACACATCAGGCCAGAAAGGAATAGAAGTAAGTGTACAAAGTGATGCAAAGCAAGGAACTGAATCCAAGAATACTCTGATCCAGTTAGGCTATTTTTAAAAATTGGAGTGGAAATCAAGAGTTTCACAGACAAAATCAAACCAAGAAACAAACAAACAAACAAACAAAAACAAAAACAAAACTAAGGGAACTTATCACTACCAAGCCAGCAATGCAAGAAATGCTAAAGGGACTGGTGTAAAAAGAAGAGATAAAAATGGAAGAAGGAATACAGGCACAAAAAGTAAAAACAGCTACAAACAAGTACATATCAGTAATAACTTTAAATGTAAATGTACTAAATGCTCCAATCAAAAGACATAAGAAAACATGACCTATATGTATGCTGTCTACAAGAGACCTACCTCAAACAAGGGACTCGCACAAACTGAAAATGAAGAAATGGAAAAATATATTTGAGGCAAATGGAAATTTTTTTAAAAAGCTGGGGTAGCAATACTTATATCTGACAAAATAGACATCAAAGTGAAGGCCATAACAAGAGATAAGGAAGGCCACTTCATAATACTAAAGGGATCAATACAAGAGGATATAACCCTGGTAAACATATATGCACCAATGCAGGGCACTCGAATACATAAAAACAACAGCAATAAAAAAAACACAAACAAACAAACAAACAAAACAAAACAAAAACCATCCTGAAAGATATCAAGGAATAGATCAACAATAATACAATCACATTGTTATTTTTAATTCAACAAAAATTGTGCTAGTTTAAATATAGTTTAACAAGTATATGAGAATTGAAGATATCTTTACTATAAAGGAAAGTTTCAATTTTGTCTTCAGACCTTTGTCTTTACGGATCAAATAATTCATTTTACTTTTATATACTAGGGCAACTAACAATGCATGTTAGGTGCTGCATAAAATCTTGTATTTTTCTCATATGTAATTAATATATGGGCTTCTTTCTTCATATCAGTTTAAGACAATGCTTAAGAACAATACTGTTGCAAATTGTTATATTATAGGAGAAAAAAATGGTTGACATTTTCTAACAAAAATATTTCTGCTACAAAAATCTTATGTCCACAGGAACTAATATATTTTATACCAAATTCAATTAATCATGTGAAATAATTAATACTACACATTTTAATATGTATTGTTTAGTTGATATATTTCATAGTAAAATCTATTTAATGTCTTAATATGTATCTTTTTAAAAAAATCTTTAAATTATTCTATTATTCTGCCCTTTAATTTTCTTTGTCATCTGGGTCCAAAAGCCATGTACAAGGTGACCTACACTTTCTCATGCCTCTAAAGTCCCATCATTGATATTTCTACAGAGAGCCATGATGAGTAATGTATTAGAGGTATTAATCATCAGTATTCAAATTTTTCCTAGTTGCTGTCAAAAGTGATTTTGCGTTTCTGAAATTGTGCACCTGTTCTTGCCATTATTTTACTTGTGGCAAGCTAAACTTAGTATAGTTTCTATTGCTTCCTTTAACCA
The DNA here is from genome assembly GCA_963924515.1 of Vespertilio murinus. NCBI lineage: Eukaryota > Metazoa > Chordata > Mammalia > Chiroptera > Vespertilionidae > Vespertilio > Vespertilio murinus. The sequence continues at coordinate 33,865,606 of OZ004707.1, read as the reverse complement.
TTTTTGATATATTTTCTTCAGATTGAAAAATAAAATATATGTGCCGAAAGTGGTTTGGCTCAGTGGTAGAGCGTTGGTCTGTGGACTGAAAGGTCCCGGGTTTGATTCTGGTTAAGGGCATGCACATTGGTTGCGGGCACATCCCCGCTAAGGGGTGTGCAAGAGGCAGCTGGTCGATGTTTCTCTCTCATCGACATTTCTAGCTCTCTATCTCTCTCCCTTCCTCTCTGTAAAATATCAATGAAATCTATTTAAAAAAATAAATAAACATATGTAAACCAGAACATACCAAATAAAATATTTAAATGTACAATCAGGTAAAACAAAAAGATTTTCAATAAACATTTTAACACTATATTACATTTCTTAAAATTCTTAGCACACACAAATACACAAATAGCACATGCTTAAGAGAAGAAGGTCTATAATTTCTAGTTAAAATTGTGTTTGTGTTAATAAAGGTACACTTTTAAACTTTGAAAACTTAATAGAAATGTAATAGTGTATTATTCTCTTCAAACTTATTTTTTAACTTTGTTTTTATTTTTTGTTGTTGACACTTTTACACATATCCCCACCCCCCACCCCCACTTTACCCACCTCCACTCAGGCCCTGCCCCCACTTCCCTCTGGCCATCACCTAATCATTGTCTGTTTATGAGTTATACAATATATTATTTGATTTATCCCTTCACCTTCTTTCATTCATTCCGCCCTGCTTCCATCTCTCTGACACCTGTCAGTTTATTCCATGTAACTATGCCTCTGTTTCTATTTTGTCAGTATATATTGTTCATTATATTTCACAGATAAGTGAGATCATATGGTATTTGTCTTTCTCTGGCTGGCTTATTTCACTTAGCATTATAATCTACAGATCCATCCATGCTGTAACAAAAATTAAGACTTCTTTCCTTTTTTACGGCCAAGTAGTATTTCATGGTATAAGTGTACTATAGCTCTTATTTACCCACACATCTACTAATGGGCACTTGGGCTGTTTCCAGATCTTGACTACTGTAAATAACACTGCTATCATTATACTTTACATTCCCTTAATGATAAATAATGTTGAACACATTTTCATGAGTTTATTTGCCATATGTATATTCTTAGCTACCCAGCCAGGCCCTAGGCATCAATAACTTTTAAAATTCTTCAAAAGTAAATTTAAAAAAAATGTTTTATATTACTTCTCTTTTAATGTTACTTATTACTAGTTTCAGGTGTGTAGCATAATGGTTAGATAATTATAGGCTTTACAAAGTGTTCCCCCTCATATTTCTAGTACCCTATGCTATACCTTACATTTGCAAGACTATTTTGTGACTACCAGCTTGTACTTCTTAACCCCTTCATCTATTTCACCTAATTCCTCAACCACCAGTCCACTCCTCTCTAAGTCTGTTTCACTTTTGTTTATTCATTAACTTTGTTCTTTAGATTCTATACAAAAGTGAAATAATATGGTATTTGTCTTTCTCTATCTGACTTATTAAACTTAACATGCTATGCTGAAACCAGTTTGGCTCAGTGGATAGAGCATCGGCCTGAGGACTGAAAGATCCCAGGTTCGATTCCAGTCAAGGGCATGTACATTGGTTGCGGGCACATCCCTGGTGGGGGGTGTGCAAGAGGCAGCTAGTCGATGTTTCTCTCTCATCGATGTTTCTAGCTCTCTATCTCTCTCCCTTCCTCTCTGTAAAATATCAATAAAATACATTTTTTTAAAAACTTAACATGCTAAAGGTCCATGATGTTGTCACAAATGGGAATGTCTTGTTTTTTATTACCTAGTAATATTCCATAATATATATATATATATATATATATATATATATATATATATATATATCATCACCACTTTACCTGAGCATCTGTTGTTGAGGTACACTTAGGCTGCTTATGTAGCTTGACTATTGTAAATAATGCTGCAATGAACATGGGATGTGTACATGCTTTTAAGTAGTGTTCTGGGTTTATGAAAATATATACAAGAAGTGGAATTGCTGAGGCATAAGGAAGTTCCATTTGTTTATTTGTTGAGGACCCTCCATGCTGTTTTCCACAGAAGCTGCAACCCCAGCTGTGCATGAAGGTTCCCTTTCCTTCACATACTCAGCAGCACTTGTTGTTTATGGGTTTATTGATGATAGCTATTCCGACAGGTGTGAGGTGATATCTCATTGTGGTTTTAATGTGCATGTCTCTGATTTTTGGAATGGCCTTGAGCATCTTTTCCTATGTCTGCTTTCCATCTGTATGCCTTCTTTAGAGAAGGTCTATTCAGGTCCTTTGTCCATTTGTTTTAAATCGGATTGCTTGTATATTTGGTGTTGTATGAGTTATTTATATATTTTGGAAATTAACCCCATGTCAGATGTATCATTGGCAAATATCTTCTACCACAAAATAAGTTGTCTTTTCATTTGTTGATGGTTCCTTTGATGTGCAAAACCTTTTCAGTTTTGCTATAGTCCCATTTGTTTACTTATTCTTTTGTTTCCCTTGCCAAAGGAGATATATCAGAAAAAAAGAAAAAAGAAAAAAAAAAACATTGTAAGAAAATATCAGAGATTACTGTCTACATTTAATTCTAGGAGTTTTATATGTTTGAGTCTTAATACATTTAATTCTTTAATTCATTTTGAGTTTATTCTTGTACATGGTGCAAGAAGGAGGTCTAATATCATCTTTTGCATCAACCTGTTGATTTTCCCAGCAGCATTTATTGAATAGATTGTTTTTACCCCACTGCATGTTCTTATCTCCTTTGTCAAATACTAATTGACAATATAGACATAGTTTTATTTCTATACTATCTATTCTGTTTCATTGATTTATATGTCTGTTTTTATTTCAGTACCACGTTGTTTGATTACTATGACCTTGTAGTATAGTTTGATATTAATTAGTGTGATACTGATACTTTATATTGCTTCTGGGACCACATCTTCTAAGGTAATTCTGATGTCAAGTGTGGGGGGAAGCATTGCTAGAGAAAGAAGTTGTGAAGGTAAGACATGGGCCACTGTGTCTTCCAAAGAGCAAATGTACGCAGCATCACTGTGTCCATGTTAACTGTCTCTGCAACACACAGGTCTTCCCTCTAAATTGCTTACAGGGGTAATTTTCTCAACTGGTAAAGGTAAACAAAATATTTTTTTCTTACAAACCCTTAAGAAGGCTTTTCTCTTCTTAATCATTAACTAAGCTATTTTTTATCACAAATAAATAATCTGATAGGAATGTTTTCTGATTAGTTTTTGGTTCGATAAGTGAATGTGTTTCAGTAAAATAAAAGAAGATAGAAAAATAATGTCAGGGAGAAAAAATAAAGCTTTATAAATTTACCACAATAAAGTCTTTCATCTCAAAATTTCCCAGATTACCAAAAGCTTTCAGAATGTGCTCAAACAGCATGAATGCAAATTTTACCTCATTTATAATTCTGAGAATAGTCACATTGAAATCAAAATAGATACAACCCATTCCCACTAAAAATGTAAGAAGAAAATTCTGTGTGTGTGTATGTGTGTGTGTGTGTGTGTGTCTAGTTCTAGCAGTTTTCAGAACAGGTTATGGTTCATAGCTAAGAAAACCATAATGAACATAATGTGTTGTGGTAACTTTAATGTTTGCTTACATTTTAATGTTTGAAAATGTATGCATATATTTTGAATAAGGCAAGTTTTAATTCATATTATAGTAGCACACTTTAGTTACAAATATAAATCTTGCCTATTATCTTGCTTTTTAATAAATTCCCTTAAGAAACTCTGTACTTATAATAATTTAATGTATTTTTTTTCACTTGGAAAGCATTGGGATTCAACACTTTCATTCCATAAACAGAAGTACATTATTCAAAAGGATCCCTTTGAAGCCTCTTGGGTGAAAATTATCATTTAAAAGTCTTTGTATTGTTTGTGGTAAATATGTTGTCACAGACAATATATCAGGTATAACAGTAATTTCAGTATGAAAAGGACCACAGCAGCATGATTATGAGACAAATTGAATTAACGTGTGCTTCTTTTTAAAGGAGTGTGAATACATTCTAGTTCAAACATTGCATACTGTTTGCTTAGGAAAGTACTATTTGGATGTTGATAATTAAAGATGCCATAGCTGTGAATGGAATTATTTGTGGGGATAGATTAAAACAGATTTTAGATAATTTCTGCTCATGGATTTATTATATAGTTTTAGATAAATTCATTTATTATGTTATGTTTTCCATAAGGATATCACTGGACTTGAAGTAGCAAAAAAGAATGGCAATGGTCATTATTAGGCTAGTGTCAATTGTCTCTTACCTCCCCGCTGTTCAAAGAAATAAAGTGCTTTCATATTTCATTTATCTTGGCAATTTAGCAATGTTCCTATGAAGGAAAATTTTATTTCCCTAAATTTATTGAAAGAGAGTTACAGAGACATTATGAGGTTATATGACTAACTACATGTTAGAATGTGAGAGCAAAGCCAACCAAGACCCATGATTTTTTTCTTAATATTTTACTTTTAAATATTTATAAATTCTTTTTAAAATATATTTTATTGATTTTTTACAGAGAGGAAGGGAGAGGAGAGAGATAGATAGCTAGAAACATCAGTGAGAGAGAGACATGGACCAGTTGCCTCCTGCACATCCCACACCAGGGATGTGCCAGCAACCAATGTACATGACCTTGACAGGAATTGAACCTGGGACCCTTCAGTTCGCAGACTGATGCTCTGTCCACTGAGCCAAACCAGTTTCGGCTAAATATTTACAAATTCAAAGGAATTGTAAAATTGCATAGATGGTGGTTCTTCATACTTTTTTTTTTTTTTTTTTTTTTTTTTTTTTTTTTTTTTTTTAGAATTTCCTCCAATAGCAATATCCTGCATAGGTATCATACAATATCAACACTAGTAAATTGATATTGGGACAATATCAGAACTTATTCAGATTTTGCTATCTTTATATGTAATGTGTGTATGTGTGTGTGTGTGTATGCATGGTTTGGGATGTGTAGTAATTGTGTACAATTTTATCATATGTGTAGATTCATGTTAATACCACCACAATGAGGATATAAACTGTCCTTCCCCATAAAACTCTCTCACACTAACCCTCCATTACCATCCCCCAATAATGTCTGGCAACCACTAATATATTCTCCATCTCTATAACTTTGTCAAAGAGAATGTTCTAGAAATGCAATCATACAGTATGATTCACACTTATCTTCTGAGATTATCTTTTCACATTCAATTTAATGTTATTGAAAGAGTGATCCACGTTATTGTCCATTAATTAATTCGTTTGTATTCCTATATTTCGCAGTATGGATGGATGGCTGTACTACCATTTGTTTAGCCACTCATTGATTAAGAGAAATTTTATTTTTTCTCCGTGTTTGACTATTATAAACAAAGATGATAAATCTAAGATTTGGGTGAACATTAGCCTTCATTTCTCTGAGATAAGTGCAAAAGTCCATTTGCTCAATTGTATGGTAAATAAATGTTTAGTTTAATATGAGCATTTATGCAGGCAGAGCTAAATAGAATTGAGCAGGGTGGGGTTGCATAGTGGATAAGGATGTGTTCTCTGGGATATGCGTATCTTTATTTTATATACAAACTCCACTCAGGAGATCTTCACTGATAAAATTAAGATTATAGTGATAATAATGCTAATTCAATAAGATTATTATAATGACTGCATTAATTAATTTTTGCTAAGTTCTTAGAACCACATCTGACACACAATGTTCTTTCAATCAAAAGTAGATAATATTATAATTTGCATGACTTTGGCCACCAGTCAGATAAAATATTATACATGTTAACTTGTTGAAATTCTTCTCTTGTGAATTAAATGTTCATGTTTGACTATGCTGTTATTGCCTAATACTTTTTCTTATTGATTTGTTTTATTTTATAGCCTTTAGAAGTGAATACAATTCAATGTTTAAATTAATATTTAAAGTAAGTAATTATTTATAATAACCAACAATGAAACTTAAAGGTTCTCAGTAATGTTATTATTATAGAATTCACTAATTTTATGACTGGAAGTGGTACCAGGCATATTGAGGGAGGGTTTTAATGAGCCAGCCAATATGGAGATGAAAAGTGTAGTGCCTAATTTTCCTTATGTCTGCACAATTTAATGGCAATCTGTCAAAATTAGCATAACTTCTTTATATTTAATACACTGGTGGTATTCAAATAATTTAAGTTATGGTTCCAGATAGAATATAAAAAGTGTGTTGGATATAAGGAAAAAGGAAACCTCAAAACCACCTTCAAAACATATTGGAACTTTAAAACATTTCTGAACTTTTAAAGGATCCCAAGGGTACAGAACAAAATCTGGGTATCGTGTTTTGAAATGAACAGACAAGAGCACTCTGGCCATAATCCCTCCGGCCTAATATATTATGTGATTTGGCCTATGGCACCATTTCCACTTTCTAGTTTGCTTAACTCTAGAGTGTTTAATAAAAGGCAGTAAAGGGTAAATATTTACTTTGGGGAGCTTGTTTTTCTAACAGCTTCCCAATGCATCCAGCTTATGTACACATGGTAAAACCTTTTGTTACTTGGGATTTTTTAATCATTCATTTAACACATTCAGTGGACACCTATTGGTATTCAAGGTATCTATTTAGCCACTAAGATTATAAGATTAACCAAGATAGATTCTTTCATGAGACTTATTCCACTGGGGAGACTGACAAGTACTAATAAACAAGCAAACGACTATGAGACATAATTTCAGGTAATGATATGGGTATTAGAGAATGAGCAAGGGCAGGGATAAGGAGAGACAGATGTACAGTTATAGAAGATGATGAAGGAAGGTCTCTAGGATCAAGAATAGGAATAGGGCAAATAAATTTGTAATATTTTGTAGAAGAGTTTTTCAACCAAAGCATAAAAACTCTAAAGTCCCAAAATAAAATAAATGAGGGCTCTATATCAGTGATATAGTTACACATGATATACTATAGTTGGTAGGTTTTGCATGTTCAGGCTGTTATAAAAAAAATTACCATAGACTCCTTATAAGCAACAGAAATGTATTTTTCACAGTTCTGGGGACCTGTGAAGGAAGGAAGGAAAGAAGGAAGGAAGGAAGGAAGGAAGGAAGGAAGGAAGGAAGGAAGGAAGGAAGGAAGGAAGGAAGGAAGGTTATAACTAACATTTTTTCCTCTTGATTACATCTCAATCACCATAGAAACTGCCACCAAACTACATGAACCAAAATGTTTATTTTGTTACCTGGAAATAAGAAGAAGGAAAATTTATTTGTTGGCACTGTTCTATTATGTATAGTAATGTTACTCTATGGAAACAAATAGTGTTTCCTAAATATTTATTGAAAACCTACCTATGGGGTGCCTAAATGTGCCTAGCAATGTCAAAACACTGGGAATATGCAATGAATACAGATAAAATTTCCAGAACTTATGCCCTAGCAAGATGAAATAAATGATAAACAAAAATATTGAATACAGCATAAGAGAGTATTAAGAGTGAAAATTACATATGATAAGAGGATAGGAAGTAACTGGAGATTGGACTGCTTCCTTAGTTACAAATGCTAGTTTATAAAAAAAGAATTTTTATCAATATGTACATAGCAAATTATAGGGTAACTATTGCAAAAACAATTATAGAATTGTTTATATAGTAGTGGCAATAAAAGAAAATGAATAAAAATGGTCAATAAAATAGAAAACAGAAAATGACAAAATATCTAAATAAAGATGGTAAATAGAAAATACAAAATAATATGGTTGACCAAACCAAATAAATCAATCATCATAGTTGATGAAACATTCTATAAGATCTAAATAATCAGATTAAATTAAAATAACACCTAGATTATTTTCAAGGGAATCAAAGAAATATGAAATGTGAAAATTTGCAAATAAAAAGGATAACAATATCATTCCAGGAGAACAAAATAAATTTGGTACAGTGATATTAATATTAGACTAATGTATATTTTAAGAAAAAAAACTAACTCAAGGAAAATAGGAATGCTGTATAATGGTGAAATTAATATTAAGGGCTGGAGACCACATACAGTACTGTGTGACCAATTGGGTAGTAGATGTAGTTAAAGAGAAATTTGAGGGTAAATTGATCATGAAGTTTGTAATTTAAGTTACTGAGTGCTTTTACTTAAAATAAAGGACCTAAAGGAATCTTGCAGCTTAAGCCAATATGCGGATGCCAATCATAAAGTTCTTGGTGGTAGATGTCCGTGCAACCCATTCAAACATCCCGTGAATTAGGGAGTTAGCAGTACATGCCCACAACTCCCAGAAGGCATTGAGGCAGAAGGAGCTCTGTACAGTCTGGTCAGATTTTGCTCCTCACTTCCAGTCTCCTCTGCCTTTTCTGTCACGTGGAGGGGTCAGGAATAAAAGCCATTCAGTGGAGGAGGTGGCAAATAAGAAAAAAGGAAGAGACCCAAGGGCTGCTTTTCCTCTGTGGGCTGCCATCCCTAAGCAGGCATGGGATGGATGAATGTAATAATTTTTTTAAAAATTAACTAAATGACTTTATACTAGTCAAGACTGAAGTATGTGGCATGGACTCTTAACAATTGAGAGGGAGCACAGGGGTTTTAACTTTGTGAGACAGTAAAACCTATGCAACCCCTCAGAGATGTCAATGAGCAGAAGAAAATGAATGATGCCATGGAAAAGATGTAAGGGCAAGGGGGCGGAGAAAAAGCAGAGGTTCTTGTTTACGTTATGCTCTGTCAAATTCATCTAATAAAATGTCCTTAGTCTAAATGGTTGAAAGGTTTAAATAAATATTTGGGTATTGAACTGAGTTGATGGATATTTTGTTTTATGAATGTCTATATTTCTCATGGCAAAATTGTATAACCCCAAACACAGTAGACTAACTGAACTTTCACACTTTTCAGTTATTCTCTATTAAAATAAAGAATATATTAGTTTTGATGAAAGACATTCATTATTTCAATCAGGACTTTGGAAAAACGTCTATTCGTTTGATAAATATATCTTGAGTTCCTTCTAGGTTACAGGCAAAATCAGAGACAGCTAGGATACACTAGCAGGCAAAACAAATATCCTCTTAGCCCTCAGTGCATTTATAGTACATATAGTAAACTTATCCACTGATGTCCACAAATGCTTTTAACTTTGTACACCAACTGAATAAAACTGCCTAAAGTTCAATTATGCAGAATGCTCTTTTTATTTATTTAACATTTGCTCACTTTCAAAATAATTTTCCAATATATTTTTTGAAATAATTTAATTAAAAAACAAAACAAAACACAGGACAAATACTGATTCAGTTGTGAGTCTCATGAACATAATACTGATGACTCAGAGTTTGAAACTATTAGCATGCTAACTCAGGGAATCTTTAATCTCAATTGGATGTTCAATGAACTTAAGCCAAAAAATCATGTAATTAATTGTGAATAAAGGAGCAAATTTACAGATAAAATAATGTCAGAAGAATTTTGTCACTTCCTGTATCATTTGGCATTTTAATTTTAGCTTCATGTAGATAGAATAAGCCTTAAAATATGATATATATTGTATTTTACAAACTTCTAATTTTTTTTTTCAAAAACACACTAGACTGTATTTGTCCTACCAAAATTAAACTGGTTTACAGAAAACAAAACTTACATCCCCATGACTTGCTGCAGGTAATAGCAGAGATTCTCTAGGCACCACCTTTTTATCAATGTCTGGTTTTTTTCCATCTGGGATTCTGATTTCTACAGCAATGTCAGATCATCCCATATAATAAAAAGCTAATATACAAATTGACCAAACAGCAGAACGACTGGTCGCTATAATTCACACTGAGCACCAGGGTGCAGGCATTCAAAGCAGGAACTGCCCCCTGGTGGTCAGTGCACCTCCACAGGAGAAGCACCGCTCAGCCAGAAGCCAGGCTCAGGGCTGGCAAGTGCAGTGGTGGTGGTGGGAGCCTCTCCTGCCTCCGTGGCAGCTCTCAGGATGTCCTACTGCCAGCATAAGCCATCAGTAGGACATCCCCCGCCAGGGCTTCTGGACTGTGAAAGGGCCCAGGCTGGGCTGAGGGATGCTGCTCCCCTCCCAAGTGCACAAATTTTGTTTACTGGGCCTCTAGTGTATCTATTAAAGGTGCCACCTAGTAGGAGAGAGGCAGAGATGCTTATGCAAGTGTTAATAGTAGAGAAAGCACAAACTTTTCCAGAAGGCCACAGAAAATGATTCCTGCTCTCATTGGTCTAAATTAAGACACATGCCTTGGCCCTAGATAGGCTGCTCAGTTGGTTAGAGTTGTCCTGATAGACCAAGGTTGCAGGTTTGATCCGGTTAGGACACATAGAATCACTAATGAATGAATAAATAAGTGAAAAAACAAATCAATCTCTCTCAATCTCTCTTTGTCTCTCTCTCTCTCTTCTCATTCTTTCTCTTCCTCTCTCTCTCTCTAAAATCAATAAGTAACAAATATATACCTTACCTAATAATAGATAAACATTTAAATTGACCGTACCTTTGCTACGCCCACCATCCAATCAGGACTGACATGCAAATTAACCCAACAATGATGGTGGTTAATTTGCAAACACAGGCACTGAGCTAACGGGGGGAGGGGAAGGAGGATGCTTGAGTCAGTCGTCACCATGATGACAAGCAGGCCTTCCAAGCCACCCCCAGCCTCTCAGAGCCGCTGGGCAGTGTGGCAAGACTGGGCTGAGCAGAAAGAGGCAGCTCTGGGGCTGGACTGGAGTGGAAAGGCAGTGCTGGCATCCAGGGAAAGGAATGCCCATTCTAGCACGAATCTTCATGCATGGGATTTCTAATTATATATATATATATATTCTTAAAATACTATAATTACTTTTAGATCTCCAGGGCTCTTTATTCATTGGGCTAGGAGTGAAATGCAGCCTCACAGGGTAGATATCTTGAAATCAGAGTCCCTTAGGTGCTTAGGTGAGAGAAAGTGAGGAATCAGTGACTAGCACCAGTGAATAATTTATGCTTCAGTGGGAAAATACAAAACTAAATTCATTTCATTCTCATATACATCCCACTGTGTCATGCATTTCAGTGATAGCAATAATTATATTTCTAAAATGAATGGCAATTAATCCTCAAATCTGGAAATGTTAATAATGGTATAGAGGGGATTTTCCCTGAAAGTTAGAAGATGTAATATGATCTCTGTGGTAATCCCAAACCTGAAATTCTGTGAAGTCTTACATGATTGACATATGTTTGTGTGTCTTTAAGTTTTACAAAGTGAATAATTTTTAAACATTGCTTTTGCTGCCATAACACAACTATATGCTGTATCTATATTTCATTTGTTTATATCTTATTAGAGTATATAATTGGGCTTTTCCTCATTTACACAATATTTCCTATATAGACTCAAACATATATATAGAACATTTTCCTTATCTTTACCATGCATACATACCAATCTTTAAGCTCCTATTGATGTGTTTACGCAAAATCAATATTTTTATACATCTAAAAGATCTAAATACTTAGAATAAGAAATATACAGCTTTAATGAGCACTTTGCCAATGTCCATATTTTTAAAATAATAACCTCTGAAATAAATTGCATAGTTATATATTTATCATTAAATATTTGTAAAGTTACATTGATAAAACAAATGCCTCAGAAAGTCATGGTGCTGTGTTATACCAACATTAAAAGACAAAGGGGGGGGCAGTGGGAATATATGGGGGCAATGTAATATATGTAAACAGATAATAATTTAATTTAAAATATTTTCTTAAAAAAGACAAAGGGACTTGTTACACCACTATTAAAATGACTGAATCATATTGTCTCGTCCTTCCTGTCCATGTAAATGCCAAGTTTCCCCTAGAGTCTTGATCAAGAAATGTCTCACATGGTAAAATCTTTATGTGTGCTATATCTCTTAGCCAATATCCATGTATATTCAGGTACTATAAAGACTGAACACTGGGAGCCAGTCCTGCAATCAGTACTGGGTTGCCTTGGAGACCTAGCAGTCACTGCTGCAGTTGTGTGCTCAGGGACCCAGCACTGACTGCCGAATAGGCTATGGATCAGGCCAGGAGAGAGGTCTGGAGAGAGAATCAGGGTCTGATGCATAGCCTCCATGATAGCTGTTGATCAGCCCTTGCTTCTCTCTTACTTTCTGGGCCTGGACAGCAGCATTCCTCTCTCTTCAGGCCTCCGTGGGGGCTGCTGATCAGCCCTGACTCTCTAGTCAGGCCCAGAGATAGTCTTGGAGATGCTGACAGGCATAGAAACCAACCAATCAGCACCACATCTGGGTGAACTGCGAGGAGCCAATGGTTGCCTAGGAAGCGGAGCTTTTGACACTGACTGGCATAGAAACTGACCAATCAGAACCTAATCTGGGTGAACTACAATGGTACCACCTAAGGTGAAGGCTGACAAGGGGTTTTAAGACAATTGGAGGTGAGATCAGGCCAGCAGGGGAGGGCAGTTATGGGCAACCAGACCAGCAGAAGAGGGCAGCTGGGAGCAAGATCAGGCCAGCAGGGGAAGGAAGTTAGGGCAAGATCAGGCTAGTTAGGGGTAACCAGGCCTGCAGAAGCAGTTGGGGGCAAGATCAGCCCACCAGGCAGAGAGGTTAGGGGTAACCAAGCAGGCAAACAGAGGCAGTTAGGGGCTATCAGACAGGCAGGCAGGTGAGTGGTTAGGAGCCAGCAGTCTCAGATTGTAAAAGGGATGTCCCCAATTGGATAGAATGCAGACTGAGCTGAGGAAACTCCCTATGCACAAATTTCGTGAACTGGTCCACTAGATATTAGGCAGTTGTCTAAAATGGACTGACTAGAAAAATTTTAATTACTAAGGAAGTGATTTAAATTACTAGGGAAAGCAGAGAAGACATCAAACTTTGGGAAAATTTGTGTTTTTCTAGATCAATACACCTTGGGAGACATTTTAGAAACACAAATTCTCAGACTCTATCTCAGAGCTGAATCAGACACTCTGGGGGCAATGCCCCAAATCTGTATTTCAGAGAAAGTGATTGTGATGGCCACTTAAGTTAGAGGACAACTGTGCTAGAGAAAATTGAAAGATGAGCTGCTGATACACATCAGTAAATCTTTTAAATAAACATGTGAGACATCCATTATCCACTACCACTCACTTCTCAATTACCAGGGTCCAGGCCCTACACCACATTGCTGACTCTATGTTTGTTATCCTGTCACTCTCATCTATTTCATCCAATGACTCTGGATTTCCCCAAAAAAACTCCACATTTTACTCTGTATGGAAAATCATGTATTTTTGTCACATAGTGTTTTAATTAAAGACAATAAAAATGACCCCTTAAGAGTTTCTGCTTAATAAAATATAGCCTTTGTTCTAAGAAATTTTCTCTTTTTTTTGTTTTGTTTGTTGTTCTTGTTTTGTCATTGCAACTTGTGTATCTTCCCTCTAGGATGTGAATTTTTCTGGGGCAGAAGCCGTTTTTTATTCATTTTCCTCAATTGTTGGTGTTTCACAATGCTTGCCATGTAGTAGGTAACATTTTTCTTTTGAGATGACAAATTTAATGCTCTGCTAATGCTTAATGCTTGTTTTGCACAAGTTTCTGATGACACTCATTTATTCATATGTCACCATTTATCTTTTTGTTAAAATAACTCAAATATTTGCTTCTTCATTATCTATTTTTATCCAAGGAATACAAGTTCAATAAGGGCATAAATGTTGATTTTTTGGTTTTCTACTATATATTCCTATGGCCAGAACAAAAAAGTTAATAAATGTTTGCTCATCTGGCATGGCTCAGTAGTTGAGTGTTGACCTATGAACCAGGAGGTCATGGTTCAATTCCTGGTCAGGATAGTTGGCCAGGGTGTGGGTTTGATCCCCAGTGTGGGGCATACAGGAAGCAGCTGATCAATGATTCTCTCTTATCACTGATATTTCTATCTCTCTCTTCCTCTCCTTTCCTCTCTGAAATCAATAAAATATATATTTTTTTAAAAGCTAATGTGTTCAATATTTGTGAGTAGAAGAAACCTTATGAGTCAAATGCATAAATAAAATTTTAATAAATAAAAGAATTTTAAATACAATGAATTTTATTTTTGTTGTTAAATACATAGTCCTTAGACTGTATTACTTGAGAAGTTATTTGTAGTACTGTATATATCATTCCTTTCAAAAAGTACTTTGATTTATTGGTACTGACTTTAAAAAATAGATTATGACACTCAGCAGAGCTTTCTTTTTGTAAAAAAAATATATTTTATTGATATTTTACAGAGAGGAAGGGAGAGAGATAGAGAGCTAGAAACGTCGATGAGAGAGAAACATCGACCAGCTGCCTCTTGCACACCCCCAACCGGGGATGTTTCCACAACCAATTTACATGCCCTTGGCCAGAATCAAACCTGGGACCTTTCAGTCCACAGACCGAAGCTCTACTACTGAGCCAAACCGGTTTTGGCAGAACTTTCTAATTTATGGGAGCTAAGTTCAATTTTTTTGTAATTACCTTTTCTTTTCTGTTTTTTATTCTCATTTCTTGAGTTCATTATAAAATTTCATTGGTTCTCATATAATTTTTAGATTTTTTAATATTTCTAGAAAATGGCGAATATTCTCCATATTTTATATATATTGCTAGACAATTTTATTATTATTTATGATAACAGTACTATTATTTATAGTACCTCTTTGCAATTCCTTCCTGAGCATTCTCACCAACAAATTACCATTCTCAAAGCTTAAATAATCTAATTATCCATATCTGAAACAAATTATTAAAGTAGCCTAAGTTTTATTGTCCAAAGGGTGAAACCTTTGAGTATCATGGCTTAAGCAGACAGCATTCCTGCCACCTCACCAGGTATCAATAAAGTATATAGACTGTTTACATAGAAGCAACCATGGGAGCAGAATCTTTCACATTTACACCTCTGACATCGCTGTGGCTATTTATTGCCGGGAGCCATTTCCAGGGTGTCGTAATTGCAAGAGTTTCATCAAAAGATTGATGGAACTTAGGGACTCAGCAAGGGCTGAGTCACATATGTTATCACCTGTTGGGGATATCTAAAGGCATTTCCTCCAAACCTGAATAGAATGATTGTTTGCTGCCAAATAGTTCAGGGCATTTTAATCTACGTGTGATTGCCTTCTACTGGCCAAACACTTGAATAGCCATAGGCTATTCCCCAATCTGACAATGCTTCTGTATGAAACCCTACCCTTTGAAGTGTATATCTCCACCCTGCCTTAAGACAAATTGTGTTAATAAAAAGCAATGGGTCCTGAGACAAGGAGAACTTGGCTACTTTAGCTAGGCTCCTCTGACCCACAATGCATTTCAAAATTATCTTTTGTCACTGGACTCTGACTTCAGTTACACACAGCCTTTCTCCAGATTGCTGAACCTTTCTTAATGCCGGAACAAGAAACCTGCCAATTTATGCATATTTTTTTCTTAAAGGTTGCCTTAGGCCCACGCTATCTTCAGATTTCTGTCAGTAAAAAAGACAGTAAAGAATAGAAAGGACAAAATAGCTAAAGGCATATGCCAGTAAAGTCAGTTTATCTAAAAAAGCAATAACTTACAGTAACCTCAACTTATTAAATTCTGCTTACCTCCCATTGGCCAGGACTAGGTCACATAATTACTTCTGGCCTTTAACAAGTCTGCGAGGTGTGTCACTTTGACAACACATGTTGTCCTTTGGAACAAAACTAGGTTTCTCTTAGAAAGGAAGTAGGTGACCATTGCCTTTAGATGTCTGCCCTTAATGTAACTAAGGCACAGTACTGGTGATTAAATCTTGATAAAATTCTCCTGCCCTTCTCTCCTTTAAAAATATCTTCCATCTAGACCACATAACCACATCTTTGATTTATCAATATTAATAAACTTTGCACTAGACGGTTCATTATGTCAATTTCATAAATAGAATGATGAGATCTACCCAAAACAAGTTAAAAGTAAAAATGAGAGTAATAAGAAGTCTCAAGATCAGCCAATATTATTTTGTTAGCCTTTCATAGTAGCATTTATAACTTCATGTGCTGTAAAAGAAATTGCAAATTTTGATTTTATAAAGCCTCCTTTTTTTCTTCATTATAGAGTTTTTAGGCAGTTTCAGAGACATCGTGCAGACTTTCTAGGCACTAACATGTGAATGGATGTTTCTTTTCTGATGTCAGTTCACAAGCACTTGCTGATGTCAGTTCCACAATTCAGTGAGGGGAAGTATAAAAGGTGGCAATTGTTTTATATTTATAAGATAGTTTGCTTTTTGACATTCAGGAAAGTCCAACAAAATGTTTGTATAACCACTATCACATGAAGGACTTGAGAAGAGAATAAACTGATTCTTTTCTCTTCCCCAGCTGGAATTAAGGTCCAGTTCAATTAGTGAATTTTCCTCACAGCAAAAATGTTCATTGTTAATTTTATATCTATTTCTCAGTATAAATGCATTCTCTTTTTGTGTTAACTTATTATTTTTTATATAGGAAAATTCAACACAATTAAATGGTATGCTTGCAATTATTTTTATCTTAGCAATAGTAGCAATATATTTTAATCACTTAATGAAAACGTGTCATTCCAATGTGAAAAATTAAGCAAAATTAATTTGACATGGGAGTTTAGCATATTATTTTTTTTGTTCCATAATGATTGTCCACTTTATTTCCTTTATTTCACAATTGCTATTCAATTTAAAATATTTCATGCAGAAATGCAAACCATGCACCTAGAAAGAGAAGGTTGATGCATTTAAATGAGGTGCACTTGATATGGTAACACCCAAATAGCCTCCAGGCCATATAAGTTTATCTGGCTCATATGATAATCAATTCATAAATTATGCATATCTAAGCCCTTTTCACCTTAGGCAGTTTTAGGATGTCCAAAATATCATCAAATTTAGCACATTCA
The DNA here is from genome assembly GCA_963924515.1 of Vespertilio murinus. Taxonomy (NCBI): domain Eukaryota; kingdom Metazoa; phylum Chordata; class Mammalia; order Chiroptera; family Vespertilionidae; genus Vespertilio; species Vespertilio murinus. The sequence continues at coordinate 33,848,634 of OZ004707.1, read as the reverse complement.
AATCAATTGTTTAAGCCATCTTAATGGCCAATTAGGACCTCTGCTGAGGTAATCTAATCCATTATGCATAGTTGACGGTTAACAATGAAAACTTAGAGAATTTTATTCCGGATTTATAAACACACATTGTCTTTCTAACTTTAACCTCTTACTTATTGCTGATGTCTGTGTGCATTTTTGCAAAAAAGTGGAAATAAGACATTCTCTCAATGAAGAGAGAAACACATATTTGGTCCCATAACCTTTGTACTAAGAGAACAGTAGACTAGGAAAAGAGAAGACATGTAACATTTTTTAAAATCTTTATTGTTTAAAGTATTACAGATGTCACCTCCCCCCCCTGCATTGACTCGATGCCCACTACTCCTGTGCTACCTCCACCCTGCCCTCAGGACTTCACTGCATTATTATCTGTGTCTATGGGTTGTATGAGAGAATATAGATTTTAAGATTTTAATATATACAGCAAATGAGGCTTTGATCAATAGTGCTGATGAGATACACTGGTCAAATATATTAATGACATCATGATATTTCCAGAGCAGAGTATCACAAAAACATCAGGACACTTCCACATGAAATGTATCATCTCACTGCTAAAGCATAAATGTGCTGGGTAAACAATAAGGTGAGTAAACAATAAGGAAACATCCCTTTTACTGTCTATGAATTTTTATAATAAAGACTACTATATTTTTTTTTATTAATTGGTTTTAGCTCTTTTAAAATTACCGGTCACTAAAATATTTTGAGAGTTATTTATTTATTTTCTTCATTTTCAGTGTGACGCCTAAGAGCCTCCAAAAAATGGAAACAAACATGGACTTATATAGAGCTGTTTTCAGTGAAAAATAAAGTAATTTTAGAAGTGAGTAAAGTCTCAGAGGAAATAAGGAAGGAAATTGAAATAACCTATTGAACAAATCAATGACATTTGAAACATTAATAAAGCTTATATCTGAACCCCCTCTGTGAGTGAAAACTTATTATCTTATTAGAAAGTTTGTGTAATTATTTCATAAACTAAAATATTGCAAAATTTTTTATTTGGTCATTAACTCTTTCAACAATTGCTAATTGTGTATTTACTATATGGTGCGTACTGAAATCTACTATCTAACTTAATTACTAGTTCTTAGTCCTGTTTTTGAAGCCCACTGTATTAGGACAAAGTTATTTCTTTATGGTTTCCTTGGAAGACCTTATATTTTGAGAATTAGTCATCGTATTTTCTTCTTCAAAAATATTATTTCTTCCAAGTTTACAAACAAATGCTTTAGATTGTTTTTCTGTAACCCATTAACCTCATGTTTCCATATCAAGCCCAGTGTTTCAGATATTTATACTTAACATTCCAAAAAGAGGTCTATACATTTCACTGTTCTGTGTATTCAGTTTTTAGCATTGCAACATATATGTGTGTTTTTTAGCAGCCTCTTGGCACTGCTGGTGATTATTGAGTTATTTCCAAGTCAGACCTTATAACCGTGAACTACTGGCTCCATGATCCACTACTTAGCATTGTTATTCTCTTTTCTGAAACCCAAGGCATGACTTCATCCTTATCAAACTTTATATTCTTGGTGTTCATCTAGCATTAGTCTTTGGAGACAACCTGAATCTCAATCTTGTCATCAACTGTTATATTGCTTATTTTCCCAGTTTTGAATCATCTCAAATTTGATAAGTGACAGGTTCTGCCTGTTTATAATCCACACCCTATCTTTTCCTTATGGCTGGGGCCAATTGATCAATGTCAGTAAATACAGATTATTGCCTAATTTCAAGACCTATTTTTTTTCCAAATGGGAAGTATATAAAGAGTTTAAAACTTACTTTTGACAAAAATCTTCCACAGTATCATATAGATATGATATAGACATACAAATGAAATTTTGATTTTCATTATGTACATTTTAATATGATTTATGGCAGAATACTGATACATACTATTCAAAATGTTAGATAGAAAAAAGGAAATGGCATATTCACATGCAATTATAGATACTTAATGGAAACCAAAATTTTAGTTTTACTATATTAAAAATTATAACCTAAATATCTAAAATTGCATTTACAAAAATAAATGAAGTTGAAACAAAATATAAAGATACAAACTTTATTTAACACTTACATTATGCCATTTTAATTTTCCTAGAATTTAGTGAGACTATACAACTCATAATAGTAAGCTCATATTCAAGTGATTAATATGCTTTAGAACACTTTATTTGGCTGTCATGGATGCATGGTCAATTTACATATTTCTCTTTTATTAGTGAAAATAGATGATTTTTAAAAAATATATATTTTATTGATTTTTTTACAGAGAGAAGGAAGAGAGATAGAGAGTTGGAAACATTGATGAAAAAGAAACATCAATCAGCTGCCTCCTGCACACCCCCTACCAGGGATGTGCCCGCAACCAAGGTACATGCCCTTGACCAGAATCGAACCCGGGACCTTTCAGTCCGCAGGCCGACGCTCTAGCCACTGAGCCAAACCGGTTTTGGCAAAGAAGATAGATGATTTTTAAGTATTCTCTGGATCCATCATCACTTCAGTGATATAACATTTTCCTGGGAGTGGGAAAAGGGAGCAAGGGCCAGACACTGGATGCAAATAATGTTTTTGGCCTTTTGGGGAATAAACAAACGTTTTATACACTAATTATAGTAGTTTTTGTAATTTTTCCTTATTTTAAACTATAGCCCATGATTATAAATTCTCTAGAATTGAGAATGACTGAAAACGATATTATTTAATAACTTATTGTAAACAGATAAATGTGTAACAAACTTCTACATGCAAAACTTGCCTGTAGTCCAGTTGGTTAGAGTGTTGTCTGATATGCCAAAATCATGGATTTGATCTCTGATCAGGGCACAAACTAAAAGAAAAAGAAAAATAGCCTCATTTTGATGAGTTCCACAACATGATTTTATTGATACCAGAATAATTTTATCTAATATTAGGATAATTTTATCTAAGACATATAATGTTCAGGTTATTTAACAAGTGTTGAGAAGGTATTGCAAACTCCTAAGATGAGAGAATCTTGAGTTAAAGATAGAGATCTTAGGCACTCTCTTACTGGTCCATTTCAAAATTTAACAAGTGGATATTAGTGATTTTTGTCTACTTGCTTTAATATCTTAAGTGTAAAAAAAAATCCACCTGAATTTTCTTTATTGTCTCTCTGAAGAATCCTTGCACAAAGTAGGACTAGTCATAGGAGATTGAGTAGATTTTTATTATTTCAAGTTTATTCCTACTTCTAGAGAACCAGCAGTTGATTCTCAAAAATATTAGACTAACCTGGATACTATTTAATATTCTCAAAGTGTTTTTTTTAAATAGCAGTAATTATTATATCGGATTCCTAGAAAAATATTAACTTAGAACAAATCACCTATCTATTTTACAACAACAATGATATTTCTAATGTTTATCCATTTGTATTTGATATGACATTTATTTATAAGTTTTCTAAATTAATATGTGCTGTAAATTCTGGGAGAAATTTATTTGCTAATGAATCATGGGAAATAGTGATGTTTGTTACACTGTCTTTTTAAAAGATGACTATCAAATCATTAAAATACTTAATAATTAAATTTAATAAATTTAAAAACATTCTTATATTTTTATTAAAATTACTTTAAGTTTTAATTTTATAGTTTTTTTGTTTGTGTTTGTGTGTGTGTGTGTGTGTGTGTGTGTGTGTTTTACATACCAACTCTAAAAAGATAATGTTGAAATGTTGAGGTAAATATTTGAAGTGTTAAACACTCCTTCATCAAACCATTCTGTAAACAAAAATGTACATATGCAGGTACATGAAAGAAAAATAACTCAGCATTGTTTTGCAAAACAATACTCAAAAGAATAAAAAATATTGAGTCAGGTTTTTATGCTAAAGAAAAAATAAAATAAACATTTACCTCTAGGAGCCATAATCTTCAATTCCAGCAAAATAAATCTTTCCATGGAAATACTTTGAATTAAATAGCTATTAGTTAGAAAAATATCCAGGTGTACAGTGCATTTTGCCTCTTTACGACTAATATTTTATCAATTATCACCTTGTTTATTTTCATATAAGTAAAATAAATTTACAAAAAGTTACAATGAGACAAAAGAGTTATATTGTTTTTACATAATAAATAATCAAAATAAGAATCATTTACTTCCACTATCGAGACAATTTTTAAGCAAAAAAGAAGGATAATTTAAGATTTCCATTTTTTGGTCATACATGGGATAATGATTAATGTTTTCCATGAATATGTCAACCTCCTTAAAAAATTACCAAACTAATATTCAGGTGATTTCTGCTTATATCTCCTCTTTTTTTTAGCAGAATGTCAAATGTGGAAGAAGACTAGTTAGAGGAATGGATATCCTGACAACTACACAACTTCTAAATGGAGAATGATGAGAAATGAGCACTACCTCTTCTCTGTCTGGTCAGCTGGAACCCTCCAGCCATTAAGCCACTCTTAACACTAGGGAGCACACTTGCCCCAGGAATTATCCTGGGAAGTGAGACAGGAGGCTTCCCTCCTGCAAATCAGCATCAGGCAGGGTGCCAGCCCATGCCCGGCTGTATAGAATGACAAGGCACACAGCTATGACAGTGCTAATAGTAAACAATGACAGTTCTGTCAGGAATCTGAGGAGCTTTTCATACTTGTGCATGTGCTGAAAAAGAAGCAGAGCTATTTTATTTGTGGCATATAAAAATGACGGCATGAACTCTTCACCCCTTTTTTTTCCTTTAAACAAATCAAAATTAGAAGAGTGTTAGCAGCTTTATGATGGTGGGAATGGAAAGCAGGAGGCAATAGAAATGAGGGCACTAGAAATTTGGAAATATGAACACCTTCGTTAATTGTTTTGAAAGATTAAATGACTTTATATTTGTAATGATCTTTCCATAATGCTTTGCTTCTCTTATTCTTAAAAGCATGCTATGCTACAGTCACCTAGAGAGGGTACAGAGCTAACAGGCACTCACCACAGGATATATGAAAAAAATGCACTCTTTGTAAACTTAGGTAATACACATGGTGACAAGGATTCCACAAAAGGGAGGACAGAATGAGCATAGACTTTTATAATATTTTATATACGTTTATAAAAAAAAAACTTATTTTATACCTAAAGCATGTACACCATCACTTAAAGTCTCAGAGAGATAAAGAAGAAGAGGCAAAATGCTTGCTTCTGGGAAGCCTGCCACTTTTTAAGAAAAAAGATGAACACATGCAATGCATGATATGTGAAAAGACGGAATACAATTAAGTTATATATCACATGCAAAGAGATATGTTACAAATATACCTAATGTGTACAGAGTGTCATGCTAGTTGTTATAGGAATAAGGTGATGAAAAAGATATAGACAAAGACTATGAGAATCTTATAGAGTTATAAAGTAAGTAAGACAATTATAAATATGTATTTGTTTTAAGAGCACAGTATAACCAATGGCACATCAAGAGAAAAGGAAGGAATGGTGATAGTGATGTGAATAATAACAAATGTGCTTCAATTTCTGAGTTGTTAAAATAACTTACCTCATATATCTCAAACAGTGGATTTTATAAATAAGGAAGCAAAGCTTAGAGGGGTACCTGGCAGGTCATAGAGTGAAGGTTCAAACACATATAACCAAATACAAGATCCATTTGGTTACCAAATGACTATTTGCACAATGTGACTCTTTTTGCATTGTCTAATATCCCATTCCTGTTTCCTGCTGAAAGCCTTCCTGGGTTGTGATTATGTTGCAAGCCAATTATGGGGCTCCCCAGTCCTTTTGAATGAAAGGGCCAAAATGCAGCATAGACCCCAAGCCACCATGATCTGCCCAGAATGACACAGAAAGCCTAAATCAAATGAGTAAAATTCCTTCCTTGTAGTTTTTATACACATGTTGGGAGAGGGATCATTTCTCTTTCCTTCTGGATTTCTATTTTTTATGACATAAGCTGTTACCTACTGAAGCCATGGTCCCCCCCACTTGCTGTTTAAAACTCTTCCCAACCTTCCAAGTTAAAGGGAATATTAATGGAGCTCAATGAATTGAAGCTCCCAGTTCAATCAATCCATGCCTGAATCTTGGTTCACCTGAGTACTTGCGAATAGTTTGAGTTGAGTTTTCGTATTTTAAAATCTAAAATGAAAAAATATTTAACTAGTGCATTCAATGCCTAGAGAGTAAAATAATACAAGAATATTACATTTAGAGTTGAATTTAAAGCATGAGTAGTATTCCAACAAGAATCATTCCAAGAGGAGAAAGGATCCATTGTTTTCAAGCAGAAAATCACAAGATCAGGTAAAAATTATGCATCAGGTTGACCATACATCCTGATGTACCTAGAATATATTTGGTTTATGTTCGTTATCCATGTATTTAATTCCCTGTATTTTCAATAGTTTTCCAGTTTTAATAATAAATTTTATCATAGTCACCCTACTTACCTATCAAAAGAGAAGCAAAAAATTCATATATAATGTGTACAATTTAGAATTTAGGGTTGAGCCAGATTATGAAGTCCCACAGGTGTTAGGTCATTGACTTAGCTATTATATTAAGAATCTAGTTTTGTGGATCACAGGAGATACATGGTCATAAACTTCAAAAAATGCTAGCAATGTTAAATTTTGATTGAGTAAAGTAAGAATTTATTATCATCTATGTGAGAAATGATTGCACTCTGAAAAATAGTAGCATAAAAAGGAAAACCAGAGTGGTGATTTTTAAACTGTGAGTTAAATGATTTAGGCCATTTATTTGGATTAGAATGCCAAAAGCTTGAAATATAAAGGATAAAACCAAGCCACCCCTTCTTCCATCATGGAGAGAGAATCAAAAGCTAGAAAGAGGTTTGGAGCCTTGTTAAATGATCATACATAAAACAGCATTTATATCCAGCAAATCGAAGCATAAACTCCATATAAAGAGTTTGTACAAGCCCAATAGAATTGGTAAAAGCCACTGTTTTCTGGTTAGTAGGTTAAGTTTTAGATACATTATATTCTTAGCTTATGGCAAAACAACACAACTAGTTTTAAAATACATCAGCTCTTGTATCTGATCTATTTGCCTATTGTAATTCAAATTGACTCCAGGTATGAATGGAGCTACTGCCAATCCTTTAGCTGACTAGGATTGGAGAAATCAGAAATTGACCTGGTAAGAGGCAATGGAAGTAGAACTGAAGTAGGACACTGATGACATATGAAGCTCAAAAGAGGACAAGTTAATGTAACTAGTATGAGTTTTAAGGTCTAGATAATGGGCAAATGTTAATTTCTTCAAAACAGATGGAAAGGTAGAACATGTGGGATTGTCAGGAAAATGCTGGGGGTATAACCATGAAGCCAGTGTTATACATTTGAGTTTAAGATAACTGCCAATTTTTTAGTGTTTTCCCCCCCATAATTTATTTTCTATGTTAATATAAAACTCAAGAATGAGGCTTTATATAAAATAAATGAAAATGTCATTTTTATAAAGAAAGAGAGAAAAGAAAGCTGACATCAGGTCTTCGTGAAAAGCCTGCATTTCTATGTGCAAAGGCCAGGGAAATAGTGTTAGAGACCAAGGGAACCCGCAGATTTGCCATCTTCTAGTAATTGAAGGGAGGATATATTTAAAAGAGGAGCTGTTTGATTATGTCAACTGGTCTTACAAGGTGTATGAAGTGAAATGAATGCTATAGTTATAAGATAATATTTGAATAAAAATTATATATGTGATATATGATATATGATATATGATATATGATATATGATATATGATATTTAATATATTAGAAAATTAGGCCAGGATGCCATAAGGGTCATGACCAGACAGGAGGAGGCTGAGCGCTCAGGTGAGGTCTGGAGCAGAGACGGAGACAGAGACTGTAGAGCCACCACCCTTGCCTAGCTCGGCTGGCCCCCAGGGGCCGAAGCGGACACTGACCGGGCCAGGGGCCGGCCTGCAGCCTCCGCAGCCGAGCACAGGCCCAGAGAGGAGACAGCAGGCCTGCCTCCCACAGAAGCAGCGTGGCTCCCTCCCACCTCCTGTGGAACCGGCATGGGTCCCCCCTGGCTCCCGTGGGAGTGGCTGGCAGCCTATTGCATGTGATGTCGTGTAATGGGCTCCTAGTTTCAATGTATTGATGACAGGACATTGAAAAATGAAAGGGGATTGGTTAACACTGAAAGCTGGGGAGCACTCCACCTTGGGAAGGAAGATGTTCCATGGAGCAATGAAGTGGAGAATAGGATAGCAACTCAGGAGAAAAGAGAAAGCCAAAGAGAAGACTTTATGGAGTGAAGTGCAGTATTAATTGAATGACCAAATCACAGACGCTTAACATCTTTATTTCTTATTCATGCAAAATATGGAGGAAAATGGGTAACTCCCCATGGCAGCCCTCTTCAATAAAGTGACACAGTGATACAGACTTCCAATTTTTTTTTTTTACCCTGTTATATGACTTCCATGGTCATCATGGCAGGTGAAGAACTTCCCTTCTTCCTCTTGGCTTTAGATTAGAACTGATACACATCTCTTCTACTTATCACCAATTTGCCAGAATTAACGACTTTACACCAGAGCAGCTATCTATAAGCAGCTGAGATGAGGAGGCAAGAGGTTGTTCCATGAGCAGCAATGGCCACAGTAGTATTTAAAAGAAAAAATTCAAATGAGGAGAGAGTAACATTAGACCCAAGAAAAAATATAATATGATTATTATTTAATAAATATGGGGAATTTTATACAAAATACTTGTTCAAAGTTATGAATTAGACATTAGACTCCATTAATGGTCACAAAAATTAATCACTTCCTCTGTAGGAAATGCCTATTCTGTAAAATTTAACTCCAAATTTCTATAATTCACAGACATTTATTATAGGAGACGGAGCTCAAACATTATTATGTATTTAATGACCATTTAGTATTCAAATAACTATATACCTTCAGACTATTCAAGAACCTTTTGAGCTCTGCAGAATATATAGACACTGGAGTACACAATTAATTATGAAAAATATATTTAGATCCTGTCAGCTTTATTTTCTATTCAATGTATATTAATGTCAATAAAGATTTTTGTTGCCTTATATACAATTATATTGCCAATTGGCTTATTTTGCTATATCCACCAGTTTCATAGATAGAAGTTGAGTTTTCCTGTTTTTCTTTCTTTCAAAATTACCTATAACTTTTCATTTCTGAAGAAATTGGCAATAAAATAGGCAAAGTAGGAAAGAGAGTCATCTGGTTATAAAGCAGACAGAGAAAGGAACACTTCAGCATTTAGTTTTTATGGCCTAGTTAACCTCATTGGATTTATGTAGCTGCCAGACATTGATATCTTTTACTGTGGATGCAAATTGAAATTTAGTCCATAAACTGCAGAATTGATCTTTTTATTAAAAAATTTAAAAAAAAGCCAGGGAGGAAAAGTAGAATGATTCTACTTGATCTTTATGTATGTGTTGCTTATATCAAATCACATAAATATATAAAACAAAGTCAAATAAGTTCCATTTTTGTAGGAATGTTAATTGCCTCCATCAAGGTTACCAATATTATTACTCATAAAGTAAGACTTTTTAAAGTTTATCTTTATTGTTTAAAGTATTTCAGATGTCCACTTCTTTTCCCCTTCCCTGCATTGACTGCCTCCACCCTGCTCCCATCCCCTTCCCAGGCCCTCACCATACTGTGTTTTGTGTCCATCGGTTATGCATATATACACATAAATTATTTAGTTAATCTCTTCCTGCTCCTTACTCCCTCCCCTCTGATATAGATCAGTCTGTTGTGTGCCTCCATTGCTCTGGATCTATTGGGTCAGTTTATTTTGTTCATTAGAAGATGTGTTAATAATTTAAAAAAAAGTTTAATTGTTATAGGTAGGATGTGATTGGATAAAACAATCAAAAATCATTTATTCAGTTAAAGGAATGAAATCTTAATTTAAAGTGGTTCATAACTGAGTGATTTTTCTTATTAGGAAATCATAAAGTAGACATATTAGGAGTATATGTATAAATTATACTTATTTAATAAGCTATGAGGTAAGCCGAGCCAGTCAGCTTCCGTAATACATTGTTTGTGTGTTTTTAAAACATCAGCTATCAAAAAAGTAAGGGAAATAAGTATCAAAATGTACTTAAATTAATTTTGATGTATAGTTAGTCTCTGGCTATTACTATGTGATCAGGACTTGGTTTAAAAATAGATTCTTTATAATAATGGGTTTAAGATAGAATATAAAAATATGTGCTATAAATGTAATTCTGCATTAATAAAATATATTAGTCATTGTTATTATAACACTCTCACATAACTAAGTAATATAATTACACTTTTGTTATTTTAGTTTTTTTAATAACCATTTGCAGGACTATGGGATTTGATATTAGTATTTTAAAGTTATTTTTTAATCTCACAGTGAAAGAAGAAATGAAAATAAGCCATACAGGATTATTCATTTCATTTGTTATCTTATTTTTTTGTTGGTGTTTGTAACTTTGAGAACAATCCATAGAAATAGAAAACTTGGCCTTTACTAGCTTCTGTAGGTTTATACAAACATTTTGTTTTGGGAGAAACCTATCCATGCACTGTTTTTAATTAGCTGATGTTTCAGTAAAATCACAATAGCGATTGTTAAAATATGTTCCAGTGATTCTTCATAATTAATGAATGATGGCACACAATGATGCCGGTCGGCTCATTTAGATTTTTAATAAATGGAAGGACCATTCTTAGTGTGTCTTTGCAAATACTACTTTCAACTGTTCTCAGCTCATTTTGTTCTTTTGCCTTATTATGTGAAACACTTCTATAGAAATTACCTTCATGGTTCCTTTCCCAAAGACAATATGGTATTGAGATTTATTTTCTGCATTGTATAATCTACTACAGTAATTACAAGTTAAAAGCATACCAAACCTCTACTGAATTCCTATATAAGCATTGTGTGTGCCTCCTAATCATATCAATGTTGTTCTAATAGCTAATGGAGACATTTGGACAGCCCTTTCCTTTTTTACAAATCTTAACTCAAACAATAATCTAAGGTTAAACTGTATTTCTATCATCTAATGGATGATAAAATGTAGGAATGAGTTTTATGGCAGATTAACTCCTTAACTCTCAGGACAGAAGGGCTCTGGCTGTCAGTACACAGCGTTCTAGCAGCTGTATTATAAGCATGTCAGGTTGGTTGTTGTGTTCCTAATAGATAAAGAATTATTGCAGAGATAAGTACTTCTCTAAATTTTGGGCCCTTTTCCACCTACTCTTAGGTTTCTGAAGGCTCCTTTCCTAAGAAACAAGTTAAGGGAAGTAATTGTTATTCACGGGTAGATTGTTAATATTTAAGCAAATTATTTTGGCCTGGTAGTTTATTTTAGTTATGTTACCATAATGGATAAGGCAATCATAGCATTTACTTAGGCTGTGCTGGCATTTTTTAATGTAAATTAAGCTTTTGTTTCAAGGGTAATTTATTGCATCACATAGAAAGCTCTGAGACTCGCCGATACATTACAAGCAATTTTAGTAAGTTTTCTCTTTTACACTTTTTTTTTTAAATGAGGAATTCTCTGACTTTGTTTAGGAAAGGACATTAAAATTGTCTAGAGGGGTTATTACAATAAAGTGAAATCAGCATTAGATTAAAGATGTGGTTGAGATGACCAAAATGGATAGATGTTGCCTGAGGGTTTTATTAGTGATATTTATTTAAATTTGTATGTACCACATAGAAATTTAGTTACTGCCTCCAAAGATTCAAGATGGTATCCCTAGATAACAAGCTAAATTTAGTATGAATACCAAGAGTCAATTTATCTGCTTTTGACCAGTTAAACTTTTGACCACATAGAAAGAATAACTTTTTAAACATTTTTTATGATTATGTCTTAATTTGGATCCATTCTCTTGCTCAGATTATAAACTACAGTTAATAACAAAGGGGAGAGAAAAGGAAAAAAAAAAGAGACTTTCCCCCTTTATGTTATCCTTATAACCTTTTAAGTATTCTTAACTTAGAGAAAAAGGTTTGTTTAAAACCATTAACCCAGTTTATACAAATTATAATGCAGTCAATGTCACAAATTTAATCACACTAATCCTATATACAAAGTCAACTTTTTCTTCATTTTAGAGAAGTCATTTAATCTTCCTTATGATTCCCCAGGCTACTTAGTAGGAGAGAAATTTCGGTTTATCTCTTAATTTTTATTTTGTTTTAAAAAATCTCCTTTGGTTACATTTTAGTTTATTCTAAGTCCAAATAAGTTTTTACATTTTCTCATATTCAAAGTGAAGTAGCGAAAATCTGCTCCTATTCCCCAGCAACAAGGTAAGGGTAGGTGGTCCTAAATGCTCTCTTTTTGTCTGGTCCCTGTCAGGGATGTTGGCTTGAGAGTTTCTGTACTGTCATCAGTGAAATTAATACATTCATCTCTTGGTATGACACTCACCACTGCTGCTGGCAGTTGACCACTTGCAACCTATGGGAACCCCTTTCACGTCTGGCGTGGTTCAGGGTTCTGGTTCAGGGTTTGGGTTCTGAAGAAGGGCCCCACACAAATTAAAAGAGACTAGAAGAAATTTAATTTGGCAATAGGGGGGGGGCAGGTGAGAGCCCACCTCTAGTGGGAGGACTACCCTTAGTCTCAGGCCTTGCTATCCCTTTTATTGAGACTAAGGGATACACCCATTACCCTTAAGCAGGTTTGGGATATACCCATAGACCTTAGGCAGGTAAATAAGAGGATTATAATATCAGTAAGGATTTATATGATTACAAGGGGAAGTTGCCTCAGTTACCATTGTCTCAATTAGGTAGGGAGTGGTTGGCTCTGACCTTTCAGGGCTTCAAGGTTGACCAGTCTTTTAAACATCTTTTCTGTTAGTGAGACAATGGTTGGTTTCTGGCCCAACCCCATCCCAGGTCTCCACCAACTGAGTGCATCTTTCAACAACTACCTATGCCCTCACCAGGGCACACGGAACATTTTGGATTCCTTGAATGCCAGGAGCAAGTAGTGCTGTGATGTCTTCCTTCCTCACCTAGCCGATTAACCCCTTTGCTTGCTATTATCTAATTTCATGTTGGACATTGATGCATATATGACTTCACCTGGAGGCTTGGTAAAACAAGAAAAGCTTTTTGGGGGGCTGACATGTGCTTATTTGTATGTTTCTATTTCTACCTACCCCCCAAAGTGCCAACTCAGATTCCAAGTTGGACCCCAACAGAAGTATAAGGGGTAGGTTTTCTTCTTTTTATCCGAACAGGACTTCCTTTCTGCGAAACTTTAATTATTCCCTGAGTCACCAAGCACCCAGATTTGAATTAATGATCTAAGGGATATCTTTGATATCCTATGAAAGACTATCTAAGTTCAATACAGTTGGCCACTGGTAAGAGAAAAATCAAACCAGTTTGGATACACATATTACCATGAACCAAAATAAATACTTTTTAAAAACCCCCAGCATTAAACAATTATTTTATAACCTTGAAGGCAATATTCTAATCCTTTTTCATTAGGGACCTCGATTTGGATCTTATTAATTCAAACCATGTAGAAAACTATAAGATTGAACTTAGAAATGTATTGTTGCTGTTATTATGTTTATGTCAAAAGCAGTAGAATATTGTCAAAGCCCACCCAAGAATTTCAAATTTTCCCTTACCTTGTTTCTGTGACAATTACTTTGGGAAAACTCTGACCAAGGTGTCTGAACACAGGTACACACATAAACATAAACATGCAGACACTTCCCTTTTTTATTAATCTGCTCTTTACAAAATATACAAAATGATTCATTTACTGCTACATATTAACATGACCTTTTGACTGGATAGATAACATTTTTCTACTTAAATAGTCACATTGGGCTGTTTCTTCCTTATTTATAATTAAAATACATATGAGCACACATATATACACTATATCTATATATAAAAGCCTAAGAGATCAAACAACTGGTCTACTGATACTGCCCCCTGGTGGTCAGTGCACTCCCACAGTGGTACACCTTTCAGCTGACTGACAGGGACCAGATTCCACCAGGCTCATGGCTGACAAGAGCATAGCTTCTCCTGACTCGGCAGCAGTGCTACCAAGCAAGTGGCAGGCACAGCAGGGCCTGGATGAGTGGGAATGGTGCAGCACCCAGCCTGGGATCGGGCCCCTCCTTGGCCACCTGCAGGTTAGTGCACTACTACATCACTGGGGGGTGTTGGACTGCAGATTTTGGCCCAATCTGAAATGGGCAATTCAACATCCCTAAGGGGTCCCGGATTGTGAGAGGGTACAGTCCAGACTGAAAGACCCTACTGGTGCGTGCACAAATCCAAATCCATGCACTGGGCCTCTAGTATAACTATAAAACTATAACTAAACTATAACCATAACCATAACCATAACCATAACCATAACCATAACCATAACTATAACAACTATAAAACTATAACTCTATAACTATAGCTATAACTATAATTATATAACTAACTATAACTATAACTATAACTATAACTATAACTATAACTATAACTATAAAACTATAACTATAAAACTATAACTATATAACTAACTATAACTATAACTATAACTACAACTACAACTATAACTATAACTACAACTATAACTGTAACTATAACTGACTAACTAGCTATATATATATATATATATATATATATATATATATGCACATATATATGTTTACATAATACTATACAAATTTGTTCAATACCTATCTAAGGAGTATAATTGTACCAATTTCTGGTTGTGCTTTTTGTCTGAGAAGTTCTATTTACCATTTGCTTTGATCTTTTTCACTATCAAAGTATCAATTTCAAATTTTCTTAAACATTTCAAGCATTCTACCTAATATATTTTCCCCTAAGAGACTCTCATCCTGATGGTCTCTATCTTTCCAAGCTTTTAAACTGCTCTCCTCCTGAGACTTCATCAACTGCATCCTGAATATAGTACATTATTTTCTAGACATCATCATCCCCCTTTCATTATATAATTCTTTATCTGTGTGCAGTACATTCTCAAGTAAGAAATACTACATAGGATTTAAATTAGCGAATCACTGATCCTGCTTACACTGTCTGAGTGAAGAACTCTAGGTAGTAAAGCATTTTGCTCAGAATCTGAAGACATTTTCTCTTTGTATCACCCCATTCAGCTTTCCTGACTAAAAGTCTAATTTCAGTTTTATTCTCTGTCCTTTAGAGATTGTCTTAACACCCTAGCGATTAGTTTTTTTGTTTTGTTTTGTTTTGTTTAAGGATGTCTTTAAAAAGTACCACAAACTGAATTGCTTAAAACAAGAGAAATGGATTCTTTCATCATAGTTCTGGAAATCAGAAGTCTAAAAGATGTTGGCAGGGCCATGCATCCCTCTGCAGGTTCTAGAGAAGCAACATTTTTTGCCTCTTCCCAGTCTGGTGTTATAGGCAATTCTTAGTGCTTCTTCTTCTTCTTCTTCTTCTTCTTCTTCTTCTTCTTCTTCTTCTTCTTCTTCTATTTTTAAAAATGTATATTTTATTGATTTTTTTACAGAGAGGAAGAGAGAGTGATAGAGAGTTAGAAACATCGATGAGAGAGAACCATCAATTAGCTGCTTCTTGCACAACCCCTACTGGGGATGTGCCCGCAACCAAGGAACATGCCCTTGACTGGAATCAAACCTGGGACCTTTCATTTATCAGGCTTACACTCTATTTACTGAGCCAAACCAGTTTTGGCTCTTGGTGCTTCTTGTCTTGTGCTTAACCATTATCTCTCTTATCACATGGCATTCTTCTTAATTGTGTGTTTGCCTCAGTGTCCAAATCCCTCTCCTCTTAAAGGGAAACCAATCATT
The DNA here is from genome assembly GCA_963924515.1 of Vespertilio murinus. Classification (NCBI taxonomy): domain Eukaryota; kingdom Metazoa; phylum Chordata; class Mammalia; order Chiroptera; family Vespertilionidae; genus Vespertilio; species Vespertilio murinus. Next base: position 33,832,713 of record OZ004707.1, on the reverse strand, counting down.
AGATTAGGGCTCACACTAATGGTATATGACATTATCTTAACCTGATTACATTTGCAAAGCCCCTATTTCATATAAAGTGACTTTCATAACTATTGGTAGTGATTTGAACATATGTTTTGAGATAATGCTTTTCACTGAGAATATCCTGAAAGCTCTTAATCTCTCTTTTTCTTTCCTAAGTATTCTGACCTTTTGTAATTATGTATCTAGTATGGCTTTCTTCCTAATTTTATTCAGTAACCCTTATGTAATTCAAAATTTTCTGTGTCATTTTAATACTGAGAAATTGTCTCATTAATGGCCCAGAAAGGAACTCACTACAGACTGATTCATTTGCCTCTCAGGATAACCACAAAGGCTTATTGCAGTTTAGGTTTTTACAAGGGTATTTCTTGGATCACATGACCTCATACATCCAGAGGAAATAATGAACAACATAGACTGGTGAACAAAAATAGACCCAGAAAAAGAGAAGCAGCGATCAGACTCTCAAACCTCAGAGGGAAAGTAGGGGAGGGTGGGGGTAAAGGGAAGAGATCAACCAAAGGACTTGTGTGCATGCACCATGGACAATAGGGGGAGATGGGAATATGTAGGGAGGGGTTTGGGATGGGAATGGGGGGATAAGGACAATTATGTGATACCATAATCAATAAAAATTAATTAAAAAATTTTTGATGTCTTTTCCTTCATTAGGTTGCTTCTTCTTTTTAGGATGCATATCAATTGTATCATTAATTTCTTGGTTTTATGGTTTTTTATTTATTCTTTTTCTCATTCCAATATTTGTATTGAAACTTTTGTCATTTTTGTTGTTGTTTATCCTCACCGGAGGATATTTTTTTCAGTGATTTTTCGGGGGAGTAGAAGGGAGAGGAAATACACCAATGTGAAAAATACATCAATTGGTTTTCCACTTCAAGTTCTCCTAACGGGGCTAGGGATCAAGACTGCAACCAAAGTATGTGCCTGGTTCTATAACCACTGAGCAACCGGCTAGGGCTTAACTTTGTAGTTTTATCTTTTGTTTTCAAGATATTTTTAGTTTACTCTTTTTTATACTATTCTACTTTTAATTTATGGATGTGTTATTTTTATAGTTTTCCATTGCAAATACTCTGAACTTTTCAATTTCTGAAATTTTTCATAAATTTTACTTTTAATTTATGGATGTGTTATTTCTACAATTTTTCATTGCAAATACTCTCTGAACAGTTTTCTATTTTGTTAGAAAGTGGGCAATTTCTTTTCACTATCTACACTAATAAAAGAGAAACATGCAAATTGACCGCCCCTCCATTACATAAAAAAAATCATGCCCACCAGCCAATCAGGAGTGGGTATGCAAATTAACCCAATAAAGATAGAGGTGGCCACAGAGCTGGAGCAAGCAGGAGGCCTGGGTTGCCCCTGGTGATGGAGGAAGCCAAGCTTTCAGCCTGCCCTGGCCAACCCTGGCCTCCGCTCAAGGCTACAAAGTTTCAATAAATCCCAGATACTTGTTCCAGTTGACCCTGGCCTCTGCTCAAGGAGGTGCTGAAAAAAAAAAAAAAAAGAAGAAGAAAAAGAAGATGAAGAAGAAGAAGAAGAAGAAGAAGAAGAAGAAGAAGAAGAAGAAGAAGAAGAAGAAGAAGAAGTAGAAGGAGAAGAAGAAGAAGAAGAAAAAGAAAAGAAAATAAGGAGGGGCTGGGAGCTTGGGTCGCCAGGGGTGATCAGGTCAGGATGGGACAACAGTTGTGGATGATAAGGTTGGTGGGGGGAAGAGCTGTTGGGGATAAGCAGACCAGCAGGGGGGCCAATTTGGGGTGAGTGAGTCATCATGGGGATCAGTTGGAGGTGATCAAGATAGTGGGGAGGGGGGGTTTGTAGTGAGCAGGCCAAGGGGGAGGGGAGTTGGGGTGATCAGGCTGATGGCAGGGGGCAGTTGGGGGAAAGCAGGCTGGCAGGCAGAGTGTTAGGGGCATCAGGCAGGCAGTCAGGCAGGTGAGCAGCTGGAGCCAGCAGTCCCAGATTGTGAGAGAGATGTCTGACTGCCGGTTTAGTTCAGATCCCTGTAAACCTGCAGTAGGATATCCTTTGAGGGGTCCCATATTGGAGAGGGTACAAGCTGGACTGAGGAACACCCCTGCCCCTGTGTACAAATTTCATGGACAGGGTGACTAGTGTAAAATATATGTTTATAGAAAGTGTATTTGTTTATTTATATTGCAAGGGGCATTGTGTATCACTGTATTCCAGGCAAAACAGAGCATATGGTAGGCCTACACAGTGTAGCCCTCCATGAAATAATGTCACTCTGTTTATAAAAAAATTAAACCTTCACAACAGAGGTGGAGCACATGCTTAGCAATTAATATGATGTGGGTTGAAACAAAATGAACACATTTTACTTTCACTGTGTCTGCTTTCTGTTGTTGTGTATACATGGCCTTGCTTTCATAGTAATGTGGGAAAATTAACCCACTAGTGCTGGCTATGTTCGTTTTTGGCTAATTCATTATAAAAGTTTTCTTATTAAATGATTAATTTTAGTGACTGTTACTAACACTGTGGAAATGGAAAGATTCAGAAAACATTTGATGCCTACTTAAAATTTTGTTTTTATTTTTTCAGCATTGCAAAACTTGAACCAGCAGTCTAAAAATATAAACTTTGAATATAGGCTTTCTAGGCAATACTTTCTTATTGAAACACACATTCGTACACATAATATATGGTCATTTACCTATAGCAAAATAGCTTCCAATTTTCTTCATATGACTTATAATTTTCTGGATTTGAGATATAAGAAGGAAATCTTGCAATGGCCAAATATTGTGAAACTTATTATGCCTTATATATGTTAAATTACATACTTGCATCTATAGGGGAAGGGCATGACTAAAGCATGATGTAAATATATATAATTTAGACAAACAATACGTTGCTAGATAAATCCTGTAGATGTGAAGAATTTAAACAGGAACTTTAGAGGAAAACTAACAGTTAGATTTTTCAGATGCCTTTGAAAACATTTGTAGAAAGAAATATTGAAACTTTCAGTGGAACAGTGCGAGCATATGAAAGACTCAGCAGTCTCAAATGATGGTACCCCATTTCCCCCTCAGCAATGGAAAAGAAATGATCAGACACTTTCTGTAACCCACCCACTGAGCTGGCAGTGCCCAAGACGCCCAATAACCTCTATTTGACTTGTCACTTACAAGACAAATTTGCTCATATATCACGACTGTCAGAATCCCTTTTCGGCAACTGTATCAGTAATTAGCTATGCCTTGTTAGTCCTCAAGGCATATGTATCTGTCACATTGATAAAAATGTCTAGTTTTTTTTCTCTTTAATTTTAACTAACATGTTAGCCTCTCAGCATTACAATGCCAACAAAGAGCCACGCTATTGATCAAACCCTCATTGATGACCTTTAAAAACTCATGTTGCTGGAGAATATAAGAACCAGTATGCAATGACACCATAAAGAGTACAAAAATTAGATAATAATAATAATAGTCTGAAGTTAATAGAACCACTTGGAAACATTCTCATAGATTTTGGGGTAAGTTTTTTGATTGAGCCAAGTAATATGAACTATCTTTTATAGAGTTTTCTGAGAAATTAGTGATAAAATATATTCATATTTTTTCTCTTATAAAACACTAATAAATAATTATAGAAGTTTTAGTTCCACTAAAAATTGTTATTTTAGATGTTTATTTGTATTAAGCACAAATTAAAATGCAAATATAGAATTTTATATATCATACATATTCAAATTTGATCTTCAACAAAATCAAATGTAATAATGGTATAAAAATAACAATTCAAAGACCAAAATATACTGAAGCAAAATATCTTAAGAGAAAAGACATCATAAAAGAAGCAAAAAAGGCCAGAAAGTCTCAAATCAAGTATTTGAAAATTTTTATTAGGTGATAGTATAATTAATATTTTATAAATATTTAATTGAAACATTAAAATATTTTAGCTGCTACAAATCAATAATAGGCCAATATTAAAATTTAGCATAATATTGAACAAGAAATTTAGAGGAAGTACAAATGGCCAGCAAATACATAAAACTATATCAAATCTCATTTATAATTGATAACAATGTAAAATGACAATGGTAATTTTCTCTTTTCCCAAAAGACTTGTGAAATGTATATATATATATATATATATATATATATATATATATATATATATATAAATTATTAGTAATTATGGTAATAGTATTGGTGAGATTGTTCTATTTGTTAACTCCTTTGAGGGGACCCATAAAAATATCTACCTACAATATAGTTTCCTCAAAAAACAAATATGTCTATGTCTTCTGTTCTGTCCTTGTAATACTCCAACAGTGACTAACACTAGCTAGCACATATTGATTCTCAAACATAATCTGTTCAATTAATTATTAACTATGCACATTTTCTGACCTAGTTCTCTCTCTAGCAAAATCAATCCTATAAAAAACATAATATAAATAATTAAGAGTGTAATAAAATGTCCATTAAAATGCTGCTTCCTGAAAAAGAAAGGTCATCAAAATAAAAATAAAAAAAAGGAAGACCTAGATCTCATATGCTTTGGAAAGATATCTACAACAATAAGAGGGTAATATGCTAATTAGACCGGACATCTTCTGGTCTTCATTCTGGACATCCTTCCCGATGAAGCCGGGGCCCAAGGGAAGCTAACTTGAGTCCCAGGTGCCTGTGGGCGGCCGGAGGAGGAAAGCAACCCCGGGACCTGAGGGCCAGAGAGAAGCTGGTGCCCACAACCAAGGAAAGGAAGGCCTACTCTTGCACGAATTTTCATGCATCTGGCCTCTAGTCTTAGATATTAAGTTAAAGGACAAAGCAGCCCTAGCAGGTGTGGCTCAGTGGGTTGGGCATTGTCCCTTGTACCAAAAGGCTTACAGTTGGATTTCTGGTAAGGGCACATGCATGACTACAGAGTGGATCCAAGGAAGTTGGCATACAGGAGGAGCCAACTGAAATTTTTCAATCACATAAATGTTTATTTTATCATTCTCTTCTTCTTCCTTCTTTTCTGTGTGTGTGTGTGTGTATATGTGTGTGTGTGTGTGTGTGTGTTTAAATGGATATATAGTTTAAATGAATATTTTCCTTTTAAATAAAAGAAGACAGAGAAAAGTGTAATTTAAATAAAATGATGTCATGCATTCTGTAAAAATGTTTAATTCTTTGAGAAACATAGCTTGAAGTTTGACAGATCTGTTGGTGTATTTTAGAATTTTAGGGGAGAAAACTAAAATCAGATGCATAGAATCCTGAACAAATGAAAACACATGAATAAATTCTTAAATGTGGAAAAACCCTTGAAAATAACCATTATGACAATAATAATGCATTAGTTGACTGGCAAGTTCAAATATTCAAGTAGTCATAAACTCTAAATATTTGCTATTTATATAAATTTTTTTATTTCTTTAAAATGGTTTGTTCCAGGCAAAGTGTGGTGGATGTGGAAGAAGCCGAGCCCTCGCTCACTACTGTAAGTAGTTAAAAGCTCTTGCCTGTAATTACTGATGGAAGAAATTGCTACCAAGTACATTACAATGAAAAATACAAGTAAATACCAGAAGAAGCATCTGAAGAAAGAGCAAGGCTCTGTAAGAAATTAATAGTCTGGAAAGTTTTAAGGGAAAGAGACTGCACAGAGTATGGCTGATTTCAAATTTAAATTTTTAGCAAACCATTTTAAGATTATTTTGCATTTGAAAAAAAAAAGTAACATTTTTGTTTCCATGCTTAATTTTTTTTTTTCCTTTTGGGTTCATTTAACTTTTTGTGAAGCTAAGGGGTAGGTAAAAATTATTTTCAATTTTTCATTAGAAAATCCAGTCAAATTATTTAACTACTTGCCCTGCATTACTAATATATTCTTCTATAGTTTTTACTTCTGAAAAGAAGAATTGGTAGTTGAGTGAGAGTGAGAAAGGGCATAGAATGAAAAATATTATAAAAAAGTGGTTAATTCCATTGTGGCATAGCAGGAAACACCAACACACAATGAACAATTTGTCTCTTTTGAAGTCAGAAAAATATCAACTTTAATGCTGAGCAGTGTTAAATACAGTATTTTATAGATATAATTTCAAAAAGTATATTTCTTTTTTCTTGTGGATTTCATTCTCCTGGCATTTAAAACTAGATGCTAGTAATAGCACGTGTATTAAGTTTGCTTTCTTTTATTACTTGAAAAGAAATAGAAACTATTTCAGTTCATCAACAAAAAGTAAGTTTTTTGGTGCAAAAATATATTTTACTTAACCTAAATTATACTTTCAGCCAGAATACATTTAATACTGATCAGCACACATTTGATTTTAGCATGTATTGAATTAAACAAGGAAAATTTAGATGGATCATTTCATTTGAGTTGGTTATTTCATAATAATTTAGAATGCAACTATATCTAGCTATGTTATATAATAAAAAGCTAATATGCAAATCAACTGAACAGTGGAATGGCAGGCAGCTATGATGCATACTGACCACTAGGGGGCAGATGCTCAATGCTGAAACTGCCCCCTAATGGTCATTGTGCTCCCACAGGGGGTGGGCTGCTCAGCCAGATGTCCCCAGCCAGGCTTATGGCTGGCGAGTACAGCAACAGAGGCAGGAGCCTCTCCCACCTCAGCAGAGCACTAAGGACTCAGGATGTCCAACTGATGGCTTAGGCCCAGTCCCCATGAGGAGCAGGCCTAAGTAGTCACTTGGAGAGCATCTGAGGGCTTCTAGACTGTGAGATGGTACAGGTCAGGCTGAGAGACCCCCTCCCCCTGAGTGTATGAATTTTATGCACCAGGCCTCTAGTCCTATCTAATAAAAGAGTAATATGCAAATTGATCATCACTCCAAAACACAAAATGACTGCCTCCATGTGGAATCTGGCTGCCACAAGTTGGCCTGCAGGGGAGGGCAGTTGTGGGCAGTTAGGGGTGACCAAGCCAGCAGAGGAGGATAGTTGGGGTGACCAGTCCTGCAGAGGTAGACAGTTGGAGGCGACCAGAACAGCAGGGAAGGGCAGTTGGGGGGGGGCAGGCCTGCACAGGAGGACAATTGGGGGTGATCAGGCCAGCAGGGAGGGCATTAGGGCTGACCAGGTCAACAGAGGAGGGATGTTGGGGGAGACCAGGCCTTCAGGGGAGGGCTGTTGTGGGGTACTAGGACAGCAGAGGAGGGCTATTGGGGAGGGACCTGGCCAGCAGAGGAAGTTAGTTGGGAGAGACCAGGCCAGCAGGGGAGGGCATTTGTGGGGGGACCAGGGAAATTGGGGGAGAGACCAGGCCTGCAGGGAAGGATAGATGGGATGGGGACCCAGGCCCTCAGGGGAGGGCAGTTGGGGGGGGGGAGGCTTGGAGAGGAGGGCAGTTTGGGGGGCAGGCTTGTAGGGGAAGGCAGTTAGGGGCAATTGGGCTGACAAAGAAGCAGTAAGGCTTTGATCAGGCTGGCAGGGGAGTGGTTAGAGGTGATCAGGATGACAGGCAGAAGTGGTTAGGGGCAATCAGGCAGAGGCAGGTGAGCAGTTTGGAGCCAGCAGTCCTTTATTGTGAGAGGGGTCCCAGATTGGAGAGGGTGCATGTTGGGTTGAGGGATAACCCCCCATCCATGCACGAATTTTGTGTTCCAGGCCTCTAATATAAATATAATGTCACTAATGTATTAGAAATAGAAAAAAAATTGCTTTTGCTTTAATAACTGATGAGGCTATAAACCCTATTTTTAAAATACTTCTTAAAAGTGATTCAAAATAAGTATCTTCATTTGCCTAGCAATATTAGTACCAAAAATTCTTAAGCATTTATTTTGTAGGGCACTGACACAATACTAATTTTTATATTAGTTTCAAATGAAAAGAACTAGAAAGACAGTCCCTTACAAATCATAATCAATTCACACTGACAGGGTAGGATCACCATTAGCCATACCATATGCCTGGCTATAAAATGGACTAATTATTATGTACCCCCTGATAAGTAGATTGCTAATTTACTATGGATGTATTAACCACATTAATAGGAAATCGTAGAAATCTGCAAATATATGTCTTCATTGTTTTTAATGCACTTATCCATCACCCCAATAGCTTTTCTCATCTCCCTCTGCAGTTCTTTCTGCAGTCACCCCTGCCACCCAGGCATCCTCAGGCAGCCACTCTGATCTGCATTCTTTCACTGTGTTTTCTAGAGTTTTATATAAGTGAAATCATTCAGCAAACTCTTATTTTTGGCTTCTTTCACTAAGCATAACTATAAATTTGTCCATGTTATGTGTATCAATGGTTCATCATATATATTTGATTTCAGAGGGAAAGGGAGGAGAGAGAGAAAATCATCAAGGATGAGAAAGAATCACTGATTGGCTGCCTCCTGCATGCCCCTTACTGGGGATCAAACCTGACACCAGTGGACTCTGCCTTGCTGATATAACTCAGCCCATGAGACCAATTCTGCAAGTAGAGGTTGACCTGGAGGCCAGGCGGGGGACAGGCTCAGCCTGGGGCGTGGTCCAGGGCGTGGCTGTCCTCACCTGCCCCCTTTGGCGCCCACCATGGTGACTTTGAGGCAAGTGCTGATGATGAGCTTGATGCTCTTGCAGTAGTCCCGGTAGGAAAGAACATTTGAGGGCATTGCTGAGGTCCCCACAGTTGAGGTAGTGGTCATCATATCCTCATGACCGAGCCTGTTGGCCTGGCTGTGAGTGGACACTGCCTGCTGTGGACCTGGCTGTCCCTTCCGTCCCTCCTCTTCCCTGTCCTGAGTGGCACCTGATCCTCTGCTTGATGGAGGTGTCCTTTCAGTTTTTCAGGTCCGGGTCCAGTGGGGCCTTCTTCCCCGTGGCCTCTACCCAGGCTTTGTCCAGGGGAGGGGGCACTGTACCCCACTCTCGGAGATGGCTTCTGACATGTTGTGCAGGTCTCTGAGGGAGGGCCTGGCCATCAGGGCTGATGTGCTAAATGGAGGGCGCATCAGGGGAATCCCTTCCCCTTGGCCCACAGCCCCTGGTGGAAGCACTCAATAAGCAGGGAAGACAGGGGCAGTGGGGGAGGGGGACAAAGGGAAAATTACTGTGGCTCTGCCTAGCCAGAGGAGCCCAGTGTTATAGCACAAGCACACATATACAGGAGAGGATAGGAGGGAAAGGGAGGGGAGGGGAAAGGCGAGGGGAGGAGGAAGTCAAAATCACTAACCATAAGGACAATTTAATGTGTACAACTTAATGAGTTTGGATGTAAACGTAGATCCAGGAAACCATTACAACAATCTATGTCATACCCGTGTTTCCCCGAAAATAAGACATCCTCCGAAAATAAGACCTACTTCATGGAAACATGATATATCCCCTGAAAATAAGACCTGGCGCATCTTTGGGAGCAAAAATTAATATAAGACACTGTCTTATTTTCGGGGAAACAGGGTATATGTGTCCTTCAGATTGTGGCATATTCAGACCCTGGAATAATATTCAGCCTTAAGAAGAAAAGGAAATCCTGTCATTTGTGACAACATGGGTGGACCTGTAGAACACTTGCGAGGTGAAGTAAGCCAGAACAGAAAGACACATTCTGCTTTTTGAGGAACATGAAGTGGTGGAACTCATAGAAGCAGAGAATGGACTGGTGGTTTTCAGAGGCTGGGAGAAGGAGGAAATGAAGAGGTTTTAGCCAAAATAGATTCTTATCCATCAAGGAAGTGTAAATTAGAATGACAATGCTATACTACCATGCACTACCATATGGCTTACGAAAGGGAACAACAATAAACAAAAAGAAAAATACATAGTAATTTTACAAAATGTTTGCAAGGCTGTAGAATACTGGAAGTTCTGGCATTACCGGAGAACATGGTAATTGGTAAGACCCTTTGAACCACTTTGGACAAATTCTGGTGCTGTTTGCTAATGCATATCTCATATTCCAGCAACTCCACTCCTAGATATAAGCTGATGAATATGCATGTGGATGTGCACTAAAGCAACATACTGGAATGTTTGCAGTGGCATTATTTGCTGGTGATGGCCACAAACTGGCAACTGCCCAGATGCTCATCTTCAGCAGAATGGTGTATTCCTATCAGGGGATTGTAGAGGGCGATGTAAATGCACACTCTACAACTATCCACACCAAAACGAATGAAGCCAGACACACACAAAAAATCCCACATATTGAATGGATTGCTTTATATTACAGAGCAAACAAAGCCACTCTCTGCTGCTCAACATCAGGAGGAAGGATAGTGACAGAAGAGGGCACAAGAGGAATATGAGTATTGGACATATTCTTGTTCTCGATATACTGGGGGTGGTTACACAGCTGTGTTCACTTTGTGAGCAGTCATGAAGATGCACGGTTATGACATGTTCTGTTTTCTGTATGTAATTTAATACAAATAAATATAAAAATGATATGTGGTAGGAAAAATGTTACCCTATGTAATATGGAAGACTGTAACCCCTCCCACTATATTTATTTGCTCAAGAGAATAGTTGATGCTGCATTTTTCTAGCCCTTTTATTGGAACATTCTGAGATAGTTATCTCGTGCCTCCCAGAGGAAATCTGGCTTGTGGTTGCCTGACTTACACAGTTTTGTGGTTTTAAAGCAATGTAGTCAAATTGTCACTGGGTTGAATTGGTTTAAAACATTCATTGTGAGTGAGAAAGAAAATTCTTATTTGAAGCAATACTAGAGTTCTCAGAATCAACCAAGATTTTTGGGGTGGGGTGCACTTTGACCTTCCTTATGTAGGGAACAGATTGTATTCATCACTCTTTTCTTGAACGTACACTCTGTTCTCAATTTTTAAAAGGAAACGATCATGAAGTAGATAATATCATAAGCAAATGGAAGTAAGAAAAAGGGTTATAAAAGAGAGATTTTTATAAGTGCCACTAAAGATTGCTTATCTGATTTATATCTCATCAAAAGCTGTGAGTATATGCATGGCAGGAATATTGAAAAACAAGATATCGTTGATTATAATTTGGATTAAGATAGTATCTATTTATTACTAAAATAAAATTAATGATAACAATTATCAAAGACTATGTTCCTGATCACAAACATTCATCTAATCATAGAGCCTCATAGTGACTCTAGTTACTTTCAGATAGAATCTGAATCTCGGTAATCAAATTCATGACTGGGTCAGCCATCTGTGCAGGCCACAACTCAGAAAGAGGCACACATACTCTCTAGCACATACTTAATAGTACATGTGTTGTGAGAGCTTGCTGGATAAGCCTAAGCAAGCCAACTTCTCTTCATTTAATTTTGAAAAGCATACTTGTTAAACTAAGGCCATAATAGCACTGGAAGGTTAACATTCATTATGTATTTATAATAAAAAAAGAATCTATTTATTCAAAACAACATTCTGAATGCTAGTGTTTTCTCAAATTACGGTTTGGTATCCTTGGCAAGGCATTGGGTTAATTCACTTTTACAAAGAATTATGATGCAGTTTTAGAAATAGATGAACACGTTATTGACTTATGATGCCTGATGAAATAATAGGAAAAAATAAAACTAGTGTATATATATATAAAGACAAGAACAAATTAAATTTCTCATACTGTCTGTTATTTATCATTTTTCCAAATAGACCTCATTTTGTAAAGATAAGGAAAGTAATAAGATCTATTTCTAGACCATATGGAACTGCATAATTCATCGGGGATGTTGCCAGATTCAAGAAAAGTGACTGCATTTCACAAGCTGGAGAGTTTCTTTCACAAGTAGAATTATAGAGTGAATATGTTCATCTTAAAGGCTTTCTAAGTTTTTCATTGGATCTATATGTGATTATAGAACAGTACAATGATGATTTTTTTAAAACAACTTTTAAATACACAATGTGGTTCTGCCTTTTTATTTCTGTTTCAAGTAAAACTTGTCATGCTAGACTGTGAGAGATTTCCATTTGGTTGAGTCAATAAGGACATCACAAATTTTATTTTTTCAAGATGATACTTTTCACAAATGTCTAACCTTATTTTCCAAGAAGAGCTATTTCTTGGATGGGTTGATATTCAATCTAGGCGTGAGCAAACAGCATTTATTCAGAGAAATAAACACAGAAAAAATCAGAGACACACCAAAAGCCTTTTGACAGTCTCTCACATTTCTTTCAGGGAAGTGGCCATGCTTTCATATAAATCCTTATGGACTGAATTATGTCTTCTGAAATTTGTATATTGAAGTCCTAACTTCAATTGTATTTGGAGTTAGGGCCTTTAAAAGGAAATTATGTTTAAATGAGGCTGTCAGGGTGGGTCCTAACCCAACCTGACTGGTGACTCTATAAGAAGAGTTTAGGACACAGAGGGAGACACCACGGGTGTGAACACACAGAACAAAGACCATGTGAGGACAGAGCTGGAAGATGGCCTTCTGCAAGCTAATGAGAGAGGCTTCAGCAAAACAAAACCTGCTAGCACCTTTGTCTTGGACTCTAGCTTCCAGAGCTGTGAGGAAATACATTTCTGCTGTTTAAGCCTATGGATATCTTCTGATGGCAGCTCTCAAAAACTAGTACACAAACTAACTGACATCAAGTAACTAAATTTCCTGCATGGATGGCTTGGGCTAGTTTCATCTCCTAGTCAGCAAGTGAGAAAAATACATGATTTAGCTTTCTGAGAAAGTTGATAAGGATTTTGAAAAAGAAATTATATACTTAAGACGCTTTCAAAAGGCTTACCACATTTTGTCTGACCGAAGTCTCTCCCCTATCCAATTAAGATGGTATAAGCAGGTAAAAAGTTAGCTTTAAAAATTTGGGCAATTTTAGAATTTATTAAGGTTGAATATAGCAGATCAGCCAATGCAGGAGTATTGAAATCATTGAATGCAACATATATTTAGTACCCAAATAAAAATTAGATCCTCATGGAATCTAACGTGTTATTTGTCCCAGGTGCTAAATTAGGAATTAAGGATCTCTTTAGCAGTTAAAAATTTTTATATATCAATACCTAGCATGTAATTATACTTCTTTTTTCCTTTTGGATACTGGGTCTCTCTGTGGCCCTGATTAGCAGCCACCAGATGAACAACACACTGCACCTGAATGCTCAGGCTACTGCTGGATTCTCCACATTCAGGAAAGAATGTCCCTGGAACTGACAGCTGCATGCTTTGTTTTTAAGCCATCCTATCTAATAAAGAGGAAATATGCTAATTGACCATCATTCCCTCACAAAAATGATGATGCCCACAGCCAATGAGGAGGGAATATGCTAATTGACTGCCACACCCTCAAAGATGATGGCACCCACAGCCACAAGATGGCGGTGCCCAGTCCCTTCAGCCCAACTGGGATGACAGGTGCGCGGCATAGCCAGGACCGTCCCCAGGTGGGTCCAGACTCTAGGTCACCTGCCTCAGGAGTCCCCCAGTCCCTTCAACCCCCCCCCAGCTGTCCAGGGCTGGCCTGAGGTGCAGACAAGCCTAGGACAGTGGCTTTCCAGCTTCCCAGGGCTGCTCAAGGCTCAGGTAACCCGGGCCTGCCCAGGCTTGCGTTGCTGGTAGTCACGGCAGCAGAGTTTGTGATGGAGTCATCACCTTCCTCTCATTGCCTGATCGCCAGGCTGGCTCCCATCCCTGAGGGCTCCTGGACTGTGAGAAGGGGTAGAGTGGGCTGAGGGACCCCCTCACCTCCTCTAGTGCATGACTTTTCATGTACTGTGTTACTCGTGTTGGTATTTCTCTTGTTTTCCAGAGATGTCTTGTCTATAACTCTATCAAAGGATTATTAAGGAAGAAATAATACAAACAAGAAAGAAACAATACAAACAAGCATTTATATTGCATTTTGTATTTTCAACAAAAAGCTTTCTAATAAAATTGCTTTGTTTTATCTTCTCTCAAGTCCAATTAGATAACATGATATTCCCAAAAGATCATTAACTTGGAATTAGTTTTACAATGATTACTAATGATTTTATCATCAGGTTTAGAATGATTACTAATGATTATATATATACACCATAATATCTGGCAATTATTAATCTTTAACGGTATTTCAGGAGGAATTAAAATATTATTATTCAAACTTAAACTCAATAACATGACTTCATTAAAATTTAACCAAAGGATACTGTCCTCCAACCCAGTATAGTAGGTCTTAGGGTTACATCAGAAATCCTTTCCTACTGTGCAAGGTAATGCGATTTTCTGCATGTTGAAACCCACCTACATAAGCACCTATGTTACTAATACACAGCAGTAATGAAGTGAAACAGTAAAAAGAAAATTAAGATAAAGATAACAATTCCTGACTTTTATTTGTGGTAAATGCAATGGATAATAAAAATCATAAAGCACATATGTACATATGTTGAAATGACGGAAATTTCTTTTTTTTAATAAATAAATGGGAGATGGTGACATAACCACAAAATGATGTACATAGAATCCAACATAACTGGAGGACTGCCTGTATAACAGTATTGAAGGAATCAATAAAATATGAATAGAAAAATATAGAGTTCTGTCTCTCTGCCAATCATTGTGGTCAGTGCTTCCTTGCTGATTTATTACTTTTCCTGCACCCAGGGTGAGAAGTTGCCTCATTGGTATCTGTTCTGGCAATGACTATGGGAAGACAAAACAGAGAAAAAGCAGAGGAAGCCTCTCTGTACCTTCATTTCACATGTCTTTATGCCTTTGTTTCTCCCTTCCCTCTCTAGCCCTCTCCACTTCACCCCCTACCCTGCCACCAATATACAAACTTCCTGTTAGACCAATACAAATTGGAGAATAACACACTTCTCTCTTTAGGATCAGAAGTAAAAAAAAAAAAAAAAAAAAAGCAACAACAACAGAAGATCAAGGCTATTATTTGCTCACAATTGAGCTCTCACCTTTGCAGAAAAACAATGACAAAACAAACATTAGAAATCTTTATTCTTTCGCAATTAACCTTTGTCATTCTCATTTACTCAATCCTGATACAATTGATTCAAATATATATATATATATATATATATATATATATATATATATATATATATGTATTTTCCCTATGTGCGAGACTGAGAACTTCCTTTAATTTTATTTTTTAGCACAATTTTTATATTGTTAAGATCAACTGAGACAATATTATTTTCAAGTAATAAGATGCTTATACATGAAAGAGCAGATAGCTCCTGGCTTTTCTGCCTAACTAACTAATAGAAATGTTGTCACCATCCAGAAATGATAAAATGAAATAACAGAATTTTCTCCTTGAACATGGGTCTCTATTTGTCACTTCTAGTACCTCAAATAACTCACCTTTCTCTCATCTTTACATTCAACACTAAGGTGCTTGCTACTTAAGAGAAATTACCAACTTAAAGATGTTAGAGGTGAGATCAAACTTTCTCTGGCTCATGTTTACACGTGTCCTCTGCTACAAACCTTATTTGTCTTCTCATGTTTAATACATTGTTGGCATTCATTGAACAAAAATATTATATAAAATATTTTAGATATAACACTCCATGTGTTTAACCTTTCACTATTTTCTTATTTCAAGAAATAAATTCATCGTTAAGGTTGAGTAAATTCAGAGATGAAAGGATGACTCCATTTTGAGAATAAAGAGAAACAGTTTGCTTTATGTATGATTCTGATGGTTTATCACTCAAATCAGTAACTATAGAATACAATAGCACCAAGGACACTTTAGAGATGATCTAGATGTATCTTCTCATGTGAAATATAAAGAAGTGCTAATAGCCTTTATAGAAACTTAGATGAATTGTATTATTTAAGTTCAGCACTGATAAAATAATGGAAATTTAAAATTAAAGCTAATTATTCATTAGCCCCTAGGTATTTGATAATGCAAACTTTTTTTTTCTGCTAGAAGGAAAAAAACAAACAAACATAAATAATGAAGTGAATTGCCTGACATGGTTCAGTGGTTGAGCTTTGACCCATGATCCAGAAGGTCACGGTTCCACTCCTGGTCAAGGCACATGACCTGGTTGCTGGCTTCATCCCCAGTCAGTAACGTGCAGTAGGAAGCTGATCAATGATTCTCACTCATCATTGATGTTTCCATCTCTCTCCCTCTACCTTCCTTTATGAAATCAATTAAAATTGTCTTAAAAATGAAGTCAATTAAAATAAAGTAAATCTCTGTATGGTTCTTCAAAGGCACTTGACCATTATCTTTTTCATACATTGTCAGAGAGTGTTTCTCCTTAGCGTGAAAACTACAGATGTATAATTTTACTATATGTCTATGTAATATACTTTGGCTAATTACATTTTTTAGTTTAACAATAAATGTTAGCACCCTTTCCTCCTTTCTCTTTTTAAATAAATCTATAAATGCTCATAAATTTTACCTAAATGTTTTCCTCCTAAGAAATTCTGAAATTTTTAGTAAATTATATTTAAGTTGACAGATTATCCTATATTAACAATTCTAGTTTCAAACATTATTTTTCTGAAATGTTTCAAATTGTTTTAAACTAATTTAATTTATAAACACAAAATTATACTTAAAAGAGCATTTTCTGTTTGAGGTTTCAAACAATCAAGAGCCAGTTTCTTTTTAAAACATTTTTTTTTTATTGATTTTCCACAGAGAGGAAGGGAGAGGGACAGAGAGCTAGAAATGTCGATGAGAGAGAAACATCGACCAGCTGCCTCCTCCACACCCCCTACTGGGGATGTGCCCGCAACCAATGTACATACCCTTGACCGGAATTGAACCTGGGACCCCCTCAGTCCGCAGGCCGACGCTCTATCCACTGAGCCAAACCGGTTTTGGCAAGAGCCAGTTTCTTGATGTTGAAATTATGTTACATATTTTCACTAACGATACTGGTGAAAGAAGTTATCTTCACTACCACTTGGAAAGAGTGCATTTAGAAACACATGTCAACATTAAAATAATCAAGTTGCCTTTAATTGTGTGGTGCATTTTTGTTATTTTATTAACCATGATATTACAAAGGATAAATGTTCTAATAGAATTGATTTCTAGGCTTTTTCTTGTAATGGGTTCTGTGATAAAGAGCTTATGCAACTTATCATAAACTAATATTCATGTTTCTGTGAATATTGTTCTTTGCAACCACTTTATACATTACATAAACTGAATCTCTTAATGGCTCATTACTTCCTTCAGAGTGAATTGTAATGGCATAAATTCCTTGGGTCCTCAAAGCATATGAGCCATCCAGCCTGATGTTCTTGCCACAGGAATAAAAATCCTACCTATATAATTATCTCCCTTAATTTCAAGATTACAAAGTTACTTTACATACTACTCTATGATATGGATACATTTCCCCATACATATAATACTTATTATAATCACACTTATTCATTGAGCTTTTTCCTGGCAGCATAAAATATGAATTATAGAACTACTAGAGGCCTGGTGCACAAAATTAGTGTACTGTCCCTCAGCCCAGCCTAAAACCTCTCCAATCTGGGACCCCAAATTAATCCAGGATTAATTTGTTGAAAAAATATTTTTTCAATTGTAAAAATATAGATGGTCAACAACAACAAATTAATATCCTAGAGAATAATATCCTAGAGAACGCTGTCTTGGCAATACATCTTAAGTGCTTAGAGTGATTATAACACTTGTTACTCTAGCATCTACCAAAAATAAATAAACATATACAATTATAAAAAACATTTATAATTAAAATATTTTTAAACATAGAATTACTAATGTGAAAGAAAGCATCTCTCAATTTAACAGATTATTGTTATGTATTTGTAACACAATATCCAGTTCTGGAATTATCTGATGACTTTCAGAATGGCAAAAATTATGCCAGCAGTCAGTCATCCCTCTCACAGTCCAGGACTGCTGGCTTCCTGGATGCCAGCAGTCAGACATCCCTCTCACAATCCAGGACTGCTGGCTTCCAACTGCTGCCAGTCTGATGGAGGTCTAATTGCTCCCCTGCTGGCCCAATTGCCCTCAACTTCCCTTCCTTGCCAGCCCACCCCCCCCCAACTGGCCTCCCTCCACTGCAGGCCCGGTTTCCCCTAACTGCCCTCCCCTGTCACCCTGGTTGCCCCTAACTGCCCTAGCTTGCTGGCCTGATGGCCCACAACTGCTCTCCCCTGCCGGCCATTTTGTGGCGGCCGTCTCATGACCAATGGAAGCAACCACCTTGTGTGAGGGTGTGATGGTCAATTTGCATATTACCTCTCTATTATATAGGATTTGAGTTCAAAGTAAGTTTTGCAATCATTTTTGAGAAAATGTCCATTTGCCACAAATTTTCCAATAACTTGTGTCCTTTATACAATAGTCTTCAGGAATTTAGAGACTCTTGACATAGGACTGAGGATAAGCCTTGTGATTATGTTAATGTATTCTGGGCTGGCTCCAGGACTAGGACTTTCTGGTAGTTCCTGATTCCTGGTTGAGTGGTCACCATGGAAGGAATGCTTACATCCAGCACTAACCTGACTCTCATTCATATTTATATTTCATATTTAGTGGTTACACAAGCTCAGAACAGAAAGCCCTCCCTCACCCCCTTTTTTTCTTGACCTTCCAAGAAAATAATATCCTAGAGAATGCTGTCTTGGCAACACATCCTAAATGCTTAGAGTGATTCTAACACTTGTTACTCTAGCATCTATCAAAAATAAATAAACATATACAATTATAAAAACATTTATAATTAAAATATTTTTAAACATAGAATTACTAATGTGAAAGAAAGCATCTCTCAATTTAACAGATTATTGCTATGTACTTTGTAACACAATGTCCAGTTCTGGAATTATCTGATGACTTTCAGAATGGTAAAAAATATTATTGTGGAATTATCCTACAAGAACTTGACATTCACAAAAAAATTCTCATCTTCGCATGTACATCTCTTTCTAGAATATTCATTTTAGCACTTTGACCCTAAACAAGTAAAAGACCTAAAAATCAATTTTCGTTTTTGAAGTAAAACACAACCAGGCAATAAATCAATGGAATATACAAAGTCTTTGCATATTTTAAGAAAACAATCAATAATGATGACATATTTGGCTTCAGTTGTTCATTTATTATTGTTTGACTTCAAATTTTATAACAGATAAGGTTAAAAGTTCACATACAATTTGTTATCTCTCCTATGGAGAAAAATAGGATGATACTTCTAGGACAAAAAAAAACACAATAGGACAAGTGATAATATTTTGAGGGATCATAGATACATATTTATGGCATGTTCCAATTGAGCATGTACTATATCTATACCTTTTTAGAAAATTATATGTGGTACATTGTAGGTAAACATTAAACTTTTATGGAAGCAATAAGTAAAATAAAACACTGGTCTTGTACTGGTGGAATTTTTATCTCTAAATATGCCTTTTAAATCTTTGATATGTAAATACAGTTAACTTATTAACTCTAAACCTTAAATGAATTGTTTTTCGTATTTCTCAACTAAGAAATGGTATGCATTGAAGAATGTCAAGTGAAATCGATATTAAAAACAAAAAGAGAGTCTTGTAGCATTACCATTAGTTAACTTATCTAGCAACATAAATATGATTAAAATACATGAGTAATTTGTTAAAATGTTTGTTAAAGTGCTATTTCTCCAAACACTCAATAATTTTGTATCTATCTTCAATATAATTAAGATATAATAGCTATTCTGTTCATTCATAGCTGAATAGTCAGTAATAAAAAAGTAGTTTTATAGTTACATTAAAAAATCAAATCACCAGAACATTTCCAAGAAAAAAATATTTTTCAATTGTAAAAATATAGATGGTCAACAACAAGAAATTCTAATGATATGTTCTTAAAAATCCAATAAGATATTTAGGTACATATTTTATTTTGTTTTGGAAGGCAGATAGTACATCATTTTATTTATTTATTTATTTATTTATAAATATATTTTATTGATATTTTACAGAGAAGAAGGGAGAGAGAGCTAGAAATGTCAATGAGAGAGAACCATTGACCAGTTGCCTCTTGCACACCCCCTACTGGGGATGTGCCCAGAACCAATGTACATGCCCTTGACCGGAATCGAACCTGGGAGCTTTCAGTCTGCAGAACAACGTTCTATCACTGAGCCAAACCAGTTTCGGCAATAGTACATCATTTTAAATAAAACTCTTATTCAGTCTGAAAGAGGAAATTTTTGTAGAAATGCTTTATATCTCTTGTGTCCTAACCTATGTTGTCTTAGAAAGCATTTATGTAAAATAAATTTAGTTAGCAAAGATACAAATTTTACAAAAGAAATTTGGTATTTAATCCATCTTTATGTCATTTTAATGAATAATTTATGTACTGATACTATAATTAATAAAGCCATCTTGGTATTTCAGTTGTAGCTAATTTATTCATAAATTAGAAGATTACATGTAGTTATGTTACTTTATTTCATACTGATAGTAATATCCATATAAAAATAATTTATGAAAATATTTTAATATGGGGAAAAGAAAACTGAATCAAGAATGAGGAAATCTGTGCTTGATTTGGAATTCTGTTCCTATTGGCCAGAGACCTTTGAAAGCCACCTGTACTCTAAGCCTTAGATTCTTTAAATATAAATGCATTATATGCAAATATATAGGCACTTATCAGACTTTGCAAAGTGTCTAAATAATAAAAGCAACAGCAAAGCATAAATGAAAGTTACAAAAATGCTTCACACTTATTTAACACCTTAATTTATTTTAAGAATGTGCACATATGTGCTGCCATGTGATCCCATAGCAACTTTGTAGATTAGCCAGGGAAGAAACTTTTGCTCCAAAGTTTCTTACAAAAAAGCAGAGGATAATAAAATTTATATGCCTTAAGCAAATCCAAATTTGTAAAGATATGACATGCAAGAAATATTATTAATTTATGTGTTTGTTTATTACATAAAGCAATTCCAGATATATTAATTTCACTTATTCAAACTAATGCTAATTATTCAGTAAAATATAAAACTGCTTCTTAAATTTTTTTTCTATTCACGTTTATATTTCTTTGTGAATTAAAAAAAATTATCAGGAAAATCATTTTGTAAAAAGGCTTAATTAATGTTTATTTGTATTTTAGGAAAATTTATTTTCCATATTTATCTTGTGCCTATTTCATTGTATTTATTTATTTCTATGTCTCAATTTAATTTGGACTACTGAAAGTCCCATAATTTAGTTTTGAAAAAATGAAAGAATTTCATGAAAATCACATTCATCTAATTAATTTGATTGATACACACACACACACACACACACACACACACACACATACACACATAATATTTACATTTTAAAATCATTCAAATGGTGTTGAACATTTTAAAGATCTGCATATGGATATTTAGTTCTTAAATATATTCATTTTAGAAGAATGGGGAGGCAGCAGAATGGAAAGGCAGGAAGAATGGAAAGGCAGGAAGGGTAGGATAAAATTTGACTTTCAGGTCAATAGGTAACATTTTTTTAAATTAAAGTTTATCCAGCCATAGATGCTATCTTACCTCAAAATAGAGTTATTGACTATCTATAGCTATAGTAATTTCATGTGCCACTATCATTAAATGAAAATACACTTAAAATTATTTAAATAAACTACTTTAAAATGATTTTTTTCTAACTTCTACTCAGCTCTTTTTTTCCCCACAGACCTTTTTCCTTTTTCAGTGGTGTTTTATGTTCCTATAGTTAACAGTGTGAGGGAATCACACTTTACTTATAAATTCTTATCACAGATAACATGTTTTAATATTGCCATTCTTTAAGGTTTTGCTTATGATGAGAGTTTAAGGCTCTAAAGACTAAATTGTTAGTGTTCTTTGTAGATGGAGACCAAATAAATAAATGAACAAGTCATGAAATTCTGCCTGATAAAGGCAGACAGGGAGCTAAGTGAGAACACACAATTAACATTCAATCTGATCCGCGCACCAGGGGCAAATGGCTCCTCCAACTTACTACCTTCACAGACCCCAGACAAATTGCGCAGTAATGTTGCGCACACATCTGTTGCACTATAACATTCTGTCTGTCAATTTTCTAAAGGAAAAGCCATGTCCCTAGTGTATCCATATGCGAAGCTTCTTTGTTCTGCTGGATAATTGCCCGTGATATGCACAGGGTGAGTATTCACCATATGAGGTGAATGCTTCATTTATATGTATTTTTAGAGGCCATCTCATTGTGAACTGTTTTTTTTTTATGTTTATGTCTGGAACCCAGCTGTGTCATCCTAACCATAATTTCCTATATTCTTTCTCTTCACCCTGTCACTCTCCCTCCATTCCTATCCATTGCTCACCTACTCCAACCCCCTTCACTTCCTTCTGGTCATACCTTAACTGGCCAGTGATTCATGATACTACTTATCATACAGAATGTATTATTTACTTATTTATTTTCTTCTCTAAGGTACTATGTGGTAATTGTCTCAGCTATTCTTTTTATCTCACTAGGCATATTTCAAGTACTTCTCATAAGATCCCTTTCGGATTAGATGCATATGCTGTTTAATATTTTGATATTAACTACTCTTCAAATTTTGGCCCATTTTTTAATATGATTTTCTATATTCATAAAATTTTTAGACCTATTTGATAACATCTATATATTATAGAACCCTATAAAACATATCAATGAATATATATAATTTTATTCAAATATAAATAAATTGCTTATTTATTTATATTTAAATTTATATAATTGAACCCTATAAAACACATGAATGAAAGTAAAAATCACATTTCATTAGCCAACAAATTAATGGCAATTGTTGCAATTTGTTACAATTAGGTCAGATATTTATTCTATTCAAAATAGATATATGTTTATTTAAAAAAAGGAACACATATTTTCTTACAGATATTTAGCCTGATTTTAAAATGCATTTCAACTTTTTTCTATATCAATAAATATTCTGAAATTTCACTTAAATTCCTGCATAATATTCCATATATGGATAGATTTTGTCAGCAAAGTATTGTTGTTATTTATATTGCTCCCAATACCTCAACGTTTAAAATGATACTGTGAATAACATTCTTGTATCCATCAACAACACATTCTTTGGCATGCAGATAAGTGTAGAAATGTTATGAATATAGAAAATTACATTAAATAAATGGGCCAGAATTTGAGGAGTGAGGTTTATATCAAAATATTAAACAGCAAAAATAAAATTGATTTGATAAAAAAAAAAAAACACTCTGAAATTTTAAAATTAAAGAATTGAGAAGAATATACAGAAAAGTAAACTATTACTATTAATAATACACTCAGAAATGTTAATATAGGAAATTTTGATTTAGTACTAATGCTTTGCTATGCACTTAAATTCTTCAAAAGACAATCTCATTTGGTGAGCACACTTTTCTTATTTACAATTAAAGAAGTTTCAGGTTTTAGAATCTATTTTACTTGAAACAAACCAGAAATTATAATACAATTATGAACAAAATGCAAAACGTTAGTGTTAAATGAGAAAAAGTAAGTTATTTGATTTTGTTAAATAAGTAATGTTATAAAAATATATAAATCACAGATATACATGAATATTTATAAAAACATATAATAAAAATCTATTTGCTTAATAAGACAAGTATAAATTAGATGAAGTATAGTAGACATCAAAAATAAACATTCAGGCCTGGCTAGTTTTGCCCATGGATGGAGCATCAGCCTTCAGATAAAAGGTCCAGGGTTTGATTCCAGTCAAGGGGGCATGCCAGATTTGTGGGCTCAACCCTAGTAGGGGTGTGTAGGAGGCAGCTGATCAATGATTCCCTCTCATCATTTATGTTTCTCTCTCTCTCTTACTTTCCCTTCCTCTCTGAAATCACACACACACACACACACACACACACACACACACACACACGTCCTGGTGCATCAAATTTGTGCACTGGATGGGATGTCTTTCAGCCTAGCCTGCATCCTGTTACAGTCTGGAACTGCTGGCTCCAGACTACTCACCTGCCTGCCAGCCTGATCACCCCCTATCTACTCCCCTCCCCTGCCAGCCTGAACAACGCCTAACTACTCCCCTGCTTACATGATCACCCCCAATTTCCCTCCCCTGTAGGCCTAGTCCTTCCTTACAGCCCTTCCTGCCAGCCTAGTCTCCCCTAACTGCCCTCCCCTACAAGCCTGATAGTCCACAATTACCCTCCACTGCTAGGTATCTTGTGGTGGTCTTCTGTGACCACATGTGGGCTGCCATCTTTTACCACATGGGGTTGGTCACCTTGTGTGAGGGTGTGAGGGTCAATTTGCATATTAGATCCTTATTATACAGGATATATATATATATATATATATATATATATATATATATATATATTTAATAAAAAAGAAACAGCCTATCTAATAAAAGGATAATATGCAAATTAACTGTCACTCCATCACAAATATGGCATTGCCCAGAACTTTTGGCCCCACCAGAGTCTCTCAGTCCTAGGGGGGTGGCTGCTGAGAGCAGGCAGTGTGATCAGCCTGGCAGAAAGCTTGCTTCCTTGCAGCAGCCACAAGGCAAGTGTTTCGTGCTGGGTCGCGGATGGACCTCTGGACCATGGAGAGTCTCTGGGCAGTGGGCGCAGAGCGGCCAGGTCCTGCAGAGAGCTACTGGCACACAGATCCATATGCAGGGATAGTAGTTCACAGATAAAGAATAATCTTAAAGATAATCATAGAAATGTACACATCATATATTATTTTTAGCTAGATTTTCAAAGATTAAAAATAATGATAACATTCTGTTATAATTGGAAGACTCAAGAGATTATTTTGTCTTTCTTATTTCCAAGTCCTATTAGCTTTTAAGGAAAGACATTTTTAAAAAGAATAAGGCCATATCAGAAGGACTGAGAAGGGCCCAACGGAAAATAAGGTATTTTAACCAATTCCTCAAAGAGAGAAGCAGAGTGAATACAAGTGAGTTACTATAAAATCCAGTAGTTATGACTGAAATAATATATACCCAGAGTGGGGCCTAGTTAATTAAATCTATCTATGGAAACACAATAGCAATTTTTATTATTATTATCATACCTCACTATTCTTGCTTTTCTTTGACATTTATGCAGGCTAACTTTAGATAGGATCTTGTTTATCCTCAGCCTAAAAGACAAAAATTCAATGCCTTCTTCCCTAAAGATATTGAAAGAAATGTCAATTAAGACTTAAGACAGTGATGGACTTATATGAAAAAAAAATCCAAGTACTTTGAAATTAAAATTTAAGCCTGAAGTGCAGTTTTGTGATTGTTCTATCTTTATTTAGGAATTCTATCTTATTGATGCCTTAGACAACAAATTCTTCTCACAATCTGAATTACTAATCACTAATCAATTTTCTCAAAGAAAGATGCAGTAAGGGTGTGGGAGGAAGTGGAAAGATGAGCATACATACACAGGTAGGAAAAAATATCAGAGAATACTTTTAATACAAAATCACATTTATGTCTTAAAAATATAAATCTCTAATGGAAGTTTATAAGACACAAAGATAGCTAAAATATAAAAGTAAGTAATGAGAAACAAAGAAAACTAGAGAGTGTCACAGATGAAAGGAACATAAATGTAAGGTGATGTCCTGGATGGAATCCTGGAAGTGACCAAAACATTTGGGTATAAATCCTAAGTAACACTGAATCAAATATAGACGTCGCTTAATATTACTAATAATCATCTTTGCTTATTTATTATGAAAAATTTACTATTACAATGAAAGGTGTTAATAGCATAGAAAATTTGGCAAGGGTTATATGGGAATGCTATGTATTGTTTTCAGACTTTTTATGTCAGTCTAAAACTATCCTAAAATAAAAGTTTTATTTTAAATAAAACAATAATAATAAGTATTGAGAGAATTTTTAAAAAGCACAAATGTGCCAAAAATTTAAATGATGAGTCTGGGTACAGAATATATAAAATTTCATCTTTATTATAACTATTAATATGGTAGAAATTATTTCAAAATAAAAAGCAAAAGATAATAAGCAAACAAATAGGAAAATGCAACCCATAAATAAGCTGAGAGTTTAGGGTGAAGTTTTAACAGCAAAAAGATAAAAAATATATAATTTTTTCCTAATGTTGTGAAAATACAGCATCTAATGGAATGTAGAGGGGTTACTTAGCACAACATGTACTGAAATGGAATAATCAGAAAATAAGACTTTTTAAAACTTAAAAATGACTACAAAGTTTGAAAGATAAATTAAATGAAACTTCATAGTCCCATTTGTTTATTTTCTCTTTAGTTTCCATTGCCTTAGGAGCTGTTTTGGTAAATAAAAAGCTTCTGTACAGAAAAAGAAACCATCAACGAAACAACAAGAAAGCCCATTGCATGGGAGAACACATTTGCCAATGTTATCTCCGTTAAGAGGGGTCTAATCTCCAACATTTGCAGGCAACTCATACAACTTAGAAAAAAAAAAAAAAAGGAAGATAAGCAACCCAATTAAAAAATTGGCCAATGTACCCAAATAGGTATTTTTTGAAAGAGGGCATAAGGAAGGTCGAGAGACATATGAAAACATGCTCAAAGTCACTAATCATCGAGAGATCCAAATCCAAACAACAATGCAGTAGCATTTTACAGCTGTCAGAATGGCTATCATCAACAAGGTACAAGTGCTGGTAAGGATCCAGGGAAAAAGGGATCCTTGTGCACTGCTGTTGGGATTGCAGACTGGTGCAACCACTGTGGAGAACAGTATAGTTTCCTCAAAAAACTAAACATGGATGCCAAAACCTGTTTGGCTCAGTGGATAGAGAGTAGGTCTGTGGACTGAAAGGTCCCAGGTTCGATTCCGGTCAAGGGCATGTACCTTGGTTGCGGGCACATCCCCGGTAGGGGGTGTGCAAGAGGCAGCTGGTCGATGTTTCTCTCTCATCGACGTTTCTAGCTCTCTATTTATCTCCCTCCCTCTTTGTATAATATCAATAAAATATATATTTTTTAAAAACACAAAAACTAAACATGGAACTTTCATTTAACCCAGTAATCCTACTTCTTGCAATATAGCCCAAGAAACTAGAAACACCAATCAGAAAGGATACAGTATAATGTACCAGAGCTAAGAACTGAAACAGCCTAAGTGCCCATCAGCAGATGAGTGCATTAAAAATCTGTGGTATATCTACACAATGGAATAATATAGTGCAGTTAAAAAGAAGGAATTCTTACCATTTGCAACAGCATGGATGGACCAGGAGAGCATTATGCTAAGTGAAATAAACCAGTCAGAGAAAGATAAATATCACATGATCTCACAGATTTGTGGAATATAATAAATGGCATGGACTGATGAACAGGACAGATCCAGGCAGAGAAGTACGGATCAGACTGAAAAACCTCAGAGGGAAGGTAGAGGAGGGAAAGAGTAAGGGGGAGAGATCAACCAAAGGACTTGTATGTATGCATATAAGCATAACTAGTGGACACAGACAACAGGGACATAGGGCAATGAGTTGGGGGGGTAGGGGGTTGAGGAACAGTGGAGGGGTAAAGCCACATAGGTAATAGCTTAATCAATAAAGAAAAATAAATAAATCAAATGTGTAAAAATGAAAGAAAAAAAACACAAAACTTCATAAAACAGAAAAAACTATTGAGAAAAACAAGTTAAGAAATAAATATGAGACATCAAATGTATAATGTTTTCATATTGTTTCTAGACAATCAAACAAATAAATTAAGATAAAAATACTATTATAAAATTAATAGTAAAGTATCTCCTGGTTCTGAAGAGAGATTTCAATCTACTGTCTCAAATGGCTCCTGTAGTGACAATTAAATCATTGAATGGATAAAAAAAGAGCAACCAAAAGCTATGCCCATTATCATGAAAGTTAAGAACATCACAGTACAATACACTGTTGATGTATGTTCACCTGAAACCTATGTAATTTTATTAACCGATATGATCTCAATAAAAAAAGGACACCAATGAGAAATAGTCAATCCTAAAAGATGCTGGAATTCATAAAACTGAAGGTTTGGGCCTAAATGGGCAATGGGACATCCCTCTCACAATCCAGTACTGCTGGCTCCCAATTGCTCATCAGCCTGCCTGCCTTATTGCCCTTAATCACTCCCATGCCAGCCTGATTGATGCCTGACTGTTCTTCCCTGAAGGCCTGGTCACCCCGAACTTTTCTCCTCTGCCATCCTTGTCACCCCTAACTGCCCTCCCTTGAAGGTCTGATACCTCTAACTGCCCTACACTGCTGGCCATCTTTTGGCAGACATCTTGTGTCTACATGGGGACAGCCATCTTTGACCATATGAGGGCAGCCATCTTCTGTGTTGGAGTGACAGTCAATTTGCATGTTACTTTTATTAGATTGGATAGAGTCCTGGTACATGAGTGGGGCTGGCTGGTTTGCACTGAAGGGTGCCCAGGATCAGGGTGGGGGTTTCTTTGGGGTGTGGGCAGGCCTGGGCTAGAGGCCTGTGGTGGTTTGCAGGCTGGCCATGCCCCCCAGGGACCCAAACAGAGGCCCTGGTATCTGGAATTTATTTATCTTCTATGATTAAAACTTTGTATACCTGAGAGGAAGGCAGGGCAGACCACAGCTGCGGAAAGCTTGGCTTCCTCTATCTCCGGGGGCAACTCAAGCCTCCTCTTCTATCAAGCTCTGTGGCTGCTGCCATTTTTGTTGGGATTTATTTATCTTCTATAATTGATACTTTGTAGCCTTGAGAGGAGGCCAGGGCTGGCCAGGGTGGGAAGCTTGCCTTCCTCCAGTTCCAGGGAAACCCACGCCTCCTGTTTGCTTTCTGGCTGCAGCCATATTGGTTGGATTAATTTGCACACTTGTTCCTAATTAGATGGTGGGCATAGATTGTGGGCATAGCCAGGTAAGGTCAATTTGCATGTTTCTCTTTTATTAGATAGGATTATCAGAAACCATAATTTGTTTATCAAAATGATGCTATTTATTTTATCTGACTCTGTGTAGCTGACTATATCAGCATTACATCTTTCATATTTCAAAGACTCACAAGATGCTTAAGTATTTTTAAAAATACTTTTATTTGGTATGCAGGGGTGGACAAATGTTGTTTTACAGTTGTAAGCACATAAAACTGTTTATTCTTATATTATTATTTATTAGTTGTTGCATTATTAGAGGCCTGGCACATGAAAATTTATGCACTGGACGGGGGGTCTCTCAGCTCAGCCTGCCTCTTCTCACAGTCTGGGAGCTTTCAGGGGTGGAGGCTATCTAGCTATTAGGGTAAGGTGACATCCCCTCACACCTCTGCTGCTGCCACTGCTGACAGCCTAAGCTTTGGCCAACCTTGTTACCTGGGCCTCGGGCAGCCCTGGGTGGCTGGGAAGATGCCATTCAAGGCTTGCCTGCACCTTGGGCCAGCCCTGGGAGGCTGGGGGATGAGCAGATAGGGGAACTCTAGAGGTAGGTAAGTGGAGAGGCTGGGCCTGCCTGGGGCCAGGCCCATTTTTGCCAGACACCTGCTGCCCCTGCTGGGCTGAGGGGACTGGTCGCCGCCATCTTTTGGCTGTGGTGCCACCATATTTGAGGGTGTGGCAGTCAATTAGCATAGTCCCTCCTTATTGGCTGTGGATGCTGTCACTTTGTGATAGCATGAGGGTCAATTAGCATATTCCATTTTTATTAGATTGGATTTTCCATGGAAACAAGAGTAAAACTACTTTTGCCAAACCCTTGTATAATGTATCTCTTTGGATTTTATCAGCTGTTATATGTACCTACTCAATATGAAAGCAAGGCTTTTATATCAACTCTAGTATGTATACCTACTAAGTATCAAAAGCCAGCAACATGCACTCTTTTACCAATGCTAAAATTTATATGGCATGAAATCTGCCTGGTGGAGCTATCTTGTTCTCTAAAAACATAGTATGGCATTGAATTCTAGAGATAAAATCAAGTGTCATGAATTATATTTCCAGATATTCAGTATTGATTATTTATGACTTTATGAGAACTAATCAACTGCTAAATTAGCCTAAATGTATTTCATGGCTTCAGGATAATTAATTAATTAATTATAAACAACATTTTTAGATATATTTTAAACTGTAAGATGCATTACATAAACTCACATTCATAACCATATTGTTAATGAGCATATGAACATATGAGTTTGTGTGAATTTTTATTTTTGCTACAAATTCAGAAATTCAATTTCCCAGTGGTTTTAGAAAAGCAAATGGAAGCTGATATAGAATTTTTGCAAGGCAACTGGGGCATTTTCCCAATTTCAATTAATGTGCCTGAATTTTATCATCTCCAATCTATTGAGCAGGCAAAGAGAATATGGAATTATTTTTGGTTCCATAAGGAGTATCTTTCTTTCCATTGCAAACAAAATGCTGGCACCAGTGAGTGAAAGAAACAAACCAAAAAAGGTTCAGAGGAAAACAAGCATATTCACATGTTTTCACTTGCTTTTCTGTTAAAGAAATAATGATGCCCACTGCACAAAGTCACCTCCAAATGAGCACAAGCTTACAATTCCTCCTCATGGTTGAGGAGTCTCTCTCTCTCTCTTTCTCTCTCTCTTTTATTCTGGGAGCACTGTATGAAATTGTTGCAGATGTCAAGAAATAGCATAATGGAAATGAAGTGATTACTCATTTAAGCCAAATGGAGAACTGTGTCTAATTGTCTGCCTGCTCCATTGACTTCAAATAGTCTGCACTCTCAGACTCCTGATATGTTGAATGCCTTCACAAGGAGCTAAATGGACTTCCTGCAGCAGGGAATGGCCTTGGAAATTCAAAGAGGATTCCTGTTGATTCTGTGTCTCTTCATGTCTTCTCAGTGCTAATTGTGTGTGTGTGTGTGTGTGTGTGTGTGTGTGTATGTGTGTGTGTTCTAAAACATACACGGAAATTTCTTAGTTCGTGGTTTCTTGGTTTCTTAGATTATGAGAGAAAAGCAAAAGTTTGGGAGTAATAATGTCAAAGTAAGATTACACTATTTCCTTTTGTTTTCTTACATCTAAGCAACATATACTTGCATCATTTTTGGTTTCTCAGTGACCCCCTAGCCAATACCAGCACTTTGGTGTTTATTCAATTATTCAAAAAGATTTTCTTTCATACAGTCTTGTCTAACTTCATAGCAGAGTAACATTTTTTTTTATCAGCTAAGAAAATATTTCATGAGCTATTTTAATATTGGCCTTTTTTCTTTGATCTTTAAATTGACCAAAGTAAAAAGTTAGACATACCCTGCAGTTAATATATCAAATAAAAGTAATTTAAATAAGGGACTTTCCTAAAGAGTATTGAAAATTGAGTGTTGTTTCAACTAGCCATAGAGACATTTTTATTTAACGACAACTAAAAACATCCAATAAAAAATTTATAAAATCTAATTTGAAACTGCTTAGGTTGTATTATATTTTCTCATCATGATCTGAAAACCTAAAACACAGAAATGGTTACTTATTAACTATTACTATGGTATCTTATATCTATTTACACATATATCTGGGTTGAAAAACAATTGGAATAATAATATAAAATTGAGCTCAATTGTCAGAATATATATTAATTCTATTTTATATTAAGATATAATTTATTGAACCTCAATGAAAATTCTTCATATAAAAATTAATGAAGCAAAAATCTTAGGTAAAATAATAAAACAAATCCTGAATCAGACAATGCCAAAGTATATACACCATAATATTTGTTTGAAAATAACTTATGGAAATTATATTTTTATTTCAAAATTAATGGCATTAGAGTTTGCCATTGGTTAAAATGAAGCAACATAATAGTCTTTTACAATGTGTTTGAGCATCGGTGTTAAAATCAGATACTGTTTTACTGGAATGTTTGACTTATGGAAACACCATATTGCGGTCAACAGTAGAGGTACACAGGATCTAATCATCAGAGGGACATCAAAATTTACAACTTTTGATTTAATAAGCCAAAAGTGATGCCAACATTTCTGGTAGGTCAGTGTTCTTTGTCTCACAAAATTGATGAACACCTTTGCAAACAAAATTGGTTAGCAGAAGCAACATTTTTTGAGAGATAGATGGACTTCCTGCACTAAGAAGAAGCAGGAAGTGGCCCAAAGCAGGTTATTGGTGAAGCTTCTTTGTCTCAGGTTCCATAGTCCCATACCCCTTAAGCTAATCCAGGAAAAGGTGCAATTGGGGTCCCAGGAGAACCCAAAGCAGGCCAGTGTCCAGAGCTTCTGTTCCATGTTGCAGGGGCATATATGTAGTTCAGTATCCAAGCAAATTAAAGCCCATTAGTCCATGTGTGAATTCCCACATGGCCATAAGCCACATGGGTGCAGGAGAACATATTTCTGGCCATTGGAGAACCAGGAACCCAGTGCACCAGAGAGTGAAGAGGAAGCGAGCGTGCTGCTTTGTCTAGGGGTAGATACAAGTTTTGCTGGCTCCTGATAGGTCCTTTCAAAGAATTCTGCTTAGTGACATCCTTGGGATTAGTTATACACTTCCCTGTCTTATGATTGGTTATATGCAAGCTACCTGTCTTAGCAACATCCATACATTTTTAAAAATATATATTTTATTGATTTTTTTACAGAGAGGAAGGGAGAGAGATAGAAAGCTAGAAACGTCGATGAGAGAGAAACATCGACCAGCTGCCTCTTGCACACCCCCTACCGGGGATGTGCCTACAACCAATGTACATGCCCTGAACTGGAATCGAACCTGGGACATTTCAGTCCACAGACCAACGCTCTACCACTGAGCCAAACCGGTTTCAGCATCATCTACCCTATTTGCCGGCGTATAAGACGATTTTTTGGCCCTGAAAAATATGCCTCCAAGTGGGGGGTAGTCTTATACGGCGAGTATATAACAAACTCTGTATTTTGAGTGGAAATGTTAGGGGGTCGTCTTATACACCCAGTTGTCTTATACGCTGGCAAATACGTATTTTTCAGGGCCAAAAAATCGTCTTATACGCCGGCAAATACGGTATACATTTTTAAAAAAGTCGTTATTGTTGAAAGTATTATATGTCCTCCTACCCCCCACCTCCTGCCATTGACCTTTTCTAGCCTGCTCCTGTTCCCCACCCTAAGCCTTTACCACCCTATTGTCTGTGTTCATGGGTTATGCATATATGCATACAACTTATTTAATTGATCTCTTCACCCTGTCCACCCCCCTGCCTTCCCTCTGAGATTGGACAGTCTGTTCCATGCTTCTGTATCTCTGGATTTATTTTGTTCATCAGTTTATTTTGTTCATTAGATTCCACATGTGAGTGAGATCATGTGATACTTATCTTTATATGGATAGCTTATTTCGCTTAGCATAACATCCATACATTTTAAAGCTTATGTCTCCCAAGTGAGCCCTTCTTTCCACGCCCAGCCAGGTTGCCTTAGCAACTCCTGATGGCCATGGTTGGTTCCCTGGTTCTACTTCCTCCTCCCAGGGTCCTATCCCTAACTACCTTGCTTCCTTTTGCTTCCTCAAAAGCACCAATGGGATTTCATTTGCTTGAGTCTTAGGGGAAAGTAAGTTAAAAAGAGTGAAAAGTCTAATATAGAAATAGATTATGTAAAAATATTTATATTTGAACATTCTAATCGAAGACCAAGTATGTGAGCTAAAAAGGATTAGAACATCGGAAATTGTGGCTTATATATGTCTTGTCATATGATCAGAAGACTCAGGAAAACACTAACAATGTGGATATTTTCAGCAGCAGCCTCCTCCCTGGGGAAACTGAAATACAGCACAGAGGAAGGATATCATTTACAAGACTTAGAGAGAACTTATCTGGCTAAGATGTGTTGCAGTCCTTCTGACAATGGATTAGACTAATGGTAACAGCTGTGTGGAGAGAGATAGGCAACTCGGTCAAATCATTACTTTTCTTTTAAAAATAGCTTTTGCTTTGCTGTATTTATCAAGTTGACACCCTTACTTCCCCCTACTATCTCCATTGTCTTGTGTTCATCTTACCTAGCCATCAACATCAGTTTATAACCCCACAAGGCAAAAACTATATTTCATTTATATCCTAAGCACTAACCATGTTTTGGTTTTTCAGTTATGTAGCAGGTATAGATAATGCATTTTCAAAATGAGTAAGCTTCTCCAAGAGGATGTAAAATTATTTTTATCATATGTTTTTAAAATATGTTTAACTAGGTCATTATAATTTTTTCTCAGTTACGTATTTTATATTCACTTTTATTAAGTCAATTCAACATTAATATTAAATAATCAGATGTCTTAATTATTATCCATTATTTTAACAAACAATTCAAACATATCAATGAATATCAATGAGAACAATTACTTTTTTAATAATATTTTTGTCAAAGATTTATTTTCTATTTCTTTCCCTTCTCCCTCGCTCCCTTTCTCCCTCCTTCCCTTCCCTCCCTCCTCAAAAAAATATTTGTTCTACTTTCTATTTATTGTGGAAGCAATGTGAACAAGTCAGAAAAAAAAAATGCTTGTGCTCATTTACTTTACATCATTTCAAAGGAAATCTAACATTTTAAAAATGAAAACTTTAAAAGATATATTTGAATGCTATGATTTTTTCCTAAGACTATAAAGAATTAATCTTCCTCATTTTCTTATTTACATAAATCTAATAGTCAATGAGTTTTACAGGTCAAGTTCATATGTATTCTAATTTTCCTTTTAATTGACCTCAACTAGAGAATTTTTGTAGCTCTTTGCAGTCAAATATTTTGACCTCCTGCACCCAATTTCACCAAAAATCCCTACCTCTTTCAATCCAGTCTTCCCAAACCTCCTGAAGGAAGCCCAGTATCCTTTACTTAAGGGAGAATGGACAGTATTCCATATGTCCAGCAGAAACTGGAAATGATTGCAGCTATGTCTGAAAGTACATACATACATGCATGCATACTACCGACAAACAGGCAGACATATTTTTTAAAAAAGTATTCTAAGGACTAAATAACTTAAAAAGCAGTTTGAATTTTAAAAATATTTTTGTTCTTAAAAATACCATTTATCTTGAAGCCACAGTTTTAATATTACTAGTTTGCATTATTGAGTGGATTTATCTAGCAATTAAAATTATTTCTGGAGTATTCCAAGTATCTTATGATGCTTCTAGTTTCTCATAGAAATTTCCCCCTACTACATCCTTGTCTGAATCCCAGAGAAAGTAGATCCCTTCACACAACAAAATAAATGACCAGTATTCTAGAGGTCTTTTAGAGAGAAAGTTCTGAAATAGTATCTTAACAGGAAGCTGGTTGAGAGAACTGTTATGGAGATAATATAATCTATGTGATAGAGATAAACATTTACTTCTCTGTGTGGTCCGAGTTCTGTCTGTGAATCCATCTGGCTATCAGAAATTATCGAGCTATATTAACTTAACCCTTAAAAAAATCCCATTCATTGTTTTGAGTTTATTTTTACTACATATTAATGTTAATATGTCTTTTATTAAAGTATACATACACACATAAATCCCAATGGATATGTGTATAATCAGAAAATGTTCATCCTACCAATATCAAGATCAGTAGGAATATTACCAGATTTGTCTCAAAGTAGTTTTGTCTTTACTTTTAAAGGATTCAGGATTCTTGATTATTTCTTTTAGCACTATAAAAAATACAATTCATGGTCCTCTGATCTTTATTTTATTTTGTAATTTCTATTGAGAATTTGCCTGTCAATCTTATGCTTGCCCATTTGAAAAAATTGTCTTTTTCCTCATTATTTTTTTTAAATTTCCTTTTATTTGCATACTTTTTACTAACTTCCATTTCTCCCTATCTTATGTGTCTAATCAATCTTATGTTAATACAGCCTAAACACTTCTTTATTTTAGGTACTTTATTTTTTAGTTTTTAGTTCCACTTCATCCATATATTTTCTCTGTATAGATTCTAATCAATTTGTGAAATTATTTATATTTTAATTTACTTTGTCCACCCCACTTAGGCTCTACAGCAGTGGGTCTCAACCCACAGGTTGAGAACCGTTAGCAGGGTAGCATAAGACCATCCGAAAACACTGATATTTACAAAACAATAGCAAAATTACAGTTAGAAGTAGCAACAAAATGATTTTATGGTTGGGGGTCACCACAGCATGAGGAACTGTATTAAAGGGTTGCAGCATTAGAAAGGTTGAGAACCACTGCTCTAAGCCATAGGTTGGCAAACTGTAGCTCAGGAGTCAAATTTGCCTAGTTTGGCTCTGACTGGTTTGGCTCAGTGAATAGAATATTGAGCCATGGACTGAAAGGCCCTGGGTTCGATTCCAGGGCATGTACCTTGGTTGCAGGCTCGATCCCCAATAGGGGGCATGCAGGAGGCAGCTGATGGATAATTCTCTCTAGCCCTTTCCTTCCTCTCTGTAAAAAGTCAATAAAAATATATATTTTTTTAAATTGCATAGTTTGCTGTCTTTGTAAAATAAAAAGGTTTTATTGGGACACAGCTATCCTCATTTTTTCTGCATACGGTATATGACTGCATTTGCAATAAATTAGCAGACCTGAGAAGTTTCAGAAAGACATTGCATGGCCTGCTAAATCAAAATATTTCTGTTCCTTTACTGAAAAAGTAAGCCACCCACAGCCCTGATCCCCATTCTCACCTGAAAACATAGTTTTTGGTCATTTGAATCTAGTCAGGGACTTGCGTTACCGCAGCCATGTTGCAGTCCTGAAAAGGCCCGCTTTAGTTATGGTCTCTCTGGTCCCGTAGGATTTTAATTAAAGTCACAGTGGGTTCTCTAATGCCCTACTACATAAACACATCATGTATTTGTCTCAGAAAACTAACATAATTTGCTTTCTGTCGGCTTTCAACTTAGGTGTTTCATCCCAGCCCCACAGAATCCTAGTATTCAGCACTTAGGGAAAAAACAAACAAACAAACAAAAAAAAAAAAAAAAAAAACAACTGTGGCTCCTCAAATCTCTAAAAAGCATTTGCCAAATCTATTTTTCTCTCAGTAATTGTCCTTTATGGGCACATAGCTGGGGTAGTCAATTTTCTGTAATCACCCAGAATTAGAAAATTGCTCAATAGTAAACTTCTTGGCAGCCTGTTAGCGCACTTCTAAGAAGTTCTTTCCTCTCAGCAGTCTTAGTTCCTATAGTTGTCTTTGTTTAGGCAACTCTCACAGTCCCCTGTGCTTCTCTATTATTTTGATTTTCTGTTTGGTGAGGAAAGGGAACAGGTCTACCACCAGCTATTCATATCAACCAGTGAACACCCTACATTTAACTTTCATCAAACGTTACTGCATATAATAGCAATGGTGAAATTGTGTTTTTTTAATTTAAATTTTTTATTTTGCTCTCCAGGTTTTCCTTTGGTTTCTGTTTTTTAAATTTCTAAATGTTCATCTAGAGACCAGGTGCACAAATTTGAGCACAGCTGGGAGGAGGGGCTTTGGGGGTTGGCTAGCTGGCCTGTCCCCTGGTCAGGGGGACAATTTGCATATTAACATTTTATTAGGTAGGATGTTTTACTTTTGCTGTTGTTGTTAATCCTCACTGGAGGAGAATGAAATGGAGGCGGGGAGACACAGAGAGAAACATGGATATGAGAGAGACACATAGATTTGGTTGTCTCCCACACATGCAGGGACCGAGCCTACAACCAAGATGCATGCCCTTGCCTGGAATTGAACCTGAGACCTTTAGTTCAAGGACTGACACTTTATCCAATTAGCCAAGCTGGCTAGGGCTACATGTTTTACTTTGTAAGCCACTTCACAGGTTTCTTGGGAATTGAACAGTAATAAGCACATTTCATAATCAATATGAAGGAATTATAAATGTATATTATTTTCATGTAAATATATTTTAATAAAAATAAAATGCTTTTCAATAGCAATACATTTATATTGTGTGTGGGTTTTTTCACAGCCTCTTTAAAAAAGCAGTCTGACAATAAAATAAAAGCATTCATTGTATATGCATCCCTTTAGGGATTTCACTTGATCTATAGAATAGAAATATCTTTACTATTTAATGTACCTAGTTTTGTTCAAATTTATTAATATTTATATTTTCTATACCATAATATAGTAATCACTTGATTATTCTTAGTTATATAATTTTCAGTTGTTACTTATTCACAAACATGGTATTCTACATACTCCTATTGTTTTAATCCTGCTTTGATCATCGCTGGTTGTTACCAATAAAAAGGGTTAGATGTAAAAAATTGTCTGTCTTAAGGACTGCCTCTTTTATAGATACTCAACAAAGTTTAGGTTTCTTTTTTTTTTAACATTTATTTTAAAGGTATCCCCTGTTTTGATACTACTCTTTCTAAATCTCTTTCAATTAACTTTTTGAGGCTATTGGATATTATTTTATATAAATACTACAGACCTAGTGCACAAAATTTATACACGGGGATAGTTCTTCAGCCCAGCCTGCACCCTCTCCAATCTGGGACCTCTGGCTCCTAACCACTCATCTGTCTGCCTGTCTCATCACCCCTAAACACTCTGCCTACCTGTTTGATCGTCCCTAACCACTTGCCTGCCTGCCTACCTGATCACTTTTAATTGCTGGCCTACCTGCCTGATCTCCCCTAACCACTCTGCCTGTCTGATTGCCCCTAACTGCTTCTCTGCCAGCCTGATCTTTCCCTGCCTTGGCTCCACCACTGTGGTTTTGTTCAGAAGGACATCTGGAAGACATCCAGTCTAATTAGCACACTACTCTTTTATTAGTATAGATTTGACTAAAGTAATACAGTCTGAGGCAGCTGTACTATTATTCATCAACAAAATAATATGACCTACTTACTGTGAGTAATATTATACATATTCTTTTCAATTTAATTCACTATATTTTACTAATGTTTAATACATGAGGAAACTAAGCAGAAGAAAAGTCCAGTGAATTTCCCTAGATTACTCTCCAAGTTATCAACCTTGAAAGTTACTAATAATTATTTAATATCCATATACTAAATATTTATTAACAGGGATTCTAATATATTCTCTCCTTATAATAATTCATTAATAGATGTAATAAGCTTCTTTCAGTATTTTATTGCTTCATAAAAAAAAAAAAAACTTCTAAAATTGAGTGGCTTCCAAAAAATTTAAGTACTATTTTGAAAGAATAAATGTATTATTTTCTTTTCTATGCATGTGGATAGATAGGGTTCCACTAGGTACTTGGAACTTCCTTTAAGGATGCAGACAGGTTGTGGTTGACTTGGAGTAGTAGTACACTGGAACCAGCTTTTGCTGGCTCAAGAGAGACAATGTGAAGATAATTAAATTTTTATGATCTTTACATGAAAATTAAATAAAAGCCATGATCTTCTACCTTCTCTATTTGGGTTTGATATCACTCATATATTCATATATTTACTTGAATCAATCACAATTCATACAGTATAGAGTGTAATGAAGCCCACATAAGGAGCAAATCCATCATTATCTATAAGAACAAAGTAATATGATAATTAGCATGGATGTCCTTCTGGATGACTTTCCAGATGAAGCCACGTTTGGGAGGGAAGCCTGGGTCCCTGGTGCCAGAGGAGAACTGGTGCCAGCAGCCATTGGGAGGAAGGATTACTCTTGCACGGATTTCGTGCATTGGGCCTCTAGTTTAATAATATTCTTTCACCTTATAGAGGAAGATGAGACCCTTTTACCTACATCTTCAAGATGAACAAAACAAGTCAAATACTCCTAAAGGGATATTTCAGAAACTGCTAAATAAATAACGTTCAAACTAGTGATGAGTTTGGGACGTGCCCTTGCAAGAATAGCTCAGTTGGTTGGGTGTCATTCCCGGAACTGAAAGGTTGCCAGCTGGATTCCTTGTCAAGGTACATGACTGGCCTGCAGGCTTGATTCCCTGGAGGGGGCATGCAGGAAGCAGCCCATTGATGTTTCACTCTCACATTGATGTTTTTCTTTTTCTCCCTCTCCCGTCCTCTCTCCCTTCAAAAAACAAAATCAATTAAAAAAAAAAAGGCTTAAAAAAAGAGTTTGGGAGCCTTGGGAATAGCAATAATATTATACATAGATTCACTTCATTGTAATCTTCATATGAGATGAATCTGTTCACCTTAGGTAAGTGTTAGGTAAGATTAATTCTGAAGGATTTTCTTTATATTCTTCTAAAAGAGAGTGATTTTCTTCTAAACTCAGATCTATTGCAATTTGTAAAGTAGGTCTTTTTTAAAAAAAAAGATAAAGGCCCATTGAAAAGAAAGAAAGAAAAGTAAGCTATTATGTGAACCTAACTAAAGATACAATAAAAGTAATTTTAGTTGTTTTATTGGTAATAAATATTAAAACGTTGCAATAATTTAATTAATGTCACAATCTTATGAAAGAGAATCCTAAATATGTACCTGAAAAGAGGGTTTGTGAAATTAGATGAGACTATTAATTAGTGATGTTTCTCATTGTCTTAAGATCAATGAATATACAGGGTAGTGACCTAGACTATATTTTCTGAGTCATAGAGAATTGAATTGTAATACTATCTCATTTAATATCTGAGTAAATTTGGAAGATTACCTCTGAATCTTGGACTTCCCACCTGCCAAATGGGGGAATTTATAGCTATCTCAAAGGTCAGTTGAGATCTTAAGTGAGATCAAACATATAAAACATTTAACCCAGTAAAAGGCATATGGTAAGCATTCACTAAATGATACTCATTATTGGATGGCCTCAGTGGAACTGGAAAACCTTGAGATAGTTTTCAGATGTAATTTTCTCATAAAATATTGAGAGTAAATGTTGAAATAATAAATATATTTATTATCTTAAAGATTAAAACACATTAAATATGATGAAACTATTATTCATTTAAAGTAGGAAAATATGGTTTTGTTATGGGAAATGGAGGGAAAAATCTGAAACATTAAGGAACCTGAAATTAATAAGTAACATAATATCTTAAACTTTTATTAATTACTGCTAACTATGATAAGCACTTCCTTTCATTTTTATATTTGTGGTTGTAATATAGAATCTTGACCACTTGGAGGAAAGATTATTTTATTCTTAATCTTTTTGTTTTGGTTTGGATTTAGTGTTGAGATCTTCATTTAAGCTGATTTAGGTTTGAGTTACCAAAGAGTATGTGAAATTCCCAAACAAATTAAAACCACATTGTCATCAGACACCTGTTAGATCATTCTTTTAACAAAATTTATTTTTTATAGGGATGCTTAATTATTCTTCTAAGGAAGAAGTTTCTCTACTTTAATAAAGTGATATTTTTGTTTCGTTTTGTTTTAACAGTAATTTACTCC
This sequence comes from Vespertilio murinus, assembly GCA_963924515.1. Lineage (NCBI taxonomy): Eukaryota > Metazoa > Chordata > Mammalia > Chiroptera > Vespertilionidae > Vespertilio > Vespertilio murinus. The sequence continues at coordinate 33,791,441 of OZ004707.1, read as the reverse complement.
AATAATAGAAGAATATTAGTGGGAGACCACTATATTTGTAACTTAGAAAAATAACAATTTGGTGTACAGTTTCCTTCACATCTATAAGAATAATGTATATTTAATCTTTTTCTCTTCTTTTTTTGCTATTAGTTATATAAAGAAGTAAAAGTAGTAGCCAAGAATGTGATAATAAGTAAAATATTTATAAGTCATTACACTGCCAAATAATACATTCAAAAATAGTTTTTGAATTGACATTTATTAATTAGCCAGAGTATAATAGATTTAGGTCATTATACATTCAAAGTAATATTTCTTCTCCATTTTCTCAAAGTAGTAATTTTAATCTTATAATAAAATGTTAATGTTTTATCAAACTATTGGAATGAGCCCTTAAAATAAAATTATTTTTTATAAATCTGAAAAGTATATTTAAAACTTTTCCATTATATTTATCAATAAATAAATTTATTAAAAGATAAAAGAATATTTCATATATGATATACTAGTATATTGGTAAATCAAAATATGTGAATTGTGAGACAATTATAAAATTGGTTCACTAGCTTTATTATGCATAATACTCTGTTCAATCAAAATATAAATGTAAGTTTGGAGAATTTTACAAGATAATATTTTTATTTTACAATGTCTTCAGATATAGAAATTTATTTTGTTCAAGTTTTCTCATTACAAAATAAAATTTATTTTTAATGCATATATTTTTGCTTTGCACAAAATATAGATTAGAAAACAAGACCCTTAACTCTCTCTCTTTCTCTCTCTATATCTTTATATCTCTATATCTATATGTATCTATATATCTATATGTATATATTATCTATATCTATTTATCTATCTATATTATACGACATGTACAAATTTGTCCTTTCAGTGTTTCTTTGTAAGTCTACTCTATTTGCTTAGTAAAGGCATTTTTTTTAAGTTCATATCTAACTCATTTTCTTTAATTAAAAAGAAAACTAAAAATATGTTTTAGATATAATTTCCATGTCTTTTGTCATTATATTTTAAAAAGACATTAGGCAATATAAACAGAAAATGTTTAATTTTCTTTGTTGTTAAAATTTAAGGGGAAATCTATTTTGGTAATACATCCCAAGAATTTTTATTTCCATTTAGAATATGATGAAAATAGTAAATTAGAAGTCATTTAATGCTCATTCTAAAAACATATCTTCCTTTTCCAGATCATGATACATTTTTGCCAAATTATTTTATTTTATTTTTTAAAATATGTTTTATTGATTTTTTACAGAGAGGAAGAGAGAGGGACAGAGAGATAGAAACATCGATGAGAGAGAATCATCGATCAGCTGCCTCCTACACACCCCCCACTAGGGATGTGCCTGCAACCAAGGTGCATGCCCCTGACCCTAAAATCGAACCCGGGACCATTCAGTCCGCAGGCTGACACTGTATCCACTGAGCCAAACTGGTCTAGGCTTATTTTTAAATTTATCTTTATTGTTGAAGGTATTATAGAGGTCCTTTTCTCCCCCATTGACTCCCTCTAACCTGCCTCCACCCAATCCTCAGGCCTTCCCCACACTATTGACCATCTCCATGGATTATGCATATATGAGTCCATGGGTTATGTATATATGCATATAAATTCTTTGGTTAATCTCTTTTATTCGGCACTTCCCCCATCTCCTCTGAGATTAATGCTCTTTAATCCTCTTTTTCCAAGATATGCTGAATTTTGTTTTGCTTAACTCTATTAATTATATTATGCAATTAAAAATGCTTTTCTTTTTAAGGTGATACTTGGTAAAAAATATTCCTTAAATAATTTAAAATATGTAATTAATATTTTCTAAATATGGAAATTTCAAATGTCTGTTGTCTCTGTGATGTTCCTGTGAAAGTATTGTCACATCATTAAATTTTCTAAATTTAATATCATAGTTGAATATTGATATATAATTGGGTTAATTAAAAAACTATTTCAATTTAAATGCAACTTCTCATAATAACAAAAGGGTCTTCTTACCTTTGGTGATTCTACCAAGGTAATTAAAATTTTTATCCACATAGATTTCAGGATTATATTGGACAATCTACAACATTAATGCCTCAAACATTTTAATGTATCCTAAGCAGATTTCTCACCTTAAGTACTGGACATTTTTATTTATCCTATGATCCACATGCCTATGTTTATGTTAATTACTCTTAAAATACATTTTAATTCCAAACCTTACAAATATATAACTACTCTCCTGTCGCAAAACATGGAATTTTGACTTAAAATGAAGGTTTAGATGAGGTCCAAAGTTGAGTGTGGTACAAAATGTGCCACCTCAAATTTTTATCATTAAAGATGAAGAAAAATGTTTCATTTTACAGCAAAAATACAAGAGTCATTGATTGCTGGAAGTATGCTTTTTAATTTAAAGTATTGTATTTATTATATTTTTTTGTCCCACAGGGTGGAACAAAAGTAGGTTTATAATTTTTCAAAAGGAAAATAATACAATGAATACATCATAACACCAGGATAAACTATTTTGCATACCCACAACTTTAAACCTACTTTCGCCTCATTTGTAATGCAGCAATTACAAAGAAATATGATCTATACATTTATCTACCTATTTTCTGTTTACTTATCCATACATCATTTCATCCATATATCCTTTCATGCATCTTTATTTTCTAATTTACTCACAGATTTTTTTCAATGTTTATGTCTGCCATTGTTGTTTATACTTTGTTTATTTAGGCTTTATAAACTTTTATTTCAGGTATTTCATTTGTAAGTGTCACAGGGTACTAAGTTTACTCTCAGGTGTGAATTACTGGTAAATGTGTGAAAATGCAATATACAAAACTGGAATTCTGAACAACAGGACGTGTGTGTGTGATATGAGAGCAATGCCAGAGCTATTTCTACTTTTAACATTTATGTCGGTTAGCAACTCTTATTAGTGCCAAAGGGACATTGTGTGGCACCGGAAGCGATGACACTAAGTTCTAATTCTGATCTTAAACTGGTCTCTGACCTTTGTAAGTTGTATATTCTTTTTTAGCTCTCAGCTACCACACTGATGAAAGGTACTAATCCAGAAAGCTCCAACTGCAAGGCTCTGTACATTTCTGAACAAGTGCCGGGCTCACAATACAATATTGTATGTATATAGCCATGCATACGTTTTACACTCTTGTTTTCACTTCTCAAGTTCTCTGCTCAAAGCATCATAGATATTTCACATCCTGGTCTACGTTATGCATTTGCTAAATACAGGTACTGACACGTGGCTTTTCATTTACTGGCCTGCTTGTCCTATTGTGGGCTGTCAATAATGATGTTTCCTAACAGTCTACAATGACTTTTTACAATCTAAAAGAAAATGAAGTGTTGACAAATGCTCAAAAGTGTCAATCAGGAAAGTGATCATTGAAGATGCAGAAAGGTGGCCAAGGCGATAAGATGCCAGTGCCAGAGGGGAGGTGTGTGAGGGGGAAGCTGCCAGTCATTGAAATGTGGGCTGAATTGTAGTGGCACTTGAACAAATAAAGCATCCCTCTGACAAAGAATAAAGCAGCAGGAGTATAAAGATGAGGACTTATAAAAGCAGGGAGTTTCAGGAAATGCTATCTCACACATTAAACCCAAAATAAAGTGTTTGGCTCAAGTTTATGACTTTTCTACAGTCTTTTCTATGTGTAAATCATTTTATATTTTTAGCTCCACTCATACGACATAACAGAAAGGATATTTCAAAATATATTTTTATTTAATGAATAAAAAGAGTGAATACACAAATATGTCAACTGGACAGAGCTATCAGAGAAGGCAGAGGACCTCAAACAACAGGATCCAGGCAATCCGATTTTAATATGATGACAAATGCATATAATGAATTTGCCAGGCAGTACAAGTTAAAAATTAGCAGTTACAAATTAATAACTAGTCATGCAGTTCATACAATATATTGATCAAAAATAAAATGCTATTACTAATCTAATTCTTTATATCAATACATTTAAAACAAAATCTTAGCAATATTTTAATGGAGTCTGAGAGTACCAATATTGGTAAAGAATTTATCCCAGATTAAATAGAGTTGGGATTAATCCCAAAATTTGAAGAAAAAAAAAAACTTGTCAAAGAAAATTCAAATTTTAAAAACCCCAGAAAGGACAAAACTAAATTGAACTAAACATTAAGAATTAAAATATTTTTAGAAATTCAAGGGTAAATAAATTCCATAGCTTAGTAAATATATCTTTATTTTACTATTTAATTTATACAGATAAATAGTACCCTTTATATAATGTTGTATTATCCAGAATAACTTGTTATGCTATATGTTACTTTCTCATTTTTATTACTCAATATCCAGGTCAGCATAGTTGCCAAACATCAAATAGAACTTCCTAATTTATATTGCTTGCTGCATTGGTGGCATTTAGCTTTGGGCATTTCTCTAATATATATATATATATATATATATATATATATATATATATATATATATTACTGTCTATCTTTTAATGAGTACTGCAAACAATTCACATTTATGAGTCATTTTTATTTATAGCCCCTTTTATCAGCTTTACTATTTGTTTGATCCAAACTGGGTCCTCATGAAACATAATTATTACTACCAGAACTATACCTTCTGAATTAGTTTTATAGATACATTGTAATCCACACCCTGAAGTAAAAAAAAATTAAAAAAGCAGAATTGGAAATGAGCAATAAACTCTACTGAATTTCAAGCTAAGGCTCTTGAAGACGCTGCCAATTTTCACAATCTTATCCCAGAGCCAAAATATTTAAGGAAAGTAGAGCAGAGGAAGGGGTTTTAGTAAAAAAAAAATCTATAAACATCACATGTCCCAGATATGTGAAGCTGGTTAGAATAATTTTCAGGGCATACATGCATTGCTGAAAAAAAAATAATGGACTGTCCATCGTAGAACGAAAGGCTTTTGAAGAGGGATGTAAACAGGATGGAGCTAAATAGCCTCTTCTGCACATTGCCACAGCATCTTTATTACAGCATATGATAGAGAAATAATGTTTTGTAATACCTTGGGAAGACATTAAAATCATACATAGGAGAATAATCCCACCACATGCTATTGAAAGTCATTGTTGTCCTTCTAATGTTAATCTCTGTTTGGGTCGATGTGTGCATTGAGCCTTCATTTTTCATGTTCAATTTGTAGTTCTTTATTTCACTATAGTGAAACATAACATCAGTTAGCTTTTAAAATATGAATTTGGAAGCTCTATAATACCATATTGAGGTTATGATGGCCACTTATGCATTATAGCATAGTAGAACTGAAGGTTTATTGGCATATTTTTAATGTAATACAAATCATTTATGTAATGTATATCGATTTGATTACTAGTTTTTCCAAAAATTCTATTTTACAATTATTTTTATTGATGGAAAATGAGGATTTGTATTACATATACTTTTTATTTGAATTAGGGAGCTAAAATTTTATTTTTCTTTACTTAAAACATAACTACTAATAGTTATTTACTTGTCATATTTGTGAAAAATACTTTCTTTTTGTTAACATTTTTTGTACTCTACTATGAAATGTTTTTTATCTTATCAACATAGTCAATATTTTCCTTTGTGATTTCTTCCTCTGTTTTAGTACATACACAGTCTTTCAACATGTATTCTGTTTTTTTAAAATTAATTTCATTATTTAAATCAACTATTTATTTATCTTGGGGTCACTATGACCAATGGAACCAGGAAGAAACTTGTCAAAGTCACAGAACAAGTATGTTTCTCTTAGTTTTAATCATTATTATTCTAACAGGGTTCTGGTTTATATGTGTGTGTTTTTGCCATCCTATTTATTACATAAACATGCATAAGTGATTACTCATTGTGGATTAGACATTTTGTCAATTTGAACTAACCCTATTTGTCTTGGTCAACGACTTTGCTGTAAATCCTTCTTTGTCTGCAATTAATTTGCCACATGTGCACTTTTTGTGTGTTCTTTGACCACATCATTGTCCACCTTTGTTTAAAAGTTTCATGTCAAATTTTGTTTTAGATGCGTCTCTTCAAAGCAGTATTTATTTGGGTTTAATATCCTTAATTAACCCGAGCATCAAAGGAAAATTTACCCAGTTTAAGATTATTGTCAGAAGTGGTGCATTTGATTTTCTGCTTTGTTTGGTCATATTGATGCTCTGACACTTCTTGAATGTTTGTTTCCCCTCTTTGGTAATGTAAGATTTTTCAGTCTACTGCTGATTGTAGGGAGAGAGTTGCTGGGGAGGCTGGATCAACATCTCCATGGTGGCTGCAAAGAGCAGCCAAGGAAAGCAACTGCTATTATTTATTTGTTTCCATCACTTGTCTATTTGTTTGTGGTAAGAAGGCAGATATTATAACTCCTACTTTGGGGACAAACAATGGGAATGATTTTTCTATATCTTGACTGTGGGATTATAGGAGCCCTAGCAACTAAAAATGATGTGGACCCCCATTTTGATTCTCCAGGGTTGCATTACACTTGTAGTTGGAAACTCTTCCTGTACTCTATAATGGCTTTTTTTTGGGTAAATTTTAGTTTGTGTGTTGGTGTGCACCTTCATCATTTCTGCTTGTCTATAGCCTTCAGGATATACCACAGTTATTATTCCAATCCTTTATGCTCTTCTTCATATCTGTAGCTCTATATCTACCCCTGACCTCTAGCAGATGTACTTAGTATCAACATCATAGAATAAGTTGATATAACCAAGTGAATGTCTAAGAGCCTCAAATTTTTATCATAAACCCTTAAGAATTATCTTCTCTAAGCATATTTTAATTAACACCTCTGCCCTGTCTGAGGCAGCTCTTCAGTTCATTCCAGATCACATCTTTGTCCTTTTCAAAATCCTTATGCTCCGATCACACTTCTCCTCTTTCATATTCCCAGACTCCTACTTTGTTCTCTCTGTTCTATCAGTTTTATATCTTACCTAGAAGCCTAGTGCATGCATTTGTGCATAGGTGGGGTCTGGCTGCCCCTGGTGATGGGGGCAGAGTGGGGTTGGTCCAGGGGGGAGAAGGGGACTTGGGAGGTTTGGGGAACCAATCAGGGCTTTGATTGGGCTTGTTGGCCACCACAGTGCGTATCCTAGCAACCAGTCATTCCATCTTTCCGGTTGCTTGGCTTTTATATATATAAATAAATTTTCCCATCTTAAAAGTGGAAAAAACACACACACACAAAATTAACATAAAAACAAACTTTAACTTCACTGCATGCGCGCACAAACACACACACACACACACACACACACACACACACACACAGACATACATACACTGACCAGCTTAAATTCTTTCTTGCTTTCACACCCATGTTTCTTGTTTACGCTGAACTCTCACATCTTGAAACATGCCATTTGGTTTTCCAGCATTCCTCCCCTGCCCTGATGGCACTCCTTCCCCATTTCAGTGAAATTACTTTTTCTTAACTAAAAACATAAGGTTCTGGGGAAGAATGAGAAACAGCACCCCGTCTAAATCATTGGGCAGTTGCCTTGCATAAAGTGATGTGACAAATGACCCTCAAACTCAGAAATTTAATCAACAACCACGTTTTCATTGCTACCATAGGTTGGCTGCCTGCTGTTGCTTTAGGATGAGCTGCAATTGGGAAGATCTTCTTGGAATTGCAAGTCTGGTAGGGTTTGGGTTTTGCTGTATGTGGCATCAGGTTTGCTCCACACATGTTACTTCCGTGACTCAGGATGAAGGGACAACTAGTACAAAAAGAAACTCCTCCAGCTCTAATGGTGGAGGTAGCAAAGAGCATGCTTGATAAAGTAAGCATTTTTCAAGGTTCTACTAGTTTCAGGGTCACTTAGCTACATTCACCAAATTAAGACATATGGCTGATACTAAAATCAAGGGGAAGTACCATATCCAACCACCACTGTCACATGGTCAAGACCATACCAGGGACATAGGGAAGGAGTTAGATCTTTTGGAACAATGATGCTACCTAACACCCCATCCTCACTGAGAAGACTGTATCAATTTAGTGTAATAATTTAAATCAAGCTACAGGAGTGTGGCATGCTATGTATTCAGAACATTTGAGTCACAGTTCGTGTCTGTGACATTTGAAACACATTTTATTTTTAGTGAAACATTCAAACTCTTGGTGGTAATATGGAAAAGTTTAGGTCAATATCCTTTGGCTGCCATTCCCCTAAGCTCTCATATTTGAGAGACTGTTCCTTATGTAAACACAAAAGTCAGGAAATACCTGAAAAAATGCCATTATGACATCCAAATACCTTGATTTCAGTTATTCCCAAAGATATACTTGTACTTTAATATTACTAAAATGTCTTTTTAGTTGCCCTAACCAGTTTGGCTCAGTGGATAGAGCGTTGGCCTATGAACTGAAGGGCCCCAAGTTTGATTTTGACCAAGTGCATGGGTCACAAGAAGGAGGCAGCCGGTCAATGATTCTCTCACATCATTAATGTTTCTATCTCTCTCTCCCTCTCCTGTCCTTTCTGAAATCAATAAAGAAATATATTTAATAAAAATAATTTTGATTAACAAAGATTTCAGAACCAATCTTCTCTCATTAATGTCAGCTCACATAAATACAGTCACACTGATCATTTATAACATTCTGTTTTTATTATTGTATTATATCACCTTAAAACTAAACATTCCAATGTTATAAGGATTCACCTTCTCACCAGCTCTTAGTGTTTTCTTCTTCAGTGTTTTTAAAGAAATGACAATAAGAACAATTCTATCTTCTTTTAAAATTCTTCTCCCTCAGCTTTCAAAACCACACTTATTTTTGTCTCTCATGTTGCTTTTCTTCAGTTTTATCTTTAGGCTTTTCTATCTAACCCTGTATAATAAATGTCATTTAGGGTATATTTATCCAGAATTAACACCTCATTTTAGACAATTTCCATATGCAATCTTATTAATTTACATATTTTATTAACAAGTACATGAAGATGAATATAGGACATTTTTTTCTAAATAGCAAAACAATATAGACAAGTCTACATATATATGTAGATTCTCAGCTTTTGACCCTAAAATGCCCCAGGTAAATTGATTTTATCTGGAAAACTACCTCTACTTCCTGATTACCCTCCTTCATATAACAAATGCCTCAGTCATTCACAAATGAATTATACAGCATTATTGCCCACCAAATATTTCAAATTCTACTTCTAATCCAATTGCCATTTTTTTTAAATCTAGTGTTATAAAAAATTTTGCACTTTGATTATTGCCACAGAATCTTCATTGCTTTTTCATCTTCACTGTAAAATCTGCCAAGGTACACCATATATTGCACCTAGAATTTTGTTTCTATAATGCTAATTATATCATGACATCCTCCATTAATAAATTTTTTTTCAATGACATAATTTGCTCTTCAGATCAGTTGTTTATTGGATTCATTGTTGTCTGATTTCCCATGATGTTTATTGGAATAATTGTCCTATGATTTCTGCTTGCCATGTTCACTCTTTCCTTATCACTCTTCACCCCTACTATATTATTTTTAAATTAAATTTATCAGGGTGGTATCATTTAATTATAAAATTGATTTCAGGAGTACAAACGATAATACTTCTTCTGTATATTGTATTGTATGTTCACCACCCCAAGTCAAGTCTTCTTCCATCTCAATTATTCTCCCTTTATGCTCTTTCATCTCCCCTTCCCACTTTTTCCTCCGGTAATCACAACACTGTTGTCTGTGTCTGTGAGTATTTTCCCCCTCTCTTAATCCCTTCAAATTTTACACTCAGCCCCACAACCCAACCCTCTACCTCTCTGATAGCTATCAGTCTGTTCTTTGTCTCTATGAGCCTATTTCTATTTTGTTTGTTAGTTTATTTAGTTCATTAAATCCCATGTATACGTGATACCATTGTCATTCTCTGACTGGCAGATTTCACTTAGAATAATACTCTCTAGGCCTATCCATGCTGTTGTAAAAGGTAAGATGTCTCTCTCTCTCCCTCTCTCTCTCTCTCTCTCTCTCTCTCTCTCTCTCTATATATATATATATATATATATATATATATATATATGGCCCAAGTATTATTTCTTGTGCAAATGTACCACATATTTTAAAATATATATATATATATATATATATATATATATATATATATAGCTTATTATTTATTTAATATTGATTTCAGAGAGGAAGGGAGAGTGAGAAAGAGACAGAAACATCAATGATGAGAGAGAATCGCTGGTCAGCTGCCTCCTGCACACCCCACACTGGGGACTGAGGCCTCAACCTGAGAATGTGCCCCTGACTGGAACCGAACCCAGGACCCTTTAGTACACGAGCCAATGGTCTATCCACTGTGCAAAATCAGCCAGGGCTAAAATATGTTTTTATTGATTTCATAGAAAAAGGCACAGTTAGAGAGAGATAGAAACATCAATGATGAGACTCATCTATTGGCTGCCTCCTGCACACCCCATTCTGGGGATGGAGACCAAAATCTCAGGCCGTGACTGGGAATCAAACCGTGACCTCCTGGTTCATAGGTCGATGCTCAACTACTGAGCCACACCGGGCAGGTTACAGATTTTTTTTTTGCACTTACCGTTATCTACTGGTGGGCACTTGGGCTATTTTCACATGTTGGCTATTGTAATTAATGCTGCAATGCACTGTTGCAACTATTTTTGTATATAGGTAATCCCAGAAGTGGAATTGCTGGGTTGTTGGGTCATAAGACAGTTCCATTTTTTTGAGATACCTCAATACTGCTTTCAAAAATAAACAAATGAAACTAAATCAAACTAAAAAAAAAAACCAACCAACCAAACAAACAACAACCAAAAACACTGCGCGCGGCGTGCGCGCGCGCGCGCGCGCACACACACACACACACACACACACACACACACACACACACACCCCAAAGGAAACTAACAACATAAAAAGACACAGTGAAATGAATGTGAGGAAATATTTGCCAATGATTCATCTGATAAGGGGTTAGTATCCAAATATATAAAGAACTTTAAAATGCAACATCAAAACAAACGAGCAATTAAATTAAAAATGAGCAAAGGACTTGATTAAGCAGTTCTCAAAAGAGGACATACAGATGGCTAATGGACATATGAAAAGATGATCAATGTCATTAATCATCAGAGAAATTCAAATTAAAACCACAATGAGATATCATCTGCACTGTATTCTTAAACTATACTAATCATGAATAAATTTTTAAAATATTTAAACATATTTACATGTAATAATTGTCATGTTTTGTATTTTCTCAAGACTTCTCATGAACATTTACTACTCATTGCAAAACTTCTATTCACACATATCATTTATTCCACACATACCTCTGTCTTGCTAACAATTTATATTGTGTTGCAATACTAAAGCATTACAGGCAAAAATGCCTAAGGCTTGATTTTTGGGGGGAGGTATTTTTGGTTGGAAAGGAGAAAAAAAACACACCACTAGCAGAGGCACACATGTATTATTTTAGATATTAACCTCCTATACCCTCACTATGGGAATTTCTCCCTTTAAATCTTTACCAGAAACCTAGTGCACAGATTTGTGTACAGATGGGGTCCCTCAGCCTGGCCTGCAGGGATCTGGCCAAAACTAACAGTCCAATATCCCCCAAGGGGTCCCAGATTGTGAGAGGGCGCAGGCCAGGGCATGGGACCCCATTGGTGCATTCATGCACCAGGCCTCTACTATGCATATAAGATTGTTGGTTAATTTCTTCCCACCCTCCTTCCTTCCCCATTCCCTCTGAGATTTATCAGTATGTTTCATATTTCCATGCTTGTGGTTTCTGCTCCTGCGCTGAGCGTCTGCCCCCTGGTGATCCGTGCGTGTCATAGCTACCAGTTGGATGATCAGCAGGTTGAACAGTCAGCCAGTAGCGTAAGCTTCCATGGGGTTAAGAGTAGTAATTCATAATTTAATTGGCATTGATTACTTTTAAATAATTTATGTCTACCATTAGAGAATTCAGGTCATGAACACTCTCTTCTATACTTAACTTCGTTTTTATGTAGAGAAAACCAATTTTCTCAAATAATTGAACTTAAAAAAAAGAAACAATATGAAGAAATGATTTAGAAAAGTGTTTGTAAACATAAAGGTGGATTTAAAGTCAACCTGGATAGATATTTTTTTTCAAAGAAGTGTTCAATTAGTAATATACCATGATGTATAAATTGCACAGAGTACAACGATCATATGTCCCTGTTCTGGTGTAGTGCTACAATTGGAGACATCATTTACAAATAAATAATCCTAAACATGGTCACTGGAATTTTTGTTGAAAATGGGCCCTCTCTCTACCTGTGTTAATACTCACTGACCAGAGATAACTAGGGATATACGGGCAGTCCGAAAGTTAGGCTAATTTAGCTTACAGCAGCAAGGGGCAACACATCCTAGAGGCAACATCCCAAAAACAAATGTTGAGAAGAGCAATTTATAGAATTTAGGCTTGTGTTGAATGATTACTGGGAGCAATCCAGGAAGCTGTGGCTAAGTCTGAATTGGATATTTTCTATATGCAGAGGGAAAAGAGAAATTATAAATCTGAAATGTTTTATCTAAGAATAAGGAACATTAAAATGGGCTAGGATTGCCATGGGTAAAAAAAAGCAACAGTCATCCATGTTGTCATATGCTAGGATTGTTCAATTGTTGTTGGGGTTGTAGGGTAGTTTGTCTTAGTCTTGTTTCAGACAAGCTTGCAGCATGGCCTTATTGGAATGTTATTTGGATTCAGTCTGGAACACCTTGTTTTAGCCATAAGCAATGTTATTGTTAATTTTTGCAGAAGGGATTGTGCATCTATCCCACACTGATATCCACTTGCCTATGATTCTTGCTTTGATAATGAACTATGAATACAAGTGATATGTATCAGTTGTGAGAAAAAGCTTTAGGACCACCATGTTTTCCACCCATTTCTCTTTGCTCTCTGCTCTGAAACCCATGGTATTGCAGATGGGGGCTGCTTCTCACAGCTGGGTTCTGGCATGAATACAACACAACTTGTGGGTCATATGCAAGGACATATAATGTATCTATGCAATTAGCCTTGGGTCTAGTGAGCTATTGAGATTTAAGAGTGTTTGGTTCTATGCTATTACTAGTTCTAAGCTGTATGACATAGTTATTAGAACAAGTTGGTGTCTACTAATAACCATTCTATAAAACATTGCTTAATTTATATTTCTGTTACCTTAAAATAACTGTAGACTAGCAGCCTAATTTCTCAATATACTGATAATAGACTTATCTCTTTGCACAGAATTTGTACATAACATATAATGCTATATTCATAACATTTTAGTTTATAATGGTTAAATGTCACATTACTGGATTATTCTCTCAACAATGTGTATCATTTACAGAAAATTGTCATTGTGAAGAGACCAAGAAGACCCCAAGTCTTTCTGATGTGAAAACTGTATCTTGCTTTTGTTTTAATATATTTTTATTGATTTTAGAGAGGGAGAGATAGAAATATAAATGATGGGAGAGAATCACTGATCAGCTGCCTCCTGCACACTCCCTATTGATGATCAAGCCCACAATCTGAGCATGTGTCCTGATTGGAAATCGAATTGTGACCTCCTGGTTCATAGGTCAACACTCAGCCCCTAAGGGACACTGGCTGGTCAGGGTTTTTATAGGCAAATTTATAAAGGAAAATAAAACAAAAAACAAACAAACAAACAAACAAAATCATGATGATAAAATGCTTGGAAAAGATGTAATCATTACATAATAATTTAGGTAAACCAAGTTTTTATTGGCATTATACTTCAATATCTTCAATATTGAATGACTTTGGTAGAAAAGGGACACAAAGTTGATTGGTTCTCTCTGCCCTGGAAACGCATGGCTGAATATCAACATTGACATTTGTGTTAATAAAGCATACTGTGATATGACATAAATCCTTGTCTATTTACTAATACCTTTTTATATATGTATGAAAATCTGGAGACTCAAATTTTAACTTTCCATTTGGTATTCCGATGTCAAAAAATATGTTTGTAAACTATTGCAAACATATTTTTCTAATGCCTTTATGTATAAATTTTTAGTTTTCTTTGATGGTATCAAATCCTCATAAATTGATTGCATATTTGTCACCAACTCCTTCGTTTGTACATCCATAAAATACCTCCAATGGGACAACTGAACATAGATTATTTGTGCAATAAAACTTTTCAGTCAAGCAGTTAAAAAAATTGTTACCACCCAGCAGATGAAAAACCAGTCATTTAATACTAATCAACTCAACTGTTTTACAGAATTTCTGCCTTTAACATTCAGTGCCTTCATTGTGTATTATTTACATCTAAGCTAAGAAGAGTTTCAATGGCTTGCAGCTGCCATTAGTAGGATGCTATTTATCTCTCTGTTATTAGTTCTGTTGCCATTGATCTTTGGATCAGGTGACTAAGTATAGTTATAGGAAAGAGCATACCTGTAAATGGATTTTTCCTCATATGATCTACATTAAGACTTAGTAAGTAATTAAGTAAATGGATAAATAAATAAATAAATAAACAAATAAATAAATGGTGCATTGTTTGTATTTCAGACCACCAAGTGACTACACCATTATCCCATTAGCCATCAAGGATCAATTAAACAGACACAGATAGAATATTTGCATAATCACTTTCATCCAGGAAGAAGTTGCAAAATAAACTCAAAGATTGCTGCCAACATGGGTTAAATATTTGTTAATTTATGTATCAATACATTGTTTGGAGTTTTAGTCTGATAAAAATCTGGTTTGTTTAAAAAGTTTTTGAAAAATTACATAACAATATAATTCATTCAAAAATAATATAACTTATACCAGTTGCTTAGCTTTGGGGAAAGTAGCTAAAGTAGCTATTTTTTCTTTTTTCTTTTTTTCTTTTTTTTGAGATTCATTTCAAGATGTTGTATTCCCCACAGTGATTACATTGAACAGATGTTCAATAGTTTATCCTGTTTCTTTTAAATGCCTGAATTGAAATGTTTTATCCACACTAAAGTTTTCTAATTTTCTTTAAACTCCAAAAGTAGAATTAGCATTGAGTAGAATCCCAAAGGAATTTAAACCCTGTGATCTAAGGCCATGTTGTTTTTGTTTAATTTAGCTACAGAGTTTAAGTCATGGGAGAAGAATCCAGGCAGGATGCTGACTTATAAATGTGAAGTAGCATAGTCTTGCTTCTTTTGTTTTCTTTCGTATTACTTCAACAGTCCTCTCTAAATAAGGGAAATGGAGTTAAATCACTACTGAACAAATACCAGCAAAAGCTATAATTTGTTAATCTGATATCAATTGGATAGAGACAAACCAGCTCCTTAATTGGATAATGGGTAGACTAAAATTAATTTAAGTGCCATTATAGAATTTTATACTTATCTCAAGAAATACCTGTTTGTGATAAGAGAATGAGGATGAATACTTTTTATGCAAACTGTGTTTGCAAAATAATTTTTTGCATTACTTCTCACTGTTGATTGGATATACATGCGTGTGTGCCCCAAAGCACCAAATTCAACTCTTTTTTGGATGGGAAATGTACTGATGCATAATTGGATGCCAAAATGTGGGCCTAACAATTCATAAGAAACAGCTGGTAGAAATCTGACTTTTACAGGAATAACAAGTATCTTTGCTTTGTTTTGATAGTATGAAGGGTATGAGAAAAAAAGTTCATGGAATCTATTAAACTTGTTTATTCTTTTTACTATGATCATGTTGAAATAACCTGTTCAAATTTCACTGTGGTTTTCAATATGTCATTGCTATGTGAAAGTGGTATTTATATATACATATGTACATTTTTAATAGATTTCTAGATTTTCTATAAATGAAACACACTTGAGTACTACATAATAAGTATGTTGTAAAACATTTTAATATGGAAAACCTCAAACATACATAAAAATAGAGTATAATATAATGAATCCAGAGGTACTCATCACCCTGCATCAAAAATTTTAAACTCCTAACCAATATCATTTCATCTATAACTTCACCAACTCCTCTGGAGCTGTTATAATTTTAAAATAAATCCAAATATAATCTTATTCTATTTATAAAAATTTCAATATCTTATGTCCAAGAAGTTTGTAATAAAACAAACCATTTCATTTTATTATTATTTTAAAATACCTTATAATCATAAAATATCTAGTCAGTGTTTAAATTTCTCCACTTGCCGCAAACATTTTTGGTTTTGCATTTTGTTTGAGTCAGGATTGAAAAAGCCATTTATTGTAATTGAGTGATGTGTTGCAAGTTTCTTTAAATATATTGATGTCTCCTTACTCTTGTTGTAAATTAATTATATTGAAAAATTTATTCCATAAAGTTCCACACTTCTAACTATTTTTAAAGATTTCCTCTATTTACATTGAGTACAACTAGAGTGTGATACATTATTGTCATATTCAAAGTTCATCATAAAGTTATCATCAACTGCCTCAAGTATTTCTATATAGAAAAATTTTACTAATCTATGGCAATAAACAGTATTCTAATACTTGAATATTTTGTCTGAACTCCAACACCAGTTTTATTGTGCATTTTTATTATAGAGTTAACTTCATAATTGTTGATATATACAGTTATTTTCAAGAAGGCTAAAAGCACTTAAAAAACAAATTCTATGAATGACATTAAATTATTACTTCAGTGGATTTTTCAATTGAGTTATAATTGACATATAACATTCTATTAGTTTCAGATATACAACATGATTCACTATTTATATATGTTTATTATGAAATGATCCACTGTTAATAACTCTCATTAACATCAATTTTTCTGATTTTATTTATGTGTTATATTGCATATTTTCTACCCTCTGTTTATCTGTAAATTGGTAGATAGAGTGGGGCTTGATATTTTTTGGAGGGTCAATACTGTTTTACCAGTGATTGTCTACTTCTCTCAGAAGTTAAATAATACTTTATTTATAACTTACTTTGTATTGATACCCCCTTGATTTTTCTAACATTACCAAACCTATAAAAACTTTGACAGTCTTTGAAGTCTTACTACAGAAGGGTCAGGTATTAAAATAATTAGTTACTTAATTAAAAAAAAAAACAGTTGTGGCTAGACTATGTCATGAGCACCATTATTTTAAAAAGGAATATCCTATATAATAAAAGGCTAATATGCAAATTGACCCAATGGTGGAACTACTGGTCCCTATGATGCTCAATTCAGGAGTTGCCCCCTGATGGTCAGTGTGCTCCCACAAGGGAGCACCGCTCAGCCAGAAGCCCTGAGCTGGACTCATGGCTGGCGA
Organism: Vespertilio murinus; assembly: GCA_963924515.1. NCBI lineage: Eukaryota > Metazoa > Chordata > Mammalia > Chiroptera > Vespertilionidae > Vespertilio > Vespertilio murinus. The sequence continues at coordinate 33,774,096 of OZ004707.1, read as the reverse complement.
GTGCAGCAACCTATGTGGCACTCGGACATCCCCCCAGGACTCCCGGACTGTGAGAGGGTGCAGGCTGGGCTGAGGGACCCCCTTCTGAGTGCACAAAAGTCCATATTCTAAAAGATCACAGTTTGGTTGAGTGAAGACAGCTGTAAAGCAAAAACTCCAGCCTTACATTGCATTTGTGAGAGGTACGAGTCTAGCAAGATGATGTGACCTTTGGTATAGAGAAGAATTAGGAACATAAATTTAGTCGGGGGGAAAAATAAGTGTTAATGGAATGGGGAAATGATAGATGAGGGCGTGTTTGGTATGCCTGAAGAACAGAGTGTACTATCCAACCAGGAACTACGTAGGAGGGGAACACAGTTGTATTTTAAATATGAAAAAATATGTGATTATCTGCATATTTTGGAAAGAAAATTCTGGTATGGTAATATTCAAAGAATTGAGAGAAAATTGGCTAAACTGAAAAGAAATAGGCTAGTTAATAAACTCTTCAATATAACCACTGATAATATAAGTAGTAGAAGTATATAATCAAATGGAAAGTAACTAGGATATCTAAGTTCAAATGTAAGTTTCATCCAGGTCTCAGACTTTGCCCAACCCTACCTTACCTCTCAGTATCTGAATTATCATATTTATAAACTGGGTAAAATTGAATTACTCAAGAGAAATTTGGTTGCAAGTGAAAACAAACCCAACTCAAATGTGGATAAGAAAAAAAAAAGAATGTATTGTTTAATGTAAAATAATATTCAAGGGAATATCTGAAGTGAATTGATCCAGGGACTCAATGTGTAACCAGAAATTGGCATTTCTCCATCTCAGCTCTATTTCCATCTATGAAAGCACTGTCCCTAAAAATACTGTGTCTCTGCAAGCAGGTTCATGGAGCCATAAGGATTGAATTATCAACCCCAATAAAAAAGGAAGAGATGCTGTTCCCTAAGAGTGTAAATGGAAGTTCTAGGTCTGAATCCCTTTGGTTTAAGTGGAATTAGTTGCACATCTTACACCAGTCACTTGGCTGGAAAACTGAGATTTACTAATTGACTCATACCACAATCAATACAAAATTGAGATTGGTTGACTACCAATTATAAAGAGAGATTGAGTGACTACCAACTATAAAGACCAAAAGCCAGGAGGTGACTTTCTTCTAATAAGAGGGAGAGAAAGGGGAGACAGAGAGAGAAAGAGAGAGAGAGAGGGAGAGAGAGAGAGAGAGAATGAGAGAGAGAGAGAGAGAGAGAGAGAGAGAGAGAGAGAGAGAGAGAGAGAGAGAGTTAGTTTTCATGAGACAAATGAGGAGAAAGAAAGTACTGGGAAATAAAGTAACAAATGTTCACTACCAGATAATGAAAGTTTAAAAAAATGCTTATTGAGTATGTAGTCTCTTATCATTCTGTCATGTACTTTTGACCCACATTTTTTGGTTTGACCAATGCTAGGGCAACCTGGATGCACACTTTTGTCTTAACAGCCCTTCAAACCAGCTGTTTTTGATATATTTTACTTTCTACCTCAGAGATTATGGCAGACGTAGGTACTTGTTATTCACTTTCTCCTCAAGAATCACTGGCATGATTAGAAGTTCAAACTTCCAGCCCCGCCCCCATCCTCTAGGGAGAGGAAGGGGGCTGGAGATGGAATAAATATCTGATCATGCCTGCACTGAGAATCCCCCTTACTAATCCCTCATGCCCCAGGCCCCTCACATCTTAGACCTCTTCTTCTTCACTCTGTCCAGCATTTCATATTTTATAATAAACTGGTAAACCTATTAAAAAAAGGGGGGGGGGGCTTGGAGGAGAAGAATCAGTGCCCTGGTACAAGAAGGGTAGTTAGCTGAGAGACTGTAACTTTAAATTCTTTCAGGGTCCACATCAGCTTTAGAGCCAAACTCCAACTATTCTCCACATGGTCCCTAGCCAGTGTTATTTAGAATTGCTCAAATTTCAGGAATGTGAACAGGCAAAATTAGATGTCTGCATACATTCATGTATTTGACCTACCTACATATGTTCAATGGAAGACCAGAAATGTAATTGCTCTTCATGTGGTTGTAGGAGTCATTGAATCAATAAAGCCTCAGGCCAGGCTATAAAGTTCAAAAGAGAAGTAAAGGTGAGTCACTGTGGCATAGTAGATTAAAATCTATAAAGCCAGAAGTAATAATGTTGTCTAATAAATATAATTCAAGTATTGGCAGTGATTCAAGTAGAGTGTATGAGACAGTTAAACAAGGTTGAGAAGGCCTTGGAACCTGGTAGATATCATAGCAAATACGTTGTAAGAGTAAAATCGGTAAGTAAAATGGATATTTAAGAGGTTTTGCAAGATAATGATAAATTTAAAGTTCTCATTTGAAAATACTTTGAAAACAACATTGCTATCAACCCTTCTCGGATATACAGATGTAAGATAATGAGCAGATTTAACTCAAAGAGGCAATGGAAGCGGTGTTCTTGAGGGGAGATTCAAGTATCAGTTAAGTCAACAAAACATGTAGTCAAAATATTTATATATTTTTTAAATATATATTTTATTGCTTTTTTTACAGAGAGGAAGAGAGAGGGATAGAGAGTTACAAACATCGATGAGAGAGAATTATTGATCAGCTGCCTCTTGCACACCCCCTATTGAGGATGTCCCCACAACCAACGTACATGCCCTTGACCGGAATAGAACCTGGCACCTTTCAGTCTGCAGGTCAATGCTCTATCCACTGAGCCAAACTAGTTTTGGCAAGATATTTATACATTTTATTCAGTAACAGCTATTGGTCAATAGATGTACTTTAATAAAATAAATAAATAAATGAATAAATAAAATATGTTAGCTATTGCTTTTATGTGAACCATGCAATAGTTTCTTGTAAGAGCTAAATAAAAGGTTATATAGTCTGCTTAACCGAGAGGCCAGTCACTTGGGAGAGGAAGCCAGGCATTGCTATATGATGTCATTACCTGGCACCCACTGTGACCAGTTCCAGGTTGGGCTGAGCTGTGGGCCGCACTTTGAGTCATTGGGTCTCCACAGTGTTGGCTGCAGTTTGGTGGGCTGTCACTCGGGGGTGATGGTGAGGCTATGTCCCATTGGGGGAAGCCAAGTGTTGCTTTGTCAACACCAGGTCCACAGTGATGTTTCTTTATAAATGACCAGTGTGCATCATGGCAGCTCCTCCATTGAGTGTCTGCCCTCCAGTGGTCAGTGCACATCATAATAACTGGTCAGATGGTCAGAGGGACACTTAGCATATTAGCCATATATATATATATTATCTGTTTCTCCCAGATAATCTATATGGTCTAATAGAGTCACTATTATTTGTCCATGGTTTATGCAGATATGCATATAATTTCAATTGCCATTCCACATAATAAAATAGCAATATGCAAATTAACCATAACTCCACTCAAGCCACCCCAGAGCAATCAGAGCAAGTATGTAAATTAACCCCAACCAAGATGGTTGCAGCCACAGAGAGGAGTTGAGTGGCTTGGGTTTCCCCTGCAATAGAGGAAACCAAGCTTTCCACACACCCTGGCTGGCCTAGGCCTCCACTCAAGGCTACAAAGATTTAATTTTAGAAGATAAGTCCCCAGAAATATGGTGGCAGCCACGGAGCTGGAGAGAACAGGCTATGTGTGCCCCTGGCAACAGAGGAAGCAAAGCTTTCCTAAACCCTGGCTGGCCCAAGCCTCCACTCAAGGCTACAAAGTTTCAATTATAGAAGGTACAAAAGTTTAAATAGAAATGGCTTCTGGCCATGGCTTGAGCAGGAGGCTTGGCTCCACTGCAGGCTACAAAGTTTCAATTGTAGAAGGTAAATAAATTCCAGATACCAGGGCCTCTGCTTGGGTCGCCAGGGGGCATGCCGGCCTGCAAACCACCACAGGCCCCTCACCCAGGCTTCCCCATGCCCCAAGGGAACCCCACCCTGATCCAGGTCACCCTTCAGGGCAAACCATCCAGCCCCCTCGCGTGCATCAGGCCTCTATCCTATCTAATAAAAGAGTAATATGCAGATTGATTGACCATCATTCCAATACACAATATGGCTGCCCTCATATGGTCAAAGATGGCTCCCCCTATGTGGACACAGATGGCCACTATAAGATGCCCAGCAGGGGAGGGCAGTTGGGAGGCACCAGGGCTGCAAGGGAGGGCAGTTGGGGGCTATCAAGCCTTCAGAGGAGGGCAGTTAGGTGACCAGTCCAGCAGAGGAGGGAAGTTGGGGGCAAACAGGCTGGCAGGGCAGTGGTTAGGGGGTGATTAGGCTGGCAGGAAAAAGCAGTTAGGGGCAATCAGGAAGGCAGGCAGATGAGCAGTTGGGAGCCAGAAGTCCTGGATTACGAGAGGGATGTCCGACTGCCCTTTTTAGGCCTGTGGGATCGGGCCTAAAAAGGGCAGTCAGACATCCCTTGAGGAGTCCCAGATTGGAGAGGATACAGGCTGGGCTGGCAGATACCCCCATGGCCCCTATATATGAATTTTGTGCACTGGGCCTCTAGTAAATATTATAAAATTTAAAAAGCTGTTTAGTATATTTCAGTGCTATCTAGACATGTAGGCAATCTAAGATGTATAAAATAATTATAATATAGTAACATTGATTGAGGGCTTACTTGGCTTCCCCCAAGTGGGACACAGGCCTCTCCATCACCCCAGAGTGATAGCCCACCAAATTGCAGCTAACACTGTGGAGACCCCATGGCTCAAAATGTGGCCCACAGCCCAGCCCAGCCCGAAAATAGTCACTGTGGGCACCAGGTAAAGACATCACTTAGCAATGCCTGGCTATCTCTCCCTAGCAACTAGCCTCCTTGCAGTTTCTTCAGCCTAGGAACATGACTTGCTTTATAGCCAGGTATAAACATTTTACACCTTAACCAAATGTCTGTGAAGCATTTTCCCATGCCTTATCTCATTTGATCCTTACAGAAGTCCTGAAGGAGGTAGATAGGAGACTTAGTGGAATCCTATTTTCCTTTCATTAGCTGGAAAATGGATATTTAGAAAGTTTAGAAACTTGACCCTAGTCAAAAGAAGTAAGAAATGGTGGAACTTGAAAGTGACTTCAGGTTTTTCTCACTGTGTAGAATATAGTCAAAAACTGCTGCAGTTAAATATTTACCCTTTGTTCTCCCTGCATGATCTACAATAATAATCTGCTTCATATTGATATTTACTGCTGTGTTGCTGACAATTACCTGAAAGAGAAGTTGGGTGCTTCACTGGGCTGGAAAAAGATTAGCTAAGTCAGAAAGCAGTTCTAATTAAGCAAGTTTATCTATATCTATAAAGTTCTCACTGGCACCAATCGCACACGTGTATTTCCATGTGTCATTGTCAATTGTGAATTTGGTTGACACTTCTATTATAGAGAAAGGGTAAATAGCAATATTAAAATATTTCTTCTAATTAATTTACTTTAAATGTGCATGAATCTGTGCACTGGGATACTAGTAAAAGTAAAACTATTGTTAATGACAAGGTCTAGCTTTGACTATGAGGATGACTGAAATTTAGAGGAACTGAGATTGAGATTAACAGATTAAAAAAAAAAGTAGGCAAGTACCAGTATGCAAACCCAGGATTCCTGACCACAGAGCTTATAAAATACTACTTAAAATTTTCCATTTTTCTGTAGACTAATATCAACTACCTGATAACTTCAATTTGCTAGTATTGCTGCCAGGAAAATGCAACTTGTTTTGGCCATAATGATGTACAACTTTTCATTTATTCTTAGAAATGCTGGAAAGTTTTCACCCCTGGAGATCCTTCGATAAATCCTCGGCAGTATTCACTGCCACCAGGGTAAGGTGACCAATCATAATTCACTTCAACAGCATTCAAAGGAGTTTGCAGTGAGGGCTTGGCCAGGAGCTAAGCTGCTTTTAGAATTTTGCTTCTTAGCATCTCACTTACCCCTCCAACTTTCAAGAAATACTCTTTCTTTTCACATCATTTTCAAATTTAAAATGCACATATGTTGGTATTGAAAGTGTTTCTTTATGTCTGTATTCTATATATATATATATATATATATATATATATATATATATATATATATAATTGATTTTTTTACAGAGAGGAAGGGAGAGGGATAGAGAGTTACAAACATCAATGAGAGAGTAACATTGATCAGCTGCCTCCTGCACACCCCCTACTGGGGATGTACCCACAACCAAGGTACTTGCCCTTGACTGGAATTGAACCTGGGACCCTTCAGTCCGCAGGCCAACGCTCTATCCACTGAGCCAAACCGGTTTCAGCTTTATGTCTGCATTCTTAATGTGGATTTGTGTCATTGACTCACACTGTAAATCCCCACAGCACATGAACTGTTTTTGTTTAACCCCCTTTTTATTTCTCAGAAAGCAGTGTGAAATGAATATTGCTTAATAAATGGTATTGATAATCATAGTTACTTGCATTCCTTAAAATTAAAATAATTCTTATGATCACCAAATAATAAACCACAAGGAAGGGGTGAGCAAAAGGGAGGAAAGTTTTATTTCTATAAATCCTCTATAACAACACACTAAAAATATATCCTTGTACTGATTATTCAAGTAAAAATCATGTGATTCTTTGCTTCTAAATTTTGTGAATAAGATTCAGAGCCAAGCCAAATATTAGGGAGTATGATCATGAATACAAATCATGTAATCTGTCCCTTTTTTGTGGCTACTGTAACTATGCTTTAAGACTGTTTTTACTCTTATAATGCAATGGGGGGAAATCCCTAAGGAATGATCTTGTTTTATCATCTGATTTATAATGCCCAAGATATTAATATAAAGATGTTAATTATTCAATTTGGTTAGACGAAGTTATACAGTATAGCTTCAAATTGTTCCCTATTATTTTAAAAGTTTAAAGACAGCTTTCTGCTGAAAAATATTTTTTACAATAGCATTTCATACTGTAAATAAGGGCCTACTGAGAATAAACCATTTACAGACATCTACAAATCTTTAACAATTTTCTTATATTCAGACATTGTTTATACCACACTTACTGCTTCATAGAAAGATTTACAGAGTTTCAGGGGATTTATAAAACTATGTCCCATCACAGAAAATCTGGCTGACTTGTTGAGGTTTAATCAAATTTCTAAACACTCTATTTTCCGAATTGAAATAAAATGACAAAGTATAAAAGAAAAAAGGAAGGCCTGCAGAAGATAGGAAAAAGGAACGGAAGGAAGGAGAGTCATTATCAGGGGATATTAACATATATAACACCAGAAGTTATAAGGAAATAAGTAAATGGGAATAAAAGAAACAGAGTATAACTCATGAATTTCCAACTTATGAAAGCAATGAGTCAAGGATGTCTGTGGAAACTGAGAGAAACCCACCAAGTCGCAGAGGTGAAGATAGATTTGGGATAGGTAGCTGAACTAAAAGAAAGTTAATATTACAGTGACTGAATTAGGGGCAGGTGTCCCACACTGAAATATTACATACAGGACTTTGGAAACATCAGAAAATCTGTGCAACAGGGGTTTTTGTCCAATGACCAAAAGAGGAAAAGAAGGAGCAGGGGGAAGTAGTTTGTGAGAAAATGCTGAAGTACAAAAAAAGATCAACCCAGAGAATAAAAATAAAAATTAATTAATTAATACATATAATAAAATAAAAAAATATGAATCTTGTTTGTTCCAGAAGCAGAAAAATAATTCACATACCATTTATTTTCTCAATTTGGTTAAAGAGGATATTGTCTATACAGGCATGAGAATCAGGAAGAATACAATTTATTCACCTTGCTGATGACTTACAGGGGAACTGTAACTTAATTATATACTGAATAAGGGAATAATCGCTCTAGTCACTGGAAAAAATTCTACCAAAGCTATGTAAGATTTAGATATTTTAAATGTAATTCTGGAGCACAGTTAACATGCTCAAAATGGGGAAACTACAGCTCATAAATGTGGACTTATAACATAGATAACTTGCTAAAATCAGCATAAAAGTCTAGTTCTTTAGGAATACATATTCCATATTCTTTACATTTTAATAGATTTTATTATGTACAGAGGGAGATTTAGGTATGTAAGAAAACATTATCAAAAAAATTTAAGTTAAAGATAAACATTAATATGCAAATCGACCGAATGACAGAACAACCAATGGAACAACCATTCGCTATGACGTGCACTCACCACCAGAGGCCAGAAGCTCAATGAAGGAGCTGCCCCTAGCCCAGCCAAAGTCATCAAGGTGGGTGCCAGTGGGAGCCCCCCACCCCGTCACCCCACTAGTCGCCCCACAGATTGGCCCTGATTGCTGGCCAGACCAAGGAACCCTACCCAAGCATGGATTTTGTGCATTGGGCCACTAGTTATAATATAAGCTATAATAATTAGAAACTTTAAAAAAAATCAGTGGTGGGGGGGGGACTTAAATGCTAAATTATTGATTTTTATTTTTGAACTTTAGTTTTTACCTGAAGGATTTGGTGTCATGTGGACAAAGTACCAGCATTTTGGTAAACTCAGAGCCATGATATTAATGCAGATGATTATTGAACAAACTTAAAGAGTCTGAAGCTTTGGCTAGAAAAGAGGCCAGTAAGCCAGGTCAAGTGAAATGGGGAAACTGAGACAGATAGCTAAATAATCTACATAGTATTTTACAGCAGACACAAAAGGTCACCTCCCTAGAAATAACATCTAGGCCTCAGCTGTATTTCAGTTTCAGATCCAGAAAAGTGGCAAAACCATGCGGGTGACACCAGGACCAGCTACAATGACTAATGACCTCCTGCTCTGACACTGACCAATCAGTGGAGATAATGACCCTGGAGGAGCACACCTAGAAAACTGAAGAGGATATTCTGCTAAAACCCTCAAATGAGGTCCCTCCTAAGATTCCCATATTCATGAAAGAGATAACGTTTTTAAGACAAAGGACTCAGAACATGCTACCCTCTGGGAAGCAGCCAGCATCCCTTCCCTTCCCCTCTTCTTCCCTCACTTCTTCCCCCACAAGCACATATCTCCTAAACCCTAAAGAACCCCTGGGACTTGCAACTAGGGTAGCGATGGGCAACAACAGCTCACTCCAGGCTGACCTCTGAACCTGACCCCAAGGCCCCTTTTTCTCTGACTTCTCAGAGAGCTCTGGGAGGCCCAGTCTTAGCTCTTCTGTCACTTCTATGTTAGGCCCTTTCTTGTTTATATCCACGGCCTTAATAAATTTTCCTGTATAGTCATCTGGACTCATGTGAAATTTTTCCTACGTGAAGTCTAGCCACACACTACCAACTGGTTCTTAGCAGACCCACCAAGGGCCAGGTCCCCTTTCTGTAACAGAAATAAATGTTAGAAATGTATTTAAGGGAGCTAGTGTTGGCAAACTGGAAATAGGACTATGCAAAAACACAGAAGTGTTTTTAAAAAGAAGTAAACGTTAAGAGTTTTTATAGTAAAAAAAAAAAGTACACTTTTTAGAATAATCAGTTCTGCATTGTTAGCCCTAGAATTGGTCCAGGAAAATTATCAATCAGCTGGCAGGCTGTCTCTATGATGGATGCCAGAAGGTCTAAAGAATGGGTACTAGGAGGTCTAGACATATCCTGTACACTGGATGATGGATGTCAGGTAGATATCAGCTAGTCTGAAAACTGGAGTCCCTCACTAGTTAATCAGAAGTTTATCTGGAGGTCTGATGTATATCCAGACAGTGATGCAGAACTGGAAAGCTCAAAAGTTTAAGTTAAACTTAACAGCCTTGTTTAAGTAAGAGTAGGATTTGTCCTCCTTCCTCAACTTACTTAACTTTAATCATTTAGCAGCTTGACTATAGTGACTTCATAATATATCTTCATTGTATTCCTCACACCTAAACTCAATCTCAGCATTCTGTATCACTCAATGCATTTCACATGAACAAGTTACTATTCCACGTAATTGGTACCAGCATTATTTTACAGGAATGTGTCTAAAATATGCATGACTGGTCATAGGTCAAGTCAGTATGAATCGCTCTATCACATAGAGTCAAAATTTTACATAATTGGCCTTCAAGGGACATACATTCTCATAACTTTTAACATTATTTATTAATTTTCTTCTTAGAAGTCATTATGCTAATAGTGATAACACGTAGGCCAAGCCTTTCTTAGTAGTAAGAAAGAAATGTAAAGTATATACTTTATAAAATTGTAAATAATTCCTTAGAGATTGTAGATAGTATATAAAAGATGACATGTGGAAGCTGAATTGCATCAAGCAAGGATGTGAAAAAGAAAGATGATATTGGGATTAAAGATAGCCTCACTTGCCTGTTACTTCTGAACTCTACTCTTTGTCAACACTTTGGAGCGCTTAAAGTTCTTTATTAACTAGATTTACATCCATAGCAGTTCCTGCAAAGTTATTTAATATTTTACTTCAGTTTATTTCTTATAGGAACCCCCACTCCATTAGCTTAGTTTTACTTTATATTGACAAACATTAGGGATTTCCAAACTGGAAAAAAAGAAACAAAAAGGAACCCCTCAATAATGTAAATTTTATATCAAAACACGTGATTGCTTTATTGTTAAGTTTTATTGTCAAATATTTTTTTTCAATTTATAAAAGAACATAGAGACAGAAAATGTATTTTACCCCCCAAAAATGCACCATTGCATTAAAATAATTTGTCAATCTTATGGGATTTAATCCAGAACCTAGCTTTTAGACAAATTACTCATTCTACCTTAAGCCCTCAATAACTATGATAATCAGCTGATTCATTTTTAACTACATGGGAGTATTGCATACATTTAACAAAATAATAAATACTAAATTAAGGCAACTTTAACACATAGAAAGCACCAGCACTCTGTAATTCTGTAGATGTTATTTTTATTTCAAATACCTGCTTTACTTATCACCTTGAGAATATCATTGCTTATAGTAGACTGAGTAGGTAAATGACTATCTTCTCAAAGTTTAAAAACTTTTATTCACAATGTTAAATATAAACCTAGGTGTTAAGATGTAATAAACAGTTTGTGATTATAATATCTTTAACACAAGCTTAACCTTTTCAGGATCAGTCTTACATCAAATCCAACAATGGGTTGTCATCTGAACTACCTACTCAATTTGGGGAGCATAGCACTCTTGGCAGTAAAGGTGAGTCAAGGAAAACTAAAAAAAAAGTAATTAAGGAATGTCAAGGGTAAGTATATCTGACATTAAAATAGCCTGGCTCTCCTGCTGTGCAAGCGACTGCTGTGGAATCTGGTATGCAACCTCATTAATGAGGGTAATTATCTCCTCCTGCTTTTTAACTATTGTTAATTTTTAAAAGTTTCTTTAACAAGAGCTTGCCAGAAGTCATAATGATATCACAAACAATGACATTAAGCAGATATTGAGCATTCTGAGGTGAACTATGCATAAAGACTATTTTTTTGTTAAATTTTCCATGTACTTATTCAAGATTTTAAACATTCCCAAAATTAACACAGTATCTTTCATTTTTATGTTTCACCTAGCTAGATTAATGTACTGAAATACTTAAAATGATTGGACTGCTTGAAAAGTGATCTAAAGAAAAATATTTTGGAATCTCTCTGTCTTTTTAGTTATTAGTACCCATGGGCTTGAATGATTTTGAGACTAAGATATAATGGTTTTCCATATCTTTGGGTGATATTGTGATATATATGTTTGATCTTCCTCCCAACTTCTGGCAAAGAACTCATACAATCCTTGGAATTTCTTAAATAATGAGAGTGATAAAGATGTTTTTTGGAAGCACCTAAGGATGGGAGCTGGTTACCAGTGGAGCCAACCATGTTATTAGGGGGTTGGAATTTTCAGTCCCACACCCTGATCTGTAGGAAAAAGAGAGGCTCGAAGTTGACTCAATCACCAATGGTCAATGAGTTAATCCTTCATGCTATGCAATGAAACCTCCATCGAAACCCCAAAAGATGGTGAGGAGACAAAGGGAAGCTAGATAGTCAGGGACTGAGACCAGTAAAACTGGGAACCCAAATAGGTGGAGTTATTAGGACAATCCAATTGGGCAGGGAAAGAAGGGCACACACAAAAGGTATTAACTTTAAAATGTGTGGAGATTGCTAAGACAGGCAGCGTGCAGATAACCAATGACAAGGCAATAGAGCATATAAACCAATCCCAAGGATGTTGTAGAAATAGACCAATCAGGAGCTAGCAAGGTTGCATCTGCCCCCTAAATTTAAAAGAGCTGGCTTCCTCTGGCCCTCTTCTCTCTCCCCAGTGTGCTAGATTCTTGGGCTCATGGCCAGAGAGATGCTCTCCTGTACCCACATGACTATGGCCATGTGGGTCTCTACACATGGACTAATGGACTTTAACATCCCACTGTAACATGGCTGGACCCGGGCCTGCTCCTGGAACCCCAGCTGCACCTATTCCAGGACTGGCTTCTGTTTTGGTCCCCAACTTCACTCTCCAAGTTTGTGAGATAAAGGACTTAGACTCAAACCCCACATTCTGATTTCAATGGGATTCAGAGAGCTTCCGGGTTGGGGTGCAGGTGAAGTGCAGGGAGAGTGAGTGGAGTGCTTGAAGAGGCCACGGAAGCTCTGCACGTCTTCCCACATACATTGCCCTATGCCTTCCTTCCATCTGGTTGTTCCCGAGTGACATCTTTTTGTAGTAAAGCACTGATCTACTTAAAAAAATATATATATTTCTGAGTTCTGGGAGCTGCTATAGCAAATTAATAGACCCAAAGAGAGAGTCATGAGAAAGCCGTCCTAGATGTGTGAAGATTTTAAAAAATATATTTTTTATTTATAGTTTACAGAGAGGAAGGGAGAGAGATAGAGAACCAGAAACTTCTATGAGAGAGAAACATTGACCACCTGCCTCTTGCATACCCCCTACCAGGATGTGCCCGCAACCAATGTACATGCCTTTGGCCAGAATCGAACCCGGGACCTTTTAGTCCACAGACCTACGCTCTGCCACTGAGCCAAACCGACCTTGGCCCAGATGTGTGAAGATTTAAAGCCAATGGGTAACAACCTGGACTTAGGATTGGTATCTGAAATTGAGGTGGGAAGGAGCAGTCTGATAGGGCTGAACCTGTGGAATCTGATGCTTTCTCCGGGTAGATAGAGTCAGAATTGAAGTGAATTGTAGGACATCCTTCTGGTGTTGGGAATTCCCAGGCTATGTGGCAAAGCCCTTCTGCATGTTGGAAATTAGTGGTCTGGGTCCTAATTTACTTTGCAATATATCAACTTAGGTCAGTACCCCTCTTCCCTAAAATTCTATATTTGTCAAATATAAAGGATATTTCAACTAAATGTTTTGTTTCTATAAATTCTAAAAATCCTGTAAGTTTTATCTTAGAACATTAATTTTTACAAACATACTGGTTATTGTCACATTGCTATGGCATCTTTCCTGTGCTTATCCATATGTGGTGCATTTTAATCTTCATTCATTGGAATTATCACCCCAACTCTTTTGCTATATTTCTGATTTAGTCCCACATGTTTTAATCTTTGGCCATTATGTAAATAAGATACTACCTTAAGCATTCAAATTAAAATGTAGCATATGGGCAGCCAGGTGTCTCTTTTTTATAAAAGAGCCTGAGGATTTAGGAAAATATTTTACAGATCCAACCCCTCCATGCTGTGTACTTCACCCTTTAAAATAGGGAAATTAATTAGTGTGGTACCTGCTAATTTTCCATTTGAAGATGTGTAAAGCTGGTCCTGAAAATAATCTAAAAGCAACAAGGAGGACTAAAGCCAAAATGTAGCAATTCCTTTTTTTTTTTTTTTTTTTTTTTTTTAGAAAACTAGAAGAAAGAGGGGCCTCCATATAAGAAATAGCTGGAAATGTTCCAGGGTTTGAGAAGTTCAAAGATCATACGGAGGTAGCAGTTAGAGTGAACCCAGAGTGTAGTGGTCTAAAGGATCTGGCCAAAAACAGTTATCTAAGGTTAGGTGCAAAACTCAAACCACTCTTTTACACATAAGAAAAGAACTAGATAGGCTCGTAGCAGAGATCTGTTGAAATCATGCTTGATTTCAGAAAGTGATTCTGCAGAAAAAATGAGGAATCACATGGGAAACCCATTTTTGTTAGTATACGAACTGTCTCTGTGGAACAGCAAAACAAAACAAAACAAAACAGTCCTTGCAATTAAAATAACAACTCAAATAATAAAATAATTTTTAAAAATAATATGGATCTTACTCCCTCTTGGTTAGGGAGAAGTAAACAAAAGCGAATTTACTCTAATTTTCGATTGTTAAGGAAACTTGCAGGTAATCTGAAACACTTTCTGACCCTCACTTCTCCACAAAAACATAAATAAAACACTGGTGACCTATGTGAAAAGATAGATAGATATCAGATATGTACATATATTTCCGATCCTGGAAAAATTCACCTGTGTAAAACTGAGAAAAGCAAAGTAATAAAGGAATAATCTCTGAATTTTAACTGAAGTGTCTTTTGATTCCCAATAGATTAGAGTAGCTGATGCCTAAACAACTAGGAAAGATGGAATAAAAAAATAATAAATTTTCATGTGAATGGTGCAGAATCATACAGGGACACATGGAAGCAGTAGAGGAATGAAAAAACAAGCAAGCAAGCAAGCAAACAAACAAACAAAAAAACAGGAGGGAAAATCTTCTTCAGGTTAGTGACCTGCAGAAATTTCACCCAGGCTGGTTCACTTTGAGGAAGGAAAAGTGACTGAGCATCATATGCTACACCCATAGAAAGAAGTTCAGGGTAAATGGGGGGGGGGAGCAGAGACCTATGGGCTTCAAACACCTACCTGTTTTTCCTTAGGATATTTACTAATACTGGGCAGGAGGTGGGTCGGCTTACTGGGACAGGAGACCCTGCCACTGGACTATGGGTAGCAGACTAACAGCCTTAGCATAAAACTTTTGAAAAGCAGACTGTAGCTTTTTTGCAGTTTAGTGAAATAATGATTAGGGATGCCTGAGGGAAGAGGCCCGCAGAATGTACAGACTCTCAGCTAAAACCCTTAGTGGTTAGGGACAAACCATAGGCAGATGGTATTGTTTCTGATTGGATAACTGGGACCAAACTGACTCTAGATGACCTTCCAAGAGAAAGTTAAGAAAAAGAAAGAGAAAATTGTACAGTCTCAGTGAAACATTCCAATAAAAGGAACACGGCTCCTTTTCCAAAGTGGATGCAGGGAAAAACCTACAGGACTCTAGATTATATTATTGTGCCACAAAGCAAGAAAGTGCTCAACATATGACAATGACAAATCAAATAGTCAGATTGATCTTGAAAGAGAATTTAATCATCAAAATTAGTTATAATAATAATATATTGTAACCCATTAAATAAAATGTAAAACCTGCCAAAACCGATTTGGCTCAGTGGATAGAGCATCAGCCTGGGGACCGAAAGGTCCCGAGTTCAATTCCGGTCAAGGGCATGTACCTTGGTTGCGGGCACATCCTCAGCAGGGGGTGTGCAAGAGGCAGCTGATCGATGATTCTCTCTCATCGATGTTTCTAACTCTCTATCCCTCTCTCTTCCTCTCTGTAAAAAATCAATAAGATATATTTTTAAAAATGTAAAACCTGAATCCATTGAGATGTATATAAATAAAATAATTAAGTTTCATGAAAAAATATATTTACATACCGTAGTTTTAAATTATCCCCCTTCAAATTCTTATTAATTATAAAGAGGAAAATTATAATATTATAATTACACAGTGGAGAAGGCTGACAAATAGTTTATCAAGTGATCAACATGAATGCCATCAGTAATTGCCAAATTGAAATCCTGTCTTCCCAATGGATTGCAATCAGAAAAACTCAGCATTACTTTCAGAAAGAGATGTTTAACTTGAATCTAAATGTGAGGCAACATTAAACAAACCCAAATCCAAACTGAGGGACACTTACACAATAACCAGTCTGTAATCTTTAAAAATGCCAAGGCCATGAATGATAAATAACAAACCTGGGACTTTTCCAAAGTGAAATGCTGTAGGGCAAGATTAAAATAAAATATTATGATTCTGAACTGAACTTGTTTTTCATAGAAGTATTTGGTGAAACGTGAATGAGGTCTGAGGATTACTGGGCAGTAAATGTTAATTTGTTGATCTTGATGGCTCTGTAGTCACTAGAGACAGTTTTTGTTTATATAAATTAACATTCAATTATTTTGAAGTGATGGGGAATTAGGGAGATAACAACCTCAAAAGATTCAGGAAAATAAGAGTTCTCCATCTATGATTGCAAGTTTGTCATATATTTTTTATTGTTTCAAAATAAAACCTTTTTTATTTTTTATTTTTTGCTTTGGTCTTCTAAAAATTGTTTTAAAATATTTACATTGGGAGAATTAATGTTTCATTGAAAGGCAATCTGTGTGAAAACTAATGAAAAATGAATTATATTCTTCAAATCAATCAAGACAATTTTAGTCATTAAAATAACAGGATACTTGAAATTTGAGTTAGCTAATATGAATAAAAATGTGATTTACTTTTCATGACCACAAAGTACAAGACAACAATATCATAATTTTAAAAGAAAAAGAAATGAAAAAAGGAAACTGGTTTCTTCTTGCTGTTAAATATTTGATGAAAAGAAAAGTAAAATCCACTCTAAAGAAATGGAGTTTATATCATCTTTTGAAAAGCAAAGAGTCTCATGCATTTGCTATTTCAATGTGCACAGTGTGACAGCATGATGTCAGATCAGTTGTTGGAGGGCCATTTGTGCCATACATATATTCAGTTATAGAAATAACTGTGACGTAAAACAACAATTTATATAAGAGACCTTAGAAATGTGACACAAGTGTTTTGGACTTTGTTGAAAATGAATATACATTAGATCCTTTTAGGTGCTAGTATCTGAAAAACTGAGGAGTGTTAGTAAGCATGCTTTGCTTTTCGGTGTCTAAGTTTGAAACCGGTATGCTGAAAAACAATGGATATTTTGAAGACAGACTTGAGGTGTAAAGGGATCCGACCTTTCCCTGCTGTGGGAGGAAACCATTGCAAGTTAGAACAGGCTCTGGAATTAGTCTATCCAGAACCTGCAGAACACTTGACATTTAAGAGATTTGCAAGGTATTTTCTCTTCCCTGAAGTTTTGTTTTCTCTAAAATGGGCCTAGCAATCGTAGCTGCCTTGTAGACTTTTGTTCAGGGACTGGTATATAAATCATTCAACGATTCTCAAGTATTATTCCCTGGGTTCCAAATTTCAGTATTAGAGAATGTCCATTTTAAGTATTTCAATTGTAAGTATTTTCAAAATGTCAGCAAACTTCCATTGTTGTAGAGAATACACAAGCTAATGGAGATATGAAATAATGATCCTCGGAAACTTAATGGCAGCTGTAGCAAAAGATGGATCATGGTTTTGCCCTTCTACAACAACATGAAATAATAAATTTATATATTATGCAAGCATATATTTAAAAAAAATATTAGGAGCCCAAGTTTGTGAAATCACAGGGCCCCACCCACCGCCCTGCCTTGACACTCCACCCTCTCCACACAGAGCTCCAGCATGCCTGGCCCAGCGTCCACCCTCTGGCCTTCACTGGCCATTTCAGGCCCAACCTCAGTCCCTGAGTTGGCTCAGGCTGGTCCCACCTTCTCTGAGCACCTCCCTGCTTCCATCTCCAGAGCAACTTGGCAGCTCTGCCCAGTCATGGTGCCGGAGGAGAGCTTGGGAGCCTTCCACTTGCTGCGCTGGGCTCCATCCCCTGGCAGGAGGGCAGCTGGGTGCTCTGAGTGTGAGCAGTGGGTGGTGAAGGACTGGTGAGGGGAGGGGCTAGGAGCTCTCACCCCCACCCTCCCACGCATGGGATGGTCCCACCTCCTCTGGGCACCTCCATGCTTCAGCCCTGTCTCCGGAGCAATGTCCACCCCCCTCCCCCCATGCACACGCAGGCAGCCTCCTGTAATTGGTTGTTACACGTTACGGTGTCCCGACCATTAGCATATTAGCTTTTTATTATGATGATATTTGTATTGATTTTTTTAAAATTTAAATTCTTCATTGTTTAAAATATTGCATAAGTCTCTTCCCCCGCCCCCCATTGACCTCTCCCCATCCACCCCCATCTGCCAGCTCATGCTTTCACCCCCCAAACCCCTGTCTGTGTCCATTGGTTGTGCACATATACATGCATGCAAGTCCTTTGGTTGATCTCTTACCTTCTCAACCCCTGCCTTCCCTCATAGGTTGGACAGTTTGTTTGATGCTTTCATGACTCTGGTTTTATTTTTGTTCGTCAGTTTATGTTGTTCATTATATTCCATAAATGAGTGAGATCATGCGATATTTATCTTTCTCTGACTGGCTTATTCCTTTAGCATAATGCTTTCCAGTTCCATCCATGCTGTTGCAAATAGTAAGAATTCCTTCTTCTTTTTACAACAGCTTAGTATACCTTATGTACTATACCACAATTTTCTAATCTGCTCATCTGCTGATGGGCACTTACGCTGTTTCCACATCTTAGCTATTGTAAATTGGGCTGCTATGAATATAGGGGTGCATATATCCTTTCTGATTAGTGTTTCTGTTTTCTTGAGATAAATTCCTATAAGTGGGATCACTGGGTCAAATGGAAGTTCCATTTTTAATTTTTTGAGGAAATGCCATACTGTTTCCCATAGGGCCTGCACCAGCCTTCATGCCCATCAGCAGTGCACGTGGGTTCCTTTTTCTCCACATCTTTGCCAGCACTTGTTGTTTGCTGCTTTGTTGATGATAGTCATTGTGACAGGAGTGAGATGGTACCTCATTGTTGTTTTGATCTGCATCTCTCAGATGATTAGTGACTTTGAGTGAGCATGTTTTCATATTTCTCTTGACCTTCTTTATAATCTCTTTGGAAAAGTATCTATTTAGGTAGTTTGCCCATTATTTGATTGGATTGTTTATCTTCCTTTTGTTAAGTTGTATGACTTTCCTGTAAATTATGGAGATTAAACCCTTTTCAGAAATAGCTTTGGTAAATATGTTCTCCCATGCAGTAGGCTTTCTTGTTTTGTTGTTTGTTAGTTTGTTTGTTTTTTCTGTACAGAAGCTTTTAATTTTGACATAGTCCCATTTGTTTATTTTCTCCTTAGTTTCCACTGCCCTAGGAGCTGCATCAGTAAAGATATTGCCTAGAAAATGTATGCTATTTTGCTGCCTATTGTTTCTCCTATGATTTTTATGGTTTCCCATCTAATGTTTAAGTCATTTATCCATTTTGAGTTTATTTTTGTGTATGGTGTAAGTTGGTGGTCTAGTTTCATTTTTTTTGCATGTATTTGTCTAATTTTCCCAATACCATTTATTGAAGAGACTGTCTTGACCCCATTGCCTCCTTTGTCAAATATTAATTGAGCATAATAATTTGGGTCAACCTCTGGGTTCTCTATCCTGTTCCATTGGTTTATATGGCTGTTCTTGTGCCAGTACCAGGCAGTTTTGAGAACAGTAGCTTTGTAGTATAGCTTGTTATGTGGTGGTGTGATCCCTCCAACTTTGTTATTCTTTTTTCAAGATTTCTGCAGCTATTCAGGGTCTTTTTTTTATTCCAGATGAATTTTTGGAGAGTTTGTTCTAAGTCTTTGAATTAAGTCTTTGGTATTTTTAATGGGGATTGCATTGAATATATATGGGTTGATTTGGGTACTATGGGCATTTTAATTATGTTGATTCTACCAATCTCTGAACAAGGAATATTCTTCCATTTGTTTGTGTCTTCATCTATCTATTTTCAGCGTAATGCATTTTTCTGAGTATAGGTCTTTTACTTCCTTAGTTAAGTTTGTTCCTAGGTATCTTAATTCCCCCCCCAAAATATATGTTTGTGTGTTTTTTCTATTTCAGAAAGGACAGGAGAGGGATAGAGAGATAGAAAAATCATGGTTGGCTGTCTCCTGCATGCCCCCCACTGGGGATCAAGCCCACAACCTGGGCATGTGTCATTGACTGGAATTGAACTGAGGGGTCTTCATTCCGCAGGCCATGGCTTCATCTGCTGAACCAACCAGCCAGGGCCTACGTATCTTAATTTTAAAGGCAGGGAGAGAGGAGAGAGAGAGAGAGAGATCTATCAACTGTCTCCTGCATGCCCTGACCAGAAATTGGACTAATGGTCTAATGCTGATGGGACTAATCTCAGCCAACTGAGCCACACCAGCTGGGCATACTCAAACATCTTTTAAAAAATATATTTTATTGATTTTTACAGGGAGGAAGGGAGGGGGATAGAGAGCTAGAAACATCAATGAGAGAGAGAAACATGGATCAACTGCCTCCTGCAGCTGTGGGGATGTGCCCACAACCAAGGTACATGCCCCTGACCGAATCGAACCTTGGACCAGCCACTCCATTCACTGAGACAAACCGGTTAGGGCACAAAAATCTTTTAATAGTTTGTTTTGCTAGCTGTAAATACTGATGAAGTGATAAAGTAGAGAAACAAGAAACTCTTTTTTCCTTTGGGGGAAATCTCCCTTTGCTAATCTGCTCAATTTAGCTAAACTCATAGCAAATATTTTATTTATTTTATATTTGCTTTAATTTTTGCTTAGCTTTTCTTTTGTTATAGTCGCCTGATGCAACTCTCTACGGTGTTTTGATATACAACTCACATGTAGTAAGCTATGACAAATAAAGCTACATCTGTGATTATGCTACTATATAAGTAAAGGTCAAAGTCAATTTAAGATTGAAGGAAAAAGCACTCTTGTAGGATAGCAAGTAGCTTGGCAAAAATAAAGATACTCTGGCTCTATATAGATAATTATGGCCTTTTCTCATCCTACAATGCCCTTCTGTGCATTCAAGGAGAATTCGCGAAACAAACACTTGTGGAAATTCTGATCAGAACTGCACAGACTATGAGAACAAAGGCAGTTGCATGCACCACAGTTTTTTGGATACAAAGCGACCATTTTATATCATATCTCAGTAGATCTGGAGATAACTGATGCTAACCCACTAGATTCTGATAGAAGAAATGTTTTCCGTTACTTTTTTTGTTTTGTTTTTTTTTACCATTATTCTCTGGGCAATTACTTCACCTGGACAATATCCTGAGAAAAGACTTATTCAATAGAAAATCACAGTTCCTTATAAAATAAAGGAAAACACTCCATGATAGCCCTTGGGACATCTTTTCTATCTCACACTTCACTTCCAGCCTCAGATGAAATCTGCATGACACTGAATCTCTTACATGGGGTTAGGTTCTAAAATCAGCATGGGAAGTGAAAATGTATATCATCAAGATAACATAACCAGCGAACTGAGGCGATTGCTCTGTGAGAGGCAGACTGCCCGAGAGCAGAGCAAATCAAACATTTCCTCTCACCATCTCTTGCTTCTCTGCAGGGCTTACATATCTGCTATTCAGATGACACTTGATAATTAGTAAGTACTGCCACATAGATGCTCTTATTTGATTTGTATGTGCCTTATATGTGGTATAATCCCTATATGAAAAAAAATTTAAAATATGCTAACTTGCCTAAAGAACCTCATTTAAGGCTCTCATTGCATATTAGCTAGATTGTATTTCTACTTCTTTTCACTGAGACGTAGTCCTGTGTTTTTACTCCCTGTTAGATACGTCTACACGAACATGTACTGATTGTGAAGTTCAAACTTCATGGTCTTAATTTGTTTGTTTCTTTTGTGTCTCACTATCCTTCATAGATCTTTAGTACCTACGTTAGAAAGTTGATCAGTCTATTCCTCAATGTCATCTCTCCCCATTAGATTGACAACAGATGTTTCAAGATTATAAGTCATTGTGATCTGCTTCTATGGCTATATAATTGAAAAAAGCTAGAAGGGTTACTCATTCATTCTCAGCACTTTGGTACATCCGTTTAAACGTCTACAGACCAGAATGAATGATGTGAAAATAAACAACACTTCTAATTTCTTTTGTTGCCATCACTTTATCATTCCAGGTTTAAAAATACATCATTCCCCCCCCCATTTTCCTCTTTAATAAAATATTGACAGCTTCTGCAAAGTGTTATGTAACCTTAGAAATAGATTTTAAAATATCTATTGCTATTCAGGTTTTCCTAATCTTCAACTACATGTAAAATTGTCACTAACTATTCTCAGAGATTTTATATTGTTTCTCATTTTTATGTTAAAAAATCTTGAACATTTCTTTGAATGCACATTTCTATTTCAAAGATTCTCATGAGTTACAATTGGCATTTTTCAAAATAATTCATTAAAATTCATAATTGGGTACCTGATCACAAAAGAACACTTAGAACAGGAAATTGTTGTTATTGCAAATATACATTAGATAAGGTAAAGCTACCTTAATTGTAAACAACTTACATAAGAGTAAACATTCTCAGGAGAAAATGAGGGAAGCTGTGTACTTAGATTTTAACTGGGTGGGAAAGGTAATGTAGAAAACATTGATTTGTGTGTTTAAAAAGTTTACACATTTCATAAAATTTGTCTTTTATCAAATTACAAATGATCAAATGAAACTATATTTTTATTTGTTGGAAATCCATGTGTATATTACATATAAATTTTTGTTATTTCCTTATTTTATAAGTGTAACAATGCAAGAATATGAAAAAGGAATGAGATAGATGATGAAGGTAACAATTAGCATTATTCATGCTTTAAAGTACATTTATAAAATTAATAATGCCAACACTATAAATATTTCCTTACAAATATAAAGAATAGGTTAATAAGTTTATTTGACAATAAGAGGGAAATTTCTGAAATGTTTTCTCTACTGACGTGATTTAAATTTTCATAAATAAAAATGTAATTTTAATTGCTTTTTAATCCAAACTTCTGCTTTTTAATATATTCTTGATTTTAGAAAATAATGTAAGGTTATTTTTATGCCAGTTGTTGGGAATTATTAGTTGGATTTAATTAATTGTTGTTTGGTTTAATTAGAGATGATAAATCTAAAAGATTTAAAAAATAAACTAATAAAATAGATTCAGAAGCATAGATTCATGGGACAGATTGATAGCTCTGAGTGGAGAGGAGACTGGAGGGGATGAGGAGAGATTAATGAAAGAACATGTATGCATACTAACCCACAGACATGGAAGATAGCATAGGGAAGGCCTTGAGTGAGGTGGTAGCCAGGTGGAGGGAGGCAAAAGGAGGAAAAGGGAGACGAGTGTAATACTGTCAACAATAATTTAATTATTTCTTGACATGTGCTGACCACCAGGGGTTTGCATGGAACGAGGGGAGGCACTGGCCGGGAGCTGGCAGCCATGGGAGGGTGGCTCTGGTCAGTAGCCAGCAGCAGCCGGAAAAGGCAGGCCCTGGCCAGCGGCTGGAAGGCCTTGATTGGTGCTGATCTCTGGCCAGGCAGAGGGATCTTACCAATGCATGAATTTTGTGCACCAGACATCTAGTATTCATAATAATGATTGTACAAAATTATAAATTATTTTACACTTATTTTTATGAGCATCGTGCAAAATATAATTCATTAAAATTCTTATGTTTGCAGAACACAACCTATAGTAATAGTAAAAAAAGGGAATTATTTGAAACAGTTCAGATATGGTACAACCTGACCAAGTTTCTCCCAAATTAGACAAGAGACCTGTAATTATAAAACTGAATGGAATTTTATAAACTATCTATAATAATTTTTTTGATTATGTAGACTAAAAGAACAAATGACATTCTGCAAAAAATGTTATAATATTTTGTCAATTGATCACCCCAATTGAGCTAAATAAACTACTCATTACATCACTATTACTGTGCAAGTGTGTGTCTGTGAGTGTGAATGTTGAGATTTATTTTAAATCTATCTTCTTGACAAATTTCAAATATATTATATAATATTGTTACTTTTGTCCACCATGTTGTACAGTCAATCTCCCTTTTTACAGGTATCTTTCTTAATGAATTTGTATAATTTTTCTTAAAATGGAACCCTGAATTATATAAGAAGCTGACCCAACATAACATTGATCTGCACTTGCATATTTTTTTTCATTTCCTCTCTCTCGCTTTCTCACTCTCTTTCTCTGTCTCTCTCTCTCTCTTTGGAAGTAATTTTGATGTTAGGTTGTTGGTTTCTTTTTTGGGGGGGGGTGGTTGTTTTCACAACTGAAAGTATGAAATCATAAGATCTTTAATTTTTTTAAAAATTACATTTATTAAAGTTATTATTCTTAAAAAATTAGAAAACAAAAATTAAACAAACCTTGATTAGACAAGGTTAAACAAAAGGCCTTAGTGACTGGATTGTTTATCTTCCTTATGTTAAGTTGTATGAGTTCTCTATAAATGTTGGAGATTAAACCCTTATTAGAGATAACATTGAGCAAATATGTTCTTCCATGCACTGGGTTTTCTTGTTCTGTTGATGGTTTCTTTTGCTATGCAGAAGCATTTATTTTGATGTAGTTCCATTTATTAATCAGAAAAGAGACAGAATAGGTAATTTTTGAAAGTCGACTTACAGAAGGCCAAGAGACATATGAAAATATGCTCAAAGTTACTATTCATCTGAGAGATGCCAATCAAAATGACAATGAGGTACCATTTCACATCTCTCAGAGTGGCTATCATCAACAAATCAACAAAGGCCAAGTGCTAAGAAGATGTAGAGAAAAGGGAATCTTATACTGCTGGTGGGAAAGCAGACTGGTGCAGCCCCTGTGGAAAAACAGTATGGAGTTTCCTTAAAAAAATTGAAAATGGATTTCGCATTTGATCCAGTGATCCCACTCCTAGGAATACATTCCTCCAAATAAGAAACACCAGTCAGAAAGAATATATACATCTCTATGTTCATAGCAGCACAATTTACAATAGTCACAATTTGGAAATAGCTTAAGTCCCCATCACCAGATGTGTAGATTAAGAAAATGTGGTACATCTACACGATGGAATACTATCCTGCTGTGAAAAGGAAAGAACTCTTACCATCTGAAATGGCATGGATGGACCTGGAGAGCATTATGATAAATGAAATAAGGGAATCAGAGAAATATAAATATCACATGATCTCACTCATTTGTGGAATATAATGAACAACACAAACTGATGAACAAAAATATATCCAGAGACACAGAATTATAGAACAGACCATCAAACTTCAGAAGAAAAGTAGCCAGGGGTGGGCAGGGAGAGGGGGTTAGGAGAGAAATAAGAGATCAACCAAAGAACTTGTATGCATGTAAGCACAACCAACGGACATAGACACTGGGGGTGATGAAGGCCAGGAATGGGGGGCAAGGGCAGGCTGGGAGATGACAATGGGGGAAAAAGAAGACATATGCAATACTTTCAACAACAAAGAATTAAAAAAGAAAGGCCTACTAAAAAAAAAGAAGAAGAAAAAAAAAGACCATAGTCATCCAAAGTTATTTTGGCATGCTTAATAAAGACACACATTTATTATTTTTTGAAAAATCATAATGTAAAGTAACTAAACTATTGTAGAAGAAAAAGCAATTAATTAGCATAAACATTTATTTTTTTATTTTATAGGTACTTAATACAATTATTGCTTATTAATAAATTATGTGATTATATTATATTTTATAAAGGTATCTATTATTTTATAGAGATAATCAAAGATTGTATATTTTGTCAATAACAGCCAATAAATGCCAGGTAAAATGATCAAATAATTTTCATACATTTTAGAGTATATCTTATTTATAGGAAAACATTATATTGAAAAAGGTAACAAATTATATCAAAACTTTCATTTCTATATAATGAAATACACCATGTATTATAACACAAAATTTTTAAAACTCACTAAATATAAAATAGTGAAATGTTTGTACATTTAATTTTATTATTTGGTAAATAGTATTAATCAATTATTAAATATCTATTCATTGCATTATTCTGCTTAACCAATTAAAATATATTAAATTAATTTTATTTTCATGGTGCACTTGTGTTAAATTCTAAAGACTTTAAATTACTTATGGATCTCTGGATACTTGACATTATAAAATATGTCTCAAGTTCGTTCACTTATTAGGCTATAGGTGTGGTTGCTTACTCTGTGAATGGATGAAACATGTTAATATGAGATGATGTAGAGAAACTAATTCAAAAGATTCAAAGAAAGATGAGGAGATAAGAACAGTTTCAGTTCAAAGAATTCACTTTCTAACCAGATCTTTGTTTTAGATTTAAGAAACCACAACTTCAACCAACAGCGAGGGCGGCATTGGAAAAGCAGACATTTGGAAGGAACCTAACAAACTTCCCTTCTAACATGTAGAGATTCAGTAAACGGTCAGCTCTTTTGTGTCAGTGTGCTTTGTGCAAGTCCAACTGCATTTTGGAAAAGTGCTGTTGGAATTGCACATGAACATTTACTAATAAAACTTG
Organism: Vespertilio murinus; assembly: GCA_963924515.1. Classification (NCBI taxonomy): domain Eukaryota; kingdom Metazoa; phylum Chordata; class Mammalia; order Chiroptera; family Vespertilionidae; genus Vespertilio; species Vespertilio murinus. Next base: position 33,747,700 of record OZ004707.1, on the reverse strand, counting down.
TGGCGTTCTCTGTTGAAACCATCTGAACTGTCAGCTTAGCTAACCTTTATTTGCCTGTCACTGAGTTCCGATGATTAAATGTGAAGATTATAATCATTAGCCATGCCAGGGGATAATGGTGGGTGGAATTTGATGTATGGATGACATTTTGTTTATACGATGAAATAAAAATCAGACTTCATTTTTTCTAGCTCAGCACCCAGAGGTCTCTGGGTTAGCTACCAAGGGCCAGCAGCACTTGTATTTCCTGGTTGTATATTAAATATTGCATTCATGTTGGCTGGGGAATATTTCTCTACATCCTGTAATCACTGCTCTCCGCTAACAGGGGCACATATGTATTTGCCATCATAGGGATAACTTAATTAAATAATGTTCATGCATTTTAAAATATAAGTTTTAAAGAATTTTAGGAATTAGGCAAAGTTAATAGTTTAACATTTATAGTTTTAGGAGGTTTACTAAGAGTGATTTTTCTAAGAGTGTGATAGCATTTAAATCTTTTCTATTAATATTATTACTAATAACTCTGAATGTTTTTCTTCAGTATATGTGAAAATGATTCACTCAGTAATTAAAATGCATAGTAATTTGAATTCAAATAAAATCACTTTTTAAAATGACAGCCTCTGTTGAGAAGGCCAAAATCAGCCTGCATTTTTGTCTAAGATTTAATAATTAAAAGAATAAAAAATTAAAGGATTATAATATTTTATATTTATATTCTTTCATTGGTTACCGTTTTAATCATCCAATCCTTTTTAAAAAATTGAGAACATATTTGTAATTCTAGCTCCCTGTAATGGATTAACATTTTATTCTAAATATGTGAATATTGGTCAGTTTTTAATAACTGATACAATAAATACAATTAGAAATAACCAACATTGATTTACATAGTGATCACTTTCCTTTTGATTGTAATCAGTAAAAGTAAATATCATTTACCATTTTTTAGCTTCAAATATTTTCCCAAACATTCTTGGAAATAGTGACTTTCACAGGAAAAGCAATAAAATATTCAAGCTATATAATAATAATAATAAAAAACACCTATAGATATGGTCATCCCATAAGTAGAACTTGAGACCCTTTATAACATATACATACACTGACCTTTACTAAAATTCAGATACGGTTTTAAAAAATATATGGAATGACAATAAGTGCAATTACAATAGCTTTGAATTGAAGTGCACCATGCTTGTTGTGAGTTAGATCGTCATCCAGGTGAAAGCTCTTGAAGAAATACTGCTAATAATTGAAATAGGGTAAATCACAGCTGTCACACACTAATTAAATCCAGTAGATTGATGGTAAGGGAAGACAACTTGAACATCGCATTTAGTGGGCTTATCCGTCAATGCCTCGTGTAGCTGTCCTGCTGCTAAATCTTCTCTGACCTTCTGTGTTGTTTTCATTAATGTTACAGTGATTGTTCCAGGCGATCTCTGCCATGGGACTGCTTTCTTCCCTCTTGTCACCCACACTGTCGGGCCGGGGGTGAGAAGCAGGACAGCAGACTCATAAAGACTCTGCAGGTGCTTCTCAATACTGCCCTTTTGGGTAAACTAGAGAGAGCAGTCAGGGTCAAGGGAGACATCGTGCAAAATGCCTATACCTGAGACAGGTGCTTTCTTATGAAATGAAAATATGGCCCTAAGACATCAACTCATGGGGCCACATTTATTCCAACAAAACTTTATATTTTAATGTTTTAAACTATATTTTATTGATGTTTTTTTACAGAGAGGAAGGGAAAGGGATAGTTAGAAACATCGATCAGCTGCCTCCTTCACACCTCCTACTGAGGATGTGCCTGAAACCAAGGTACACACCCTTGACTGGGACCTTTCAGTCTGCAGGCTGATGCTTTATCCACTGAGCCAAACTGGTTAGGGCCCAACATAACTTTAATGAACAAAGGTAACACGCCCTCCTCTCCCTGCAACCTGAATGTGTATTGTACATGATCAAAAGATGTATGGTCACTTCAGGGACATACAAACATGAGGCAAAGTCAAGTGAGAATCTCACATGATTCTAGAGCTGGAAATGAAAGAGTGATAACCATGGTAATTATAATAATAGCAATAAACAAAAAATGAATTATTTTGCATACAACTATGTATTATGTGCAAAGCATAATTCAATTTGCTGTACATATATTACCCAATTTAATTCCCAACTATTCCATAAGGTTTTATTTTTACCCTTATTTTATAATGAAACTGGAACAGAGTGATTAAGTAATAACTTCCCAGCAACACACAGCTGGAAATTAAAAAAGGGAATAATCAGGATACAAATGCAACCAGTTTATCTCCGGACCCAGCCCTCAGAACCACACCAACATGCTGTCCAGCTAATGCATTTAAGTAGATTATCAGATGTAATTATGTGGTATTTGTCTGCCCTGCCATTTTCATTCTATTTTTGTTGCGCCTATGTAATAAAGACACAGCTTATTATTCAAATAATATTTTAAAATCTCCAATGTAAAACGTTTTAGAAAACAAATCAACCTGGTTGATATCATTAGTTCTTGAGCCCAGGGGTTAGGAAAGGAAGAGGGAATGAAGAGGGAAGTAAACAGCAAAATAAAACAGAAAGCAGCAAATCAAAACACTTTAAACTCTGTCTGCTATGAAAGCACATGTATAATAGTTTGGATATATTGCTATGTTCCTGCAAAAAGACTCATGGGAGGACTGTTACTAAATCAAAGATGGATGTTTCAGAATGGTCTAACGTCTGGTGGAGATTTTCATTCTCTATTTTTCTTTTGATTTTTGGTCTTCACACTGGCCATTAGGCCCTATAAAGAGCCGTTAACTTGAGAACACTAAGCTTAGATGGCTCAGCAAGAAATCTGAGATACACATCCTGGAAAGGAGATCTGAGCAAATATTGGTGCTCTCAGATGAACGGCATGACTCCTTTTCAATATCACCCTTGATATTTCGAATGTCACCCTTCTCGTATCTCAAACGTGTCGTGTCTAGTTTCTTATTTTTGCAGATCCTCTCCTTACAAGAGATTTGATCTCTCCAAGTGGCTCACATTCCCATTTATACCTGATGGACTCCACTGTTGGCTATCCACTACTCAAGCCGTCTATTTATCTCTCACATAGAACCAGATATTAAACTTAGCTTCTTCTCCTTTTATTCTTCACATACAAATACTGGACATGGTAAAAATTTCACATCAGGCTTTGCATATAAAGCAGGCTTAATGATAACATCAACCTTAGATACCAGTGTCCCTAAAAATGTCTTTGAATTTTGGCCAGCTTGCCATCCAGACTTCTATATGTCTGCACCATTATTCAATTTTCCTGGCTTTCTCTCTCTTCTTTGCACGTTCTCAACAAATTTTTGTTACCTTCCTAAAGCAGAACAATTGTTTCCTTCTTTTTCTATTCCGTGATGTCAGGGTCTGACTTTCCATTCAAGGCTTTTGCTAAATATGTTTTCTAAGACATTTTTCTCAAGAAGCACTATTGAGGCATGTTTTTAATGTTTCCCCTGCTCCATTGCCTAACCATATTTTGAACTAATCTCAGGAGGCATACTGATAAACACATATATTAAATCACCTTATTGTTTTCTTAATTCCAGCTCTCATTGAGACCCCCTTCTCTTAAATGCTTCTCTTGCTTTAATCTGGGCAGAGAACCTCAACACTAGAATGCTGTTTCTAAATTGTTGCAATGATCAGTTCATTCCCTCCCACAAGGAATCCCTGTCATCTAAACAACATGTTTTCCCTTAACAGCCCCCCCACTCCCCAGCAGGTGTTCTGTGATCCTTAAGTTAGTTAAGCCTCATTTACTTTGATCCCCTCTGGGCTCATTTCACCTCTGGAGTCCCTGTCACTAGTTCTACTTATCCTCCAGGTCTCCCCTATGAGAGGGCTTTTTACTTTAGTGCTTCTTAAACTTCAATGTGGTATGATTCACCTAGAGACCTGTTTAAAATGCAGATTCTGCTTCTGTGGCTAAGAGAGATTGTACTCCCCACAAGCTCCCAGATGAAGACACTGCTGGTCCCATGTCACAGATCACTTTGTGTTGCGAAAATTTGGTTGACAAACCATGAATTATTGAGTGAGTCTGTTTAGATTTGGGACTCTTGTTTCACTATTTATTATCAGGAGAACATTGGGTAACCTATATAAATGCTCTCAGCTTCAAGGAGCTTTCCCTATAAAATGTGCTGTTAATACTTCATAGGGTTCATGGGAGGACATGAGATAATATACGGGAAAGTCTGAAGTCATCTGAATAGGAGGTTTCTCCATAACGTAAGTGCCTTCCCCTTCTCCCCTTAACCTCTCAGCCCACACTCACTCTTCGAAAGAGTTTGTCAGTCACTGGAACTTGCCACCACTTGTTCCTTTTCTAGCTTTGAGTTTTATCACTGGTTCTGTGGTCTATCCATAAATTAACTGGTCATTAATGATCACTCGCACCCATATTTTTGCTCATAGGAACCCTGAAATCATGAGGACCCATAGTAATAAAACTAGGATAATTTTAACACTCTTTTGTTGAAACACAACTTTCCCTCCCTAAATATGGAGTTAACATTCCTCCAGTGAATTTTGTGAAATTCATTGAAATCAATTTAAGTAAAAGAGAATATTTATTGGGCTGTCTAGTTTTAACGCAGCAGGTGCTCAAAAAAGGTTAACAATGTCCTCCCCCTTACAAATTTCTCTCCTAATTAATGGGCATGTAATAAAGGCCCATTTTGCCAAGGCGTTTAATTATATATGTGATTTTCCAGAATTAGCTTTGGTGAAAATATTTAATTTAAATAAATCAAGTGGGCTTTTTTGGTATTATTTATATGATCCAGAATAATCAACTTTAGCTAATATATTTTTTTAAATAATGCAATTGTTTGAGTTCAATTAAAAAGCCATGGGTCATTGAATAAAAATTACCACCATCATTGTAGCATTTGGTATGTAAACAGTTGATCCTGAAATTAGAAGATCAGGGGATATTAGTTCAAATAAATGGCAAACTATAAGAACAGGAGAGATAAAATCCATGCATGAAGTAAGTATGAGAACTAACATTTTTAAATTGTCATTGATGTTGCATTTAAATAAACTTATCTGTGGCATTCCAATTTATTGTACATTTTATTCAAACTTTTGTTTTGACATTTAATTTTGGTGCTATTTCCTTCCACTCAAACTTATAGTTCATCCATCTATAGTGATGAGCTATAGTTTAGTACAACATCTTATGAAAATCAAAACTCCTTATATTTTCTTCATTTATCTGTTTTAAGAGGAAGGGTATGTTGATTATTCCATTATATTTTTTTCAGACTTGTTAGTTTGGCATAATATGATAAATATTTGGGGGCTAATGTTTGGGGCCTTGTTGTAAAAAAATTGTATAATGTTTAGAATTGAATGCTGCTATGAACATAGGGGTGCATATGTTCTGTCTGGTTGGTGTTTTGAGGTTCTTAGGATATATTCCCAGAAGTGGGATCACTGGGTCAAATGGGAGTTCCATATATATATATTTATTTTTTAGGAAACTCCATATTGTTCTCCACAGAACATGCACCAGTCTGCATTCCTACCAGCAGTGCATGAGGGTTCCTTTGTCTTTGCATCCTTGCCAGCACTTGTTGTTTGTTGATGATAGGTATTCTGACAGGTGTAAGGTGATACAAAATTGTCATTTTAATTTGCATCTCTCAGATGATTTTAGCATTTTTTCATATATCTCTTGGCCATCTGTATGCCTAAGTACCCAACAGCAGATGAGTAGATTAAAAAAACTGTGGTATAGCTGAAACCTGTTTGGCTCAGTGGTAGAGCATCGGTCTTCGGACTGAAAGGTCCCGGTTTCGATTCCAGTCAAGGGCATGTACATTGGTTGTGGGCACATCCCCGGTAGCAGGTGTGCAGGAGGCTGCTGGTTGATATTTCTCTCTCATCGACGTTTCTGGCTCTCTATCTCTCTCTCTTCCCCTCTGTAAAATATCAATAAAATATATTAAAAAAGTAAAATATATTTAAAAAAAAAAACCTGTGGTACATCTACACAATGGAATACTATGCTGCAGTAAAAAAAAGGAAGGAATTCTTACCATTTGCAATAGTGTGGATGGAACTGGAGGGCATTATGTTAAGCGAAATAAGCCAGTCAGAGAAAGATAAATATCACTTGGTCCATTTTTTAATTGGATTGTTTATCTTCCTATTGTTAAGTTCCTTGAGTTCCTTATGTATTTTGAAAACTAACCCTTTATTAGATGTATCATTGGCAAATATGTTCTCCCATGCAATGACTCTCTGTGGTGACTATTTCATTCATTTTCCCCAAATCTTCAACAACTCTTTTTCAACCTGACTCTCAGCATAGAATAACATATTTGGAACTGCTTCATTTTTCAATCACCACTTCAATCTGGACCCAACTGCTTACGTGCCCTCACTGTGGAGATAAAGAACAGTTGCTGCTCAAAGACCAACCTCAATACCTAAACCTTTTATAATATTTCTTCCTGCGTTTGCACTGTGAATTCCCTTCCTTCATAGCTAAACTTCTCTAAAATTTTCCTGTCATACTGGTCTTATTTCCTCATCTCCCAGTTTCTCCTCAGCTACCCTGGTCATACTTTCTATGCAACCATTCCAGAGACTATAAAGTTTGCCACACATTAAGACCAATTTTCTGTCTTCATGATACATTATATCTTGGCAGCATTAGGTATTCTCTTTTTCATAAAGTTTATTTTTTCTCAGCTATTTTTTGGCATTTTACTCAGACACTGGTAATGTACTCTCATTACTGTTGTCGGTATTTTTTTCTACTTTATCACTTCACTGACTAGAGGAGTATCCTAGGATTCCTTCTCACCCCTCTTCTCTGTAGATTTTTCCCCTTTTCCCAAGATTACCTTATTCATCCCATCACTGCAAACAACATCCATACACTGACTTTCAAATGCACATCAATAGAAGAGCCCTATTTCATGACCATCAGATCCCCATATTCAACTTCCCATTTGCTGTCTTTACTAAGATATATGCTAATTTTAGACAAAACAGTGGTAATGGTTATTCATTCTACTAATTTCTTGCCACCATGACCAAGAATTCTCTCTTTCAGTAAATTGCATGACCATTCATCCAATCACCTGATAAAACCTAGGAGTAATGCTCTATCTCTTTTGATCCTGACTACATTCACTCCAGTCCTGTCAAAAGGCCCTGATCAAACTGTGCTTTACCATTTCCATGACCAAAACGTGAATTCCTATTACCATCATCTCTGGCCTGGAGTATGCCCACAGCTTGCTAATTGATTCCTTCCTCCACATTTTCCCTCCTTGTGTTCTGTAGAACAACCAGAGTTTGTGTGCTTGTGTGTGTGTGTGTGTGTGTGTGTGTGTGTGTTTGTTTTCTGTTTTATTTGTTTTTTTGTTTGTATTTTAATGAAAAATACAGGGAAATAAAAATACATGTTGAAAATTCCCCAGTTGTTTTCCAAAGTTCTTAAATATCATAGTCTGAAAGACCTTGCATAGTTTAATGCTTACGTCTCTTAGATTCCTCAGAAAACTCTTCCCTTTTTCACTAAGCTCCATCCCAACTGGCTTTATATTGGTTTTAAAAAAACAAAAAACAAAAAAAACTACTGAGATCTTTCCTATTATAGCATTCCATGGATACTATTGCTCTGATTTGGAATCCTCTTCCTCTAACATAAAGTATAATTTTAAAATCAAGGCCAACTCTTCAGAGATGTCTTACCCTACCATAATCCCTAAACATCCTTCTCATACCCACCTCTCAGCTCTCAGCCATATTACCTACTTTATCTTATTACTGACATTTGTTAATAGCTGAAATCATCTCACTTGAGATGATTTTATATATCTTTTATATAGCTCCCAAATACAATGCAGGCTAAAGGAATACAGACCGTCAATTTTTCTCATCAATGTGTACCCAATTCAAGAGGATTTCCTATGTATAGTGCTTTAATCCTATGTATTTTAATTGGAATATATTTGGAGAAGACAACCATTTTTATTGAGTGAAAATGACCTTAGGTAAATTATTTTAGGGTTCTGTTCAAAATTCCCATTTTATATAACCTCAGAGTCTATCAAAATAAACTTCACACTTATAGGTATGTTTCATAATTTTCATCTACTGTTATGTTATCACTGGTTAAATTTGCAGATCTGAGATATGTGTGTGGGGGAAGGAATGCATATGTTATGGTTATGTGTGGAGTAATCTTTAAATGAATCAAGAAAAAAACAAGCTCGAAAGCAAATGCAAGGTTCAGGAAGAGCCCTTTTGCCCCATGACAGAGGAATTGGACAGGACAAGCTTATGAAATCATCCGGGGGATGGGCCAGGAAATTAGCTGGAGCCCCTGAGCCCTGGAATCCTCTGAACTCCAACTCAGGAAATACATTATTGCAGCGCAACCCTTTGGAAAGCCCCTGTAGGTTTCAACCCATAGTTTCTATTACAAATATAACAACAAAAGTAATGGAATCATAACACATTATGAGAGCTCGTTTCTTACCGTCTTTTTGCACCATATAAAGGGTTGTGGGTGGTCCTGAGCGCTCTTACCGTGTCTAAAGGTGTTATGAAAGAAACAATAATTTCTTTCTAGCAAAATTAGACATCACATCTCAGAGGAAAACCCCAAATCACACCACACTCGTGTGTCATTTGTGACATATATGTAATAAAAAGCCTGACTTTTTTAGGGTAACTTATTCTATCACATTTACATTTCTCTGAAATTGAAAAGCTTTAAAAGATGCCACGGAAAGATAGGGGTTTCAAGAACAATTGCTTTTATATGCTACATGCTGTTTGGCATCATCACGACCCTCAAATATCTGAAAAATGACTATGTTCAGACATTTCTACCACCTACACCAGGAAGGGGGCAGATAAAACTCAGGGCAGAGGGTCCCCCTGGTGAGAACACCACAGCCTGGCCCTGGGTGGCCACACATAAAGCAGTAAGATTAACACAGGTATTTGGAGGGAGGGAGGCAAGGCCAGCGAACTCTGCTTTATCGTTTATTTTTAAACTTGGTCTCACATATCAAATCCTTCTCTCTTCTGTGATCCTTCTCTCTAAACTTCAGTGTGCTGAGCTGCAATGTGAGAAGATGATACATTCAGTCGGTGACTTACAAATTCATTTTCCCCTGAGTTCCTACCTGATATTCTTTATATTATTTTCTCCCTTGCCATTTCAAGCTTATTTGATGTTGAAGTGCATTAGCTTCAGGATTGCAAAACAAAATTATGTGAACAAAATTCGCTAGCATCGGGAGAAGAAAAAATAACGTATTTGCATAAATAGCTATAATGATGTATTTAGAGGTAAACATCTTTCAGAGGATATTTGCTCAGAAATGAAGAAAATCACTGATAAATTTTCTGAATTCATATTAGTGGGTAAATGTATATATATACACATGAACTGATCCAGAGGATATATACAAAAGTGCACAAAATATACCTGTTGTCATACAGCGTCACCGTCATATAAGATGACTAGTTGTTTGTTTTTAAATAATTTTTAAACTGGGTAGAATTGTTTTGCTGGACTCTAAAGGCTAGTCTCAAGTTATACTTTACAGAGGTGATTTTTATTGAAAAAATATGTTAGGACCTTTTACACATATTTTATTATTTATCATCAGTCATTTGGGTGGCTATTTCTCACACGGATAATACTTAGTTTAAAACACCATTCCTTCCATGGTAAATTCTTATGCCCGTCAGCTGATTTGTTAATCTAGAGTCCAGTTGTGGCCAAGAACCTGGATTTTAAGGTACGATGAAAAATAAGATGCTCAGTAATGTTTAGAAAGGACATATACATATGATTGGAGTAAACATTATTTTACTCTAGAAAAAATAAAAGTTTCCTATCCTAAATCAACATAGGACAAAGTGACCGTGTTGCTAGAGAGAATGGCAAAGACCAGAACCGGGTCCCTGGAACAATAGAGTCATCACCAATTTTATAACCCGGTCTAATTCGACATGGCAGGCCCTCATCAGCTCCGTTTCACAGCGCTTTGCTCCACAGAAGCAGATTTGTTTGACCACAACCTCCGTTTCAGCATGACTGGGGAGCAAGAATAACGGACGGAGCCCGGCCCGTCTCACGGCTGTGCGGTGGGGATAAAGTGAATCCATCATTCGCCGGAGAGGCAGAGGAAAAGCGACAGGCCCATTCATGCCTTCGAGACATTTTTTCTTGGTCTATTGGAAATGTTAATCTGTGCACTCTCGATGAACCTCCGCGCTCCCTAATTTAGAACATGTAGCCACGTGAGGAATCTGTCTGCCGCAGATAGGGCGGCCTGGCTTCAAGGCCTGCGAGCAGTGCTTTCTCCAAATGCATCCTGCCTGGAACCCCGCACACACACACATCAGCTCCATGTACAGGGGGATTTCAGAGTTAATTAAACGCTGAATTTGTTTCTTTAGACATCACGGATGCCTCGGGGTTAGGGAATAGCATTTGGGCATCTACTTTAATTTAGGATTAAGCATGCTGCACATGTTCGGAGGGAATTTTATTTGTACAAGTGCACATGTATAGAGATGGGGAATTTCCCCCCTCCGTTACCATAAAAGGTTTCTTAAAAATAGCTTTTATAAAGCACCATATGCTAGGAAGTGCTGCGAATCAGCAAATCCAATATCATCCTTTGCTTTAAAAAATAGCGTTGGAAACAGACAAATGAGGAGAATGCTGGCTAAATGGTTGCAATGCTGATAAGGCAGCGGAATGACTTCCACCAGAGGCCGGCTTCCAAGGTTTGAGTTCTTTTTGCTCTGGATTTACTCTGCACAGCCCCGGGAACAATCCCAGAAGCATACTGTTTACAAATATTTGGGTCGAAAATGACAGGTCAGATTTTTTATTATCAATCGAGCAAGTCAATGCCAACATATATCACGTTACTCCCACTGAAGAGTCTAACACAGAACAGTAAATATTTTCATTCTTCATTTTCTTCAAGGTGCGTGCTTAACACTGGACAAAACGTAAGCAAGTGAACAGAGCAAACGGGGAACCTAGTGACACCCTCAGTGGATTTTACTTTTGAGAAACTGTGCTTTCAAAGTTTCACAATAAGTAACGCAGTACCTGGAGCTCATGGTCATTGATATGTTTGGGCATCTTTTGCAAGGACATTGTACTTCAGCAACATGACAAATGTATTCGGGCTTAGATATATAAGAATTGAAAAAAAAATATGTTGGGACCTTTTACGCATATTTTATTATTTATATTATTTTTACAAAGGATATTTGTAAAAATAAAATTTAGAAAGACACAGGGGAAAAAAGTGCATTTAAAATCAGAAACAACCACCCACAACTATTTCTGTTTCTGTTTAAATTATTGAAACTTAACGTGTTCACCTCAGCATGAAGTGTTTCTTTCCTTTCCTGAACTTTTTCACTGTCCGTAAAATTTGAAAGGGAAGTAATTGTTGCTATTTTTGAGGTAGAGATACAATTAGGCAGCATTTATGGATTTCTATAGTCAGATGAGCATATGGACTCTTGGAGGTAAAAAGTTCAATTCATGAGGAAGAACAGAGACAACGGAAAGCTAGAATGACTACAGTAAAATAAAACAGCCCCACAGCCCCGCCGAACAAGCCCCCACCCATAAATCTTATTAATCATGGGTATTTCAAAATAAAGTGAGCGAGGAGGAAAGCATGTCCTGGTTCAGACTTGTGCAGATTATTTATTACTCAGAAGAGAAGATTGAAAAAAGAAATGATTAGGAACATGAAAGGTGTATAATCAAATCAAGAAACAATGAAACATTTGTAGTGTGTATAATATAAACAATGTATATAATGTTTTTGAAAAGGCCTATATATGTTATACTGAGTGTATCAACATTTTATATTTGCATATGTGCAGATTCCTACTGGATGTGAGAAAGAGTCTCATTTGAAGATGAGTCTATATGCCATGTAATTTCTATTGTTTGATCTATGGAGTTAAAAATGAGAGTCATTCTTAATGTACCCACTGTTCAAATCCAGTGTCCATAAACTTATTTCTGGAACACTTCCTATCTAATTTAGAGGAGAAATTTCCCCCTGATGTCTAAAAACATACATTGGTATAGAATATTAAATAAAACAAACTAAGGTGATCTAATTATGGGTGAGTAAAGCCCTCAGAAAGCATTATAATTTTTAAATTTTATCTTAATGTCTGAATAGAATCTGCTATTAAATGAAACAGTTGGTCTTGAGAAAAATAACACATATACTAATTAATGCAAACATTTAAGAGATTATAGTTACCCAATTATTTTTAAAAAATTAATACTTGATTTGAATAATTATTGTTTGGTAATTATAAAACAACAAATTTATAAAGCTTCAAATCTATACATCTAGTAAAATCATTTTTCAAATGATTTTTACTTTTCAATGATTTGCATTTATTAATTATAAAACAACAAAATAATTTTAGAAAATCTCAACACTATATAAAGTAAAAAATAGGAAAATTAACTCTATATCACAATACTTGGAAATCCTCCGGTTTTCGTGGACTAAATCTTCTCCAGTTAGATGGCTCTTCACTCATCTACATAGACATAGTCATATGAATATGAATAAATATAAAAGTGAGACTTTGCTATTTATTTGTATGAGTTTTTTATGCTTCCATATAATATAATACCCTAAATATTGTCATAGCAGGAAGTATTTTTTGGGGAATAGAAATTTTGTTAGCTTTGTGAGTCTCAATGTTACAGAAACAGTACAATTTATTTGCTCAATCAGATTTCTTAAATATTTCAGTTATTTGCTTTATTTCAATATTAAAAACTGTATGCTGTTTATTTTTCATTTCTCTTTTAAAGTGTATACATGGTAATTTTTAAACTATCCCTCTTATAGCATCTCATATAAATTTAAATAAAATTTCTCAAATTATAAAAAAACACGTTTTGATTGTTTTAAATTTCATTTTTGTACTCTTCTAAGATTAAGTAGTATAAATACCCTTGTTGAATTTTTATGTTCTATACATATATATTTGTTCATTTTTATAATTGACATAAAATTATTATGTAATCACTTATCATACATTAGCAACACTTTTATTTTATATTTTAGTGAGTTTAAAATGTTTATTTTTGTACATATGTAACTTCAAATGCCGGTGATTCAATATAACATTTTATTATAATTTATGCTTTTATATAAGCACTTACATAACTTATCTTGAAATCATGGACATATTCTATATTTATTTTAATAATCTATTGTTTTGAATATTATGTGATGTTATCATTATGTAATATGTTTGGATATATGGTAGGATACAATGCTATTTTTTTATTTTTTACTAAAAAGTCACTCTGGAAATATTTGTTAAATAATGTACCTCTTTACTTTTATTTATATTGTCACTTTTAGCATATATTAACGTTTATACACTACTTTCTACTTATCCATTTAAGTTCTTTTTTACTAAATTATTTTTCTCTCTCCAAATCAAGAATGCAACATTTAAATCATAAAGATCTTTAAAATGTATTTTAATTTTTGATATAGCAAGTCTTTTTCTTCTTATTATCTTTTTAATTCTTGATAAACTCTCCCATTAATACTTCCAAAACCATTTATTATACTCTTGCTAAGTATCCCTAAGTAATACTGTTATTTACATTAGTATTTTACTTAGAAATCTTTAATTAAAATTTTATTTTATGTTCATTCATACAGTTTTATAAAAATCCTCTCTCTATATAGATAAATAAATACATATAGATATACATACACATAAAATTGATTTTTCTGTGATGCACATTTTTATTGTAGGTAGAAATGAATTCCTTGAATTCATATGCTTCTTAATTATTGCTAGATTTTGGAAATGTTTTAATTAATTTCTATGAGTCTCAGTATATATTAATTTTATTCCTATGGTTTCTCTATGTAGTAAATTATCTGTAAATATAATTATTAGACAGGCTGGTATATCAGTTAAAAAAACACATAGATACACACACAAAATAAAACCACTACAATGAAAATTATATCCTAATCACTTTTCTAACTGCCAGAGTAACAGCACTAAAACTGTCACTCTGACATGATGGAGAACAGAGTCTTATTTTGTAGTTCTTTTTGTTAGTTCTTTAATAAACTATTATATTTTTAAAATATTGAGCATTAATGTTTATGATTTTTATTTTTCTATTAATGCCAATTTAAGCTTTATAGTTTATTAATTTATTTTTCTGATGGTGGGGCTATTTTTCACCTTTTCACTGTTATCAAATTGATACTTAGCTTATTTTAGCTCTGTTCAATTAGATGAAGTCTTTTTAGGGTGGCTTCCAGATTGTGTTAAATTTTATAATTTGGATATGTTTTCATGTTAATACTCTAACTATAAGATTTACTTCTTGTATTAATAAATATTAATAGATTTTATTGATTTGCATTCTGTTACTCTATCTATACGTATAGAGAGGGAGAAATAAATATAGAAATAGATCCAGATATAGATATGGATGCATATATAGACGATAGCCATAGGATAAATCAGATCTTTGAGAGATAATACATTTAAACTTTCATGAAAAGATAAGATGGCAAAAAAGAAAAGAAGAGAAAAGAAAATTAGAAATACCCAGGTTTTTCCTTGGGCAAATAATTCCTCTCTTCCATTACCTCCTTTTATTTTTCTTGGGTCTTGTGGCTGGGGGTGAAGTGGTTAAAAATAAGTTATTTGGTGTTGATCCAGGAGCCAACAGGCCATTCTTTGTTGCCCAACTGCCCGGAGAGCAGGCGTCCCTCATCTAAAGACCTGGAGGCTCCTCTTTGGTCCCAGAAAACTGGTAAAAGGGCAGTGTGACTTTAAGGGGAAGGCATGTTCATCTCCAGATGCAGCCAAGTGAGAAATCGGCTCTCGTGGGTAACCTTGAACAGGGACAAAAGGATAATCTCCTTTTAAACTGGGCTGGGAATGTGTGCTAGTGAATTCTTCCAATTTGGAGGAGGTGAGTATGGGTGCTTAAAATTAATGGGCAAAAACAAACAAAAGCACCCCAGGCATCAAGAATTTCAGGTTGTGAACTAATGTTCTGTTTCTAGATAAAACGTTTGATTAATCTAAACATGTTCTAATGAAAGTAGGGTTTGAGCTGAGACCTCCATCTTACAAAGCAATGTGGAGGATAGCGGTGATCCCCGGAGCCGCACTGTCGCTCACACACAGGGTCAGCATTGGGCACTGTCACCCCAGGTCCCCTCACTGCCTGCTCTTCCACGTTCCCATCCATGCAAGGGCACCCCTGCTAGACTGAGCATGTGCCCTAATGAAAGTGTTTTAATCAACGAAATATCACATCTAGCGATTGTTAAGCTGCAGATTGCTACAAGGGAGCTGTTTTGCCCATCTTTCTACTATAATATGTTCATACCATATGCTCAGTTGTACATGTGCTCTTTCTCATTTAGCAGATAAACTTTACATCAATACAGTCCTATGACAAATGGAAGCTTTAATGGAGTTTTGAAATTATTTTAAGGTAATTAAGAAACTTTGGGAAAATGTATTAATGCTATTAATGTGGTCTTCCCAGCTTATGGGCTTGATGAAAAAGTGGGTATTTCTTTACATTTGAAGCTAGAATGTATTCTTGAAAGTTTAATTTCTAATCTTTGAAAGCAAACTTGGATTAAACAAAGATTTTATATGCATATATGCATAACTCATGGACACAGACCATAGTGTGGTGAATGCTTGGGGTGGGGGACAGGTACAGGCTAGAATGGTCAGGTGGGGTGAAGGGGGAAATCTGTAATACTTTTATTAATAAAGATAACTTTTTAAAAACGTAAACTCACTCATATAAACAATCTGTCTATAAAAGCAATCATGAAATTCACTTGAAAGCTTTTCTTTGGTTTTAAAAATATGCATACCTTAATTTGTAAGAATGCATAGATATGTTGTTAGTGATTTTTCCCTGATTAAAACTTAGGTTTGTTTTTTATACGTTGATTTGATCTAGTAAGTTTTATAAATCATACTCATAAGTATTTTACATCTAGACACAGAAAGTCTTTTTTTATTTATTTTCTCATGTCACAGTCTCCCACATTCACTCATCATCTATAAATGCCAAAGAATCTGGAGATACCTTACTACTTGAGGTAATATTTGCTAACATTGCTATTCTATTGTAGCCCAGGAATTTTTTGAAATAGGAAAATACATAACTTGCCTCTGAAAAAAAGTTAAAACAAACTCAAATTATCTGTCAAACAAAATATCCATTCCAATGTATATTTCACAATATTATTATTAGTGCTATTTTAGAATGTTTGCATACCATTGCTTTCGACATTAATAAATAAAGGAAACACTACAGAAACAAACTGTGTATGTTTTATATTCACTAAATGTTGTTGAGATTTAGCTGCTCCTCTTAGAAAGGCAGAAGAATGAGTGTATCAGCCCCCAGTTGACACAATGAGTCTGGAATATTAGACATGAATCCTAGATATTCTTGGCATCTTGCAAATTTTTCACTAGAGATAAGCCATATTGGGGGTTCATTCCTCTGTGTATGGGTTTGGCAATTAGAATGCTACATTTAAAACTCGTCAAAAGTTGAATCACTGAAATAAATGATAGTCATTATTATTACTACTTCTATTATTATTAACAAAGCATTGATGTTAAAAATTACCAATAAATATAATTAGCTTGTGATGTGTAAGCAACTCTGCTGGAGTAAGTTGCCTTACTTTGCACATGTTTTGTAAAGATAAACGATCTGTCATTAAGCAGGAGATGAAGATTCAAACGAACAGCTTCTTTTATTCTTTCCCATGCTATATAAAATAGCTTCAGAGAAAGGACATTTTTACTGTAGCTAAATACACAAAAGGAAGAATAGATTAGCTAATTGAAAAGTAGTCAAGTCATGCATATGCACAGAAGAAATGCAAAGTTAGGAAGTTAAGAGACAGTTGCTATGATCAGAGTCTGGGAAAACCTGAGTGGATCACCACTACCCTGAATCACGTGACTCTGATTGTTAACCAAATTCCTTTTCCAGTTTTTAAAAAATCCTCACCCAAGGATGTGCTTTTATATTGATTTTGAGAGAGAGAGGGGGGAGAGGAGGGAGAAAGGGAGAGAGAGAGAGAAGAGAGAGAGAGAGAGAGAGAGAGAGAGAGAGAGAGAGAGAGAGAGAGAGAGAGAAACACCTATGTGAGAAAGAAATATCCATTATTGCCTCCAGTATGAGCCTGACTGAGAATCCAACCTTCAATCTAGGTATTTGTCCAGACCCGGATTGGAACCTTTTGGCATATAGGATGATGCTCACCCAGCCACGACTGATTGTTGACTATTTCTTTTTGGCTTTTAGAGAATGAAATAATACTTCTGAATGGGTCTACTGCTGAGAATATTAACAAGGAATTAACTAAATTGTCAGATAAAGGCAGAATTACATCATTCTCCCTCTCTGACTTTACATAGAGGAAATCATCCCATTAGAATTTATTTAGATTTTTTTGTTTAAAACAGTTAATATATGGCTTTATATTCTTATTAACACAAGTAGCTTCATATGTATGTTCTTTGCATTGTGTATTTTTCACTCAGATATTCCCCACAGATCCTTGCTGTGACATACATACAGTCTCTATAGTCTCCGCTTGCCTTACAAATGAACTTTGCCTTCTCATATGGCACATATTAGGTAATAATAAATAAACTAATTCCCACTCCACAGTTAATGGTTTTGAATTCTTCGTCTGTTTGTGTTTTCTTCCCCCTCTATTAGCTGCCCCTGAGACTCTGATCTTCTGTACTCCCATTTTTCACCTTAGTCAGTGCAGTGATTTTATCTCCTGATCAGCTGGTAGATAAAAGGACAAAAAGGTTTCATTTTTTTTAATGTTCTTCACTCTAATTTCGACCCTTACCCATGAGTCCTCTCTTTTCTGAATCTCCAATCTCTTTCTCAAACAGAGGCTCTCTTCTGAATGTTCCTTAGAGAATCACTAACCCCATCCAAGGCTATTCAAATGAGCAGTGATTTCTGAATCTGTCTTCGTCCATTTGTGTTGCTATAACAAAAATGCCATAGATCGGGTAGATTATAAATAAGTTTCTCTCACAGTTCTGTAAGCAGGAAGTTGAAGATAGAAGCACTGGTAGATTCAGCATCTGGTGAGGACCTGCTTCCTAGTTAATAGATGGACATCTTATAATGTGCCCTCACATGGTGGGAAGGGTGAGGCAGCTCTTCAAAATTATTTTTACATATTTTCTTATTGATTTCAGAGAGGAAAGGAGAGGGAGAGAGAGAAAGAAACATCAATGATTAGAGTGAATCATGGATCAGCTGTCTCCTGCATGCCCTCCACTGGGGATTGAGCCCACAACCTGGACATGTGCCCTTGACCAGAATCTAACCCCAGACCCTTCAGTCCACAAGCTGACACTCTATCCACTGAACCAAACAGACTAGGGCTCAAAATAATCTATAATAATAAAAGCGTCATATGCAAATCGACCAAAGGGCTAAACAGCAGAATGACCATCCAGGTGACCACGCTATGACACCCACTAGTGCCAGGCCAACCAAGGCAGGTGCAATGATATTTGTCAGGGAGTCCTGCCAGCCCCCCATAATCATCCTGCAGAGGGAGGCCCAGGCCACAGACCAGTGGGCTGTGGCGGGTGGGCAGGGCCTCTTTCTGTTGAGGCAATCCATCAGGAAGCCCCGGCTGGATGGGCAAGGCCTAGTTTTTTGGGGCAGTTCCATGATTGGTCACCCCAAAGAGGGAGGCCCAGGCTACCTGGCTGGCAGTGCTGTGGCGGATGGGGCAGGGCCTCACACTGTGGAGCGATTGAGTGGCTCCTGAACTGAAAGAGAGAGCAGGCTGGGCTGAGGTCACCCCCTATCCCAGTGCATGAATTTCATGCACCAGACCTCTAGTTTTTGTTATATATATATATATATATATATATATATATATATATATATATATTATAAATAAGATTTTCACCATCATTTTCACCATCATGACCTAATTCTCGTCCTCTCCCACCCCAGCCCCCTGCCCATAGGCCTCACCTCCTCTTACCATCACTCAGGGCTTATGACTTCCACATATGAACTTGAGGAAGACAGGGACATTTGATATTCTGTTGAAATTTTTAAAAAAACCTCATATTTAGTTTTGAAATTTAGCCAAAATATAATTGTGTTTCTAGGAGAATGGTCTACTCCAGCCCAGTGTTATCACTGTCACCACCATTAACATGGCTTATCAGTTTTTAAAAGAAGGGGGACCCATTTAAAGAGAGGCATCAATTAAAAGCTAGAGACTGGACAGAAACTAGAGATGTTGGTAACTGGGAAAAAGAGCTGGTGAGACACAGGCCCCATGTGATATGTAAGAAAGATGGTGATTAGGTAACCAACCAAATCCTGTTTCTATGGAGGGTCTGATAAGAGTATGTTAGGCTTGAGCAACCACCCTTCTGGAGAAATCATCCCTGAACTTCAACATTGGTATAACCCTGTTCTTAGAGTAAGTGACGCAATCCACAGTGGCCATTCTGCTGACCTCTTTGCTAAAGACATTCCCCCCGCCCCACCTCAGAGTCATAGGAATAGTACTAGGGAGCTACTGCTATGTTCATGTAATTGGGTGTGCTTCTGCCCTCTCTACTTGGGACACCTAAGGAATTTTCCCATTGAAAAGATACCAATGCCAGGGAGAGGGGGTTGATATCTCTATGAATTTGAAACCATATGCATTTGTGTCCGTTATGCATTAGGCCGGCTTTTATGGATTTGCCTCAGAAGCCAACCAC
This sequence comes from Vespertilio murinus, assembly GCA_963924515.1. Taxonomy (NCBI): domain Eukaryota; kingdom Metazoa; phylum Chordata; class Mammalia; order Chiroptera; family Vespertilionidae; genus Vespertilio; species Vespertilio murinus. Next base: position 33,727,753 of record OZ004707.1, on the reverse strand, counting down.
ACTTCCACCTCTTTCTGCAGGCAAAGGTCAATTTCAGGGCAACAGGTTATGAAAGCAACTCTTGGAACATAGCATATTTATCTGCAACTGAAGTGAATCTCTTCACTGTGCAGGAGTATAAGAAAAACACTCCCCCCAAAGCCAAACTTTGGAAGCCTGAACTCAAAGCAAAAGTATCAGGGTTATGCTGTCCTTCAGGAAAAAAAAATTAAAAAGCTAATTTTTATTTTGAATATGTTATACTTCTATAGACCACGAGTTGACCTAAGCATTGTTTCACTGTTTCTGTTTTGCTTGCAAAACCAAACTCTTTTCAGTGCTTTGTCACTTGAGTCTAGCTAAGTGGTTTAAGGGCATGTAAAGTTCACTCCCAGCCTGCAGTTTTTTTAAAGCATTTATTTCCTTGTCAGCGTTATTATGTCAGCAACTATGTGTGGGTGGTAAGGGAGGCCCTGGGAACACTAACCATTCACCTGATTAAATAAAAAGCTGCAAAAATAATATAAAGATAGGAAGGGACTATCAACAAATCCGCGTTCTGGGCTTAAACATTAAGTGTGTGTTTTTTTCTTTTTCTTTTGATACAAGATGCCAGCAACACATATGTGAGTATATAGAGCCAAATTTGTCACCACCTTAAAATAAACATTTCCCACAGGCAGTTCTAATGCCTTATCTTCGAATGTGCTTTAATTCGCTGTGTTGTCTTCAGCAAAGGGAATCCAATGTCTAGGCTGTGGAGAGAGAAAGCAGACAGCGTGTTGCCTGAGTTCCAAGCAGCATAATTGCAAACAGCATCTTAAGTGAGTTGAGTCTGAGGGAGGGATGGTTTGCTGTAAAAACTTAGGAAACAGAAATTGGTAAACTGGTCTACAAATAGTAGAGCCCAAAAAGTGGAGTGATCCCTGTGTCCACTCAAGGGGAGTATGGGGTTACTCCCAATGGTATCCCCATGGGTCTAGGAATACTGTAGCCTATTTTCTGGTAAGCATACCTTTAGAAGCAGTTTATGACTTACAAAACCATCTCCCCAGGTGAAGGTTTACAATGAATGAAACAGGGCTGCTTGAGGCTAAGGAAATCACTAATGGGAAAGCCAACCCAATTATGCATTTCTGTTTGGGTATTCTGCATTCATTCATATTTTCTGGAAAGAAAAAAACAAAAACACAGCAGTACAATATGGGAAGTGTATTAATCATGTTACTACTCTAGCTGGGATAATTTATTAAACGGTATCATAGTTTCCTGGAAGATTTACTAAGCCTTTTAAATTACTTAAATCTTGTAGAATAATTTACATCCTGGCAAGAGCTGATGAGAAAAAACACATAAATGAAGTCATTAAGTTAGATGTTTCAGAAGCACCTGGTTGAAGGAAATGTTTTCATCTCCTCAGCTCATCAGGAAATACATGGAATGTATTAACCCGTCTTTAAAAGTAGCCCTTACACATTTTTATTTTACTTCATTTTTAAAATCTTTAATATTGTGGATAAATGGCAAAGATTTGTTGGTTAATAAATTAATTTTAAGTAGGCAAATATTTTGACATAAATTTGCTTGCTGTGGCATAAATGTCTTACTCCAATTTGCTGACACATCACATCAGGCACCAGTCACATTACAGTGCTTTTTATTTTTATTTTTTTGCAGTGACCTGTGTATTTGCTATATTTTATACCTTCCTCCTGATATTTCAAGATTTACTTGTAAAGCCTCACTCTCAGATGTCATTATATCAATCTAGTGAAGTAGTTTCTAATAAAATTTAAATTGTTATCTCTTTCAGGAACATTTAAACAAAGAGCTGAAAAATATAAATAATGGAATTGTAGGCTCTGCTATACATATGAAGGAGATATTTTTTCCCAAAATCTAAGAGGGTTTTGATTATGAAATATACCCTTGTGTTATGTACCACTTAGGGAGAAATAAAAATCATAAACTTTAATACATACTAAGAGTAAGTTACACAGAATTTATAATGGTCACATTAGCCTTTGGAAACTTTGAAATTTATTTAATACTAGAGGCCCAGTGCACAGATTCATTCACCAGTGGGGTCCCTCAGCCTGGCCTGCAGGGATTGGGTAAAAAACATGCTCTCCAACATCCCCCAAGGAGTCCCAGATTGAGAAAGGGCAGTTCTTGGGTGATGCCCCTGGAATTGGCATCCTCTTTTCTGGTCCTGGGTGAGTTACCTGAGAACTGCAGCTGCCAGGTTACAGCCGCTCAGCAGCTCCTGTGTTGAGCATCTGCCCTGGTGGTCATTGCGCACAATAGCTACCTGTCAGCCAGTCATTAGACTTTTATATATATGTAGATGTTACTGATGAGGTGTCTTTTTCTCCCTATATTGTTTGTAGGTGATAAGTCATTATTTTGCACATGCCTCATTTGCAAAATATAACACCATATGACAACTTACTTTTTTTTTTCTCCCATTCTTAGGTACAATAAAGCACTTTGTCTTTGCTTTGCATGGCAAGAGCTGAAATTGCCATAATTCCTGGAATGGCTAAAATTTACTTGCAGAGATTGAAAGAGGCCATCAATTTCTAGATGTGTCTTGATTTTAGAGTTGAGAAATTAGGGGAAAATGATTCTAGAATAGATAAAAGGCAATACTTGGGGGAAGGACTTCATTCCTAAAGACATTTAATTTCTCTATTCAAAAGGATGAACTGTCTGGCACTCCCATCCACCAATGGTTATCCTTCCTGGAAGTCAGTGACATAATAAGATATTTATCAAGACATGGATCCTACAAAGGTATACTGCTTGATACATGGCCTGGGCTTTCATTGCTGATTTTCTGTATTAAAAATGTCAATAATGAGTTATTAGCATCTTTAATTTACCTGAATTGTTAGTTTGAAATTATTATACTTATAAATAAATAAATATTTGTTCTCAGAAAAATTACAAACTAGTTGATGGAGAATTCAGGCATAGGATTTTGAATTGTTTTGCAATAGTGAATGAAAAAATACATAATTCTGTATACTTTGATTATGCACATTACAAAATGATGTTCATTGACACCTCATAGGGTTAAATTTGCAATGCAATTGTTCAGAACATTCTATAGTCTTTATTTTATTTTTTAAAAATTTTACACATTCTCCTAAGCAGGTAAAAATGACTTAACATCTGAAATGAACAATTAAATTTTTAAGAGTGGATATTTGAAAGTAGCATATTTCAAAAATTAAATTGTTTATTAAAAACGATTAAAACTATAGACATATAATTTATATGGTACAAATCACTGCATTTAGAATAACATTTGTATACATCAATATAATATAGAAACAAATATCTAGAGGAAATTTTATATTTTTGGCCTTTATTTTAAATCATATTTTCCCTTAAATACATATTATGTCATCTCTTCACTTAGTATATGTCTAGATTCTCTCATTAACTTTATTTATTTATTTATTTATTTATTTATTTATTTATTTATTTTACTTTATTTTTGTTGTTGGCACCATTACAAATGTCCCTACTTTCACCCCCTTCTCCCACTTTCATCCATTTCCAGTACTCCCTTCTGGCCACTCCCACACTGTTGTATGTGTCTATGGGTTATGTGTATACATTCTTTTGCATAGCTCCAGACTGTTTTACCTAATCACATTATTAAATGTCTTTAGGAATGAAGTCCTTCCCCCAAGTACTACATTTTATCTATTCTAGAATTTAGAGAAAATATATATTTATTATTTTTTCTCTTTTTTATGATAACACTCTTTATTATACAAATGACATTTAAATTTGAATTTCCCTTTTAAAAATTGAAATGTATATATACATTAAAACCTGTAACTAGCTGACCTAATGTCTTTGGAGATTGTATTAAAAGTACTGAAAGGAAAGGTTATTGTCTTTGAGGTATGACCCAACTGGGTTAAACTCTCAGCACCTATTCAGCCCCACCCATTTTCTATTCCATAAATGGGAGCAATAAGACTTGATCATTACTATGACGTGTAACCTGGCCTGATATGTATCGATCATGGTGCATAGCTATAAGAGATAATATTTTAACTCCTCCTCAGCCATATGTCTCTATAATAATTAAAACGTAATATGCTAATTAGACCAGACTTCCTTCTGGAAGACATTCTGGACAAAACCGGGGCTGTGAGGGAAGCCTGGGTCCCAGGTGCCAGAGGAAGGTCTACTAGGGGAAGGGAGGTCTATTCTTGTGTGAATTTTGTGCATAGGGCCTCTAGTATACCATAAAGAGAAATATGTTTTACAACTGTGAAACTGTAAATGCCCTCAACATTTATATAAATTAACATCTTGAATACAAATATCTGAAACCTTGAAGCATTTGTAAATTAAAAAGAAAATGAAAAAAAAATGAAAGTAGAAGAGGAGAAGAAATTTTGAGATTGATAATAGGCAAGGGAAGGCAGGAAGGCATGAAAGAGCAATTTTTCAATAAATTATAGTATTTGATAAAATGTTAGTATTTAGTCTTCATTTATATTTATTGTTTTGCTTTATTAAGTATTATTGCAGATCATGTCATTCATAAATGAAATGCTTTAGTGTTTTAATAATTGTTAAATTTTTGAAAGTCTACTATATTTTATTCACTGAACTATGCTTTATAAATATTTTATTCAAGTATAAGGAATGAGTTAGGTTAATTTATTTTTATTTTACTTATGAGATAAAAAATGATGAGGTTTTGCTGACCTTACTAAAGCTACTTGAAAACACAAATTTATTAATATAGATACAGACCCCTATTATAAACTATAACATTTCCTTTAAAAAATAAACAAGGTATAAAGGATGTTTCTCACTAGCCAAGAACCAAATACAAAAACAAAAGGTAAAACCATTATAAATGTTAATAAATTTCTTTGGGGAGTAAGTGCATATAGTTAGTTATAGGTAAAGAATATGAGAACTACTTTGTTAATGAAAAATGTGAAACACCTGGTTTTCCTTTGCTAGCTGGGTGAAATCTTTGACAAATTCCTTAATTTCTTGAAATTTATTCAAATAGGGGTAAGTGACCTGAATACTGAAAATATATACATAATATAAAATATTCTGATAAAGAGTCAAAATTGGCATGAATGTGCCTTACCTTTGTAAGACCAGCAGGTAGGACTATGCACAAAATACCAGCAAAAGAAAAAAAAAAAACAATACAAATATTACTTGAGCAGTAGTCAACAGAAAATGTGAAACTTTATTCTAATCGTTTGGATGAAGTAAAATATAAATATGTGAATACTTGAGTCAGGATGAAATGGTGCTTGCCCTAATCTTTCAATGGGTAGATTAAGCATTTGAGACAGGCAGGAATGAGAAAAGTTGTTTTAATACATTGCATTGTGTAATGATGAGTTTAGTCTTGAGACTAGAAATTTAGGGGAAATGGGTTTCTGGGTTGACTATGTAAAAGACTAAATATTAACATTAAAGAAAAAGAGAAATAAAGCATAACTAAATTTGCTTGGCACATAGAAGGATGCTAATACCATAGATAGTACTTTATTGAGATTAAATTTCTTCGGGAAGAGTAGAAAATTTTATCTATATACATTTTCAACAGTTATCAAGAAGAAAAGGTGGATATTTCTTCATCAGATGTGCATATGCCCATACTTATATTTATTATATAAAACATGTTGCTGACCACCACCCAAAAACATACCCATGTGTGCAATATGCAGATATGTATATAATAACAACATAAGTACTTAATTATTTAGGTGCTAATTCAACCCACATAAGGAATGAAATAGAGAAAACTCCATAATAAGTTCTGGGATGTTACATTAAAATCTTATTTAACCTTTTCTTCCTTCCAACTATTTTATCCAAGTATCCTATATAATAAAAGGCTAATATGCAAATTGTCCCCTTGACCAGGAGTTAGACCTGGAGTTCAACCAGGGGGCAAGGCCAGCCAGCCAACTGCCTGAAGCCCTTACCCCAGAGGGCCAGACCCCACCCATGAACGAATTAGTGCACCAAGCCTCTAGTATGTATACATTTAGAGAGAGAGAGAAAGAGAAAATTGTTATCATTTGTATATGGAAAAATGCTTTAAAATTCTCATAAGTTGCCGAAACCGGTTTGGCTCAGTGGATAGAGCCTCAGCCTGCGGACTGAAAGGTCCCAGGTTTGATTCTGGTCAAGGGCATGTACCTTGGTTGCGGGCACATCCCCAGTAGGGGGTGTGCAAGAGGCAGCTGATTGATGATTCTCTCTCATTGATGTTTCTAACTCTCTATCCCTCTCTCTTCCTCTCTATAAAAAAAAATCAATAAAATATATATATTTAAAATTCTCATAAGTTATCACACAAATTTTTATAACATTTACTTAGAAAATAAATAAATTTATAAATTCTCCTTATGCAGAGATATAATCCAAATCAGCGTGCCAGTAGATTACTAAGAGTCTAACTAAATTCCCAGAAATCATATAATCAGAAGGGTATGGGGACAAGATCTAGGTATTTTGATCTTCATATGAAATAGCTTTCTTTCTGTTTTATAATAAGCAAAAATATGAATCCATTTGTATGTGTCTTCCTAACAATGAAAATACTATATTTCATTGCTTATTGTGTCATTGAAACATAAAAGTAAAATATTGCTTTGAGGTTTTTGAACTAAATTTATTTAAAATGCTTTTTAAAAATATTTTATTTACCAAAACTTGACAAACTTTTAAAGATCAATTTAATTCACAATTTCTTAAAAATACTATATTGCATAATGAATTTGAGCTTTTATTTTTAAATTTTTTTTTATCTTGTCAATATTTATAAGAACTGACATTTATTACTACGAGGTTCAATGTACCTTTATAAGTATCTTAGGTTCTATATCTTAGTTACTGTAGGTTTTTTATTTATTTATTATTTCTCTCCCTCTCATTGAAGGTTCTAACACATGATAGATCTCTTCAATAAGATTGCAACGTATTTGGAGGGAAAAAATGCACATGTAACACTAAATAAGAACCATTCCAAATTTTATACATTAAAAATAGCAAAACTACCAACATAGAGTATGCCTACATATTGAGAATGTGGTATTTCTTGCTACTTAAGAGGTTTATAGGTGTCAAAAGAGGTATGTATTTGAAACTATATTCAGGTTATAAAACTAGGTGATTTTATTACCATTTTATTTTGAATGATTTTTATCCTTTCTTATGAAACATTTTCTGGGGGGAAAATGACAACCTAAATTAAGATTTCTTGTTCTTAACCACATAGCTTCTGCTTTGCACATTTTGAGAAAAATCAATTGAAGACATTTTGTTTCTTTCCAAAAAAGAAATCAGGTGGATAGAGATAATGAAAACAAAATACCTGAGCATTTCTGCATTACTTCTTTGCTGAGATGGGAAGGCACAAGCTCTGCAGGCCCTCATATGTGTCAACTTCACGGCTGCCACATTGAGCTGGGTTGCATCTGTCTTACTGTGTCATGTCACGTTGCCTGGTGCCTTCTAATGGGTGCTGACACGAGGAAGCAGGCTGCCTTCACACCTAGGGAAATGTATTCAGAATGAAAACAGATGGTACATTGTTTGCTGCAGTAACTATTTGTTGCATATAAACTACTTAAACCTAATTGTGGGAAAGTATAACATCTCACCAAACTCTACAGTTTGTATGGTATCTAATATGTAATAATATAAAAAATAAATGTTATTTGATCTAACATATTACTTTTCTTTCATCATGTGATGAAATGGAAGTCAAGCTAAGTAAAGGTGTTTCTTTTTCTTAATATTGTCCGAAGTGTTAAGCTGGAAGTTATAATGCAACTACACTCTATGCTACAACGATTATTTTGAAATTGGCTTTCTACAGAGACAGTAACGACAGTGCCTTTGCATTATGTAAGGCGACATTGAAGCTAAAATGGTTGAATAGCCAATTCCTGTTTTGGAGAAAGTGACAGTAACCATTTTTTTTTTTTTTTTTTTTTTTTGGTCACCAATCACTCCAGATTCTTAAATTGTGGCAAAACATTGCCAATGCAGATGTGAGTAAAGTTTCTGAAATGATAACAATTTTAATAGGACACAGAATGAACAATTGCTGCAAACTAAGGCCAAATGCAGCTAAATGACTCCTGTATTGCCTTAAATTACAAGCTAGGTCAGTGAAAACTGGAAGCAAAACCTAATTATTTTCAGTTGAAAAGTTCAATATCACCATTAGGATATGATGTACTGTGTAAATTCTTGAAGGTTTTTTTTATTTTTTTTTATGCAGTGAGTAGCAGTTCATCTAAACTATTTTTAAAACATTAAAGTGTATGTTGCATCATAGTTAAGCTTAGAAAATTAATATTTTATATTATAAATTAAATCAATTATAATAAAATATAATTTATAATTTGGTAAATCTCTGCTTAATCATAGGAGTAAAGGTATTCTGTTGTAATCAATATAAAATTTAAGAGAAAGGTAGTTAAATAGGTCAATTGACCTAATGGATTAAATATAACAGTTCAACAACTTCATAATTAGCTGATAGACATTTAAAAATGTAGTTATTTCATGTGAATATTTATTTCATATTAGACTAAATGAGGATATGTGTTAGTTTAGGTTTTAAGTAAAAATATATAATAATATGACAAGTTAGTCGTATTACATAGATGGGCTGATCCGTTCAAATTTTAAGTCATAGCCTGTTTTGTTCAGTGGTTAGAGTGTCATCCTGCAGACTGAAGGGTCCCAGGTTCAATTCCAGTCAAGGACAATTACCTTGGTTACAGGCTTGATCCCTGGCCCAGACAGGGCTCATGTGGGAGGCAACCAATTGATGTGTCTCTTACACATCAATGTTTCTCTCTCTCTGCCTCTCCCATCCCTCCGACTCTCTCTAAAAAAATCAATGGAAAAAATATCATTGGGTGAGGATTAACAACAACAACAAAAATGAAGTCATAAATAAATGAATTGATTTAATACTTTATAAAAATATTTTTTTCCTTTACACTTGACTGAAACATCTTAATTCTTCTCTTTCCATAGCAACCTAAATCCATACTTACATAGTTCTGATATGGTTTGTGTGAAAGTATAATGCAAAATTTTAGGGAAATGATGTTACTATTGTTTACAAATAAATACGTAATTAAATCAAATATACATACATACATACATATATACACATCTATATAAATACATATATATATATATATATATATATATATATATATATATATATATATATTTGAGGGAGGTACTGAGTTGGCCACCTGTTTTTTTAAAATCTTTATTCTTGAAAGTATTACATATATCTCCATTTTACTCACCAATCCCCTCAATCCACATCCTTCCCCTATATATATTTTTTAATCTGAGGAACTACTCTGTCTAGTATGACATCACAAAGATCCAGATTGCACATTTGTTATTTTTCATTGTTAAAACTTCAGCGGTAAAGGAACATTTACTCTCAGTAGGTAGTTTAGTTTGCCCATATGTATATTTTATAATCACCTCATTAAAAAAAAGAGGCAAGGTTCACAAAACTAATTAGATAGGTAAATAGATAAATGATAGTGAATAGATAGATATATATTATAATTTGATATTCTTGTTACGGAACTGCCCAGAGTCATGTTTATGCTAATTATCATCTCCTAACAATGATTCATGTTCCTACTTGCTTCTCTAAATACAAACTTAGCCTCTTGTCAGTCTTCACCCTCTAGATCTCTCCTCAACATCGGAAGCCCTTAACCAATCCCCTTCCCATTGAAATACTCTTCTGGTTATCTGGGTATTACACAGATCTCTCTCTTAATGAACAACCTATCTTTGGGGGACCTGATTTACAATTACAACTGCCTAATGGACAATGTTGGTTCAACTAGGCATTCATTCACTCATTCAACAAACATTAATCTGCCATAGATACATTGGCTGGAAAATCAAATACAATAAACTCAGTGTCTTTCCTGTATTGAGGGAACAAGTGTATAAACATTGAATTAAATGAAGTCTATGATGAGAAAAAATATTTGCAGAATGAATTCAGAGCATGTAACAGTAATTTGTGAATTTGACCTTGGAAGATGCCAAATGAAAGGGGAAAAAAATCTCAAAAAGAGAGTGATTATGTTAGGTAAATCTTGATCCAATAGGGTTCACCCTAATTTAAACAAAGTACTTTTTTTAACTGTGAAAAGGAGATATAAACAATAGGTCTGTTTGAAAAAAATACAACATTTAGGAGTAGCCAAAGGAAATTCATGAAGGTAGTCAGTCAACGCTCACAGAGAGATAAGGATGGAGAATCATTATTTTAGAGGCTCCTATAAGGCATATTAAAAAGTTGGACTTTACTCTGGGAACAATGGAACAATTACCAATGCTTTTAAAAAAATTTAAATATATTTTATTGATTTTTTACAGAGAGGAAGGAGAGAGGGATACAGAGTTAGAAACATCAAAGAGAGAGAGACATCGATCAGCTGCCTCTTGCACACCCCCTACCGGGGATGTGCCCTTGACCAAGGTACATGCCCTTGACCGGAATCCAACCTGGGACTCTTCAGTCCGCAGGCCCCCACTCCATCCACTGAACCAAACCGGTTTCGGCACCAGTGTTTTTTTATGGGAAGTATGATGACCAGGTATTCAGTTTAAAAATTAATCTTAAAAGAGCCTGTATATCCTACAGATATCCTACCTGTCCAAAACATATTTTCTTTCCAATGTTTCACCTAATTTCTTTCATCATATTTTCGGCCCAGTTGTCATTAAGGTTAGCCATTCTTCTCTCCCAACTCTCTACATTCCTTTCCATAGTAAGTCTATTCTAACTGAAAATGTCTCTTGACTAAGGTCTTTTCTCTATCCTCAGTGAAAATTTCCTCTCTCAACCTCACAAAATCCCTTACTCAAAAAAAAATACTATTTTTTCTCCCTCCACTCTTGTCTTAATCCATTCTAATTCATCACCTACCTTGTCATCAAGGTTTCTGTCTTAGAAATTAATTTTATCACAGCACCCCCTCTTTGGCTCATCACTGGACACAATCCAAATTCATCAGCACGGAGTCTAGATTTGTATCTCCTCTGGCCCTAATGTTCTGGTTCTTGAACCCACTTTTGGCTTTGCCACAAAAGGTTCTGCGATACCAGCAGGTTTAAACATTATGCGTGCCTGGTACACACAAACTCTATGCAAGTGTATGGCATTTGCTACTATAATTACTGCCAACCACAGATGCTGAAAAAGAGCCAAGAGAGCAAATTAATGGAGGAGAATCAGACATAAAACTAAGATTAATGAACCGGAAAATAGATTCAAAATACATCTACCAGGTTGAAGTTTCTAAAACACATAAAAATACAGGATGCGTATGCAAAAAATTAAGAATCCCACAAGAGAAAAATGTACCAAACAATGAAGAGAACAATGATACGGCTAGGAAATTCTATAGAATTCTTTGCCCACAGGAAATCCTGACAGATGAGTCCTGTACCAGGCTACATTCCACCTACACAACCCTATCACTGTCTCACTGTCTCCCCCCTTTTCGTGAGCAGCCGATATTTAATTGATGTTGATGAGTAACAGCCTACTCCCCTATAAATATAGAAGTGCTACTCCTTCAGCATATCATTCTCATTAGCCACGGAAAAAGTAACCCTTGGTTTACACATGAGGAAAAGTTAAACAGATTATATTCTCAAGATCTAATGACAATTTAGCATGTCTTAATTTTGATCTGGTGCCAACTAATCCAATTTGAATTTCCAGTCACTTGTGTCCAGTGAAATTTTGCTTCACCAGCTCAAGCAAGAGCTGAGCGGCAGCTTTCTCCCCAAGCAGATGTAAGAGAGTCTCTAATAGGGAGCAAATGCATTATTATTAAGTCTCAGACCTTCCAATTTGAATCTTCTCAACCACATCTAAGCACTTGGCACTGGGCTGCCCTCTCTCCTTGGTACATATGGTTTGTTTTGGAACCAGATCTAATTGAGTCATTTCTAAGTGCTGATCAGCAAAGGAACGTCTTCCCATAATGAGATTTTATTGGTCCATGTCGAAATGAGAAAAAAAGGTGAATTCAATAAAATCTTCCAAAGGCCAAATTATTTTATTATTAAGGACTTTAAAGTTTGAAATTATCTTTTAAATTATTTTTGGCATTGAAATACTTTCACTTCATGGAATGACATTTATGAAAAATTCTGCTCAGGATGGTAGAATCTAATTTTGTTCTGGCATTTTTATATACTTACTAAAAATATAAATAAATATATGTGTTGCTAATCCAATTACTACTGTCATATATATATATATATATATATATATATATATATATATATATATATATAATTTTACTGGTTTGCAAAATCCAAATGCATAAGAATTCTTCCTGCATACTCTACCAATGATCTTGATGCTGCCATTTTAAAGAACCATTTTAACATTAGTCGTAGTTTTCAAAGAAAAGCAACCTCTGAAGTTGGGTATCTTTCTCACCAGAGTGTTCCTGATGGCCTTAATGGATGGCACATTCTCTGCACGGTCCCAGAAACATACTCCTTGAGGGGGTCCCCTGACTTAACGTTTTATATCTATCCCAGTGTGCCACCTCCCTTAGCCTCTTCATACCTTTCTCTTCTAACTGCTACAGCAACTCAGACTTGTGTATTTCTGCCTCCAATCTTCTAATGGCCACACTACCAGTGTGTTTGCCTTGTACTTAAGGTCTTTGTCAGAGTGTAAAACCCTGTGTCCTAGGAAAGTGCCACATTCAATGCATTCTTCATTCTTGCTTATCCAGTCTTAATGACATTCCTGTTAGTCAAGCACACTCAAATGTAAATCAAATGTAAAACCAGGAATTCTTCCAGGTGTCCTTCCAGTTCAGGCTCTTAATTCTTGTAGTTCCTTTGTTATATAATCTCATTTCTCTTTCATCAGTCTCAGAAGGTCGTTAGTCAGATTATACTCTATTTATAAAATTTATTTTTACTATTTAAAGCCTTTATTGTTGAAAGTATTACATATGCCCCCTGTTTTTTTCTCATTGACCCCTCTAGCCTACTGCCAGCCCCCATCCCAGACCTTTACCACCCTATTGTCTGTGCCCATAGGTTATTCATATTTGCATGCAATTTCTTTGGTTGGTATCTTCCCACCCACTCTTGCTTTCCCTCTTAGATTCCACAGTCTGTATATTACTCTATGTAAACCACAGTTATTAGCACTGAAGCTTCTGGGGGTAAGGTTCTGTGCATTACCTAAAATAAGTGGGCAGTTAAAATGTATGCTGGATTGAACTGCTGTACATTGAAAATGTTCTCAGCTGAAACAGGTTTGGCTCAGTGGATAGAACTTCGGCCTGAGGACTGAAAGGTCCCAGGTTTGATTCCAGTCAAGGGCATGTACCTTGGTTGCGGGCACATCCCCAGTAGGGGGTGTGCAGGAGGCAGCTGATCCATGTTTCTCTCCCATCAATGTTTCTATCTGTCTCTCTTCCTCCCTATTAAAAAATCAATAAAATGTATATTTAATTAAAAAAAAAGAAAAATGTTCCCATTGTTGGGACATTCTGTCATGCATTGAAAGGGTCAATGCCACCAAAGAGTGTAAAGAGGGCTACCAATATTGATCAAGAAACACTAATTTGTGGAATATAATGAACAACATAATCTGATGGACAGAGAAGCATGGATCAGACTTTCAAACCTCAGAGGGAGGCTCGGGGAGGGTGGGGGTAAGGAGGAGAGATTAACCAAAATACTTGTATGCATGCATATAAGCCTAACCAATGGACACACAGACCAGGGGTGTAAATGCATGAGGCAGGAGGGCACAGGGTGGATAAGGACACATATGTAATACCTTAATCAATCAATAAAAAATATTCAATTATCTTTCTCTATAACAAGGTCTAAAATTGACTAGTATTATCTCTATTTTTTTCCAGTTCAAGTAGAATATAGATCTTCTATATTTTTCTTACATCCACTGAACAGAATTATAAGGTAATTCTTTGTGACTTTGGCTTTTTGCTTGTTTACAATGACTTCTCCTCTCCCATTTTATAGATGGAATGAAAATAAATTGGTAGTATTCTGTGCAATTAATGATGGCCTTGGGGAAGGTATGGCCAGATTCAAGAGGTGAATGCAATCCAAGCCTTAAACTTTAGCTAAATTGGATAGTTCAAAAAGATTAGGGATCATATACAGAAATCATTTATATAATAAATATCATAGGATAAATGTCTGACAGCTTAAAGATTGGAGTTAATAGTCTAATAAATTGTTCCTTTTTAAAACCAATATTTATTAAATGATAAAAATGTATTTAGATGTAATGAAAATAAATTCATTGTATCCTACATAATAAAAAGGTAATATGCAAGTTGACCATCAATCCAACACACAAGATAACCGCCCCCATGTGGACACAAGATGGCCAGCAGGAGATGGCAGTTAGGGTGGCAAGGGAGGGCATTGAGGGGAAATCAGGCTGACTGGGAGCAGGTAGGCATCAATAAAGCTGGCAGGGAAGTAGTTAGGAGGTGATCAGGCTGGTAGGCAGAAGCAGTTAGGGGCGATCAGGCAAGCAGGCAGGTGAGTGGTTGGGAGCCAGCAGTCCTGGATTGTAAGAGAGATGTCCGACTTCCCATTTAAGCCCATTCCTGCTGGGACCAGGCCTAAATGGGCAGTCAGACAACTCTCAAGGGGTCCCAGATTGGAAAGGGTGCAGGCTGGACTGAGGGACACCGCCCCCCGCTATGCATGAATTTTGTGTATCAGGCCCCTAGTATTAATATATATATTGTTTTCACTTTATATCTTAATCATTATATTATTTTTTGTTTATTTTATATGGCTTATTACCTAAATCATTGTGTTTTACTTCCAAATAAAAACCTGAACATTTTACTAATTTATTAAACTAACAGAAATAAATTATAAAAAATAGTAAACCTTCCTCCAATTTTACCTAGTTGTTAATCTTTTGTCAGTTTCTTTCTGATTTTCCCTATAATTGATAACTTATTATTAGACATATGAATGATTTAATATTTAAATTAAATATAATTTGCTGAAACCGGTTTGGCTCAATGGATAGAGTGTTGGTCTGTGGATTGAAAGGTCCCAGGTTTGATTCCAATCAAGGGCATATACATTGGTTGTGGGCATATCCCTAGAAGGGGGTGTGCAGGAGGCAGCAGGTCGATGTTTCTCTCTCATAGATGGATGTTTCTAGCTCTCTATCCCTCTCTGTAAAAAAAAATCAATTTTTTAAATAAAATAAATAAATAAGTAAAATTTATTCTCTGAAAATAGCATTAGGATATGCATTACTATGTTTCAGAATTTTAAACCATTGATACTGCGCTATGTTTATGGAAAAATTAGAGGCCCAATGTATAAATTCGTACCCAGGTGGGGTTCAGCCATCCTGGTCCCTATTGGGGTGGATCAGAAGGAGGAGATGGTGGTAGGTTATCCAGCAGGGCCCTACCCATTCAGGCCAGAAAATGGCCAGGCCAGCTGGGGGAAAGGGCTCTGGGTGATTGGCAGTGGGCCCCTCCCCTGATTTCGTTTGGCAGGCAGATTGAGGGTGGGGCCAGCCAAGGGGAAAGGCTGTGGGCAGTGGGATCCTGGCTCCACCCCTGAATGGGGTGAGGGGTGCCAATCAGGGTCCAGAGGCCTAGGTAAGGGCCAATGGGTGGTTGGCTGTTTGGTCCTGTCCCTGATGGGGTGGGAAGTCTGATCTGGGGTGATACTGCTTGGGGCAAGGGGCTACAGGAGGTTGGTGGGTGGCCTGGTCACCTATTGGGGTGGGAGGTTGATCAGGGGCGGGGCCAGCAGGAGGGAGGGGCTATAGTCCCATCAGGGTGGCAGGGGCCCATTGGGGTGTGGACATCTTGGAGGAGGGGCTACAGGAGGTTGGTGGGCAGTCCCACCCCCTATTGTGGTGCGGGGATGCAATCAGGGATGGACTGGCTGGGGGGACAATAACAGCTGCAACAAAAAAA
Organism: Vespertilio murinus; assembly: GCA_963924515.1. Lineage (NCBI taxonomy): Eukaryota > Metazoa > Chordata > Mammalia > Chiroptera > Vespertilionidae > Vespertilio > Vespertilio murinus. The sequence continues at coordinate 33,711,710 of OZ004707.1, read as the reverse complement.
ATGGATGATAAACTTATAGTTAGCAACTTTCTTTAAAACTATCAAAGAGCAGATCTCAGGGCACTCAAATGTTCACAGAAGTTTAGCCACATGTTTTTACAGGAATAAACAGTATTTGAGCATGTATTTATCTGAGATAGATGCTCCTGAACACTACAAAAGCTGGTGAGATTCAACTAGAAATTTGTAATGCATTGCAAAGTCCAACTATGGGCTCGTGAGAGAGGAAGAAGCATTTGATGTCTACCAACCCAGGGAGACTGAAACCTTCTTACAGATCTTACACCAAGCACTCACAGAGAAGATGAGGGACAACTCTGAGAAAGCTCACCCTTTGTGGTACCTGGGGCTGGGAACAGCTTCAGCTTTCTAAATCTGCCTAGACATGCTTTTTTATTGGCCCGACACACACACACACACACACACACACACACACACACACACTACACACACACACAAACACACACAAAAAAGGGAGGGTGAATTAATATGCAAAAGATGGATTAGAAAACCTTCAGCCTGTGGGCATGGACTGTTGTCAAATCACTCAAATTAATTGTTAAAAAATGAGGAAGGAAACACTTAAGTATGCATTCCAGATATTTATATCTAAGGGAACACATGGTGTCAAAGTGCAAAGGAATTGGAATCTAAAGACTAAAACTGCAATTTAATTATAATTAGTTTATGGTTTTTGGAGTTAATGCATCATAAAATAGAGCTTGCATTGATGATGAGACTATATTAAATTAGTAGGTGGTGGGACACATCTCATTATTTTGGCTATGAATAGCACAAGTGAACCAATTTTCCCTGGGCAACTATCTCCATGAGGAATAACTGAGAGCAAAGCAGTAGGACAAAATCTTTGCTTCTGTACTTTTTTAATTCTTCCTTTAGCATAAGAAAGCATTTTTCATGAATGTAGTACTGCCTTACTATAGGGAGTTATCATGATTAAAATGTCCAGGATATTAGACACATCTAGGCAGTAGTTGCTACAAAATTGGTAGTATTACCTCAAACAAATTATATTTTCAAAGTCTAAATTATAAAATTATAGACCATAGCAGATAAAAACTGAGATTAAGAGAGCAGATTATATATATATATATATATATATATATATATATATATATAACCACTTGACCTATTGATCATTTGACTAGTCGCTATGATGTGCACTGACCACCAAGGGAAAGATGCTCAACACTGGAGTTGGACCCTGGTGGTCAGTGAGCTTCCACAGCTGGAACACTGCTCAGCTGACTGATGGGCTCCATATGCCGGCCTCATGGCTGTAGAGTGCAGCTGTGATGGTGCAAACCTCTTCCCTCTTCCGCCTCCACAGCAGTGCTACCAAGCAGGGATCAGGCCGGAAACAGGGCAATCCGACATCCCAAAGGGATCCCAGATTGGGAGAGGGCCCATGACAGACTTAGTGACCCCACCAGTGCATGAATCCATGCACCAGGCCTCTAGTAACTACATATTTCTATTAGGATGCATAAGTAGCATAATTGCTTTTGAACCAGTTACTTCAAGGCTCAAAATCTGAATCTGTTTTAATTAAGCCTCTATTTCTTGCAAAAAAAATAATCTATCTGAAATTTAGTCTCTTCAGTTACAAAAAGGGAAATAATGCCTGCATGAACAGGTGCTGTGAAGTGTAATATCATTATGTATGCCAGTCTTTAATTTAACCTACCTAAGTGTTTCATAAAGAAAGCTGCTACCATTATTTTATTATTATCAGAGTTGTTTTTATTTTGAAATAAAATAGCATAGACTTTATCTTTTTATGTTTCACTTGACTAAATGGATTCTCTACCTGAAATGCCTATAAATATATAATAAGAACACCAGTGCTGCTTTATTTAAATTTATTGTAATCTTTAAATTACAAGAGGAAATGCACCTGTTTTGACTAGGGAGCATTGTCCTAGGTGAAATAGTTCACAATTTATCAGATGCTAAAGGACATTAAGAGTTATTTCAAAGAATAACTGTCTAAACTTGCAAATTGCAGATGCAAGAGTTGATGGGCTTATAATGGACTTGCAGTACATGACATTTCATCAGGCATTCAATGGGCTAAATTTAGACCAGCAGCTAGTATAATGGTACCATGGAGTCAAATAAAATCACTTCTGTGATGGCAACCTGCAAAATTCAAAGGCATTTGCAATGTTAATGAATTTGATTTATTAATCTTCTCCATTCAATATCTTATTAGGTGGTAAATGGTCAATATTTAGCATCACATTTCTGGAGAGAAAATGAATCCCTGTCATATACTAAATTTAAAATAAAAAGCTTATAATTGGTGACTGGAATTGACCCCGTTTGCATTCAGTCATTATGGACGAGTCAAATGCAGTATAGAGACCATTTTCTCTATGATTAAATTCACTTGAGATGGGGACATTTTTAGATGTGTTTATGCCTGTGAAATTCAGTACCTCATAAATATAGTCTGGCAAGAACAAGGTAATACTTAGGAGAGAAAAGACTGTATATCCAGAGGCCTTACCAGACGCACACATATAAGAACAAATACCTCAATTAATTGCAGAGTGCTGTGCAAAGACCTGTTTGGACAAAATCAGCTTGCAACTGAAAACCTTACATCCCAATTGTTCTTCTAAAGATATGGAACTTTCTTTCATTGGCCACCAGGCGGAAAATATTCAAAGCAGGTACTGTCAAGTTGCTGTGACTTGATAGTGGTGGCTCTCGGGTGATGCACTCCAGAACCAGAGAGGAGGGAGCCTAATCCCTCATGAGGCTGCATGATTCCACCTTCAGCCATGGGTTATGTTGTTGCTGGGGCACTCTCAGCCCTGAATCTGTTTACTGCACAGTTGCATTTGGGTTTCACAACCTATACAACAGCAACTTTGAAAAATGCCCTCTTGTACTCAAGGACTTCTTGGAGGATGTCGGAGAGGTGGTTTTTGGCCAGATCCTCTCAGCCCAGGCCAAAGGACTCCACCTGCTAGAGGGACCCTGTTCACTCCACAGATGCCCCTCTAGCCCTGGTGTGGCTGGCCCGGGAGGCACTGCAGAAGATTGGCTTCAGGGAGTGTCCAGCCTGTCTTGCCCAGTCCTGCCCTGCTAGACAACTTCTAATTAATTTCCTTTCATTGTGCATGAATCCCTGCACCAGGCCACAAGTGAATTTGTAATTGCTGTCATAACGTTTTAACACAATAATATTTCTACTTAAATTATTGATGTAATGATTGCTTTCCTTTACTATTATATGAGAAGTCTAGATTTACCACACAATAAAAACATTACATACTACCCTATATAATGAAGAGCTAATATGTAAATTGACCTCACTCCAACACACAAGATGGCTGCCCCCATGGGGTCAAAGATGGATGCTCCCATGTGGAGACAAGATGGCCACCACAAGATGGCTGGCAGGGGAGGGCAGTTGTGGGTGATTAGGGCAGCAGAGGAGGGCAGTTAGGGGTGACCAGACCTGAAGGGGAAGATAGTTAAGAGCAACCAGGCCTGCAGTAGGGGGTCAGTTAGAGGAGACTGGATAGTGGGGGAGGGCAGTTGGGGGCAATCTGGCCAGCAGGGGGGCAGTTAAATGTTAATCAGGCCAGCTGGGGAAGGCATTTGAGGGCAATAGGTCTGGCAGGGGTGCAATTAAGTGTTGATCAAGCTGCCAGGGGAGTTTTTAGGGGGTGATGAAGCAGCTAGGGGACAATCGGGAAGGCAGGCAGTCTAGTGGTTGGGAGCAGCAGTCCTGGATAGTGAGAAGGATGTCCGACTATCCAACAGTCCAACAGTCTGACATCCCTCAAAGGGTCCCAGATTGGAGAGGGTGTAGGCTGAGCTAAGGGACACACCCTCCCCATGCACAATTTTGTGTACTGGGCCTCTAGTAACATATTAATACACAATATAATATATTGTGTAAAGTCAACTAGTTTTAGATTGTTTTCATGTAAGTAATTGCAATAAAATTATTTTGTTCTATTGTCACTGAAGACTCCAAACTCTGTGATGGAGAGTGATTTCTATTTTTTAAATCTTCTTTTAGTATATATACAGATATGTGCATGCAACTGTTATCACAGTCAATTTTAGAACATTTTCATCACTTCAAAATAAAGCCCCCTTTCCTTTAGCTATTTTGGTTCTCTTTTGATTTGAGGATACTCACATGCTAACACCTAACTGTTCTAATTTCTAAGGTGACAGATTCCAGCTATTATTTCATATATATATATATATATATATATATATATATATATATATATAGTCAGCCCCTAAGAGATAAAAAGATCTGCTCCAGTTTAAGATTTTTTTAATATATCTGAACTAGCTCTGTCTCCAAAATTATGTACAATGGGTTATCTAATCATCTAACAATGGCTATACGTACATGGTAAGTGTATGGCTCATAATTGTGATTTTGGCTTCATTAACTAGTTCTTCCTTTTATTTAATTTCTAGTATTAGAAAGCTCAGTGACTTTTCATAATGCATCATTACTAATTCTGATAGATCACATACTGATATTCCAAACTTTTATCTTGCAACTTTTATCTGAACTCACAATTCTATTTCATTTCACAATATTTTCTTACCAAATTTATATGTCATGCTATATGCTGCTACACCAAAGTTTTAGTATATAAATGCAAATATAATTCACGTTAATTGGCTTAACCTCTAACTAGTCAATTTTTAATTTCCTGCAAAGAATTCTTATACCTTGTAATTTAGAACTGCATAATCAGAGCCGAGAATAATATATGAAAAACAGACACTTAAGACTTTGCCTAAAGTATTCATTGGACTGATTAATCCAAATACTGACTCCTTCTCTTTCCCTCTGTGTGTGTGTTTACATTATATAATACATGTTTGTATGTGTGTGTATTTATATTATGTAATGTATGTGTGTAACATGTGCAATGGTGTCTTTGATTTAATTTTAAGTAAGCATAGTGCATAATGTCAATATGTCACAGACAATTGGATAATTGTTAATATTTACTCTTATAATGTTTTATAAATTCAAACTTCCTAAATGGAATTAAGGACATTATAAAATATAAACAGGACATAATGATATAAATACCATTGGATTTCAAAGTTGAAAATGTATTAGATATTGTATTCTAAATCATGAACCTCCAAAATTAAGTAAAAATGGTCTTTCATTATATAGGCCCTGCTATAATTATTTTCCAAATACATCAGTGTTTATTATTTTAACACACTACTCATATTATATTTAAATCAACATACTATGTGTCATATCACATTTATCAAAATTATGCCAATTTGATTTTAGAAACTATGGACCCGATAAATGTCTTTAAGTCCATCAGAAATTATCTCTGGAGAATGAAATAGTCTGATTTTCCTGAGTTACCCAGATAATGAGTAGATACATAAAATTTAGGAAGAAAAGAGATGATAATTATCAGGCATGTAAACCATTGTGTCTTTTACAACAGTCACACAATGAAATACAATTCACAACCATTTATATAAAACTCTTTACTCATTAGCAATGATGTTGAATGTTCCTGGAAACAGAAATAATGGCATGTTATATAGTTAAATCACAAAATTCAGAGTCTAAAATGGTCTATGTTATAGTGTAGTTTGTTTCTCATATTGTAAGATAGGTTAGATAGATTGATTGATGGTAGATAGATGCATAGAAAAAATAAAACATAAAACTAGCTAGACAGATAGATAGGTAAAATAGAAGAATATAACAATTAAGAATTAGAAATTCATGCATGGGGGCGGGGGGGGGGCGGCAGGGCAGGGTTATCCCTCAGCCCAACCTGCACCCTTTTCAATTTGGGACCCTTTGAGGGATGTCCAACTGCCCATTTAGACCCAAGCCCAGTGGGATCAGGCCTAAACAGACAGTGGGACATCCCTCTCACAATCCAGGACTGCTGGCTCCCAACTCCTTGCCTGCCTGCCTTCCTGATTGCCCCTAATTTCTTCTGCCTGCCAGCCTGATCACTCTAACCACTCACATTCCAGCCTGATTGATGTCTAACTGCTCCCCTGCCAGACTTTTTGTCCTCAATTTCCCTCCTGTGCCAGCCTGGTCACCCCTAACTGCCCTCCCTTGCAGGCTTGATTGCCCACAACTGCCCTCCCTTGCAGGCCTTGTGCCTCCCAACTGCCCTCCCTTGCTGGCCATCTTGTGGTAGCCATCTTGTGTCCACATGGGGGCAGGATCTTTGACTACATGGCAACAGCCATCTTGTGTGTGGGAGTGATGGTCAATCTGCATATTACTCTTTTATTAGATAGTATATGCCCAAATTCACCTGCAGTGGGATTATAGTCAAGTATAAGTCTTCCTTTTGATAATTTCTATTTTCCTTTCCTGTTTAGAACAAACATAATATGCCTGCCACACATATAGAAATAGAGTTTCTGATATGTCTCCACTTTGAAAATACTAAACTATTTTTGAGCAAATTTGTTTTCATACAATACTTAAAATTAGAACGCTATTTTCTTTGCAATAAACTCTAATCCTGTTACTCTTTTATTTTAAAACTTTGTAACTTTGGAAAATATTTAAATTATACCCAGCACTCTGCTTACTTATTTCATACAATTTAGTGACTGTTAGTCAAATAAGTATCTGCAATTTTAGCAGCATAAGATTTCATAAGAGAAATCCAAGTTTGAGGCCCAAAGAAAAATAATGAACCATTGATCACAGGTTATTTTTAAAATTCCATTGCCTGGATGAACATGCAAAGGTTCCTTTTCCCCACTTTGGATAATGCAGTGATTGCCTATAATGTGCCCTTGGAAAGTTCTTGCTGAGCATTTTAGAGAAGATTAGATGACAAACTCAGTGAAGTTGAATTGAAAAAAAATATGTACACCATAAGCAAGGATTTAAACTATGTTTTTCTTTTTCAACACACATTGTTTTTGTTGCTTTTAGATAGGATTAAAATTATAGCAGTTGAAAGTCAGTATTATTGAAATAAATATAGCATATTATTCACTGAATGAATCTAAGAAATTGCTTCAATTTCTACAGTAATTTTGCAAAGCTCAAAAGTGAAACAGAAAAAAACATATTAGTAAGATGAAAATAGGTTCTAATTTTTAAGGATAATTTACCCATGCCTATAAATTATCAGAACACTCTATATGATGCAACAATGATTAAAAGGGAGATACCTATAATAATAAAACATAATATGCAAATTGACTGAATGACCAAACAACAGAATGACAATCTGGACGCCCTTGCTATGACACCCACTGGTGCCAGGCTTGCCAAGGCAGGTGTAATGAGATTGGTCAGAGGCCTGACATCGCTCCATAATTGCCCTGCAGAGAGAAGCCCAGGCCACTGGCTAATTGGGTGATTGATCAATTGGGGGCTCCACAATCACCCCAAAGAGGGAGGCCCAGGACACTGACTTGTGGGTTGTGGCAGATGGACGGTCCCTCCCTCTTTGGGGCAATCTATTGAGGAACCCTGGTAATCATTGAGGAGCCTTGACCAGTGGGTGTGGCCTACCTCTTTGGGGTGATGGATCTCAGAGCTCCTGGACTGTGAGAGACAACAGGCCGGGCCTGAGGGACACTAACCATACCCTCCAAGATCACAAATTTTGTGCACTGGGCCTCTAGTAAACAAAGAATTAGAAAAAGAAGGCAATCTAATTTGATGGCATTATTAGTGGAATATTAAGATTCCTTTAGCCATGGGACTCACCATTGATTTGCAAAGAGAATCCTAAAGAATAATTCTTCTTCTTCTTCTTCTTCCTCTTCTTCTTCTTCTTCTTCTTCTTCTTCTTCTTCTTCTTCTTCTTCTTCTTCTTCTTCTCCTTCTCCTTCTCCTTCTCCTCCTTCTCCTTCTCCTTCTCCTTCTCCTTCTCCTTCTCCTTCTCCTTCTCCTTCTCCTTCTCCTTCTCCTTCTCCTTCTCCTTCTCCTTCTCCTTCTCCTTCTCCTTCTCCTTCTCCTTCTCCTTCTCCTTCTCCTTCTCCTTCTCCTTCTCCTTCTCCTTCTCCTTCTCCTTCTCCTTCTCCTTCTCCTTCTCCTTCTTCTTCTTCTTCTTCTTCTTCTTCTTCTTCTTCTTCTTCTTCTTCTTCTTCTCCTTCTCCTTCTCCTTCTCCTCCTTCTCCTTCTCCTTCTCCTTCTCCATCTCCTTCTTCTTCTTCTTCTTCTTCTTCTTCTTCTTCTTCTTCTTCTTCTTCTTCTTCTTCTTCTTCTTCTTCTTCCTCTTCACAGGTGAAGTTTTTCTATACATATAACAACTGAATTTGGATGGTGTTAGGAATGGCTGATGCTATCAGAGTATTACATCTAGTAGTATCATCTATACAATTATGTGCCATCTAGGTGAAAAAAAATAGAATAGTATTGAAAGAATGTAAACTGAATTTGTTTTATATGTTACTTTTATAACCTAAACAGTGATAACATTGACTAAGGCTAAATTAGTTATTTATTTATTAAGAGAAATATTCCAAACTCATTGCAATCTCAGTGTAGAGAGGGAAATGCATTAATAATTAAGAAAAACATAGTATTATTTGTTAACTCACATCTGAGGAGTGATAGAGAAAATTTTACTCATAGACGATATAGCCACTGTAACAGCCAACGAAGCAATGAAGAATTTTTCTAAAACAGGAGACTTCAAATTGGAGTACATGTTCAAGGTAATTTATTGGAGCACAGGAGGAAATTATTAGGCATCCTACTTATACATGTATATAATGCTGAAAAAACTTACTTATCATCAATATTGAATTTTGCAGTAATATATTTGTAAATATATGGCTAACCATGCAAATTTTCAGATTTTTATTTGCTAATAAGAGCAGGGTCACATTGGTTTTGTTGATGTGCTGCTGCAGCCACACAGGACCAGCTTGTCTTGAGACTATTTATTTGAGCAATAGGACAGGACAAAAGGTTTCTATTTCAGTGTCCTAGAGTTATTTTCAATCATGCTTTTTAAGCTACTCATGCACTGCAGTGTATCTCTCACTGCCATATATATGAGCAGGACGTTATTGCAGGGATGGTGGTAAACACACTAGAATAAAACCCTTCTTCTGCACTTAAAAGATCCACAGAATCCTGGGTCAACAAGAACAAATAACAAACAAAACTCCAAAACAACAGCAAAATATAAGATTAATAAAAATTGATAAATAATTTTGATTAAAAATAAGTTTTGAAGAGAATAGGATATAGTGGTGCTTAATAGACAGCATACAATTGGTTTCCTTTCTTTTCCAGCAATTCAACATTTTAAATTCATGTTAATGGAACATGGTGGTCACCTGTCCAAGCTGACTGAAAAGGTTGTGAACAACAGTGGATTGCGTGGGACATAGAAGAGATCATTGAGGAGCCCAGTGTTGGAAGAGGCTATGCAAACATTCAGAAGTATTTCTCAAGTCTCACCCAGTTAAAGCTATTACTGATGCTGTTGTATAGAATTATCAGCACTGTGGTTTATGTTCATTATTAAAGACTAGAGCCTGGTGCACGAAATTTGTGCAAAGTGGTAGGGGGTGTCCCTCAGCCCAGCGTTCATCCTCTCCAATCTGGGACCTCTCGAGGGATGTCCAACTGCTCATTTAGATGTGATCCCTGTGGGAACAGGCTTAAACAGAAAGATGAGCATCCCTCTCACAATCCAGGACTGCTGGCTCCCAACTGCTCACCTGCCTGCCTTCCTGAATGACCCTAACCACTTCTGCCTGCTAGCCTGATCACCCCCTAACCACTCCAATGTCAGCTGTATTGATGTCTAACCCCTCCCCTGCCTGCCTGTTTGCCCCAACTTCCCTCCTCTGCAGGCCTGGTCACCCCTAACTATCCTTCCCTGCAGGTTTTATCACCTCCAACTGCCCTACTTTTCAGGCCTGGTCCTTTCCAACTGCCCTCCCATTCTGGACATCTTGTAGTGATCCTGGAATACTTCCTTATCAAGAGATAAAGAGCCCATACTACCTGTGGGCTTATCATTTGGTGTAGGCATATCTTGTTTCAGGTTCAACGTGTACTCTTTTGTCTCTACTTAAAGCATGTGCATCATGTATCTCACTGCTATATCTGTCCTCCACGGGAAAGGAACAGAATCTTTCCATTAAAGCATAGAAGTAGTTCATGTAGGCCATCTGCACTACATTGGCCATTAAGGAAGACCTGTGGCCATGGGGAACCAGCGCCCACTGCTGAAGCTGATTTTCCTTCATTTCTTCTCTGTATGACAAAAGTGTTATTCCTTCAGGTGTTTGATTATGTTATGTTTCCCTCGGTGACTCTGATACCAAGATGCACTAAGTAGGAATTTTATTGCTGATGGTGGGCAGAGTGATTGTCTTTGTTATCCTCCATCTAGTTAGAGATCAGCTCTGACATTGGAGTCTGGTACACATTACTCTGTTAGACATGTCATATATTAGGATATATATATTAGAGGCCTGGTGCATGAAATTCATGTGCGAAGGGCGGGTCCCTCAGTCTTGCCTGCAATGTTGCAAGCATTCTGTACCACGCCTGGTCAGAGGCACTCTACAGAACTACAAGACAAGCATCCCCCCCCCTGCCCCCTCCCAGCCCATGCCTGCTATCCATCGGCCCTCTGTGGCCAGGGTAGAATACTTGCCTCGTTGCTATGGTGATGAAACAAGCATTCCACTGAGCCACTCATGTTGCCTGCTCTCAGCAGCCACCCCCCCCCCCCCCCCAGGGACTGGGGGACTCTGGCAGGACTGAGAGGACTGGCATAGCCATTTTGTGGCTATGGGTGCTGCTAACTTTGTGACAGAGTGATATTCCATTTGCATATCCCCTCTTTATTAGATAGGGTATATATCTTACATAATGAAAGAGTGAAATGCAAATTGACTGTCACACCAACACACATGATGGCTAACCCCATGTGGTCAAAGACCCTGCCCCCATGTAGATAAAAGATGGCCACCATAAGATGGCCAGCAGGGGAGGGCAGTTGGGAAGGATCAGGCCTGCAGGGGAAGGCAATTGTAGGTCATCAGGCCAGCAGGGTAGGGCAGTTGGGAGGGACTAGGCCTACAAGGAAGGGGAGTTGGGGGGTGATCGGGCATGCAGGGAAGGGCAGTTGAGGGGTACCCAGGCCTGCAGGGGGAGCAGTTAGGGGTGACTAGACCTGCAGGGGAGGGAAGTTAGGGACAGTTAGGCATCAATCAGGCTGTCAGGGCAGTGGCTAAGGGGTGATTAGGCTGGCAGGTAGAAGAAGTTAGGGGCAACCAGGAAGGCAGGCAGGTGAGCAGTTGGGAGCCAACAGTCCTGGATTGTGAGAGTGATGTTCAGCTGTGTGTGTGTGTGTGTGTGTGTGTGTGTGTGTGTGTGTGTGTGTGAGTGTGTGTATTCAAATGGTAACCTGACAAATTTAAGTTTATATTTGTTCCTATATTTATGTATGTCAAAGTTAACCCTTTAGCAAATTGACCATTAATTAATATCCTATCAAATACTGTTTGATATATTTAAACTTTTAAGTCAAGAACAGTTTAATTTTTCTTAGAAATGTAATCAGCCTGAACACAATGTCTATATAATCAGAACAGACAGTAAGCAAAAGCAGTGCCATGACCATATTTCTCAAAGTGCAATTTGCTAATACTTGCCTCAGGAATACCTTTGCTCCTTTTTTAAGTTATGCAAACAAGCAGGACCCATCTTAATAACATGATGCAATCCTATTTTCTAAAGAGTTTCTCTAATAGGTGCCTTGAAAATCTACATGTTTAATTATCTTCTTCTGGTGCCCCTTACCAAGCTGAAGTTTAAAAACCAACATCTACCAATGGGTAGCTGAAGTTTTATTTTATTCCTTATGTTTGACATGCCATTCATACAATCTTTATAACAAATTTTTTAGTAACTTCCATTGCTTTTCAGTTAAGTATTTGTTCAAGTCCATTTTATCAAAATTATATATTGAAGCTTTAGCTTTGAATGTCCTGTAGCAGTGTGTAAATGGCTTTCTACATTAAGCATCTAAGTTTAACAAAATGAGGTCCACCTTATGGAAAAATTATCATTTTTCCATAGGTTTGTTCTCTTGCATAAATACAAATTTATTTCCCTTTTTATTTCCTCCTTATTCTCTTTTTCTTAACTATATTTGACATACAGGAATTTCTCATAAAAGTTATAAAACAAAAGAGATAAAGGCCATAATGTCAATTCTAGACTAATAAAATGTTCATTGGTTATATCTACCTAATAAGATTTGTGCCATGTTTTTAGAGTTAACATACAATTGCCTAATGATTTATAATAGCCATAATGTAATTAGTTAGTAAAATTTTCAAAACTAGATCAAGATAATAAAAATGCTCAACCATGTATTGTCTCTTATACTCTTGATGTTTTGTGGGGATATTGAAGTGGTTGGAATTTCTAGTCTATTAACATTTACAATTCTTGATAAAATAGAAACATATTTGCAATGTTGGTATTGTCTTTTGTTCATCTATTTCTCCATTGTTGAAAATAACAATGGATTCTTATGTTAAACAGATGTTTTCTAGTGTGACATACTAATTCCCCCCCCCTTTTTTTTACTATATATATTTTTTACTATGTTTTTATTTTTTTCACTATATTTTTGAATTATTTCCCTAGCGATTGCCATGGTGGTTATAACAAACATTTTAATTTATTACAATCTGGTTTGCATTAATAAATTAATTTTAATATTATATAAAAACCTTTCTCTTATATAGTTTTCTGCCTTCACTTCTCATTTGTGTTGTTAGTATTATATGGGTTACATACTTATTATTGTGTGTCCATCAACACAAATTCATAATTATTACTTTACTAGAGGCCTGGCACACAAAATTTGTGCACAGGGGGTTGTGCACAAGTGGTGGGGCGGTCCCCTCAGCCTAGCCTGCACTCTTTTCAATCCAGGATCCCTCAGGGGATGTCCAACTTCTTGTTTAGGCCTGATCCCCCTTGCCAGCCTGGTTGCCCCCAACTGTTCTCCCAGCCAGGCTGTTCACTCCATGCAGCCTGCTTGTTCAGTCATTTGGTCATCCCTCACTAACCCCCTTGTTGGCCTGGTCATAGGCAGCTATCTTGTGAGGGTGTGAGTGTTAATTTGCATATTACCTCTTTATTATATAGGATGCTATTGTCTTTACAATAAAATGGGGGGGGGGGAGAGTCATAAAAAACAGACATTCATGTAATCTTTTCGATTTACCTGTGTAATTACAATCAATGATACTGTTCTTTTTGTGTATTTGTTTTATTGTCTGGTGTCTATAACTTTAGGCCCAGAAAGATGCTCTTTAATATTTCTTATATGTCTCAGTTGTATTTGGAAATGTCATTATTGTTTTTGGTGACCGTGTATTTATTTCATAAGTTGAGTATATAGTCTTATTACCTTTGGCTCATATGGTTTCTGATGAGTCATCAGCTATTAATCTTTTTAAGGATCTCCTATATATGATGAGTAACTTTCCCTTTGCTACTTTCAAGAATATTTTTGTCTTTGTCTTATGAGAGTTAGATTATGATGTATCCAGGTGTGTATCTCCTTAAGTTTATTCTGTTTCCAGTTTGCTAAGCTTTATGAATGTGTAGATTACTATATTTCTTCCCATTTTGGAAGTTAATTGAGCATTATGTCTTCAAATATTTTTCTGCTACTTTCTTTCCTTTCTTTAGACTTTCATTATAAAAAAAAATTGCCAGACATAAAATTTATTTTACTTGGTGATGGCCACTGGTCTCTGAAGGCCTATTCATCTATTTACTTCTTTAGATTTTCTCTCCTAAGACTAACCAAATTGATCTATCTTCATATTTTCGGATTAATTTTTTAACTGGGTCAAATATTCTAATGAGACCTCTACTCTTTTTAAAAAAATATTTGTACATTTTAATTCTAGAATTTTTATCTAGTTCTTTTAAATAATTTATATCTTTTTAGTGATATCCTCTCACCAAATCATTCTCATCATGTCCTTTATTTCTTTAGAGATTATTTCTTTTATTTCTTTGGACATAATTAAAATAATTGCTTTAAAGTCTTTGTCTGGTACATTCTATGTTTGGCCTTTCACAGAAAGAGTTTCTGTTGATTGTTTTATTTCTATTAATGAGCATACTTTCTTATTAATTCCAAGCCCATGATTTTTTTAATTGAAAATTAAACGTGTTAAATGATATAATGTAACTCTGGAAATCAAATTCTTTTTTCCAGGGCTTGTTGTTGCTAGCTCATAATGGTGTTTGTTTGTTTAGTGACTTTTATGAAAGAACTAAAGTTTGCATTTTTGTCATGTATTAAAGACGCTTATTGGGTAACATAGTGGCCAGTTAATTGTTGATCACATACTTCTATGAATCATTTATCTCTCAACTTAGTCAAAATGTTCTCTGTGCATCACAGGTGTGGCTTCAACACTCAACATGGCAGTTGATACCATTTCTTCAGGTTGGCTTCCATTGAGCCTCAAGATCAGCGATAGATGAGAGCTTAGCACCTTCTGGCATTAGCACCTTTTCAGGTCTTTTCTTCTTACTTCTTACCTACTACATTGGGCAGCCAAAATAAACATTTGCCTCTAATTGATTTTGACAAATGTTCCCAGATAAAAGGCTTTGCACTGGATGAGCTTTGAGGCCAGTCAAATAAAACGTTCTATCAAATAGAGTCGTTAGGGGAATCCCAGGCAAGTCAAATAATAACACTTTTCTTTAAATGAGGTTTTGAAGACACTCCAACATTTTTCTGCCCTCCCCAGTGGCTGACAGGTGACTTGCTTTCACCATGATTGCTGCTGCTGGTTTTCAAACTACCACAGAGTTGGAGAGAGGAGGGTGAAAATAACCTATGTAAAAATGTTCCCAGGCTCACTGTTTTTACTGAAATTTAGACATATTTACTTGAATAAACACTCCTCAGATTGCTGCATTTTATTACTGTACAGAATTTTAAAATGTTGCTTATGATAACTTGGAAAAAGTTTCTTTTTTGATATTATATTGGAAATACTTTTTGGAGGTCCTTACTTTGCCATTTTCACTGACATCACCAGCTCCCCTCAATTTAAATTATATGCACCTTACCAGTGACATAATATATTTTTCAAAAAAGTGAGTTTTCAAAAAAAGGTGGTTATCATTTTAATATAAGCACATTATCAATTTTTTCTTAACACATTAATGAGGTAATAAGTAGGATGATAAATCTGACTCAAAGATACCTTAAGAATCTAAGTATCTATATTAAAACAGTTAAAAGAATACAGAAATGTGTTTGCCAATAGATGGAAAAAATAGTTTATTCCCTACAGGGAAATAAAACCATACATTTGTGGTTATTCTCTCCATAGGACAAAAATAATTTGCTTTTTTGATAGAAAAAATATTTTACATACAAGCTGGCATGTAACTGTACAGAGTGTCTGTCTTAATCAAGTGTGCATAAGCCAAACAAAGGTTCATCAGTTAGAACATTAAATGATCATTTGAAGACCTGTTACACAGTTATCCACTATAGCAGTTGAAGAATTTGCCCCTCTACTTTTGCCTTATTTGTTGATTTTTTTGGTAACTTAAAAAATCTATTAACTTTTGATATTCTGGTTATTTATTGTTTCAAAATAAGCCATTTCAAAACTTAGGGTTTAACAACATGCCAGGTATTTTACCGATTACTTTGTAATTTAGGTGAGGCTTGGTGAAGTTTCATGGAGCGTCAGCAGGGGACACTCCCAGGAAGGCTGGAGAATCCTTATCCAGGGTGGTCCATTCCTCACATGGCTGGCAAGTTGAGGCTGGCTGTTAACAAGAAGCTGAGCTAAAGATGGATTTCCCCAGGTGTGTTGAATTTCACAATAAATAAAGGAGATTCAGATAAAATTTCTATCCTATTAATAGTCTGATTTCAGAGATGATAGCATCTCTATTTTCTTATTCTACTGGTTGTAATGAGAAGGGAGAATCCTTCCCATTCAAGGAGAGAAGACATAGATTCTACCACTTGATGGAACAGTGGACCGGTTCTGAAAGTAAGTGAGCAATGACAAATAATGTTAAAGGAATTTTGAAAAAAAAAAATACTTTTTTTCAAACAACCCCAGTGAGTTTACTGGGAAGTTTTCTAGGGAGATTTTTTTGTTTGTTTATTTTTTTAGTTTTTACATATGAGCAACTAAGTAGTGAGCACTTAATTCCTGAACATGTGACAAAGACTAAGTCATCCTTTTAAATAAAATGTAATAAGTTGAACCAACTATTTCAAGAAAGTCAGAAGTAAAAATAACATAAAAGTGTCACCTAAATAATTGGTTATTTTCAAATTTGTAGCTTTAATAAAATAATAGTAAAATAGGTATGAAGAATAGACCTATTATTTTAATTTATTAATATAATATTAGGACCATTTCTTTATAATTACATCAAAATAAACAATTCAATGATGTGATTATTAAAAAGGTACATGGTGAAACTCTTCCACTGGTCATAGTTTATTTTTAAATTAGTAATGCAAAAGCAAAGGACTGAAAAATAAAAATTACTGTGGATGACCTAACTGATTTATGCTATTGACTTATCTTATTAACTTATTGAAATGCTCTTCCTTTTCCCCTATTAACTCATAAGCATGGTGATGTAGTTTGGTGTCACAGTGACCCAAACCAAGATCTTGGGAATGCGTTTGTTCCTTTAAAGCCCTACCATCAACATTTGAGGAATACGGCTTATATAACCACTCATGTACTAATTAGTAGAACTCTTAGTTCCCACCTTATGTAACTACAGGAACTCAGCAGCAATAACTTTCAGTTGTTTTAGCTAATCTCTGAGAGATTTTAGAGGTAGTTCTATGTGTTTTTAAAAAATGTCCACACTATTTCATCTGCTCTGGCTTCTACATCGAGGTACTTTAACTCTGCCTCTACTATAAACTTATATGAGTTCTCAGAGTACTGAATTTCATGAAACGCAATAGCATTGTATCTGAGACAGGGGAAGGAAACATTGACCTGATTCCAAATTCAGGTCTCATTTGTCTCTATAAACCTGACTTAACAGATTCTAGAAAGGTTTTATTCTTATTGTTTACTTGCTTTTTATTAAAATAGTTTGTTTTTCTTTTGATCCTAATACCATTGTGGTTTATTTTATTAGTCAGTTTGATTGGCCATAAGGTACCACATTAAACATTATTTCTGGGCATGCTTGTGGAGGTGTTCCTAGATTAGCATGTAAATCAGGGGGCTTGGTAGATTTCCATCTGCAACGTGGCGTGTGCATTATCTAATCATTCCAAGGAGAGCTTCAACAGAAGAAAAGACAGAAGAAAAGGATTTTATCTTTTTCCTGCATGGGTCAGGGTCTCTCATTTTATCTTCTCTGGTCCTCAGAGTTAGATGTAAAGAATTGGTTTCCCTGGTTCTTAGGCTTTTGGGAAAGAATCGCGCCACTGTCTTCTCTGATCTTCATCTTAAAGACTGCAGTTTGTGGGTCTTCTCAGTCTCAGAAGTTTGTGAGTGAATTTTCTGGAAACCCTAACAAAGCCACTCTCTTGCAAAAGTAGTCTATCATGATGAGCCATCAAAAGCCATTTCATCAAGTCATTATTCTCGCTCTTTTTCTCTCTCTCTCTCTCTCTCTCTCTCTCTCTCTCTCTCTCTCTCTCTCCTTCCCCACTCTCTGTATCTAACACTTTTGCACATAAATTCCTCTCTTTCTACCCCCAACTCCTGTAAAACCCCTAGAAATTCATGAGAAACTCATGGAAATATATGCCAGAGACATGAACAGCTACAAATCACACACACATTCAAACAGAATCTTGGTTTGTGCTCAGCTGGCACACTTTCTACAATTGTCAGAAAGTAGAGGGTGAGCTGAAATTAAAGAATCATTTTTTTGAATGAAGTGCTTCTTTAGGACTGTTTGAATCCATCAAATGACAAACTCAGAGATCATAATGGCAAGTGATCTTTCAAATATCAGAGAGGCATGCATAATTTTAAATCAAAATGAAATTCAAAGATGCTGATCACATTACCCCTCTGTGTCTACTGCAGACTTAACTCTTCAGAGGCTCCTCTCTGATCAAAGGAAGACACGCAGCATTTATCTCTTACATAGGAAATATGTATGTCCTTCCAAATGTGTGATTTCCTTTTGATTTTTTCTTCTTAACATTTATAGAACTTGTTATAAAAACAAGACCCAAAAAAGAAAAGTGAAACTGGAATAGAAAATAGGTCTTGAAAAATACAATTTCTAGTTTCAGAATGTTCTATCATGCCCCCCAAATGCAGGTAAGATTTTTAAACCCTCTCTTTGTAGAAAATGCTGATCATAAAATGAGTGGAAAGAATTTTGAATGAAGTTAAAAGCCTTTTGTATTTTAGCACGTGTTCTAAAACAGAACAGTTCATGGACCAGGCAGATGGAAGGAGGCTCACATGGTTACTCATGTGGTTGTTTTCCTGTTGCTTTCCTATAGAGGCCTTCCCTGATTTTTTGAAATTAATTCAGATGCTCTCATTGTGCTTCTCTCTCTCTCTCTCTCTCTCTCTCTCTCTCTCTCTCTCTCTCTCTAAATCCATAGCTCTTGTGAAACTCAGAACCTTGTATTTATCTATAACCTGATTTTTTTGTTTGTCTTCATTGAGCAGTAATAGGAAACACATCGGTTTCGTGCATACTTGCAGCGCCTAATACAAAGTAGGTGAGTAGGCACTTAACAAACATATGTAAGTTGAATAAATAAGTAACACACCAGCGTATGTTACAGTATCATTAAATATCTAGTGTCAGGCTTCAGAATCATGCTTTGGGAGAGACGCTACTCCAGGAGGCAGTGTGCTCTTATCCATCCTCCTGCCTGTGCCAGGAATGCAATGCCCTGACCTCCGATTGCCCCAGGCATTTCTCAGAATTGTGTTTACACTAAAACCAACTTAAATTAGACCACATCTTCATGGCAGTACACACACACAACGACCTGAAGCAGATAAAAATATACTATTTTAACAATTAAGACGTTGCCAGAAATGCAGCAAAGCAGACGAGTAGAGTTCAGGTTAACAGGGAAGGATTAGCAAAGCTTAAGTGACCCCATCTATATTTTCCTACCATCATAGTTTTTACCATCACTGCATTTTATAGGAGAGAAGGAGAAAATAGTCTAAATGACTCAGTCCAGCTGGTGCATCTAATATGTGACATAACAGTGTTTTGAACACAGGCAAACTGTCTATAGTATCAGTGCAGCTAATCTCCCCACTGCATTGCATCCAGCTACCTTACATTCTCTAAATACAAAGTAGGTATAGAAAGTGGGTATCTACCTGCCCAGCTGGCATGGCTCAGGAGTTGAACATCCAACTGTGAACCAGTGGGATCTCAGGTTTAATCCCCAGTAGGGGGCGTGAAAGAGGCAGCTGATGGATGATTCTCTCTCATTGATGCTTCATGCTCTCTCCCTCTTCCTTTCTGAAATCAATAGAAATATATATATATATTTTTAAAGAAAATGGGTATCTGGGCATTGTTAACCTAACAGTTATTAACAATATCAGTTCAATGCTATTCAGTGCTTTCATTCTGTGAAAATAGTCTATGTATTGAGGTTCTTATTTAAAAATCAAAATAAGTATCTTTTTGTATATTCTAACATTTCTGTTGCAATATTAAGTGACATATTTCATAATTAAGCACATATTTATAAATAATACATGCTCACACTTTAATTTATAATAACAGCTTCAATATCAATGAAACATGCAATAATAATAACTTTTATAAACCACGAAGCATTAATATAAATATTATGTCGTCTTGAAGAGTGAGGTGGAAGAACAGCCTCTCAGCATGAGGAAATGGTTTTCAAATACAGAAGGAGCTTCTATACAAAACCAGCAAAGGGAAAAGTCCAAAGTAGTTATGCTAATACGTTGCTGGTATTTCTAAGTGGTAGGGAATGCTCGTGACTTTCTTCTATCATTTCAAGTGTATTTTCTTATAATGAGATAATACTAAATCATTAAAATTTTAATATTGTGAAAATGTATGAAGATTTTAAAAGGAATATATATATATATAGAGAGGATACATGGTAATTGTCCCTTAAGGTGTCCCAGTAATAGCCAGTCTGCCTATTGACAGACCAGCCGGAGGCTGCGCACCCAGCAGGGGGTGGGCGGCTGGAGCCCAGTTCTGTGGGGGAGGGGTCTGCCTGACAGGAGTCCGGACTGCAGAGAAGGAAGAGGAAGGGGCCACGGGGAGCTCTTCCAATCCTCCCTCATGGACACCCTAGCCCAGCCCCCGCACCCTGAGAACAGGGAGGAAGACAGATGGGGAGAAGACCCAGCCTCAGGGGTAGCTGCAACCGCACCTGGGATTCCTGATCTCTTCCCCCACCACCCCCGCCAGGGGCGCCCCCATCACTAGCATGCCAGTGACCACCTGAGTCAGCACCCCTGAGCCCTGAGGCACCCGGGCCTGTGGCCCATTGCTGCCAGGCTCCCTCCACTGGGCTGGGAACCCTCTCCTCCCTACAACTCCAGACCCAGGTGGAGGCAGGCCGGAGCGGCCGCCCAGGGTCAGATCTCCCCCCCCCCCCAGCAGCATCTCTGTCTCTGTAGCTGGAGAGATCTGAATCTCACTGGGGGTGTGGCTAAGCCTGCTCTCCTAGCCCACCTGGCCGGCCCCCACCCCGCTCCAGGAGACTGGAGCCCCGTCCTGAGCAGGAACAGCTGTGAACCAGCCATGTGCAATTTAAAGAATGGCGACAAGTGTGTGTGTATGTATATGTATATATGTATGTATACGTGTGTGTGTGCATATATATATATATATATATATATATATATATATATATATAGACTTGAGAGAGAGAGAGAGATAAACATCAATGATGAGAGAAAATCATTGACTGGTTGCCCCCTGCATGTCCCGCACTTGGGACCAAGCCCACAACCAGGGCATGTGCCTTTCTTTGCCTGGAATCAAACCCTGGATCCTTCCATCCCTAGGCCACTGAGCCAAACCAGCTAGGGTAAGCTGTATATTTATAATGACAGAGATGACTTCAGTGTGTGTGTTGGGAAAGAAAGTTATGGAAGCCCCTCAATGTTTGTTGTGGGTTGGTGATACCCAGAATAAGTATTTAAAACATTCAATATGTGTACTCTATATTCTGAGCAAAATTCTAATGAGGGGTGCTTAAAATAGAATATCCTATTTCTAGGGGTGGGATACAGAAAAATAGATAAAGAAATGAATCAGAAAAAGTGAAAAGATTCATACCCAGCCTGTGTTTGCCTAATCTTGGACTCCATGCCTGGACAATGAGTTCCCATGTAATTTTCTTCTGAAAGCTTTACATTTGGAAACACTAATTATTACAATGAAGTATTATTTAAGTTTCTTATTTTTTAAATTAAAAATGGTATTTTTAACTTTTGATATTGTTTTGTCTCAAACTGGTTAAAAGACCATTTTAAAACAGTAAGATTCCACATCCCTATAAAATAAACACATATATTATATTGCTTTGGTGCCTGCATACATTTTGGTATTTAGTTTTCTTCTGTGTTTACAAAAGAACTGAAGGCATTGTTAGAAATCCATTGTGCAAATATTTATGCTTAGTGAGAAATATCATATGGTTTCTTCCAGAGTTTAGATTAACATTAGTACCATGGCCTTTTCCCTTCACAGGTAAAACATTTTGGTTGGAATATGAACATACTTAAGAAATCCTTTGACATTTTGGTGATCGTCTTAAAACACCAGTAGCATAGGTCATAATACAGAAATTGAAACAAAGAAGACAGCAACACAGTTCATCTAAAAAGTTTTGCTTGGCTAGTTTTGCTTGGCTATCAAATTTGTAATCCTGTAAGAGCATATATCCTAGGGACTTGGGAGAAATATTTCCATAGAATGTTCCTTACATTCTATGGAAATAGATCAAGGCTTCTTTATCCACAATTGTTTTCTTTTTAATTATAAAGGTTAACATATTTTTCACGATGGAGCTGATAACCATATTGGGCTTGTGAATTGCACCTGCATTCACATTGGAGTCTATTCTGGCTATTTCAAGAACAAAAGCTACACTTTTTAAGGAAAAAACAACAACACTTAATCTAACGCTCAACTCTGTATGCTGTTTTTATGTTTGTCCCTTTTTGCAAAAACAATTGGACTTAATTATTTTTATTTAGTACCAGTGTTTTTATTATAAACTTCTAATTAATTCTTAGGATAAAGTATTTTTAAGTTATTACTATACAACACATAGCACTGTGACATACATAATTTTATGAACTGTTTTTGATGACAAAGCTAATTTATTTTATTTTTAATAAGCACACTTTATCTTGTTGTTTAAGTAAATATATTTAAAGGCAATTATGGAAAAGGAGATTCCTCCATTAATTGGTAGATATTTATATTTGCTTCAAAAATATCATACCTCAGAAGAAATATCATTATATAGAATGAAGAAAAATCATTAATGAAAAATCAGGTGTTTTACCTAATTTGTAAACTCTTCATTTGTCCGTGAATGTTTTATTTTTCCCCTTAAGTGCAAACTAAATAGAAATTTCAAACATCTTTTCAATTATTTATTCTTATGTCCTTTCTTTAACCACCTATTGTTTATCACTCCCCCAAACATTTATTGAAAACATATTGTGTGCATTGTTCTGCATTATACACTGCACTTGACATAATTGAATTAATACACTATGCATTATAATGACCTGATGTCTTTATTTTTCTCATTTATTGATTGATTGAGAGGACAGGGGATGGAAGAGAGAAAAAAAAACAGACATCAATTCATTGTTCCACTTATTTATTCATTCTGTGGATAATTTGTCTATGTGTCCTGACGGGATTCTAACCCTCAATGTGGGATGATGCTTTAATCAACTGTGCTACCTGGCTAGGGCTGACTCGATGTCTATAGATGTAGTATCTGAGTCTACTTCTATAGGGTAGTGAGGACGGAAGAAATACGCTATTTTAAACATTGTTCTCTGCATGCTCATTGATTTAATGTTATGTTTTTAAGTTAATACAATTCTGAAAACAATGAAAACCTATTTGGGGCCTTAGTATGCTAGTTTAATAAAATATACCTGACCCTGAAATACTAGATAGAGATAGATGTAATCTGCGTCTTACCAGACTATATATTTCTATATTAATTGATATAAATTTTCATTATTTTGAGTGCCTTTGGATGGAATTGATTTAATTTTGAATCAAGGGAACCTGTCAGAACCTTGAAATATAGGCTACAAATGACTTTTTCAGTAGCAATTTTTCAAATTATGCAGTGTCACCAATTAGCACTTTCTCTATGTAGTGAAGATCTGAGAAAAATCTTGCTTTCTTTTGTGCTTTGCCTGGAGTGCTGTAATACATATTCTTTAAACAAGGTCATGTGGGGGAAAAACATACAAAAAACCCCACAAAAAACACATTAGTGTTCGCCAAAAATGACTAAGGGATCTTTGAGATGATTCAGGGAACCTCTAAGAATATTAAAAAAATAAAAATAAAAAATCAAGTAACCATGCATTTCTCAAGGTATCATATGATATCACCATTGTTGAAGATAAAAATTGTTAAGCATAGAAAAATTATTATGGTTTAAACTTTTGTTATCTGGTGTTATAAATAAAGGTGTTTTTTTTTAAATTATACAAATTACTTTTCCAAAACATTGAGCTTCAACTTCAAACTAACTATATACTAGTGGCCTGGTAAATGAAATTTGTGTATGGGGTGGGGGAGGGTGTCCCTCAGCCCAGCCTGCACCTTCTCAAATCTGGGACCTCTCAGGGGATGATCACTAGTCAGGCATACCTCTCACAATCCAGAACTGCTGGTTCCTAACTGCTCGCCTGCCTGACTGATTGCCCCTAACTTCTGCCTGCCAGCCTGATTGTCCCTAACTGCTCCTAAGCTGGCTTGATTGCCCCTAACCACCTCTGCCTGAGTCCTTCATCCGGGACTCAGGATTCCCTACTCCAGCAGACCACAGGAACCAGGGGCCAGGTCTTCCCTCCCTCTGGTCAGCCACAGGGGATGGTGGACAGGTGGCTTCTTCTAAGCTACAGCCATAAGAGTTGGAGTCCAGGACCACAGGTGGGCAACTTCCCCATCTCCCAGGTCACAGCCAGCCACAGGTGCTGGTGCTAAACTTCTCTGACCTCCACAGGCCCAGAGTGGCAGGGGAGCAGCTGATGCCATGGTTTCAGGTTAATTTGCATACTCACTCTGATTGGCTGTTAGCATAGCAGAGTGATGGTAATTTGCATTTTCTTTTCTATTAATATATAATAGTTCTTAAGAATATAAAAATAATTTCAAAGCAATACTCTGTGTAAAAACATAAAATGTGTTATGATAAAATGACTAAAGATAAAAGGATAATAATTTGCCTTTCATTAACAATACCTTTAAAGATTTAAATAAAGGGCTGAAACCGGTTTGGCTCAGTGGATAGAGCATTGGTCTGCGGACTGAAGGGTCCCAGGTTCGATTCCGGTCAAGAGCATGTACATGGGTTGCAGGCACATCCACAGTAAGGGGGTGTACAGGAGGCATCTGGTCGATGTTTCTCTCTCATCAACATTTCTAGCTCTCTATCCCTCTCCCTTCTTCTCTGTGGAAAATTAATGAAATATATTTTTTAAAAAGATTTAAATAAAGGGACATTCTTTAGTAGTTTATAGTTTCCATCTATAGCAATATACTCATTTATTAACAGTAAAATAACCATAACATTATTTTTGTTAACAATGAACTCTTTTTTTTTAAATTATATGAGATAAGAAATTTGGGAAATGATAATATCCATCTACATATTAAATATATATTGATGACTTAAATGTCACTAAACTTTATATTTTTTTCTTCATAAGACATTGATAAAAATATGAAAAGACAATGTGTATACTAGGAAAATTTTGCAAACAAAATATCTGATAAAGGGCTTTACTTTTAGAATATATAAATAATTTGCCCATATCTAATTCAAAGAAAGCACATGACTCAATAAATATAAATGAGTAAAAGACTAAGACACCTCATCAAATATATTTGGATAGCTTCATAGCAAATGAAAAAAAATGTTCTGGGGTTATAGAAATTTTTATATGGCTTTATATACACACACTTATAAAACCAAAAGTGAACATTGGGGTGAGGATTGCAGTAATTGTATGAAACAGAATTGGCAGAATGTTAACAGTTGCCCAAGGTTGATGATGGTTAAAGGAGGGTTAGTTAGACTATTTTGTATACTTTGTATGTTTTTTAAAACTTTGATGATACAAAGATAAACAAACAAACAAACAAATCCCAGCATTGGGTATGTCAGAATCATGTACTTCTTGACTATTTTTCACAAAAAAAACACACAATCTTATATTTTAAACTACTTCTGTGGGGGAAAAGAATGGCTTCATTTTGCTTTCTCTCCAGCAAGAAATTATATATATAGAAATATCTATACAGAAATATTATAAATAATTAAAATAGTTTTATTTCCACCATTTACTTTTGTAAATAAACTCAACTAATACATTCAGCAAAATCACTTAGTAAATGTGTCTTATTTGTTTGTAATTTAAAATCTTATCTATAAACATTCACTTTGAATTCGAGGCCCTTAATATTCATAAAATATTATATTACACAAATATTTTCTAATTTAAGTGTTTATTGGTATTTTTTGCACTTTTTAAATTTTTATTTTTTAAAAACATTTTATATTGAAAAACATTAGGAAATAAAAAAATATATATAAGAAATTATGTTGGTGAAAATTATATGAGCTTTGCTGTGAAAATTTTGTCCACAGTCCAAGTTTCATCACAAGAAAATTGATTGACAACAAAGAATTAGCAAATGACCTTGATTATTATTTAATAAAATAGAAGACGCACAGACACTATTAACCGTCCAATGAATAGGTTCATTCGATGTACAATAATTATGAAAGAATCATAACTATAAAGAGAAATAATACTTAAGTATTATAGTACAGTATACTTGGATTAAACATATATATATATATATACATATATATATACATATATATATATATATATATATATATATATATATATATATATATATATTTCCATTTTAGTAATATGTGAAGCATATATCCAGTGGCCATTTATCCTTGTAGCATGATGCTCTTACATGAAGAAAAAATAAAGACTTTTTTTGGCACTGTTTTTGCTCTATATAAATCATGTCACAATTAAATATGTTCTGAGATCCTCTGTTGGAAAGATTTTATATGAAAATGAATGGTTTTATTTACAACCTCAAAAGCAATTTTCATTGATGAGACTCTTTAAATTTATAACTGTGCCTACATATTGCACTTGGGAACTTCAAAATTGCATTTAGAGACATTGCAATTACATAAAAATAGAAGTCAATAGAAAATAGCATTAATTAAATTTCCCAACAGTGTAAATACATTGTGTATCCATATTTGTGTACATCATTTTAGTTTTTTTTAAAATAAGAGGTTTAAAATTTTCTGTGAAGAGAGTGAAAACATATCTATATTATAATTTGAAAAATGCAAGTTATTTCTATATTATTATAAACTATTCAACTTGAAAAGTTATAATAGTTTTGAACACCAGTTTTTCAAAATTGCAATTGATATATCCATGTTTGCTTTTATCTTTACAAAGGAAAAATTGGGACAATAATTTATTTTTCATAATATCTATATCCTATATAATCTTATATGTAAAAGGCTAATATGCAAATTAACCAAGCATCAGAAAGACAGGTTTATGATATGACACACACTGACCACCAGGGGGCAGTTGCTCAACACAAGAGCTGCCCACTGGCTTTTATTGTGCTCCCACCCCAGAGGGACTACTGTTGAGCCAGAAGCCTGGCTCATGTCAGCCCTATGGGTGTTCAACTACCAACTTAGGCCCGCTCACCAGGACTAAGCCATCAGCCAGACACCCCCCACGGTCTCCTGAACTGTGAAATGGTGGGTGCAGGCCAGGTTGAGGGGACTCTGCCCAGTGCATGAATTTTTTGCACTGGAATTTGACTGACCAGGAATTTAGTAGCTCGCTATGGTGTGTGCTGACCACCAGGGGATAATGCAGAATGAAGGAAGGCCCCCAACTGGCAGCCAGCAGTGGGAAATGAAGGCTCCAGCAGGCAGCCAGCAGCAGCTAGGGATCATACTGTGCACTAGGCCTATAGTATTTTAATATTTCTCCTTTTCAAGTTTATTTCTTGTGCCATGTGCACCCAATACAAAGCAGAAAATATCTAGATTTCTGTTTGACTATTAGAGAAATTTGGTGATTGGAAAGCATCTAATTCAAGAACTCTTAATTGTTGTATACAAAACTTAAAAGCATGCCTAGACCTTCTTGGCTGCCATCACTCAGTGGTACAATTATATAAATTATTAAACTCTTAGGGGCCTCACTTATCTCCCGTATAAAATAGTGCAGATGGAAAGAACAATTCTTAAAGCCATTGCTAGGTTTAACGCACTCTGGTTAAATCCCAGTTTGCGGGTAACAAAAGCACATGTGGAAGAAACTAGGCTAAAGGGACTATGAGAGGAGTGAGAACTATTACACACATCCTCACTGCTGCTCAGAGAACAAGAATAATAATATTCACATCTTGTTTGAATAGTATTCACACTTTGTTGCCAAACCCTGAACATCAGACCTGCTTTTCCATATAGTCAATTACGCCATTTCTTTCTTTCATGCCATGTTGTCTATCTACAAATTCTACATGAACTCATCCATTTCTGTGATTTCAAATAGCCTCCACGAATTGATGATTTCCAAATTTATTTTTTTGGCATTTATCCTTCCACTAAGTTCCAAATGCATATATCCTTTATGACATCTTTGCTAGGTTGTTTCATAGATATATCAAATGTAATATGTTCAAATCAGACCTTTTGTTCTTCTGTTCTGTACGAGTATTTGTTCTTCTTACATTCTTTCTAATTTCAGTAAGTGATATGATTGCTTACTCAATTTCTCAAACCAATGTTATTTAAGCCAAGCCCCCCTTTTCTGCTTTCAATATACAATCTAACAATAAATTCGGCCAATCTTCCTCTCATTTTTCTCCCCGAAATACATCCACCTATCTCATTCTTTAATGCCACATGTACTGCTGCTTTTTAAATCTCACTGGTGTGCTGGCTAACTTCTTCTTATTCCACAGACCTCATATTCTCAAAGCAGCCTTCCATGAGCACCCCGTATGAAGTAATTCCACCCCATCAACCCCCAAGTTCACATGGAGAGTTATTTAAGCCTTCTAAATCTTTCCCAAATCAGACATTGTTTAACTAAAGCACTGATATTCTCAGAGATTGAAGATTAATTTGTGAACGCTATATTTTATGTGGAGTAAAATATTTTTCTGTGAGTAAACATGTTAGATATTATAATCTAGTATGCCAGTTTATTCTACATTATAATGTATGGATTAGATATGTCTACTATGTCCTTATTGACATAAAATTGTTTTTATAAATGATAAAAAATAAATTTATTATTTTACATGTTATTCCTGGGAAATTTTATGATTTCTTTTTTTATTAATTAATTAAATTTATTTATTTGGTATAGCAAAGGTGGAGATTTATTGAAGAATAAGTACGAACTCCCACTTGGAAAGAGGGAATGCGTTCACAGAATGGACTCCCACATGGGGAGGGGAAAGGGGTCCTTTATAATATCTTTTAAACTAATGATGCAAAATGTAATGGTAATGCTGTTTGGTCTTAAATAATAGCAGCACAACAGGTAAATAATAGAATGCGAATAATATGTTTTATAGGATTTTGTGACATCTAAACAAAAACAAAAACTATGTATAATCAAGAGACCATTAACTCTGAAATAACCTTGGAGTTGCATGTCAGGCAAGAAGTCAGTTTAATAAACACACAAACAAACAAACAAACAAATAAATAAATTAAGAGTCGAATTCCAAAGAAAGTAACTGAAGGGGCGATATATGGAAAATACATACAGATAGGATTGACAATAGACATAAGACATAGTCATAATCAGTGACAGAGGAAAAAATGCTGAGGAATGTTCATGGATGTATGGTGAGTATAAGAGAAAACAAGAAAGACTATCCAAATACCAACTATATTGAGGGGTACAAAGCAGCCTTTTGATCTATCCATCATCTATTTATTTAAATTTATCTTAAATTGACCTTTTCTAGACCACTCTTGCCCTCCACCCTAGGCCTCCACCATACTATGGTCTGTGTTCATGGATTATATGCATATAAATTCTTCTTTTTAATTTAAGTATGAAAATAAATTGGTTTATCACCTGAATTTAGATGATATATTCATTTGATAACAATAATATTATCACAGAATAGCTAAATTTACTTAGATTTTTAATGAAAGAAAAGGTTTACAGGAAATATTTCACTCTAGACACATTTTTCTCTTGGTATTTGGAGAAAATTGTGCTTAGAATTATTACAATTACAGAGAAGAGTTTGTTGGTGATGCAATTATAATGGAACTAGAGGCCAGTGCACAAAAATTGTGCATGGGTAAGGTTCCTAGGCCTGGCTCATGATCAGGATGAATCAGGACCTTCGTGCATGGGTATGGACCCTGGTGGCTGCTGGCAGGCAGTTTTTCATATATTTTTTTTTTTTGTGTGTGTGTGTATGTGTGTGTTTTGTTATTATTTCTGCAACATCCACACAGGAAAATAAATGCAGTGGATAGTTGTAGTGAAAGCAGAGGTTAAGATATAGTTTTAATTTTTATTAATTTTTTGAATAAACTGTCTCATGGAAAAATACCAAAATTGAGTATGATCTAGAATTAGTTCTAGCAGTATAATTGAAATTCATTGTGGTAAAGCCTGCCCATACTACAAAACACAAAAATATATAACAAATATTGAGAAAATATGACAAGTTCAATGCAACCTCAACCCATCTCCATGTACCAACTCATAAAAATGAAATTCCCACATGTCAAGAGCAAAGATTTCATAATAAAAATACTCAGTAGGAGTTTAAACCAAGAGATAATGGGAAACATACTGAATAAAAATGAGAGAGTAGTCTTGAATATTTGGAGGTAGGCCTTTCATTTCTTAAGGAGGGTAAGATTGGACTATGACATGCTGTGTGTGAATGTGAAACTGAGCAAATTGTATGAGACTAGGACATGGGCTTCGGGGTTTATTTTTTGAAGTAGGAAATATAAATATTTTGCACATCAGTCCTGAGAGGATTTATACACTTGCATACTATCACTTACCTAGAACCTAGACATGATTGTTTTGGGAATACTGTAGCTGTATTGGATTATGAGATTCTTTGAACAGGGAAGATAGTTATAAGGGGACAGAACTGAAAATAGAAAGTACATTTCTTAGTTACCTGATGGAGTACCTATTCCAACTCTGGATTGCCACCCCTAGAACTCTTTAATTTGTAAGAATAAAGTTTAATTATATGATCAAAGCAGTGAAGTCAAGTGTCTGCTAATAAAAGCCAAGTGTAGTTCCTAACTAATAAATTGATTCTGCCGAAACCAGTTTGGCTCAGTGGATAGAGCGTTGGCCTGTGGACCGGAAGGTCCCAGGTTTGATTCCGGATGTGCATTGGTTGTTGGCACATCCTTAGTAGGAGGTGTGCAGGAGGCAGCTGATTGATGCTTCTCTCTCATTGATATTTCTGGCTCTCTATCCCTCTCTCTTCCTCTCTGTAAAAAGTCAATAAAATATATTTTAAAAAATAAAATAAATAAATTGATCCTGAGCCAAACATCAATCTCAACCATAATCAAAATAAGGGATTAAAACTCTCCAAAGGGCCACCCTTACTTATTTATAGGCTGATTAATTATACTTACTCTCTTTTTAAAGTAAGATGTGTTGATTAAAAAATAATGCAAAATATTTTAAACAATGCTTGATAAATTATGTTATCACAAATGTTCAGGATATCATTCACTTTTATTTTTCCTAACTTGTGAAAAAGTAGGGGTTTTTTTGCTGTTTGTTTTTTTAAGGTAGACATGGGTATTTAGAAAAGTAAAAGTGAAAAGAAAAGAAAACTGTAAAAAACTTGCTTTTAAATCATGATAGCTGAAAGATTTATCCCATGTCCCATTTTAGAAGAATTATTTTAAGAGTCAAAAGCAGAACAGGAAATGTTTGGCTGAAAAGAGTAGCATAATAATAGATTGCGCCTAAAAAAGTATTCGGTGATTTTTGCAGAATTTACTTTCATCTAAATTTCAATAATATAATTAATTGTAAAACTCCAATAGCTTCCTTTGTGATTTACGTCATAGAAGGTAAATTGTCTAAAAACTGGGATTAAAAAATGAAAGTTTTGTGTTACATTTATCTTTTCAATATTAATCAGATGAAGACCCCTATTTCTATTTGTAACATAATTTGTGATAACCAAAGTTACTAGTCTAGACATTAACATTTTTATACCATCCATTGTTTTAATAGTTATAAAGCACCTACAAGTACCATGTAAAATGTCTAGCAACATGACCACTTCCGAAAGAAAAAGTATCTATATCACTAGCTGCCTACACAGAGTAAATCTAGATATGGATCATCTAGAATAAAAGGCTAAGAAGTATAGTGCTTTCAGACACATAAGTCTGTGGGTAGATCTCAGATCATACCAACTTGGTTGCTATTTTGCCTGCCTGAACACCAAATTGCACATGAAGTTGAAGGAACCTGAACAGACATTTTGGATAATTCATGTGAGATTCATCATAAATTAAGATTTACTGAAGTTTAGAGTAAGAGGATCAGGATGCTTTGTATAAAAGGCCTGGGGAAAACTTTTATTTTTTTGTATTATAGTTGAGAGACTTAAGGACAATATGCATTAAATGACTTCTATTTAGACCAATCATAAAAACAAACTAGAATTGGACAAAAGGCTCCAGAGTGCTCCAGCAATGCTTCTCCCTGTTAAATGACAGATAGTCAACCTGGAGCATTTGATAGGCCAGGGGAGCAGCCAATGTACTGTTAGTGACTGAACTTCCTTCCATTACCCACTTCTCCCAATAAAGACTAACATACCAGAAGCTAACTAATATAATATTACATAGGAGACTATACCATTTCTCACTAAAGAAACAATATACCTGTATATTGTTCTCTACAACATCTGCTTGTCATTGTGTAGCCATGTGCTAAAGACAGAGCAATTTTTTTTTCCAAAATTGCAGCTATGAGCCTGTATGATTAACAATCTAAAAGATGGAAAGCCACACGAATAGTTGTTAACAGCACATAGAATAGATGTTCTACACCACAAGAATTTTGAAAAGTTAACCAATGCTTTGGGAACAATATTAAAGCAGGTTCTTATGATTTACAAGCCTATGTTTACATATAAAAATAAAATTTAAATGAATTACTGTATGCAACATTAGAAGACTCAACGGAAAAAAACAATAAAACTTGATTTTTTAAGATATGGGATATAATATATGCAACATTAGGTTTAAATAACTAGAAGCAAAATCTGGTGGATGTTATTTTTGGATGAATTATTCCTGAGTTCCTAATGCTAAACTTTTCCCCCTTTGGCTTTGAGAATTCTAATTCTAAAAAAAAATAAATAAAAGTAAAAAATTCTAATTTCCTGACCAATATGCACAAAAGAATGTTCACGCAGATTATGTACGTAATAAATACAGTATTTGGGAGGGACCCTAAGCTCATCCAACAAACCACAAGATAGGACATCAATAATAATTTTGAACAAGTTGAAATAATATTTAAGGAATCTATACAGTGATCCCATTTTAGGAGAGAGTTGTATTTTATAGAATTAAGAATATGAAACATATTAACAGAAGCAAAAAATATCGTAAATAAAATCCCCTCAACACTAGTGATAATTGTGGGGGTTTAAGACCAAGAGTGAGAATAGGTCACCAAAATGTCGAATATTCACTTTCCCGAACTCAACCATTTTCATCCACCATAGTTAGAAAAATCTCTGAGAATCTCAAGTTAAAAATTATTCCATTGGAATTCTGCTCACCATTTTAGGTGGTGTTTGGAAATGAATAGGAGACAGAAGTGGGAATGATATTAAAAGAGTAATAATCTGGATATGAGCATCAGAAGAAAGAACCAGCATGCATATGTTTGTGAAAAGGGGGAAATTGAGAGTTAAAACAGACAAGTCAGGATACAGACAAAGAAAAACTAAGTCTGTAGAAATAATAGCATTTTTCCTTGGATGTAATCAGAAATGCACTTTTTATTGGTTAAGATACTCCCAACCTCACAGAGTGGCCCTGGGCGAAGGTTTTAATAACATCCAATACAAAACAACAACAACAAAAACACATTTTAGGTTCCTGGGTTCTGAAGAAAAGTATTCATCTTTGATATTGGCCAACCTAGAATAAATATTGAAGCAAACAATTGGCCAGAATAAGAAAAATCTCAATGACTTGATTTTTTTTTATGTGATACTTCACAATGTCACTTTATTTTTTAAATTTCTTTATTGATTATGGTGTTACATATGTGCCCTTATTCCCCCATTACCACCCCCATTACTCCCCACTCATGCCCTCACCCCCCTGTTGTCTGTGTTGATTGGTTAGGCTTATATGCGTGCATACAAGCCCTTTGGTTGAACTCATCCCCTTACCCCTACTCTCCCCTACATTCCCTCTGAGGTTTGATGGCCTGATTGATGTTCCTCTGTCTCTGGATCTGTTTTTGTTTATCAGTTTATGTTGTTCATCATATTCCAAAAATAAGTGAGATCATGTGATATTTATCTTTCTCTGACTGGTTTATTTCACTTAGTCACTATCATCTGAAATATGTAAATCAAAACAACAATGTGATATCATCTCACACCTGTCAGAATGGATAACATCAACAAATCAGCAAAGGACAAGTGCTGGTGAGGTTGCAGAGAAAAAGGAACCCTCACGCACTGCTGGTGGGAATGCAGACTGGTGCAGTCACTGTGGAGAACAGTATGGAGTTTCCTCAAAAAAACTGAAAATCGAACTCCCGCTTGACCCAGTAATCCCACTTCTAGGTATATATCCAATATATCAAAAAAAAACTAGACACACCAATCAGAAATGATATATGCACCTCTATGTTTATAGGAGCACAATTTACCATAGCTAAGATTTGGAAACAGCCTAAGTACCCTTCAGCAGATGAGTGGATTCAAAACTGTGGTGCATCTACACAAGGGAATACTATGCTGTGGTAAAAAAAAAAAAAAAAAAAAAAAAAAAAAAAAAGGGAAAAAAAAAAAAGGAAGAAAAAAAAAAGAAAGAAACAAAAAAAGGAGTTCAATGACTTGATATTAACCAGAAGTAATTCCTCTTGAATTAGAGATAATTATATTGATGGAATAGGTGGACATAGATAAGCCATTTTAGTTCTTACACTGTGTTAGGCATTGTTTACCATGTGTTACTTGTACTCATAGTACAAGAAGGAGAGAAGCTTCTGTAGCTACATAGTAATTAATTATGTAAAAATTAAATCCAAAATGTCCTCTTATTACTACTTCCCATTGCAATTTTACTAAAGTTTAGATTTTTATAATTCAGCCTTTCAGAAGAAACTTCTAGATCTAAGTTCATTTCTGGTCAGTTGATTTTTTTGCTGTCATGGCTTGCAGAGCCCAGGGTATGAGGAAACCCCTAATTTGCTCCACACCCAGAGGGCCACCACTGTCTCTATGAATGGGGGATAGAGAGGCTCCAGGGTCCCTGTGGCAATAAGTTTATAAACAGATGCATCCAAATTCAAATCTAGCCATTTAAATTTGGTTATAACTCTTAATCATTCTTAATTTACATCTTATCTACAAGCAGAAAATGTGCTGCAGAGTTAAAGTGGTCATGGGAGGAATAAATGAACTGATGTATCTAAAGTCACATCATAAGCACTCAACAAATATCCCCTCTCTTCACACCTCATTCTTTCCTCAGCTTGACTCTAATTGAACTGAAATTTAAAAGAAATGACCACATTATTTTTATTTCTTTTGTAGCAGCAGTTTTTCCCACCCTTAGGGGAAATGATTCATCATGAATCTATATCCTGACACTGTACATTTTAATCCTATATTGTCAAAATAATCTCAATAATCATTTTGCTTCTTCATCAACTCAAGAGTTTTATTTCAATTTAATATCACCCCCCCGAAAACATTAGGTATGTGAAGAATAACAAAAAATTCATTTATTTTTGAATAATTAAAACAACCAAGCCATTTGTTTTAAATGAAGAAAGATAATTTTTACTGATTTACAATAAAATAAAAAGGATGTAACCATTTATAGATATAAATTTTTAGTAATGATTTAGTTTCAATTGCTATTTTATATGTGAGATTCTGCAAAGAATAATTTAATTATGTAAGGAAATTTAGATTTTTCTATATCCTCTTTATCTTGACTAACATTTAAATATAGTACAAATCTATATATTTAAAGCCTAAGTGATCATAAAGACTGAATGACTAGAACAACAGGTCAACCAGTCACTATGCTGTGCACTGACCACTAGGGGGAAGATGCTCAAAGCAGGAGTTGCTCCCTGGTGGTCAGTGAGCTCCCACAGTGGGTGCGCAGCTCAGCTGACAGGCCTGTCCAGGCAGCCCACCAGCCCAGCGGCAGCCACTCGCTCCCTCAGTCGTCCTGCAGGTCCAATCTCTGGAGAACAGGTTAGGCACCAATGGACCAGCTCTGCCAGTATGATCCTGACAGTGCCACCAGCCTCCTGGAAGTTGACCTCAGGCAATGCAGCCACTGTGGCACTTCCCCTCCCTAGACACTCTGCAAGGAAGAAACAATATAAAAGTGGCCTCCAGGTAGCTCCCAACAACCAGTGTGAATGTCAGTGGGACAGATCCGGATCCAGGGCCAGCAAGAGCTTCCCACTGTTCGGGGGGGGGGGGGGGGATTGCATCTCTTCACCCTACTCCCATCAGGACTGTATTGCAAGTTTATTTTATTAATTTGATGTCATTTTTCAGGTAGTCTGTTGACTATATGTTATAGTATAATCAGCATGTCAAGGAATACATTTAACTATTTATCCTAGATTAAAAGTTTTGAAAAATGGAGGTGGGGGCAAGGTAGAAACAAAACAAAACCTATCTCTTGCATATTTTAAAAAATCAAACACTGACCCCCAAATGATTAAATGGATGTTTAAGCTTGGAAACTAGTCAGCATCAACAATGTTTTAATTCAACAAATGCTTATTGAGCATCTACTCTGTGCTTGGAATAACGATGGAATATAACAATAAAATGACAAGGAAATCCCTGCCATCGAAGATATTTACTGAAGAGAGATAAAAATTAACACTCAATGAAAACAAAACAGGATAATATAAAATCAGACTTTGAAACTGCAGTAAATAAAACAGAGGATAAGTAACATGGTGTGGGGGAGCAGGACTTCTTTGATGGTGTCAGATACTGTTTCTGTGCAGGTGTCATTTGAGCTTGGGTTAGATGGACAAGGTTGGGTGCAAGGCTGAGGAGGTGCAGGACAAAAGCCAGAGGAACAGATCTGTGCTGGGAGGGGAAGGGTGAGATGCATGCATCCCTGAGGAGAGCTAGTACCGGGAGTGGGTAATGGGGAGTGGTATCAGTTGAGAAGAGGAGGTAAGGTGCCTGTTAGGTCCCTTAGCTTAAAGTTTTTACTTTATCTTGAGATTCTGTAAATCCACTCAAGGGTTTTAAACAAATAACAATAACAACAACAACATGAGGTATGGAACAGACTGACATATATTAGGGGCAGGCCGGGAGGGGCAGGGGGGTCGGGATGGAGAGGAAAAAAGATTAACCAAAGAAGTTATATGTATATATGCATCACCAATGGATACAAACAATAGTGTGGTGAAGGCCTGGGTTGGCATAGGGGCTGTGAGGAGGGGGGTAAAAGGGGCAGCTCTAATCTTGTCAACAAAAACACTCATAGACATAGACAGCAGTATGGTGGTTACCAGAGGGGTTGGGAGGTGGGGAAGGTAATAGAGAGTAAAGGGTTCAATATATGCTGACAGAAGGGAACTAGACTTTGGGTGGTGAACACAAGGGAATATACAGGTAATGAATTATTACACATTTGAAACTTATATAATCTTAGTAACCAATATCACCCCAATAAATTTAATAAAATTAAGCTCCAAATAAATGAAATTAGTATATTCAAGTAAAAGTTTATTTCACTGTTTTACATTTTTTAAAAAATCAAAATTTTTTTTTTTTTTAGCATACTGTAGCCATAATTACTTCACAGAGAGTTTACGCTATGGCCCTACTCTAACTTGATTCCATAACTGAAACAGGGAAGAAAGTAAATATCTTCATGTCTGGCCCATAACTAACATCTAAACACTGATTCAATCAACTTCTTCAGCCACCAGCCATTATAAAAACTAACAATAATTGGATTAATTACTGTGTGAATATTATTTTGGGCAATAAACTTTAGTAAGATCTTGTTGTCTAAGACTTACCCGGTTTTATTTTAAAGGTCTAAATGACATTAGAAAATATTCCCTAATGCATATCGGGTGACATCTTGAAGTCTGGTTCATTTGCATTTTAATGTGGCAAGAATTTTCCTATCATAAAAATGATAATACAGAAATTGATCGCTATAAACACCAATTTCCCCCCTGAGTATCTTTTGCAAAATGAGATTAAAATTTGTTGTGAATGTAGTGACATTTCACACCTCACACTTTCCAGCAAAACTCACTTTGTTTCTCTTTCAAAAAACACCTCCATCCTTATTGTCTCAGACGTAATAACATTTAGAAGACTTCCCCTTTGAGAGGCCCATACACAAGTAGCCATCTCCACTTAGGAGAAAACATGTAGAATCAAAAATTAAGGTGACCAACTCACCCTAGTTTGCCTGGAAAATTCCAGATTTAGCATTAAAAGTCTCACATATTGGGAAACCTTGCAATCCAGGACAAACCAGAATGATTGTTCAGCATGTAAAAAGCAAAAACACGTGTAGCATCCAGAAAACACTGACTAGGCAACCCTAAGTTAAATATGTACAAGTAACACAGAGACTCTGTCCATTTACAAAGTAAGCACAATGTTTAGAATCTATTTTTGGTAACGTGGTGATGAGTATAGACATAAATGAAGCACAATTCAGAGGTCAGTAAATTGTGGAAGGGTGTAACGGAGATGATTGGATGTTGGCCTCATAGAGTCTTGAGAAAATGAAAAGAGAAATAAGACAAAAGTGAAAACAAAGTACTGTAACTCTTAGCTCCTCTCCAAGGCTGTTTTGTGACAAAAGTGTGGGGACCTGATTTTTCAAAGTCAAGTCCCACAGTAGTCACAGCTGAGGTCAAAGTTGCCCACAAGCACAGCCACCTGGCCTCTCGGGTCCTCTCACTTCACGTCATTCAGTCAATAGCACTTACCTGCTCTCTCTTGACAACCGTTGCTATTGCTTTTAGAATAGCAATATTTTTTTAATATATTTTATTGATTTTTTTTACAGACAGGAAGAGAGAGGGATAGAGAGTTAGAAACATCGATGAGAGAAAATCATCAATCAGCTGCCTCCTGCACATCTCCTACTGGGGATGTGCCTGCAATCAAGGTACATGCCCTTAACTGGAATCGAACCTGGGACCTTTCAGTCCACAGGCTGACGCTCTATCCACTGAGCCAAACCGGTTTTGGCTAGAATAGCAATATTTTAAATTGCTATTTTTTTTTTGCCTAGATTTTAAGGAACTGAAGAAGAAACAATATTTTTTCCTCTTGCTTTTACTTTGTTCCCCCCCCCCCCCCAAGTTGAACAAGATCAACTAAAACACGAACACCAGTTACTCCTGGTGAATACTGAAAATGAGAAACCATGTTCAGTCATGAGAAGGGGCCACACATAGGCCAGTGTGAAGCTGCACACACACAGATCCCAGTCACTGAGAGAACAAGGAAACCTCGGGAGAGAAGAACCAAATGGAACCTCCGGGCCTCGGGTTACCACTCAAGCTGGGCGAAACGGAATACTGTGATTCCTCTTGTGATATCCTGAATGCTTCTGCCTAGCACACATGCAATTTAATTTTAATGGGCACTTTACTATGATTAATAAATGTCAGTTCAGTGTGTTATCTTCACATCGTAGCATATTCACAGACTTTATCTACTCTAAGAGAATTTTTATTGGGCTTCATCTTTTAGAGAATGGTGGCATTGTTGAGAATAGGCTCGTGTTTTGTGTATCTTGGGAGGCTCATTTTTTTTAAAGGGGAATTCTTTGTGAGCTAAATGAAAATGTTTTGTGGATAATAATAGTATTAAGAAATATGAAAATGGGCTGGGTAGTACTGGTGTCATTTAGGGTAGATTAGTTTTAAGGCTTGTGCTAATAAAAATACCTCGATGCTTTTTAATATAAGGATAGATGATTCAGGCTGGATGGTTCATTTAGGCTTCTTCTTTTATTTATCTCTGAATCATATCAGCTAAACTTTATTCAGAACAACTGACACAGAACACTCCATAGTGTATTGCTCCTAATAATTGCATACAATTACTTCTAATACATGTAGGAAGAACAGTGACTTTTTGAAGGTGATTTTTTCCCTACAGTGACATAAGACATTATATTTCTGCCATTTTAGCTTTATTTTATTACTCAAAGCCAAAGATCAGAAGTCTCATGTTTCTTCTGCAGATCCATTTCAGTAATGTTTAAATATGCATATAGAGTCACAGGGTGGAGACAGGAGACCAGAGAGAAAGCTCCAAGGCACCCCCTTGAACCTCATGCATCCCAAACAGAGAGCTCAGTTAATGCACTCACACATTAATTCTCCGTTTTAATTCTGGGTTTCTTTCAAACTGTTATTTGAAGGATAAGTTTAAAAATTAAGAATTTTATTATTCTTGATTTGTCATAATCAAGAGAGGAAAAAACCTGTTTGAAGGATAAGTTTAAAAATTAAGAATTTTATTATTCTTGATTTGTCATAATTAAGAGGGGAAAAAACATTTGAATTTTAAAATTATGCCATTTTTACAGGCACATATGAATATGTATGTGTAGCCATGTCCTCCTGGCTTTTCAAACATATACACTTTTATGCATTTTTCTTCTTTACAATCATCTGTCTTAATTTCCCTAGAGAATGTCTTAAAATGATATGGAAACAGCTAACTTAATGTGTCATGTACTGGCTGGTGTGGCTCATTTAGTTAAGCATCATCCCATATACCAAAAGGTTACTGGCTTCATTCCTGGTCAGGGCATATACCCAGATTGCGGGCTCAGTCCCTGACTGGGACATGTACTGGAGGCACCTGATCAATGTTTCTCTCACAGATCAGTGTTTCTCTTTCACATCAATGCTTTTCTCTCTCTAAAGTCAATAAAAACATATTTAAAAAGAGTAGATAGACATTTATAGAGCAATTAGGAAAGAAAGAAATACTGACTTTGTGCAGTAGACCTTGATCTTTTTTACATGCTCTGTGGAAAAACATCAGGCATGTTTTATACGTGTCCAGTCATATAATCTAAGAATAGCAGGTATGAACAACAAAAATAATATTTTATTACATTTTAACATTAGTCTTTCATGCTATACTCTGATGAAGAAGTCATTACTTAAATGCTATCTTAGAAAACACTTCCAACTGCTTATTCAAAACCTCAAGACCCAATTGATCGGTGAGAATTTTTGACATATTTAGTTGGTATGAAGCATCACTACACTTCAATAATTATAAGAGCACCTATTCCTCTTATTTATAGAGCAATTCTTATTTAGAAATTCCTTTCATATATGTTCACATACCCTGTTTCCCCGAAAATAAGACAGTGTCTTATATTCATTTTTGCTCCCAAAGATGCGCTAGATCTTATTTTCAGGGGATGTATTGTGTTTCCATGAAGTAGGTCTTATTTTCAGAGGATGTCTTATTTTCAGGGAAACACAGTAGTATTTCCAACCCAAACCTATAAGGTAAGAATTTATTTATCTCTTTTAGGAGTTTGGGGGGATATTTTTTTCAGTGTTGCAATTGTAAAGGCTTTCTTTCTTTTTTATTTTTTTACAGTTTAAAATCTTTAATAATACTTAGGTATATGTATTGGGAATAATAGATCACTAAACCAAGTGTCCTTGTTCAACACTAATATTTCCTATTCTATAAGAACCTAAAAAATGTTTATAGTAAAAGAGCAACACAGCTAAAACAGGTTTTGCTCAGTGGATAGAGCATCAGCCTTCGGACTGAAAGGTCCCAGGTTCGATTCCGGTCAAGGGCATGTACATTGGTTGCAGGCACATCCCAAGTAGGGGGTGTGCAAGAGGCAGCTGATCCATGATTCTCTCTCATCGATGTTTCTAACTCTCTATCCCTCTCCCTTCCTCTCTGTAAAAAATCAATAAACTATATATTTTTTAAAAAGAGCAACACAGATTTGTAATGGTTTTCTTAGTGTTTTTAAATCTTTCCAAATTAACCCTGTGAGACCTTGTGGGTGGTGAGTTTGAGAGTGGGAGGTGGAGAACATTATAAGGAAAGATAGGATGAACCAGCTGGTACCACATCTTCACCCTTCACCTGGAAGGAATTCTCTCACCTTCTTCCGGGGCTCCTTGACATTCTCTGATGTTCACCTT
This sequence comes from Vespertilio murinus, assembly GCA_963924515.1. Taxonomy (NCBI): domain Eukaryota; kingdom Metazoa; phylum Chordata; class Mammalia; order Chiroptera; family Vespertilionidae; genus Vespertilio; species Vespertilio murinus. Next base: position 33,669,887 of record OZ004707.1, on the reverse strand, counting down.
CAGCCATAGACACTGAATGACTGGCTTCTCCTGGAAGTCTTGGTGCTTGGACTCCTGCACTGTGTCAGCATTAGGGAAGCAGGTGAACACCACGGCGTTGCTGTTCTGTGTATTGTAGCTGGGCAAGGGGAAAAGCCAGGAGGTTTTCATCTTGTGGCCCTACCACCTTTTTCTTCTTCTTTCTCTTCTTAAAGAATATCCTTCAGCATTTCATATAACAGTGGTTTGATAGTGATGAACTACTTTAGCTTTTTTTAAATATGTGAAGTTCTTTATCTGACCTTTATTTCTAAATGACAGCTTAACTGGGTAGAGTAATCTTGGTTGTAGGTTCTTGCTATTCATCACTTTGAGTATTTCTTGCTACTCCCTTCTGGCCTGCATAGTTTCTGTTGCGAAATCAGCTGACTATACTATGGGTATTCCATTGTAGGTAATTCTCTATCTTTACCTTGCTGCTTTCAAGATTCTCTCTTTGTCTTTTGCTCTTAGCATTTTAATTATGATGTGTCTTGGTGTGGTCCAATTTTGGATGCCTCTTGTTTGGGGTTCTCTGTGATTCCTGGACTTGTAAGTCTATTTCTTTCACCAGGGATGGGGATTTTTCTGTTACTATTTCTTCAAATAGATTTTCAGTATATTGCTCTCTTTCTTCTTCTGGCACCCCCATAATTCAGATGTTGATATGATGAAGTTGTCCCAGAAACTCCTTACACTATCTTCATATTTTGGATTGTTTTAGATTTTTCAGTTGGATGTTTTTTCTTCTTCATATTTCAAATATTTGACTTGATTCTTGGGATCTTCTAGTCTGCTGTTAGATCTTTGTATATTATTCTTTATTTCAGTAAGTGTATGTTTAATTTCTATTTGGTCCTTTTTCATATACTTGACTGTCTCATTAAATTTATCAGAGGTTTCTAGAAGATTCTTGAGTAACCTTGTAATGGTGGTTTTAAACTCTATATTCAGTAGTTTTCTTTCCTCAATTTCTGTCATTTGTTACTTGTTCCTTTGTCTCTCCATTTTGGCTGCTTCTTTGTGTTGATAGAGTGGCTAAGAGTGCTAGGTGTCCCATAGGGCCCAGTGGCTTAGCCCCCCTAATAACCTGAGGTGGACACTTTTGGTCCATCCCTTTGTGGGCTGTGTGCACAGTCTTGTTGTAGTTAAGCCTTGATTGTTGTTGGTATTGCTGGGAGGAATTGACCACCAGGCCAATTGGATGTGAGGATCACTCATGTCTACAATGGGAGAACTCTGTGCTAGAGACACCCTTCTGGGGCAACACTTGCTTCAGTGGGGCTTTGGTGCTTACTGAGTCTGCCCCCTGAGTGTGTATCTTATGGATCTGAAGAGTTGTAATTTAGATGGTCTCACTCTGACCAGTGGGCACACTGGCTCTTGGATCTTCAAGAAGGTGCAAAGTCAACCACCTCCTGGGGTCACCCAGAAGGAGCTACAGAGAAATCTCCAGATTCCTCCTCTTTGTTTAAGGTTTTGGAGGTGCTCAGATTAGGCCTATCTGTGAAGCAATGCAAGCTGCTGGGGAGCCTTGGGCCTTTTTTTTTTTTTTTTTTGAGCTCTGTCTGGTGCTTTCTAATCCAGCTGCAGTATATTAGGTTTCAGATTGCAAAGGGCCAGGCCATTCATATGCAAAACCCTCTATGCACAACTTGGATGGGGCTGTAAATTGGGTGGGGTGCAGTCTCAGGGAATCACCAGGGTGACCATCAGCCCTGCCTCAAAGAGGCTCCCTGGTCTCTGTGTCCTGTGGCACCCTGCAGGAAAAATGATTGCTGCAAGGACCTCTGAGAGAAAGCTGCCCTCGTGTTCTGGCCTGATACCAGACAGTCCAGTTTCTCCTTGTATGAGTCTGGGTCCCCAGAGTCCTGCCTGGAACTAGAGTTCAGAGCAGTCAGGAGCTTGTATCTCCCTCCTGATTGAAAAAGACAACAGCGTATTCAGTTGCCAGTTCCTTTCCGGTGGGTGCTCCTCTGTACCTCCACACTTTACTCCCACAACTCTGTACCTCCTCCAAGTCTCAGTGTACTTTTCTCTTTCCTTCTAGTTGTATAATTTCCACTCAGCCAGCCTTCCCATGGTTCTGGATGATAACCATTTTGTCTTTTAGCTGTAGTTTTGAAGTGGTTGTGTGAGGCATCAAGTTCAGGTATTTATCTATACCTCCATTTTGGTTTCCCCCTTCTTTTTTTTTTAGTATTTCGTATTAATATAAATAAAATAATTATCTTTTAATATATTACACAATGAACATCATTAATATTTTATGGGTTACATACTTCACATTCCTCAGCAGTCAAAGATTAAATGAAATTAATACAGAATCACATAGCATGAGTTAGAAAGGGATTTGAAGTACTTTTTCTGCCCACCACCATAAAAATAGTCTCTCTGGTTTATGAGGACTAATTGAAAAAAAAATGCATTCTTTCGTGATGGAAATCAAAGTGAATGAAACTAGCTCAGTGTTTTCCAAAACATTAGTGTCCTAAAAACTACACATTCCCATGCACACACATTACATGGGTGGAAACACTTTACATGAGTTAATTGGGTTCCAATCCTCATCTGTTTAATCTTCTAATAAAAAAAGTATGTACTATAATGATCTTTATCACCCAATAGAAAAAAGAAAATGTCTTTTAAAAAATGTTATAAAACTCTGTAACTTGGTTAAACTATCACTAATAAACATTTAAATCAGAAAATCTTAAAATGGATCAAACCAGATAAAGATGTTGATTTAAAAGAAGGGAAAGAAAAAAAAGAAAGAAAGAAAGGCCCAAACTCAGAGAGCTTTCAAAGTAGCTCAGAATTAATGAAGAAGCGTTTTGACCTAGGTCACTGCCTTGGGTGGTGTTTAATGGATGTGAGCCAAGAATCCCAGGTAATGAGCACAATGTCAAAACTAGAACCACTCATTCTCTCTACCTGGTGGTTAGAGTCAGCAAGTAACAGTTAGAGGGAGGCTGCCATTATACCAGCCTGTTACCGCTGATGAATCCAGTGGGCCTTGCAATTATACCTATGGACACTTTCCTAACTACCTCCACAGTGCATCCATAAATGGAGATACTTTAATTGAGAAAAAAATTAATTCCTTTCTAATGTACGATATTCATTTCTTCCAGTAATTTGTTTGCTAATATGCCAGCAATCAACAGATGACAGCGGAAGAAATTTGTTTTCAAAAGAACTCTTCATTTAATCATACTGGCCCCAAACAATGCAACTGTAGTTTGCTTCATTATTCAATCATACTTTCATATCCCATGTGTGTGGCTTTCATTATTACAGATCATTTTTCCTTAGGATGTGTGATTTAATTTTAATGCCTGAATCTAAATCTAAATCCTCTGCTGCTTAAAAGGTCCCTAGTGTAATGAGAAAGGGAGGTTTATTTTGCTTTTGTGTTCGGGAATATTTCTAAATTATGATAAAAATCAATATGAACAAAGGACAGTGAACATGACACATAAAGTTTTCCTTTCCTAGGTAAATATACGGTTGAATCCCCTCTTAAAACAATGCTGTTATCCCTGGGTAGCTTCCTAATTCTTGGGTGATATGAGCATTTAACAATGTTTTAGTTAGAGAGGCATGGTTATACTTCAGAGGCGTTTCCTTTGGAATAGTTCACATGCTTTGCAGTTCAAAACTAGTGTGTTATTTGTAGTCATTCTCTTAATTCCTGAATCGCTTGTGCACAGAATACCCCCTCCCTCTGATGGTCTCTTCAGAATGCTTGCAAAAATGAAAGCCTTTCCCCAGCTGGATGATTTCCAAGACAAGCCATGATCTAATAAAGCAAACTATTTTGTTTGTTTCCACTGGGAAGCCAGTAAGGTAAAAGCCATCTCCCAGGCCCCCCTTTGGAACATCCGGGCTCCAGCAGGTGTTGTGGCTCTGACTGTCAGCTGTGTCCCCAGTCCCCAGAGCACAGAGGGCCCAAATGTCCTGGCTTGAGGTAAAGCCAACTCATTCATCTCCTAGGAATTTTTTTTTTTTTTAATTTGTGTCTGAAAAAAATGGCAGGGTGAAATCACTTCTCATTTCACAAAATTTAAAATTCAAATATGTAGTTAGAGCAAGGGTGGAATTATCAGGCTCAGATACTGTCAGTAGGCAAAATAAATGCCTTTGAAATCAAGTAAGACATATTCACATTTAAAAAAAACAACAACAACACACTGTTGCCCTAGCTGGTTTGGCTCAGTAGATAGAGTGTCAGCCTGCAGACTGACACGCTGCGGGTTTGATTCTGGTCAAGGGCACGTGCTTGGGTTATGGGCTCGCTCCCCTGTGGGGGTGTGTAGGAGGCAGCTTATCAGTGATGCTCTCTCATCATTGAAGTTTCTATCTCTCTTCCTCTCCCTTGCTCTCTGAAATAAGTTAAAATATTTTTTAAAAATCATGATGTTATTAAGGGTTCTACATTTCACACTTAAACTCCAAAGGCTGATGTTTCCTTCCTTTGAGAAACACCTCCTGCTACATGTGGAAAAATTAACATGAAGTTGTTTTTATATCACCTCATGATTTGTCCAGCCAGCAGCTCCTCTGCTGTGTCTGACAACCCTCCAGTGCCCCACGGACATCCCTTCCTACTGTGGTGGCTTCCCCAGCATCCCTGGGCACAAGCTTTTGATAGATTGCTACTTCCTGGTCACAGGCACTAGTAGAGATGAATTGGGGAAAGAAAAGGAGAGAAGTAAGAAGAGTGATGGGGGTGGGAGGGAGAAAGAAAAAAAGAGAGAGAGATAGAAGCCTTCCTTTTACCTTTTTTAAAAAATATATATTTTATTGATTTTTTATAGAGAGAAAGAGAGAAGGATAGAGAGTTAGAAACATCGATGAGAGAGAAACATCGATCAGCTGCCTCTTGCACATCCCCCACTGGGTATGTGCCCGCAACCAAGACACATGCCCTTGACCGGAATCGAACCCTGGACCTTTCAGTCCACAGGCTGACGCTCTATTCACTGAGCCAAACCGGTTTCTGCTTCCCCTCCCCCTTTTTTTCTGCAATGTCATCTCATAAAACTATGTGGGTTGGTCACATTTTGCCATAAAATGCAAGTAGAAAATATTTTTATTTCTATGCTATATAGAACTTTTTCCAAACAGCAAGGAGAAAGCTTCTGTGGAGAGACACCCTTCCAAAGGGTTTCTTTCATGGAAATCACCAATTTCTGATCAGACTCTTCTGCCACTGGCTCCCTAGCTCTAGGAGAAAAAACTCTTTTCTCCTAAAAGTAATCACATGACTCTTTCCCCAGCTTTCTGGAAATCCACTAGGAGGCCTTTGCCCACAATACTCTATACCCTGTCCCCACAAGTGTAAGATATTATGTTTAGGGTCTGAGACTGCATGTGAGAGCTTTTGGCATTTTAAGTCCTGGAGAAGTACACAGCAGGTTATTGGAGCCTTCAGCTAGAAATTCCCTATTGGTGATGCTCGCTTTTTTAATATTTTTCCAGATTAAAAACTGTTGAATAAGAAATGCACACACACACACACACACACACACATATACAAGCCATTCATTTTACATTAGCTTCATTAAAAAATGTTCAACTGTTGTGACTGTCTATATAAAGCAAGAGTTCAGTGTTGCCCCAAAGGAAAGTGTAAGAAATATTTCAATTTGTTGATAGTATATTTTATGTGAATTCCAAATACAGGTCATTTTTCTTCAGAGAAAGGAACTTTAAACAAGCTATCATTTGAAGTATTAGAAAAAATATTTCTGATGTAGACATTATATGTAAGCATCTACATACAATTTATGTGTTCATTTTTTACTATCATAAATGTTTTAAGCATAGCACAACTATAATAACAATATAATGAGCATGTTTATGATTACATTGATTGATATAAACAAATGAAGACCATGTGTATTATTCCCTCCCTAGTGTGCTCAGATTTCAAGATTAGTTTTCAAATAAAGTTTAAGAAATGCCTAAAGTAAATTTATCATTCTCAAAATTGCCTGAAGCTTCTGAATTGTAACTATTTCTACTATATTTTTAGGAATAGATTTTATTAAATATGTGTAGGCTATAGTAATTAATTATTAAAATAATTAATTCCTTGGTGAATTAAAAGTGAAAGGGGGAGGATAACAGAGACTAGAAACCAACAGGCCTTGTTCGAACTTGATATTTACATACCTTCTATTTGTAGAACCTGGAATTTTGTATGTCTGTAACACAGAATATGGTAAAACTTGAATATACTTGAAATGTTTAATGCTGAAAAAAATTGATATATAAGAAGTCTGAGGAAACTCCTTCATGCTTTTTTCAATGGTGAATTCATATATATATGAATTTTTCTAATTTTTCTAATTTTATATATTTTTGGAAAAGAAATACCTGTCTGTTTACCAGTGTAAGCCTACAGAGAAGGGCTTAATCCTATGAACTTTAGTTATGGAGAATTGACATAAAAAGGAGTTAGATTAAAGAAAACTATGATTTCCTTTTATGCAAAAAACACTTTAAATACTTTGCCCCAGCCAGTTTGGCTCAGTGGATAGAGTGTCAGCCTATGGACTGAAGGGTCCCAGATTGCATTCAGACCAAGGGCACATGCCCAGGTTGTAGGCTCGGACCCCAGTAGTGGGCATGCAAGAAGCAGCTGACCAATGATTCTCATCATTGATGTTTCTGTCTCTCTCTCCCTCTCCCTTCCTCTCTGAAATCAATAAATAAATATATTTAAAAATAAGTAAATACTTTGTAAATTACTATTTACCACTAATTAATGAGTATCTAATCTAAGGTCATGGAGTGACAAATTCCTTTAAGAATTTAGATCCAGGTACATCTCACCTATTGTGCTATCACAGATATAGTTAGTATTAATTAATTATACTCCATACAGTATGTTACTTTTGCTTTGTCCTTTTACCTTGGATAACAGAAGTTTCTGAGGGAAATCTGGCATTCTGTTGAACATTATCAAGTCTAGTATTCCTCCTCCACCTTTAACATACATTTTAGATTATTTTTCTAATTTTCAGGCCCATCTACTTTGCAAATACAAAGCGCAAGAAACTACGCTTTCTGTTTCAAGTCCTTTTTTTCATGTAAGATCTCATTGTAAATGGAGTCAGATGGTAAGAGACCTGTGAGCATCGTTCAGACCCACATAGCCTCATTCACATGAAAGAGGGGTCAGGTAAAATGATCATATTGCTCAATGTTAGCTTCAATGCAATTTAATATTATAAAAATGCGAACAACTGAGGAAAACATAGAAACAAAATGATAGGAGAAGATGTACAACATAAAACAGCAGGACAAATTATTCCTTTCATCAATTTCTTGTCATATCCCTATCACTAATCATTGCCTTATTCTGTCTCCCTCTTTCTTGTGTGCTGTCTCTCTCCCCAGTGCCTATTAGAGGAATTACATAAAGTACTTCTTTACAAACCATATACGTTTTATAGGCTATATTGAGTTCACTACAAGGGCATTTTACTACCCACTTAGCTCATCTGAGGCTTTGAAGGAGGGGGGATGAGAGCCTTGAACTCTTCAGTGTTTTCTTTCCGCAAGCTTTTGTCAGGGCTTTCAGAACTCATCATATCTGTGAGGCAGCGCCCTGTCCAAGTTTCTGCACGTTGTTTGTGTACAGAGACTCAGCTGCCATTTCACATCACAGTACACTGATTTTTAATGATCTTCTAATTTAAGCTAAAGATCTAGAAATCTCAGCTCAGTTAGGCTACAGGCTGACCTGTGTTTGAACTTCCTTCCAGCTACTCCTGGGTCCCTAGATATATTGTTTTAAGCTGAACAATTTGGATGAAGCAATCACAAAATATATGGGTTAACAAATCAGCAAGGGCAATCAATAATAAAAAAATGAAATTGGGAATGGACTGTTATTTTGCTAGATGTAAGCCTACATATATTGTTGGCCTGTATTTTATTTGCTCTTTGGAGCTATTGCTATCATTTCCTCTATAAAGCAGTGCAGTTAGTTTGTCCTTTTGGGGATAGAACTGAGCTAAGTGTATCTGCTCTGAATAGCACAAATGCATGGCGACAGTGTCACCTAGGTTTCTGTGTGTGTGTGTATGTGGGATTTGATGCGTGAAATTATCATAGAAAGTAGGGTAATGCAGTATCCAAAAAAAATAAGTGTGTCCACAGAGACAATGGTGGAATTTTAAAGAGAAGAAAACATTTAGGAATTTTACAGTAAGCGCTTTTAATAGACACTGAAGCAAGGCGTGAGTAATAGATCCAACAAATAAAACCCATTGGTGACAAGTGAGTGATTTGAACTTTTTAAGATTATCTCCTTTAGAGTAGAGTAGCTATACTTATATTAGCTAATGTAGTCAATTTATTTTTTTATTACTCTGCTGCCTCTCAAGCCAATTAATACAGTGGGTTAAAATAGAATAAAAATGTTCATTACATAAAGCAATTCTACTCAGTATGTAACACTACAATGCATTAATAAAGTAATTTTAAAATACCTTTTATTTATTAAATTCTACTCAGTAGCTGAGAAGTGTAAAAAAAAATGAAGTTTTTTTTTTTATTCCAATTGTTTTCTTCATATTGATACATTATATACTACTTTGGTTTATTTCCTATAAGACATTTAAAATAATCAGAGCTTGAACATAAAATATGTGATGATGCCTAAAAGCAAAAAACTACACATGAAAACTGTATTCATCATTTAAAAATTAAATCACTATACAACATGCCATAAATCTTTTTATCTCTTTTTTTCCTGACTTTTTCAGTAGTAAATGAAAATATTCAGATATGTGCTCATTGGTAATGTGTAATTTTGTGATGCTTGATTTATACATTTTAAGACTTCTTTTAAATTTTATATTAAAGCATCATTTATACACATCAAAATCACATGCTCAATGAATTTTGATAATTGAATACTCCCATGTAATCACCACTCCAATGAATATGTAGAACATTTCCATCACCCAGAACAGTTGCCTTGGGACACCTCTCTGTGAACCTCTCACCACCCACCATGTGTTCTGATTTTTGTCAGCCAAGGTTGGTTTTCCTTGTTCTGAGACATCATAAAAATGAAACCATAATTAAATTTTCTTTTGTATCTAGCACTATCTGCTTAATATAGCTCTTATGAGATCATACATGTTTTTAGTTGTAATAGTATTTTTATTGGGTAATGGGATTTCATTGTATAAAATACAGGGATAATTGATTAACTATTCGTATGTTGATCAACATTTAGATGGTTTCCAGTTTGGAATACTATGTACTAGATTAACATAATTTTTTTTTGTACAACAATTTTTCCCCCTAGGACACACATATTTATTTGATAAATGTGTTGCACAGAAATCATGGATCACAAAGCAAATATATGACAAACACTTAGGTTAAAGGAATAGTAAACATATATAAAGTATCCTAATATATAAGAACCCAGGGTCCAGCTCTAACAGGTTTGGCTCAGTGGATAGAGTTTCAGCCTGTGGATTGAAGGGTCTCAGATTTTATTCTGATCAAGGATATGTACCTTGGTTGCAGGCACATCCCCAGTAGGGGGTGTGTGGGAGGCAGCTGAATGATGTTTCTCTATCATCCATGTTTCTAAATCTCTAGCTCTCTCTTCCTCTCTGTAAAAAAATCAATAAAATATATTAAGAAAATAAAACAAAATGGCCAGTTCGACAGACCAGAAGTTAGTCCTGCAGTCAGTGCTGGGTTGCTTGTGCCGTCCTAGCACTGACTGCCACAGCTGCAGACTTGGAGACCCAGCACTGACTGCTGAGGGGTCTGCAGATCAGGCTCTGAGAGAGACCTGCAGACTCTGATCCATAGCTTCTGTGGCAGCTGTTGATCAACACTTGCCTCCCTCTTTCTCTCTGGGCCTGGCCAGAATCCATGCCTAGATTTCTCTCTGGGTCTCTGCTCGGGCTACTTATTAGCCCTACCTCTCTGATCAGGCCCCCAAATAGGCCCAGAGACCCTGACTTGACTGGCATAGAAACTGACCAATCAGAACCAAATCTGGGTGAAGTGGTGAAGGCAGAACCTAAGGTGGGGCCTGGGGAGGAGTTTTATAGGAAACAGCTGTTTGGTGTAAGAGGTAAGAAAGTGGTTCATTTTTTTAATGTTTGGTTTGGCAGTATAGTGCATATGGCTGGCTTTCAGTCCAGATATAGGGATTATGTATTTTTGTCTGCCAAGAGCATCTCCTTCTGCTGAAAAAGTCCCTCTCCCCCATTTAAGCAATCCTATCCCATATTATCTATCTGTACTAATAAAAGGATAATATGCTGATTAGACCAGGTTGACCAACCATTTTCCAGAAGTCCTATTTCCTTCTGGACAAAGCCATGGTTGTGGGGGACAAAACAGAGGTGGTTAGGGGTGATCAGGCTAGCAGGGAAGGGCTGTTGGAGGTGAGATCAGGCCGAAAGGGGAGGACATTTGGGGGCCAAATCAGGGGAGGACAGTTGGGGACAACCAGGCTGGCAGGGATGGGCAATTGGGGGCGAGATCAGGTCAGCAAGAGAGGGCAGTTGGGGGTGAGATCAGGCCAGCAAGGGAGAGTAGTTAGAGATGAGATCAAGCTGGCAGGAGATGGCAGTTAGGGGCAATCAGGCAGGGAGACAGGTGAGTGGTTAGAAGCCTGATCAGTGCTAAACTGGTGGTCAGACATCCCCCAAGGAGTCCCAGATTGGAGAAGGTGCAGGCTGGGCTGAGGGAACCTCTCCCCCTCCCATGTACAAATTTTGTGCACCAGGCCACTAGTATAATATATAAATCAGAAAAGGTTACATGACTTCTGTTGGTATCCTAGTGTGTGGAGTGAAGTGACTCTGTTTTAGATAAGTTAGTTCAGAAGTTTGTTGCAATATTTAGAATTATTTTACTAACAGCTCCAAATATTTTGAAGTTGAAATCAGGGCATTCTTTTCAACATTGCTTGAAATCTCAGCCACAGGAACACTCTTGAGATATTGTTGAGATGCACAGGTCAGCCGTCAGTTTTCCAAACCATTTGAGACTTACTTTGCTTTAAAATCAGGCTGCCAGTTTTCAGCATTGCTTTTATCCCTAGTTCTGCCCCTGATTTTCTGTGCCTTGAAAAACCTCTGCTCACCTTGCCTTATTAGCCCAATCTTTGCAGAACTGTGTCAATGAACTACTCAAAGCAGTCTCCCCCAGCTTCCTGTGCCCAGTGTCAATGGCACTGCCTTACACTTGGAGGGAGAATGCCCTATAGGGAATTTCCTTAAACAATCTTGGCTTGGCCTTAATTAAAAAAAAAAAAAAAAGAAAGAAAGAAAAAAAGAAAGAAAGAGAAAAGTGGGCCAAGTCATTTGGTGGAAGTCAATAGAAATATTTGCATGTGGATATAGATTGACCAGGGAGCTAGAGTTTCTCTCTCTCCTGAGCCAGCGATTATGAAGCTGATGAATATGTATTCATAGGTGTTCTGGTTCTCCTTACTTTCCTCTGTGGCACATTCTTCGTCCAGCAGCAAGGCAGACAGTCATAGGTCTCTGCTATCTGAGGGCTCTTCAATGTCTTCATTATAGTGCATTTCGATATCTAGCACTTGCAGCTCTCATGGATTAAACAAAGAAACAAATTTATGATTTTTTTAAACCTACCTAGCTTTCTTATTGGAATGAGGTTGCTAAAATATTTTCTTGTGGTTTCTGTAACCTAACTGCAAGTGAAAGCCATTATGCCTGGCTTTTCAGTAAATTGGTATTGTTTGAATTTTGAGCTATAGAAAATTATATTTGCCAGTCCCGTGTGCCTCAATGGTTGATCATTAACCTATGAACCAGGAAGTCACGGTTAGATTCCTACTCAGAGCATAAGCTAAGGGCTTAATCCCCAGTAGGGATCATGCAGGAGGCAGCCCATCAATGATTCTCTCTCATCATTGATGTTTTTATCTTTCCCTCTCTCTCTCTCTTTCTCTCAGAAATCAAGAAAAAATATATTTTAAAAAGGAAAGTTATATTTATCTGTACCAGGTAAAATCGTGTCTTGAAGGACAAATTAATTTTAACTAAAATCAGAATCCAAGAAAGATAAGAATTTTCTCCAACAGATGGCATACCATATGGCCAAAGAATAAGAGAGAACACAGTCAGGTATAGAAAAATAAGTTTAATAAATGCAAACTTCCATTTTATGTTCCACAGGAAAAGAAACATTTGAATATTGACTACAAAATGTATAGGGCCATTGTAAAAGGAATTTCTTAAATTCATAATTTTGTTGTCTTTTAAATTTATAACTCTGACTATATTGTTCATATTTTTCCTTTGTTTATTACATCCACTTCATTTTTATTCCTATTTTGTTTATTGTTTATCCAAATCTTGGAGGAGAAGAAGGAGAAAGAAGAGGAAGAGGAGGAGGAGGGGAAGAAGAAAAAAGAAAGAAGAAGAAGAAGAAGAAGAAGAAGAAGGAGGAGGAGGAGGAGGAGGAGGAGGAGGAGGAGGAGGAGGAGGAGGAGGAGAAAGGAGATATCATTGTGAGCGGGAAATATTGATCAGTTGCCTCTCTTATGTGCCCCCATTTGGAATTGAATCCACAATCTAGGTATGTTTCCTGATGTAAAATCAAACCGGAAACATTTTGGTGCATGGGACAATGCTCCAACCAACTGAGCCACATGGGCAGGGCCATCTTTATGATATTTATTTATTTATTTATTTATTTATTTATTTATTTATTGTCTAAAGTTTTACATATGTCTCCCTTTCTCCCACTTGACTCTCCCCCCACCAGCAATTCCCATCCCAGGCAAGCCCCCATTGCCAGTGTCTGTGTCCATTGGTTATGCATCCAAGAGATGCAAATTCAAACAATGAGATACCATCTCACACCTGTCAAAATGGCTATTGTCAACAAATCTACAAGCGACAAGTGCTTGTGAGCTCATGCACTGCTGGTTGGAATGCAGATTGGTGCAGCCACTGTGGAAGACAATATGGCATTTCCTCAAAAAGTTAAAAGTGGAATTTCCATTTGATCCAGTAATTCCACATCTAGGACTATATCCCAAGAAACCAGAAGCACTGATCAAAAAGGATACATGCACCACTTTTGATTTTTAAAGTAAACTATAACATTGGAAGTAAAACTCTAGGCAATGATATTAAATTAGGAAATATAGCAAATCCAGAATATTAAGCTAATTATATGTAAAGCTTTAATGTTTGTACAACTATAATAACATCTATACTATTAAATATTGTAATAAGAAGCACAAAATAATGTTTTAGTACATCTATATTAACATAACCTTCTAATAGAATTCCTTTTAAACTTTGTGATTCACTATGGAATATTTGCAATTCATGAAACATAAAAGAAAGTTTCTTTTTACACAATAGAAAACTGATAGAATTTTAAAACTGGCAAATATTAGCAGGCAAAATAATAGCAAACAAATAAGATAATAAAAATATTTTGATATTTTTAAGTACCGTATTTGCCGGCGTATAAGATGATTTTTTGGCCCTGAAAAATACCATATTTGCCGGCGTATAAGAGACTGCGCATATAAGACGACCCCCTAACATTTCCACTCAAAATACAGAGTTTGTTATATACTCGCCGTATAAGACTACCCCCCACTTGGAGGCATATTTTTCAGGGCCAAAAAATCGTCTTATACGCCGGCAAATACAGTATATCAGACCTTTTCTATATTAATTGCTAATATGCAACTCAGCTTTAAGTTGATATGTAATATTTGAAAGTTTAACATTTTAAATGAGAATACTTAACATAAGCACTAGAAAACATAAATAAAACCATTAAGTCACCTAAAATTAATAAGAGGACGTTATGAGAACATTTCATATTTATTTAGAGTATTATAATATACAAGATGTTTACATTATTTTAGTTTCTTAATAGATCTGTGATTTTATAATTAATAAGTATGTGTGAAAAAAGTTTCAAAATAGTTGTCTAAGAGCTCACAGTTGGTAACTGCTAATACATAATTCAACTATTTTTAACTCAGCACACATCACATTAAATTGATTAGAATTCACTTATTAGGAGCAAATATTAATGTCTTTAAATTACATCACTTATAAAAAACTGCTTATAAATTTCCTTGAATTGAAGTCTATTTTGTCTGATATTAATACAGCTACTCTGGCTTTCTTTTTATTATATTTACATAGTACACCTTTTACTATCCTTTAATTTTTAATCTACCCATATCATTTTACTTAAGTTTCATGCAAAAAGCAAATAATTGGATCTTATTTATTTAATCAGAAAAATCTCTGTCTTTTAATGTGTGTGCTCAGACTATTTATCTATACTACGAGAGGCCCAGTGTACGAATTCATGCACTGGTGGGGTCCATTGGCCTGACCTGCGGGATCAGGCCTAAACTGACTCTCTGACATCCCCTGTGGGTTCCCAAACTGTGGGCACAGGCCAGATCAAGACACACCACTGTTGCACCACCAGGGCCAAGGAGGGACACAGGAGGTTGGACAGCTGGGGAGAGACTGTGGGAGAGTTCCAGGGCGTGTCCAACCCTTTGCACTCAGTCCCAATCCACCAGACCCCAGAAACAAGCTAACCTACCAGTTGGAGCATCTGCCCCTTGGTGGTCAGAGTATGTCATAGTGAGCAGCTGAGCAGACTTAGCATATCTTTACCATATTACACTTTGATTGACTGAACAGACGACCGAATGACTGGACACTTAGTATACTAGGCATTTATTATATAGAATAACTATTGATATTCTATATCAAAAATGTATACACACATTTTGAATAATTATAAAGGCAATGTTTATTGGAATATATTTCATTTTTAAAACTGAGCTATCAGCTGTTAAACCGAGTATACATTTTTTAGGGATACCTTGTATTTAGATTTAGGTCTACCCTTTTACTCCTTATTTTCTATTTGTGCTCTCTTCTGTTTTTTTTTTTATTATTTATGTATTTATTTAGTTAATTTAATTAAATTTATTGGGGTGACATTAGTTAATAAGATCACATAGGTTTCAAGTGTACATTTTTGTGATATATAATATGTATATTGCATTGTGTGCCCTCCATTCAGTGTCAAATCATTTTCTGTCATTGTATACTTGGCTCTCTATACTACTTTTTTTAGTCTGTCATATATTACACAATAAAGCCAAGTATTATACAAAGGTCTTCTAGGTTCTATTTTAGTATGCTATACATATTAACCCAAGTCAAGATGTAAAAGTAATATTATTAAAATGTTAACCTTCATTAGATCAATCCAGTATCTAGATATCTTAGTGATATCTAAAAAGAATTTTAGTATAAAAAATCGGTTTTTGCATTCATTTCATTCAGTCATTTGTTCCTCAAGTACTTAAAATATGCTTGTTAATATAAATTTGTTGAGAAGTTCTTGACATCTATATCATAAGAGGTTCATTGTAATAAGGAAATCTCATATTAATTAAATTATGAGCAAATTCAAAAAACTTATAAATATTTATATTTATACTAGAGGCCCATGCACTAAATTCATGCACTTGGGGGAGGAGGGGCATCCTGAGCCCTGCCTGTGCCCTCTCATAGTCCAGGAATCCTCAGGGGATGTCTTACTGCTGTGGAGGTGGGAGAAACTCCCATCACTGCCACTGTGTTCACCAGACATGAACTCAGATTCTGGCTACCCGTGTCGTAGTGCACTTACAAGTAAGGGGAAGCCCCTGGTGGTTAGTAGGTGTAATAGCAACTGGTTGGTCTGCTGTTTGGTTGATTTGCACATCAGTCTTTTATTGTATAGGATTCATAATATAATTGATGAAAAAACGAAGGTGGTTTATGTCTAGTATACTAAGAAATTGCTCATGGAAGGGATTGAACACTAGCAGGATTCTGAAAGGTGGGGAAAACCAGAAGCACAGAATGAAAGGAAAAAACACAGAGTGATCAGAAGTTGGTGAAAGTAAAGTTTTTAGTTTTACTAGGGCAAACAATATTTTTATATTGGATTAGTGGGACACTTGTCTTTCCTTGGATCTTATCATTACTAATATTTGAATACCTAACTTTTTTTCATTTTTTAAAATTAGATTTATTGGGATGACGTTGGTTAATAAGGTCATATACATTTCAGGTATAGATTCCTATGATACTGTATAGCCACCTCCCAAAGTCACATCATATTCCATCACCATAAATTAGGTCCCCTTCACTTCCCCTCACACACCCTATTTGCTCTATCAACCGCCACACTGCTGCTTGTGCCCCTGAATTTCCATTTATATCTCACAGGTGAGTGAAATCATGTGGTTCTTAGCCTTTTCTGACTGACTTATTTCACTTAGCATAATATTATCTTAAGTACTTCACTCTCCGAGAACTTACTTGCAATTTCATGATGATTCTTTTTATTATTATTAAGGTATTATATGTGTACACATCTTACCAATTCCCCCCCACTCCCATGTATGCCCTCCCTCCCCAGAGTTTTGCATCCATTGGTTATGCTTAAATGCATGCACAAAAGTCCTTCGGTTGATCTCTTATATCCCCCATATCTCCCTCCCCTCCCCACTGTAATTTGACAGTCTGTTTGTTGCTTTACTGTCTCTGTATCTATCTTTTTGATCATCAGTGTATACTGTTCCTTATTATCCATAAATGAATCTTCATGTATTTCAAACAACATAAGATCTATGATTTTTTGGTGCTCCTCTTTCCCCTCATTCATTAACTTTCCTCTGCTACCCAACTTTAATTCAGTCATTACAATAATTCTGTTGTATTAATTTTTACCCTATACCCATTTTCTCAAACTCTCTTGGTAGTAACGATCCTGGTTAAATAAAATTTCTATTGCTCCATAATCTATACTCTATGTTTTTCCAGCTAAATTAATGTGGCTAGAACAGATCCTAGGTCTTATCACCAAGCAATTCTTTAAGAGAAATTTTGTAGTCAGTAGTGTTCAGCCTCAGAATGTTTCAGCAGTTAAATTTTTCAGCACCCTTTAGGAACCTAATATTTTGCAGGATTATAAAAGTGGTATTATGTATATGAACATATCATAACTATTATGGCAATTATGGGATACCACAGCCAGCAAGTAGTTGGAAAGTTGTTTTCCATTCAGTAATGATAGCCTAATGTTGATCATGTTAATTATAAAATTTCAGTGTCAAAGGCAATAAACATCAGGACAAATAACAGACACTGGAGAGCATGCATACTTAACAAATAAATTATTCACATCATATATTAGAAAATATTTGCTAAAATGTTTAGATGGTTTCTGGTGTGTGTGTGTGTGTGTGTGTGTGTGTGTGTGTGTGTGTTTCTGTTTACTTTTTTAACAATCTATCAACTTGCTTTCATTGGGTATTTCCCAAATGATAATCAGCCTGATCATTTCTCAGAAATAAATGAAAAATCAAACTGTTGTTTCATTCATTTCAAAGAGACAGTTTTGCATGACAACTGTTTTATATATCAATTAAAGTTTTATTGCAATATTCATAAATCACATTATACAAATGTTTTCAATATTTCTAAAGATGGGAACTCCTTTTGGAATTTCTTTCTGCTATAGATCATATGGGTGCAGTAGATATATCAGAAGCTTCCAATGCATATGTAGTTTTAGTAAAGATGCATGAATTGAAAAGTCAGGGTAAGGCCTACAATATTTAGAGACATAAAAGGTAGAACTACTATTTCATTAACTTTTGGAAATATTCAATTTTTTAAAAAAACAAGTTGATACTATGCCAGTTATAACCAGAGAATATATATATATATATATATATATATATATATATATATATTAAACCCATATAATATTTTATGAATAAGTCTTTTTAAAGCAATAATTTATTTACCAAACTATTTAATATATGCGAATTTTAAGTGATCTTAATTTACTACCCACATACTCAATTTGTTTATGCGATATATAAATGTATTATATATATTTATGTTTTTTCTGATGATATTTTTACTAGGTATAATCTTTTACATGAGAAGACAATATGAAGTTTTATGGAACTATCTTAAGTAGTAGTTAACATTTCATGGTTCACTACACTTGAAATACACAGTAAAACTATGAAATATGTAAACAGTGAAGCTTGGAGTCAGATTGTATATTACTTCATCAGTACTCAGTTGTAAAGTGCAAAAGTTTAGATTGTAATAAGATATACTATATAGCAGAGCCACACAAAACATATTAAATGTAAGAAGAATCTTCAGCAACATTTTTGTGATATTGATTTTCATAATCATAAATGTTATTTTGTTAACCTTATAATCATTTAAACTATAAAAGCCCCCAAAGCTCATTGTAGTGATTTTTTTCTTTACATCTTACTAGAGGCCCGATGCACAAAATTTGTGCATGGGTAGGGTCTCTACGCCTGACTGGCAATCAAGACTGGCCAGAACCTTCCTTCACCTGGCTTCCAGCTGCTGGCTGAGGCCTTCCTTCCCTTGGCTGCTGGCAGCCAGCCCTGCCCTACACTCGCACCCATCTTAGCCTGAAGCTGCCTGCATCTGCGCCACCCACCTCTGGTTCCCTGTTCCCCATCAGGCAATTGGCACCTGCTGGCCAGGAGGAAGGGCTGGGAGGTTGGCAAACAGGCCCAGGCCCTGATTAGGTGATTGGGGTGGTTTGGGGCAGTCAATTCATTTCATAGCGACTAGTCATTGTGGTTGTTCCATCGTTTGGTCGCTAGGTTTATATATATATATGTGTGTGTGTGTGTGTGTGTGTGTGTGTGTGTGTGTATGTATATATAATATATGTATGTATATATTCATATATATTTGTGAATAAGTTGGAAAAATGAATGTATGTAAGTTGGAAAAATGAATGTACAATAATGTTATAAAAACTGTAGAACAACATCTCTACCTGCTCATCTAAGCTAGCATTGAATGGTTCTTCTAATGCATAACAAAAAAACCATAGAATTAAAGGACACTCTTATTTATAAAAATAATTGAAAAAAGTCATATTTTACTTTTAAAGGAAGAATTATGCCACTATTGGCCATGGACGTAATTATTTGGGTTGATAGCTTCAGAGACCTCATGGTAGGGATCTGTAAATAACATCCTTTTTCAAAGCCTGAAATCTGTGTGAATTTACGCTTTTAGAAAAGTTATGTTGATCTGCATAAGGAAAGTTGTCAAGACAGTTATGTTTCCCTAGGAAACTGTACAATGTTAGGACATTCTTTCTATAACCTCATATGGAGATTTCTTGTTAAAAAATGGGTACATGAATCCCAATTTAATAAAATTGGAAAAATATGTATGCCAAGGATCAAGACTAATTCTCTCTATCACGACTTGGGAAGTAAAAAGAGAAAGTTTTTATATAGAGAGGTAGGGTACTATTTATGTATACAAAGTTCTATACATAAGAAGGTATATAAACAAGGCTGATGGAAATAATAGTAATCAAGGATAGATAACTTGCTTTAAAATTGACAATAAAAATATTTTAGTGGCTTAATCTCAATTGCATTTATATAGCTCCATCTCAACTAATTTATTGAGGTCAAGATATAGGAACTTATGAAGTGCACTCTGTAAGCAATGCTAGTGAGAGCTCACAAAAACATAGAATTATACTCACTGTTTAATATCTTTTTGCTGATGAAAATATTATGCTTTGGATTAAAATTTCAAAATTATTTGAACATCCAAGTTTTCAAGTGAGTGCATGACTAGTTAATTTCAGCAGTTTAACACAGATCTCTGTAATATGCATTTGTATGAGGGAAAGGACCAGAAGCAGGTTCCTGCTATTTGATTATCTGTACATTTAGCATCTGTCTTGTCTTCATTTTCCTCAGAGCACCCTTCAGAGGACTGTGTAACTAAAAGGTTTCCCATTATATGTAATTTTAAAGAGCACAAATGATATGCAATCACATACAGTGTGAGAAAAATTATAACCATCACCATCTTGTCTCCAGAGAGATTCACATTTAGCCTCAATTTACTCTTAGAAAGCCCATTTTCTGAGGGTCCGCAGTGGAGAAAGGGCAAGCTTTCTGCAACTCCAGTTGGAATATGTCTACGGGCTGGTGACTGTACACATTTTATGCCCACGCATTGTAGATTGAACTGGGCAGAGAGGCAAGGTGCCGGGAACTCAGTGACTGTGATCAACTTCCTATGATATTGTTTCTCTTGCTTTATCTTACATTTATAGACATTTCTAAATCTCTAGACATTTTTTTCTGGCTTCCATTTGCATGGAAATATGAATGGGTATAAGATGAACCATTCATAGATAGCCTTCAGTTTTAGAAAAATAAAATGGGTATAAGAAGGTAAGGCGCTCTCAAGTTGTTCTAAGAAAAACATGGCTGGTGGGTTTAATGTAAAGTGATAGCCTATTCTATTACCTGGATATCGAAAACCATTGTTTTCCTTTTGTTCCACATGGTATCTAGGCCAGCATCACTTGGGAAAATGTTATTTCGTCCTGTGATTTTTCCTGGTGTTTTTATTTATTTAATTTTAAAATTATTTTAATTGCAGTTATTGGGGTGACATTGGTTTTCAAAACCATACAGATTTCTAGTATACAGCTCAGTACACTTCAATAAGATTAGCCAAAAGACATAAATATGTAACACATAGACACAGACAACAGTGTGATGATAGCCAGAGGGAAGGGGGGATGGGGGCTAGATGGAGGTGGGAAAGAGGATTAACATAGGGACAGAAGAGACTTTGTGTAGGGTGATAGGCACACGATGCAGTATGCAGATGATGGTATAATGATTCATCCTGCAATTTTTAAAATACATTTTTGATTTTTTTTTACAGAGAGAAAGGGAGAGGAATAAAGAGTTAGAAACATCAATGAGAGAGATGCATCAATCAGCTGCCTCCTGCACACTCTCTAGTGGGTATGGGCCCGCAACCAAGGTACAAGCACTTGACTGGAATTGATCCTTGAGTCTGCAGGCTGATGTTCCATCCACTGAGCCAAACCAGTTAGGGCATCATCCTGCAATTTTATTGTCCATACTGGTATTGCTGGTGGGGATCTTTTCAATATTGGGCTGGGACTGAGGCCACTAGACTGAGGTGGGCAGGTCAGTCTAGAAGGTGGGTGGAAAGGAAGCTCCTTATGAGCTCTGGTCTCTGAGGCTTTGTCTTCCTGTTTTTGCCCACCTCATCTCACTCCTCACTTCCTCATGGTGTCTTGGTAGTTATGAAAATAAATTTTACAGGTCTTAGCACACTCGTAGGATGGATCATTTGCTTTCTAACTAGATTTCTCCTTGTGGCTTTAGAGACTCCAGTTATTTTGTATTCAGAAATTATTAGTAGACATATTCAAGAATTTTGATGTATTCCGTATCTATTGTGCGCCCGTCTCTGCTCAAGAAACAATAAAGAACATGTCAGAGAAAATCTTGCTCTGATGGAACTAAAATTCTAGTTGGTGGCAATTATTAAGCAAAATGTATCATTTCAGGCAGTGATTAATGGTAGGGGGAAAAAGCACTCATATCAGCATGGAGAATTGATTTTCTTAACTCTGACAAAATTTCCTGGTATGTTTAAAATATGTCTTGGTGGTATATAATAGTCAGTTTAAACATTTGGTTAGAAAATGCATATTATAACTGCCAACGCTATAATAAAATCAACCAAAGGACTTGTATGCATGCATATAAGCATAATCAATGGACACTGACACTAGCGGGGTGAGGGCATGTGCTTGGGGGTGGGGATTGATGGGGGGAGGTCAATGGAGAGGGAAAGAAGACATATGTAATACTTTAAACAATAAAGAGTTAAAACAAAACAAAACAAAATAAATGAGGCTACACAGAGGTGATAACCTCCTGGTTGGGGAGGAGTGTCAGCCTTGGGCTGACCCTAAAATCCAGACACCACAGACCTCACAGTAACAGAAGCAGTTCCTATTGCTAAATTAGTTATGAGGAGGTGTATTATTTACTATGTGTGTAAAGAAATTACTAGAAAGTTAGTGACTTAAAACACCATCCATTGGTGATATAGTTTTTGTGGGTCGGGGATCTATCTGGACATGGCTTAGCTGGGTGCTTCCTCTGCTCAGGGTGGCTTAATGTCAATTGATCCCAAGGCTGTGGCCCATGTTCTCATCTGGCACCCAGGGTTGTCTTTCAAATTCCAGGGCTATTTCCAGAATTCAGTTCCTTGCAGCAGGTTGAACGCTGAGGCTCTCAGTTTCTAGAGGCTGTAGGCCCACAGTTCTGTCCCTCGTGGGCCTCCCCATAGGCAGTTACATCATGGTAGCATGCTTCTGAGGCCAACAAAAGAGTCTCTTATTCCAGGTAGAAGTGTGGAGTCATCTAATCACAGAAGGGAGAACTCCATTTCTTTATAACACACTAATCAATGGGTAAGTTCATCACCTCTGCCATGTTCTGCTAAAAGCAAATCATAGGGTTCTCCCACACTCCAGAGGAGGACATTTAATGAATGCCTGGATACTAATGGCCATACATTAATGAGGACCACCCTAAGGTCTGTCAGCCATGGGGTATCTGTAGGAAGAATACAGAGAAACAATGATTTTTTTTTCCTTTTACAGTAATAACTCACCTCAACCCCATGATGTTGAAGATGCTAAAAGAGCACAATTCTTCAGTCAGGATCAAGTTGTTCCTGTTCAGACGTTACAAAGCAGGGCCTCGGTTGAAGATGTCTAGCTCAGCTTGAGTGTCTGTTTCTTTTCCTTCCCCAGACTCCATTCAAAGTATGAAATGAGGAATTGTACAGCCAAGAGACCGTGGGGTACAAAAGAGGTTTCGACAAATGTCTGGAAGAAAACTGAGAATGAGAGCCTATTGATGGATGGCACAGATCATGAAGTAGAGGCTCAGAATATAAAGAAGAGGGTGGATATGGACAGCAGGACTCCAAAGCGTTTCAAGGCTCTGAGGGCACAGGTCAGAGAATTCACCAGGACGGTTGTCAATCAAAAACTGCTGATGGAGAGGGGTCGGCTCATCCCACTCTTATCTCAGCTGCCCAAGCAGAGTGCACCTCAGGTTAATCTGGTCATGCTGGTTATTTTTACAATTTGTTATTACTTCTTAAATTGAAACGACATAAACATGCAATATTAAACCAAAATGCAGAGACTATGTCAGCTTCCAGTAATACATCTGTGGGGTCTTATTCAAAGACATTGAGCGACAATCTGCTTCTCTAAGACACTGCATTTTAATTGTTCCTTATGCTAGCAGTTATTTACAAAATGAGGAATATCTTTCTTTACTAAAATGTTTTCTTAGTGACCTTTTAGACAATTTACAAAGTGGAGAAAAAAATAAATATAGAAATAAATTAGTTTGCCATAACTCTTTCCTTAAAACAAATCAACATGTTTTTTTATTAACTTTGGGGTTATTTTCTTAATTTTAATATATTAGTTCATAGTGCAAATACCATTGCATTATTTTTCATGTATGTCATTATAAATATGTTTGTGTGACTAAATATTATTGTTTATAGTTATTATTAGTTCATATTTTAATGACCATAACTTATTTAAGCCCTTTTCTATTACTGCACACTTCAATTTGTTTCCATTTTTTAGCTCTTCTAGATTAGACAGTTGCAAGAATACTTACATGATGCATTTGATTCTCTGTATAGAATCATAATATAGGTCCTGGAACATAAATTGCTGCCTCAGGTCCTTATCCAATGTTCTTAAGGCATATTAAGTAATTTACTTGTCCCCCGAAAATGCAACATTTCCATTCTCAGTTCAGCTCCACCAGTATGGAGTATTACGATTGGAAATGGAATGGAATCTCATTCAGAAATGTGAACAATATTGTATATTGCAGTAATTGGCATTTTTATAGATTTCCAATGAGGTTAAACTTTAGAAACTTGAGTTTCACATGCCTGTAAATCATCAGGGAGACCTACTACGCCAGGCCATTGGGCTTCACCCTCTCCTTTTGACCTTTACCTATAAAAACTACATATCCTGGCGCACTGAGCCACTCTAGTCATCTGGGATTCTCCTACATTGTGTGTGAGTGTGTGTGAGTGTGTGTGTGTGTGTATGTGTGAAGAATACAAGAAACAATGATTTTTCCTTGTACAGTAATAACTCACCTCAACCCACACAGTCAGATGCTAAAAGAGCACAATTCTTCAGTCAGGGTCAAGTTGTTCCTGTTCACACATTAAAAGGCAGGGCCTCAATGTGCGGTCACCTCTTAGAAAGGGAGTAACAATTTATACACATGCACCAGCCCCATGCTTTTCTCTGGTTTCAGTAGCAGGTGAGAACGGACTCCTAAATGTATATTGCAATTCGATTCTGTTTGGTTTTCTAGTGATTGACATTTCTTTCTGGATTCTAGCCCACTGTTAGTTTCTTGTGAATTTTCATAATTTCTTCGTCTTTATAAAAATTGGATTTGGGGGTAGAGACAGCATCTGTACTTCTGGTCAGACAGCACAGAAAAAAAGTATTTTATTTTCTAGTTTATAGGAGGCCTGTAGTGATTATTCTATTTGTATTAACAGCTCTCTATCCCATTCACAGACTGTTCTATATTTCCTTAGCAATTATCACCTCCTAAAAGACCACATAAAGTACATATTTATTATGGTGTTTATCAGTTACTATTCTGTAAATAGTGCTAGAATATAAAGTCTACCAGGTCAAGAATTATTACTGTTTTGGACAGCTGACTAATCCTATATAATAAAGAGATAATTTGCAAATTGCATCTCATGCCCTTGCATCATAAGATTGCTGCCCCCATGTTGTCACAAGGTGGCCACCACAAGATAACCACTCCACATCATCACAAGATGTCCATGCCCCACATTGTCACAAGATGGCCAGTGGAGGAGGGCAATTGGGGACCACCAGGCCTGCAGGGGAGGAATTAGGTGTCAATTAGGCTGGCAGGAAAGTAGTTAGGAGGTTATCAGGCTGGCAGGAAGAAGCGGTTAGGGGCAATCAGGCAGGCAGGCAGGCAGACGAGTTGTTAGAAACCAGCAGTCCTGGATGGTGAGAGAGATGTCCGAGTGCCAATTTAGGCTCAATCCTGCAGGGATGGGCAGTTGGATATCCCCCAAGGGGTCCCAGATTGGAGAGGATGCAGGCTGAGTTGAGGGACGGTTCCCCTGCCCCCCACCAGTGTGTGAATTTTGTGCACCGGGCCTCTAGTATGCTATAAGATACTAAAATTGCACCCACACTGTAGGTAACCAATCAATATTTATGGGGCACATGAGTTTCAAAACTGGAAACTGAGATACATAATAAATTCATAGTGCTCTCTAATTAAAAGGCAACATGTTTGATATACTGTCTAGTCTGTGATCATAGGTGCTCAAAATTTACCCATAATAACTTTGCCTGTGTTGCTCAGTGTTCACACATGTACCAAGCGGTTGCCAACTTGATTCGCAGTCAGGGATCCTTGATGTTTTCCTCTCTCTCTCCCTCGCCCTTCTTTTCCCTTTAAAACATATTTTAAAAATTAATCAATGCAACCTAAACAAATTAAATAAAAATAAAATAGAATTTAGAACATTAAAAAAAGAATTTCTGAATAAATGATTTTTTAAATATCTTTAATTTCCACCTGTTGGTAATATTTATTACTCAGATATTTAGCATAGTTATCCAACTATTTGTCCTTAGTTACTCTTATTTCAAGATAACTTAACTAGAAATAATAATATGTCTTTACTGGACATGTGGTTCCAACTGGATAAAGTACAATAAAAATGCATTCAGATATCAGAAACACAGTAGAAAATAATTAAATACATTTTCCCTCAAAACTTTACTGATGTTTTTATTTAATAAACTTTCATTACCAACACATGTCTGTTAAGATTCAGTTTATAGATATTTTTCTTTACAAAGAAATTTCCAAAATGAACTAGAAAGGAGAAGTCCCTGGGTTGCTGGTGGGGAGGTCTCTCTGTTATAATCATGTTCCCACGGAGGAAAAAAAAAATCAATTTGCAGGTATGTTTCTGCAGAACCTCAAAAACGCATTTCAGAAGCCTAGCAACTAGTTATTGCCATTCTGGCATTTCTGTTCCCAGGCCTGGCTTTCTCAAGTCAAGTTTCTGCAGATTTGGTACCCCAGGATATGCAAGTCCTATGCTAGCTTGGACCTGATGTGAAAAAGAATCCCACTGTTCAAAAGCAAAGGCTTGTCTGAACAAATCGATATTTTTTCTCTTTCTGTGTGATAGACCTCAAGATTGGGTTTCAAACAAAAAATGAAAAAACAAAACTCCACAAAAACAACAACAACAACAAAAACAAACAAACAAATAAAAAAGAACTAAAAAATAAAAACCACCAAGATACTCCTTCTTCATATGGAAAAAAAAACGATTAAATTATTCAAAATCTGCTGTGAGTTTTGGATCTCCAGCAGTATTAGTTGATTCCCTACTGCTCCCACTTACATATCTTGGTCAAGATTGAATTTCCTGATGGCCTCTGCCTCGCCAGGGTGATACCGACTGGAAATCCAATAGAGATGGGAGAAATGATGATTGTCTTTCTAACACTGATAAATGGTGAACAATTCATATCTCTAGCATAAAAGCACGTTTATCCATGCATTGGTGACATCCCTAGGAATCTTGGTCCACCTTTCTAATGCGTTTAGTGCCCTATGGGAACTAGGGGAACTCTAAGTGGCCAGTGTTTGAGGAAAGTTGCTCTCCCCGAAGACAAATTTTTTCTTCTAGGTGCGTGTGTGTGTGTGTGTGTGTGTGTACATGTGTGTGTACGTGTGTGTGCATGTGTATACGTGTATGTGCATGGTTAAGGAATCTAACAGATCTGTGACATGCCACAAATAAAATGCAATTCCCTTTGAGAGTCTGACCGTATCAAATGATGCACAAGTAACCAGGTAATCTTACAAACACAGGTAACAAGTCCCTTTAAGTCTAGAGGAAGCTTCTCTCTCTCTCTCTTTTTCTTTAGCAATTTATTCTAATAAGTTAGAAAAAACGTAAAACATGAATTTTTATTTATTTTTTAACTGAATGCCAGTGCAATTTTAGTAAGCCACTGCTTTGAGAAACACTAGCGAGAAAGTAGGACCCTGTGACAGGTCTTTCTCCTTATGTTTATTTCCTCTTACATGTGTTACTCGTGTGAAGTAAGAAAATGTCCACTTTTTGCATAGAGTGCGTTTACGTGTTTTAATAGAGGGCGCTCAGAGCCCGGACAAAAGAGGCTGCATTAACGCTCCCATTCCCGCCAGTGGGGTTCGGTGGCATTTCAGAGCACATGTCTGCGCCCGATGGGGAACACGTCAATATGGCTTTGTCAGCCTTAGCAATACTAAGCAACCACATGTTGTGCAAAGCTGCCTATAAACATTACTCATGAGGGGGAAAAAGCCTCGCGACTCTTTCCAGCCATTTCTTATCTATGAATGTATGGGAAACACATATTTTGGCAAATAACCACTTTTACATAGAAATGAAAGACTCTCTGCTAGCCCTGGTTCGGAGGCATATTTGATAAATTGTTTTAAAAAAGACCACGTATGCTACATTTTTTTTCCTCCAAAATCAAAGCAAATAATTATTGATGTGCTTCACTATATATGTTGCCTATGTTAATAGTATTTGGAAAATCTGGACTTTCTCAAAATATACAGATGCAAGTTGAAATACCACAAAATAAAACGTTAACTACATAAAGAAATTGCCAATGTTCTATCAAGTTGGTAAGTCCCAGTTATCTTGACTTATAATTACTCATAGGTTAAGTAAAGCATTTCCTTTTTAAACTTTGGTGAAATCTTGCAAAGAGAAACAATATTTTCAGGATCATTTTGTATCATGCTTCTTTTTGAACAAAGGCACGTTTATTTTATAAAGGATCGACATTTGTATTCTTGTAAAACTTTAGCTTATCTTGACATTTTGGATTGAATACAAGGGGTTTAAAAGGTAATTGGTTTCTGCAATGTTATTTTTGGAAGAAATATAGAAAAATGTAACCACAATTCTTATAGTACATTAGTTGCACTATGTGGTAAGACAATTATTTATTGTAAAGGTTACAAATCTTAAGAGACACATCTACCGAATAAGGCTGCCCCAAATGGCATTCATGTCTGTTTCAACACTTAAAATTATATCTTAGAATTGATAATGTTACAATTAATCACAACCTTATCTTGCCCTCAAGACTTCTATATTATTAAGGAGAAGATGTATAAAACTCTGTTTTTAAAGCTTTACACAATCCAATTTTTCCATTTTCTTACACAAATACTGTTATAGCAGAAGAGGACTGCAATGTCCACTCCACTGTCGCTTAAAGAGATTGTGTTTGGTCTGATTATGCTAACTTTTCTCTTGCAGGTAAATCAACACTTTGCCGTTGACTTTTTATCATTGAATATTTTCACTTATATTTCATTTTTGATTGTTGGCCTTAAAATTTGAAAAAAAAGCAAAACATGAATTTTTATTATTTCTATATTAAATTACAATATGATGAAGTCTATTACATTGACATGAGGTAAATCTATCTGCTTTATATTAATAGGTGGCAGCTTTGGGAAGGTGTCAGTATTTTCAGTACAAGTGGCAATATGTTTTATTTTGTTATATCAGAAAAACAATATTAAGCATGGTGTCTAAACCATTAGATCATTTTCCCCCCAAAAGTTTCAACTGCTCAGTGATTAACTTAATATGCAATTCCAGGTAATTGTAAAAAAAAAAAAAAACAAAAAAAACTTAATATAGATTACTTTATCAAACCACAGAAAGTATCATTCTAAAATGATGGTAAAGCATTACCAAATATCTGATAAGTCATGAAAAGCCCCAAAGAGGAACTTATTCAGGACTTTTCTCCAGCCATATACATATATATATATTTTTTCCTATTGATGTTAAACTTAAGTTTTGCTTTTGTATACCCCAAGGGGCCTAAGTGGCATATTTACGAAATCATTTTCTGTGCGGCAAATTGTGCAATGGCAGCATATTCAATAGCTTCCTGGTTCAAAACTCTCAAAGTTCTGACATACAGGAAGGTTTCTTTCTTTTGTTTCCGTGTCTTCTTGTTTTATTTTACTTGGACGGGGGCAAAGCATCAAGTGCCTTTATCCTGCCTTTTTCTATTGGTGCTAGAAGCAGATGTTAACTTTTTACATACAATTTTTGTTAACCAAGAATCGGCGATTAAGACAAAATAACTTACTGTTTCAAGATTCCTCAGCGTTAACTAATTAAACCAGCAGCAGGCCTGAAACCCAGGACAATGGCAGACTTTCAGATAAATTAATTTTATGGAAGGCCAGCTGAGTAATTGGACTCCAATTACAGGCAGTTTAGCTCCATCATCACCTTCATATATAATTAAATTCAATTGGTTGATACGGCTTCTATTTTTTTTATGAGGCCACTTACCAGCTTTTTGAACCCCACTGTGACTTTGGATTTTGGCCAATCAATTATTAGTCATTTCTCTTTCAAATGGAAATGCTCTAGATTAGTCATATCTTCCATAATGGTCACATTAAAATATCTTTCTTTTAGTAAGGAGTGATATATTTGCATCGCTCTTCTTGATTTGACATAGAAAGGATATTCATTTATGTTGAAATATAATAACATAAACACTGATGATAGAGCAGGCTGTAGGAATTTGAGGGCTGGGATGAAATTCTGTATCATTTCATTTGCAGATAAAGTTTGTACTTTTATAAGACAGCAGAATGTACCTTTACTTTTTTTTGTTGTTGCAAAAACTCACTCAGAAATCACTTTGCTTATTATTCTAAAGTTTAAGCTATTTAATTATCTTGGAAGAGACAGTCTCTATGCTTTAGGAAATATATACCAATGTTATAACAAAACTAGGTTTATTTAAATATTCCTGTGAAAAGTTCAATGCTTATATTGTGATAAATGAATGGAGCATGAGCTCTTGACCTACATGTACATAAATTTTCCCTATTTGTGATTGCAAATGTATACTTAGTTAAAAGAATATTTTTTTGTACAAGAAACTTTGAGGATATATTTATTAGTGTTTATTAATTGTTCTTAAAGTTTATATGTGTCTTATTTATCTGAAATTCTATTTTTGATAAAATAGGAAGCATTCCTTTAAAAATAGGGGATACTATTATTATATGGAGGGAATGTTTTTGCTCACTCTAGTCTGTAAAAATATAATATATAGACAAAAATTAAAATATTTTCAAGGTCTTATTATCAGTCACAATTAAATAGAAATTGCTACACTGTTAAGAGAGTTTTGACTATATTATGAATAACATATTTGTCCTTAATCCATACTACATTATTAGTAGTGATAAAAAAAAATTATCCCTTTTAAGGTGGTACAAGTAATAACCCTTAAAAATTCACTAGTTTGACAAAATTATTTCCATTCACAAATAAATCAAAGGAAATCCAATATGTCAGAGGAACATAAATTGGAGAAGCAAGGGAATATTCTGATATCAATAAAAGCAGAAAGTATATAAATAGTTTTCAAGGAAACAATATAGATAATTGAACAGAAAGTATTATAATCTGTTGTCATGTGGCTTTAGGTTGAAAGATTTTGAATATTACTTGAAGTCTTCTCATCTACTCTCTTTTTTAGCTTCTGTTTTATGAGAAAATTCTGGTTTTAAATTTAGCAAATTATTAATAAGGTAGTAAAACTTCTTATTCCAAATGATAGAATAATCCTATAAAATAAAAGTCTAATATGCTAATGTCTGGTCATTTGTTAAACTAATCCTACATAATGAAACAGTAATATGCAAATTAGCCACCTCTCTGCTACACCCACAACCACGCCCACCCAGCATCCAATAAGAGCAAGTATGCAAATAAACCCAACCAAAATGGCTATAGCCTCAGATGCTTCCGTTTCCCAGGCAATGGAGGAAGCCAAGCTTTCCACCTGCCCTTGTTGGTCTAGGCCTCCACTCAAGGCTACAAAGTTTCAATTAAAGAAGGTAAAGAAATCCAAACAGAAATGTTGGCAGCCATAGAGCAAGCAGAAGGCTTGGTTTCTCTCCAGGCTACAAAGTTTCAATTGTAGAAGGTAAATAAATTCCAGATACCAAGGCCTCTGCTTAGGTCGCCATGGGGCATGGTTAGCCCGCAAACCATCTCCCAGGTCACCCCATGCCCCAAGGATAGGTACCCCCAACCGATCTGGGATACCCTTCAGGGCAAACAAGCTGGCCCCCACCCATGCACCAGGCCTCTATCCTATCTAATAAAAGTGTAATATGCAAATTGACCATTACTCCAACACACAATAGCTGCCCCAATGTGGTCAAAAATGACTGCCCCCATGTGGACACAGATGGCCAGCAGGGGAGGGCAGTTGGGAGGCACCAGGCCTAAAGGGGAGGGCATTTGAAGGGAGTAGGCCTTTAAGGAAGGGTAGCTGGAGTTGATCAACCCTGCAGGGGAGGGCAGTTATGGGTAACCAGGCCTTCAGAGGAGGGAAGTTGTAGGCAAGAAGGCTGGCACGGGAGCAGTTAGACATCAATCAGGCTGGCATGGGAGTGGTTAGGAGGTGATGAAGCTGGCAGGCAGAAGCAGTTAGGGGCAATCAGGAAGGCAGACAGGCTAGCAGTTGGGAACCAGTAGTCCTGGATTGTGAGAGGGATGTCCGACTGCCTGTTTTGGTGGGATCAGGCCTAAACAGGCAGTCAGACATCCCTCAAGGGGTCACAGATTGAAGAGTGTGCAGTGGCTGGGCAAGGGACACACGCACCCCCCCCTCCCAGCTCTGTGCAGGAATTTTGTGCACCTGGCCTCTAATCAAAGCATAATATGCTAATTATATTCTAAGGTTACTCAACCACTCCCTATTTGCATTCCCACCAACAGTGCACTAGGATTCCCTTTCCTCGGCATCCTCACTTGTAGTTTATTGAAAGCAAATAAGTTTAACTTTTATTTTCTGAATTATAAATATTGTCTTTATTGCATTTTTGCATATTTTAGAGCTAAACATAGCATTAAAATTGATATAGCTGTGATGCCTTTGTGAATAACGTGGTTATTAATTAAGAGCAAAACATCAATAAGAAGGCAATATTGTAGGCATGCCCAGTAATGTCTGGGTGACATAGGGAAGGCTACTTGCCTGTCACATTGGCCAGAGTAGGTGCAGCTACTGCTAGGGTGGGAAGATTTTAGATACATAAGCTCCTAAACAAAGGAGTTCCCACTCTTGGTGCTCTTGCTCTCTTGGGACTCTTGTTGTGGGGATGGGGTGCTCTCACACTTCTGCCTTTGCCCCCTAGTTCACAGTTATGTGGACCGAACCCACACAATGGACTGATGGGCCACAACTAGTCTGATGCTATGTCAGACCCAGCTCCACCATGGAGCAGAAACTGGACACCTGCCTTGCTTCCAACTCTGCTGAATCCCCAGATGCACATCTTTTAGGACTGGTTTAAGGGGAATGGGGATCAGGGATGTAATTACATGCAAATAAGTATCAGTCAATCTCCCGTGCGAGTCTTAGAAAATTATTTTTCTCAAGATATCATAAAGACCCAACCCTGAGCATTCAGTGGAAATTGGGTAATCCATTTCCTCTAGTGGACACCCCACTTCCACTGATAACAGTTGAACCAATTATTTTGCATATAAAGAAATTGAACACTAAAGAGGTAGAGGGCATACCAATATTTGATCTAAAAATGTAGTCTCATATTTAGATTTTTACAAACAAGTATGTTAATCTCACTATACTTTGTGTAACTCCAAGTTTTACTAGTATTTTCTGCCTTGTGCTCATATTTGCATTTTCACATGTAATATGAACATATCTAGTCAAATATTAACTTATGTTAAACATTCTTACATAGAAGTAAGAAAAAACAACATCCACAACAACTGGGGATCTCCATTTTGAAGATATTCTTATGTTATCCTTAAATCTATCTTTTTCTGTGAGGGACATAAAATAGTAAAAATGACAAATATCAATTTCATATAGTCAGTAATGTTACCTAAATTATTTTAAAATATGTAACATTTTCTATTTTTCTATGAGACATGAAAAAGGATGATTGGATGAACTCCAGTTTTTTAAATGGAAACAAAACAGAGCAATGATCTTCATTACATAAGACAGAAAACTCATATAATTAATGAGGCAACTTTTCATTTACCCATGTTTAATCAGCGCAGGTGTGTTTTCTTTCACTTTGGGCGCCATCTTTAGTCACCATCTGCTCTCATGTGACCTTGCCGTCCCTGGGAACTGAATGAGCTTCCAGGTATCATATGAATCAGAAGCATGTGTAATAAGGTGTCTGTCTGTCTCTCCTGATTCCCTAAGAAGAGCATAACTGAGGTATTCAGAGAACCCCTGCACAAACATTCTTCTTTGCCTACCGTACAACAAAAGCTTGTGTGTGCCCATGGTGTCAGCTTAACAAAGTGCATTGAGAGTGCTGGCTTCCTGGGCAGAGAAGCACATCAATAACCCAGTGGGAAGTGGCACCGACAGAAGGTAAACACGGGTCAGTCGGGGGAGGCCTGGTGGGTGGTGAGGCACAGATCTTCACACACAAAAAAAGGGAATGACATCAGAGGGATTCATCCTTCTTTTTAACCTGCATTCTCAGTTATTAACCACGGCAGAGCATCATGTAGGCATAATAAAGGAAGGCTCAGCCACTTTCAGCTGCCTGGCAGATGGCATCTAAACGGCAGACTCCGGGTTCCTGTGAGAATTTGATGGT
Source organism: Vespertilio murinus (assembly GCA_963924515.1). Taxonomy (NCBI): domain Eukaryota; kingdom Metazoa; phylum Chordata; class Mammalia; order Chiroptera; family Vespertilionidae; genus Vespertilio; species Vespertilio murinus. The sequence continues at coordinate 33,636,046 of OZ004707.1, read as the reverse complement.
GGCCATTGTGTTATAAGAATTATTCAGCTGGGAAGGGGGGAGTGGCGTAGCGGGACACATGAATGTGTTGGTTTAAATAAATGTTATTCAGTCATGTATACCACTAAGTCTTGCCTAGGTCTCTGTCAGTTTTTATTACTATACATGAGAGATTTTTAAAATTCTGGGCATAATTTTTCTGTCAAGAGTTGGTAAAAAAATAATAATAACACTATGAAGCCATCATATGTATGTCAAGGCTTTTTTCTTTTTCTTTCTTTTTTTCAGCGAAGCAGGACACCATTAGATTTACTTCCACTGGATTTAATAAGACTTTATTGCAAGATTGTTCCTTTGATATTCATATTATCAAAGAAGTCTATCCTTACTATTTTCTATGATAACTATAAAATCAAGGGGAAACATAATTGGGAAGTGATTATTCAACAGATGGAATGCAATGCTCTGCTATCAGCAGAGCATGTGGGCATCATAAATGCAATCATTTCTGTGGTGATTTCAAGCTCTCTTTCTGGACTTACCTTAGCCAGGGAAGCAGCATAATTCTTTGAACATTTGTGTTATAAACAATCAGAAAGTATAGGGGGGGATACAATTATCTCCAAAACACTACTGCATCAGGTAAAGTGAACATTTTATTTTGAGTACTAATTCAAATGTTTAAAGCATTCATATTTACTTTAAAGTGTTTATTTTACTTTATCTTCAAAAATTATTTACAGAATGTTTTCATAAATGGAAACACAGTTAAGTAAAAATTTCCCACAATAGCTATAAAATCACATATTCCAGTCACCCACTCAAATACAATTGCATCTGTGAAATCTATAAATCTAACCTATTCCATTTTTTTTCATCGGATCCACTTAAGAGATAAGTAATAATCAAACTGATTTCCCTAGATACCTAAAATATTTTTTAATCTAATCATGCTTGGCCATATATTTATTTTTATACTGAAATAAATATCACATTGGTACCTGTTATATTTTTAAATTTAGTAAAATATTATAATAAAAACTATATTTGGGGACAGTACTGCCATTTTTTTTAACAGAATAATGTGTCTTATCAGGTTTTTAACTGAGATAACTGAATAACCATATACCTTGTTTTATTCAAATGCATTAAATAATAAAAAAGCTTAATAACCTAGTTCTACCTTATTAATCTGGGGAAGCTATTTGAATATATAATTTTAGAAAAGAGAAATACATTCATGGCATATTTTTTAAAAAAGAGTGAGTAGTTATTGTTAAGTTTAAGTAATAAAATGAAACTTTGATGACAATTTATTAATATATTCAGAGGTATAGCCACATGAATATGTATTAAAAATTGCTACCAATTCAATTACTCTTTTCCACCTCATCAGTTAGGTAAAAGCTTAACTAAGCAAATTAATATTGAGTAGTTCCCCAAAGGCCAAGAACCTTAGCTTTGTTGTAATGAAGAGGAAATGAGTTCCAGATATATGTGTCCTTTGGGGGAAATGGCAGACGTTCAAGTCTGAGGATCATGGACAGCAATGCCTTATTGATCACTTTCTCCAAGGGCGGCTATCATGAAGGCAAGTAAGTAATCTCTCCGGAGTGACTAGGGATTCAAGTATTATATAGGCCAAAGTCAATATCTTTGGATTCTGTAGTTACTAAAAACTTGATAAATTCTTAGAGCACATCAGGTTATAGAGTAACAGCAAGAAAAAACAGAGCTCCCCACAGCTGTACTTTTCAAATACGGGAAGTCCTAACTGAACATTATCAGTAGGTTTATGGAAACTGTGATGTTAAGCTAGTCAACATTTAATGAAACAAATGTTACCCTAGGCTAAGTGTAAACAAGAGTCAAGTTCCTATGGCATCTTTCTGATCACAAAAGCATCACCAAACCTCTATATTAGGCATATCAAATAAAATTGAGTATAGGACCCACACTGCTTAAAAACTTATGTCCCTTAAAAATATAATAGACAATATCTAGTTGAGAATACTTATGCCAAAGAGAATGCAAATTTCAGCAAAAGTGATAAATGAATCCGACTGAAGAATAGAGAAATGTTTCAAAATTGGGGAGGCAGAATTAAGATAATTGGGCTGACCATTTGATTGTATCATCAGCTCTGAAGTTTTATGACATGAGGACGTTCTGGAAACATGAAAATATTAAACCAGCAGAATTATGAAGGACAAGGTATCTTCCATACTCATCCTATGAATTGATTAATTCAGAGAGGGAAAGCTTAGTTCAGGGTGGAAGCTGCAATAGACAGAGTGGTCTGAAGAATGAGGTTGTGGAGGCTGGCAAGTCTAAGATCTGTGGGTAGGCTACCAGGCTGGGGACCCGGGGAAGCATGGAGGTTGTAGTTGGCTGGGACAGTTCCTTCAGGAGACATCAGTGTTTTCCTGAAGGTCTTCAACTGATTGGATGAGTTCCACTAACATCATGGAGGATAACCTGTTTACTCGAAATTGACTGATTAAAATGTTCATTTCGCCTAAAAAAATATTTTCACAGTGACATCTAGACATGTTTGAACAAATGCCTGAGTGGCTCGGCTTAGTTAATTTAACACACATAAGATTAACCACCAGGATACCCATTTTGGAAAATCTTTACAGGGCTCTGGCTTTTTGTTGTTAATCCTCACTGGGGGATATTTTTTCCCATTAATTTTGTGTTTTGTTTGTTTTTGTTTGGTTTAGAGAGAGTGGAAGGAAAGAGAGAGTGGGAGAGGAGAGAGAGAGAGAGAGAGAGAGAGAGAGAGAGAGAGAGAGAGAGAGAGAGAGAGAGAGAGAGAGAGAGAGAGAGGTGTAAGAGAGACACATTCATTAACTTCCTCTCCAAATGCCCCAACAGTGGCTGTGGGTTGAACCTGCAACCCAGGTACATGCCCTTGTATGAGAATCAAACCTGTGTTCCTTCCATGTGCAAGCAGATGCTCTAACCACTGCCACACCTTCACCAAGGTGGTTCTAGCTTTTAAGTATGAGTAAGTAGAGTAGATATAATGAGAATCAGCAAAGTTGAGTTCTTGCAAAAGACAGACTACATATTATATTACAACACCTAAAAATGTTGGACGTTATAAATTTTTTACAGAATTAATAGAACTGACAAAAATAAGGAAAAATCCCCAAAGGACAAAAGTGAAAAGAAGGCTGTTAAAAAAGAGGATTAAGGGAGTTTTCTCTATTTTTATATTTTCAAGTTGTTTGAAGATTCAAAGGTTCTTGAGGTGAAGAATAGAAAAGTTCTTTATCCCACAAAGGAGGGAAATTGAACTGTCACTGTATATAATCGTGTAAAATAATGAACTAATTTCCTTTATAAAAATCTGCCAGTTTGACAGGGAGAAAGTAGGAAACTTGTCTGTTTTTCTCTAGGCACAAAGAGATATGAATAAAATAGCCTTCTCAAAACTATGTTACCCGAGGCTAGTTTGGAATTGGAATATTTAGTACCTGCATAGCAAAGTAAATTTCAAGCAGAGTAATTAGCAAAAAATTGTGTAATACACGGGACACATGACATAAAATAATACAGATATCTCTCCACCAATAGTCCCTCAGCAAGCACAAGAGGAAAAACTATAAATCATGAGAAAAATCAGAATCACTACTCTTAGAAAACAACATAATACATGTTTCCAATACTGCATATAAACATGAGTGAGACTAAAATTAATAAATAAAATTTGGATTCAAAACATGTTACTAATAAAAACTATGAGACAGTGTAGACAAATAATGACTCAATAAAATAATAATAAATACAAAAATGACTAATTCTGGGAGTCAAAAAGAATACTTGACTAAAATATCAAGATAACAACCTAAATATCAGGGAATGTTTGTGAAATGTGTATTGTTTAGGCATAAAATAGTAATTATCACATTCTCTAACCATAACAATATTGTTACAAGTAATAAAATATTAACTAAAGATATCTCATATGGTTGGAATTTAATATTCAAAGTATAATAAGTCAAACATATCTGATAAAACATATCAAAATATAATTGAACAAAATAATGAATACATTTAGCTTAATTGGTATTAGTAAAATATTAATGAGAGGAAAATTTCTAGCAAAAATGCACATAGAAGGAAAGATAAAATGAACTATGTTTAGATTAAGAATTTCTCAAAAGGATGAAACGTTTTCTCAAAGAAAGTAGCAGAAAATAAACAATAGAGATTTGGGATTACCGGAATTGGTACAATAAAATTAAAAAATATTAACGGTCCTACGATCACCTAAAAACTGAAAAACATAAAATTGAAATTAATCATATTCATTTCTCATTTTATTGTGCTATTGTTAGTTTCATATCAATATCTGACAAGGACAGAACAAGAAATAAATGTGTAGCAGTATCATCAAGTAAAATATTAGCAAACTATGCATTGAATTTGTAAAAACATATATGACTAGGTTGGGTTGAATTACTTGAGAGCAAGGATGGCTGACCCTTTGAAAAATCTATGAATGTAACTCACTAAATTAACTAATTAATGCAAGAAATTAAAATATGATCTCATAGATTTAAAACAAGCATTTAATAAGACTTCCATACCAATTCAGATTTTAAAAAATCAGGAAAAAGAATTTCTTCAATATTAGACTTTTTAGTAGCCATATTTAAAAAATAAAATGAGCCAAAACCGGTTTGGCTTGGTGGATAGAGTGTTGGCATGCAGACTGAAAGGTCCCAGGTTAGATTCCTGTCAAGGGCATGTACCTTGGTTGCAGGCATATCCCCAGTGGGTGGTGTGCAGGAGACAGCTGATAGATGTTTTTCTCTCATCGATGTTTCTAACTCTCTATCTCTCTCTCTTCCTCTCTGTAAAAAAATCAATAAAATATATATTTTAAAATAAATAAAAAAATAAAAAATAAAAAATAAAATGAAGCTAATGAAAATAATATATTAGTTAATTTAGTCCTCACAATACAAACTATTAATTCAACAAATTTTCAAAATAAGAAAAATAAATCATTAATGAGATAGTTTGTATTTTTATCACATGTTTTTCACCCCTGGTGCACTTATTCTACATCTCAATTTCACCTGGTCAGTAACACCATGTGGCTAGCACAGCTCTAAAGATTTCCAGAGAAACCTTAAAAGTATACGATAAAGGTTGAAATATAAAGACTGAAGCATGAGGCCGCACCTTGGTGCTTTTTATTCAACACTGTCACACAGGAGCTGCCCCCTAGTGGTCAGTGCACTCCCACAGGGAGAGCACCACTCAGCCAGAACCTGAGCTCAACACTGGTGATCATAGAGCCTCTCCCGCCTCTGCAGCAGTGCTAAGGAAGTTCTACTGATGGCTTAAGCCCACTCCCTCCGGGGTGCAGTCCTAAGCTATCAGATGGGCATCCCTCAAGAGCTCCTGGATTGCTAGAGGAGAGAGAGCACAGCCTGGGCTGAGGGAACCTCCCCAACCACCTCTTGAGTGCACACATTCTGTGCACTGGGCCTCTAGTAAACAATAAAAATCGTTTTTGTGGTCATCACTTATGTTGTCTCTTTACAGGGATTGTGCTCTATTATTTCACTTGATTTTCACAAATCGTTAGGGAAAGAATTATTCAAACTACTTTGCAGATTGATGAGCTGAAGTCAAGTAATGTAATTGAGGTCATACAGATAGTAAAACTGGATTTGAAGATGTGAACCTAGCTTTTTCAAATTCAAGAGTGTTATGTATTTAACCTGTGATAAAAAATATTTCCTCCATATCTGAATGACTTTATTCTGATGACTTTCGCAAGAAAATGATAACTTTTATTTATTTTTAAATATATTTTATTGACTTCAGAGAGGAAGAGAGAGGGAGAGGGAGACAGAAACATCAATGATGAGAGAGAATGATTGATTGGCACAACCAATACTGGGGAGAGAGCCTGCAACGTGAACATATGCCCCCCTCCCCACCCCCCCCACCCCCGGTAATTGAACCATGACCTCCTGGTTCATAGGTCAAAGCTCAAACACTGGGCCATGCTGGTTGGGAGGAAATGGTAATTTTTAAAAAAATGGCATTCACTTTTTTTAAATGTCTGTTTTAATTTATATTTTTATATCAAACCAGCAATGTTCAAGTTATATCGGGTTGTGACATAACAAAAAATAACATTATATATCAGATATTTTCTGTTTTACCAGGAAATAGCTTTATTTCAAATAGAGGAGTGGAAATAATTCTTAAGATAGGCAAAGAATATTTATCAAAAAATAAATAAGGTATTTAAAAGTTAACATAACATGTAGAGATTAAACTACAGGTTTAGATACTTGAAATTAAGTAAATATACCAAAATCAAGATGGCTGATAGCTTGGCACAAGGGGACGTGTTCTGACTCATGGTAAACAAACACATGCCTTCAGGGATATTTGATCTGACATTTCAAAATACAGTAAATCAAGGAGACAAGTTGTCATTGAGATATAAATCTAATTCTAGTCTGAGTGAAATAGATCAGGCATTTTTAAAGACCACTTTTAGATTATTTTTGTTCTCTGTGCAAACACTTTTCCTTCTCTGGATAAATCCAAATTCATTCACCCATTCATTCATACATCATATTCATATATGCATAGATCCAACTGCCAACTCAAAAACCTATGGCCAGTATAGTGCTTCTAAGGAACTACTACTGGTTTGTAATATTGTGAAATGAGAAATGATTAATGCATGAGTTGAAGAGCTTTAAGTCTTCCATACGAATAAGTGACAAGTGCAGTGTTATAATGATACTGTGAGCCCTGGGTATATGGCTTTATGGCTAATGGACATATATGGCTAATATGTCCATCTGAACATTTGACTGGTAGCTATGACTCACACTGAACTCCAGGGGGCAGACACTCTACGCAGGAGCTTCCCCTGGTAGTCAGTGCACTCCGGTGGCTGTAGTGCAGCTCAGCTGACTGATGGCTATGTGGAAACCACGATGGAGCAGCAGCGAGCTTATCTAGTGGTGGCAGCAAGGCCAGGATGAGCAGGATCAGTGCAGTGCTGAGTCCGAGCTCAGGCTTCTGTCTGGCCTCCTGCTGCTTTGCTCACTACTACATCCCTCTGGGGATGTCAGACTACTGGCTCTGGCCCAATCCCCACAAGCCAGGCTGAGGGACCCCACTGGTGCACATGGCTCCATACACCTCTAGTTAGTAAATAAAGCAATGAGTAGGAATGAAATGTACATCTTGTCCAGCTTTAAGGTATGAAATGTTTCCAAAAGTAGATAAAGGAAACACCATCTGAGGACCTGTGGCTTTATGAAAAAATATAAATAAGAAGCAGAGTTAGAAATTTATCCTGAAAGCAGTATTAGAACAGGCAAAGTCGGCTTGTGCAGATTAAAAGTAAATATTTTAAATCTTATTTCAAAGGTTTTAAAGAAATGTTGATCTTTGCAGCGATTAATTTTTAAAAATATATATTTTATTGTTTTTGTTTTTGTTTTTATAGAGAAAAAAAATCAACATGTTTTTATTCTGATGTACTTTTCTGAAGGGGAGGGCTATGGCTGCTGTTCTAGTTGGTGTACTAGAACCCTGAGAAATCGGTGTGTGTCAAGAAGATGCCATCTGTCATGCCAGATCTCTGACCCAGAAACCAGCAGAACTACATCCACAGAGCACCCATTTGGGCTATGGCACAACCCAGAGACATACAAAATAGCTTTAGTATTGAAAAGGGGCAGAATAAGGGAATATTTCTCATTCCTAACTCCTGAGAATTAATGTCGCCACATGAATATGTTCTGCAGGCTCATGGCACACTCAGTCTGCTTTCCCAGTTCCTCTAAGCAATTGCTCAAAATTGCTCTTACATGCAATTTCCTTATAATGTTTTTATAGTATATAATGGCTCTGCTTCAAAAGCAACACCTCCAAGAGTTTTGACTTTCACTGTACTTCTTTAATATGATTTGTTTACTTACCACAACATAACATGCAAATGTTCTTATATTTGGACATATTTTAGTCTAGTTGGATACACATGGTTCATTATTTAGAAAAGAAATACGGGTATACCCCTCCACCCCTCAAGAAAGAAAAACAATATAAAAGTCCTTTTGCTAATGTGAAGATGAGCATTTAGCTGTGTGTATGTTGACTTTCCATCCCTAATTTAGTGCATTTTCTCAATGCTATTCGTACTCACACTTAAGAGTAATGAATAGTTCCATTTATTTTACAAGTTGATCTTTCACGGAGTGCTTTTAGCAGACTGCCTTTAGAGAAAGTGAAGTTGATTTAATAGAAATTGAGGCATGGTACACAGAGAAGTTAGAGAAAAGGTTTCTAAAAAGGAGGCTGCAATTTACCATTCTGATGTCTATCTGAATAACTACTTCACTTTAGTACAAGAGGAAAGAAAACACTTAGAGAGAGGTCACTATAGCCTACATATTTGAGCTAATAAAACCCCATCGGTGTGTGTGTGTGTGTGTGTGTGTGTGTTTTAATTTATGATGCCTCATCAAATTTATAGTATGAGTAAGTCAATTAGGAAATATTAAATATTAAGTTAATGGTCTTACTGAATGTCTCAACATTGCAACTAGTCTTTCAGTGCTAACATTCTCAAATATAAGGAGTTCCCTTTTTAAAAACTCATTCTGGTAAGCTTAAATATGAATATGAAGCTATTTTTCTCCCTCTTCTTGTATTTCTCTCTCTTGACCATAAAAACTCATCTATCACCTTTGATTTCCATGGAAAGAACAGTAAATGGCATTATTTTTACCTATTCTCTGAACTCAAATCTTTGATATATTGCTCTAAGATAGGGCCTAATGTCACTGTGACAACTTTTATGCAAGGGTTAAGCATTATTATTTTCTACCTCATTTCCTCTTCCAGGACACCTTGACATTAGAAAATAACTTCACCCAGCAAGTTAATTCATTTAAGTACTTGGCAGATCATAGTCAATGGACTCTTCTTGGAAGCCCCATTAACAGGAAGAGGTATGCTAAATCAGACTTTCTATGGCGACCACGCTGAACTTAGTTTATGACTCAAGGTTAATACCTGTCCCTAAAATTTCCCAATCAAGAATCAGCTTATCTATGGAACTGGATTGGGATACAGGACTTTTTGAGTCTCAACTGTACACTTGTTCACAGACTTAAACAGGAAGCATTATTAAAAAAACTTTAAAAGCAGATCATTGAAATTAGACAAAACCAGTTTTAAGTCAATTCTGTCACTATTTTGAGTAAGGTACATGGTGGCTTACAACTTGGTTCTTCCTTTGTAAGTGTGAATCATCCTTTGACATGTTCATTAAAAGTATGACATGAGTTATTACAGGGAAAATGTTAGGAAAGTGTGTGACAATAAGAAATTGAAATGTAGTTTTTATTGATATTTTCATTGCAATAACTATCATCTAACCTTGGATGATAAGTCACTTAATTCATTTAATCTTCAGTTTCCCATCTGCAAAATAGGATCACATACCAAATTCATAATTTGTAGTTGTGTGTGAATGTGAAGATTAAAGAAGATAACAGCTGTGCTATGTAACCTAAACTGTAGGAATAGATATGTGTATCATTAAATACTAAAATAAAGATGGTTTTAGAAGTTAAAAAAGCATTCTTTAAAATTTCTAATTGTGGCATATTATCCAAATATTTTATTAACACAGAATATCCAAATATTTTACTAACACAGGCTTAGAAATTATTCAGACTTAACTTTAAATCTCAGTTCTGTCATATGTCCTGAGTAAGTTATTTAGCCTCTGTTGTCTCATTTTGAAATGGAGGATAAATTACTTTTTTACACAAAGTCTGTGAGAATTAATGACATTATATGGGAGACATAAGAGCCCAACACATAATTATAACAAAAGAATCTTTATTGAGTACACATTGTTCCCAAGATACTATACTATTCAATCTACATGAATTTAATGCTTTAATAGTAACCACACATAGCTATGAACTTTATTTTATATATGAAAAATCTGAAATGCAGAGGGTTTTATTTCTTTGCCCAAGGCCGCAGAACACATGAATGGTTGCACAGAAAATGAGATAGTATTTAGAAAAGAAGGTATGGTAATTGTACAACCAATGTTATGATGATTGCAATGACTGCCTGCTGACACATCAGGAATGCCCTTGAACCTATTGTACATATGTGTGATCACGAAATGGACTTCTGTTTGGTTCCCATCTTCTTCTGTTGCTAGTGTTCTGGTGAAACTCTGATGATGAATGATGAAGAGCAATGACAGAGATGAAATTTTGACACATCATGTGCTAGATGCTTTATATGCATGTATTATCTCTCATTTTAACAATGTCTTTACTAGTTACTATAAACTTTCTGTCTCTCAGATACCAATGATCAGATTCACTGAGGCCAGGCTGCTTTTCCAGATATACATATCAGGAAACATGAGGAAGAATGAATAAAATGCAGTTCTTTATAACTGTAAAGCTTTAATTTGTTCCACCACAATTATTTTTTGTGTGTGTGCAGGCACTCATATACATCTATGGACCAACATATGCCATGAATACTGTCCTAAGAAATATCTTAAAGGATGTGTGCTTTATTTCTTCAAGAAATTAATGATCCTTTAATGAAAGAAAAACCATAAATAAAGAAACTCTTTAATACCACATATGTTAACCATTGTAAACATATGCATTATGTTCATTATTATACTTACTGAGCAATCATTTATCATATAATAGAGGCCCAGTGCATGAAAATTCATGCCCTGGAGGGAGTTCCTCAGCCCAGCTTGCCCCCAATCATAGTCAGGGAGCATAGTCAGGAGGCAACATGGTGATCAGGGGAAGGTGATGCCCTCATCACACTTCTACTGCTGCCACTGCTGGCAGCGCAAGCCTCAGCTGGCCCTGGTTACCTGAACCTTGGGTGGCCCTAGGTGGTTGAGGCTTGCCTGCACCTCAGGCTGGCCCTGGGCAGCCAACATCCAAGGCTTGCCTGTGTCTCAGGTGTTGGCTGGGCAGCTGCCATCTGAGGCTTGCCTGCTCCTTGGGCCAGCCCTGGGTGGCTGGGGGGCTGAAATGCCTGGGAGACTCTGGAGTCAGGTGTGCTGCAAGGTGGGGCCCATCTGGGGACAGATCTCGCCTTTCTGCATGCCTGCAGCCCCAATGGGGAGAAAGGAACTGGATGCTGTCATCTTGTGGCTGTGGGCGCCACCATCTTTGAGGGTGGGACAGTCAATTAGCATATCCCCTCCTTATTGGCTGTGGGTGTCATCATCTCTGAGGGTGGACAATCAATTAGCATATTCCCTCCTTATTGTCTATGGGTATTTCCATCTTTGTGGCAGTTTGAAGGACAATTGGCATATTCCCTTTTTATTAGATAGGGTAGTTCTATACTCTATAAGTATAACATAAAAGTAAACTTTACCTTTACATTGTAGTTTTAAGATGGGTCATTTTTATACATTATTGAAAATGAAAGAATAGTTAAATTTATAGACCAGAAAGGAAGTAAACAGGGAAAATGAGACAAGGAGTAAAGAGCCTGATGGGGAAATAAGAAGGAAGCACATCATTGTTTCGCAAGAACAAATAGAGAAAAATTACTTCTAAAAGGGACGAATGGCCAAGACTATTGAATGCCTTGAGAGAGGTAACATAAGATGATGTCTGCTGCATTCATGAAATGTAACATGTGGCCATTGGTAATCTTGCCTAGAGGGTTTTCATAGAATAGGAAAGTCACAAATCAAATTTAAATTAATTAATAATAATGGAGTTTGAGAATGTGGAACAGCCTAGGTAGAAAATCTGTCAAGAATGTTTCTTTTTATTTTTCTGTGAGGAATTGCAAAGAAGTGTGACATATGGCAGTAGGTGGAAGGGGAAATGGGGATCAACAAAGAGCTACTGAGTTTTCTTGGTGTTGCATATTTTGTATCTTTTTAAAAAAATACTTAACTGAGGATATTTTCCACTGATTTATAGAGAGAGTGGAAGAGAGAGTGAAAGATGAGAGAAATACCGGTGTGAGAGAGACAATGATTGGTTGCCTCGTGCAGGATCCCTCACCACGGCCCAGGCTGGGGAAGAGCCTGCCACTGAGGTTTGTGCTCTTGCCCAGAATTGAACTTTTGACCCTTTGCTCTGCAGGCTGACCCTATCCACTGAGTCCAACCAGCGGGGGCTATTTTGTATCATTTTTAAGAGGAAAATTACTAGTAAAATAGTATTGCTCAATATTGTTATTCTATGAACTGATGCTCACAACTGAATGTCCAAAGCCCTTTTTAAAATGCTCCTCAGGAGCCTTACCTTAGTTTACTGAAACAGTGGGAATAGAGTCGCAGAAATCTCACACGTAGCCAGCTCGTTTGGAGATAGACATGAATGCAGGTAAAGACTTCCTCACTTCAATAGCCACACCTAAGCCAGTCAGAAAAGACAAGTGTCACATGACCTTCATATGTAAAATCCAAAGAACAGAATAAATTGAGATGAACAAAATAGATCCAGAGACACAGAAGCATAGAGCAGACTGTGGGATATCAGAGGAAAGGCGGGGGTGGGTGGTTGAGTAAAAAAAAAAAAAAAAATTACCCAAAGAACATCTATGCACATTTGCATAATAATGTGGTAAAGGCCTGGTGTGGGGCTGGGGGGGTAGTAGAGGTTAATAAAGTGGACATCTGTAAGACTGCCAAAGATAAAAATAAATTAAAAATAATAAAACATTAAAAGAGAACCAAATGCCATAGATGGAACTGCGTTATAACTCAGAGTCATTTTTATCAATGTATTCATACTGAATAAGGGTTCTCTAGAACTTTTGAAGATTAAATGGGTAATGTATCCAGATCCAGAGTTCTAAGTATGTTGCTTTACAATCTTTTCTACTAATGCTCCCAAGTACCAGGACCAAGTGTCCAGAGATGACACGTGGGATGAAATATAGTTCTCACCTCTGCATGTGTGCCCCTGCTTTAGGAAGCAACCATTGGAATGGCTCCATTTTTCCTCCTTACTCTAGATAAGGACAATCTCCCTTATGACTGTAATTCCTGTCTGTATTTACAATAGCAGGCTTTTCATGAACTCTGGATCGTGGCTGCTCTGCACAATCCTCTCTTTCTGGGTGGCCTCTCTGCCTCCTTGTTGCAACATTTCTGAGAAATCACACACTTTTTTTCATTGGTACTGTATCTTCATATGTAATCCTCTTTATCAGGAGTTTTCTGCTCTGCACTGACTCAAGGCCTTTATTTTCACTACCCTTATAAAGTGCTTTTGTCTTGTGCACAGTGTTTAAGACGAGTGTAATCACAGTAGAAAAGGTCTAGATAACACTGCTTTTGCATGAATTTGGTCTTGTTACTTTGCCTTCATGGGCCTCAGTTTCCTCTTCTGTAAAATAGAATCAATGACACCCATCATGTAATGTTAAGAGTCAAAGCATGGCAATGTTTATAATATCATCTGGGAAGAAAAAAAATGAAACAATTTTATTTCTCTTCAAATCTAAAAAAACAAACAAAAAAAAAACAAAAAAAAAACAAAAAAAACATGGTGGGGAGAAAATCTATTGATATGATCTTCAGATATTATGTCTCTTGATTAATGCCTTTAAGACCACTCAGTGAAATTGTTTTAATGATTTTGCTTTCCTGAAAGTTTATAGTTTCTTATAAGCTCAAAGTCAGTAAATTAATTAAAGCCTCACTAATTTTTTTTTACTGAGAAAGAGACAAAAAATTGGGGGCTAATTATACACAATGATTTTGGGAATCTACATATTGCAATAAGAATTTTCTATTTCCTGAACTTAAGCAAAATACAGTAAGTAAATTTAATGATTATTGATATTCCTTTATCCTTTTATCAATTAAAATGACCGTGGAATAATAAATTATAAAGAAAGAATGTCATATGAATGCAAAAAATATATTCTTGTAAGTGATAATAAATACCACTGTACATAAGTGTAATATTAAGGTTTTCAATATATATTGTTGAAGAGGAAAAGGGACTTAATACTAATAAGTACATGCATTTAAACTTAAATAATTATTAATGAACTAGAGGCCCAGTGTACAAAATTCTTACGCTGGTAATGTTCTTAGAGGCAGCAAGCTGCCAGCTGGGCCTTTCCTTCCTTCCCAGCTGGCCCTAACCCCTGATCAAACTCCCAGTTGAGGGGACAATTTGCATTCAATGCTTTTATTATATAGGATAACATATATAAATTGATTTAATCAAAGCCTTTTCATATCTTATTCTGTAATAATATCCATCAGATTTTTTCCCCCACGAACTACAGAGTAAGCAGATTTGTTCCCATGCTTCAACTCGGTCCTTTAAAAAGTGTACATTCTGACTGTTATTAAATGTATTTGCATCTTCAGAGCTTGTTCATGTATTACCAAACAGAAATGTTTCCACTTGAATCTTGTAACACGAAGACTTTGCATAAATCACTCGTATTAAATGGCACCACGCAATGGAGTACTTAGACATTTGTGAACCGTGGAATTGAAAAGTTTAATTAAATTTGAAAACTAGTAAAAGGTTCTGAGCACTCTGTGAAATCCCCGCTTTGGCAGCACAGCATTGCTCCACGCCATCCATCTCTCCCCTGCCGGCCATTCTTTCACTAAAAGCACAGACAATGGTTTGTGCAGCACCGTCCTCTCTGTGCATTTACTTTACACACATCCATTTGTAACTAGAAATACTGGTTACATGTTTGCACATAATTATTAGAGACATTTACATTTTCAAGTCTCTTATCTATATTTTGATTTACTCTATAAGAGATGGTGCATGGATAATTTCAGCTTTTTTGTTTTTGGGGGAAATTGCCAAATTAGAGGTTTGTGTAAGGAGACATTATCATGCTAGCGGAATAATTTGAAATATATTCTTAGATTTTTCTACCTGTTCATTCCAATAGCACATTTTTGTACTCTAAAAAAATTTACATAATGATCTTCACCTTGAATTATTAATCTAGGCATGTATCTTGTTTCCCCTACAACCTTCCAAACTTGCTGAAATCAGGGACTGTGTTGTATACCTCTGTTTACACTTCACCTTGGCTAGAGAATCGCCTCCAATTATATAAAGGTCAACAATTTACAAGGAATTGGATAAGTGATGGAGATCCCATGTTAAAACACCAGTGACCACCATACCTTGTGGTGAGTTGTACTTTTGAACAGATTTGTCTACCTCCCTCTATTAAAGCACACAGTTCCAAAGGGCATTTTCCCCCTTTTATTTCCTACACGGTTTCTTCATGCCCACTTTGGTATTCCTTCAATTTGGCACAGATAATAGTTCACGGAGATTCAGAATCCAGCTCTCCCCTTCACAGCATTAATTTTTAAGTTTGTTTGGCTTGGGAATGTGACTGTTGCTTCAGTTCGGTCTCTTAGTCAGTACGCGGGCAGCATAACATAGGCGTCCTAATGGAGTGTGTCTGGATTGAAGAGCCAAGCCATTAGGCAGTGCATCAAGCAAAGCCTCTCCAGCCAGTACACCGAGCATGACTAGATCTTAGAGAGGCCAGGCCTATACAAACAGAGCCCTTGAGATGCATTTTCTTGCACTCCCTTTGTATCCCCTGATGTTTGCAGATGCTGTGTGAGTCTTTTGATTGATTCCATTTGGGTGGTTCAAGGAGCACACCCAATGGGCTTTGTTCCCTGTGAGTGGAGACAGCAAAAAGCCAGAATGAAATGTTTCCACCTGCACAGAAAGATCTTATCACATGCTACAGCAAGCTTTGTCACATTCAAAGCTGATGGATTTTCTGAGGCTTGTTAACTATTAACAAAATGCTCTTTTAAACCCTCTATAAAGTCCATACACATCAAATGCCCACTGTCAAGTATCTATAAATAATCTTTTCCCCCACCAAAAATGTCTTTCATATCTTGCTTTAAGTTATCTAAATGCATCAAATACAAATACTTTCCTTTAACAGTTATCAGAACAGTTGCCTCAATTCTGCATGTAAAATTTATGCTGACTGATCCATGAGGTATGGCGCATTGCAAAGATTGACCAAGTTAAAGCTAACTTTTACTTTTCATATAGATTTAAATAATTTGTACATGTATTTGCATGCTTATTTGCTTACTCCCAGAAAATATATCTCTGTAACTTAAATTATATATGGAGTAAAAATAAAATCCCATTTTTATCAATTGTATCTACTTAAAATATTCATTCTCTACTAAACTGTTTCCCAGTTATATTAATTTTTTAGTATGTTTCTCCTTTACCTAAAATAATTTCTTTAAAACTTTTAGCATGTTTTGGCTCCTGTTGAGATTTTTTTCTAAAGTCTGTTGGTTAATGTCCTCCATTTAGTTTCCAATAAAATATTATTAAAATGTCTTTAAACCATCATTATATTTATTTTTTTCTGTAAAAAATTATTTTAGTAAATTATCTTTGTGGTGGTAGTTGAATGGACAAGGCCAACTATATCAGAATTGTCCTAATTTATAGAGATGATGTATTTTGATTTATATTGGAAAAGATTCTTATATATAATATGACTGTAACAGATACTTCACTTAAGGGAAAATAAAATAAATAAATAGATATATTTGAAACAGACAACATTCCAGTGAGAAAATAAATGCAAATGACTATTTTGCATTTAGAGAATGTTTATGGTTCTCAAACCTGAGACACTTGCTGATGAAAATAAAAATGAGAATAGAGACTTCTTAGAAATTAATTTGATTAAACCTTTGAAAAGTCTCAGGATTATACATAACTGAGAATTTTGTCAATGACCTTAAGTATTGCAATATTTATATGCAAGAGGGTGCTCATTTGAAGAGTGATTGGAATGGTGGTATTAGAAACAAAACATAACAAAAGCCTGAAAAATGTTTAAAATCAGAAATACTTTAAAACGCTAATTAAAATGACAATTTTCTGAATACCTAATAATCCCAAAAACTCAGTTATTATGAACAGCTAGTGCATTAATTTATTTCCTTTAACTTAGCTAACCCTCTTCTCCTCAAAACACCTGTATCCCTCACAACGTCCTTCACCAAGTTACACTGCAGCCATCTCACCTTGACTTGCTCTGGCTAATGGGTGCAGTAGCTATGAAGTCATGTTGCCTTAGTTGTTCCAGTCCATCCTTGACCAAGTAACACAAAGCCTAGCCAGTGAGTTCATCACAGTGAGGAGGAGACCTGTTTAGCCAAGCTCAGCTTGTCGTTAATTCATGGTGCACTAAATAAATGCTAATTGTTAAAGTCAATGAGTTATGTAGTGATTTCTATGCAAGTTTATAGTGGCAATTGGTAACTAACACAGAAATAGATAACATTTTTCACTGGTATAAAATAATTTTTCCCAGAAAAACAGAACAATGATGGAAAATAAAAGAGCATACCTCATTTTGTTTGAAGACTAACCAAGACTTGTTCACGATTATTGGCATTCTCCCATTGCAGTCACACTTCCAGGATTTGAAGTTAGTTATGAATGGAATATATCTGCATCAGTCTGTATTTTTATTTTATTTATTTATTTTTGAATATATTTTATTGATATTTCACAGAGAGGAAGGGAGAGAGATAGAGAGTTAGAAATGTCGATGAGAGAGGAACATCGACCAGCTGCCTCTTGCACAACCCCTACTGGGGATGTGCTGGCAACCAAGGTACATGCCCTTGACCGGAATCGAACCCGGGACCTTTCAGTCCACAGACCGACGCTCTACCACTGAGCCAAACCGGTTTCAGCCAGTCTGTATTTTTAGATGCCACTCTATATCTGGTGGCTTTAAGCATGTGTGCTATAATATGTAGAGATTCAAATCTTAATTTTTGTAGGTTCCTTGTGAGTATGTCTACTCCCTAAAACGTTTTTGTGACCCCCAAAGCTATGCTTGGGATGTTTTCATGGTCATTCAGAATCAGCACAGAGTGAGAGAAATGTTAATCCTCTGACCTCCCATCTAAGGCTGAACAAGGTGTGGACACTCTACCTTCTTGTTCCAGCTCTTATATTTTAAACAACTGCCCCTTTCACAGTCTACTTAGTGTTGCTTTTTTTGTTTTGTTTGTCTGTTTTGTATTTTGGTGCTTTTGTTAGTGATTTTGCTGTTCAGAATGGCTCCCAAACAGTGCTGAGTGCTTTCTAGTATTCTGCAGCACAAGAAGGTTGGCATGCGCCTTATGGGGAATACATATGAATTAGAAAGGCTAACTCAGGCATATGGTTCTATTGCTATTGGCCATGAGTTTAATGTTAATGAAGCAACAGTGTTGCACATCCAAAAGAAAAAGGAAGAACTTTGCCAATCTGTACTGGAGGCTGCTCTAAAAAGCGCGAAAGTCCCATCTACAGTGAATGATAAAGCCATGGAAAGGTTGAAAAAGAGAAGCTAAATTTTCAGATTCATGAGCTGATGATAACCGAATTAAAAAAAAAATAAGTGAGCAGCACTGTTGTGAGGTTGTAAACATTATCCTCAGTCAGGAAAATGTTAAACTCTGTTCTCAGCTAATGCTGGCTGACTCCCACATTTCCTAAGGTGATACAGCATGAAAATGTTAAACTTGAAGGTGAGACGGGCTGTGGAAGAGTTTTTTAAATGCCTGCAAAATGTTATATAAGAAAAGGCATGTGTAAGATCAGGTTTTCAAAGCTGACGAGACTGGCTCATCTTATGAGGATGTAGGCAAACAGCTATAAAGCACAAATGGCTTTTTAGTTGATGAAAACCTTGTGTGAAGAAGGTCACTGGGGCCTAACCCTATATTTCCCACAGAAGCAATAGCTTAATATTTGTGTTCACAACAACCTTATAGAACTACCATGGATAATAAGAATATATGGTATATGTATGTACAAACACATCCATATATTAAGGGAAATATTGACAATGTTAATTGTTTTATTACTCTTCTCATTCTCATCTTATTCTCTACTAGAGGCCTGGTACATGAAATTCATGCACAGGACTGAATTTCCCAGCACCCTGTCCAATTCTAGAGGTATGTCCAACTGTCCAGTTAGGCCCGATCCTAAATGGGCAGTCAGACATCCCTCTCACAATCCAGGGCTGCTGGCACCCAACTGCTCACCAGCCTGCCTTCCTGATTTCCCCTAACCACTTCTGCCTGCCAGCCTGATCACCCCCTAATGACTCCCCTTCCAGCCTGATTGCCCCTATCTGCTATACCCTACAAGCCTGGTCCCGCCCAACTCTCCTCCCCTACAGGCCTGGTTACCCCAACTTTCCTCCTCTGCTGGCCTGGTCAACTCTAACTGCCCTCCCCTGTAGGCCTGGTTCCTGCCAACTGCCCTCCACTGCTGGCCATCTTGTGGTGGCCATCTTGTGTCCACATGGGGGCAGTCATCTTTGACCACCTGGGGGCCACCATTGTGTGTTTTGGACTGATGGTAAATTTGCATATTACTCTTTTATTAGATAGGATAGAGGCCTTGTGCATGGGTAGGGGCCAACTGATTTACCCTGAAGGGTCTCCTGGATCAGGCTGGAGGTTCCCTTGGGGTAAGGAGTGGCCTGGGTGAGGGGCCTGTGGTGGTTTGCAGGCTGGCCCCACCCCCAAGGGGGCCAAGTGGAAGCCTCACATCTGGGATTTATTTATCTTCTACAATTGAACCTGTTTAGCTTTGAGCAGAGGCTAGGGCAGGCCATGGTGGGTAGGAAGCTTGGCTCCCTCCATTGTCAGGGGCAACCCAAGCTTCCTGCCCTCTAGCTCCATGGCTGCCACTATATTTGTTGATTTAATTTGCATACTCATTCCTCATTGTCTGGTGGGTGTGGCTTGTAGACATAGTGGAGGCAGAGTCAATCTGCATGTTTAACTTTTATTAGTCAGGATGAGTAGGTTTGAGAATTTAATTACTCCATTATGGTAGTTGTTCCCCTAACTTTAAATAGTTATATAAATAAATCTATGGAAAATTTAGAAAAAGACTAAATTTTTAGATAAATTATTTACTTATTTGTAAATATATATTTATTTATATGGATATATTTATCTATATATGTGGATTTAAATCTTGACAAATATGAATGTATGTATTTATATCCAGCTAAATATGCAAATTTATTTATTGAATAAGAAAGAATTTAAATATGCATCATTTTAATTTATATTATAATTATAATATTTTATTAATTTTTAAAAACACACATGTAGAGTAGGATTATTAAATATGAGTTTCACTGTGAGATTATAAAGGGGACATTATAAAACACAATTTGTTTCTGGTGATATTAAATGTAATAAGGAATATTACTCATATATTTAGAAGAGATAAAATTCTCTAAATCATAATTAAAAACTAAAATATGATTCTAGTGAGACAAATGGACCATAGAGAAAGATTATTTAATAAAAGATGATGAGGTAGTAGTGAATCATTAGGAAATTGCATATTTTACATCAAAATAATTTTCCCATAAAATTGATATACATATAAAATCTGATGTAATGCAATAAAATATTTTTAGCCTATTTATTGAAAGAACAGAACTTCTAAATACCACACAAAATTTAAAATAAAACACAGGTTATATATAAAGTATAATGTGCCAAAATAACCATAAATAAAGCTAAGAGAAAAGTGAAAAGACAGTTCCTGATTAGATTAAGACTAGATAGAGGTCTGGTTTTTTTTTTTTTTTTTTTTTCTTTCTTACCAATATTGCCAAGGCAGTAAGAGATTTGCACTCTCATAGTGATGGTAGGGTACAATGTCACAACTTTTCTGAAAATATAATTGGTCATATACTCTAAATTTTTATTTATCAATATCACATTTAGGGCTGTATACCAAGTAAATAACTGAATGAGTCCTTGCTACACACATGCACACACACACATACACACACAAATATATTCAGTTATGAGTATGTGGAACCAGAGTATATTCTTATAATATTATTATATATTAATTATTGTATTATTTATTTATATTACAACTGTAAACCTACTTTGCCCATACCTGTGTGTGTGTATATGTATATATATGTATATATATATATATATATATATAGATATATATATATATATATATATAATTATTAAATTAGAGGCCATTTAAATTTTAGCAATCAAGAAGTTACTAAATAAAATTATTGAAATACTTTCATTTAGAAAAATTGATAGGCCAAGTGACTGAAATCTTAGCTATTAATCCTATCTAATTAACGAGGGCGTATGCCAAGTTACCATCACACTCTCATAGCCAATAAGGAGGGATTATGCTAATTGACTGCTGTGCACTCAAAGATGGCAGTGTTCATAGCCACAAGATGGCTGTTCCCAGTCCCCTCAGCCCTGCTGTGGCAGCCATTGTGCAGCATGGCTGGGCCGTCCCCCAGGCCGGTCCTGCCACTCTGTGGGCCTGCCTTTGGAGTCCCTCAGTCCCCTCAGCCTCCTAGCCCCCCAAGGCCAGCCTGGGGTGCAGCCAAGCCTCAGACGGCAGCTGCCCAGCTGCCCAGGGCTGGCCTGACTCATAGGCAAGCCTCAGATGGTGGCTTCCCAGCAGCCCAGGGCAGTTCGAGACTCAGGTAATCAGGGCCAGACCAGGCTTGCACTGCTAGCAGTGGCAGCAACAGAGGTGTGATGGGGGTGTCACCTTCTGCGGGTTGTTGGGTTCCTCCCACACTGAGGGTTTCTGGACTATGAGTGGGGACAGCCTGGGCTGAGTTTTCTCCCTCCAGTGCATGGATTTTTATGCACCAGCCTCTAGTAATAATAATAATGGAGGAGGAGGAGAAGGAGAAGCAGGAGCCACCTGGACTCTAAATAACCATTTGAAATAGGTAATAACAAGATTTTTTTACAGTTATAATGGAAATTGAGAAAGGAAATATAGGCAGTTATATAAAACTAGTTACCATATCTTATATAATAAAAGCTCAGCAACCAACAGCAGAATGACCCTAACAATCTGTTTGCTTCACCCTGGTCGGTCCTTCCCCCTAGCGAGCCCACCCATCCTGACAGGCAGCTGGCAAACCACTCATGGCCTCTTGCCCCAGCCAGCCCTGAACCCAATCAGCCCCAACACCCCTAAATCATTGCCTGACTCCCCGGTGCATGTACATTTAGTGAAGACACAATAAAATAGTTATCAGCACCTGCTCTCCCCAACCAGAGTCTCCACAGGGCTCTGCTAATACTACAGCCAAGGTGTGGGATTCTCCCTCCAGGGCCCACAGCCCCAGGAGACGTTCTAAGTTAACTAAAAGGGTGACCTAAGCATTCGGGACATGGAGGCCCTTTGCTGAGGAATGTAGAGAGGCTCGGTGGGGATTTTGTGAAATTGCAGAGCCTTGCAGATTAGGTGAGCTCTCAATCTCTCTATAAAAGGGGCAGGGAAGAGAATCCACAGGCT
The DNA here is from genome assembly GCA_963924515.1 of Vespertilio murinus. NCBI lineage: Eukaryota > Metazoa > Chordata > Mammalia > Chiroptera > Vespertilionidae > Vespertilio > Vespertilio murinus. Next base: position 33,613,628 of record OZ004707.1, on the reverse strand, counting down.
ACCAGGAGCAACAACGAAGGGTAGGCACATTCAAAAACAGAAAAACTTTTAAAACAAGCAGACATAAAAGATCATAGTGGGAAACTGAGGGCAGAGCCCCAGGAAGAAGGCAAAAATCATTCAAGAGCCCTCATCTATCTTGACATGCATTTGCAAACAACACAGAAACCAACTTCATTTATTGGCAAGTGAAATGCAAATCAGTTCTGTAGTGGGTTTTCTTTTGGCCATCTTTAAAGTATGATTAGATCCTGCTGGGGGAAAGCTATAGCTTCCAGAATTAGACCCCACAGTCAGCCCTGCTCCATGGGCCCCCATTGGGGTGGACCCACTGGACCCCATCCATGCACAAATGTGTGCACCAGACCTCTAGTTCAGAAATTTAAAAAAGGAATCCAGTAATCATGTGGATTAATCAAAATTTAATGTATGACCTTTTAATGGTTAGATATTTAAATGTTTTTACCTTTATATGTGGTTGCTTGATGAGGCTTACTCAATAAAAATTGATCTGCATTTCTATTTTAATTAGAACATATATTTAGAAATAAACAATCAAGTCAAAGTATAAGGCTTTTGAAAAATGTAAAGCAATTATTGTGATATATATATATATATATATATATATATATATATATATATATATATATATAAAATCTCCTTAGGAAGGTGTGTCACACATCCTATCTTCATTTCATTGAGTATTAATTTTTTTTTATAATTGTCACATATTTAATGCTCAAAAAAGGTTTAAATTTTGCTCTAAATTTATAATAGAAAAAAGAAGTTGGATAAAAGTAGATGACTCAATGGTGTTTTTTAAGAAAAAAATAAGTAGCTTCCACTTTCTACCAAAACAACTCCAGTTTCCCCTCCTTTTCTCTTCTTTCAGTTTTGAAGTACCAAACTGAAATCTGGGGAGCAACTCTGACACAGAAAATAACTTTCAAACAATGCAGGTTTGACAGAGGTTTTATTTTTATTCTGCAATTGCAAGGTCTCAATGATACACTACTGAATCTTGCATTTTTCTTTATAAGCCTGAAAAATAAAATGTATCAAATGGACTATAAGTGCAGTTTTATGAAGAAAAGAAACTATATGAAATTGACACTTTTGTTCTCAACGTATCTGTCATTGGTGTTATTTTGAGCCATAAATCTATTTTCTCTACACAAGAGCAAGTTGCTTTTGCTGCTGGAGGAACTAAAGAGTCAATATAGTTACAGAAGAGTGAGTTGATTTCTCCACTTCCTTGCACATCATGAACTAAATTGTCAATGAAGTGATTCCTAAGAAGCTTTACTATTAGTCCCTGTGTGAGAAGCAGAAGGAATAGCTTCGTTTTTAAGGTCCCAGACTGAGTCTGTGGTTTTGTCAGTTATTGAAATCCCCTTTTTCTATATAAATGTAAAGGGTTACTATAAAAGTTGTTGAAAAAGAATAAATACAGAACCCTACAATCATATTTTTACCGAAGTACTTTCCTGACTTTAACTGCACTTGGAGAAATACCCTTTTTTCTTCCATCACACTAATATTCTGTATGTGTCTTCAGGTTTTTCCGTCAGTTCTTGCATTGGCCTGAGTGTTGAATACTACTGGTAGGTAATACATGTGGCAACCACAAGAACTGCATTTCTCAATATAATAGATTTGTGTGTTCTGAATCTACATATCAGATACTTTTTCAAGTAAAATTTAGTAAAACTATATCAAATATTTGTATATTTTTCTCAGATTTTTTAAATTATGTTGATCAGATTACTAAGGAAGTATGGCATTTTTCCATCAGTGATTTGGTTCCTGAATTTTTTTCCATCTACTAAAAGTGGCAATACATATAATGACTCAATTTTTATCCCTTAAAGCTGCTTCTTTATTTTTATATAAATACTTTGTTTTAAAAGTTCAGAATGACTCTGATTACTTATTCTTAATCTCCACAAATCTGAACTATAACTAAAAAAACTAACGTGTTTTTGTGTTCTAGAAAACTACCAAATGTATATGTTGGGGGAAAATATTCGTGACTTCTCATCCATACATTTTAAGTAATTATTTAAAGAGTATTATTAACTATTACCGTATTTGCTGGCGTATAAGATGATTTTTTGGCCCTGAAAAATACGTATTTGCTGGCGTATAAAATGACTGGGTGTATAAGACGACCCCCTAACATTTCCACTAAAAATACAGAGTTTGTTATATACTTGCCATATAAGCCTACCCCCAACTTGGAGACATATTTTTCAGGGCCAAAAAATCGTCTTATTCGCCGGCAAATACAGTAATTAAGTCATAGTCTGAGCTACATGTTGAATATCAACATGAAACCAATTTTTATCTACCTGATCCTCAAGTTACATATATTCCAACAAATCTTGAAGGTGGGTACATTTCATTGTGAAATGTTCAGTGATCCTAATACTTAAAAAAAACAAAGTGGGGGAGAAGAACAAATATAAGGTAGTAAAGTTGTAAAAAATATTGCAATAATGTAATATAAGCAATGACTTTTAGCTTCATCTCCACCAGAAAACCATGATAAATAATAAACTTCTATAGGGCTAAGTCCATGGCAAGTGTGGATATCAGGATTTGAGTGTTGACAAAAAAGTAAATGCAACTGTCCATCTATTGTGCCCTACAGGAGAGCCCTGTCATGTCCAAAGTTCAAAATCTACTAGTGTCAAATGTTAGTGACAAAAGATCTCAGTCTTTTTAATGTCATTATTTACCATTCCAATCCCTTTTCCCCCACCCTGCCTGCCCCCAGTACTTTTACTTTTTTTGTTTGTAATTTCATTCCTCAGACACAAAAACATTTTTTATCTCACCATGCTCTAATTGGCATAAAAGTTAGACATGAGAAATCCCCCAAGTACCAGTAAAAGAGAGAAATAAAATTGACGCTGAGGTTAAACTGTAAAATCAATATGTAAAAAAGGAAATTGAATTTAAAGGGACTGTAAGCCTATAGGGCCAGCAGGATTTAACTCTAAAAGGATTAACTATATTAACATATATAAAGAAAGAATATAGGAAATCTAAGGATGCAAGAGAATCTGAGTGAGCCTGATATTGGGGAGAAATATGAATGAGTTTAGAAAGTATCAGAAAAAGGACAAACAAGGGAAATAATCATTTAGCAGTGTTTCCCAAAGTGTGGTACGCGTACCCGCAGGGGTACAGGAAGAGTTTGGTGGGGGTACATGTTGGACCAGAGTTTGTTGGGGATATGCACTGCCACATGCTTAACTGTGCCTAATTCTATGTTCTCATTAGTCAAGTCAAGACAATCCCGTAAGGTGTGAGATGGTCCGGTGTGCAAATAAATGTTATTTATAATGTAACTTATATTTATATTTTATTATGAATAATTTAATATTTCATTTATTATTATTTTGTGTATGTACCAAAAAAGAAAAAAATAAACATATGTTGATTGCTATTAAAATACATCCTTTTTCTTTTTTTGATGAGGGGTATTCAGCGTTATGAAAATTATAGAAGGAATACATATATGTCAAAAGTTTGGAAAACACTGATTTAGAGCATCTACAATCTAAAAAAAAATCTTCCATACAAATCAAAGATATACAGATGTACACTGAGTGGCCAGATTATTATGCAGATATACACTGAGTGGGCAGATTATTATGATCTCTGAATGCATAATTAACAATCTGGCCACTCAGTGTGTGTGTGTGTGTGTGTGTGTGTGTATGTGTGTATGTGTGTGTGTGTGTATTAGAGGCCCGGTGCATGAATTCATGCATGGGTGGGGTTCAGCAAGCGTAACCAGGGAGAGAGGACATGGGTGGTTGGCTGGCCTGCCTGCTGGTTGAACTCCTGGTTGAGGGGACAATTTGCATATTAGACTTTTATTATATAGGATATACACTGAGTGGCCAGATTATTATGCATTCAAGGATTATGACAATCTGACCACTCAGAATGAATCTATCTATCTATCTATCTATCTATCTATCTATCTATCTATATTCATAAACACACACACATGTATGTATGTGTATGTATGTGTTCATCCTTTTATCTATCATCTATCTGTACAAGCTTGTATGCTTTCATATACATAAAGTTGCTAGATATCATCTCTAAATTTAGACCATCAGCCATTGCACGTTGGGTGGAACAGAGCCAGGGAAGTTTGCTTTATGGACTTAGACAGTGATGAATTGATCAAGAACTTGCTAGCTCCTTCTTCCAGTATGTGTCACTTCCAAAGCCTCTATAGACATTAACCCTTTTTGTGAATTCACCTTTCCACACATCCTCATCTGAAATCTACTCAAATTTTACAAGTTTTGATAAAAATGTCACCTTTTAGGAAGATTTTTAACTATTTGTTTTCTTAAGACTTCAAAAATTTATCATAGGTCCTACCACAGACTGTTTTAATTTATTGTTTATATATGTGTCCCTTCTACTAGCATGTAATTGGTTTTTCTGTTGACAGGCACAATGACAAGCACATTGTACACAATCAATAAATGAGTGACTGCCCAATGTTGAATGAATGCATGGATAATGAATGAATGCATTAGGGATAATTCTCACTACTTACTGTACCCTTTCTTTTACCTATGAAAAATCTTACCAATATAATTTAATTTATATACACTGATAGTAACATCATTTGGGATTAGCTCAAAATTACTATTTTTCACCATATATTTATTAACATACTTGCTATTGGCATTCATATTTGCACTAGTTTCTTTACCTATCATTGGGAAGATGGAGAATCAGCAATTTTGGACATTTAATTTGGAAACTTATTTGAAAAGAATCTTTTCCTAAACCTGCCTGTATATGCAGTGCTGCCTACCAATAACTAAGGTATGCCATTTCCCAGAGCAGCTGTGTATCTTGGATTGAATCACTTCTCTAAATGTACTACAAATCACTGAAATGTTTTATGGATGTTGCCAAAAGCCAACATCTCAGTAATTTATCCATGAAAAAAATGGGGGTAAATATTTGCAATTTAAACAGCTATATTTTTTTTATTATATAATGAAACTGTAGTGTGCATAGTCATTATACAAGTCATGAATGTTAAGACTATGAGAAGTATTGCTGGCACTGATTGGCAAGATTATGTCCTGTAGTAATAGAGGAATGTGTGGTATGGTGCCCATATGAAATTATGAAATTCATGTTTTCATCTAGCTTAGAATACGTAGAATTCAAATTGTTTTTACATCTGGTTAAAATGTTATTTTAGGACTTTTTAAAAAAAAAAAAAGCTCAAAAGCAATTTAGCCCCCCAAATGGCACTAGCGCTATTATAATATTGTGATGTGATAAGATGAAGGGAATCAGAAATGATACATTAATTCCATATTACAGTATTCATGGATTAAAACATTAGGAGGGTGAATGTTCTTGGTGTGTTATGAAGGATTTGCTATTTACAGATATTTAGTAAATAATTGATATGTGCCAGAGGGAAAAAAAAGTGTTGCTATGCTCACTAATTTCTCTCTATTCATTAAATTATTCTATGCAGGGTACCAAACCAGTTAATATTCCCACAGGATAATGCACAGTACTTACCAGAGTGAGCCAAAACCTACACTGAAAAAGGAAAAATTTTCACTTCAATGAAACTCTGTGCATTCCAAACTCCCAGCCAATGGCAGCCCATAGCTCCCTTTGCTAATTCCTTTTCCCTAGCCCTACCCTATGCCTGAATTTCTAGGTCTATGTCACTGGTAATTACTATTCAGAATTGTTTCATAAATTTGGGGGTGATTCTTATGGCAATAACTAAAATCATAAGATCATTAAAAGCTTGTGGAAATGCATCTCATCTTACTTTCAGGTAATATAATTATCATTTACACAGGGTTCTTCAAGTGCTATTATATTGAATTAATGTAAGCTTCCAGTTTTTTATAACTAAACTAGAGGCCCGGTACATGAAATTCATGCACTCAGTATGTGCGGGGGTACCCCACCCTGGCCTGTGCCTTGTCACAGAGCTGGAGCCCTGAGATCAATTGTCCCAAAGAGGTAGGCCCCGCCCACCCATCCAGGGGGATCCTCTATGGATTGCTCCAAAGAGGTAGGCAAAAGCTGGGGTGCAGCCTCAACACCATGTGGAACCAGGAAGCGGGACCCCCAGGACCCCTGGTCAGGCCTTGGTGCTTGGAGCCAGACTCCCAGGTAGGCTCCATGCTGTGCACACAGCCTCAAGCCTAGCCCTGCCCACCTGTGTGTGCCCCTGTGTGTGCAGCCATCTTGTGAGGGCATGAGGGCATCGCTGCATGACTACCACGTAAGCTTTTATTAATAAGGATATTAAACTCATTTTACATAGGGATTTTTGTGCCCAGCTTGCTCCAGTGAATCTATTATCCTAATGACTATCAGGCCTCCGTGTGAGGCTCAGTATAAACAATATTCACCCACAGTTTGCATGTGAGAAATTAACTACTGATTGACTTATTTCTACTTTATAAAATCTATTTGAATTATAAGTTTAAAATTAATTAGTGTTTACTTGCTTTTATTAAAGCAACATTAATGATAATTTTGAATAGAATGTAAAATATTTCCCTTTTTTATAGTGTTCCACTCATCTTTCTCACTGTTCTTATCTACATGTATTTATTTTTCCATATCAACCAAAATTTTAAATTAAGACGCACTTGCCATAATTGATACATCCTATCCAAGAAAAGACATTATAACCTCATAATTTATATATGGGAGCATATTTATATATGATTTATAAGTAGTACTATATTTATACATTTATATATGGTAACATAAAAATTTTCATACTTCTGCCCAGACTGGGGTTCAGAGTATATTTTTGCCACCTTCATTGATATATCTCACAGTCACTAGAAGTAATCATCCATTTATATAAGGATACATAGGATATACAGTATACAATAAATATGTTTGAATACATGATCATCTGGATAACTCATAAACATATTCCATAGACAAGCAGACTAAATACAAAAGCCTATTGATATCCAATATTTATTTTCTCAGAGAATGCCAATAAAATCCATGTGAATATCCTTGCCAGTCACCTGAGAGCTATTTTTATTTTCTTTATCCCCTTGTTCAATCAAATCCAGTTGCATTAATGTTTATCTAATCTTTTCCTTAGATTTCACGACTTAAGTTTGCTTGTCTTAATTTAGTCTCCAAATTGATTATAATATTTTTTTCTTAAAAAGTGTATTATTGTAAACCCTCATTGGATCTAGTACTTGCAAAATAATGAATAAATTGCTTAACTTTCCCTAGAAAGGTCTTTATGATCTATCTCTTGGCTTCTTTTGTGATATCACTTTTTCCAAAATAAAAGTTTCACTCAAAATGAATTACTTGAACTTTTCAAAATGCCATAACTTTTTAAAATCTTTATCATTGAAATTATTACAGATACCCTTTCTATATCTCCCAATAGACCCCCTTTTCCCCTTCCCTAGGCCTTCACCACAGTATTGCCTATGTCAATGGGTTTTGCATCTCTCTCTCTATATATAAAAGACTAAGTGTCCAACTGTCTGACTGGTTTCTATGATGGGCACTCACCACCAGGGGGCAGATACTCAACACAGAAGCCTCTGTGATGTGCAGTGGCCATTTAAAGAGAAGGGACAATGACACCCATAAAGCAATACTCGGATTCCCCCAAGTGGGACACAGGCCCCAACACCACCCTGGAGAAACACCCCACCAATCACAGCTGACACTGCTGAGACCCCATGGTGCAAAATGCGTCCCATAGCCCAGCCCAGAAACAGTTTCTGTGGGCACTGGGTAATGACATCATGTAGCAATGCCCAGCTTCCTCTCCTTAGCAACTAGCCTCCTTGGAGTTTCTTTAGCCCAGAAATACAACTTGCTTTATAGCCAGGTTGCAACCATTTTACACTCTAACCAAATGTCTGTGAAGCATTTTCCTGTGCCTCATCTCATTTGATCCTTACAGAAGTCCTGGAGTAGGTAGATAAGGGACTTGGTGGAATCCTATTTTGTTTTCATTAGCCAGAAAACGGAGATTTAGAAAGCTTAGCAACTTGACCTGACTGAAAAGAAGTAATAAATGGTAGACCTTGAAAATAACTTCAGGTTTTCTCACTGCACAGAATATAGTTAAACACTGCTGCATTTAGGTATATTTTTACCCTTTGTTCTCCCTGTGTGAGCTACAATAATAATCTGGTTTGTGTTCATATTCACTTCTGTGCTGCTGACAATTACCTGAAAGAGAAGTTGGGGTGCTTAACTGGGCTAGAACAAGTTTAGCTAAATCAGAAAGCAGGCCTAATTAAGCAAGTTTATCTATATATATGCTAAAGGAGCATTCATAGCTTTGAAATATCAGGTGTGAATAGAAGTATGGCCCCTTACTACTTTTGGCCATGAATATTATTTAACCTCTGTGACTTTTTATATTACCTACTTTTTATTTTTAATTTTTATTGATTTCAGAGAGAAAAGGGGAGGGAGAGAGAGATAGAAACATCAATGATGAAAGAGAATCATTGATCACATGCCTCCTACAAGCCCCACATTGGGGAAGGAGACCGCATACAGGCATGTGTCCTGGCTGGGAATTAAACTGTAATCTTCTGGTTCGCATGTTGATGCTCAGTCACTGAGCCATGCCAACTGGGCTTACCTATATTTTAATCAAAATAACATATTGACCTACTTTTATAAAAAGTTAAGAGGTACCAAAATCCATATAATTATGATAACTGGGAGAAAATAGCAGCTCACTAACCCTTTTACCTTCCCAAGAATTGTGATCTCCCAGTTGTAATCATGTTGGCAGCTATGGATTCATTTGGGAACTTCCCATGTCTTCAGATGAGGCTCTTTCAAACATACCCTGGGTGTGAAACCTGCAGTGATGTTCAGAAAACAGGGTGGGCATAGGTGGTTTTACAATTCAGCATGTAGGATTTTTTAAAATTCTGCCTCCCATCCCCTGCTGCCATCTGCCTGCCCAGGGTGACCCAACAATCACTTAGGTAGACTTTTAAATATCATAAAGAAAGGATAGCCATGTGAGTCTTGACAATAATCTTAATCAGATAAAACACAGATTAATCAATTGTTTCATGAATTACTTATTAGTGAAATGATTTTCAAGGTATGTAAAGAAATGTATAATACAACTGAAAAACATTTATGATTACTTTGACACAAATATTTAATACGCGTGACTAGATTCTTTGAAATTGAATGCAGTCACACAGAGATCCTTTTAGAAGATATGGAAATACGAAGTTACCAGCTGTTTAAAGAATACACAAAAACTAAAAATATCTAGCTCTGGTTAATATATTGAAAACCTGATATTTTAAAATATCTTCTTTCGAAGTCTGCTCTGGATTTTACTCTTAGAGCACATCTCATTTCAGTTGCTCAGTTTTCATGATAAATACTTGATTTGTATTTAGCTTACATTCAATTCATTGTTGGAAAATATTTATATACCCTATTTATTCCAAACATACTTAAAGTTTTCAAACAACTAAATGGACTGTTAACATTAAAATTTAAATATTCTTTATTTAAAGATAAATAAAATTAAAAATTCAGTTGCTCACGTATACTAGCTACATTAAAAATTCTCAGCCATGTGGTTAATGGCTGACACATTTTACAGAAGGTTAATATAGTATACCTCTTCCAAAACCCTACTTTGACAATGAGAAGGAGTAACGTTATAAAGGACTAGCCAACACATGTATCCAAATTAATATTTTCAAATTAATTTTTAAGGCTAAGCAAATAAAAACAACCCGAGTTTGGGCTTTATTAGTTCGGTAGCATCATATGTGAAGCTAATAATACAAACTAATAATTTTCAATTAGTGGTGTGAGGAAAATGCTTAAATTGAAGGTATTCAGATCAATAGAGGAAACGTGCACAAAGGTAAGATGAAAGAGAATTTTTAGTACTAATGCCAGAAATGAATCTCAGTTAAGCAAGAGAGAAAGTGATTCTCACATTAACTGAGGTGATATAAAAAAAGAAGCACAATTTAGATTTTGGAAATAGGTGAATAAAAACATAATCCATGAAACATGATTTTAACTGATATGTATACTCTTCCTATGAGGATGTTCTAATTTTTATAGAAAATCACAAGATTCTCAGTAGTCTGTGGAGTGTACTAATTTTTAAAAAAATCATCATCTGAGGATATTTTTCCTTTGGTTTTTAGAGAGAGTGAAAGAGGCCCCTGCAGGCCCCATACTGGGGATTGTTCCCACAACTTGGGCATGTGCCCTGACTGAAAGTTGAACTCTGACCTCCTGGTTCATAGCTTGAGACTCAATCACTAATCCATGCCAGCCAGGCTGTACATTTAAATTTGAGCTAAGTATTCAAAATTAAGTCATCATAATTTGCACTTTTTCATTGTAATGTAAAAGGTAGTCTTTACCTTTTGCTTAGTCACAAATATTTTAAATTACAATACCATATAAACAAAAAATAACTTTTAGTTGGATAAAATAAGATATCCCAACCAACATAAGTATCCTATATTAGTATGAATTACCTTACAATGATATATTTGGTTTTGAGAACCTGTTCAATAAATAAAAGACATATTATTATTTCTTCTAAGAGTATTTTAGACAAAGAATAAACCAATTCATTTCCTATTAAGACTTTTGAAAACTGTTTATTATAAAAATGTGGCAATACAAACTGACACTTGGAAAAATAACATGTAATTCATTGTGAAATATTTTCATTTACCAATTTAAAATGAACATTTCAAATTCCAAAAAATACTTCTATTATGCATTCAAAATATTTTCTTTCCACTTTTCAGTCAAGGTAAGTGAATTTTAATACAAATGCCATTAAATATTTAAATAAAATAAATTAGTTCAATGTTAGCAGTATACAGTAAATTTTATTTTCTTGAGCAGGTGTATTGAAAAATGTGAAGTATTGGCTTATGGAAAATATTTTTGGCCACAGTATTCTCTTTTATTTATTCCTCTATTAAACAAATATTTAGTCCTTACAATACACAGAAATTGGAATGACTGTTGAGCTCCCAGAAATTTCTCCAAAGATGCTAACAGTGTTACTTTTTTGTCAGTTATGAGTTATTGTTGCAAAGACAGAAATCCCAAACTAGAACTAAAACTCCAAGCACATTCACTGAACATGTTTGGTGCTCCTCTGGTTCTAGTTTCCCTGAGACTTAGTTGTTCAGCTCTTCTTTTACTTTATATGAGCCTCATCAGTATCCATCCAGTAGATTTCATAACTACATTTTTTTTCTTATATTAGGATTTGTTTCTATTGCTTGCAATTAAAAGCATACCAGTTAGTATGTGCTAGGCAATGAGTATATTTAAAATGACTAAGAGTGTTGCTATAACCAAGGATCATGTGGTTTAGTGGCAACAAGTCAGTCATCAGTGGCAAAACATGAGAAAATTAATTGGTAAGGCAAAAACAAGCCTTAGATTACATATGAGACTTCTCAAAGACTTTTAACACTGTCTCATTTGACAAGGTAGAAGGTTTCAGGGTCACTAAATCCCACTTCTTGTCTTTATTTTTCGCACCATCAAACATGAAAAACTGACCCAGAATGCTCCTTTATTTTAAGTTGCATGTCTAATTTTCTCACCTCTTCTGAATTTCTCTATCAACACAAATTTACCCTGAGGGAACCAAAACTCACCCAAAACTACATATGCGATAGGAGTGTGCTTTTCTTCTTCTTCTTCTTCTTCTTCTTCTTCTTCTTCTTCTTCTTCTTCTTCTTCTTCTTCTTCTTCTTCTTCTTCTTCTTTTAATATACTTTATTGATATTTTACAGAGAGGAAGCGAGAGAGAGATAGAGAGCTAGAAGTGTCGATGAGAGAGAAACATTGACCAGCTGCCTCTTGGACACTCCTTACCGGGGATGTGCCCACAACCAATGTACATGCCCTTGACCGGAATCGAATCCGGGACCTTTCAGTCCGCAGACCTACGCTCTACCACTGAGCCAAAATGGTTTCGGCAGAAGTGTGCTTTTCAACCAATGTGTCATAGTTACCATTTTTTAATAACAAAAATTATTTTGTAAAGGTCTATTTAATATCCCCTCAAATTATAAATAATATAATTTCCATTTTTAGAAAAAAAATAAATAAATATATTGAGGGTTTGGTATAAAGATGGTAATATGTCAAGTGATTTTTAGTACAATAATATATATTTTGATATGAACATGTTCAAGTATAATTGTACTAGAACATAATAATGTAATTAGATGTTTACAAATCTGTGTAAGAGCTAGGTGAATATCGCAGTTAAAATACAGAATTATAAAAAATGTCTTTTAAAGGCAACTCAAAAACTACAAACAGCTTTTCACTAATGATGTGATTTTCCAAAGTGGTGAAAGTGCTTGCTAAAAGTAAAATATTTCAATTTGCATAGTATTACATTCCAACAAGCAAAGTGTTTATTAAAATTATGCAAAAATAACCATTTTTGTTTCTCTGTGAAATAGTGCTAGGTTCTTGGCTCCAATAATTTAAACATATTTTTAGCCAACATAAATATCTAATAGGACTTTAGAAAGTTGGGGGGAGGGGAGACACAGTTCAATTGTATGGGTAGAAATGTCATGTGAATTACCGAATATTTAGTTTCTCTTTACTATACCCAGTAAACCACAGCGAACCTTAATCAACAAAACAGTTATGACAAAGTTACATCCACTAATTTGCACAATGATCCCGAGAGTAAAGTGCCCCCCTCCACTGAGAAGTGTATAGATTGTTCTCCTGGCAAGACTATTTAATAAAAGCTTTTCTGTTATTCCTAATAATTTGCATTCTGGACTATGAATAAAGAAATCAAAGAAAGTTGCTTCATATGAGGTAGAGAAAAAATAAGGGAAGAGAACAACATTTATTTCAAGCAATGCTTTCATACAAATTAGAGATGGTTAAAGGAGGTTATAGTAGGAGACAAATATTTCTGAATTGTACTTGAATAAAGTAAAAATGAATAATATAAATTATACAACTAATGAGTTAACCTCTGTGAAATCTATGTTATATAAGATGCCTAAGAGGGGGGAGGTTGGGCCAAGGATAGTTAAGCAGAAACCAACCATGGACCAGATCTGGCCAGTAACACTTTATTGCTTGACTTGAACATAATTTAAAAAAAAATGCAGAACAAAATTTCAATTCAATAGTTTTATGACATTTCCAAAATTTGCCTTTTTGTATTCTTTTGGTAAGTTGAAGATGTTGAATTAATGAACCACATTTCCATATGACAACATCATGTTAAAACTGAGTAGGAGCTGCTTCCTTTACATTGGCACATGCCCCTTGTCTCCCCAATCTGGTAGATTTTTGCTTTTACACAATCTCCCTCACCCTGGTAAAACTTTGCATTTGTAACCCTTGGTTTATACTCTCAATAATGTATTATTGAAGTAACATTTATTTTAGTAGGTTACATGTTTTTGTTTTTTGGGTTTTTTTTTTTTTTTTTTAGTAGTGGGTGGTAGGTGGAACTTCAGTATCCCATTAGTGATAATAATATATAGAATGAATTTTAGATTATTGGAATCTATATATATGAAAGTCTAAGCAACTGAACAATCAAATGGCCAAATGGCCAGTCACTATGGCATGCACTGACCACCAGGTGGCAGATGCTCAACTTAGGAGCTGCCCCTGGTCGTCAGTGCACTCCCACAGACAACCTCCCACAGCCCCTCCAAAATGGCTAAACTCCATGGCTCTGATTGACCCTGATCACTGGCTGTGCTGAGGAACTCCACCTGTGCACAAATTCATGCACCAGACCTCTAGTCGAATACATAAGAAATCACAAGTTTATGGTAGTACTAATGAAAAATTTGAAGAGAAAAAGTGATTCAAGGTATAATTCAAAAGTAATGTAGACTTGTCTGCTTTGTCTATTTAGATGAACATGGGAGGAAATAGAGGATATATTTATCACTAATTAAATAGAGGATATATTTAACATATAACATATATATATATATATATATATATATATATATATATATATATAATCTTTATATAATATTTTAAATATATATCACTAATATTTTAACCCAAATGAGGGGCAAAAATGGAAGTGCTATGAGCAGAACCTGAGGATTAAATAAGTTTGTTGGTTTTGGAGGAACAATGAGTTTATATTTACAACCCATCATGTTAAAAAAGGCCAGAATTTTTTCAAAAAGATTTGGCAGGCATAAAATTGAAATGATCATTGAAAAAAACTCAATCCAAGTAAAACTGGAAATAGGATACTGCTTGAATAATGCCTATATTTATTGGAAGAAAAAGAAAATAGAGATAATATGAAAAGAATGGATCAGAATGTGAACAAAATAATGCAGAAGAGCATGGTGATAGGCCAACGATACATTTCAAAGTTTAAATAATATGAAATGCTAGAGAAATATTCAGGAGGATGGTCACAGACACGTGGTGGGTAAGAGAGTAGTAACTGGCCTCTCTTGAGACAGCAATTCACATTGGGTAGTTTAGCTTTAATCCAACTTATAAAACATGACATAAATACAAAATGAGAAAGAAAAGATTTAGTACAAATAAAACTTAGGCATCGCTTTTAAGTATGAAGGGAAGTAGTGACTTAAGATGCTAGTTTGAGTTAGTAGGTTTCTGAAAGATTTAACGGGCACCCCCAAAGGATCCAATCTTTCTTGTGACAATCCCAGGGGCATAGTTTCTAAAGTTTCCTCAAAGAAAATGTTCTATTGCTTTGCTTCACCATACTCATGGAAGAGGTAGCTCCCACCCATGAAGTATTTCTAGTTTATTTCTAGTTCCTTATAGTCCTTCTATCCTAAGTAACACTGCCTACTATCATAGTTGGCAAATATGGACTTGTCAGGTGAGAAGGGGAACACAACTAGGAAGTTAATCAAAAGCTAAATTCTCATGCAGAAAAGGAAGAAGTCTTGTTAACTTTTGCCCACATTCTATATGCATGATTAGATATTTACAGTTATGTTTATGCAATGTTAAAGATAGTTGTAATGAGTGATATTTTCTGTCTCATTCTTTACATGTTATCATAGTCCTTAATTTATAATTGATATGAAGCATTTTTATCAAAAGAGTAAATACTTTATTGAAATATCTATATTTGTAATATACACAAATAATGGGAATTCTTGTGCCATCAAATCCACATCAATATATTGGAAATTCTGGCCATACTATTAACACAACAAAAATAAATATTACATGTAGTTTTTAATGAGATACCCATATAGAAACTTTACAAATGATTTATTTTTATGCAAAATGTCATGTAACTGCAACTTTGTAATTAACATAGCCATGTGAGTCTGACTGAGGAAACATGAGATGGAATTTAAATTAAAAAGAGAAGAAGGATTTGACTTTGAGCCACTGAAAGAAGAAAAATCAGGGGAGGAAAAGACACCTCTGCAAAGTTGACTTAAAGAGTGAACAGGCAGTTGCAATTAAATCAAGCAACGTGGTGTTTCCTGCCTAGGAAGTAAAATAAATAAATAAATAAATAAATAAATAAATAAATAAATAAATAAAATGTCTGCTGGATAAAAGAATGGCCATCTGCATCAAAGATAAGAATTGCTTGTTCACTTAGCCACGGGAATTTCATTGTTAACTTTATTATGAGTTCTATTTTATGTGATTGCAAAACAAAAGATGTCCCATTTAAGAAAAGTAAAAAAGGTTGTACATTTTGAGAGTTGATATTTTGTCCAGTTTTCTTTAAAGAATAGAAGTAAAAGATCAAATGAGGAAGTGAGGTAAATTTTCGTCATATTTTTTGTGTGTGTGTGACCTAAATTACTTAAGGGAAGATTTTAAAGCAGAACAACTAAAGCTATTTGAAAAAAACAGCATACGGTCCTATCAGATATCAAAATATATTATAAATTGATAAACAATAACATATTACAAAACTGGTACAGAAACAATAAGTACAGTAAAATATTAAAATCAAATAGACAACTGTGAAATTGATTACATGCACATAGAACATATATAAAAATACCTGAATTATTCAACAATTAGCATTAATTTCCTAAAGTAACATAGTGTGGCAGAGATTGCCAAATATTCAAAAATTCAGATTTTCATCGTTGAAGTGAGTTTGAAGGTGTCACTTGAGAGGCGGGTTTCCATGTGGGGATCATTTTTCTCAACTTCCCAGGTATCCATAGCCACAGAGCAAGCCACACAGTTTCCCAAAGGACTGTGGCAGAATTGGTGTGACTTGTACCAGGACAAGATATAAAGAAATGTGTATCCCTTGTCTAGTGTCTTTCTACGTGTCTGTCTGGGATGCAGAGACTGCAAATGTTTTGGAACTGTGGGGATCCACAGGAGGTGGTGTGAGCCCTGGCTTCTGAGGGCAGGAAAGCCAACTGATGACCAGAAATACCTGATACTTATGGATTACTGTGTAATTAAGAAATCCACACTAATTTTGTTGTTGAAATAAGCATTTATTTTTAGATTACAGAGGAAGAAAAAATAAAGAGCAAAATAAGAATTAAGGTGTAGGATTAAATTCAGATTTATAAAATTTAACAATAATTATTACAGAATAGATTTAAAAATATATCCCACCTAAAAATGAGCTAAAAATCTGGAAATGAAAAAAAGAAAAGAAGTAGTGGTATGTAAATATAAATATAATGATTAACTAGAACACTATGTAGCAGCAGCCTGGCTGATGTGGCCCTGTGGTTGAGCATCTACCTATGAATTAGGAGATTGTGGTTCGATTACCAATCAGATCACATAACCAGGTTGCAGGCTCAATGCCCACGAGGGGCTGTGCAGGAGGCAGTTGATTTATGAATCTTTTAAAAAATATATATCTTATTGATTTTTAACAGAGAGGGATAGAGTTAGAAACATCGATGAGAGAGACACATTGATCAGATGCCTCCCGCACACCCCCCACTGGGGATGTTCCTGCAACCAAGGTACATGCCCTTGACCAGAGTTGAACCCGGGAGCTTTCAGTCCACAGAACGATGCTCTATCCGTTAAGCCAAACAGGTCTCGGCTGATTTATGATTCTTTATCATCATTGATGTTTCTATCTCTCTCTCCCTCTCCTTTCCTCTCTTAAATCAATAAAAACATATTTTAAAACCCCACTCTGTAGCAATGTTACATGAGACAAAATAAAATGTAAGTCAAAACCATTACAAAAGAACACATAATGCCATTGATTTATTTTCAAACAATGAAGGGCTTTCAGATATTTCAAGTAAAACTGAAAACTGCCAGGGGAATTAGCAACTGCCTGGCAACTTTTAAAAATTTTCAATATACTCTGCTAAGAAGCAGTAAGTTCTTTAGATAGAATATAAATAACTCTCAGAAATGATTAAATAATACAAGTGTCAATCTTGATCTCAGTGGTAGAGATGCATACATATATTTTTTTAAAAAAATGAATGAACTCACTAAAATTATAAAAAATAACTGAGCATAAGGCCACAAAAGAACTTTCAAGCAACATTCTCACACTTTATATTATTAAAACCATAATTATTGGTCATAGTTCAATGGAATTTCAAAGTAACAGCAGCTAACATCTAGAAATTTAAGGAAATAGTTCTATACAATTGAGTGGACAGAGAAAAAATTAAAAATTTTAAAATAGTTTGAGTCAAATGACAACCATAAATATGTAACCATAGGTAAAGCAACACTTAAAAGGGAGTTATATTTTTAACTCATGAAAATATAAAAATTTTAATGTAAATCAAAGTTTGAGCTCAAGAAGCTGGATTAAAAAAACAAAACAAGAACTATAAGAAAACTAAAAACCAAAATCAATTAAAATAAGAAAGAAAACAAAGTTGAAATTGCAAAATCTATCACCAACAATTTCTGATTAATAAAGCCTGTAATGTCCATTCCCCCTAATCTAGAAAATTAAGAACTACCACAAGGGTAGCAAAAGGGGATAGAGAACAGCATCATGGGCATAAAGAGGAAGTAAGTAATACTTTTTATTCTATAAATATATCTGGTTGCAGGTTGCTCTGATTGCTAATAATTACACAGGGACTCAGTGGGGGCTCTGCTTTGTTACCAGCCCCAGGCTTCTCCCAGACAGCAATGCCAGTCATGACGAAAGGTGACAGAATAGAGGTGCAACTACTTTATGATCTGTCTGTATCAAGTTAGATGGAATTTCTGTAGAAAGAACAACTTATTAGCACTCTGCAGATCCAAAGTCACATCCAAAGCACCCCTTCTGTCAATGACACTTAGGACTTGATTCTTTTTCTGTGGCTGAAATAAAATGTTTTAAATGTCTTCTTAAATTCCCGTCATAGTGGAGTACCATTTCTAAATAGGGTTTTTCTGGGTCAGGCTATTTTCTTCACTTTGGTGACCTTTCTATTGCCATAGGTGTGTTTTGTTGGAAGAAAAGGTACATTTTCGCTTTTAGTGAGAGCTCATCTCAGCTTGGCTAAACTTCCACAGTGTTTTCTGACCCTTCTCTTTGCTGTGGCTGTAAGAACATAAAACGTCTTTAGCTTTGCTAATTTATTTGCTATTGTGTTTTCACTAGATAAGGTACCAGACATCTCATCTTTATACTCTTATCAGTTCATGAATTACATCACTTTATGTCTATAAAATATTCCTACTGTTTTTCCCTCATCATACACAATTGGATAAATTATTCCCCTAATTCAATGACTAAAGGGTTTAGGAGTGAGGGTCAAAAACTTTTATTTAATTTTTAATAATAATTTTATAGAGCAAATGCTTTCATGCATTAGTTTTTATAAAACTATTATAAACACTTAATGGATTTAAAGAAATTTGAAATTAAGAACCAATAAAAGTTCATATTTGTCTCAATTTTAGAATGAGCAAAAAGCTTGCTTATGATAGGCTGATAGAAAAAAGAAGTTCACCTTTGGTTAAATATAATGTAAAATATTAGGCATGCAAAATGTCACAAATAAAATTGATAAGATTCTCACATCTAGCACTTATTTTAATAATTAAATAGTTCTTATTATCAGATAAAGGAACATGGATAGCCTAATATAACTAGAAATTGCTCTAAAAGACAATTTGTAGAAATATTTCCAATACGTTTTACAAGTTTAGCCACACAATCACATACAAACAAATATTTGAAAAACAGAGAAAGTACCAAAAAATACTAATTTCTTACTACATTTATAACGGTTAAGATAGACAATAGTAAATGATTGAGAAGGCATATTAGAAGTGATTTAATACTTTATTTTGGAAAAATGGAAAATGCTAATGTTTTTTAAAACACTTTCTGCATTTGCTTGTGTTTGGTAAAACATTTTCATTTGCATGAAACAATCTTAAAAAAGAACATAAGCCCGGTTAGTGGATCAAGTTATTGAGCATTGACTTATGCTCTAGAAGGTTAAGGTTCAATTCCCAGTCAGGGCACATGCCAAGTTTCAGGCTCGATTCCCAGTTTAGATCATGCAGGAGGCAGCCAATTAATGATTCTCACTCTTCACTGATGTTCCTGTCTCTCTCTAACTCTCCTTTCCTCTTTGAAATCTATAAAATATATTTTTAAAAATACTATATAATAAAAGTATTATATTCAAATTGTCCCCTCAACTGAAAGTTTGTCCAGGAGTTTGACCAGAGGGTGGGGCTGGCCAGGGAAGGGAAGGAGTACCTAACCAAAAGCAGGCAACCATTAGGGACCCTAATGGTTTTATGCACTGGGACTCTAGTTGAATATAAGATATAGTCAACTTTTATTTGCAATTCTATTAATAACATTACTATTTTAATAAAAAGAAAATAATTTCAAGACTCCACATTAATTTCTCCTTGAAATAGTTATCAAGCTCCGTGCTAACTTATTGGGATCAAGCAGGTACTAAAATATAAATTGTCACTGTCCTAATGATGTTTAGAAATCAATGGGATAAATCACTATTCTATCTAATAAAAGAGTAATATGCAAATTGTCCATCACTCCAACAGACAAGATGGCTGCCCCCATGCAGACACAAGATGGCCACCACAAGATGATCAGCAGAGGAGGGCAGTTGTGAGGGACTAGGCCTACAAGGGAGGGCAGGGAGGGCAGTTGGGGCAATCAAGCCTTCAGGGGAGGGCATTTAGGGGTGACCAGGTCAGCAGAGGAGGGAAGTTGGGGGTGACTGGGACTATAGGGAAGGACAGTTGAGGGGGACCCAGGCCTGCAGGGGAAATCAGTTAGGGGGTACCAGGCCTGCAGGGGAGAGCAGTTAGTAGTGGCTTGGACTGCCAGGGAGGGCAGTTAGGGGTAATCAGGCAGGGGGGAGGGGGCAGGTCTACAGGGGAGGGTAGTTATAGGTACATAGGCCAAAGGGGAAGACAGTTAGGGGTAACCAGGCTGTCAGGGGAACAGTTAGGCATCAATCAGCCTGGCAGGGGAATGATTAGGGGGTGATCAGGCTGGCAGGCATAAGCAGTTAGGGGCAATCAGGAAGGAAGGCAGGCAGGCAAGCAATTGGGAACCAGCAGTCCTGGATTTTGAAAAGGATGTCCAGCTGTCCAGTAAGATTGGGCCTAAATGGGCAGTTGAACATCCCTCAAGAGGTCCCAGATTGGAGAGGGTGCAGAGGCTGGGTTGAGGGACATACAACTCCCCCCCACACATGGATTTCATGCACCAGACATCCAGTTTGTAAATTATCCTGATAAAGGCTGCATAATTACAAACAACATATTAAAAAAAGTACAGGGCATTTGAGGGCATATACAGGAGAGTAATAAGAAATGAACATTTGAAATACAACTGCATGATGACAGATTTCACTTCTAGATTTCTAGTTATGTATGCCAAAAAGTATCTTTGTTAATGAACTTCTGCTTTACCGGAAAATAGTCTAATTAATAGAATCATTTAATATAAATAGTCATGATGATGAATGCTAACAAAATGCATTTAACAAGAAAACAAAACAATGCTTTATAACTTTATACACATAAATAGTAGAAGGATCCTCAAAAGATTCACCTTGAAGTGACTTGGAAATTATTATCTTTATCCACAGAGAAAAGGTGGTTCCTACTAAAATTTTAGCATTTGACTATTGCCAATGAAAAGCTTTGATTGGTGAAGATTTCCCATGTGCTTTTTTTGATTAATATAAGAGAAACAGGATGCCCTACTTGCTTGATTCGTCATAAAGGCCAATTGATTTTGTAGGTACTCTAAAATATTAGGCATTTAAGATTTAAGCCAGGATAAATACAGATTCAGGGGTGCGGACACTAAAAAGAACACTTTCATGTTCTTTTTAGTGCGCAACTGAACCTTATAAAGTGATGGGGGTGAATTTAAAATGGAAACATGTTTATATGTATGTTACAAAGAATTATCCTATTTAGACAAGACTGACCGTTAAAACAGACAGTGATTCTCGGGAGGAAGTGGGTCAATCTTTAAAGCTGCTCTGTCAATATTGACACAAATAAAAGGCAGGAACGGTTTCAGATTTAGGACAGCTAGAACATTTGTAGCTTTATGTTTTTATAATTTACCAAATGTATTATAGAGAGTAATAAAAATTATACATCAAAATTAAATAAGAAACTAAGTTAAGAAAACTCTGGTAAATATCACAACAAAATCCAGAGAAAAAATAAGCAAAATGCCTTGAATAATTAGTTGCCTGACATAATTCTATATTTTTAATTACTGATTTGATTGATTCTTCAAAAACATACACAAAAGTATATTAAAAGTAAGGCATGTACAAGAGCAAGTCAAACGTGTTTTAAATTGATGCTATGTACACTGAGCTACAATATTTTGTAATCAAATTACTCTTATTTTATCAATTTATTCATGAAGGATACATTCCAAGACGTCCAGTGGATGCATGAAACCATGGATAATACCAAGACTTCTATATACTATGATTATACTATACTATGCATGCACACACCTATACATTTTTCCTGTATTCCAAGCACAGGGATTTGAATTTCTATTTTTGAGTAAATGACTATTAAAATTGAACATTCTACTGACAATTTCACATTTGTAGTGATTGGAAGAATGGTTCTCATCCATTTATGGCTTTATGGCTGCTATTCTATCATTTCAGGACTGACGTGAGGCTTTGGTTTACAGACTCTGGTACCTGCCTGCTAATGACGTGATGACTTCTGGCTTATATTAGAACACTGAGATGGAAAAATCACCAGAGGACAGTAAGTTTTGTTTCCTGAAAGCTTTTTCTTTACCACGGGTTGGCCCACAAAACTCACCACTGGAAGTGATTACAAAGCAAAAACTAAACCCATATTAACAAATGCAAATGAAAAAAATTTCTAAACAATTTTCTCTCAGTTGAAACTTAAAATTCACAGTAGCTTCCCAGTGTTCAGTTAAAATTAGGCATGTTGTAATAGAGGGAAAATCATGCCAGAGATAATAATTTTTACAAATCACAATTAAAATATATTAATTTCGCAAATTTTACAACAATACAAACCTATAGGAACATGCTTTTAGCCTTTTCCCCATGACTTTGAAGAGGTCTGTAGTTTATTGTCAATCTGACCCTATATAGAAGCTATTGTCCATATATATATATATATATATATATATATATATATATATATACACACACACACACACACACACACACACACACAAACATACACACACATATATTTCTGCTAATCTTTCTTTCATTTTGTCTCTCTATCACTCATTTTTAAACATATGATCATCATGCCTCTTTTAGAGAAAGGAGAATTTCTGATTTCTGTGGGAACATTCCCTTTTAGCATGTGTGCCAGCCAGCAATGTCTAAAGCTTGCCAATTACTCTTTATTACACTCTCAGCTGGGTCCTCAAAACAGCCCAAACTTTCTACCTGAGCTCAAAGTACAAAATCACAGACAGTTAAATAACATGGGTCACGAGATCATATCATATGTAAAACACACAAAAATCACTATTTCCTAAGTAGGGTTTCAAATAAGCAGCCAAGGACCAAAGACACCAAATGATTTTCACGTTGTCTCTTCATAAATTACTGAATAGTAAGGAGCATGCACCTCAACTTTTTACTTGTTGATTCTTGTGAGTTGCTATTATAAACTGATCCTGTATATTAAACACAATGCTCACCATGCATTAAGAAGAGATATAATGTGTGCAATAGTCTTATATCATGCAGAATTTTCTTTAAACTTAAATTTTACATGATTTAACAGCCCATGCATGTACGTACTGCAAAAATCAGTTGATTTTTCCTAATGTATGAAATAAACAGTTTGGAACTAATCTACCTTCAAATATATGCACTTTTTTACAAACTAAATGGGAAAATGATGGCTTTCATTTACATCAAACAGTCTGTCATGGGTTTGTGTAACAGATTTTATATTAACTGTAGATATAGTCAATAGTCAAAGTTTTGTGTTATACTTTCCACAACAGAGTAAACAAAATTATTTTTTAATATAGTCAGAGGACACTTGAATTTAGTCATCTCACTTTCATTACTATCAGTTTTTTGTTCAATCTTCAAAATTGTCTTACAGGGTTTATTTTATTTTTGACCTAATGGTTATATTTTGTGGTAGAGCTAGCCAGAGTTATAGAGCCCAGCATGTAACTTGGTTAATCTATGATGGGAAGTTTTTATTATGCATGAAAGTGAAATAAATAATGAGAGTGTATAATATAACTAAATGAAAAATTTAGTGCTATAAATCAGCTAATTCAGGTAAGTTATTTTCAGCTGAAATGATCTGAACAATTGCCTATGTTCTGTGGAACAATTTTATGCCTTCAGATACACAAGGGGCAGGTTGTCATCTATTTAAACTTTTAATGAACACAGCTCTGTAGAAGAGATGTTAGCTTCCAATCTTCTGAGTGTGCTTGATGCCACAAAGCATCCCTAGTATAAATGATATTTTACTGCAGAAAGTAACATCTTAGAAATCACTTATTTAAACATAATATGTATGCATTTATAGCTTTAAAGTAATACTTACTTTAATCACCAAAGACAGTATTTTCTAAAATTCATATTTTTATGTATTTTTCTCAAATCTGTGCTCTCAGGTATATGAATCTTACTTGCAAAAGAATTATAGAAATTCAATAAAATAATAATTAATTTTACTTAGAACTTCTAAGGCCATTCTATCCTGAATGTAATTGTTCCTATGCCATCTCTAATATATTTAATTGTGATGCTTACTAGGTGTTAGACAGAACAATTTAAGGATAACTGGTATCACTTTTACTAGAGATGGAAAATCTGTTCTATTTTCTGTTTTTAATTTCTGTTCTTTCTGAGGAACTGACAACCACTTGGTTTAAAATCAACGAATATTCAGTAGAGTGTTATTTACATTATAATTAAACATCAAAATAGCATATTTAGCTTTCATTAACCAACAGCACATCTCTTATTCATTTAAAATATTTTATTCTCCTAAAAATTATGGAATGAGAATCTAGACTTAGATTTTACCTCAACAAGCTATTGATGATCTAGCCCCATATGGGTCAAATTATGTAAATTGTTGCTATTATTGAAAGAAAATGTAATTATTTTATTTTGAATAACTTGGTTCTTTAATTTGAAGTCATTGTTTTCCTGTTGATGTTGGATATTCAAGTTGGATGTTGATAGAATGATTGCCTATTTGACTTTAGAAAATGTGGTCAATGAAATAAAACTGTGACACTTGTCTAAACAAAACAACTGTCAACTCATATCATAGGCTCCTTCTAAGTAAAGGACTCCAGTACACTAAATTTGTTTTTCTTTGATAAATATAAGCCTTTTTACTGTCATTACTCATTCCTTCTAAAAACAGTGGAAAATACAATACATTACTCAACTGAGACTGTTAGTCCTGGGGTGCATATTTTATTGATGTAAATAAATGAGATTTTGACCCACTCAACTACCAATGTTTTGATTTTGTAGGAATTCTGTGTATACATTGAAAGTTGTCATTTTTGAAATTACTTTATCCCTTTCCCAAGACTCCTGTGATAATATGCAGAAGCTTTGAAATTAGGCTGTTTGAAAATAATTATCAGAAAATATGTTAAATGATAGATGCATTGTGATTATGATTCTTGTATTATTTAGATGGATATATCTAAATACATCCAAGGAACCAAGATATTTTAATGCCCCAGTTATCAATCTCCACTTACTAAAAAATATTGTTCAAGATATTATTTCTTTTTTATTCATTCTAATTTCCATTGTGACTATTGCCATGTTGTAGTGCAGCATTCTAATTTGATTATACAATTATTACAAATAAACAGTGTTTCTGATTTGTTATGTCATTTCCACTAGTAGCTGCAGTGAATTAGACTTTCATGACAGAGTTATCTGTTCAAAAATGTCACTACCTGCATTGCATGTACAGGATTTGACATCTAAACTTTCAAAATATATTATTGAAATCTTTCATCTCTTGATATAGAGAATAGATAAGTGTCTATTAGTTCCCAAGTAGACTTTTTTTAGTGATGAAGATGTGGTGGGCTACATTTCTTTGGCGGCCAATAAATTGCATGTCTAGACTAAGGCACAGATTTTAAATGATTACATGTATATTGACAGGAAAAAGGTTAGAGCAGAATCATTGTCTTAGAATATCATAAACTTCAGTCTTATCTGTATACTTAGTAATGTACCTATTCCCAAAAATGTAATTTAGAGGTAACTCTACTGAGAATTATCCTCCATAATATTATTTTCCCAATGAAAAAGCCAATGAAGTAGTCCATCAGTGAGGTGGTAACATAATGTCTAAACAGAATTTTGTTTCTTATAATTCAAATAAATTAAAATGTGTTAAAGCTTGCTTTGATTTAAGTGAAAGTTTCCCCTGAAAACTTTACACTACTAGAAAAATATTTAAAACCCACTTTTTATAATATCTAGCCAGAAAACATATTGCTCTCCTCTTAGAAGTTTAAAGTAAAAATTTCCTTTATTTGAGTATTTTTGGTAAAACAAAGTCAATAAAAACAAAAAGTGTATTTTCTCCATCATTGCCCTAAAGTGAGGAGGCATTATTATGTTTCAGCATAATTTTAGTTTTTAAGGTCATTGATTTAATGAACTATTTATTTATTTATTTTTGATATATTTTATTGTTTGGTTTTTTTTTTCCACAGGGAGGAAAGAAGAGAGACAGAGAGTTAGAAACACTGATGAGAGAGAAACATTGATCAGCTGCCTCCTGCACACTCCCCACTGGATTTGTGCCTGCAACCAAGGTACATGCCCTTGACCAGAATAGAACCTGGGACCCCTGAGTTTGCAGGCCGATGCTCTATCCACTGAGCCAAACCAGTTAGGCTTAATGGACTATTTTAGTTGCCCATTACTTTATTCAGGAAAGTAAATTAGCCTTTACTGAATATTTATTCGTACAAATTACACAGAACTGAAAATAAAGTTGTTAATCATATTAGAAAATAAATCATATATTGTTTAGACATTTGATTCTGAGAAAAGGTAAATCATGCCTAGTTGAAATAAAGAATCTTAAGTGAAAAAAAAATATCAAGAATACAAACAGTCAAATCATTTCCCACCTGTGGGAATAACAAGGGCTAAATACTCAGTGAGAAGAAATTTTTTTTATTTTCAGTATGAAGTTATCGTATACAATCAAAGTTTACATTTGCAGTTACAAAAAAATTGCTCTTTCTATTACCAAGTGAAATAATTTTTAATTGGACAGAATTTAAACTTGAGCATTTTGAAGTTATTCTATGTCTACCACGTTATTGTATTTCAATACAAGACAGTTAAAATATGGGTAAATAAGGGAGGGATTACGTTTCAAAATTAAAATTTTAGTGCAAAATGAAATTCATTACATGGTAATAACCAAAATTGAAAATTTATTTGTATTGTGTTTCAAAGCACCTGCTCTTCAAAATTTTATTGCCGAAGTGTGGTATTTTCAGAAAACACATAACTTATTTATTAAGCCACTGTGCTAAGTTGAAATCATAATAAATATATAAAAGTAACTCCATTAGGGCTTTCATAGTAGGACTGCAGTTTCCCCAAATAATTCCCTAGGTATTAGGAATACTATTCAAATAGTCCACTTTCCTGTGTGATTGGGCTAGCTTACAAACTGGATTGGGGACCCTTACCAGGATTTGCTGAGAAGGGTGAGGAAACTCTAGTTTGCTTTATCAGAGCCCATTTGGTTTTCTACATAAGATTTATTTTAAAAATCAGTCCACTTTGCTGATATATTTTTGAAAATTCTTGAACTAGGGCCTTCAGTAATATCATAGTCTGTGGTTTGTGTAATTAATTTGCATTGGTTTCATCAATACAAGATGCTCAGTATGCAACAGAGGGTGTGAACTGTCTTAAGAGGGGTTGCTTTGCCAGAGCAGATCTGGAGAGATGGATTCTGAGGAAGAGAGGTACTTCTCAGTGACATAAGATTGGCTGATGGTACTCCTTTATTTAGTCCTAGTACTGTGTTTCCCCAAAAATAAGACATCCTCCGAAAATAAGACCTACTTCATGGAAACATAATACATCCCCTGAAAATAAGACCTAGCACATCTTTGGGAGCAAAAATTAATATAAGACAGTGTCTTATTTTCTGGGAAACTGGGTTGGTTTGTTAGAGTCTGTTTCAATTGAATTAAATGCAAATTTTATTATTTTTTAACTCATTAGCTGAAAGGTTTTCTTACCTACATTGCACCATTGTCCAGAATCTGTTATTATTTTACTTACCAAAATCTCCGTGTATCCCTCTAAGATATACCTCCATCATTCTGGGCTAAATTCATCTGAAAACCTGAATTTTATCTTGCCTCCTGTCTCTGTAAATGCCTATGACAAATCCTACCTATTTTCAACTCTGTTCTCAATTGTTTACAAATCTCAAAAAGCCAGATTTGTTTCCGAACTAGCATAATTTATGTATCTTTTCTCATTGCTACTTGTACTGCTATTTTCTACAAATAAAATGAAATTGAATTTTTGAGTATCATTTATGTTTCATGCGTTATTTACTTTCATTGTTTTAAATCTTTATTGTTGAAATTATTACATATGTAGCCCTTGTTTTTCTCATTGATCCATTCTAGCCCTCCCCTGCCTCCCTCACCCAGGCCTTCACCACCGTTATCTGTACAAGTTACTTAGTTGATATCTTCCCACCCACCCTGAAATGTATTCGATATTCTTGTAAATAAAATGTATTATATATTCTTGTAAGTAAAATTACAAATATTTCCCTAAAATATTGGTAGATATGTGTTGAATCATATATATTTATATATTATTCTTGTCATTAGGAAAATATTAAATGCTATCACTGTAAGCAAAGAATTATGCTATTATTATAAACAAATAATCTTTTAGTAAAGCTCACACACAGACCTCAGTAATATTTATATGTGCTGTTATATAGCATCTCATAATTTAAGATAACCTCTGTATTATTATTATCATTATTAGTACTATTGTTATTATTGCTTTATATATAGTTTTTCAAATAATCTTTTTGTTTTAAATTCATTAAACCCCTAAATTGGGTTATTAAAACAAGCTATTTAAATTCATTTAAACACTAAAGGCAATCTCATTTAAAATATATATATATATATTTTATTGATATTTCACAGAAAGGAAGGGAGAGAGATAGAGAGCTAGAAATGTCAATGAGAGAGAAACATCGACCAGCCGCCTCCTGCACACCCCCCACCGGGGATGTGCCTGCAACCAATGCACATGCCTTTGACCGGAATCGAACCTGGGACCTTTCAGTCCGCAGACCGATGCTCTATCCACTGAGCCAAACTGGTTTTGGCAGCAATCTCATTTTATTCATTAAGTACTTTTGTAAGGTATTCAAGTCTCAGTTTCTAAATAAAAAGTGTGACGTTTTTACTTTGCTTCCTTATATTTTGTATAAAGTAGTAAAAATATCAAAAATAAAATGATGTCAAGTATTTTTTTTTCAGTAACAACAATCAATTAGAATTTTTGAGAACATGGGTATTCTGAATGTCAGCTAGATACCAGGTACCCTAGAGTTATTTCAAAGGGCAGCATTAATTCTTAGATGATGTTTGCTGTTTACATTATTTATTTGATAACATCATGGTCTGAGATTTATTTAATTAGTTTACATTTGTTTCATCAATACAAAATGCTCAGCATGCAACAAAGGGCTTGTGCTGTCTGAAGCAGAGGGTCAGTTTGCCAGACCTGATCTGGAGAAAGAGAGGCCACTGCCAGGGTCAGAAGACTGAGCTGATGACACTCCTTTAATTTATTTCTCCTGACAACATTTACTACTCTATGTCCCTGCTTTTTACTGGGTAGGACACTGAACACTTTCTTTCCACCATACCCTTATAACTGCATATGTCCCTTCCCCATTTGGGATCAAGTGTTTTGCTTTTGCTTTCTCAAGACCCCTGGCTGAAAAAGAGTAGACCCACCCTCAAGGAGAGCTGAACCAACTCACATGCCCACTCTGACAGAAACTCAAAGTCCCCACAAAACTGGGTACAGCTAATTGCAAAAATGCCACAGGAAGATTAACCTTATTCTAGTTACTTAATTACTAAAGTTTTTACCTTTGCCATATTCTACTGGCTGAAAGCAAGCCACAGGCTCCTCACATACAGAAGGTGAAGAGAATGTGGGATATAAACAACAAGAGAGTGAAATTCATTGGACCACCTGGGTAAACATACCATTTTAATATTAGTGTATTCTTGCCATCTGCATTTGTTTATATATTAGAAGTGTCTATATTTGTGGCAACCAATACCAAGTGCTATTGCTAAGTCAATTCATGTTTGCTTGAATTTTACTCTAATTTGCTCCTTTCCTCCTTTTAATTTTACATAAAACCTAGATACAAAATCAAATCAAAGTGATTTTTAACAATTTTATTATTGTCTCAAGTTTCATCTTTTCTCAGTTGTGGGAAATAAGAAGTTCCCTTAACACCCATCACTGTGGGATAATAATTTTAGGAAAACTAGATTATACTTTCATGAATTTCAAGCAATGTTACAATAAAACATACATAAAGAATGGCATTGTTTTTTAAATCACAAGCTGATGTCATTAACCGTGAACAAAGTAACTTCTCAAAGTAAGATCAGTAGAGATCACATCTGAAAAAACATTAAAATTGTAAAAATGATCACTGTAAGAGGTTACTTCTACTTTTTAAATTTTTGCAACAAACTGACTGTAAATAATGGAAATTATTGATTCAAATTATTGTTCTCATTGTGTATTAAGTATATGTATATGTGTCATTATGATTACAGTTGACCTCGTTGTATATCATATATATATATATATATATATATATATATATATATATATATTTATCTATAATTATGATTACCATTGACCTCATTGTGTATTAACTCTGTGTGGGTGTGTCTGTGTGTGTGTGAGATAGATAGATAGATAGATAGATAGATGATTGATAGATAGATAGATAGATAGATAGATAGATAGACAGATAGATAATAGAGAGAGATCCCCATAGATAGGTAAATGAGACTCTAGTGAAGAGAATGGATCTCCATGAAGACAGATGAGTATGGAACCAAGTGACTTTCACAAGGTTGTGACTGTATCTACATCTGTGGTTTCTGTTAAGAAGAACTAATATATTTATTCAGGGCATTTATTGATCTCACATTATGCAAAGCAACTTACTTACATTCTGGTTTATTTATCATAAAAGTCTCTTGAGGTCGCTACTAATCTAACATCCATTTTTTTTCTCTCATAAGGCTTAGAGAAATTAATAAGCTTCTAATGTAACACATCTACTAATTAGTGGATCCAGATTTAGAATGAATTACCTAACTCCAGAATCTGCACATAGGTTGCTAATTTAGTCTTTCAAATATGAAAGTCAAAATTGGGACTAGAAAGCAGAAAATAAGAAACTCTTGGAAGTGAATTAACTGCATTACTCATTTCCAGTATGGTACACTTACTTCCCAAATGGCCGTGTCCTTTTATTTTAGTTTTATGATAAGCTGCCTGTTTGATCTATGCTAATTTTTAAGAAATGAACACAATATCTATTTGGAAACAACATGGACTCTACTTAAATGTCTTGCCTTTAAATTGGTTTCTTTTCACTTTTTGAGAACTTCTCATAATCATCTTCCCCCGTTTTTTGTTTTTTTCCTTTGTGTCTATATACACTCAGTCCCTCTTGTTTATCTTTTTGACAACTCAGAAACCAGAAGTCTTGATGTATAAGGAAGGACATATAAATACAATAAAATGAAGCAAGAAATAAACAAAACATATAAAAAGCTATGATTGTGGTAGGAAGCAGGGCATGCTTAAGGTACTATAGGCTTTGAGGGATGCCTTGTAAGTGAAGGTGGCACTTGATTTGAATCATTTCATTTGATTGGTAATTTCATACTATCACTGAAGAGGTCTACCTTGCTTTTGATGGTTTAAGAACAAAGAACAACTTCTGTCATTGTGTCTCTTTTTCTAACATCATTTGAGTTTAATACTTCAGGTTACAAAAAGGTTCCAAGAGGAAGAAGCAGGCTTGGCCAACAGCACTTGCTTCAGTGTGGACAATAGCTTCTTAGCTTCAAGAATGCCACAGCAAAATTCATGTACATGTACACTATGCAGATCTAATTTGGACTGAAGGGGATAACTTGGGAAAGCTCTGACATTCCATACAATTAAATGAACATGCAATGGACTCTGTTGTTTTTAAATTAAATTTCTTGTGCTTGTCCGTGAGAACATAAAATGTGAAACAGTGCTGGAGGCCTCTGCTATTTTTATCTGAAGTGCACAGAAAGTATGACTTTTTTTCTTAAAGGAAATGTCATTTCAGTGATATGTTGCTAGTTGCTATCACACACACTAAGGTGACTTTTAGAACAGTACTTCACGGTGTTCAAAGTCAGAAACTCAGAATCTTCAGCATCCAAAACAGGTTTAACAACTGAGACAATATTTCATAGATCACACAGCAGTGTTTTCCATTTACATCTGGACAATTCTATTCTTTGAAGTAATAAATGCTTAGCAAAGCTAGCTCTGTGTGTGTGTGTGTGTGTGTGTTTGTGTATGTATGTGCATGCACGAGTGTGCGTCCCTTTGTGTATGTGTCAGTGAAACAAGGTCTATAAATTCTAAACAAGCCATGAAATAATTTGGGATTCAAAAATGGGACTATAGGAGCATTGGAAATGCTGATGTCAGTTTGGGGAAGTGATTGATTACTTCAGAGTAGTACAGGTTCAGCTCTATCAGTGCCAGAAAATCACACTTAGATTATTTCTGGCTTTGGAAATATGTATGTTAGCAGGATTACTATATTAGAAGGTGTTGGAGTATTAGTAAACAAGCCTTGCCAAATGGGTAAACTGATTTTGTTTTGGTTTGTTTTCAACTCAGTCTTACCTTCAAAGTTTACATGATCAATGATCTGCTAATGCAGGAGCACAGACAACAGCGTGGTTGTAAGGGGGAGGCGGAGGGGGAGAAGGGTATCTATAATAATAAAGGCATAATATGCTAATTAGACTGGAGACTTTCTGGATGTAGCTGTGCCTGTGAGGGAAACCCGGATCCTGGGTGCCAGAAGGAAGCCAGTGCCAGCAGCCGAGGGAAGAAAGGCCTTCTCTTGCATGAATTTTGTGCATTGGGCCTCTAGTAGGAAAATAAATGATGTTAGAAGGAGACTTGGCTTGGGATGGTGAACACACAACGCAGTGTGCTAGTGATGTGTTGTGGAATTGTGCACTTGAAACCTCTATAATTGTGTTAACGAGTGTTGTCCCAATAAATTAAAAATAAAATTATTAGAATGCACTAGTTCAGCCAAAGTGTTATTTTTGAATTTCAAAACCATGGTCAGGACAGTTATGGCCTCCAGAGGTAGAAGTAAACAGAACGTGACCCATAC
The DNA here is from genome assembly GCA_963924515.1 of Vespertilio murinus. Classification (NCBI taxonomy): domain Eukaryota; kingdom Metazoa; phylum Chordata; class Mammalia; order Chiroptera; family Vespertilionidae; genus Vespertilio; species Vespertilio murinus. The sequence continues at coordinate 33,580,550 of OZ004707.1, read as the reverse complement.
ACTGAACTAAAAATGTAATTCTTCAAATAGACATGAATCATAGGACTGATTCGTTCTGGCATTTGTCAGGTGAGTTTAAGAGAAAGAAAGCACAGGAATTTAGCATCCCATTGTGTTTAAACTTAGATTACGTTGCCATACACTGCTTATTATCTGTGATTATAAGAATGTCTCCTAAACTTTTTTAGGCTTAATTCCCCCACATAAAATGAAAAACAAGATACAATCTGTAAATGTAGGTTAAAATGAGACTATAAGGTAATTTAAGGTCTCTTGTGGTTTCTTCTAGATTTAGGAACTACACTTCCACTAGTTTTTAGAGCAGCTGGAAATCTCTAATTCTAATAAAATATTTTTATATGATAAAGGAAAAAGGACTTGGAGTCTTTAAGGTGATTCTAAATTTTCAAGATAGTGTGACTAACAAGACACCTAGTGTTTATAACACGTGGCCCATTTGTTTATTTTCACCTCCTCACTTATGCTGACTTACTAGTTCTTCCCTACTTACCTGAAATTCCAACAATGGTTAGTCTTAGTCTTCTTGTCAAAGGCCACTTACTACGTAACATGAGTGAGTGTCTGGTTAGATGTGCCCTGTGAGGTTCATGAAGACATTATTTTTTAAAATGAAAACTCGAATTTTCTCTTGATAAAGGTCTGTAAGGCCTGTACTATTTTCATAATTCACCCACAATTATGTCATCAGTGCCCTCCCCCCCCCAAGAATGTCAGGCATAGAATAATTGATAACAGAACAGCTACCCTGAGGAGTGACTTACATTTATGAAAATAAACCACAGTTACAGTTTGGAAAATACATAGAAGAAAGATTAATGGGTGAGAAGAGGAAGGCATTCTATAAATCACCCTGACCCACTTATCCATTTCCAGTTGTAGTGATTGGTGAATGATTCTAGGTGGTTTTACACCTCCAGTGTTCGATAAAAGACAGTATATAGAATATGTTGAACAAGTTTATCAGTTATCTTGGTCAGTTTATTTAAGGTTCTGTAAGTCTTATTTCATGTTAGAGGGCAAAATGAAGAGTGTAGACAGCTGCCCAACCAGCCTGGCTCATTTTCATTCACTTTTTTTTTCTTCTGCCCAAATCTCTTTAACACTAAGTGCTTTGATTTCAACAACTAAAACATGGGAATTATGATCCTAGGGGATGATGTAAGATTATTGAAAAGTGCATTGTAGAACTCAAATGAACATTGCTACATAAGAAAAAATATTTTAATTAGTAATACAAAAATCATTCTGAATTTATTGGCAAAGAGACATTATTTTGAAAGATGAACTTGAAAATTAAGCACTTAATGAGGAGTTACCTTATGAATATAAATGGATTCATGGGATAGGTTCATCAGTTTGAAGTTTAAACAAAATTGAAAAGCTGTAACATGAGTTTATTGTTAAGAACTAATTTGACCAACTCTTTTAATTCAATGTGTCATTTGAGGTGTTGTTAAATGGCCATAGCTTATTTTGAAATACAAATTAATTATTTATTACAAGCATGCTATGCTTATCTCCTTCAGTCTCATTAGTATGCAAATTACTCTAATTAGGTCACTGTCAGACAGTATTAGTGTAGAGCAACTTTCCATGGTTTAGAATGAAAGATTTTGATTCTTAAATATTTATAAAACTCTTTCTGAAATCAGCTTTATTCAATTGAGATTATTTGGAACTTTTATTGGTTCAGAGGAAATAACCTCAGGGAAGAACCAAAAAACATTCATTCTTTAACATTTGTAATTGATACACATAGAATTAGAATATTTGACAAAAATATTCACTATTGTAACATACATTTTGTTTAAAATTTTTAAATCAATAAAATATACACCTATATTTGTATCATCTGTTTTTAATGTATCACCATGAGAACAATGTATTAACTTAATTGCAACATGTTCTCTAAAGAAAGTTTGGTTCATCAAGAATATTTTTGTAAGACAATAATAAGACAATAAAATTGACATTAACAGATATTAAATAATAGAACAGAGCATCCCCTGGCCATATATATATATATATATATATATATATATATATATAATTTACAGAGAAGAAGGAGAAGAAGGGAGAGGGATAGAGAGTTAGACACATTGATCAGTTGTCTCCTGCATACCCCCTCTTGAGCGTGTGCCTACAACCAAGGTACATGCCCTTGACTGGAATTGAACCTGGGACTCTTCAGTCTGCAGGCCAATGATCTATCCCCTGAGCCAAACCAGTCAGGGCTATTATAGTGAATTTTGATGAAGCTTAAAAGGATCTCTTTACACAGCTTCATCTTTGTGACCTATTCAGGTCACAGAGGTTTTCTTTATTTGAGCAACCATAACCAACTTCCCTTCTCTCTGACATTCAAACTCTCTGACATTCTGTATACAGCTGAATATAGTGCAAATGTAGTAATAACTTGGATCATGAAAAACAAGAAGGGAAAATAAATATTACAGTATATTTCAGCATTTTAAGCCGAAGTGGTTTGATGTCTCCCTTGTGGAATGGTTGTGTTCATGTGCTATGAATAAATAGAGAAAAGGCACTGACATTCCAAGGAGGAATAAAAATAATCAGAGGGGGGAAAAAATGTTGGAGCTACAGAAATTGAGATGTATGAGAAGGCAATGGTTCAGAGAATTGAAGATGTGTAAAAGAACAAGAGATATTTTCTATAAAAGAAAAGGAGAGATTAGCAAATACAAGGAAATTCACACACACACACACACACACACACACACACACACACACACACACAGCAAGAATGCAGACATTTGAAGAAAGCAAAGAGGAATACAGGAAATGAGGCTGATTGAGATATTTCCATTTAAGAGAGTGAAGAAATGTGCCATATGGCATGCTATGTTTGGATAAAACCATTACACTTACAACACCCTTACTGAGTGAATACCTTTCATCTTTTACAAATAAGGGGACCAAAACATAGATTAAATAATTAGCTCTGGCAGGTGGCAGAACTGAGCTCCAAGCACAGTTCTTTCTCTTCAGAAATGCTCCCTGTTTTTTTGGTACACCAGACAGGAGATATTACAACATCCAGATTAAGAGCATACACTTTGGGGTTAGAAATCCAAGCAACTAAAACTTCATTAAAAGTGGGATAATGAGTGTGTGATATTATTTCTTTAAGACTCAATTTCCTCATCTTGGATTTGTGAGGATTTACAAAATTAAAGGATAATTTCTGGGCATATGAATCATTCAAAAATGATTTTATTTTTGTTGTTATGTCTCTAAACTTTATTGTTCACTGATGTTTATCTTATACCAGTATACAACTTGCAAATATAACTCATTCTCGAGCTTCTCAGATTTTCCCATTTACCGGTAAAGATAGCTAGAACAAGGGAAAGTATCAGCTACCAGGATAGATCCTCTAACCTTATGTATATATTATTTGGCTTTTCCTGCAACTAAGTATTAAACTAAGTTTTAAATAATTATTTTAAGGCTTTTAATTTATTAGGTTGTTCTGAATTTCAAGGTGCTTTTATTCCACATTTTACTAATAACCTACTGATAACAGATTAATTTGGTACCCTAAGATACTGGGTGGGTGGTTTAGCAGTACTTAACATTATTATTACATGAATTACCAAAATACAGTAAAGCATAAAATTATGCAAAAATCTATTTGCAATTGTATGTCACATAGAATATATATGTGTGATATTATTCAATTTAAACACCAGTCAGGTTTCAAACTTTGAGTATCACATAGCAATTTTAATATGGCGATTTTTTTTTAAGTTGACATGTATGGTATAAGTGTGTTCTTGAATATTATGATACCTGTCCCGGGAATTCAGTATATTTACTCTACTGTATGCTATGTAATATCTCAATTCATGCACCATCTTTCTTTTTATTTTTAAATATATATTTTTATTGATTTCAGAGAGGAAGGGAGAAGAAGAGAGAAGTAGAAACATCAATGATGAGAGAGAATAATCAGTTGGATGCGTCCTGCATGCCTCCTATCAGAAATCAAGCTCTCAACCTGGGCGTGTGTCCTGACTCCTGACCAGAAATTGAACTATGACCTCAAGGTTCATAGGTTGACACTCAACCACCGAGCCACATCAGCCTGGCCACCATTTTTCTTTATTTAAAATACTATGCAGGCCAAAACCGGTTTGGCTCAGTGGATAGAGCATCAGCCTGCGGACTGAAAGGTCCCGGGTTTGATTCCGGTCAAGGGCATATACCTGGGTTGCAGGCACATCCCCAGTAGGAGATGTGCAGGAGGCAGATGATTGATGATTCTCTCTCATTGATGTTTCTAGCTCTCTATCCATCTCCTTTCCTCTCTGTAAAAAAATCAATAAAATAATCTAAATAAATAAATAAATAAAATACTATGCAGAATAGATCATTTAGTCTTCCCTTGAGGTAAGTAAATAATTTATGTGTTAAGTTAATATTATCATGTGTTATTATGTATGAGACTTTGAAATAGTATTAGATAAAAATTATTATCCACATAATCAGAAAATGCTTATATCCTATTTGTCATAGATCATCATCAAAGACTAAAGCACATATTTAAATACGTGTAAGTCTACACTGTAGTATACTAGGTGTTCTAAAATTATATCCTGAAAATCTCTAGAGCATTCTTGTGAATTCTTTACTGGGTTTCCAAGAGAGTGAGGGAGGCCAGAGAGTTTAAAACATAACATTGAGTAGGAAAACAGCAGTCTAAATAGACACACCTGCTCTTAGTGATAAGCCATTTGTGCTAATCTCAATATGCTGATGTTGATATTAATATAAGAGGCAGGAAACACCACTGACTCCCCACGAAAGTATTGGGCACTCATAGAACTATAGCTTTAGTAAAAAGAAGCAGTAGAAGAAAACAGATTTTCCATTCAAAGAGGAATGCTGTATAGGCCTAAGCCATCAGAAGGGGAGAGATCTCTTCACAGTAAATTTATAGTGATTACATGCTTCTCACATAGGCTTAAGATTTGTATTATTTATGTTGTTGTCATGATCGAAGAACTGTTGGAATTGAGAAAATTAAGATAACACAATCCACGTTGATAGCTCCCAGGGGGGCATGACAGAAGTAAATGCAAGTCTCTGCTGCAGAGACATGGCCCTAGTCAGACATCTCAGGAGTCTCACTTCATATCCGGTGTCTTTTGATCACTATTTCATTATTTTTGTGCTCTCCATTTTGCAGCTTTCTGTGTAATTTCCATGACACTACCTCGTTTTTTTTAGGTCTATACAACCTACTGTTCACTACAGCAGTTGGATTTTAAAGTTACAATACTTTTTTTTTTTTTCATTTCTAAAAGTTGGTGTGTTTTTCCCCTAACCTTGATGAGTTTTTTGAAATAATCTTTACTGCCTTGCTTTTCTTTAGGGACTGAGAAAGAGTGGATAAGAGGGTCTGGGAATATACCACCAATAATTTATCAAACATTTCATAGTTGTTTTGCATTGTATCTTATATTGCAACATGAATTACTCCCTATCTGACTTAACTATGATTTATAGTTGCTACTCCTCACACATGGTGACTCATTTCTGTGCATGAGAATAGTGAAGTCCTTATGATATTTGCCTTAGTAAGATGTCAATGGAAAGTACCAAGGTAGAACAAACATGTAATTCCTTGCCTTGGTTTTCCATAATCAGAAAACATATATTTCAACTCAACAAAGGTAAGAACAATCTTCTCCTTATACATTTTCAGTGCTTCTTTAAAGAAGTTCTCCAAAATAGACCTTCCTGGATATTAAAATGTGTTCATCTGTAGACGATGCAAATGATGCATCATCTGTTTTTAGCCATATCTCTTCCTAGTCCTGCATGTCTGTTCAATCACTTTGATTGAGCAATATATTGTTTTTTATTGACTTCAAGTCTCAGAGGAAGTTAAGACTTAAATTGTTCATTTTTTAACATGATATTATATAAGTTTGATAAGCTTCAAAACCTGTTTTTGAATAAAAATTAAAACAAATAGAAAATAATGTAAAACATTTTTTACTTGAGAGAGTTAAATTAGAGAATTGCTGTATCCACTTCACTCAGTGATATATTTCAAGAGATAGAAGAGCATCTGGGAGAGTAGATTCACTTGTTAAAAGATATAGCACACAAGCTTGTCTTGCATAATATAAACATTATACTAAGGTGGAAAAATTAGAAGCACATGGTGTTAAATTGGGGTGTGAAAAAGATGAATATCATTATTGCTTAAACCCAAAGTATCCACAAAACACTAAAATAAGTGAATAGCTAAATGATAAATATTTTTAAAATAAATTATAATCTATATGTTAATCAAAGATACTTTTAAAAAGTAATTTTAAAAGATACTACTAATAATGTCAACAACCAAAATAGTCAGGGAGAATCTAACAAAACAAAGCTTTTTCTATGGAGGTGTATAAAAGTTCATTAAAATATATTAAGGGTATGATATCACATCCATAGGCAAGTCTCACTGACATAAAGTATCATTTATCCCAAATTGTTCTGAATTTAATATGATATCAATAATTTTTCTACAGGAGGTATTATAAAACATGGCAATCGTGTTTTATTTGAAAGAACTAGTTGCCAAGAATGGCTAAGACTATAATAAAGAGGCTGTGGGAACATTTTTCCTACCTCACTTAAGGTCTAACAGTTACAGCCATTAGCACAGCAACAATTGAACATATTTATTTATGTAATAAAAACAGAACGCTGAAATAAAACCTCACATATGAGGAAGCATAAAATATGATAACATCAGCATTAGTCAATGCTATTAATATCAATCATTAGTAATATAATTAAAAATACTAAAATTTAATCTCTAAACCAAAGACAGATATTGATTCCAGGCCATTGAAAAGATTTATGTGGGGGAGGGGGGGTTATAAAGAGATTATTATATTGAAGTGTGCTGGCTATTTGTGCAATTTCCCCTACTTTATTACACACTTCTATGCTTTTTCTTGATTTGGCAGAGGGCTAGAAGTATGAAAACTATATTTCTTAGAGCTTATTAGCAACTATTTTCCATTTTCTCTTTATTATGTTTCTTTCTTTATTGGTGGAGGCCTCACAGCAGCTATGTCCTTGGCCTCTGTTCCTGTGAGGAGACACCAGCATCGGGAGACCGGCTCCCCCTAAGGCACAGGAGGCAACCCAGGCTGCAGTGTGCCCACCGGTCACTCTCACAATAGCAGTGGCAGCGGCTTCAGAGTTAAAAGTCTTTTTTAAAAAATATATATTTTATTGATATTTTACAGAGAGGAAGGGAGAGAGCGAGCTAGAAAAGTCGATGAGAGAGAAACATCAACCAGCCACCTCCTGCACACCCCCCACCAGGGATGTGCCCGCAACCAATGTACATGACCTTGACCGGAATCGAACCCGGGACCTCTCAGTCTGCAGAACGATGCTCTACTACTGAGCCAAACCGGTTTCAGCCAGAGTTAAAACTCTTGTGGGCTCTGAATTAAGACTCTTTTTTCACTTTATCTTTCCAACATTTTGTAGGTAATATACTATATTTCCATCACTGTTTGAAATACATAGAAGATTTCTGCTTTCCTGGCTCACTATTAACTGAGAAAAATGAAAAACCCTAACCCTTCTTAGATCTGCTTTAAATATGGTGGAGTATGGCCTTAGCTGGTGTGACACAGTGGCTACAGCAGTAGTCTCTGCATCAAAGTGTTGTGGGTTCAATTCCTGGAACTTGGGTTGAAGGTTTGATCCTCAGCCCTGGTTTGGGTGGGAGGCAACCAATGATTGAATCTCTCTCACATTGATGTTTCTCTCTAGCTCCCTCCCCTCCTTTACAGTCTCTCTAAAAATCAATTAAAAAATATCCTCAGGTGAGATTAACAAACACACACACAAAAAAATGGTTAAGTATGCAGTAATCATAGAATCATAAACATAATATTCATGATAGTAATGACTTCTGGGCTGAGGAAGGAGGAATTATGGCAAGTCAGGGCAATCTTTACAGGCAACTTCAGCTATGTTGGTTATTCTTGATTACTTAACCTAAGTGGAAGTGTATGGGTAATTTTTAAATAATATTTTATATATTTTACTGTCTAAATTTAGCGTCATATATTATTGTTACTTATGATATGTAAGAAATATGTAAAGTAGCCCTAACTGATTTGGCTCAGTGGATAGAGCATTGGCCTGTGAACTGAAGGGTCCCAGGTTTAATTCCAGTCAAGGGCACATGCCCTGGTTGTGGGCTCAATCCCCAGTAGGGGGTGTGCAGGATGCACACAATCAATGACTCTCTGTCATCATGGGTTTTTCTATCTCTCTGAAATATATATATATATATATATATATATATATATATATATATATATATATATATATATAATGTGGAATTCGTAAGAGTACATGATCAGGTCACAAAAGTCAATATTTTCTGATATAAGAAACAGACATAGCTGAAAACAGTTTTGCTCAGTGAATGGAGTGTGGGTCTGTGGACTGAAGGGTCCCAGGTTCGATTCTGGTCAAGGGCATGTACATCGGTTGAGGGCACATCCCCAGTAGGGGTTGTGCAGGAGGCAGCTGTCGATGTTTCTCTCTCATCGATGTTTTTAGCTCTCTATCTCTCTCCCTTCCGCTCTGTAAAAAATCAATAAAATATATATATTTTAAAAAAGAAAGAAACAAACATAAAACAACGTGACCATGTTTTTGAGTAGGCCTGCTTCTGTCCTTGCTCCCAATATGTTTCCATAACACAGCAGACCTAGGGGCCTTTGCTAACATTTTAGCAAATGATGTCATTCCTCTGTTCAAAACCCTCTGATGGCTCTGAACGTGTTTGTATGAAACCCCCAAATCCTTACTATGCCCTTTAGGACTGTACACAACCTGGTTTCTCATTACTGTTCTAACATCTTTTTTTCACTTATTTGTTCTGTTTGTCCAGTCCCATAGGTTCTGGGCTGTTTCTTGAACATATCAGGAAGGCCCTCACCCCAGCTGCAGGATATTCCTCTTGCTAATATCTGTAGGACTAGCTTGTTCTCTTTTGTCCTATCTGTACTCAAGATGCACTTCTCTAAATGGCTTTCCTGGCTATCCCTTCTTTATTTTTTTTAATATATTTTATTGATATTTTACAGAGAGGAAGGGATAGAGATAGAGAGCTAGAAACATCGATGAGAGAGAAACATCGACCAGCTGCCTCTTGCACACCCCCTATCAGGGATGTGCCCGCAACCAATATATATGCCCTTGACCGGCATTGAACCTTGGACCTTTCAGTCCGCAGACCGATGCTCTACCACTGAGACAAACCGGTTTCAGCTGGCTATCCCTTCTTTAGCCATTTCCAGTCTTGGTAGCATCATTCCCCCGCCCCCGCCCCTCTTTTCTAGTACCTGCCATCATTTTAATTTCATTTTATTTTTGTTACTACTGACCGAAAGATATTTTTTTCATTGATTTTTATTTTATTATTTTAGAGAGAGTGAAAAGTAGGGAGGGGAGAGAGAAACAGAGATACAAGGAGAGAGAGAAACATCCATTGAGAGAGACACATGGATTGGTGGCCTCCTGCATGCACCCCAACTGGAACACTTGTCATTATTTCACATGCAATCTGTTTTAATTATTTTAGTTTTCCCTGCTTCTCCAGTAAATCATAAAGTGGAAAGAAGGGAAAAAATATTGGAGGAAGCACTGCTGCTTGGCAATTTGTTGAATGAATAAACAAATAAATGGGTATCATATCTTCCCACTGCAATCAGGATACATTTTCAGTTGAATTTTTGCCATGTCCTTTGCTAATAGCATTTAAAGATATGGCATATTTAAAAGAAGATAGGAAAAGCTACATTCATGAAAAAAAATAATTGAAACAAACTGTTACATTAAAGGTTAGAAACAGACTCTAAATTATTTTTGCACTTAGCACTGATTTGAATGTTTCTCTTTATATTTTTTAAAATCAGTTCAAATGGTAGTTTTAGCTTTGTTGTGCACTCATAAAGTTTATTTTTTAATATTCTTGTAGCTCAATTGCTTATAGCACAACCAAAAATAAGGTAAAATCTACTTCTTGGAACATTTATGATTGCTTTATATCTATTAAAATATAAATAAATGTCTCTAGAATGCTTCATTAGAAAATATCAGAAATATTGCACTTATGAGAAATTTTTAAGTGATTTTTTGATGGAAAATTATATACATATTTAAAAAAATAACATCATATAGCCAAATGCTTCTAGCGAAGAACATTTGCAGTCAAGCAGTTCCTGATGACAAAAATATTAGAATGCCATTATGTTATCTATTAATAAAGTGCTATTTTTGCATTTTTTGACACATTGGAGCAGGCTATCTGTGTGCATTTTGCTGATAATCACTCATGTGTTCAGCATTTACAATCTGAACATTCATCCTAAATTGGGTTCTTTACAGACTCTTACTATTTATATTTATTTAGTTGTTTCATATAAATTTTTATAAACTGAAGCTACCATAACCCAAAGATGTGTATAGTAATACATGTAAAATATTAGTATGTTTTTCTCAGCTGAATGCACAGACATTTTAGCACTATTTTTTTCTGAATATAGAGAAACTTTCCTTACACTTCATACATAGAGGTACTTGGTTTGTTGTCATTGGTCATGATGGTGGCAATGGCTATTGGTATTATATACTTAGAATCTCCACTTAAGTTTTATACTGTAAGAAAGGCATCTTGTAAACAAATATTATTAAGGACATTATGTACAGTGATTTTACTTTTCCTTTCTTATGATTGTGAAAAGTCTTAACTACCAAGTTCTCAACAATGAGACTCCTCCTTACAGTCCCTGTGCTTTCTATAGTTTTGTTGTTGTTTTTTTCCCAGTGCCCCACTTGGAGATGAGATGATTAACTGATATATTTAAAAATGCAATACTATTAAAAGTCCGGTGAAAAAAATAAACGAAAGTCCTGGCATTGTCTTCATAAAATTCAAATTCAAGTACTATCTACTCATAAATTTGGGTCTTGGAAAAAAATAATATATATATATATATATATATATATATATATATATATATATTTTTTTTTTTTTTTACTTGAGTTTTCTATTCTGTAAAATTATTCCCTAAACACTAATGGCTCCACAGAAGGGCATCAAAGATGTCAGCCCCAAATTGTTTGGGAAACAAACCAACTCTATTTTAACTGGAAAAACTCTGCCTTTAATATATTTTATATTTATAATTTCTAAGGTTTTCCCATTACTTTTATATTCTATATTACCAGTATGATAACATTATGAGTCTAATAATTTCCAAACATTTTGTTATAATGGACTTATAGGCTCATGTTGGAGCATTTATTTGTTTGATGATTTGCTTGGTTATGTGAATTGTTTCAACAATGATTTATATATTTTTTTTTTATTGATTTCAAAGAGGAAGGAAGAGGGAGAGAGAAATAGAAACATCAATGATGAGAATCATTGATCTGCTACCTCCTGCATGCCCTCCACTATGGATAGATCTTGCAAACCAGGCATGTGCCCTTGATGGAAATTGAGCCTTTAGTCCACAGGCAGGCCCTCTATCCACCAGCCAAACCTGCTAGGGCAACAGTGGAATTTTTAAGAATGTAAATTAGTGATATGGAAATTTCCTGTTTAAAATTTGAAATTCATTATAGGCAAGGTAAATGTTGAAATTGGACACATGGAATTTTAGATTTCCGTGTATAGATTATATTAAAAAACTGTAATCAAAAGCAAGTTTGAAGTTACATATGTTTGATTACTTGAAGTTCCTCATTTTACTAAGTCAATAAATTCCAACCACCCTTCTGTCTTAATGCCTTTGACTGAGAAGCTTCATTTTCATCAGTAAGAGTGGAACATTATAGTAGTGCTTGTGAAGTAAGAAATGGCCAGTGTGTATTTTCTAAATGATTGGTTTAGATTGTTTTCTAACTCTAGACACATTGATACATTCCAGAGTTATGTAATGACATATAATTATTGGTCATAGAAATAGTTATTTTCATAAAATAAAAATATAATGAACTTATAACACTAAATTTAATACTAAAATGATTGCATTTCTACATAATCTTGAGTACTGAAGAAATAAAAGAGAAATGCTACAATTTTAATTTTTTTCTTTTAGTTTCTTAATCCAAGAAATATTACTTTTCCTTTTCTGTCAATAGTTTTTCCCTGAACACCCAGTGAGCAAAATAGTTATACCAGTCAGTAAAATTTCCTGGAAATATTGAAAAATATATATTCATAAAGAAGAACGTTTGAGGATATAGTATGGAAATTGCTAGATAATACTTTTCTTATAATTATTTTTAATAAGTCAAAATTAGTGTTAATTTATTTGGATATTAGATTACGGGTTTCTCAATGTATAAAAGTAAAAGTTGTACATAAGGTAATAAAAACAAACACTATCTTAGATGCTTAAATGTAAACTTTTTTGGTAGAACAAATCTTTCCAGCACTGACTCTATCTGATAGATATGGTAATATAATTGATTTAACCCACTATTGCTGGTAAAATAGGTAATTGAGTATGTGTTGCTTGAATTAGAATGCTTAAAATATTGATTATGTTGATTTTTAATATAAAAGAGGCATAAACATCATGTAATTCAAGTCTAGGTTTCCAAAATTAGCCTTATTCTTATTACTTAAATATATGAATGCATGAATAAGTGAGTAAGCAAATAATGAATGGTTATTTGAGGCTGTTTGATGCCTTAATTCTACAGATCTAGGACTCTGGTGTGAGGTCATATATGTGACTGTGTATCAGTTTCTGAATCTATAAAATAGGACTTATCTAATTTGTTTTCTATTAGAGGTATGAGTATGGAATATTAATGGCAGGAATTTATTTAACAAAACTTGACAGGAGAGAGGAATGTAGAAGTGTCGGGGCGCTATAGTAAATGGACCAGGAAGACAATGATCCATGGAAAAGTTGAGTGAAAAGTTGGGCAAATTGACAAAATAGATCATTATTCTCAAATGTCTAGGCAGAGAGAAAGATACTCGGTGTGCATGAGAGGTCCCAGAACTACTGAGAATCTTGTAAACACTTTTATAGAATCCCAGAGGTTCCTGTTGTTCAATAGGAAGGCATTAATAAATGTGTAAAATTGGAGGTGGTAACATGTTGCCAATTAACTAATTTTTTAGTATCATGGCCATGACTTTGTGAATATCCTCAGCTTTTTGTTTGTTTATATGCTTTGTTAATACTCAATAATATTTTTCTATTGATTTCCAGAGAAAAAGGGAGGGAGGAAGGGAGGGAGGGAGGAAGGGAGGGAGGGAGGAAGGGAGGGAGGGAGGGAGGGAGGGAGGGAGGGAGGGAGGGAGAAAAACATAGATATGAGAGAGACACATGGGTTAGTTGTCTTTCACAGGCACTCTAACTAGGGCTGAGGATTGAACCTAAAACCCATGTACATGCCCTTGACTGAGAATCAAACCCACCACTCTTCCACATGCTGGAGGACACTTTAACCACTGAGCTACATCAGCCAGGGCAAAATCTTCAGATTTATATATTTATATTTTTTACTCCTAGAAGGGATGTCTCTAATTTCATTGCAAATTAGTTATTGTAACAACCACAGGAAACCTCTCAAAAAAAAAAAAGTTGCATTGTATCATCAAGAGACACAATTTGAGTATATATTTCCAAAAGACAGGTAAGGATAGTAAAAATAAATAAATAAATAAATAAATGGTGATTTTTAAATTTTATTTTTAATTTTGGAGCCTGGCAAGCATAGCTCAGTGGTAGAGCATCCACCAGTGAACCAAAAGTTCATGGTTCAATTCCCAGTCAGGGAACCCTGTTTGGGTGGGGAGGAGGTAATTTTATTGATTTTTTACAGAGAGGGATAGAGAGTTAGAAACATCCATAAGAGAGAATCATCGATCAGCCACCTCTTGTACACCTCCTACTGGGGATGTGCCCGCAACCAAGGTACATGCATCAAACCTGGAACGTTTCAGTCTGCAGGCCGATGCTCTATCCACTGAGCCAAACCGGTTTCGGCATGATTCTCTCTTATCACTGATGTTTCTATCTCTCTCCCCCTCTCTTCCTCTCTGAAATCAATAAAATTTGTTTTTTAAAAAGTGTTAAAGGGTTTTGTTTTTTCTATCTTTGAGATATGTCATAGAAAGTTACTCATTTTAAAAGTACCTTGGCAGTATGAAAAAAATTAAAGCATAGCTGAAAAAATAACCATTATTTTTACGTTATTAAAAAAATCTGACTGAATTTAAAATATTTAGCTGGAATTTATGCATGAATATTATAAAACTCTCACAAATAGTAGAAAATATGATGCCCGTTTTTCTTTTGTCTCTATGTAGCCAAGGGTGAAATAGGAAATACAAATGAATCAGAAGGAAGAGAAACATGTGATTTTATTCTTTTAGTTGTTTATTGATTCATTAATTTATTCAATTGTAATCTTTATAAACCATTTATTTCAATTTAAAATAAGGTTCTGCTGTTTTAATTTGTCATTGCTTTAATATGTTTTGTTTTAATGCCTCAGAGATAAGTATTTGAGATTGTTTTTCTTTCTATTCTCCCTTCCTACCTTCCTTCCTTCCTTCCTTCCTTCCTTCCTTCCTTCCTTCCTTCCTTCCTTCCTTCCTTCCTTCCTTCTTTCCTTCCTCCCTCCCTCCCTCCCTCCCTCCCTCCCTCCTTCTCTCCCTCCCTCCCTTCCTCCCTTCACTCCCCTTCCTTTATTTCTCTCTTTTTTCCTTCTTTCTTTTGTGGAAATGCCATCCTTTTTATTCTGCATTATGAAAATATTTTAACTAAAGCAAATAACATTAAAAACAATACCTTTGGCATTTTATCTCCATTCATTGAGATACTTTCTTAAACATGTAATTATATCCTTTTTTATCTCTTTTCCATTTATAATCAATGATCTGCCTCTGTGTGTGAGAGTGTGTGTGTGATATGTGTATATATGTGCGGTGTATGTATGTGGGTGCGGGGGAGCGTGTACAGATAAGAGGGTGGATACAAGGGTGTGTAACTCTTTTACACATCATTGAAACCAACTGAGCTTTGGTTTCTTAAATTCATTATATATTAAAATTCTTAACGATAATAATAGATCCTTGAATATTACATTTTAAATTATTCTCATATGTTTAAAAATATTAGGTCTGAAAATTATGGAATTTTATAGTCTGTTCATGATAAAATTAACAATCCTAACAAAATTATTTTTATTTTTTAGTTTTACATGTTAATACCTGCCAGCATGTATATATCGTTTTTTTGCATTTTCCTGCCTAAATGTACATATAATTTTATATTTTGAACTTTCAAAATATTTCAATAGATTTTTCTTAAAAAATAGTTGTAGGTTTGCAGGAAAATTTGTACAGAGATTTTATTTATATCCTTACTTCAACTTCTTCATAGCCTCCCTCATTATTTAACATTCCACAGAATTTTCAAATTGATTATTATATAACAATTCAAATAATTTTCTTTTACATTTTAATTATATTAATAGAAACATGCTGATATACTACCTTTATACCAGGAACTATTAAACTGATGGTGGTTTAATATGGGGTATATGCCATTATCATTTTTCAAACTCTTAAGAATAGAACATATGCATGAATAATGTCCCATATATTAGTGTATCACTTTATTCTAAAACATCAGATATGTTTATTTTAATAATTATATATTTAAATTTGACAGATTATAATGTAACACTGCTTCAGATGTTCAAAGAAACAGTCCAGACTATTTAAGTTTTGATCTAATTTGCAGGTGAAAAATCTAACTTTTTCAGAATTTTCAGTGGCTCCCATAATCCACCTTGGATATCACATAGTTATTGAAAGGATAAGTTTAACATAATACCAGCACAAAGAGGAAATAAATGTTGGAGAGAAGCAGGTGACCAAGAACCATATCATGGAAGAAACATGCAGTTAAGAGGCAAAAAGCATAAAGAGTTAGGAAATCATATAGATAAGGGGGTGGAGGGTAGGGCTATTTCCTGTACTGTAGATAAGAGGTAAAAAGCAGCAAAATCGGTGTATGGTGTTCTTTAAGAATGGAAAGTGTTATCTAACTGAGAAGGCTGACTTAATATCTATACTAATAAAAGAGTAATATGCTAATTAGACCAGATAGACTGGATGTCTTCCAGAAGTCCTTCTGGACAAAGCCATGGTGCCAGGGGCTGAGGCAGAGGCAGTTAGGGGCCATCAGGCTGGCAGGGGAGAGGGGTTAGGAGTATTCAGGCAGACAAGCAGGTGAGTGGTTAGGAGCCAGCGGTCTGGGATTGTGAGAGGGATGTCCAACTGCCAGTTTAGGTCTGATCCCTGCCTAAACTGGCAGTCAGATATTTCCCTAGGGATTCTAGATTGGAGAAGGTGCAGGCAGAGTTGAGATATCCCCCACCCCGTACATGACTTTTGTGCACTGGGCCTCTAGCATAAGAATAAAAAGACTCTTAACATGAGGGCACAACTGGTAGACCTACAAGGATCAGGGCATAAAGTAAATTACAGCAATTGTGTCACAATATGAGATTTAAAAGCTCGAAGTAGTTAAATATGTAAAAATGGCTCTTCTTCAGTATCTATGGCTAAAGACTACTAGGAACAAAACTGAATGCAAAAAGTGGAGAAAATTCAAGTAGGTGTAAATAAAATGACCAACTCTGCTATTCTTGTTTTTCTGCCCTGTTATAAATGCACACTGCAGTACCATCTTTTCATGATAAATTAATTACATGACAGTTTCATATTTGAACATATCTGGGAAAGTAAAAATTATCTCTAAAAAGCTTTTATAACTAATTGATATAGTATAAAATAAAAATCAAAAGAAAGTCAACATTGTTCTTTCTATTCCTTTGATGGAGAAAAGAAAAAAAATAGGAGAAGGCTTTGACAAAGAAATGCTTTTACTGTTCAAAGGGGACTTGTTTAGGAAACTGAACACATTAGCATCTGATGCTTGAGCTTTCCTTTCAAAGTGAAATTAAACCGAGTAATAATAATCTCCTCCCTTCTGACTTCTGTAAATAAATACTTTCAAACATGAAACTTTGCATGGAGGCATGAGGCTTCCAGTGGTTTTTACCTTTAATGAGACCAGGGAAAATGAAAGAGTAGGAATGATATGTTGATGAGGAGAGAGAACAGAGTAGCCCGGCAGCTTCAGGATGGAAAGAATTTTTATTCTTCATAAACGTGTAGAGAGTTTCCTTCACTCATTAACCTCTTTGCATTTTTTTTAACGTGTGAAAGACCATAGGAACTTCCAACTGCAAAGGCACTCTGACTTGGTTGTTTATATTGCTTGGCCAGGAATTTATATTTCCTTATGGCAGAGTCAGCCCTCGGGGATTGCTTCCTCTTCCCTAGGACTCTAATTTTTATTTATTTATTATTAACTCCTGTCCCTCTGACACCTACACTGCATTACACACCCTTCATTCCTGTTCCTAAGATTTGTGTACTCCTTTAGTGTAATTAGGAAATATACCACCGAGCCTTGAGTTTCCCACTCCAACCCATGCTCTGCTGCTCCTCAAACTAAACCTCACATATTATTGTTATATTGAACTAATGGGCATTTACATTTATATATTCATATAGTTAAATCAAAGTTTCTTAACCAGTGTTTTCTGTATCAAGTCTACATTCTGAAAACACTTTCCAGTTCCTGAAATGTGTCTTCCATAATTTCTTTTAAAGTATGTTGTTGATAAAGACTTTTAGATCTAAATTTCAATTAAAAAATTTCTGACTGGAATTTTAAATTATAACTGAATGGCTATTTTCTCTCAGAGCATTCAAATTAGTATTTACAACTTTCTGGCTTTTGCTGATGCTGCCAATTAGTCAGCTGTCAGCCTAATTATTCTTTGTAGGACAAATTATATTTGTCTTCGATCCATGTAAGTTTTTAGTTTCTTTATCTTTGAGATTCTCTCATTTAAACACAAAATGTCTTCAGGTGGATTTCTTCTTACTTGTATTTTTCTTACTTCATGGATCTGAAGTTTACTGTCATTTAGCTATAAAAGTCTCAGACATTATTTATTTGAACAGTGCCTTAGAAACATGGTTCTTTTTCTTTTCTTGTTTAAATTAATTAAGTATACATTAGACTGTTTCCATTTTCTATGTGTGTTTTTTTTTACCATTTCTTACATAGTTCCATATCCTTTTCTCTTTGAGTCATATCTGATAGTTTGGGGACCCTTTTTTGACCTATAGATAATTAATTATTTAATTTTTTCAATTTTGTCTTTCATTTCTAGGTATTATTTTTTAAATCTGTGGGATTATTTTAAAATATTGGTTATATTTGCATAATTGTTTTATTTAAAACACGTTGAACATGCTTATTTTATATTGTGTGGATGATAACTCCAAAAACTTGATGGGTCTGGTCCTACTCTCAGTTGAATGTGTCACCTCTCACTCACGAACTCCTGTAGCTCTGGCATTTTGTAATTTTTCACTGTGAGTTCAGTGTTTGCCCATTTTATCTGTGAAAGTCCCTTGAGGCCTAGATTGAGATGTTGGTTTCTTTGTTTTTAGAAAAGGATTGCATTTACTTCTGAAAATGCCTGAGGATAATAGCAATCTGAGACCACTATAAAATTAAATGCTTTTCTCCAGGACTTTTGGAATGAACAACTGATATGAACTTATACCTCAAAATTACATGAGGGGTGATTTATAAATATGTTTTAGTGGAATTTTCAATTTTTATATAAACAAAAGATTTAAAATAATCAAGTGTGTTTATGCCTGTTTTCTTAATGGCACAGTTGCTAATTTTTTTTACCTGTTAATGTGGGTATAGTCTTTATGGAATTTCTGTCTCATGATACCAACTCTACCTTCTTTGCCTCTCTTATTAACATGTCCCTTCACCACATACCCATAGCTAGCTGTGCAGGACTCTTGGAATGCTCTCACTTTCCAACAGCTAATTATTTCATGAGTTTTCAATGATTGTGATATGTCTTGAACTTGAATATCTGGGCATAGCGTTATATATAAATTTCCCAAATGCAAACAAACTCACAACACAGGGTTCATTTGCTTCTGGGTGATCTGGTCCTGAATATATACACTTGCTCTAAAAATCTGTATTATAAACAATAGGTTATCAATAATTATTTTGAAATTTATACAAGAATTGAATAAGCACAGCCCCATAAACAAAAAGTCTACAACAGATCTCAGTGGCTTGTTCATGATGAAATATAAGATTTTTCCTCTGCCAGCAATATGATATAAACAACTACTTATATGGTTCATTAAAGGTATAAGTGTCCCATCATTTCTGAAATTTTTATTATTGTTACGGTACACTAGTCATAAGGATAAAATTTGTGTTGCAATCATGCAACCATGATGCTATTAATTTATTCCTTATTCCTCCTAGCTTTTGCCATCTCAAGCTATAAAAGCAGTTGGGAATCTAATCTGAGCATAATTTTTTTGTGTGAAACACTCACTATTTTTTTTTAGTTATAAGAAATATAAATTCTATATAGAGCATCTTCTGCATATCTCTACAGTTAAATTTTAATTAAAAATTCTTAAGTTTTAATAAGTAAGTTTGTTATTGTTATCTCATACAGTTGTGACCAAATCTCTCTTTTATGACTAAAATCATTACATTTTCCTTGTGTTTTTAGAGTCAGATTCAGGTATACTTCCAAATGTTTTGTCCATATTAGTAGTGAGCATTTTTTTTTACCATTAAGCCTTGGAACCCACTACCCTCACTGCTCTCAAAGTGGAATGACTGGGTACATATTCTTCTCTGAATCTTAAATTATTAAAGAAGCACCTTATCTTTAAAAAAAAATGACTTTCAGGATCAGAAATCACATTGCCTGGACATACCACCCAATGGTTTCACCTATTTGTAATTTATCACCTATAAAATGGGACAATAAAGGAACTTTTAAGGTAGTTATACATTTTAACTGTGTCAATACACATAAGATGCTTAGAAGTATGTCTAAAACTGAAAAGAAGTTTTCAATATATGAGTTGTAGCAACAACAGCAACAGTTGAAATAATATTTTAATTCTCGTGGGATAATAGAATTAGAAATTTAAGTAATTCCACAAAGTTCTAAATGTATAACATTCCTTTGCAATTTTTTAGTGTTCTCCACCTCCCCCTGCTCCAGAGGGACAATTGGGATGGTGCCAGTCCCAAATGCCCCACACCATCAGCAGGTGGGCGCAGGGCCTGTGCCATCAGAGTGTGGGAATGGCAGTGGTGGGAGCAAAGCTGCAGGCAGACAGAGGACTGGGGGCCATGGTTGGAGGGGCAGGGTGGGACCTTAAAAAATGGGCAAGAGCCACACATATGCCCACTGCAGCCTGGCGGAACAGTGTTCCTTTCAAGGTGTGCAAATTTGTGCACCAGGCCCCTAGTGAATATATAAGTTCTTTGGTTGATCTCTTCCCAACCATCCACCTCCACCTTCTCTCTGAGGTTCAACAGTCTGTCCCATGCTTCTATGTTTCTGGATCAATTTTTTTCATCAGTTAATTCTGATCATTAAATTCCATATATAAGTGAGATCATGTGATACTTGTCTTTCTCTGACTTGCTTATTTCACTTAACATATTACTCTCCAGGCCCCTCTATTCTCTCTCAGAGGGTAAGATATCCTTCATTTTACAGCTGCATATCATTCCATTGTGTACATGTACCAAGGCTTTTTTATTCACTCATTTATTGATGGGCACTTGGGCTGTTTCCAGGTCTTACTATTGTAAATAGCACTGTTACGAACACAAGGGTGCATATGTTCATTTTTATTGGTGTTTCAGGATTCTTCGGATATATTCCTAGATGAGACATCACTGGGTCAAAGAGCAGTTCCATTTTTAATTTTTTGAGGAACCTGCACACTGTTTTCCACACCAGCCTACATTCACACCAGCAGTGTATTAAAGTTCCTTTTTCTCCATATCCTCGCCAGCACTCGTTGTCTGTTGGTTTATTGATGAACAGCTTTGATGAAAATAAAATTTGAAAAATGTGTGCAATTTAATATTAGCAAGACAGTGACATGGTCCACAATTAAAAGAAATAATAGGATAAGAAGAATGCAAAATGTATACACACACACACACACACACACACACACGCACACACACACACACACACACACACACACACATATATATATATATATATATATATATATATATATATGTCATATGGTTAGCCATTTGAATAAATAATGTATTTATTTATTTAAAATTGTGTCCTCCTTGATTCCCACAGCGATCTGAAATATAAACAGAACAGCCAACTCTATAATAATGCATTCTCACAATCAATGTTGTGTAGCCCTGCATTTGAGGGGATGACATTATCAGGTAGACTAATCCAACTAATTATTAAAACATCGTAATAAAAATAATGTATTTTTTGGTAATAGATGCCTGACATTTTGTGAATCAAAAGAGCTGAAAAATAGCAGTGGTAAATGTGGATAAAATAAACTTTTCTCATATATATCTTGTGGAAACCTACAATCTGTCAGCCAAATTCTCCTAATTAATGTACTGTTACTTTCATCTTTAAACATGAAAGTTAGATACTTGGAGTCCCTGTCAAAGCATTTTTAGTTTATGAGAAATTAAAATTTAAAATCAGTGAATATGTTGGAAACCACCAATAGAAGTGTCATGATTTTGGAGAGAACATAGTTCATCGGCACTTATGGATTTAGCTTCATCACTGACTTCTGGTGTATAGTTCAAGGTCCAGCCTTGGAGAGTGAACTTGGCAATTAATGATGTTGCTACAGGCCTAGGTTCTTGAGACCATTTTCTAATACTTAGAACTGGGAGAATACCCGGGGATTCTTCCCATGCCTCTCACACACAGACCACCACGCCGTGTAGGTAGCAAGACAGTGACATGGCCCACCATTCACCATTGTTTTTACTCTGCAAGCATTCTGACAGTATTATGATAAGAGTGGAGTTCATCTCCATCATGTTCGCTGTGGTTTGTTGGATAGCCAGAGCCTCAGTTATAATTTCAAACCAAGAGCAAGGTCCTCCTGCGTGTGACGTCCATTGAACCATGAAAGGAACTGAGCACATCCGCTGTCCTGGAGAGATTCCCGCAGCTTCTCTGTGTGAGGTCAGTATATTACCAGATGGGACCAGGGTGACTGATTTAATTAGAATATTTCACGGCAGAATGGCAAACACTGCACAGCTCTATCAGTTAGGGGGAAGACCATTACATTCACTACAGTAATTATTTCATCGGGGGGATAGATCACATAAAATATATCCACATGTAACATATACAACACAATCTGAAGGGAGTTTCAGATGGTGATTATGAAAATGAAGTCATCAGATAACAGGCAACGGTTCTCTAAACCTTTATGAGGAAAGAACCTTTAAAGCCTCTCAAATATTTATCGTGTCTTATTAATTGAAGTTTCCTGCTGCTTTCAGCTCTTTTTGACCTAGTCACTGGTGTCCTCTTGAGCTTGATACATTAGAAGAGGAAATAGCTTTCCAGTCTGCTCAGAAAAGACATTTTGGAGACATAAAAGGCAGTTTTAAAAATATACAGCATTTAAGTAGAGTTAGCGAACTCTCTCAAGAGAGTAGTCATATAAAAACGAATTTTTTTAGAGGAGGGTAGTATCCTGCATTAATTTTATAAAAGCAGAAAGTGATCTAATAGATTTAATTATTGCTTGTTATTTGACCATAAAATATTTAAATGTTTTTTTAAAAAAATTGCTATTAGTCCAAAATGTATACTTATAGTGCTAAGAATTAGTATCTTCAAAAAAAGCTTATCAGCTAATCCTGATAGATAATATATTGCATATTTCATCCTAAGCAGTATTTATCAGTGTATTTTGAACAATACCCATATCTCATGTATTAGAGCAAGTTTCTCTAGGATAATGGATGATTGGCACAATACAGACTTAGCACCATGGTGCTTAATGGAAATTGAATTAATGCAAAAATAAAGTTTATGTCAATTAGCCTTAGTAAAATCCTTTGCTCAGTTCTGTTTAAGCTACATTAAGGGGGAAATGCCATTTTCAACAGAAAAAGGACTCAGTTTTGTTCATGTATACCTGATAGATTTTTTTATTTGTTCACAAATCAATTTAACCAACTAGCTTTAAGGGGAAGTTAAAATAAGTTATTTGTATCTGTCTTTATATATACATAGATATACCATATCAGTTTCCTTTTTATAAAAAAAGGAAAGTGAGGAATTGTATATTTTGTGTATAGTAATAAGGTTTCCTGCTTTATTTTCTTAAATAATGTATTAGTAAATGAATATCTCCTTAAATAGCTTATTTACACACTTAGCACCTTATTATTTAAGACATAAGGATAAATAATGCTTACTATTAAGTTTGAAAAGGGTGTGAGAATAAAAGAGTAAATAGAAAACTGGAAACTTTGACTGCAGTACCAGGAACCCAGAAAGTATCCTAGAGAGAAAGATGCAATGGGGAATTTGATCAGAATGTACCAACCTGCCAATAGTTTCTTCAGACCAAAACTCAAACAAACCGTAAGATCCACCTTATGGCCCCATCACAAATCAAATTTCAAATGAGGAGACAAAACTTAGTGATTGCATATTCTCAGTTAAGGAAACTGTCAACTGTGTCATGAATTCTGTAGCAAACTTATTGAAGGATAATATATGCCCCTATATTATAGGACATTAGTAGAGTAACTAGTATTAACGGACTTCGCTAACATCATTTAAATAACTGATAAATATGGTTACTTTCCCTGGACTTTAAACATTAGTAGATGGTATGAGTCAAGAATCCTTCCTGTGTAGTTTGTATTGATATCAATCTTTCCAAAGCTAACAGTTTGGGACATGGGCAATGCAAATTAAGAGTATCAGAAAATAAACCAAAGTAGGTTTGGGTAAGGAGATTATTAGATAACACATGATCATGGTATGTTAAGAATTGTCTCAGTTTCCATGAAGGACTCAAGATGAATCAGAATCACTTCATGTTACTTGTATACTAACAGGAAAACATTCTGATTCAGTTAATCATTTACTAAACTAAATGTGGTTCAAATATCATGTTTTGTCATTTCTAAAAGAAAACTTTTGTATGTGTATATATATACATATATACATACATATATGGCAGGAGTGAGGTGGTGAAAAGATCTATTTGGGGGAAAAGATACAAAAATTTTCAAAAGAAAAGTAAACTAAAAATGGTCATTAGATAACAAAATAATTAATACTCAATTTAAATATGTATTTAATCAGTGCTATGAATCTGAAAAAAAATTAGAACTTATAGTGGTTCAAAGGTTTCAAAGAGGAAGATCTTGAGTTGATTATATATTGCTACTAAATTATCTAGTTAATTGCATATAATTTAATTACCAGGTGATATCATTTTGGTTATATGACAATACTAAAGGAATGTTGAAGGATAGGTCAAGAATGTATCAATTTCAATTTCTGACAAACTGGAAGTGACTCTTTAACAGGCACTCCATATTCTTATTTTAGCTATTAGTATCCAGTGCCCTAGTTACTAGCTATTAATCAAACAATTTAGAAATGGCAGAGTTAGCATGATACTGAGATTTTTGTGTTTGAGCAGGAAAATATCTATTCAACACTCTTATGACATGATTCATTCTTGTTTCAGATAAGTGAATCTTTTTAGATTGACTATATGTCAGTTCATGCAATTAGATTTAGATGGCCTTATCTATTTGTTGGTTTAAGATTCTAACTATCCAACTAACAAGTCAAATGTTATCCTAATTTAGCTATGAGAACGTAAATGCCAAAAATATCCAAACTGTTCACTTTTCAGGAAAAAATAATTTGAATGATCTTAAATTGTTGAAACCAACCATTGAAATGAAAAAAGCTTGGGACAGAGGACAGTGTGTGGCATAGGGTAATCAATAGGATTTTTAGTGTCCAGTTGGGAAAGCCATGCAGGCCATCAGTAAGAAAGAGTAGGGTGGTTGGAGACTAATAGCCAATGCATTGTTTCAACAATTACTGGCCCTAATGGAAGAGGTATTAGATTTCTTGGATATTTATTTAGTATGAATAAGAGAACTACTACTAATAATACTATCAGTAATAGTTAATATTTTCAGAGTATTTGTTATATGCCAACTACTGTTTTTAGCATGTTACATACATTTTTCCTATTAGTTATTTTCACTAATCTTATAAAGTACTGTTAGTGTCTGTAATTTTGAGAAAACTGAGGTGCAAAGGAGGTAGTTTTCTCATTTCCAGAATTAGAAAGTAATATATTCAAGGGATGTGACATAGATAGTGTGATGTCTTTTACACACACACACACACACACACACACACACACACCTACACATAATACAGGATCATGTATATTGCCAAACTATCACTTATTTTTATTTCTTTTTAAAAATGTTTAATTTAGTAGAGTGACACTGGTTAACAAAATTATATAGGTTTTAGGTATAGGATTCCATAATACACCATTGGTATATTGTATTATGTGTGCACAACCCCAACTCTCCTTTCATTACCATTTATCCCCTTGATACCCTCTTCTACTCCCCCATTCTACTTTTTCTCTGATACTCATCATACTGTTGACTGTGTCTATGTATTTGTGTTTGTTTGTTTGTTTTTTTGCTTAATTCCATACCCTTTCTTATCCAGTCCTCCAAACCCTTTCCCCTTTGATAGCTGTCAGTCTGATTTATGTATCTATGAGTCAGTTTATGTTTTGTTTATTTTGTTCATTAGATTTTACATGAGTGAAATCATATAACACTTTATTTCTCTGACTGACATATTTTACTTAGCAAACTATTATCCAGTTTCATCAATGTTGTCACAAAGAGTAAAATTTCCTTTCTTTATATAGTTGTATAATATTCCATTGTATATTTGTACTACAACTTTTTTATTCATTAATATACTGATTCATTCACCTACTGCTTCTAAATCTTGGCTATCCTATATGATAAAAGCCTAATATGCAGTGTCCAATCAGCCATTCAACCAAACAAAGGATAATATGCTAATGATATACTAATGCTACTAAAAAACTGGCTGTGATATGCACTGACCACCAGAGGGCAGACAGTTGACTAGTCAACCAGTTGCTATTATGTACACTGACCATTAGGGGCTCGGTAGGTTAGCTTGCTCCTGGGGTCCGACCCATCGGGATTGAGCAAGATGGGCCAGTTACGCCCTGGAGCTTGCCCATAGTCCCTCCTCAGCTGGATAACCTCCTGTGTCCCTCCCTGTCCCCGATAGTGCACTGGTGGTTTCCCTCAGCCTAGCCAGCACCCTTTTGCAATAAGGAACCTCTTGGGGGATGTCAGAGAGCTGGTTTTGTCCCGATTACACAGGCCAGGATGAGGGACCCCACTGTTACAGGAATTCATGCCCTGGGCCTCTAGTTGTAAATAATGCTGCAATGAACCTAGGGATATATATATATATATTCTTTCCATTCATTGTTCCAAGTTTATTTGGATACATTCCCAGAAGTGGAATTTTGGGGTCATCTGGTAGTTCCATTTTTATTTTTTAAAAGAGAAACCATACTATTTTTAACAGTGGCTGCACCAGTCTGCATTCCCATCAACAGTGGATAAAGGTTCTCTTTTCTCCACATTTTTGACAACACTGGTTGTTTTTTGATTTATTTATGATAACAATAATGATAAATGTGAGTGATACTAATTGTGTGTTTCTCTGATTCATGACATTGAGCATCTTTTCATATGTCTACTGGCCATCTTTACATCTTTGGAGAAATATCTATTCAGG
Source organism: Vespertilio murinus (assembly GCA_963924515.1). Lineage (NCBI taxonomy): Eukaryota > Metazoa > Chordata > Mammalia > Chiroptera > Vespertilionidae > Vespertilio > Vespertilio murinus. The sequence goes on along the minus strand of OZ004707.1, from coordinate 33,553,598 downwards.
TCCTTTGCTCAATTTTAAATTGTGTGTTTTTTTTTTGTTTTGTTTTGTTTTGTTTTAGGGCGGAGTTATAAAAATTACTTAAAGTTTTGGTTATTAACCCCTTATCAGATGTATCATTGACTAATAAGTTTTCCCATTCAGTGTTTTGTCTTTTTATTTTGTTGATTCATGTGTGTGTTTTTTTGTTGTACAAAAACTTTTTAGTTTGATATACTCCCATTTGCTTATTTTGTTAGTTTGTTTCCCTTGCCTGAAGAAATATATCAAAAAAAAAAAAAAATGTTGATACAGTAAATATTTGAGATTTCACTGCCTGTTTTCTTCTAGGATTTTTATGGTTTTGAGTCTTACATTAAAGTCTTTTATTCATTTTGATTTTATTCTTGTGTGTGACTTAAGAAGGTGATCTATGTTTAATTTTTGTCCAATTTTTCCAAGACCATTTATTTAGAAGACTGTCTTTATACCATTTTGTGTTCTTGCCTCCTTTATCAAATATTAATTGACAGCAAGGTGTGAATTTAATTTGGGCTCTCTATGCTGTGCCATTGATCCATATATCTGTTTTGATTACTATGAATGTGTGTGATAGTTTGATATCAGGTAGTGTGATTCCTACAACTTTGTTCTTTCTCAAGATTGTGGTGGCGCCAAAACCGGTTTGGCTCAGTGGATAGAGCGTCGGTCTGCGGGCTCCAGGGTCCCGGGTTTGATACCGGTCAGGGGCATGTAGCTTGGTTGTGGGCACATCCCCGGTAGGGAGTGTGCAGGAGGCAGCTGGTCAATGTTTCTCTCTCATCGATGTTTCTGGCTTTCTATCTCTTTCCCTTCCTCTCTGTGAAAATCAATAAAATATATTTAAAAAAAAAAAAAAGATTGTGGTGGCTATTCAGGGTCATTTGTGGTTCTATTTACATTTTTGAAACATTTGTTCTAGTTCTGTGAAATACACCACTGGTATATCTCCATGGGAATTGCATTGAATCTATAGATTGCTATGGATAGTGTGGACATTTTAATGATGTTAATACTTCATATATTTGAACATATGCCTTCACCTATTTGTATCTTTTTCAATTTCTTCAGTGTCTTATAATTTTTATAAGTACATGTCTTTTAAATCCTTGGTTAAATTTATTTACCAAGGTATTTCTTTTATGAAATTGTAAATGGGATTTTTTTTCCTAATTTCTCTTTCTGATAGTTAATTATTAGTGTATAAACATACAACTGATTTCTGGATATTCATTTTGTATTCTGTTGCTTTACTGAATTCATTTTTCAGATCTAGTAGTTTTTGGTGGAATCTTTCGGGTTCTCTATAAACAGTATCATGTCATCGCCCAAACTATTTCTTTTTAACTGTATATTCTTTGTGTTACATTTCAAATTTAGGTATAATGTTAACCAAAGAAGATCAGATACCAACCATTAAGAAATTACTGAGATTCCAATGCAAATGTGATGTTCGGTGCATCTAATTAAAAGCAAAACATCACCATCATGCAAGAAGAGTTTGGAACATAAGCTATATAAAGATTTTAAAGATACTATTGATATTTCACCACATTTTAATGTAAAGCATTAATAAAATATTAGAAATAATACAAATCACTAGCTCCCTTCCAATGACTCTTATAAAGATGAGGGATTGGAGTTCAGTGTTTTAAGTGTGCTTCAGATGTGGTAATTCAAATATATATTTCTGTTTCATTCAATATTGTGGTTCATATATTAAGCAAAGAAGGAAAATGCGTAAATAATGTATGTACATAGACATGTCACTTTTCTATCATAAAATTTTATGAGGAATTTAGTAGACTAAATCAATACATTTTATCCTTATACTATCTGTAAGTAGACATATTAAAATTAAGGTGGCAGCGAAATTGTGTTCCTTCTGAGGCTCCAGGGAGGATGTTTCATTTATTTCCCAGCTTCTACAGGCCACCTGGATTCCTTGCCATACCCTCTCTTCCATCTACAAAAGCAGGACATAGCATCTCCAAACTCTCCCCGCCCTCTCTCTCTGACACATACACACACACACACACACCTGCTTGCTTTATCACATATCTTTCTATGAGTCATGCTTTTGCCCTCCATCTTATAAAGGCCCTTATTAAAATGGAGCCTCTTAGAAAATCCAGAATAGATTTTCTATCTCAAGATCAACATCTAGTCTAATCACATTTGCAAAATCCTTTTTGTTGTGTAAGGTAACATATCCATATGTTCTAGGGAATAATGCTTGTCTGCTTTACAAGGACAATTATTTTATCTACTACACATAGATAGAAAGATAATAGGAAGTGCCAGTTAACCTAGGCTTCATCTTCCTGCAAATATGTCCTTTCTTATCTAAGCACACTACATTTCATCACTTGGCCTAGAATGTCTCTCATGTATCACCACTCTTTATCTCTATTACTTTACTGAGATAACTTGGAATTTGAAGGAATTCTCTCATTTATGATCCCATATGAATATTTTCAAATAATGGCGCTAATTGGTGAGAACCTATTTTATAAAGTTGAATGCAACGTACTCTAGTAGTTTAAAAATTCATCTTTATCAATTTACTAGAAGCCAAGTGCACAAAATTTGTGCTTGAGTAGGGTCCCTAGCCACCTGGTCCATCCTCTGCACCTTTGCCAAGCCCCTTTCACTGGCCCCTGGTCCCCTGTATGCTGGTAGCCCTGCTCCTGTCACTCCCATAGGCTGATGGCACTGGCCTCGGTTGCATCTCCTGATGGCATAGTGCTATTGGGGCTGATGCTGGCAGTGGGTGTGAGTGGGAGCTGCTTCCCTGATCACCCCACAGGAGCAGCAGGAGGGGGAGAAGCCCTCAGGGGCAATAAGGATAGGCAGCTGCCCCTCACATCTGCTGACAGCACCCAGTGAAAAGGGCTGATTCCATCAGCAGGTGAAAACAGCAGCTGCTGCCCTGATCACCCCTCAGGAGCAGGGGGAGGTGGAGAAGCCCTCAAGGGTAATGGGGGTCAGCACCAGCAGTGGGTGTGAATGCGGCCAGGGCTTATATCAAGTGTGAGTGCCATTTGGGACCATTGCGCATGGGAGCAAAGAATTTTCAGTAACTACCTGAAGCTCAATCCAATGACAGCTACCAGTACCTCACCTTGTTCACCTTATGAAACCATGCTTTTGGTCATTTGAATCAGGATTTATGTAGCCCCATGAGTTCTACAAATTGCATAATTTTTAAGAACCCACAGTTACTAGTTAATATCTAGCAACCCTGCCCTCTTCCCCTGCTCTACCATTCAGCAGAGGCCCACGCCCACCATGTTCTGTGAGCTCTGCATGCCTGCTGCTGAGGCCTGCCATGTTCTGAGCATGCCCCCTGGTGGTCAGTGAACATCATAGCAAGCAGTTGAGCAGCTTTAGCATATCATTAGCATATTATGTTTTGATTAGTTGTTCAGTTGTCCTGCTGTTTGGCCTATGTGCATATTACCCTTTTATTACATATAATACTTTGTATATATCAGAGAAGATGCCAAACTACTGTGCTTCGGAAAGGACCACAGATGACTTACAGGTGTACTGAGGTGAGGGCTTTTAATAATGGGGCTGGGGGTGGGATTGGGGGAAATGAGTGTAGCCTGCCCTGCCCAGTGAGTTGTTACCCACTGAAAGGAGCCTCATCTGTTTAGCACAGAACACACCTTATCATTTCCTGTGTGTTCTTGCCCTGTGAAATATTGGAAAAACACTCAAACCAAGAATTTAAAAACACTATTACAGTGGTGCTTTGCATTCTTAGTTCTCTGCCTTACATTTTAAAGTTTTTACCATCACATACCTTAACATGTTCTAAAAAAAGTATTTCATAATCTGTTCTTTCCCTGAATCTTCTACTCAATAACAATCTCATTATTCTACACTCATGTTTCTCATATAAGCAATTTAAAGAAATGTTGGTACTTTTATCTTTCTAAAATATGCATGCATTTTGTGGCATAAGCTTCATAACAAACATTTCTTTGAAATGAACAATTTGGATTTCCTACACACGGAGCAGGTATTTCTAATTTAAGTTCCATGTCCTGGATCTTAGAGTCTGGGTGTGAAGTCACATTATTCAGTGCTTATGGTGTGACTAATGAAAGCATTATGTTATCTTATTTGATCCTCATAATAATCCTATACTGTAGTACCCTTTTAGCCACATGAGCTATATTACAAGACCTACTGTAATGCCTGAAACTGTGAGAGCAAGTCAGAAAAAAAGTAATCAGCCAAAACTGGTTTGGCTCAGTGGATAGAGCGTCAGCCTGCAAACTGAAAGGTCCCAGGTTCAAGTCTGGTCAAGGGCATGTACTTTGGTTGCGGGCACATCCCCAGTCGGGGGGGTGGGGTGTGCAAGAGGCAGCTGATCAATGACTCTCTCTCATTGATGTTTCTAACTCTCTGTCCCTCTCTCTTCCTCTTTGTAAAAAAATCAATAAAATACATTTTTAAAAAGTAATCAGCAAATGAAAAATGTGAATGATTGAATGTATTTTACCCTATTCTGCAAGATCTAACAGTAATAGAGGTCGAGAGCTGTAAAAGGGATATTGGAATTGCAATTTGAGTTCTCCAGTGGTCCTTACACCATCACAACATGCAATATTAGACATTTTATGTAAACTTTCTGAGCCTCCTATTTTACTCAGTCTTTCTGAGAATTGAGCTAATGCAACGCATCTACACTAATAAATGAGAAATATGCCACTTGACAGTCACTTCAGGACACCCACCATCCAATCAGGAGTGAGTATGCAAAGTAACCTGACAAGGATGGTGCCAATTCTGCCACTCAGCCTCTCTGGGCCTCTGCGCAGCATGCATGCAGGCACAGTGCAGCAGGGCAGGGTGGGACACCTGCCCTGAGGGGGAGAGTTGGGGGCAGAGAGAGCTACAGGAGCAGACTTAAGCTCCGGCCAGAGAGAAGACTGAAGGCTGCAGCCACAGAGAAGGCCTGGGTCCTGGATGCTAGAGGAAAACTGTTGCCAACAGCCAGTTGAAGGAAGGCCCATTGCACACGTCTTCGTGAAATGGGATATATAAAATATAAAACATTAATACTAATTCTGAAAGATGTAAAATTCCCAATATAATATAATATGTTTCCAATATCTACATCCCTGTGATAAAGTTTAATTTAGAAATTAGGCACAGTAAGACATTAACAATAACCTAGAACAATTTATAACAATAAATGGCTTTGGGGAAATTTTTATTTATTTTTTATTATTATTTAAAATATATTTTATTGGTTTTTTACAGAGAGGAAGAGATAGGGATAGAGAGTTAGAAACATCAATCAGCTGCCTCTTGCACACCCCCTACTGCCTTTCAGTCCACAGGCAGACACTCTATCCACTGAGCCAAACTGGTTTCGGTTGGGGATATTTTTAAATCAAATAAAGTGTTAGTTGAACACAATTCCGGTGATACACCCAGAGTGGATCTGATAACTTAGATGGCTACCAAGTGACTCATGGGTAACAGTGTCATGGCCTAGATAACCCAGACAAAGGGAAGATCCATGTCCTGGGTGAGGAGAGGAAGATTCATGTCCTTGGTAGGACACCTCAAGATGAGAGGTTACATCATGATTCTCAGAACAACTTGTAATTTAGAACTTATGAATGATATATTCCGGAATTTCCCACTTAATATTTCAGACCACAGCTAACTCCAGGTAATTGTAACTGCAGAATGCAAAACAGCAGGTAAAGAGGGACTCTGGTGGGGGAGTAAGTCCTAACTTTCTTAAATCATATTTCATTTAATGGCATTCCAGCAGGCATTGTAACGAATATTTAACTTTAATACTAACTCTCTTCCTACTGCATTCACCTAGAGGATCATTTAACTTAACCCATTTATTTTACACAAGAGAAAACTGAAGCACTGAATATTTAATTAACTTGACCTTTACTGTGCAACTGGGATAGCTCCACTTACACAGAAAATTACCAAAATTTATTTTTACTGAAAGGATCAGTAGAGGAGGAATATATGATTAAGCATAGATACTACCTGGCTAATCTAATACGTCTACATTTCCCCCCAGTTGTTTTCAACTCTAATCAAATACGGAAGTAGCCTAATCTTAGCCTAAGGTTAACAGGAAACATTTTCCCAAATCAATTTTGAAGTCTAATGTATACAAGCTTCCCTCTCTTGAGACTAGGCCAGGCTATGATTGCTGGGTTATTACTTCTGAGTACTGTGGTGTGTGTGTGTGTGTTTTGTGTGTGTGTGTGGTTTTTTTGGGGGGTATTTTTTGTCAGTATTATGAAGCACAAAGCAATTCATTCCATGACAAAGACATAGCCAAATATTAACTCAGGGGTCCCTAAACTAGGATGCACTGAACCCTGAGAGGTTTGTGTATAGACTTTTGGTGGCCCACGAACTTAAATAATAAAAAAAATTAAAAAATGCAGCTTAATTTTTCTGTCCTTTAACTGAAACTGTGTTTTTTTTTAAATGTTAAATATAGGCATTAACATTAGTCATTATGTTAACTACATTTCAATAAGTTTTCTTTTATAGTCATATGTATATTATTTTATATACTTAAAAACATTAAAAATGTGTGACTTTCACCAGAGTACCTCTTCTTGTGCCAGCACCAGTCAGTGAGAAACAAGTATCACATGATCTCACTCATAAATGGAATCTAATGAACAACATAAACTATGAACAATAATAAATCCAGAGACATAGAAGCATGGAACAAAATGACACATTTCAGAGGGAAGATGGGGCTAGGGTGGGAGAAATTAACTAGGTAATTTATATGCATATATGCAGAGCCAATAGTTACAGACAATAGTGTGGGGGAAGGCCTGGGAGGGTGGGGTGGGGTTTGTATATGAAAACAAACAAAAAAACAACAACAGGATATCTGTAATAGTTTCAATAAAAAATAAGTCAAAAATAATAAAATAAAATGGAATAATGAAACAGAAATGTTTGCACACCACTATTCCAAGCAATTCTGTGTTATCTACACTAATAAAAGGGTAACTTGCTAATGAGATCTTGTCAACTGGGCATCTTCTGGTCGTCCAGTCCTCCTTTTGGGCAAAGCCATGGTGGTGGGGGAATGAGGCAGAGGTGGTTAGGGGTAATCAGGCCAGCAGGGGAGGGCAGTTAGGGGCGATAAGGTAGGCAGGCAGAGATGGCTAGGGGAGATCAGACAGGCAGGTAGGCAGGTGAGTTGTTAGGAGGCAGTGGTCCTAGATTGCAAGAGGGATGTTTGACTGCTGGTTTAGGCCCCAAAACGACAGACGGACATTCACTAAGGGGTCCCAGATTGGAGAGGTTGCAGGCAGTGTTAAGGGATATACACACCCCCATGCACGAATTTCGTGCCCCAGACCTCTAGTATATTTATAAGGGAAGATTATTAACATATCTGCCCCATATGTCACTGCTCCCTCTTGAATGTACATTTAATCATTTCTCTCATTACACTACTCTGACTTCTTTACTTCTCATTATAATGCCTAGTTTCTTCCAAACATTTTAAAATGTTGGTGTTTCCTAAGGCTTACTCCTACTACCCTGTTTCCCCAAAAATAAGACAGTGTCTTATATTCATTTTTGCTCCCAAAGATGTGCTAGGTCTTATTTTTAAGGGATATATTATGTTTCCATGAAGTAGGTCTTATTTTCAGAGGATGTCTGATTTTCGGGGAAACACGGTATCTATTATTTCCTCCATATCTTCTCCTTGGGTGACTGTTGGGAGACCTGACTTATCTGCCATGTGCTTCCCTATTCGGTCTTACTAGGTACGTCAAGAGTGTAACGCTGTGACCACTCTTTCCCTGGGTTATTTATCTGGGTCCTGTTACCAATGAGTGACTCTGAGGGATAAAGTGAAACCATCCTGAGACTAACTTATCTTTCTTAAAAAAACAGTAAATTCCTTAAGCTCAGTGTTCCACCTTTGAAGTGCAACCATGTGCATGTGTAAACATCCATCACTTACCATTGGTATCACCCCATGGGATCTGGGCGGAAAGGCAAGCTGACAGAAAAAGACATGCATCTCTGGCTACTGATGTTTGTCTCATACCCACATGTCCTATGCCTTCTGCCAGCACTTCTGAAACTGTGAGAGGCAAATGTGTTAGCTTGAGAGTGGGATAAAAACATTGCACAGCTTTGAGAATGACTCTTTCTCAGCTGTGGTGCTCCCCCTAATACACAGAAAGAATAATGATACCAGAATGTATGACGTTAGCCTGAATTATTAACCCAGCTCCAGATTGCTTTCTAAAATAATATTTAAAAAAAGACACTGTTCATGCCCTATTTTCCCAAAGGCTAATTGTGGGAGCTAATTAATTTCATCAAAGGTAATATAAATGTCTCAAAGTGGGGATCATGACATATAAGTCTTCTGTAGTCTTTGCAGTCCTGAATTTGGCAGTAGGTCACAGCTACACTTCCATAGGTCCTCATTATGAGGTAGTTATCAGTGATAATATTTCCTTCGTTGGTGCTCTAAGACTTCCCAAGCAAAAATTCAAAAGTAAATCACTACCCCAGATCTCATTCTTTCATGATTTGTTGGTTTTCCCCCCCATCATTTCCAGAAATATAATTAATTTAGTCGATAATTTTTTCCCCACAAGTTGCAGTCCCAACCCATGGCCTTTCCAACAGTGTGCCTTTGAGAGAGTCTGGAAACTTAGCTGAGCAGAAAGCTGAAGCCAGCCCTTCTGTTCAAATGCACCAAATGTGGCACATTGCTCCCAGAGAGCTCTCTCTGCTCTCCGCTGGTGTGACCGTGGCCCAACGCCAGGCCTTGCTGTGGGCACATTACCCCCGAGTGAGGAAGAAAAACATAGCCCATGTAATGTCTTTTTAGTTCTAGTTCCAATATTCCAGTCATTAACTTTTTTTTTCAGTAGTGAGAAATAAAACAGATAAACTCATAATTAAGGCTTCAGTAGTATCTCTGGAGGGCATCAATGGGACCCTTGTATAGGGATCTCCCCATGGCTGCGCAAAACTGAGGGTTGGTTTGAAATGATGACAAACTAATATTATTGAGGAGAACTTCCAGATCAATGAGGTCACCAAATTTCTTATTGGGTATCCCTGTGGAACCATGCTTTCGGTCATTTGAACCAGGATTGATGTAGCCCCCATGACTTCTACAGATTGCATAATTCCCAAGAACCACAGTTACTAGGGAGTATCAATCTTCAGGTTGAGACATATTTCAGAGTGTAAAAGCGGTCCTTAATTTCGGTCTGACATTGATAGAGTCCTTCCTAGTACTTTTATCAGAAAAACAGTTCCAGCTATTATTTCAACTTCAACATTTGTTTGAAATAAGATAGACAAATACATGTAATAAATAAGTACATAAAATAGAAATGCATATATACAAAACTACATACAATCCCCTCTCCCTGAAAGCATATTTATTATTTTTATATTCTCTTAGAATAGTTTATATGATTTCTATATTATTCTTAAAATGGTTTTCTTGCATTTCAGTTGGATGCCAATTTTCTCCCATGTTGTTGATTAATCTGTATAATGAATGATATAAACAAAAATGAAATTCATATAGTGTTAAGTTTAAAATGTACCAGATGGTTAATATTGTGAGGTTTCCCTTATAACTCAATTTTGTTATACTTTTGATTTCTCTTTTTGAGAGAAACTGATTTTCATTTGCTGAGATCTGCCATGTTGTGTACTATTACTTTGTTGGGTTTTAGAAATCCTATTCTTTGCTGTGAGAATGGAAAATAACATAGCTACTTAGGGAGTTGGTTGACTTATGACAAAAATAAACAAACTCCTACCATGCAATCTAGCAATCATACACTTTGGTATTTACCCAAAGGGATTAAAAATGTATGTCTACACAAAAACCTGCACACACATGTTCACAGCAGCTTTATTCATTATTGCCAAAACTTAGGAGCATCCAAGATGTCCTTCAGCAAGTGAATGAATAAATAAGCTATAATACATCTGGACAGTAGAATATCATTCAGCACTAAAAAGAAGCAAGCTATCAATCATGAAAATATGTGGAGAAAACAAATGCAAATTACTAAAGGAACAAAGCCAATCTGAAGAGGTTACATACTGTATGATTCTAACTTTTCATTCTGGAAAAGGCAAGACTATGGAGTCTGTAAAATGACTGTAGTTGTCAGTGTTGAGTGAGGAGGGATAAATAGGTGGGCACAGAGGATTTTCAGGGTAGTGAAAATACTATGTATGATACCACAGAGATAGCTACATTTTATGGATTTGTCCAAAAACATAAAAACACCAAAAGTGACCACTAATTCAAACAATGGACTTTGAATGAGTATGATATATCAATGTAGGTTCACATTGTAATTAGCATACCATTTTGAGGGGAATGTTGAGAATGAGGGAGGCTCTATCTGTGTGAAGGCAAGAGGTATATGAGAAATCCCTCAATTTTGCTATCAACCTTAAACGTCTCTAAAAAACAAGGTTTACAAAATTAATATTTCATTTTATACTAGAAAAATAAAAAAAAAATATTTGACTTCACAAATATTCTGAAGAGGATCACATAAAAGTTGATTAAGAATTAAAAGTCTACTAATTGTACAAAGCAATGGCTCTAATGCTTATTGGGTGCTAATCACTTTTCTGAATGGTTTATATATATGAACACACTTAGTCTTTCCTAACTGATGATATTGCAATACCCAGCACTCAAACTCCTTTTGATTTGTTGTTGAGAGAAATATCATGATTTCTACACAGAACAAACCATTGTAAACTATCCCTACATAAACCAAAACAACTTGGTTGTAAAAATAGCACACTTATCATTGTGCTTTCCTGTATCTGCTGAATTGATTTCTGCAGCTCATGTGGACTTTGAACTAGAGAAATATATTGTAGTGTCAGTGCATATGGAGAAGTGTTTGATGCATATCTGTATTAGAAAAGTGGGCTCTTTCAGAATTATTTGTACCTATTAAATAAACCAGTGCTCCATGGCCTAACTAATACTGTGGAGATTCTGCCTTCAGGTGGAATTTTATCCTATTTTTCCCTGATAAGTTTGGTAACTTATGTCACCCCCTTGCAAGTTACTTCTCTAGGTAAAGGAATTCTCTTCAAAGAGAACCTATAAAAGATATGTTTGCATAAGAACAACCACATAAAGCCAATCTAGGATAAGTTGTTTCAGTTTACAAGCATTTGCTGTTTGTGTTAGGGGGAAGTAATGCTGTGTAAGTTGGTTCTTTGAAATATTAACTCGTGAGAGGGCAAAAATCCACTAACTGGAACCAGAACAGTGGAATCCTTTTCTATGTGGCTGATAACAGCTGATAAAAGAAACAGAAGTGGTGTCAATTTTTAAAATGAAAGGAAAACATTTGAATTGAGAACACTGAGCTGACACACTGAGACAGAAAACAAAAAGGCTCCTATTGGAAGATCCAGGGAGAGAAACAATGTTTTCAGATTCCCGGGGCTGGCTGTGATCCCTCATCCATCTTGCCAGAGATAGCATGGTCTGCTCAACTGGGGATAGAACCCAAGGTCAGAGTTGTATCTAGAAAGATCCCAACATTCAGTGCCAGATGAAAGCAATCACCACTGAGGAGACAGGTCCTAACTGGACGGGTCCTCTGCAAGGATTATGCCAAACCCTGGGTCTGATAAACAGTTTAGCCAATAAGGATCACCACTACCCTGTGGTGAAAGCACAAGCCTCACTACCAAGGTGGACTTTTTTCAATGAACTTGAAGACTGAGTGTTACTTAATTAACTACTGTCAGCCTGGGTGCACTGACACAATGGTGGGCAAACACTCAACAGAGCCAAATATCAACATACAACGATTAAAATTTCTTTTGAGGCCATGTGCCCCAGGAGAGCGGTGTGCCCCAGGAGAGACATGTGCCCCGGAAGAGCCATGTGCCCCGGGGAGGTGGTGGGACCTGGGGGGGGGGGTGAACTGGAGGAGGAGCGGATTCTATTCATGTGGTCCTGAGATAGTCACCGTAAAGCAAGCAAACTGTCAAATGACAGCGGGGAGGGGAAGGAGACCTGGGGGAGATAAGAGATCAACTGAAGGACTGGTGTGTATGCATATAGGTACAACCAAGGAACACAGAACTCTGGGGAGGGAGGGGATGTATTGGAGGTGGGAGGGGGGGACAATGGTAAGCTATGTACACATATAATACCTTAATATTTTTTTTAAAAAATGAAAAAAAAATTTCTTTTGAGACCCAAATTTCTTAAACTTAAAATTCTTCTAACGCCACATCTTCAAAATAGACTCTCCCAGGCCATGGTACTTTGTGGAAGAGCCACTCTCAAGGGGCCAAAGAGCCGCATGTGGCTTGCAAGCCACAGTTTGCCTACCCAGGCACTAACAGATACATCTGAAGTATTTAGAATAGTAACTAACTGTCATATATTTTTATTATTATTTGTGAGGTTATTATTATTGATAGAGGCATCTACATTATATTGTCTTCTGTGCTGGGCATGTAGGAGTCATTCTTTGACTTCATGTATAAAGAGAGCTCAGCAGGGGACTTTATAAGTTCTTGGTTTCTAGAAGTAAAGTCCATGTTTTTGGGATGTAGCAAAAGATATGATCCAAGGGGGATGTAGTGAAACTTTAACATTAGGAGGACCCTAATGATTTATCTTACTACTTCTTTACATAATGTTGGCTCATTTGGTAAGGAAAGAGAGGATCCCTACAAAAGAGAAAAATATCTGAGATGAATTTAATATGGTGAACCAGAAATATCCTATCTAATAAAGAGGGAATATGCTAATTGACCCTCATGCTGTTGCAAAAATGGTGGTGCTCACAGCCAATGAGGAGGGAATATACTAATTGACTGCCCCACCCTCAAAGATGGCAACACCCATAGCCACAAGGTGACAGTGCCCAGTTCCCTCAGCCCTGCAGCTCTGTGCACCTGCCTCTGGAATCCCCCAGTTCTATTAGCCCCCCAGGCACCCAGGGATGGCTCGAGGTGCAGGCTAGCCTGGAATGTTGGCTGCCCAGCTGCCCAGGGCCACCCAAGGCTCAGGTATCCAGGGCCGGCTGAGGCTTGTGTAGATATATAAAAGGCATGAAATTTTGGGTCAAGTGAAGAAGGCCAGTGCAAATTTGGGAAAAAGAAGAGACTACTTTGTATCTCATGGCGATAGGGAAGAGTGTTTATCTCAAAGCACTTGTAGAATAGAACAAATATTTGAAGAAGATGGAATGATGCACACTTCATAATATTTTAAAGACTGGTGTTTATATAGATGCCAGGAACGTCTGTTATTCTTTAAGTTACAAATAGCTTTGCTTTATTCATACAGTGGGCTATACAACAATGTATTTGAGTCTGGAATGCTTGAATTTTTTTTAAGAAGATAAGACTGGGTTACATAGATACGAATTATCCGTGGCTATATGCATTTTGGGAAAAGTGTCAGAAGCTTAAGATTTTCTGTAGTTTTGCAATAATGCTCTAAATGCAATGTGGTACCCTAGACTGGATTATGACACAAACAAGCAAGAAAACAAACAGAAAACATGTTTAGGGAAAAACTGGTGACTTCTGAATAAAGACTGGAATTTAGTTATAGTACTATTAGTAGTGCTATAGTGCCCTGGTAGGTTTCCCTGGTTTGATTCCAGTCAGGGGCACATTCTTGGATTGCAGCCTCAGTCCCCAATGAGGAGTGATCAGAAGGCAGTCAATCAATGATTCTCTCTCATCATTGATCTCTCTCTCTCTCTCTCTCTCTCTCTCTCTCTCTCTCTCTCTCTCTCCTTACTCTCCCTTCCTCTCTGAAACCAATAAAAATACATTAAAAACAACACTATGCTATTTTGTACAATAGGATTGCATTAAAGTCTCTCAGCTTGGAAAAAATGTACCATTATTATTTGAGATGTTATATTTTGGGACGATTGGGTGAAAGGTATTTAAGGACTCTCTGGTCTAGCCCCGGTGGTGTTGCTAAATGGTTGAGCTTTGACCTATGAACCAGTAGATCACAGTTCCATTTCTGTTAAGGGCACATGCCCAGATTGCAGGCTCAATCCCCATAAGAGGCATGCAGGAGGCAGAAAATCAATGATTCTCTCTCATAATTGATGTTTCTATTTCTTTCCCCATTCCTTGTGAAATAAATAAAAAGTATATATGGTACTAATTATATATATATATATATATATATATATATATATATATATATATCACAAAAAATAAAAAATAAAAACATCTGCGCTATCTTTATAAATTATTTGTATATCTATGTGAATTTATTTCTTGAAAATAAAAATTTAAAGATGTTTCAAAATGGAATGAAAGCATAAAGCTTTGTGTCCAGGTGCCAAAGAAATGTATTTTAGTATTTTCTGTTTTACTATTTTGTTGTTTTGTTCTATATTTTAAGCTAATGAATATTGTATAATGGGATAAAACAGGAAAATAATCTCAAAATGTGTATGAAAAGAATCTCTAAAATGTGTATGAATGTCTACTCTTGAGTAATGTCCACTTTTGGGCTTTTGAGTAAATGATAATGAATCTTATATAGAACTTATAAATTCACTCGGCATTAAATCTCCCTGAATCTAGTTTTTGTTTTTGTTTTTTGTTGTTGTTGTTGTTTTGTTTTTTAGAAAATTATTCAATGGTAAAATAAAATTTACTTATATGTGCAAGAAAATTCTGAGGGATTGAACCCTAGTAGAGAAATTAGGCTGAAGGGAATCAGTTTATATGAATGCTGAAGAAGCTGAGTGCTCAACACCAGAAAACAGATTTTTAAAACTTCATGTCAATCAGATCTGACCTTTAAATCCTACCACTTTGCCCCAGGTTAAGGTAGTCTTACCAACACAGGCATTATTTTTCTTGCAAAAATATCTTGCCTACTTTGACAACATGAATCATTTTTAAAGTGTAAGAGATATTGTTTTGGAACTATGACATGCTTTCTGCTCTCTGTAATCTTTTAAAGATGCTTTGCAAATCAATTTTATTTTTCTTTAATACTGCTCATGTCTTAGTTTATCATAATTTGTAGACTATGATTGTTAAAGTTATAAACCATTTTGCAATTCAGTGATTTCACATTGAAATATCTTATTTAATCCTTACAACAACAAGTATTTAAACCTCATTTGCATTAGACATTAGATGACTTATTCAAATGGGAATCAGCTAACGCAAGCTTTAACTCATATTTTGATTCTAGTGATTTAGATTTTACTTTACTATATATAACAGCTAACATTTTCATCAAAATATATATGTATGTATATATACATATATGGATGTATTTAATTCTCACTTGAGGATGTGATTTGTTAAAAATTTGATTTCAAAAAAAGAGAGAGAGGAAGGGGAAAGAGAGAGAGAGAGAGAGAGAGAGAGAGAGAGAGAGAGAGAGAGAGAGAGATGTATGGGTTGCCTCCACCAGAAGACTCAACTAGGGGTGGAGCCTTCAACCCTTTAGTGTACAGATTGGATGTTCCAATCAACTGAGAGACCTGGCAAGGTCTGATTGGTATATATTTCATATTCTGTTCGTTGGGAGTTTGTCAAGTTGCATGCAGCAGTTGTATATTCCCTTTAATTGCCAAAATGTTTCAGGATGTTTAAATTGGATATAAATTTAAAAGAATTGTTTTAAATATGGTGGAATCTTCTTAATTTTGAAATAATACACTTAATAAAATATAGTAGCTGCATTTATGAAAAGAAAAATATACATGCATTTTTCTTGCTGCTTTTTGGCTTTTGCCATTGTATTTAAAAACATACTTTCACTTTTATGGCTTTGCTTTTGTAAATCATATAACTTTGAACAGGAAAATTAAATCATAGGTGAGAAATTAAAAGGAAAACTGGTATCCATAGGGCTTTATTAATGTTTACAACTTTATGATATTTTAAAGATTAAATGATAAAAATGCACTGATTAAATTACAATTCCCAGCCCTGCCTAGTGGGACTCAGGTCCTGGAGCCTGGTCCCATACACCAACAGGCGGTGGCTCCATGCCAGGGCACATGCCGGGTTTCAGGTTCAATCAATCCTTCTCTTTCATGCTGATCTCTCTCTCTCTCTCTCTCTCTCTCTCTCTCTCTCTCTCTCTCTCTCTTCCTCTCTAATATCTATCTAATACAATTTTAAAAAAATGCAATTCCTTAAAAAATTTCCAGGTTTTTGAGACTCTGTGTCACATTACTGAGTGACTTTGACATTTACCCAGAATGTAAAAGTAGAGGAATAATATTTACAACTTAAACTGGTATACATTTTAATTCTTTATAGAAAAATAGAAAAATGAGTAAGTTGTATTTTTTTTTTAATTTACTTTTCTTTATAGCCATCCCCAATAGCCATGGCCTTTTCTCTGAGGTTCCCTGAATAACTCAGAGTAACTGCCACATATTTTTTTTCTGGTGCATTTTGTAGAAATATTTTTTATACCCATTCAAGAAGTTTGAGATTTAATTTTTTTGTTTCATTTGTTTATTTTCCCTCTGATTATTTGTATCTATCATATCTATCTATCTATCTATCATCTATCTATCCATCTATCTATCATCTATCTATCATCTAACACTTTGATAAGAACACTTAACATAAGACCTACCCTCTTAACCAGCGCTTAAGCATACACTATAATATTATTACGTGTAGGGTGTAGGAACAATGTGTATGTATAGTAGAACTCTAGAACTTAATCACCAAGCACAACTGAAACTTGATGCCCCTTGAACAACTTCCCATTCCCCTCTCCCTTGAGCTTCTGACATCCACCATTCTGCTCCGTGTTTATATGTATTTTACAACTTTAGGTTCCTCAAATAAGTAGAATCATGCAGTGCTTCATGGTCTGCCACAACCTGAATAAATCCTGATAATCTTGTTCTCTAATTTCTCTTTAATCTACTCAATACAATAAACAATATCACTTTGTTTGAGCAACATATAAACAGCGACACTGCAGATAAGGTAGCCTACCCCAAAACCCCATGTCAGCACACCACATGCTATACAGGTAGGCAGCCCACTCTACTTATTCGTTCCTGAGGCATACCACCATCATCACTGCTGCTCTACTTTTCTGTTTCTGCATCGAAAATGACCACAAACTTATCCTACTGTCCTGGAGTAAGAATTCTAAAATATGTTCAGAGGGTTCTAGGGGAATGCATTCTCCTGCTTTCTCTAGCTTGTAGAGAGCTCATGTTCCTTGGCTCATGATCCTGCATCACTCTGACCTCTACTTCCATCACGGCATCTCCTTCTCTGACCTGACTCCCCTGATTCCTCTTATAAAATCCCTTGTAATTACATTGTCCCAAAGGAGAAAATCCAAGGAAATGTTCTCCTTACGGGATCCTTAACTGAATCGCATCTGCAAAATCCTTTTTGCCATGCAATGCTCGTATGCACATACTCTTGTACCTATCTCCATAGTTTCATCTTTCCCAGAATGTCACGTGATTGGAATCCTATGCTATATAGTTTCTTCATATTGTGTTTTTTGGTGGTTTTTTTTGTTGTTGTTGTTTCTTTTTCATTTGTAATATGCATTTACATTCCTTCCATGTCTTTTCATGGGTTGATTAGGATGTGAAAAGCATTGGGAGTTATTTTACTTACCATATTGGCCCACTGGATGAAGTTCAAATTTGATAGGATAATAGTCTATTCTAGGCCCTTTTATTATCCAACTCTGTTCCACTTTATTCATTCCTGTTTTCTCCTAATTCCTTACTGGCATTTTAGAACAAAGCCAGGCCAATTTATTTGTGATTCTCTGAAGCATCTTGTTCTTTTAGAGTTTCCCTAATTCTTTTGCTTCCTTCTGCCTGCAATGCATTTTCACTCTTTTTCTACCAGACTAATTCTTACTCATCCGTGTTTTATTTTAATTACAAACCACTTTAAACATATGGAAAGATACAGAAAATAACAGAAGCCTGTACTCCAACCCCCAAGATTAAGCAGATGTTAACATTATGCTATGTATGTTTTGAGTTTCTCTGTTATTCAGATGAATGAAACATCACAGGCCTCACCAAACCCCCATTATCTCCTCTCTCCAACAGTCACCCAGATGAACACCTGAGTTGATAACTATCATTTATAAACTATACATATTATAGTTTTATTTATATTATAATGAAATATAGATTAATACCTGTACTCATTTACAATTGTATGTTTTACTCAACATTGTTATTTTTTATGACTTATGCATGTTGACTCACACTGGCTTTTTAATTTAACTCCTCTGGAGTATTTCACTGCATAAATAAACCAATTCGTTTATATCACATTTATTTGAATTATTGAAGAGACTGCTGCTTTTTTTCAATTATAAAGGGTGCTGCAATGAAAATTAATGTGCAAATGTCCCTTGTTAAAAAACAACACTGATTCCCTAAGGTAGACACCTAGAAGTAGAATTTTCTACTCTAGTCAATACTGTTAAACTCTTTCAATGTGGATGAACTAATTTTAATTCCTGCTTCCTACCAAAATTTAGTACTATAGGTTTTGTAAAAAATTAATCTGACTCTTGTGATAGAAATATAACTTTGTTATTTATTGAGCATAATGATTTTCCAGTAAGGTTAAAATATTTTCAATGTCTATTTGGCATTTAGTTTCCATAGTCTGCAAATTGCAATCAACATGGGCAATTTTTCTTTTCATGCTGCTTGTGTATGTTTGAGCCTTGTTTAAGAAATCCTTCACATTTGCCCAGCCAGTATGGCTCAGTTAGTTGAATGTTTTCTCATGTACCAAGAGGTTGCTGGTTTGGTACATGGTCAGGTCAGGGCACATGCCAGTGTTGCAGGCTCAGTGCCCAGTAGGGGGCTTGCAGGATGTACTCCATCAACATTTCTGTCTCTCTTTCTCTCTCCCTTCTTCTCTCTCTAAAGTAAATAAAATGTTTTTTAAAAATCCTTTACATTTGAAATCATAAAGGTACTCTATGATCTTTTCTTCTAAATATTTTAAATTCATTATTCAAATATTTTACTCAAAATATGTGGAATTTGTATTTAATATTAGGAAAAATCTAGAAAGTTAAAATATATACAAATATATATTCTTGATTGTTTCTTGATTCCCTACTTCCATCTATTTGTCCCTCTGTTGTGCTGTGGCTCTTTCTTTTTCAGCTAGTATTTCAATATGACATTTGCCTGTTTGGTTGCAACTTTACACATCGATTTTCTTTATTAATTATATAGAAAAGAAAATCATGTTACTCTTTCCTTATACTATTGGCAAATGTTCCAGGTTAGGTTATGATAACTATATATACATTTTTAAACAAAATGTTGAAGTTGAAGATTGTCAAGGCCTAGATTATGTGCCCACTGTGGGTTGTATAGAGGGAGGTGTGGTCAATTCAACCTGAACTAAATGAGATAGGGACTGAACTTTCTACAAGAAAAATATATTTGTTACAAGAAGAAGAAAGGAAATGGAACAATTTTAATGATCGCCTTCCACCAGAGAGTCTTTGACTTCTACAGACAGAATAATGTAATGACTTCTCTGAGCTCCCATTGCACTTTACAAGACTGAAGGCTTTATAGCACTGATAACATTGCTCTATTAAATTGTTTATTTGGATGTCACTTGTACTCTTCTGTAAGTCTTCAAGATCAGAAAGTGCTTTCTATTTTATACTTGAATTCCCAGTCCCTAGTCCTTTGTACTTGCATCAAAAATGGTTATTGAAGAAAAGAAAAGAAGAGGAAAAAAGGAAGGAAGAGGAAAGAAATAACTAGGGAGGCAGAAAAGAAAACTGTTCCAAGAAAGATTAAATAATTCTTCAGCAACACAGCTTCATGATAGAGCAGGCAGTTGAACTCAATTTCCATAAACACAATCAACTGAAGATTTTTATTATATGTGTGTTCCTAAGTGACAACATAGAAATTTTTATAATGCTGGTGAGAGAAAAAATATGAAACTAAAAATGAAAAAGAAATGTTTTATTTGAATGTTCATAGAGAAAATTCGTTTTAAATGTGAGTTGTTTTAAAATTTGCCATTGTATAATCTGGTTTCAAACTACATTTCATTGTGTGTACCACCTTTCCCTATTTTTTGCCTTTCTCTGGTTCAATTGTTCCTTAAGGTTGTTTTCCTCCTCAAAGCAGCAACATGGGTGTGAATATCCTTTACCTCCTGTCCTCACGTGATGATGTCCAGGAGCTCCTATAGAAAAAAAAAATAGTAGTATTAACCTTCAGTCACCAGTACTTCATTGACTGTGACACATGCTGCTCCACAAACACATGATCCTGGCTAAAAGGATGAGCCTTGCCGATTGGCTTGATTTTAAAAAGGGCTTGAGCTGCCAATGGGACCAACTCTCTCAAGACTACCTGGTCTTCAAAATATAAATGTTTGGAAATCTGAAGGACTCTTAAGAAATAGAGCAAATAAATGCTGGGCAACAAAAACCGCCATCATCAATTATCATTTCCCCCCCAGAAAAATTGCACTCTCTGATGAGATTGTACTCAATAATGGCAGTGGCTTATTCCGTTTATGACTAGCTGTTATTTGTTATTTGCCACTGAATAATGTTTGCTGCTATTGCTAAGAGCTTTTTCATGAAAAGTGAGATCTACTTTCCTCGTTAGCCTTTTTTTTGAAGGTATATTCTCTCAGATTTCATAACTACCTCTGCCCCCCATGGAACTAGAATTCCACATGATGAAAGTTCTATGCTTTAATTACTAGATCAAGTGACATATTTACTCTGTATATAAGAATATCCAGTTAAGTAATACTAAAACAACTCCTAAACCTTGATTCATACAGCATCTTTTATAGATCTGAATGTTCAGTTTATATCATAGTATTGTTAACTTCCACTCAGCACATTCTATGCTCTTGAATTCATGCTGTGCTCTTGAATTCACACTATCCTTTCAACTAACATGGTGATTCTATCTGAACTAGAAGAATTCTGGCTTACTATACTTGATAGTTCACACTTTCTTTGAGAAGAGGAAGTAATTAATACACTTAAAAGTGGATTTTTTTTCACCCTTGCTAGCTGCGGCTTGCCAGTGTAAACTATAACAGTGTTTATGTCAACAAAGTATAATCTGCAAAGGGGTAATCCACATGCTATTATCCAGACTTAACTGAAATGGATTCATTTCTATTTGGTAGTTTTGAAAACTTGTCAGTGTACCACAGCCAGGAGGGCCATTGAGCTTAACCAGATGTGAGAGTCTGGCTGGCCTGTCAGTCTCTGAGGAGGCCTTGGCCAAGGTTTTAAAATCTTTGACCTTATTCTCACCCTCCAACAACAGAAGCAATAATCCAAAGTGTTTTATCTTTCTTTTATTTTGGCTTTTTTCCCCCTACAGATGTGCAACTTCTGTTTTTAACATTTTTTTTTTTCTTTTTTGACTTTTTTAAAAAAAAATCTGTCTTAATTTTTCTTTCTTGGAACTTGGTGAAAGAAGATAAATGATTTTTCTTTAATTCTTGAGGGAAAGTAGGATAGGAAGATACAATGTCATCTTGGCAGGTTATAATAAGTCAGAAGTGCGTTATAATACCTTACAGATGTATAAAATATGGTTTACAATTCTCTTTGGGTTACATTAGCTCAACTCTCAGAAAGACTGAGTAAAATAGGAGGCTCAGGAAGTTGACATAACATGTCCAGTATTGCATGTAGTGACGGTGTAAGGAAGACCGAAGAACTCAAATTCCATTTCCCATATCCTTTTCACAGCTCTCTACCTCTATGACTGAGTGTTGGTTGGATCTTGCAGAATAGGGTAAAACACATGCATTTATTCACATTTTTTACTTGCTGTGTACTTTTTTTTCTGATTTGCTCTCACATTTTCTGTGCTATCCGACTAACATTATATATAATTTTTGTGTGTCTCAATAACTTTGTGTGGCAACCATTGTTCTAATTCTCATAGCTAAATAATAAAGCAATGTTAAGAATATTCCAAAAGCATATAACTGAATCTGCTTGGCATAAGGCACTGAGTAGTCAATGTTAGCAGAGAGTAGGATTGTAGTTACCAGGGGATGAGAAGGGGAAAATGGTTCCATTAGGAAATGTTGGTGAGAGGGTACATAGCTTTACTTATACAAGATGAATAAGTTCTGGAGGTCTAATTTACAACATAATACCTATAGTTAACAATGCTGTATTATTTTTTAAATATATATATATATATATATATATATATATATATATATATATATATATATATATTATTGATGTTTTTTACAGAGAGGAAGGGAAAGGGATAAAGAGTTAGAAACAGCAATGAGAGAGAAACACCTATCAGCCGCATCCTGCACACCCCCTACTGGGGATATCCCTGCAACCAAGGTACATGCCCTTGACCAAAAGTGAACCCGAGACCCTTCAGTCTGCAGGCTGAGTCTCTATCCATTGAGCCAAACCAGTTAGGGCAACAATGTTGTATTATATACTTGAAATTTGGTAAGGCCACTATGAAAGGTGATGGATATCTTAACAAATTGTGGTAAATATTTCAAAATGCACATGCTTATCAAAATATCATGTTTTAAGTCTTTAACAAAGTATATGTGTCAAATTTACATCAGTAAAGCTAAAAAAAATAAAGAAAAGAAAATAAGGGCTTGTGATTGGCATGGGTCACATACATGATAAGTCATTTCAGAGTAAGATAACACAACAAATCAGTTGGGAGAAATGCAACAGGATGATCCCATGAACACCCGTGATACTCTAATTAGAAAAAATAAATGAGCAAGTAATGATTTCCAGCATTAAAATTAAAGCATTCACAATGAAGCCAGAGCTGATAGGGAAAGATTTACACAGACCTAGGAATATATCAGGACTCAGTGGGTCCTTGTTCACCAATAACCCACTCTAAACACAGTGGCAGAAACCTTGATGAATAGCTAGGGCACAGACAGAATGACTTTCTGATGTAACCAGGTAAGAATGGGTTTTCAACATGGGACTTTCAGGATTCTCACTAATCCAGAGACCTGAGCAAGCATAGGGCAGTGTGACATTCGCTTAAGGATGTTAAAGAATGTTGTTGCTTTGGATCATGAATAGCTAAGATATCTCTGACATTGGTGCAGCATGGAGAAGAGATTGAAGGTATTCTAGAAAATTCACAAAGGTGGAGAAATTAAGTCACCTCTTAATGTTTCACAGGGAAATGCTGTTTCATGTGAAAACATAGAACTTCATCTTATACTGGAATGGTATTTAGTATCCTCATGCCCCAAATATAAAAGGCAGTGATGAGAGACCTCAGGAGGTATATTTAGACGAGCCATGGGCAAACTACGGCCCGTGGAGCTGAAAGAGTGGAGGGATCTCTTGTTCTTCCTTCCACTCCTTCACCAGCAGCCCAAGATGAGAGTGCCAGCATGGTCAAGTTGCTTTTGTTACGGCCCTCTGGTCCAGTTTATGAACCCATTGTGGCCTTCCAGTCAAAAAGTTTGCCCACCCCTGATTTAGACCCATGACCGAAGTTAAACAAGCTAGAATAAACATGTGAGTTTAGCTCTGTTTTCTCCAGAAACCCAGTTAAAATATCAGTGCCAGAAGTGAACAGTGATGACTAGCTACAAAAAAGTTATGTCTACATCTCTTATCACTTACTTCCTGTCACAATAGAGGATAATACATCAAAGATATATTCCCCAGACTTCTGTATTGTTAGGTTTGGTCATGAGACCCAGCTATGGACTTTCAAATAGTTGGACTAAATTGCACCTTAGGATACATTCTAGGAAACCTTTTCATCCTGGAGAAATCACAGATGTCGCTCTAACTTGAAAGGGAATATAATGGAGGTATGTGTGTTTTTGTAGTTAAATCATAAAATCACAGCTGGATACATATTGGTAGCTTTCATTATTCTATATATCAGGATCACATTCCAATTTGTGGAATATTCTTAGAATAACTCTTCCAATTGGCTTTCCAATCACACCCCTTACATTTATACTTTTGAGATCTTCATTTTTGTCGTTGCAAGGTGTTCTTCTTGGGATCATCCACAAAATACTGGCAACAAAGTCTACAATGTCACATGGTATGACTTTAGAAACAAGCTTCATTTGAAAAACTTACATGAGAGTCAGCAAGAGAAGAGAAAGCATAAGTCCTTTGACTCTTTTCTTTTAAAAAAAGTATATTTTATTTATATTTTACATAGAGGAAGAGAGAGGGATAGAGAACGAGAAACGTCGATAAGAGAGAAACATCAACCAGCTGCCTCCTGCACACCCCCACTGGGGATGTGCCCGCAACCAGAGTACATGCCCTTGACCGGAATTGAACCCGTGACCTTTCAGTCCGCAGACCAACGCTCTACCACTGAGCCAAATCGGTTTCGGCAGTCCTTTGACTCTTATCTCTCCATTTACCCATGGAGAAGAATACCCAGACTATGACACACACCTGGCTATTTTGCTCCTATTGCTCTCTGTATTTACAAGGTTAGCATGGAGCAACCTGCCAGTCAGAATTTGAAAGGACTACTTGACCACTTGGTAGCCTGGGTTTGTATAGCTGCTGCTTACATGTATTCTCTCAGAAAGCAGGCTTCCAACTCCTTGGAAACACAGAGCTAATGGAAACAGGCCCTTGGCAAAGGATTAGAGCAACCATACTGCAAAATATTGGCTTTGGGTACTGGTCCTCATGCAGGGAGGGTTGGAAATCCTTAGTTCTTATTTGCTCATGGTCCAGACAACTCACACTGATTTTTAGACAATCCTGCCTCTTTCTTCATAATTCATCAATGGTCTAAGTCAGTGTACAGTTCTAGAATATTTTCTATCAATATAACAATTTAGACCAGCCGTGGGCAAGCTACGGCCCGCGGGCTGGATCCGGCCCGTTCTGCTGTTCTATCCAGCCCGCAGAGCCAAAAGAGTGGAGGGTTCTCTTGCTCTCCCCTCCGCTCCTTCACCAGCAGCCCAAGATGAGAGTGCCAGCATGGTCAGATTGCTTTTGTTCCGGCCCTCCGGTCCAGTTTAAGAACCCATTGTGGCCCTCGAGTCAAAAAGTTTGCCCACCCCTGATTTAGACTGTGTTCAATACTCAGGGGTAAACTCTGCTTTCAGACTAAATGTTTTAATTTTTATTTAAATTTTTTAAATTCTTGGGAGCAATTAATGGAAACTAGGCAGTAATCAAACTTTTCTTCAACATCAATTTTGCTCAACATTAGTGCTACAATATGTATTGTCCATAGTAAAAATAACATTCTTTGTTTTCTACTCATGAAGATAAGTGAATCCAAAAGGATTCCAGCATATTTGAGAAAGCATGATGCTGGACACATAATATAATATAAATCAAGTTTTGATTGGATATTATGGCAGTTGGGATAGAGTAGTAATGCTACATCAAAATTACATCCTTAATTGTACAGTGGTGATTTTTATGTAAAATTGTTGGAAAAGGTTCCCAGGGACATTTAAGAAGTAAGATCAGATGGCCTGGCAATATTATGAGTACATTAAATGCATCTTTTAATGCATCCAAATTAGTTAAATATCTATTATAGCTTATGAGAAAAATGCATGCCTATAGATATTAATTTACATTTAGAGATTTTAATAATACTTTGTTCTCTCGGTATTCTAATATGTCATTAGCATATCCAAAATGTATTTATAAGTTTTCATTTTGGCATTGTATGTAATCTCTGGATTATTATGTTCAATTTATATGTTCACTTACAAGTAAACAATATGAATAATTTATAATTTGATAAGTACAGTTATGTTTACTATAAGCATAATAAGTACTTAAAAGATCAGTAATATGTTTTCTATTGTAATGTAATAAGTTGGAACTAAATTATAATATATTTTATATAACATTGGAATGATTCCTTTTTTCTATACATATTTTCCTTAAAAGAATGCTTTTGTGCATTATAAAAGCACTTTATTTACTTTAAATTTTTATAAATTATATGCATAAATATACTTTCATTTTCTGTTTTGAAAAATAATACATTTTGAATTGGAGAAAAAAAAATAGTCTCAAAGGTAGCAAAGATTCAAACTACTGTGTGTGTGTGTGTGTGTGTGTGTGTGTGTGTGTATCTTAATTCCTCCAATATCCCTGAGCAACAGAGGTATAAACAGCACCTATATGGTTTAAAGGGCAAAGAAAAAATTTAGACAATGGGCATATGTGCAATAGATTATTTAATTCAACTGAAAGCTTCCAGATATAGTCAAGGATAAACTATTAAAGAGCACATTAGAAATCAACATATTTATAAATACAGTTTAGATACTTTAAAAAATATAAAATTGTTCATTTAAAAATCAATGTATGTAATACTTTACACAATAAAGGATTTAAATTTTAAAAAATCAATGTATGGCCCTAATCAGTTTGGCTCAGTGGATAGAGCATCAGCTTACAGACTGGAGGATCCCAGGTTCAATTCTGGTCAAGGATCACGTACCTCAGTTGCAGGCTTTATCTCCAGCCCTGGTCAGAGCACATGAAGGAGGCAACCAATCAATGAGTCTCATATAGATGTTTCTCTCCCCTCACCCTCCTTTCCACTCTCTAGAAATCAATGAAAGCATATACTCAGGTGAGGATTAACAAAAAATAAAAATAAAATAAAATAAAATCAATGTACTCCCAAATATGGAATTTGTATTTTATTTCAGCTCTTCCCTCAAGTTGCACACACATTTAATTCTAATTTTATAAATAATAATGAGAAATATGAAGAGTGGAGGAGACGGCCTGAAACAAAGGGGAGACCATCAAAAAGAAAAAACAGTTGAACCACTCTGCTTGTTTGATAGAAAAATAAAAAGAAATATAAAAATAGATTTGTATCAGGGGTTGGAGCAGGGAGAGATGATAGATATGATATATCTTATATGAATATATACATGTATAATCTCTCATAATGTTGTAGAGCTAATGTGTATTGAATTAGAAAAAATGAGAAAGACCTTATGGACATGGACAGCAGTGTGGTGGTTGCAGATGGGAGAGTGAGTGTTTATAGGTGGAGGAGGGCATAGAGGAGATAAATGATGGTGCAAAGAATAAAATGAATAAAAATAAATGACTATTATCATTTTCACATTCAAATAACTTATCACAACATATATTTTTGTGACCTATTTCAATATCACAGTGCTCTTATTGAATTTTTTTCTATAAAGCTACCTTTAAATGCATATAATGAATGACTATGCATTTCTTATTTATACTCATTTAAAAAATTCTACTAATTGATACATTAATAATACTAGTAATTTTATATGGTTATGGATATGAATTATGTATTTATGTTGAATAAAGATGATGTACACTATTATGTTTTAATTAATACATATAAATTTACAAGACGTTTTTGCTACCGTCATTACCATAACAAATTACAATTTATTTGGGTTAAATAAAATGTTTAAAAACAAAAGTATATGCCCTAGCTGGTGTAGCTTAATGGTTAGAGTGTCAGGCCATACAATGGAAGGTCATCAGTTTAATTTCCGGTCAAGACCAGGTACCTGGGTTGCAGGTGCAATCCCTGGCCCCTGTCAGGGCACTGGCCTCTCTCATCTCTCTCTCTCTCTCTCTCTCTCTCTCTCTCTCTCTCTCTCTCTCTTTCTCTCTCTTTCCCTCACTCCTTCCCTTCCACTCTCTTTAAACAAATCATTAGAAATAAATATCCTCAGGTGAGGCTTAACAACAAAAAAAGTAGTTAGTGTATGTTTTTTTAAAATAGTGATGTCTCTCTGTATTATGTTCATTTATGTTTGTTAGATATTTATTTTAGAATCCATCTTTGAAAAGTACTGTGGTTCATGTGAAAAGCCTAGAAAGCCATCTCCATGCTCACAGTGACACAACTTCAGTACTTCTCAAATATCCACTGGTGATCAATGTGTAGCAGCCACACGCTCGCAAAGGCTATCACGCATTTAAATATCCCAAAGAGTTTGCTTTTCCATTTTTCCTTAGAGACAATTCCTGCTAAAAGGCCTTAACTATCACCAAATTTTGGGTGGCAGTCAATCTAAATTTTCACTTTATTAACTTGGAGTGATTCAGGCTTTCTGATCTCAGCCTGCACATTTCAGCTCCAGCCTTGATATTTACATCCTGTAAGCACTTGTAAACAATTACCATATCCCCTACTTAGTTGTCTGTTCGCCAAGCTAAACAGATTGAGCTCTTTTAATCTTTTCTCATAAATCAATCTCTCCATTCCCTTAATTACTCCTGATGTTCAATTCTGAAATTACTCCAATATGCTCATCATATTTTTAATACTCAGTTTCCCAGAACCAACGCGTTTTTTTTAATAGATGCATGTTAAAATTGTGCTTATTCAATTGAAATAACTGCAGCAAAAGATGTTTTTCTACAGTGCTCAGTTCTCTATGGTTACACAGAATAAAACTTCACCATCAGGATGCTCATCATCAAATGTCTTTTTTCACACTCTATGGACTTATGCCAAAGCACAGGGCTAGCATATGATATGTGAAGGGTAATGGCTTTAAGATTACATGGGATGAATGAGAAGATTCTAAAGAAAAGAAAATATACAATTTTACGATATGCATAGGAGAGTGAGTTCATTTTCACATGGCAAAAAAATCAGGTTGGCAAAAACATTTTCTATAGATACTGCAGTCAAAACTTAGGGATCTC
Source organism: Vespertilio murinus (assembly GCA_963924515.1). Classification (NCBI taxonomy): domain Eukaryota; kingdom Metazoa; phylum Chordata; class Mammalia; order Chiroptera; family Vespertilionidae; genus Vespertilio; species Vespertilio murinus. Next base: position 33,524,803 of record OZ004707.1, on the reverse strand, counting down.
CTTGCTAAGTCAATTCTTATTTAAATCGAGGTTCTACCATTGTTTCTGTTGTGGTGTTTTAAATAATTTCTCTCTTAGACATCGGGAGCTATGATGTAGTATTCAAACTAAGATGTTGTGAACTTATGATAAATATTGAGTATTATTAAAAGGAAGGAGAAGAAAAGCTGAGCTTGGTTGTGATCCGTAACAGCAGCCAGTGGCCTCAGTTCTCTTGGTAACACTAGGAGGATGAAGCTGACCAAAGTGAAGACCAGAATGAGCTCAGAGAGCAAGACAATCACTGGGCAACTTGCTTATAGGTATACAGAACTGATTACAATATTTTCTAGAACTATGTTACAAGCATAGCCATTCATGTTTTCATCTTTTATCATTAAACTCTATTTTAGAAGTGTTTTAGGCCCTGGAAGAAAGAGGAACACATCTGTTTAAATAATTCAATAATATCACTAGGGAATCTAAGCACATGAGGGATGAAAAGGGGCAAAGTAACAGTAGTATACATATAATTTCATAAAACATAGGAGCCATATAGATGTATCAGTAATCCCACAAATCATTTCTATATGCCTGAATAGGTCATCATTCCATTTATTTCTCTCGTTTCCTTTTATCCTTCATATTTTTCTGAAGCGCTATAACTTTTCAAAGTATTTTTCAATTTATTGACTCAATTAATCAATATTTAGAGAAAGCATGATAAGGAACCTAAGGTCTTAATATAACAGAAACAAAAACTAGAAAACAGGCAACTATAATAGAGGGTGTTGATTGTCTCATCAGGTTTGAAGGCAGTTTTGGGAACACATGGCCAATGGCTTTCCTCAACAGGAGGTTTTAAAATTCACAGGGCACATTCCCATACCCACCCCACCTTCACCTCCTTACTCTTCTTTATCAATCCTTATGTCTTAGTTTGGGCTCTATCAGAAGCAGGCCAATATATAAGGATTTAAAAAGGAAAGAGTTGATCCCAGAGGTATCCCAGGAAACACCAATAGTTGTCTCAGTTGGGAACTAAGACAGAAAATGAAGGGGGGAAAAAGAGCCCTAAGTGGGTTTGTTTTTATGCCAAGGGGCAATAAGAGCCTTTAATACTGCTAGGAAGTGTAGAAGTCAGTGTAACACAGAGAAGAACATTCACCTCAGAGTTATTCCCCTCTCTGCCACATACCTGCTCTATTCCAAACATGCATTCCCCATGTTGCCTTTTCTTCACCTTGTCACCTATCCCTTAAATTGCTAGTCAGTTATATACAAAAACAAACAAACAAACAAAAAAACAAACAAACACTTTTATAAGAGGAAGATTAGTGGCACAAGTACAGTCTCTGTCACCGGACTCGGTATTCATCATCTCAGTCCCCTGCTGTCCCCGCTAGAACCTTCATCTGCATCCAGCACCTCAGTGGGCCCCGGCCCCTTGTGGTTATTCCTTGTGAAGCGGAGAACATGAATGGACAATGCTCTCTGTCCCCAGTGAATGCAAACTGCTTTGGATTCTCCCTCCTGATAGAGATTAGAAAGAATTCATTTGCAACATCAATCGCTACATACTAAGTGCCTGAGGGTATGTTAATCCCGCCAAGTACTGAGAGCACACCCTGCTAGTGGTTGCTACTTGGACTACCGCTTTGTTCAATTTATGGTCTTTCTGGCATCATCCATCTGTGGAATGAGGGCCAGACCTCTACATTAAAGATATGTGTGAGCCCTAACCTGTTTGGCTCAGTGGATAGAGCATTAGCCTGTGGACTCAAGGGTCTCTGGTTCGATTCCAGTCAAGGGCATGTACCTTGGTTGCAGGAACATTCCCAATAGAGGGTGTACAGGAGGCAGCTGATCCATGTTTCTCTCTCATCAGTGTTTCTAACTCTATCCCTCTTCCTTTCTCTCTGTAAAAAATCTATTATATATATATAAAGAGATATGTGATGGGGATCATCACCTCTGAGCCCTGTAAGTCTTTTAGGGGCTGCTTTTCTCTACCATTGCATTCAAGCTTCAGTATTAATTCTGATTTACTGTCTTCACCAGGGATGGAATTGGGGAGGAGTCCAGTTTTAGCAGCTTTTATTTAGCTTTCCCTTTCATTATGACTCTCTTTTCACAGGTAGAAAACCTGATATGTGTGATAACTTTTCCAGATACTAAGAATATCCATTTCAATCATCAATCAGGGCACAAGATTACACATTAGGAGATGGGTTGTGCAGACTGTGGACAATCTGATATGAACATGGCTATAACTCCATTTATTACCTGGGTTCCATATTCAGAACTCTATGTAAGGCCACGATGGAATTGTCAAAGTCACTTCAGACCCTCTCTGTAGAGTACTCTGCAAGAAGAAATGGAGGAGTTACTCATGGGCATACTTTAAGTTCTGCAACAAAGCTTTAAAAGCTGCCTCCTCCTTCCATTGATGGGTCTCATGTCTGAGAATTATCACAGGCCTGGAAACTGAATGAAGAATCATTTATTTTTCCATTGTGGTTGATATATTAGCCATCAGCCCACCTGTTGTTTGTTATTTTGGTTACATAAATCAAACAGCATTCTGCCTGTCTATTTACTTTGCTTCTAGATTCCTTATCCATCATCCATCACCACATATCACATTGTACCAGGGGTATCTTTGCCATTTTGGCCTTGTTGCTCATTTGAGAGGTATGCCAACCTTATCTTTGATGGTTTTGTGCACCCAGCAGGCCTTGAATCACCTTTTACTCTGGAAAATAAAAATGATATATTGTATTTTTTAGGCTGGCAAAGAGCTCCTCAATTGTGCTAGTGTCTATCTACCACACAGTCCTTGTTTTAGTAAAGGGATTATTCTAGGAGTCATTCCATAAAACAGAGAGTTCCACATTTTAATTAATAGATTTTACTATGCCTACTACTGTAGACTGGATGTCTATGCCCCCAAATATGTATGCTGAAATCCTAATTCCTAATGGAAGGATTTTAGGATGTGGGGCCTTTGGGAGTTAGGGCCAGATATGGTCACCAATTCCTTCTGAATGGAATTAATGTTTTTATAAGAATTATGAGGAAGTTAGCTCTAGTTGGTTTGGCTCATTGGATAAAGTGTCAGCCTATGAACTGAAAGGTGCCAGGTTCTATTCCAGTCAAGGGTACATGCCCTGGGTGTGGACTTGATCCCCAGTGGGGAACTTGCAGGAGGCAGCCGATCCATGATTCTCTCTCATGGATGCTTCTATCTCTATCTCCCTCCCTCTTCCTTCCTCTCTGAAACCAATAAAATATATTTTAAAAATATGAGAAAGTTAGCTTCATTTATTTGCTCTCACCTATATTACTATACCATAAATCAGCTGTCTGCAACCTAAAAAAAAGGGTTCTGACTAGAGCTCGACTATGCTGCCACCTTGATATGAGACTTCTAACTTCCAGAACTGTGAGGAATAGATTTGTTTTGTTTATAAACAACCCAGTTTATGATATTTTGTTACAGCATCCCAAAATAACTAGGACAATACTTCTTCTTTTTTAAATATATTTTTATTGATATTTTAACAGAGAGGAAGGTAGAGAGAGAGAGAGAGGCAGAAATGTCGATGAGAGAGAAACATCGACCAGCTGCCTCCTGCAAACCCCCTACCGGGGATGTGCCTGCAACCAATGTACATGCCCTTTGCCGGAATCGAACCCGTGGCCTTTCAGTCCGCAGACTGAGGCTCTACCACTGAGCCAAACCGACCTTGGCGGACAATACTTCTTGACCCCTTTGGTTCCTGCCATAATGTTCTTGAAGACAGTTTGATAATCTCTTCCTCACTCTTTCAGGCATCAAGGGGCCGTCTTGTAGGGTATTATGATCAGTTTCAGAAATCCTGGCAAGGTCTTTAAAGAAAAGGAAAACTGACAGGTGTGTACTCTCTTCTTAGCTTGACATCCTCTCCCTGTTCATTCCAAACCTTAACAATGTACGTTATTGGGTCTGACATCCTTTTGGTGAAAAAACACCTTTATGCCTGAAGTTGTGGTAATTCTTCCCTCTTGGTCCTTGCCATTACTTCACACTAATTGTTGCTATAGAAGGAGTGAGGGCAAGTGGAAGTACGTGCGCAGAATGGGAAACGCCATCTCCCGGAGCGTTTACATGTTCCCCATGCAAGGGAAGTGGTAGTGAACCACTTCTTAGTCAGAAAGATCATGGGTATCGGTGTGGTGGCGGGGAGGTTCAAGAGCCTCAGGCACATCTGCCTTGGTGTCTCACCTCAATATCCCAGAGTCCTTCTCAGGATGCAGGTCACTGCTTCAATGTAGGAGGATTGGATTGCTGGCCTTCTTAATGCAGCATTCTTTTTTTTTTTTTTTAACTTTACTTTCACAGTTAAGACCTGGGACTGTTTCACCTTCACATTCTGCCATTTAGTGACAAAATATAAAGGTTCCCTTTAAATGTTGCCAGGGTAACCTGATTTTCACATTGTGCCCTACGGTGACAAGTAGATTGAATCTGTAATTTTATTCCTTTAGTGCCTCCATTGCGCCTAACTGACACCAAATTACTCCACCTTTCTTGGAAATTCCCTTGCTCCATAGATCTTCAAAATTAGAGACAGCGCATAGCCCTGTCATCCTTGGCTTTTATTAGCACAAGCACGTGCTGGCTAAACACGCTGGTGTGATAACAAGCTCCTCTTAACACCAGCAAAAGGTGTGCTTATTGACATCCCTGGGCGAGCAGTCTAATTCTTGAATCTCATTCTGAGGATGGACTTCCTGTAGCTTTTTACGTCATCAACTTTCTTAGATACATTTCCCCTCAAGCAGAATTTGACAGAGGGATTCCAGTACAAGCAGTTTATTTTGACGGTGATCCCATGGCATGCCAGGGGGAGAAAGCAGTTTAAAAACATTATCAAGCAATTTGCTATTGAGAGTAACAGGAACTATACCTTACCAGAGAACTCTGGGATGGTAGAGTCAACCTGCAACCCAAAAGCATTCCTCTGGAGGGGCAAGAGAGTTAAAGAATACATATACTAATTACCACTACACCCTTTTTAAAGGCTGCTTACAAAGGACATCAAATCCTTGCTACTTCAGGCATCAATGTGGACTTTAGAAAGCAGAGAGAGTCCTCAGGCAAAGACAATGAGGTGCTGGCATCAGGAAACTGAGTCAAGGTACTCAGAGCCATAAAGACAAGAGTATCTGGGTGGACAGTGACAGTGTTGGCTGAAGTTGGATGAAATACCATTTTAAATTGGACAGCAGCATTTTCTAAAATTATAACTTCATTGACTTTTTTAAAGACTAGTATCATTACATAAGTATATCTATATATCTATATCTATTTCATCTATATCATCTGTTTCTATATCTGTATCTATCTATATATATATATATATATATATATATATATATATACACATATATATTTCCTTTTCTTATTGCTGTTAAATTTCATTTCAATAATTTCCTAAAAAATAGTTACAAACTTTTATATTCATATATCTATTTTCTTTTTCTGTGTGCCTACATATTGTGACAAATAATGTTAGTAATAGCATTTCTCATTGGTAGATAGAAAGGTGTAACCAAGTTGAAGTCCAAAAGGCTTAGAAATTCAAGTCAGGCACCTTCCGTTCCCGTCTCCAAACCATCACCTTGTGTCCACTTATAAACAAGACTGTAATGACTCTGCCCAAGTAGGATGGTTAATTATTTGAAATAGCTGAAATTTTAAAGTCCTGAATAGTTGCAGAAAAAGTATTGACAGTACTCAATATCTGTTCTAAATTCTCAAAAAACTAAGAATGATAGAAATGATGGGAAACGTTTTCAAACTATTAAAAGGTGTTAAAAATAAACCTAAAGTTACCATCATTTAAAGTGTAGAAATATTTAATTTTTCTCCTTCATGTGGCCAGGACATATACTCTTACTCTTTATATTGAATATGTATGGCCATTTATTTTTATTACAATGAGGCACTAAAAAGAAAAAAAAAGACAATTATTTAAAAGCAACAAGTACCATTTTCCTATTTAACATGCAATGTAAACATGTACATGGAAAAATCCCCCCAAATTTATAAGAATTAAAACAACCAGTACTAAAAGTTATTTTAGAAATGTGATAGGATACAAATTTCATGAGCAAAATTTTATTGTGTTGTCCTGGTAAGTGTGGGTCAATTGGTTGAGCCTCATTCCATGCACTGAAAGGTCACCTATTTGATTCTGGGTTAGGGCACATGCCAGGTTGCAGGTTTGATACTCAGATGCATACGGGCAGCAACTGATAAATATTTCTCTTTCATACCTATATTTTTCTCTCCATCCATCTCCCTTTTCTCTCTCTCTCTCTCAAATCAATATATATATATATATATATATATATATATATATATATATATATATAAATTATAGCATTACTATGCTAACAATGAACTATGTTAGTATACCAAACATTATAATTTTGCTAAAAAGTTAGATAGGCAGATCAATAGACCAGAATGGAGAGGTAAGAAGTATCATATATGATAAAATAATGTTTTATTTCAAATTCATTGAGGTATAATGGACAAATACAAATTTAAAATAAAGTGTACAACATGATAATTTGTTATATAAATATTTTGTGAAATAATTCTCCCCATCACCTTAACTAGCACATCCACCACTTCATAAGTTTATCTTTTTGGAGTATTGGTCAAATAATTTTTCATAATGACAAGGGAGTTCAATAAGAAAAGAATATTTTATTCAAAAAAGGTGTTGGAACAATAGGATGATTATCTGAAGAAAAGAAACATGATCCACCCTGCCCCCATATCTAATTTTACTTTGAGATAAATAACAGGTCAGATTAAGAGCTAAAACTATGGAGTTTTTATTTTTAAAAAATAATGGAATATATTTTTGAATTAGAATTTAAAAAAAGAACAAAATAGAACTAATTGCAATTGAGAAAGTAAAAAATTAGATTCTATTAAAATCATAGAATATTGTTCATCAAAGATACTTGAAAAGAACTGAATAAAAAAGATAGATGCCTTAATATAATTTTCATATTTTACATTTTCTCAATAGATAAACATATAGGTGAAGCCATGCAATTGAATTTATGGAAAAAAAACTAGTAATATAAACTGTCACATAATTAGTGTTTTAAAGTATAGGATAATTTAATATATTTTATTGAAACAATGCCGAAAGTTAAACATTAGACAGTCTATCACTGTAATTCATTACATTTGACAAAACCTTTTTTTACCATGCTTGACAAAGAGTAAGCACTTCATAAATATTTGTTGATTGTATTTAAAATAGAGATTAAAATTATTACCCCTTCAAGATAATCATCTGAGCAATGGAATAAGACTGATAAAATTATATAAGATTTCAATACCAGAAAAAAGCATTCAATAGTTTATTTTTAGATAGCATTCTAATAGCACTTATAGATTAAAAACAAGGATGGCTATTTCTGCCACTGCTAATCTTTGTTTTAGCAGAACTATTTTAGTGCATAAAATAAGAGAAAAGAAGAAAATTTATAAGGATTATGTAAGTATCATAATAAAGTCATAGATACAACTTGATTCCCCATATCCAGTATTGTCAATCATTAAATTCTAAAAACAAAAATTGAAATAAAAATAGTTTGTTCAACATTATTGTGGTACATCTGGTGTAATAACAATGTGGTTGAACTCCAGGTTACCCTTGTGCAGACAATAAAGTAAATTGTCAAAAACGTTATACCATTTGGTACTGGTTATTTTCAACTTAAGGAGTCAGACAACAAAAACTTTTTTTTTCCCCAGTCAGCATGGCTCAGTGGCTTAGCATCCATCTATGAACCAGAAAGTCGTAGTTTCATTCCCAGTCAGGACAAATGCCTGGGGTTCAGGATGGATCCCAGTGTGGGGCGTGCAGGAGGCAACTGGTTAATGATTCCCTCTCATCATTGATTTTTTTTATCTCTCCCTCTCCCTTCCTCTCTGAAATAAATACAATTGTATTAAAAATAAATAAGTTAAAATAAAATCAATACGAATTTATTTTTAAGTAAACAAATAAATACATAAAATTAAAGAAAGTGAATATTTCTTATATTCAGTTTAAACAAATTATTGTTACACTAGTGCCCCGGTGCACAGATTCATGAACATTGAAAGGAAATTAATTGAAGGTGGCTGGCAGGGTGGGACTGGGCAAGACAGTCTGGATGTGCCCTGGGGCCAACCTCCCAGGGTCCCTAGCTGGACAGCTGCACCTGGGGCTCTCCAGAAACCTCAGTGGAGTCACAGATTGTGAGAGGGTGGCTTTTAGGTAACTCACCCCGGAATCAGGTTCTCTCCTCCCTGGTACTGGGGTGTGTCACCCAACAACCACTGTTGCAAGTCACTTCAGCTCTGCAGCTTATGTGTTGAGGGCCTGATCCTGATGGCTAGTGTACATCATACCTCCTGGCCAGTCAGATAGTCAGACAGTTGCTTAGCCTTTAATTAATTAATTAATTAATTTATGTATTTATTTTTTATATTTTTTTACAGAGAGGAAGGGAGAGAGATAGAGAGTTAGAAACATAGATCAGCTGGTACATGCCCATAGATCCTGGTACATGCCCTTGACCGGAATCGAACATGGGAGATTTCAGTCAGCAGACTGACACTCTAGCCATTGAGCCAAAAATGGTTTTGGCTGCTTAGCCTTTTATATATCAAGATTAATTAACCAATTTTATGGAGACCTCGAGACCCAGTGCACAAAATTTTTGCACTTGGTGGGGGGAGAGGTGGCAGTCCCTCAGCCCAGACTATACCCTCCCGCTGTCCTGGGAGCCCTGGGAGGATGTCTGACTGATTGCTGAAGCCCACTTCCCATGGGGACCGGGCGTAAGCCCACAGTTGGACATCCTTAGCACTGCTGCACAGGCAGGAGAGAATCGTGCCACCGCCACTTTGCTCGCCAGCCATGAGCCCTACTTCTGGCTGAGCAAAGCTCCCCCTGTGGTAGTGTACTGGCCATCATGAGGCAGTTCCTGCATTGAGCACCTGCCCCCTGGTGGTCAGTGCATGTCATAGCAACTAGCCATTCTGCCATCAGGCCAAAACCAGCTCTTCCACATCCCACAGAGATCCTAGATTGCAAGAGGGTACAGACCAGGCTGAGGGACCCCACAGTGGATAATAGGAACTGGGGAGGGATGAAGAAAGTTAGCCAGCCAGGGAGGGACCATGGAAGGACTCCAGGGTGTGTCCGGCCCATCTTGCTCAGGCCCTATTGGCCAGTCCTGAGCAGCAAGCTAACCTACCTAAGGGTAGGAGCGCCTGTTCCTTGGTGCTCAGTGCATGTCATAGCAAACAGTTGAATGGCCTTAGCATGTCATTAACATATTACACTTTGATTGGTTGAATGGCAGACCTTAGGATAGGACACTTAGCCTATTAGGCTTTTATTTATAGGATTTTTGTATACAGTACTGGTTTGTTTGGTAAATTAAAAATAGTGTTTTCATTTTACAATGTTTTATATAATTGGCACAGCTCAAGGCTCTCACATAAAATTATTTGAAGAGAAAAGTTTCACCAGAGAGAGATGTAATTCTGGCCTGTATTCTGTTAATGTAATGATTAAATACTTAAAAAGAAGACTATCACATAGTTATCTAGTGTTTCTAGCTATAACCATATGAAATATAAAAATAATGCACTGGTCTACAAAAAGAAGAAAACTATAAAGAAACCTGAAATAATTCTAACAAGAATGTTTTAAGAACAATAAAGTAAAAACCAATAAAACTTTCATAAAGGGCATTAGGGAAGTCATGTATAATAAAAAATAATATTTTGTTGATAGCAAGACAAAATATTATAGATGTGAAAATTCTTTTCAAGTCAAGCTATCAATTGTATTTGAAACCAGAATAAGATCTCGGTGTTTTAAATATGTTTGAGGTGTTGGTTTTACATTATAGAATGTGCAAAAACTGATATATTTTAAAAATACTAGGTTTATATTAGGAAATATCAAAACATTCTATAAAGTGAATTATTAAAGAATTATTTTGTGCACTATGTTATTAATGAAAGTGAATATAGATCCCATCTTATGTAAGATCAAAGTATTATAAATTATTTTATGATAGGTTGAATTTTCAAATCATAGTAAAACAATAAGTTATTCAATTATTGCTAAAGCCATCAATTATCCACATGCATTGGACTTACTAAGACAAATAAATGATGGACTTTTAAAGGACATTTAATTTTAAAATACTGCTCACTATAAAAATATTTACGTTTGATAGTCATTTTTGTTTAATTTTATTTAGTTAAAATGCTCTTACATTTTCTTTGGCTTTGAGTACAGATTCCTCTTTCACTGAAATCTCCTCAATTCCTTTCTTATTTTAAGATTTTTACAATAAAATAATAATTTAATGGTTTTATTTACTATTTAAATACCCTTCTAGTTTCCACAGATATGTAGTTTGGTTGTATTTTTTCTTATTAATATTACTGTTATGATCTCCAAATTTTTTAATTACCAAGAAAATGTCTATTCTTCTTGGATGTCATATTGTCTGTGTTTTTCTGAATGGATTTTAACGTAACATTTTTCTTGGGATTGCCAAGGATAATTATGTGTGGTTTATTTTGATTTGGCTTTTCATTTGAAGTTTGGTTTATCTACTGTAAAATATCTAAGGTTATTAACTTAGCACAAGTTCTGTGAATTTTTCAAAAATATTCTATAAAAACCTTTCTTCTCTTTAAAATAATGACATATTTACTTAGAATAGAAACTGAGCATAAGAAAGAAATGCTTTCTCATAATACTATCCATTCATTCTTTCTCCATGTCAGACAAAACTGTTTGCAATCATTATTTTTAAAGGAGATTTTACTTATTGTTTTGATTTTAATGCTATTTTATTTTGTAAATAATGTACATGATAAAGATAAGATATATACATATGTATAAGACTAGCTAAAATAGCAGTCATTTACTAACGTGTTGAAGATAATTTAGTGCTTTTTAATGTACAATGAAGAATTTGAATTTAAAAATGTAATATATTAAAATTAAATTAAAATACATCTCAAAGGCTCAGTTGGTGTAGCTCAGTGGTTGAGTATCAACTTAGGATCCAGGAAGTCATGGTTTGATTCTGGTCAGGGAATATACCCAAGTTCCAGACTTGATTCCCACTGGGGAACATGCAGAAGCCAATCAGTGATTCTCTCTCATCATTGATGTTTCTATTTCTCTCTCCCTCTCCCTTCCACTCTGAAATCAATTATATATATTTTAAACCACCTCAAGGAACACTGTTTCCAAATATTAAGGAACTAGGCTTGCTGGATGAGACAATCTTGTTCTTTCTTCCTCTGGTCTTCTATTTCTACCTAATGTTTAAATTCTTCCTTTGCCACCCTGAAATAAAATAGCATTTTTTTTGTGGAAAAATTCCACAGAAATGACATGATGTTAATAATAAATCACATAGAGGACAATAAAAATTCATTGCACATTGTGGAATAAGATTTCATCTGATATATTACTACCATAATGATACAAATTTGGTTTTGTGTGTGCACGTATGCATGTGAACAGGCATCTGTATGTGGTTAACAATTTACTTTAAAAAGAATTTGAAGAATTGCAAATACTCTTTAGCATTACGGTAAGTACTTTAATTATGAAGATAAATTTAATGCACTCTAAGATTATGACTGTTAGCCTAGTAATTCATAGAGTGAAGAGCACAAACTTTATTGACTTATTTGCATGGAATGAAATTATTGTTGCACAGTACATAATGGTTTGACTTTGGACATAAGACATAACTTCTTTGTGCCTCAAATTCCACATTTATAAGGTAGGGAAATAAATACAACATGATACATCACATACAGAAGAAGGTTTAATAAATGTCAGATTATTTTGCCATTTACTTCCCAGCTTTCATCCCTAACGGAATAGGCAAGTGTTAATTGGTTGGTTAAAAAGCTTAGTTTTACTCGTGTGTTTTTTTTTTTTCATTTCTATAAATATTCAGGTTCTCCCTGATACTTGAATTACTCAGTAAACAAAAAAGAGTTATTAAACCTATATGATATTCTTATCTTCTCTGAGAGTATGCACACTAGTAATGTGTCAGTCATCAAGCTTGCAATGTATCACTCTCAACTGCACAGTGTAAGGATTATGGGAGGCATTAGGAACTTTCTTCTTACATGGCGAGGGAGTGATCTTATGGTTTATTTGAACTCTACACGGGTGATATGGATAGAACTGGAGCTATCTTCATTATAGTTCAATTATGTGTGCCTGCTACCGGAGCTTTGGGGACTTCCTGTCTATCTTCTCTGAGCTAAGGCCACCGTAGCTGTGATGGGCAAATTAAGGAGACGTCTCCTTTTATCAAGGTATTGTGGAAAGTGTGGAGAATAATATCATCCCTGAATCTGGAGTCATAGAAGTTAAATGATGTGTCAAAGATCAAATGGCAGAATCAGGTGGAAAACTCCTACATGGTTATTACAGCTTTCTCCTGTCGTATCACACTAGAGAGTTTTCCTTCTTTTTATGCTCTTATATTATGTGCACCGGTACACGCATTCACACAAAATGGATCTTCTTAGAGTATGGAAAAGTTGATCTGTCTCAATTTCGGTCTCCTCTATGGCTCAGCTATATTAATTGAAATAATCATCAACACTAAAATTCTCTTTCTCCTCCTTATAACACATTTTACATCATGTACATTTTATACAAAAACATAAAGCAAGTGCTCAATAAAATGGGTGGCCACTCAATGTTGAAATGAACTGCAGGTCAGACCCTATACAATAAAGAGCTAAGATGCTAATTAGACAGAACAGCAGAACAAAGCCAGGGCTGCAAGGCCAAGCACAGTGTACAAATTTCATGCATCCGGCCTCTAGTTCTTATATAAAAACCAAATATTACCCAATTTCCCCAAAATATTTCCATGTACTATAAGCATTTGAATTGACTATAGCTCCTACCAAATGGGCCATGGGTAAGGGTTTGGAAATTTTGTTATATAGAGAGTGTTTCAATATTTGTTGTAACAGTATTTATACACAGCAATGCACTTGTAGGATATTACTAGCTTTAGGCTTTCTCCAAACATAAACAAACTAAATTCTCAAATTCCCACAGCAAATTTAAGCAGAAAGGGAGAAGGCAGATCTCAGGCCAAATGTAGTAGTGAGCCGATACTAGGTAAAATCAGAAATGATTACGGTAGGGGTCAAACACAATTTACAAGTGGTGGCACTATATGCTGACTGCTTTTGCTTGGATAAGCTGGAGTGGAGGGAAAACAACACCTCCGCAGTGGAAAAGAGTACTGTTGTTATGATGTTCTCCAAACTCAGAGAAAGGAAATTATCCCCTAGCAACCTAAATAATAAGACTACAAACATTTATTATTCAATTATTATGGGCATTTTACTGAGCTAAAAGTTTGAGATGTATATATTATTTAATCTTTGGGTGAAGTCTCTTGGTTAGTAATATTAACTATAAATGGATAGATCTGGGACTACAATACATTTATAATTCATAGCTATTATTTAATACAATATAGTGCCTTTCATATAAAATTCTAGTAATAATTTCTTGCTGATATAAATAGAGGACATATAATAAAATATAATATAATGAAAAACATGAAGAAGAATAATACTTATTATTAGCAACTTGAAACTTGCCTACATTTTGAGACTCTTAAAATGACACAGTTTGTCATAATTTAACTGTTTTTAACTCATTAACACACTTATGTATGGGAATAATCTGAATATAAAATATTATTAAGTACTTATATAATCTAGCAAGTTTGTTTAAAATAATTTTAATTACTTAAATTATTCTACATTTTTCTGATTTTGTTAATGTGGTTTTATTACCTTTTTAAAGAGCTTATAAATAGCAAATGTAAAGAGATAGAAATTAAGTTGAGTAACTTCTACAAACACATAATCAATTGGGAAACAGCTGTTAGTTCCATTGAGATTTTAGAAATTCTGCTGGGATTCAGGACTTCTCTTAAAAAATATATTTGAGTTTTAAAGGATTTGGCAGGTCAAGACAATTTGTCTCCCTCTAAATCTTGTACTCTTCCACTTTTCATTGTATGCTGCAGCACACACGCTTTTCACATAGAGGGCAGCTCCATCCCTCTGAATTGCAGATCCTCTGCCACTTGTACAACCTTTCTCCAGACAGACAAATCTGAGCAGAGTCCAAAACATTATAATAACATTTGTCTCCGATGCTGATGAGGGCCAACACATATTAATTTGTCATTTGCCGCATATTTATCAACCAGATTGCAGACTATTTCCAGACTGAGGCAGTTAAAAGCCTTTATTAAAAATGATGCCTTTGAAATCTAATTTATTTCAGCATGCATACATTTTTTATTTAATATTATTGTATGTCTTGCAAGTTAACAATGTTTCAAAAGTGTTCAACAGGAATGTTAGACTTTACAAATCTATTATTTTTATTAATTTGTTTGGGTACAGCATTAGATTATGCCCTTGTTTTGCTGCTTCAGTCCTGAATATTTTAAAGGAAACTGTGAGTGGTACTGGTACACAGCTGCCGGTAGTAACCATGACAATCATGATTTTAAGGAATTATGCCTAAGACCTTTATAGTGGGATATTATCAGGCAAATAAGATGCACAAATGAATGAAGGTAAGTTAAAATAATGTTTGAACGGAGCTTTTCATATTCCACACAAAGATACAAGAGGTAAAATGTAAAATTTTTGTTTGCATATGTGTCTATGCTAATATCTGTAATAATATTTGTGAGGTTGTGAAAAACGATATAAAGCATTTTGGTAATATTACATGTGAGTTGCAAAACGTAATGGGGACTCAACCTATACATGCACCTTCGAATCTATTTGTGGAGAAATCTTTATTTAAAAATATATACGTAAAAGAAAAATGCATGTTAAAAATTAAATAAATATATGCGAACTAAATTAAAGCATCTTTGTAGGTGGGTAAAGCATGAGACCCACATATATTTATTCTTACATGAATAACTTGTAACACTGGTTTTTCATTCCCTCAATATAAAGATTTACCCCTAAGATTTAAATATAGCTTAAAATATAGCTACATTTTAAGTATAATATTTATTGAACATTTTTAACTTCAAATTATGGATCCAGATTATATAAGGAATATGAAGATTAGAGATATAGTCTTTCCCCTAAAATAAATTTAAAATATAGTAAGGGAATAATATAAAAATAAATAGCTATGGTGATATAAACATTCCAAATAGGTGGCACAGATAATAAGCATGATAAGAATTCATATGAATTTAGCATGCTAGAATCTTCATAGTAAAAGTCAGAAAGAATATACTGCGTTTCCACTTCACATGTCAAGAACAGATCTTAACTCCTGATTCTGCAACTTATTATTTTGTCATTTACAATTTTCCTCTCTCTAAGCTTCATTTATGTATCCAGAGAACAATTGTGTAAGTTTTCTAGTGCTGCCATAAAAATGTACCACAGACTAAGTGGCTTAAACAATAGAAATTAATTTTTCATAATTCCGGAGGTTAAAAGTTCCAGATTAAAGTATCAGCAGGGTTTTCCTTTCTGAGAGCTTCCTCCTTGTCTTGAAGACAGTCTTTTCTCTCACTGTGTCTTCACATGGTTTTTCCTCTGTGTGTGTCTGTGTTCAAATATTCTCTTCTCATAAGGACACCAGTAGTATCAGATTAGAATTCTCCCCAAGGACCTCATCTAACTTAATTATCCCTTAAAAGCCTCTATCTTTAAATATACTCATTTCCTGATGTGCTGGGGATTAGAGTTTAAACATATGGAATTTTAGAGGGCATGATTCAGCCAATTCCAGCAAGTTATAATACCAAGGTCCTGTGACTATTATATTAAAATATGATATTGTCTGTTAAAGTACATAGTAATCTGAAAATGATTAATGCCGATTAAATGGTGCATTAGGCAAGATCTATAATACCAATTGATAGCAAATAAATCTCAGGTGCTTAAGACAGTGAAAGTGTAAACCCATGAAAAAATCCAACATGGATGTTCACAGAGGATGTGGTTAATGGAGAACAAAGGCAGTTCCTATCGTTTGCTAGTTTCGGATGCCTTCATTGGAACCTGTGTATCCAGCCAAGAGAAGAAAGAAGAGTGAACAGGGAAAGCCTAGGGGATAAATTCCTGGAATCAGGCCTGGAAATGGCAGCTCCGACTTCCAAGTACCTTCCATAGGTGAGGGCCAATCAAATGGCCCTAACAAGGGACAAGAGCTGCTTAATGAATTTTAGTGGTGAACAAAGGAATGGAAAACACATAGATTATGTATGCCAATAAAAAATCAGTAAAAGAAAAATTGCCAAATGTAGAGAGCCACCTGAGCCCGAGGGCACTGGCAGAATCCTGTTATCAGTACTGACTTCTTATCTTTATCCTTGTGTTTGGAATGAGGAACAAAAAGGACCTTGGCCCACCCAGGTCTTGATATGCTAAATCTTGTACCAAAAAATGAGGAGCTTACCCTGATCCTGATGAATAGGAGTTGGGCACAACCTAGAATCCTTTTGATCATAAAATCCCTTTTGGGAACCAATAAATATGCTGTGTTGTCTGAGGTGTGTGTGACTGTCTCTCCATCAGAGAGATGGTGCCCACTTAGCGCCCAGCTTGAATCTATTTCTGTCTCTTGTCTCTGTCTTTCTCTAATTTCTTAATCCCCAGCTCCTGCCCTCAGGAACCTGTTGTTTTCCGTGTGGAAAACAGAGAAAATGCCCACCACGGGCAAATTGGTAAAAAGTTTGCCAGCCTTGTTCACAAAAATTATTAGCGTATTTATTTTAATTGGACTTTGAAAGATAAGTGGGAATAAAAGATATAAAAATGCAAAAAAAATATATTGTGTTTGAGTTAAAGAGAATGGTCTGATCAATGCATGGTAAATATAGAACATTGTAAATGGAGGAAATCCGGTGTAGAAGTGATAAATCTAATACCAGGAGCCTTGACTTACATTCTGAATCTCTTATATATATATTTTTTTCGTGAAGTGATTCCTGTTATGTAATGTCTCTGAACTCCAACTTCTTCTACAGTAAATTCTCCATAATAACAACTTATAGGTACAATTGTAACATACTTTAATAGGTAGTTAGGTGAGAAATACAATATTAATTATAACTCGAGTAATTTGTATATTTTTGCATATAAGAAATTAAGATTTAATGATATAAGGGGGATTAAACAGCATTAATGGGTATAGCTCAAACTAATGTTTGTGGGGCTTTTTGTTTGTTTGTTTGTTTTCATTGTTATTTGTCTTCATGCCTTTCTATTTTATAATTTGGCCCAAATTAATATTTGTATAAACTAAAGAAATTATAATGAATACTTTAAAGATGCAGGTGGAAAATTGTCTTAGAAGACCTTGTTAGCTACTCAGAAAATTAGCAGTGGTTTGGCAATAGTACTTCATTGGGTTTTCTGTTTTCAATAACTTTGCTAGTTTACAGCTCAGAACTGCAAGGGCAATTTTTAGAGTAGTTTATGCAAAATGATTTTCTAAGAAATATGTGGTTATCCTGAGAGGGAAAACAAAACAAAACTCTTTCTTAGCCACACTTTCCTGCCTCATCTCACTGGGAACCCACTTCACTATTTACAAAGACTAACTTAAGAGGTCAGTTTAGTCCTAGGCTAAACTGGAGACCCAGTATACTTATTTGGGGGGGGAAATGCAAGCTCAAGGTTAATCTTTTTGCCTAAGGAAATTTTATAATTTAACTATGATCACTTTTTCTCATTAGAGATAATTCTTATAGACTAAATCTTTAACCAAAAGGCCAGGTAGAAAGTAACAAATACACAACCATGAAAACGAAGGAACTCTTACCCTTTGTTACAGCAGGGATGGATCTAGAAATTATTATGCTAAGTGAAATAAGCTAGGCAGAAAAAGACAAATACCATATGATCTCACATACACCTAGTATCTAATGAACAAAATAAACTGACAGACAAAACCAGAGGCATGGATACATGAAACGGACTGACAGATCTCCAAGGGGGCAGAGGTGGGGAGGACCGTTAAAAAGAAACGGAAGAGATTAGCCAAAGAACATATATGCATCGGCACAGACAATATTGCAGTGAAGGCCAGGGGGATATGCAAGGGGTGGGGTGGAGGCAGGCAAAGGAGGGAATGGGAGACATCTATAACAGTGTCTGTCAATAATAAAAAATGAAAATAAAATAAAAATTGCACAGCAGTGTATTATTTGCCTGGACACTTATCAGAGAAGCAGTCATGACATTGACACCATTCTAATTCAAAATGTCAACATTATGATTGTATTCGGAATTGGAGAGGCAGCCAGAGTGGCCCTAGAGCACAGCTGGTATATGCTCCCAAATCCCATGACCCAAGTATATCGCCTTGTGGTTGCACATCAGCGGGGTTTCCTCTGGGAACTGCCCAACATTAATGTCTCAAAACAGAGTATATCATAGTTAGTTCTCAATCATTTAAGGTCCAGACTTCTGGAAATCTCATTAAGCAACTAATCATATATCTAGAGGTCTTGTAATTCAATAAAACAACGTTACATATAGAAATATTATAAAACAAACTTATATAAGTTTCCTGGAATTTATATTATAGTATATAGTATTGTAATTTAGATAATTTTTACTAAATACATTAAAAGCCTCTAAATCATTAACTAAGCTTTATGAGTTTTGTGGGTCCCTAATGTACCTATACATTTTAATAATATCATTACTTTTTTATTTTTCCTGTATTAGCAGTTATAGAAACAGTGAAATCAATTAAACCAAGTTAAAAAACTTAAAAGATCATAATAATAGAAACTTGATTAATCATCTTGGATATAAAGTGTTCACCTAATTTTATTCTCAACTAGTTGGGACATATATAAATTTAGTATTACATTGTAAGATTGTAAGAAATAAAAAAAGGCAAGAAAATACTTCAAGCACATTGAACCATATTAAATGAAGTGTTTTACATTGTATTCTTTGTCATAACAGTCAAAACATATATTTTTAAAGTCTATTTTTGTATTCTCTTGTGGGAAGCAGTGCAAAATGCATTATGAATTTGAAGCTTATTAAGCAAAACCTAGTAAAATTGGCAGATGGATACTTTATCCTGAATGCTGACATAGCTTCCTTTCTGGCTCAGGGGAAACTATTTTTAGGGCAAATAAGTATATGTGTTTCACATTCATTCATTTAGGAAATACTTACTGAGTGGCCAGTGCATGCCTTACTTACCTTCCTCAAGGCATTAGAAATATAACAAACAAAACCCTTTCATGGAGCTTATTTTCTAGTCATAGCAGAGTGGAAATAAACATATTTATATATATAAAAGCCTAAGTGACCTTTATGAAAGGTCAACAGAACGCCGGTTCGACCGGCAGCTATGACACACACTGACCAGCAGGCGGTGTACGCTCAGTGCTGGAGCTGCTCTCTGTTCTTCAGTGTGCTCCCAAAGCCAACCTCCTATGGCTAGTAAACCTCCCACAGTCCCTCCTCCCAGCCAGCTGTATCCGATTGTCCCTGATTGGGACTGGGAAAGAGGGCTCCAATCAGTCCCAATCACCAGCCAGGCCGAGGGACCCCTCCCATGCAAAAATGTGTGCACCAATCCTCTAGTACATCTATAATATGTCAGACATGTTAAGCAAGCTTCCACTAAAATCTGTTCTTTTATTTTCAAATGCACCTCGGATGTGTTCTCTTTTGAGTGATTAGTTCTCACCAATGCAAGAAGACCATACATTATGCATGGCCTCTTCTTCTCAAGGCTTATGAGGTACCTCTCTCTTCTTTCCATACTTTATTAACTGCTCCCTATGGCCACAACAAAGCCTTAAAATACAGCCAACTGCAAAGGAGATGAGTCTCTAATTCTGAAAACAATAACTATCCAGTGACCATGAACATTTTGGACCAATATGTGAAAATGAAATAAGGTTATTATGCTTGAGCCATTGCATACTGGGTGACCTATTCTTATTGTAATTCAACTTATGCTAACTACTATACATAGAGAAATACAATAATGCAAGGGAAGAAAGGATGCCTAGATTGGGGTCTGGAGGAATTTCAAGGTGGTTAGGTAAGCTTTTTCACTTAAAATGACTTTGATGAGTAAAATAAAGGGCCATGATTAAGGCCATTATCCTCCACTTATCACTAGGTACCACTTGCTGCCCTTCTTCACCAAGAACTACTCACGCATGTCTCTAGCTCTCCTATATCAGCACAGTTTTATGCCCTTCCTGGGTTACCATTTTTGTTGGCATACACTCATGCTATTACTTTATCTAACTTGAAATACAATTGTTGTCCTCCAGATACCTCATTACTCTTTTTGTGTTATAAGGAAACTCCTAGAAAAGTCCATGTTCATTGTCTCTCTTCCCATCCTTTTGAGGATACTCTGTAATCAAGGTTTTGATGCCAATCTACTGAAACTGCTATGTCAAGTTCTCCAAAGACCACACAAGACTGTGTCCATTCCTTGAGACTCACCCCAGGGTCTGTTAAAGGCATTTGCAACAACAGGCAATATAAATGCTATATTTGTATAATCAATTAGAGCACAGTTATGATTTTTAAATTACTCCATATTGAAATATCATTTCAGTCCATTGTGTTGAATTTAATTTACCACGATATCTTGAATATATAATAAATATTTTGAATTTACTCTCTATTTTTTGTAAACCATTTTCCAACCTAACGGCAACAATAATAGTCAGGACTAACATAGAAAATTACAAGATAAAAAAAAAAAAAAAAAAAAAAACAAAAAAAAAAAACTGAAAAAAGATGAGTGATTGAAAAGAAAAAAGTAGCCCTTTCTACAAAATTTGCTTCAAAAACAGACTTTCATCAAAATTGTTATGCTGTGACCTTATATAATGTTAAGCCTATTTCTATTCATCCCTATACCATACAGGATTTCCAATCATTCAAGAATGAAACGAGTGAATTTTCTACTGATCAATTGTGATTACTAATAATGGTGGTTGTTACTTTCTTTGTTTTAATGATTCTTTGTGGGAGAACCTCAAAGTAACTTTCAGAAATAGTCAGGTTACCTTCTGAAGTCATGTTTGTTTGTCCTTGCAGTGAACAGTGAACACTAAACATCCTTTCCACATGCTTGAAGATGTAGGGAGTTCTGTCTTTTTCTTTTATACATTCCTCTATATGTTTTAAAACTGATGACTCAAAGCTAAACCGCTCCAAAGTGAATTAGTTGGTATAAAATTTGTTTTTACATATACACATATACTTATATAAAAGTTAGTAAAATGCTGCATCTATGGAATGACTTCAGGCACTCTTCATAGGACATTTCACGGCAGTAAGTGTATATGTATGTTAGTAAGCCTGACATTTAACAAGCTTCTATTCTGTTTTTAATTCTTTTTGATCTAGAGGTCCACAAAGTGATGAGGCAACCAACCTAAATGGATTTCACTGTCAAATCAAAATGAGTTGTGTCTGAAATTTTGTTGTGTCTGAGGCAATTTAAATCCCTCCTGGACATCCAACACTTTTCTGGTTTTATCAGAAAAGAAACATGGCAAAAAGGTTGAAACATTTTCACTCAATCAGACCGTAGTAGTGAAACAGAGAGTAAAGAGTCTACATCTTTGAGGGGCTGTGTTTTATTGCTCCGTAGGCCCTGTGGCCTCCTGCTGTAGTCTAGGGGAGGGCATATCTGAACCCAAGGGGCTACCAGTTTGACTTCAGTAGCCACCCAAACGTTAGTCTGAAAAGGAGGTCAGGAAGCCCCTGAGGGGTTATAAAAGGAAAGCATGTAAGACCTGCAATGAGAAAATCCCGGGGAATAAATAAAAAAGCATGTGTTCTGAAGGGCAAGCACTCTAAGCGATGCCACCTCAGCAGAAATCTATTAACTAGGCCAGGCAGAGAATAGGCTTCCTAGTTTAAATGAGTTGCAAATATCTTCCCTATCTCTTCCCTAACCTCAAATTCTGCTGTATATTTAAACATGCGGAAGAAAGTATAAATTTGGGAGACAGACTCAAATTCAGCAAGTTTTATATTACGTATTTATAGAGCCTTTGGCTGCAATCCCCTCCACTGGTAAATATTTAATCCTCATGTCGATATTGACAGGAAATTGATGTTTTTATTTTCAGTTTGATAATTTATCATGCTTCCAGTGTGGTTTAGAGTATGGTAATAGTGTAACTCTATTAATGCACAGCTTTGAAATAATATGTTATCTTTTTTGTTCAGATTTTGCAAGAATAGCTGGCCAAGTATTCTATTTTTATTTTCTTAGATTTACAGACATATTATGTGTTACTTGATGGAAAGCAGCTCATCAAGCTACTGTTGACCTCTCCTCAAGGCCTTGTGCTAATTAATAAAAAATAGAACGCAGCATCTCCTGCTAATGACATTGTCAACAGTAGCTGTTTTTAAGATGGCAAAACTTTTTAAAAAGTGCATCCTAATGATAATGCTTTTCAGTCTGATTTCTCCTTCAACTAGTGTAGTGAGGCTCTGGAAATAAACAGCATGGGTTCATAGCCAAAAGATAATAATTCACGTTTATTGAACAATTGTTAATGCCAGGCACTATATGAAACACTTTATAAATAAATCATGCCATTAGCTTACCACACTGTTGATGTAGGTTTTATCACTATTTTTCTTTTATAGACAATCAGATGTAATATTAGAAAGACCAACAAACGTGTTCAAAGCAATACGTTTAGTAGGTGGCAGAGGCAGGATTCAAACCCAGGATCTGGGCTCTGGAGTCTATATTCTGACTCAGAAATAGCACTTAGTGAGACATTCATAAATTCCAATGTCTACCTACTTACATAGATTTTTAAAGTCATTTTTAAAACAATGTGTTTTCTTTTTTTCTTCAAAGCTTCTGTTACAGATAGAGTTCCAGTCCTATTTGTTTACTTATCTGGACATATTTGTCTACAATTCAGAGTAACATTATGTAAAATTGGTACAATTTTTCAAGGCCAATTTATTATACTAGAGGCCTGGTGCACAAAATCTGTGCGTGGGAGGTGTGTCCCTCAATCTCGCCTGCACCCTCTCCCATCTGGGACCCTTGGAGGGATGTGAGAGGGATGCCCTCTCACAATCCAGGACTGCTGGCTCCAAACTGCTTGCCTGCCTGCCTTCCTGATTGCCCCTAACCACTTCGGCCTGACAGCCTTATCACTCCCTAAACACTCCCATGCCAACCTGATTGATGTCTAACTGCTCCCCTGCCACCCTGCTTGCCCCCAAAGTTCCTTCTCTGCTGGCCTGTTCACCCCTAACTGCCCTCCCCTGCAGGGTTGATCTCCCATAACTGCCCTCCCTTGCAGGCCTGATGCCTCCCAACTGCCCTCCCCTGCTGGCCATCTTGTGTCCACATGGGGGCAGGATCTTTGACCACATGGGGCAGCCATCTTGTGTGTTGTAGTGATGGTGCATATTACTCTTTTATAAGATAGGATAGAGGCCTGGTGCACAGGTGGGTGCTGGATGCTTAGCCCTGAAGGGTGTCCTGGATCAGGGTGGGTGTTCCCTTGGGGAATGGGGTGATCTGAGGGAGGGGCCTGTGGTGGTTTGCAGGCCAGTCATGCCATCTGGTGACCCAAGCAGATGCCCTGGTATCTGGAATTTATTTTCCTTCTATAATTGAAACTTTGTAGCCTGGAGCAGAACCAAGCTTCCTGCTCCATCAGAGGCTGCCACCTTTCAATTTCTATAATTGAAACTTTGTATCCTTCAGTGTGTGGAAAACTTGGCTTCCTCTGTTTCTGGGGAAACCCAAGCCCCCCTTCTGGTAGCCATCTTGGTTGGGTTTATTTGCATACTCGCTCTGATTGGCTGGTGGCCGTGGCTGGTGGGTGTGGTTTGTGAGTGTAGCAGAGTGATGGTTAATTTGTACATTACTCTTTTATTAGGTAGGATTGTTTATATGTATATGACCATATACAGTACTTTATGAAATGTATGCATTCTTCATCTTGCTTCATTCACTTATTATTATATTCTCAAGTTTTAACCAACTTATTCTATTTAATTGTAAAATCATATCAAAATTTATCCATTCCACTATTGTTATAAAATTATGTTGTTTCTGTATTTTACTATGGCAACTGATTCTCAAATGAGCTGCTTGTCTCTTTAAGAACACATAAGAGTAGTATAAGTTCTAGAGATCTGCTATATAACACAGTGCCTATATTTCACAATACTTTATTGTTTACATAAAATTGTGTGAAGAGAGTAGATTTCATGTGAAGTGTTTTTACCACACAAAAGGAAGGGGGGGGCATTTTGAGAGGTGATATATATGTTTATTACCTTGCCTTTAGTGATGGATTTTCTGGCTGTATATATGTGTTTAAACTCATCAGATTGTATATATTAAATATGTGTGGTTTTCTGTGTACTGTTATACTTAAAACTTTCATTAGTACATCCAAGTTTTAGGCAAAAGATAGGTCATCGCTCAATCGATCCTTCTTACAGGATCTAAAGTAGACAGGTGAAAGTGTATTTGGTATGTCAAACAGTATGTGTGTTTTCCAGCTTAACAGGTATCACTTGATTGTTCTCCCAAGTGTTAGGCAAAGGGCATCTTTGAATTGCCTTTTCTTCATTCTGTCCCCATTATTTTATATGCCAGTTTGCTTGCTTTAAAAAAAAAAAAAACAAACAAACAAAAAAAAAAACTGTGATTATAAAGATTGTGACATGTTATAGAATCAGAGTTTTAATTTATACCTTTCTAATCACTATGAAAGTTGATTATCAGTTATTAAAGATTCATCTTCCATGAATGTATTTATTTACTTGAGTTAAGATCTGAGGGGAGAAAAGAGAAAATGTTGGGTGAATAATTCAGTCGGTGGGAAGTGAGTTCAGGGGCAGGGCTGAAATCAGAGAAATAAACGTGGACTGATCAGCACAGAAATGGTCTTTATTCCAATATATATTATACAAAGAATGCAGAGGGGGGAGAAGAGGCCCATGGATTGAGCCTTGGGACTTGAGTATTTAGATACTTCAAGATATAAGGGAAAACCACTAGAGAGACTGAGAAACAAACTAGAATCTGAAACAATAGGGAGACAATGGTTTTCAAGATGGCAAGAAAGTGATTTGAGGATGAAGGAGCAGTCTTCTGAATGAAACACTGCTGAGAGGATAAGAAAAGTGAGGAGCAAGAGTGGGCCACTGGAGTTAAGAGATCTCAATGAGGATCATTGAGCTAAAACTGGAATGATGAAATTGATGAGTAAAATTTTCTTTTCAATCAGACAAAATGTATGCACAGGGTTTGCTGACCATGCCTTACCTGTTTCTTAGGCTTCTGGGAGCTTGGTCTTAGATAACTCACAGATGCCACCATCACCTAGATCATAGGTGGTCACAGTCTCCTAGATCATTAAGCAGAGGTCAAGTCCAAAGGTCTTCTACCAGTTTAAACACTCTGTGTAGGAAAGGTTGCTTTCAGTCATGTTACAGAATAAGCCAAGATAATTCTGAAGCCCTGACATGACCCTAACTCCAGCCATTATTTCGGGATTCACACAAAGTCCCACATTTCAAAGACTAGGGATATCCAATTTCCCAGTGGTGTCCCAAAGGACCAAGTGACATAAAATAAAAGTATGGTGGAATTAATGCTCTTTGAGAGTGTTAGAGAGTGAAAATGTTGGAGCATGCTTCCAGAGAGGCAGTGAACTGTGCCCCAGAAGAGTTATCATTGCAGACACTAGGCCCTGGCCTTGAGATATGGTCTCATGGCCCCTTCCCAGCACGTAGGCCTTCTTTCAAGGGCAGAGCAGGACTGACTTCGTTTTGTACTGTCTTCCATCTTGTATAAAATGTATCAATTACCCAACCCACCCTTAAATCAGCCAATAGAAATACAGAGGGAAGTAACCCAGTGTAACCGGACCCTGGTCCTCACCCCACCAATCAGAACCAGCCCACTCAGTGGTCCAAGAATCACTCCACTACCCAACCCTAAACCCTATAGAAAGCCCTTGTTCTCCCAAGGCGATCTCTCTCTCTCTCTCTCTCTCTCTCTCTCTCTCTCTCTCTCTTTTTCCCTCTCTCTCTCTCTCCATTGCACTAGTGATTGCTGGAGACTGGAGCCCATGCTACCATGGAATAAAAGGCTCTTTTGTTTTTTTACATTGGACTCAGCTCCCTGGTTGTCCTTGGGGATTTTTAAATCTGGGCATAACAAGAGCAATCTTGGCCAAAGAGGAAAATGATATATAAGGAAAATAAACCGCAAGTAATAGTAAATCCCTCCCCAATCCTTCTTCTAGTGAGTGGTTATCAGACACGGTGTTTCTTTTTTCCCTGCTAGAGGTATTCTATACAACCACACAATTGGCTATGTCTCTATGTCTCCTGCTTGATAATATATAATTTTATATTTTCCTTTGTTTGTCTCATTTGTTCTTTCCTCTCCTACCTGGCCAGAGATTTTACTTCCTATAAAAGCACTAGCCCGTAAGCTTCTCTTTAGGTTCCCTTCTCCAGCAGACTATGACATCTTTCAAAGAGAACAGAGAAATGGATTGGGAGCATGACAGAGATATGGGGTCAACATATTTTTTTATTTGTGTGTTATGATAGTGAAGGATATTACATCATCGTTGCAGTCTCATGTACTGATTCAACAGATACATGAGAGCCTTCATTTGCAGAAGCACCTTTTTAAAATATGTGTGAAAGTATGTAGACTTAATCCAAGATAAGAGCAGAGATTCATTGAAAGTCCAAATGTGTGAGTATACAACTAGAAGGTGGTATGGTTGGGCAGGGGTGTAAGCGTTCTTTTCTGATTTGTCCATAATTGTATTGGATTGTTCTAATCTCCCCAAAGGGAATTTGCTTACATCATATTCCTATTATTTACATATAGAGAAGTTTTAAACATTCTTCAGGTATGACCCAAACATTGGAAGACCAATTATGAATCTGCCTTATTTCCAAAGTTTTTATGGGTTTTGTAGATGTTTCCCTTATCAACTTGTCACTATTAACTTTGTAAAATGAGGAACACTTATACTATTGAGAAAGAATGGTATGTTCTGTTTGGCCAGTATGGCTCAATGGTTGAGAGTTGACCTACAAACCAGGAGGTCACCATTTGATTCCTGATAGGAACACATGCCTAGGTTGCAAGCCTGATCCCCAGTGGGGAAATTCAGGAGGCAACCAATCAATGACTTTCTCTTATCATTGATATTTCTATCTCTCCCTCCCTATCTCTTTCTCCTCTGAAGTCAATAAAAGCATGTATTTTTAAAAAGAATGGTATATTCTGATATATATTGTTAATAGCTTAAAATAACTTATTATTTTTTTTTATTTCAAGTGTCTTTTGTTTCATCTTCTCCCCCCGCACCCCCCCCCCCCTGTAACTATGTTTAAGCTAATAGTCCATCTTTGGACTTCTATGATTATTTAGGGTTAATAATCAGATTTTTTTCCTGAGGCAGAATAATTAATATTATAAAGTTGAATGAGCCTTTTTTATTGTGCATCAAGTATTAAAATACAAAAAACAATTATTTTCAAAATATTTTTTCTGGCATATGTATTTTTCAAATGAACATATATGTGTCAATGAGAAATCCGAGAGAAGGATGCAGAAGTCCAGAGATAAGAATAATTATGTTCAGTTGCTCCTGGGTATATAGGAGTCCTCATTTCTCTATGACAACAGCACTGGCATAACCTTGCTTAATGAATGGCTGCAGATACAAAGACACTATATTCTTGCAACATCAGCCCTCTGCTGACATACCTTATCACTGCAATTTGTCTCACCTTTCCTTGTGTGTACTATCTTTCTGAAGTTTTATCTAGTCAACTGCCATAAGCTGCTGTTCTCAAACACATTTTTCAAATCTAATGAGAAAGGTGATTTTGGAAAAGAAAGTTAATGGTCTCTGGTGCTATCAGCTTCTCTCCCTCAAATCTGCACATCTGTAAGCATCAATTGTCTTGAGATAGATATAGCTGATCTTGTGTTTACTTGGGAAACTTTGGGAGTGAGTTCAAAGAGTGACACAGCCCTGGAGAGGAACAGAAAAAAAAAATCCTTGGAGAGGATGAAAAACTAAACTCATCTCTGAATGTGTATAGTAATGTACACTTAGCTACTAAATGTGGAGGGCAGTGATCTGTAATGTCCATTTGATAACTGGAAGAAAATGTGGGGAAGAACTGACTGGGAGGAAATTGTAAATCCCCTTGCTTTAAATGCAGTACATGCATGGGCAGACAAATGGACATGCATGTAAGTTCTAATTCACTCACCTCTGTCTCATCCCTGGGGAAGAGGCAGTTTAGAGGGCTTAAATAGCTGATGGGCATTTCTCCCTCTTGCACTGCCTCTTTGGTGAGAGGTCTCTGAGGTAAAGAGCTAGTTTTAAGCAGACACAGAAAACCATACATACATTTCTTCTCTATAAAAATCATTAATAAAATGCTTTTCACAAAAAACAACAACATTTGTATTCTTCAATTATATTCAGAAGCAATCATTTTATCAAGTTCCTTTCAGTTCTGAGATATTGGTGATTTGTGGCTATTTTCTCATCAGGACAAGAGAGAATAAAAGCATGAAAATAAAACAAAAGATGAAATTGTGGCCTGTTTTACAGATTTTTAATTTTTTTATTTATTTTTCTCCCTGCTGATCTGTCTGAACCATTTGGCAACATTCAGTTCCAAGGCCTGATAGTATACACTGCCGTTCCTCAACGTTCTTTGCAGCCCTGACTTTCTACTTTTTATGCTACTAAAGCCAACTTGGGTGTGGGGTCAGCACCGATGCCCTCAGGGGGCATGAGAATCACTGGAAGGAGGCCCATCCCACTTGCTTATCTCAGTGAGAATCAGCAGTGCCCAGGCCTCCTCTGGGCAACGCCTGTGATGGATGGACTGGCACAGTGTCTGTGCTTACGTCACTCTTCGCGCTGAGAATTCCTCGGTGAGATATAATATTGGAGCCTTCATCTTAGATGTTTTATTTTCACACTTTTATTCTCTCTTGTCACTTATCTTTAATATTCGGACTAAACACAAAGAAAAATGAATGGTTTTATTTGGCCTTACAAGTGTTCCCAGGGGCCATGTAAACAATGAATGAATCCTCTCACACGGCAGTAAAGTCGATATTGGAGTGTGGTTTATATTCTGGAAGCGCATTATTTTCCGGAGAGCCTAGGATCCCTGTTATTCAGGATTTGAATGTGTGTTCACCAACTTGGAACTTGTTATTATTTTTCTGGAGACATAAGCATGGTTCTGATGAGAAGTCTGGGGCATAATTTTTTTAGACTAATGATAAGATTCTTAAATGGATCCCTGAATAAATCCAGTAGTACAATTTAAGGAGGTCCTTTTTAAATTTTTTTTATACTTGACAAATGGTAATAGATCCTATGATAAAACTTGGTTGATTAATATAAAATTGAGTTACTTCTGAAATAATCTGTCAGACATATTTTTCTCTGAGGCTGGGAGATAGTCACTGGCTACCTGAGTTTTCATTCATTTTGCCATTCCCAGGCAGTAAAATTTTCTCTCTGTAGGACATACGGCTCAAGCTCTTCAGTCAGAAGAACATATATAAAGATCACAAATTGGCACTAAATAGGTTTGCACAAGATATTTAGGAATGAGAAAAAGTATGCATAACCAAAATTATACTTCAAAGTTTTGGAAATTACTATAATTTCTACTTGTAAAGTAATAAAAATATAATACAGAGTATTTAACCTCAAAGTAGTATTTGCAGTTTCCTTTTTTCACTCTAAAGATAAAACACTCACAAACAGCAAAGGGCACCAGGGTTATTTTGGTGTTCTATCTGCTCTTCTTTAACTTGCTTTCCCAAACCGACCCAGGATTTGTCAATGTGAGCTCCGTGGCTGTGTAAATTTGGTGAATCTGTGTCATACCACCCAGACTCCTTAAGATAGTGTGTTTCATCAGTGCTGTGATGGCTCCACATATGAAGGTTGGAGAGGATTATTGGAAATTTCTCATTTCTTTGGTAAACTGCATTCTGCTTTTCAAATGCCTACTACATATTACACTTGAGTATCAGGAAAATGCCTCAATCCCACTGTGTCTCAAATAAACATCATTAGACACTCAGGGGGGAAAGGTGTCCGATTTCTGACTCAATACTTTCATCAATAATGTCCCTAACCCAGAGCTGTTGTGAGGCCCAGAAAGAGCTGTGGTTTAATTTTAGCCATTGGACCCTTTAAGTTTTGTTGGAATACTAACGCAGAGAGCTAGTGAGGGGTCAGTCAGGGATGCCTTGTGCTTAAATGAACTGTTGAAAACCTCTCCATCCTTGCAATCTTACCGGGGTGCCTTAAAGAGTTAGGAGCAGAGGTCTGGAGTGAAAGGGCTCTGAGTTCAAGTTTAGCTCTAGCTTTTTCTTAAGTCAGGTTTCCCAGAGGTTAGGCGATGCATGACAATGACAACTCATGAAGAAGGAATTCATGGAGGATTTTCTTCCAGGAAATCCAGCAAGGGAGGGAGGAGTAAAGAAAGGGAAGAAGAGGGAGAGGAAAAGGGCCATCCTGGCGCTGAGCTAAGGTAAACTCCCAGCCTCCACTTACTCCCACAGAGACCTCAAAAGCACAGCAAAAATAACTTAACATGTGCCCCACTCTGAACTGAGGAGTCATGGTAGTCACTTACCGTTAGACTCTGTTTTGGTTGCTTAGAGAACTTTCAAGAACATCAAATCTTGCATACCTGAGGGACAGTTCCATTAATGGAACCTATCTGAAGGCTCTCTCATCCTTATATCTTTTTAAAATATATATATTTTTTTTATTGATTTCAGAGAGGAAGAGAGAGGGAGAGAGAGATAGAAACACTAATGACGGGAGAGAATCATTGATTGGCCGCCTCCTGCACACCCTTGCACTGGGGATGGAGCCTACAGCCTGGGCATGTGCCCTGACCAGGAATCAATCCGTGACCCTCTTGTTTCTGATGCTCAATTACTGAGCCACGTGGGCCAGGCAGGTCCTTACATCTTGAACTTATACATATTCAGTGCTCTGAACCTAGGAGCTCCAGCTGAACTTTTATTTTAGGTGTGATTTCTGTTTTATTGCCCACTTTTTATTCAGAAGCATGCTTTAAGCTGCCCTAATACGCTTCATCACAACCACCTCTTCATGCCTTATGCTTCCACCTCCACAATTTTGGACCTAGTACTATATCAGCATAGAAGGTTTTTCTGCTCTCGGTGCAGCTGAATCACATCAAGTTCTTTCTTCAAGGGTCATATAAAATTATGTGTTCTCTGTGACAAGGTCCCATAGCCTTGAATTATAAGGTGATCTTTCCTTCCTTCTACCTTGAAATTTTATCTTGTTGCTTTGTAGCATTATATTTTATTCTGGGTACTTCTTCTTTACTCACTGATTTATACTTTCTTTGACAGCAGGGACTATGGAGTTTTTAATTTATTTTTTAGCCACTCATTCACTTGCTTCATGTATGCTAGTAGGTCCTCAGTAAATATCATTGTGTGGGGAAAAAAAGACCGATTCTCCAAATAGACCAAGTATACAAAATAAGGGGAGCATAGTAAATCCTTGAGCTAGATGATAATAAATTTCTTGACTGAAAGGTAACATGGTTTTGAGGTAAAAATTGTAATCCAGCCAAATAGTCTAGGATTCACTTTGCTTAGCCTGTGTTGCAGTTTTAAAAATTTGGGTGGCATCATCAACATTGATGAATTTTCATAGTGAGATATGTCAAGATATTGGGTAGCTCAGTTAAAGCAACTTCAGGTTTAAGTATTATACTGTTATATATTTAAAACAAACAGGTTTACAGTCTTAAGAGTCTCCAACTTTTATAGTTTTGTTATTTTTCTGCTTCTTAATAGGATACAGCCTCCATAAAAATGGACTACTAACTTTCATACCATGCTCTGCCTAACAAATCTAATATCAATACTGTTTATTTTAGGAAAAAACTAAAATGGTCAATTTAGGCTCATTAGCAGGGATGTAGGTTTTAATATCAGTATGAATGTGGAGAGCCCAGGCAGGTCTGTTAGTAGTGCTTTTGCCACACAGCTGAATCACTTGTTCATTTTAAAGATGTCTAATTTCTTGTCATATATAGTAGGCAACAAACTGACTTGAGATTTTAC
This sequence comes from Vespertilio murinus, assembly GCA_963924515.1. Taxonomy (NCBI): domain Eukaryota; kingdom Metazoa; phylum Chordata; class Mammalia; order Chiroptera; family Vespertilionidae; genus Vespertilio; species Vespertilio murinus. Next base: position 33,492,458 of record OZ004707.1, on the reverse strand, counting down.
TCAGTGTACTTTTATTATTTTAGGCAATCCATATGTTAGCCAGGCTATTCCAATTTTCTTCTTTCTTTTGCTTTAGTGACTGCATGGTCTAATTATTTAAACATGTTTCGAAATCATGTTCTCATTTCAGATTTACCAACCCTTTTTTTAGTATTAATTAGCAATTGCCACAATGAGGATGTGTAACACCATCACAAACTTGAATGCCTAAGGCAACAAAAGTTTATCTCATTATTTTGGATCTGCAAGCCAGCTGCGCCCTACCTAGTCTAGGTTGTGATCTGCTTATTGACAACGCTACAAGTTCCAGTTCACCTGGACTTGTCTACAAGTTTCATCTGAGCTCAAATATCTATCTATCTATCTATCTATCTATCTATCTATCTATCTATCTATCATTTACCTATCATTTATCTATAATCTATCTATTTATCTATCTATTTATCATCTATCTAACTCTATCTATCATCTATCATATATCTATCAATCTATAATCATAATTCTTTCACATTCCCTGTTCCTCATCCTATGGACATAGCAGATATTTTTGCTACTTTGATAAACTTATTTTTGTAAATTAAAAGGATTAACATCCAATATGTAGATCTGCAATACCAATAAGATATTAAAGTAATAAAATAACCCACAATAACAGTATGCTTGTGTTCAGGGTCAAGTGCAGAAGACATGTCAACAGAAATTGAACTACATCCACCTTTTGTCAGAATAAATTTTGACCCCACAAGGTCACTTTTGAATGACATTGTCCTTAATTTTGAGTCTGGTTTCAAAAAATCTTGTAGTCAGAATACTTCATACAAGGAAAACTTGAAATAGTTGCTTATGTATTTTAATGAATAAAATAATTAAAGACATAATCATGTTGTTTCTTTCAGAGGCAAACTTAAACACTCTTAGAAATGTTTCATGTATCTATACAGCTTGATGACATATTGCCTGGAAGATGTATTGCCCTAATGTTTCTCAGTCTAATTTTCTTATAGACCATTTACCCAATACAGTACTCGGTCTCATGAAACTTGTGAATAATCTATGCTTCTGAATCCCACAATTCCAACTCTATAGTCAGTTGGATAGATGCCAACTAAATTGACTCCTTAGATACTGATCAAATGTTGCAGCTTTTCAGTATATTTCTCCTTTTGGAAATGCCTTATAACATACAGAATTTGGCTACACAATGCTATGTTTCAGCCAATGCCGGTTCAAAACAAATATTTTAACAGAGGTTGGAATCACTGGCCCATGTAGTACTACTTCAAGCAAATATAACTGTATTCATCTGTGGATCATTAGCTGTATTTACAACTATTTATATGGCCTGTATAATATAATTCTTGTTTTGCAGGAGAACAAATGAGTCAGACAGTTGAATGTGTGTTCTTCCTGAAACCACACATCCTGAGCTAAGAAGCAGAGCTGTGCAATCTCAGTCATCCTGCAACTACTTATCATGTATGCATTCTCTTGAGAAAGTCTCTCATAACTAAATCTTTCACAATCTCTCTCAAACCATATCTCCTATTGCCTCTTGGCATTACATTTCTGCTATGACCACCTGGGATATTCCCTCCCTGCTTTTTAGACGTTCCATTTTCTCTGACTACCCAAATATTATCCATGTTCAAATTCACTTGAAATACAGCCTACTCCTTGAAGTTTCCTTTGTTCATAGTAGTCCTCCATGACCACTTCTCCTTTCCCCTTCCCTGGCAACACATACTTACTGTGTTGTGGCGCTTGTTTTCTTTTATTTTTATTACTTCTGGAGAAAAAGCTTTATTTAGTGTAATGTGTGTGTGTGTGTGTGTGTGTGTGTGTGTGTGTGTGTGTGTCCATTACAACATCTGACATATTTGTTGATTTTGTTTATTTTACCAAACTATTCCACAAAGAATATCTTCAGCCAGACTCTAAAATTGGTAATTATGCAATTCCTGGCAAATATTTCCCTGGCATCATGAGGAAATGGTAGGCAACTATTTTCTTGAAATATCATTCTAAATAAATATGAGTAATTATAATTCTATATTAATAGAAGACCCTTTAATCCTCAAATCACAAGGTCCATTGACAAATCCTTTTTTGGATATTACAAGTCTTTACTGGGTGTCTTCATTAGATTGTCCCTTGATACATCAATTAAAAAGCTAAAGTTGAAATAAACTTGCACAATAACTTACTACAATTAATGATATTCTTCTAGTACCAATTAAGGGAATTTTCTTTAATCTACCTGGTAAAGACCAATAAGTTGCCCAAAAAACAAACAAATGTCATTGAGTCTGTCTGATTCTGGTTTCTAATTAATGTTGAGCATATTCCTTCCTCTACTGCCACCATTGCACTGACTCTGACCTTGGTTAATTTTGAGATTATATATTCATTCCTTAGATCTTGTATTTAGTCAGTTTCATTGCCCTTTATTCTAATACCAATCTCAAAAATGAGTGAGGAATACACAGTCTCCCTTGGCAATTCTTCTTATTTTTGTGTCTGATCCTCTAGAAAAGTAGCAGTAATGAACAGTGACACGTAGCAAAGGGGATTCTTTATATAATTTCTATTGTGCATTGAGTGTTTTACATATTGGACACAGCCTGGATGGTGACTGGAGAAGCAGTTCTGAAAGTGGATTGTTTGGAAGAGCCTCAGCTCTGACTATAGGACCCATCAACTTGTCTACTGGTGTCTGTGGTTGACAATATCCTTGGCATTATCCTTGCTCATCCCAACCCATTCCATACCCTCAATAGAGCTATTTGGGAGGAATTGATTGGGTCTGGGATTCTTGAAAATTTGGTGGATATGGAACTACAATATCTATTTGAAGTCTTTATAACCATACTATTCTTGCTACTTAGATACAATGATCTAGAACACATAAGTCATAAAATAATTATTCTGCTGCTGTTGTTATAGATGTAATATAGATTTTAACTGCCTGTTATTCTTTGGGATTACTTACAATGAGGCTTCGTTTCTGTCTACTACCTGAAAGAAAACTCCTAAACCTTCCCAAAGGTTGTAGAAACACTGACTAGCTATACTCCTACAAAAAATGTCGGAAATACTAAGAAATATTACATATTTCTTGATCACTCTTAGGTTTGGTCTTTTGGTGCTCAATGACTGGTTCCCACTAAAAACAATCCCTCTTTTCCATAGTGTCAACCTACACAGAATGTCTCCCAATATCTCTGTTTCATGAAGTTCTATGTAGGAAAATTAGAAATAATTTGGAAAGAAGTGTGGTTGTATTCGTAACACCATGTTACATTTTAGAACTTGGTATCCTTATTCTGGAAAGCCCCCTGATTATTTTTATTTGTGCTGTTGAGTTGGCTCTGATTCCTGGTGAATCTCTGAATGAGTGATGTCAACTATGTTCTGGCCTCAGTGGCCTTGCTCAGCTTTTGCAGATTCATGCATGTGACTTCCTTCATGGTCTCAATTCATTTCATATTTGGCTTTCCTACTTTTTCATATTTGGCCTTCTACTTCTCCCAGCTTTTTTTTTTTTTTTTTTACAAAGAACCCTCACTTCTCATGATGTGCCCAGAGTAAGACAATGCTAATTTTGTCATTTTTGCCTTCTTGATGTTTCAAGCTGAATTTGCTCTATAATCTTTCTTGCAGTTCAGGTGTCTATAGAGCTCTCTCCCAACACTATAGTTCAAATGAAGAAGTGCTCAGCCTTCTTCACTGTCCAGCGTTAGCATCTGTTCATAGTAGTTGGGAATACGAGGATGTGGATGAGATCTTCCCTAGTTCTTCCATTACCGACCTTCCAAGTCTGAGCCTTCTTTTGATTTCTAGGCTGCAGTCTTCATTTGATTTGATAAGTAAACCAAGGTAAGTAACATCTTTAGCAATTCCCATGTCTTCAGCATCTATGTTAAAGCTGTGCATATCTTTTACAATCATGATTTTTATATTTTTGATGTTAAAATGCAGCCCTGTTTTGGCACTTTTTTCACTTTCAACAGTTGTTTCAAATCATTGCTGCTTTCTCCCAGGAAGATTATGTCATCTGCATATTTTGTTACGGATATTTCTTCTGCCAATGCTCACTTCTTCTGAGTCTTGTCAAGTTTTTCGTATGATGGGTTTTGTGTACAGATTAAATCAATAGGGTGATTAAAAAGTGTCCTTGTCAGAAACCTATTCTGACTCTCCTTAGTCTGTCCTAACTATAGCTTCCTGGCCACAATGCAGATTAAAAGCCAGGACAAAAGAGTGCTGAGGCATGCCCATTTCTTTTAGAGTAACCAATAAATAGCTTTTCTTGATCTTCACAGACAAAGGCTTTATTGTATTCTATAAAATAGACTGCACTTCTTCTGAAATTGTTTGGATCATTCCAGTATCCAATTAATTTCCAAAATAAGATTTTAAATGTCTCTTCTGAATCCAGCTTGAACATCTGGCATTTCTTGCCACATATAAGATAGAGCCTTGATTACATCACCTTAAGGATCACTTTACTTCTGTGGGAAATGAGAGCAATGGTTCTAAATTTAATGTACTTCTTGCATCTTTTTTCATAAAAAATTGAGATGTAGATGGAACATTTCCAGTATTAGGCTATTGTTTCTATCTATATTTGTTAGTGTATTCCTGTTAGAATTTTGACAGATTCCATCTCTGTGGCTTGGATTAATTCTATCAGTATCCGCTCTACACTTGGTGATTTATTTCTTCCCAATAGTTTTATGACAGCTTTCACTTTATTTTCTAGAATTACAGGCTCTTCTTCATAGGGATCCTGTTCAGAGGTGTCTGCCATCCTTCTGTCTCTTCCGTATAGATTTTCAGTATACTCTTTTCAGCCTCCCTTTATTTTATCCTGGTCAGGTCATTCACCATTCCTAATCCAGGTTTGAATTTTCCTTTCATTTCTTGAATCTTCTGGTAACAATTTTTTTGCTCATATATCTCATTTTTCTTTCATTTTTATTTCTTATATTTTCTATTTTTGCATTATTTTATAATAACATTTCAGTTTTAATCCACAGTTTTTCCTATACTTAGTCAATTAGAGTTAACAGCGTTAACCTTAATTCTATCAGATATGCTATTTAAGTTATATTTTGGCACTATGAGTCTTTAGAAACTCTTCTCCAGCTTTACTCTCATGTTTTATATTAACAATTTGTGGACAGCTTCTCTGTCTCCTAGTTCCAATCACATAGTCTATTTGATTTCTGCATTGACTCTCTGGTGATGTTCATATGTCCAATTGTCAGTTGTCTGAAGCACGTGTTTGTGATAGTCAAATTGTTGGCTTCACAGAAATCCACAAGCCAATATCCTGCTTAATTTCTGACCTGCCTCCAAACTTTCCAGTGACATTTGATTCTGCTTTTTTTCCTACTTTTGCATTCCAATCACCTAAAATTAACATCATGTCTTGTTTTGATATGTGATAATTTTTTTCTTAGATACTTGCATAAAAGTTTTTAATTCATTTTCTTCAGACTCTGTAGGTGGAACATAGACTTGAATGATGGGTGTGTCATGTTAATAGGTTTTCCTAGAAGTCTGATTGATGTTATTCAGTCCGACCTTGCATTAGAGCCCCTAATTGCCTGTGCTACATCTTGCTTCAGTTTTAAAGCCACAGTGTTTTTGCTTTTTTCTTCTTCTGAATTTGTCATTTCCAGAGAAGAACACTCTGTAGTTGCCTGGCTTGAAATGTAACACTCTAATCCATTTTATTTTGCTAAAACCAAGCATGTAGTGTTTACCAGGGGTGGGCAAACTTTTTGACTTGAGGGCCACAATGGGTACTTCAACTGGACCAGAGGGATAGAACAAAAGCAACCTTACCATGCGGGCACTCTCATCTTGGGCTGCTGGTGAAGGAGCGGAGGGGAGAGCAAAAGAACCCTCCGTTCTTTCAGCTCCGCAGGCTGGATAGAACAGCCGAATGTGCCGGATCTGGCCCGTGGGCAGTAGTTTGCCCACGGCTGGTTTAGATGTTTCATTTCTGGTTCTACAATGTCAGGCTTACCTTGATTCATGATTTGTATGTCTCAGGTGCTCATTGCCTGTGTTGTGCAGCAGCATTCTTCCCTTTCACATGTGTGCACATCAGGCATTGAACGTCCTTCCAGCTTTGGCCAAGCACCCTATTAGTCCTTGGCAAGCACCTTATTCATACTCATTCTCTGATCTGACCCAGTAACAGTTTGAATGGCATCTGATCTGGGGGGGGTCTAATGTTGCATCCCCACTATTATTTCATTTTGGATTATTTCATCATACAGTTTTCAAGGTAAAACAGAGAGAGAGAGAGAGAGAGAGAGAGAGAGAGAGAAAGAGAGAGAGAGAGAGAGAATAAAAGTCAGCATCATACATCTTTCTATTTTTCTTACCCCTAATGAAAACCTGAGCTTCCGTTGGTACACCAAGTTTTAGTACCGTATTTGCCGGCGTATAAGACGATTTTTTGGCCCTGAAAAATACGTATTTGCCGGCGTATAAGACGACTGGGCGTATAAGACGACCCCCTAACATTTCCACTAAAAATACAGAGTTTGTTATATACTCGCCGTATAAGACTACCCCCCACTTGGAGGCATATTTTTCAGGGCCAAAAAGTCGTCTTATACGCCGGCAAATATGGTAATATGTATGATTAAAGAACATTCACTCATTTGTTACCACAAAAGAGGTGACCCTTAATTCAGTTTTAGAACTGTTGTTCACTTTAAAACAGTATTAGCTATGGTCTCAATATGAGCCGGGATTCTTAGTTGTGAACATAAAATGTAGTCCAGGCTGATTTAATCTTCTATAGTAATAAAAGTGCAATATGCTAGGTAGACCGGACATCCTTCCATCCTTCTGGGGAAAGCCAGGGTGCCAGGGAAGCCCGGGTCCCAGGTGCTGGAGGGAAGCTGATGCTGGCAGCCAGGGAGAGAGAGGAAGGCCTACTCTTACACAAATTTCATGCACCGGGCCTCTAGTAAAACTTCATTGGGCCTCTAGTAAAATAATTGTGCAGCCTTATATCACAAGAAGAGCTGGAGTAACAAGTTAAAAAACAAGCAGGAATAGATAGACGCATTGCAATGATGCAAGTAAAAGCACAGCCAAAGTCAAGCCCCAAAATTAACTCAGTGAGAAAACTACTTCTTTTGTCACTCAACTCTGGGCACCGATGTTTTATTTCCAATTCACAGAGGATACAACTGACATAACTTAGGTTCATTGCATAGGAATATTCATTTGTTAGGAGGAAGGGCCAATATTTAACTCAGGTTTTGGACTCTATCAAGCATACTCAAAAAGTATATAAGTATTATAAGGACAGCATAGCATGGATAAGACTTCAGATAAGTCTGTGGATTAATTTTGGCTTAGAGGAAAAGATAAGTATGTAACTTTGAATTTGCACAAATTTACAATTAGAAAGACATTTTTAGGTTAGGATTCTTGTCACTAATTGCTTATAATTTATATTCTAATAATATATATGCAAATAGGATCTGTCTACTGATCAAATGGAAAGAAGCAAGAGATGCATTTTAATTGCCCCCCCCCCCTCAAAAATAACAACAACAACAACACACACCACTGATTGCTAATATTGGGATTTTTAATAGATTTGTGGACCAATGATAAAATCGTAATATTTGTACTATGTTAAGTTAACTGAATATGATGAGAAAATGATGTTTTTTTCTATGTTTTAGAAGACTTAAGCCTTAATATTTTATAATAAAATTAAAACCTATAGAAACTACAAAATAGAATAACATGCTTTCTAGGAGAAAAATGTCAATGTACACACCTGTTTTTATGTGGGTGCATGTGTTTGTGTGTGTGTGTGTGTAGACATTCCTAAATCTGATCTATAGTATTATAAAAGGAAGAAAATATTATTCATCTTCTAATAGCAGAAAGGTAATCTCCAAAATATTTAATTATTAATGTGTTTTAACATCTTGAAAGCTCACACTAAAATATTTTTAAATTTTTCTCATGTTTTGAGAGACTAGCATTAATAAACTGGTAATAGTTTTAAGAGGAATTGGCTAGATCTTTAGACACATGTATTTGAAAAAGAGAGGAACTTTACCCTCAATATTATAGTCACAAAATCTATATAAATTCTTGCCCCTTTTTGATGAATTTATAAAATACATGTTAAAATGAAACCCCAGCCTATATCCAAACATATTTTGAAAAGCCATCTTAAACATTTCCTGTTGTCTGTCAGAAGATCACTTACACATAAAGAAATTTTAAGGAAAAAAAAAAGCACTAAACATTTTCATTGCTCTTCTATCCTCCCACACTCTACTCCCTTCAGCAAAGCAGTGTCATCTCTTTCAACTCCCCACCACACATTGCCTCCCTAAAACACAGCAGTGCTGCTTTTATGTTTACACCCAGTCCCACTTTCTATATCTTTTCTAGGAGTCATTCTCTGCATTTTCCAACAAAATCAATCAATTTGTGTTTGGCTTCTTTAATTCCACCCCCCACTCTCCAATTTTGCCAATCTGCACATAAGACCCTGAATAAAACTGGCAAAAATAGAATTATCTTTAATGGGGAATGAAAGGGGAGAGGCTATGAAACTCATATGTTAATGTTTTTCCTGTCACACTAGATTTCATTTTTTAAACCTTTGTAATGCTGCCCTCTTAAATTGCTAAGTTGGTATCTGTCTGCCTTCTGGGCCAAAACACTGAGCCCTGCAAAGTCAGGGCCTTACCTCATGCCAGAACACTGCAGGGCTCTCCCTAGGGGGATTGAGAAACAGGCTTTCCTTTGAAAGATAAACTGAGCTCAGATAATTTCTGAACTTCTTACTTGGTTTTGATCCAGGTATGCCAGTAGAGAATGTGCCTTAGAACATTAGATATGTAAGGATGTACTTGCATCTCTGCAAATATTCAAATGTGTGCATTAGGCGTTAAGGAATTCCTCAGCAACTTCTGCTTTATCACTCAAGGGCTTAGAGATGATGGTAGAAATATGGGTAGAAAGCAAATATCACATAATTAATAACCTCCTATGTGTTGCTAATATTATTTCAACTCTGTTTGCCAATTTTCTGTATGTTATATGGCTTAAAATATAGACAAATATTTATTTATAAAATGATAAGTAAATAATTAGCATTGTACTACAGGAATCAATTGCCATTTGTTTGGATTTTCTCTATGAATCACAATAGTCCATTGCAATGGCATCTGTTCAATGATTTATATTAAATTACTCTTCAGATGCAATGGAATTAATTTAGTAATTTGTATTTTATAACAAAACCTGCAGGGTAGAGTTTGCACACTCAAAAGTTGTCTAATTCTTTATTTCCACTAACTTTGACATTTATATAAATATGGAAAAATATGGTGTGGATTTCTCTTAAATTAAAGCAGATTGCGTCTGTAACTGAGGGTCCTACTCTTAATTGCTATTTAACTCTATCTGTGAAATCCCTCCACAATTGTGACTGTCCTGGGGAGGTTTTAAGCACAGGCATATGGATCTACTTACAAGACTTCACACTAAATTTGTTCGGTGCTTGATCTTCCATCTCTCTAATGGCATTTTTTTTTGTCACCAGCACATTCACGGCCTCCAGTTGACTGCTTTTATTGCTTTTAATTAAAGTCTGAAGTAGAAAGTGTCTATTAATCAGTGTGTGAAGCCAATCATGAGTAAGGGCTTTATAAACTCTTTACAAGATGGATAGTAGTTACATAAATTGTCCTACCTTTGTCATCATGACAGGAAGATAGTCATTTAAGTTAATCATATCATGGGTAACACCTGTAATCTGGAAATTTGGAAGGCAGGACCTACTTTGACAGGCCAGCTACTTTTTAATTTTATTTTATATGTATATACAGTATATGCATATAGATGTATATGTGTGTATCTACACACATACATATATAATTTGATGATAATTGTATTCATTTTATAGCACATTTAAAGAGAGAATAAAGAACGATTTTTTAAGTGCTTCTTAAATCAGAATATAGTCAGCTAATCAGCGAAAATGAATTGAACATTTTGACTGTTCTCTCCTCCCCCTTCTAATATCTTTTAAATGGCTTGATGTTTTTACATTTCTCAATTCAGAGTTATAGAATATGAACTTCTGATGATAAAACACTCAGTAATCTATCCCTTTCAGTTTTTAAGTTGAAGAGAAATGAGGCATTTTTCCTGGTCTTTCTTTTATGTGCTGGAAAGTATTTTCAAATTCAATTTAAATTTAATTCTGAGAGGAGACATCATAGTTCATTGTGATGATGAGAGTGCCCAGTCTCATCAATACACAGAGCTGTGTGGACTGAAATAAAAATATTGAATTACAATTCAGTGAAATTTATCTGAGGCTTCTGAGGGGTTCTACAGAATGCAGTGGTTCCAATGAACTGGTGAGATTCGAGTAGGTGGTGATTTAGTTTTCCAAGTGGTGTACTTCCAATAGCATCATAAACAAATGCATGTCTGAAAGAGAAGTGTATATTATTCATTAATGAAAATCAGTATCATTTAGAAATGTGGAAAGAAAGAATCTCTGGTCATATACCATGGGCTTGGTCTGCAAAGAAGTGGGGTGGAGTCCAAACACCTAGTATCAAAACTTGGAACTACCACTATCTGGAAAATCTTGCCTTTGTGCCTTTCATTCTTGGTTTGTTTACCCCCCCCCCTTTTTTTGTTTTTTTTTAAAAAAAGTCCTCATCTTAAAGATTAAAAGGTTGAAATAAATTATCCCAAATACCATTGTTCCTGTAAAATGCAAATAACTCATTATGCATATGTGCATAATCAATGTGTACAGACAATAGTGTGGTGAAGGTCTGGGCTGAGGTAAAGGCTTGGGGGAGGGGAATAATAAGAGGTGCAGAATTGGCAGACATCTGTGATACTGTCATCAATAAAATAAAATAAAATAAAATACAGAAAAAGTTATGAAGACTCTTTTACTAACTCTTTCTCTTCTTCACTTTCTTATTGGACCCACCTCCAGCATGTCTTTGAATTTAAGAGTTGCAGGAAGCAAGTGTTTGAGATAAAGAAGTCAGGGGGGGAGGCCTGTATATGAAAAAAAAACAATATCTAAGGACACTAATCAGTTTCACAGTGAAGTCCTGGGTATCAGCTCCAGGACTGTGTTATTGTTCACCAAACTGCACCCCCTCAGCTGTGAGAGCACTGTGCATCCTTGACATTGCCCAGACACCTCCAGTAGCCTCCAGCTGGTTAGAATATATTCCCTTTCCATTGTCAGCCACAGCCCTATAGCTTTTTTAAGCCAGTGAAATGTGTCAAATATTACATCTATGCAAAGACCTAATGTGGTTTGTTGGTTTTGCTTTTGTTCTTTATCAGATGAGTTAATGTGCGGAATGGAGTTTGCTCTTTCAACCTGGGTTAATGAAAGAGAAAACTCATGGACAGGAACACAGTCTACCCGTAGGGTGAGAGTGAAATGAAGGCTACTTTTTATAAACCTAGGCTATTTGGGGATTGTTCATTACTATTACACTTACATGTTTTCCTCCATCTTTTCTTTGTAATATCTAACTTGCCCCCCCCCCTACACACACACACACATACACACACACACACACACACACACACACACACACACACACAGACACACACACGGCTCTGGTACTGGGCAAAGTATATCCCTGAACCAGGGAATCTTTCAGAAAGTTTATTTTCTTTGCCCATTTATCATGTCATCTAAATCTGTAGTCATCTGACTCAAAAGGGACTTAAGACAGTATTGTGAGTCACAACACAAAGCTTCAGAGGCAGAATTTGCATGTTTAGTTTCCATTTCAAGAAAATATGCAGTTAGAAAGATGATATATTTGAAGATGAGCTAAATACCTTTTTCTCTCAAATTTGTTACTAATTACTCATAAAATTTTGAAGTATTTGAGCAGAAAGTGGTTTTAAATATGACCTAAGACAGTACCCAAACATCTGTGCATTCAAACATCACAACTCTCTACTTTTCAATTAATATATGAAAAAAATTGGAATCCTGAAAAATTACAGTGGTTCAAGCTATGTAAAAAAAATTGATGGAGAGACAAGATTAAAATAATGTTTTACCATTTCCTATCTAAATTAAATTTTTTAATCACTATAATCCATCCTCTTTAAAAGAGTATACATTGATATCACTTTGGCAATTATTTAAAAAATATGTCTGAGTTTCATCTTTAAAAAAATATATATATATATAATTGATTTTTACAGAGAGGAAGGGAGAGAGATAGAGGGTTAGAAACATCGATGAGAGAGAAACATCAACCAGCTGCCTCCTACACACCCCCTCTGGGGATGTGCCCACAACCAAGGTGCATGCCTTTGATCAGAATCAAATCTGGGACCCCCCTCAGTCCACAGGCTCTATCCACTAAGCCAAACCAGTTTCAGTAGTTATTACTTCTTAAACAATGTCAGAATAGAGTTGTGATTTTTATTATACCAAGCTCACAAAAGGTGTTTCAAATTGCATGGTGATTCATTTGCCAGTAAGATGACAGTGGTTGCAGGGATACTTTTAATGAAAGAACTTGGACCTATGTATTGATATGTACTAGGTCAACCATTTTTATTCTACAACATGCTCCTTTTCTAAATATATTTTGTTTTCTTCAATGTACCTTCAAATATTTATAAAGTCAAACTATTGCCTTAGTCCATACATAGGTCAATAGAGAGATAGATGGCGCTGAGAGTCCACACAGTGGACGAGTCCAATGCAACATTATATGTCAGTGTCCCAGGCAGGGCCTCGCTAGTCATCCACTCATTCATTAACCCCTCAACAAAAATTTACCTTGAACCTACTCTGTGCTAGTCACTAATCAAAGCACTGGGGATTACAGTAAAAATAAGGCATCCAAAAATATCTGCCTCAATGTTACTAGTCTAAGCTATTATACTCAAAAAGAATTAAGATTTAGGGCCTTCCCACTTTGCTTTGTAGCCCTAGGTTAGTTGCTTATGCACTTAACCCTCGAACAACACAGGTTTGAACTGCATGCTTCCATTAATACAATAATTTAAAAAATATATATTTTATTGATTTCAGAGACAAAAGGAGAGGGAGAGAGAGACAGAAACATCAATGATGAGAGAGACTCATTAATCCACTGCCTCCTGCATGCCCCCTACTGGGGATAAAGCTTTCAACCCAGGCATGTATCCTGACCCAGATTTGAACCATGAACTCATGGTTCATAAAGTCGACACTCAACCACCACGCCACTTTGGCTGGGCTGCATTTTGACATTTTAAAAAAAACAAAGACAGCTGAAACCAATTTGACTCAGTGGATGGAGGGTCGGCCTTCAGACTGAGGGGTTCCGGGTTCGATTCTGCTCTGGGGCACGTACCTTGGTTGCGGGCACATCCCCAGTGAGGGGTCTGTAGGAGGCAGTTGATTGATGATTCTCTATCATCCATGTTTCTAACTCTCTATCCCTCTCCTTTCTTCTCTGTAAAAATCAATAAAATATATTTAACAAAAAGACAAAGACAAATATTTATGACTCACAAATGAAATTATGCTTTACATTGGAAAGGGGACTCTAAAAGAGCATATTAATAGTCCAGGGGAAGTAAATGAAGGTCTGATTTAATGAAGACAGGATTTCCAACATGGCACCTCCTCTACTTATTACAGCATCACAAAAGTTTTCTTCGACCTAAAATTAGTCACTGACATATCCCAAATTAAATAAAATATCAGCAATAATTAAAAATTTTGATATTGAGACTATTTTACTACTCTTCTCTTTATCAGCTGTTTAAAGCTTAATTCATCATTTTGACATTTTCAATAGCTAGAAAATGAATAATTCAATCAGTAAATGTACTTTTTCTTGGAATTAAGCAAACTGTCCCATAGTTTCCTGTCACTTGATATTTCACCAGCCTAGTATAGAAATATACTGTAGCTACATTTAGATGTCTGGAGCATGCATTTGATAATTATAACACACAAATACATATTATATAACTTCATGTTCTAAAATACTATATATTAAATGCTAATATATTTCAAGCCCTTTGGGCATAGGAACATGTCTAATTCTAATTGGCATAGGTCAAAATCATCTTCACAAGCATAAAGGTAATCTATGAACCATCTTCATAAACATAAAAGTAATCTATGACAAGTTAGACAATATTTTATTGTTTAATAAAACAATAGTCATTGACCAACATGGTCTTCATGTCCTCTTCATCCTGACTAACCTTTAGATATATTTCTTATAGACACACCTATAGATATAGACTTCAGGCCTACCTTTTCTTTAGAAAACTTGCAATTGTAAATTCTTTCCCTGTCCCTTTGAGATGGAAATTTTCTACAGCCCAGAAATGTCCATCTCAATGATCTGGGAGGCATCCTTTTGAAATGTGATCATCAAAAAGATTGTGCTCTATCTCCCAGGCTGTGAGAGGGTAGAACCTACCTTTCATAAGCTCCCATTGGCAAACACAAATGGCCTCATCACATTGACCAAAGTCCCCACAAAGTCCCTCAGTACTTTTCTACTTTTGCTTATTCCGGGCCTTATAAATTATCCTACTGTTTGTTTCAATGGAATTAAGTTCAACCTCTCTCTCCTATTGCAATAGTCTTGCTTAAGCCTTCTTGCCTGTTTAATGAGGTTGGGGCAGTATTTCTTTTACAGTTGTACACAACAGCAATATATTCTTGGAGCATCCATATACTCTGGCTAACACACACACACACACATACACACACACACACACCTTATAAAAACACTTCATTAGTTCATTTAAAATAAAACATGGTGCTTAATGATCATATTATTTGTGTCGTTTTGAATTACAATTCATTTATTCACTTATTCATTATCCATTCCAGAAACACTTATAAGAAATTCAGTTAGTGGAACCTCAGGACATCATACATAAACAGAAGTCAGTAATAAGGAAGTTTGCTCCATTTTAAACATCTTTACCCTTTATCTCACCTTTCTGCACAATTGGGAAGAATAAAGCTGTTGTATTATTTCCCTTTTACCATTCTTGTTCTACATCTATAAGTAAAAGAGGAGATGGATTCCTTTAAACATTTTCTTCTTCTCTTTATATACAGAAAAATGAAACCTTTAAAAATCACCTGTGATTTTACTTCCATGATTTGAGGTCTGCAAGTAAGAACATTAAATGTAAAACAACAAAAAAATCCTCAAGAAATTTTAGTGTTTTTCTTTTCTTGTAGTTGCATTATGGAATCGTTCCAGGAAGAAAGGAATTGGGGAATACACGCTTTTCTTCTAAGTAATTTAAGGCCTGTTCAAAACTGAGTACAAAATTACGCCCAGGCACTGACACCCTCACCTTGAAGATATTGACCCTATGGTAATCTAACCCTTGATAAAAGTGAGAATTTTTATTTTGCTTTCTAATTCTTCATGATTTAAAAACAAGTCCAAGGTAGGTAGTTAAGCTGTAATCGCTTCTAATGATGGTGTCTTTTAAGAACAATGACTGTCTAAGATGAAACTATTAGGTCATTTATAGGTTAGTTAACCTTTTGGAAATGCAAAGACTCAATTACTTCTACTAGAGGAGGAACTTGAGAGCACAAAAATGCCTGTGCCTTTAGTGATAAATGGATAATTTAACCAGTGAATTTATAAAAGCGGAATATTTACTCAGGTGTGGAGTGAACATTGTATTAATAAACAATGAAAACAAGTGTTGCTAATTAACACTATTAGGACTGAGCTAATTACTTAATTTTATCGAATGATTTTAAGAATGAAAATATAAAGAGAATTGATTTAAATAACTAAACAGTTCAGTCTATCAAAAATTGGACAGATATTTACTTAAGAAAATCATTTTATTTTTTCTGCATGTTGTTTAGCAAAAGAAAAATGTCCACTTTGAGATGAATACCCAGTGAGTTTGATCTGAATGTTCATTGTTATAATAGGAATAATATACTTGCATTACATTTAGGTAATTTAATGGGTTTATAATTCATAGATAGACACTTAAACTGAACTATTCTAAGTAGGAGAATTTAAAAGTAAGCATTTCTCCTGTGTGTGTGTGTATGTGTTGGTTTTCTTAGAAATATATGACCAAAAACTGTGATATGTTTAGCTACTGAATGTTTATTTCTTTTTTTAATATATTAAAAAATATATTTATTGATTTTTTTACCGAGAGGAAGGGAGAGGGTTAGAGAGCTAGAAGCATTATGAGAGAGAAACATCAACCAGCTGCCTCCTGCACACACCCTTCTGGGGATGCGCCTGCAACCAATGTACATGCCCTTGGCTGGAATTGAACCTGGGACCTTTCAGTCCACAAACAGATGCTCTATCCACTGAGCCAAACCGGTTTTGGCTGAATATTTTTATTTCTTACTAGAGGCCTGGTGCACGAGATCCATGCACTGAGTGAGAGGTGGTCCCTCAGCCTGGCCTGTGCCCTCTCACATTCTGGGACCCCTCTGAGGCTGTCCGTCTGTCGGCAGGGGGGTTGGGCCTAAGCCAGCAGGCGGACATCTCACAGAAGGGAGCTCTCGCAGTCCAGGACCCTTCGCTCCTCGCTGCCTGCAGCAGAGGCAAGAGATGCTCCTGCCATCACTGTTGCATTTGACAGCCATGAGCCAGGCTTCTGATCACCAGGGGGCAGCTCCTGCATTGAGCATCTTTTCCCTGGTGGCCAGTGTGTGTCACAGCAACTGGTTGTTCCACAGTTTGGTCAATTTGCATATTATGCTTTTATTATATAGGATATCCTTTAACTTATTTCATGGGTTACTCATTAATTTAAAACATGCATAAGTCATATGGTTTTCAATGCCCAGAGTAGATAGGCTCAGGAAAGACATATGAATTATAATATCAGAAGAATGACACTACTTTCTCCTCTGAACATTGTAATAGGCTGTGTCTTAAATTAATCTCAAATATCAGTAGATTTGATTTAAAAATGTTAAGCTATCAATATATAAGACCCTGTGCACTAGACATGATAGAGAGAAAAAGTCCCAAGAGATTTAAGAGCCTTTTCTACCAGATGCTGCATCCTAAGTGATTATTGTTATCACTGGTTTGATTTAAAAACTGATTATGCTTACTATATTATGATGCTCCTTCTTTGTCTCAAAAGAGGTTTGTATTTATAAATTGTTATAACTGCATTTCCTTTGCAACTCTCATTATCATAAACTGTTATGCTGTTAGGTCACATGTTGCTATTTTATTGTTTTTCATGCCATTGCAGTTTTGATTCTTTGCTGCTTGTTAAAGTCTTTCATCAGACAGCAATTGTTTTATATGAGAATGCAACATGTGTAGGATGAAAAGAAATATCACCAGGAGCAGTCTCTATATGTAAAATTTTTCAGAGCGTGTTACCTGAATTCCGTTTGACTTCCCTGATGTTGTGTGATCAGAGAGACGCTTGTTTATGCATCACCCACCTAGATCATATTGCAGGTACCAGGAATTGTATTTGCAAGTACAATTTCAAAGTGCCTGGCAAGACTCACCAAGCCCTGGAATGACAAGGATGTTTCCAGGATGCACGGATAATGTGTGTTATACATCTTGTTATAAAATTTTGTCAAGTGTGCTGTAGTATCTTTGATGTAGAAAATTGCTCCTCCTCTCCTTTGCCTCCTGTCTGCCTGCCTTTGTCAGCGCTTTGCTGGATCGTCAGGGAAGCCCATGTAAGATGCATGTGGCAGAAACTGGGAGACGTAGCAAGCTGCCTTGGGTACCTCTGGGAGAAAAGTACTGCGAATAAGGAATATAAAAAACTACACGGAGAAGAGAATGCCTCCTAGGTGGAATTCAAATTAGCATTTCAATGACACCATATTTTCACCGTGATGTTGAAATCATATTAACCGTTTTAAACTATAGTATGGGACATAGAACTGTATGATATAATACTATAGGTCTTCTCCTATGAACATTTTGGACGTCAAAATAATGCAACATACAAAAATATGTAGATAAAGCAAGTATTACTGGATGTTCAGCTCAACATACAGGCAATGATGGCTTAAGATGTTCAGGGGAATTTTAAGGTGTGAGATACAGGATTGAAAACCTCTGCAGGAGAATGTATGAGAAAGATCAGTTCTACTAATATGTGAACACATGAATTGCCTTAGTCTTGGTTACACATCACTCGCCTCGACCACCTTGTAATACAATGGGTTATATTTCTAAATATGTAATATGCATGACAAAACATAAGAAAGAAATTCAGCCCGGCCCATGCAACTCAGTGATTGAGCATAGTCTTATGAGCCAGAAGGTCGTGGTTTGATCTATCTTTATTTCCCTCCCCTTTCCTCTGTGAAATCAACATATGTATGTTAAATAGCGAGGTAAATATTTTGGGAAAGGAAGTGAGGCAATTCCTGGTCATGAATAGATAGGAGTTTTCATTGCAATTTGCAAAAGAAAAATTGGAATTTTAAGGCATATATTTCTTTTTTTTAAAATATACTTTATTGATATTTTACAGAGAGGAAGGGAGAGAGATAGAGAGCTAGAAATGTCAATGAGAGAGAAACATCAACCAGCTACCTCTTGCACACCCCCTACCTGGGATGTGCCCGCAACCAATGTACATGCCCTTGACCAGAATCGAACCCGGGACCTTTCAGTCTGAAGACCTACGCTCTACCACTAAGCCAAACCGGTTTCGGCTAAGCATATATTTCTTGATTAGTGTCCTAAGCACTATGTCACCCTACCTAAATACCTCCACAGATTAAGAAGCAGGAAAAGAATGTGAAACATTATTGAAAGTAATTTATTTGAATTTCCCAAAACATATGATATTTGAGCATCTAAAAAGCAGAAGGAGGTCATACATACATTTTGCATATGTATCTACTTTTACCCTCTCTCTCCCTTCAATTCCTTCCTCCTCCATCCCTCACATTATCTTTTTTCTTCTTCTAAGTGCGCATGCTACTATGTACTTACTATGTAATATTGACAAGTTAAGAAACCTCTCTATGCATCAATTTTCTTTTTTTAATACTTTAAAAATATATATTTTATTGATATTTTACAGAGAGGAAGGGGGAGAGACAGAGAGCTAGAAACATCGATGAGAGAGAAACACCGACCAGCTGCCTCTTGCACAGCCCCCACTTGGGATGTGCCCGCAACCAATGTACATGCCCTTGGCCGTAATCGAACCCAGGACCTTTCAGTCCACAGACCGAAGCTCTACCACTGAGCCAAACCAGTTTCGGCTCAATTTTCTATTAAAAAACAAAACAGACCTTTAAAAGACTATGGACCTTGCAGGGTAAATACAGGATGAAATAAGTGAACACACCTGCAGCAGACACTGTGGTTCAGCCCAGAAGCTCTGGATCCCTCTCTGGTTCAGTGGTATGCCCTTCCTTCCTCGGAGCTGCTGGGCTTTAGCTCTCAGTTCCCACTTGATCTCTGTGTGAGGATTGCCCTTGGGATGGTTGAGGCACCCGTATTATAAGAAGGGTTCTGGGTCTACACAATCCCTCCAGACCCCACAAAACACAAGTCCCTGTGTCAAGGCACAGCAGTTCAGGGGGGAGGGCAGTGCAAGAGGGGGGAAGAGCTCCTGCTAGACTCTGGCTACAAGCTGGACTCTACCTGATCTCCACGTTGAGTTGCTTTTGTTCCCTTCCCTAAACTGCTTTCCTTAATCATAGTGGGTTTTTCATGAGCCTTTCCTTAAACTGTGTGCATCACGAGGGCTCTGCTTCTAGGGAACAGAAACCTAACATTATCACTGGTAATAAAATGTAAAGGGAACTGGCCCACCTTGATGGCTCTGAATGGTCAGAGCTACTAACTCTTTGACTCTAGGTTGAGTCAACTAGTGATAGAATGTAAAAAGAACTGTCTAAGGAAACCAAACATTGTCACTATTGTTAATATGCAAAAAGAGATGGCCAACCTCAATGGCTCTGAAAGGTCAGAGCAATTAACTCATTGTCTAGTTGAGGTAGTAGAGCTTGAGGCAACTTTAGTTTGTTAATAGTATGTAAATTCTTGTTAATTTTCTGCTGCTGGAACTTTTCTGCCTAAGCAATGTCTTTGTCTCAGAATCTCAATAAAAGGAATGGCAAAAGGCTAGATCGGGCTGGGGTGAGTCTTCCCATTAGAGGCTTGACTCCCCACCTGGCCCACATTTTTCCCAAATTAACTCTTTTTCCAGTCTCTTCATTTTTAGTGAACGGCCTCCTCCAGAAACCGGACCCTGAGTGTGGGCCCTGAACCACTCTGGTCGTGGTAAGTGTTCCCACAGGGAACTCAATATAAGACTACATGCAATGTGCTCCAAACATTCCCGGACATTGTGAGTGCTCAATAAAAAAAAGTGCCTAGTGTTCTCACTATTATTAATTCCTCCATAAGGAACGGGAACACTGCTTGTATTGAACACTGCTTTTGAACGGGAAACGTGCTGTTATGAGCCTCTTTCCCAGACAGTAATGACAAACTGCAGTGCATTGATAGAGAGCTCATAGTGGCTACATTGCTGGCAAGATTTGGGGATTAAATGGAAAATATGGTAATCAGTGGCATAAGGAAACACATCAACAGTGACGTTTAGGAAAATAGCTGTTAATTTTTATTTTATTTTGTAAGCCATCTGCTGAAATGTGGGATATTTTGGAAGTCATCTTAATGTTACATTTAATAATAAATGGACTTATTGTATATATAATTTATTTCTCTATTAAAGTTGGGTATTTGCACTTTATGTCATATTTAAATGGCATATTCTACTCAGCTCCTTATCACATATTGAAGCCTTGCTAAATATCTTACCCAATTAACCAGTTGGCAGGATTAGGTTTTTTTTTTTCTTTCTTTCTAAAGGTTTTATAGTTATGGTTTGTCAACATGATTTTGGTGTTCTTGTTTTTCCCCCAAAAAATGTATACAATCAACTGTATGAAAGGTTAAACATCTCAACTTAATGCTTGCTACTAGCTTTCTCTCATAGAAATACTCAATAAAACTACAATGCATGCACATTCTGGAATGTAGATATTTGCATTACCGAGATTTCAAAGATATGAATGAAGTTTATTTAAACTCAGCGCACTGTGTTTCATTTCAGTGGAGATGTTTGCATAATGCATATAGTATTCCCTCAAGCAGAGGGCAGGATAAAAGTGCTTATTGAGCTGAGCTCCGGGAAAGTGCACAAGGATTTATCTAAAGGTCAATGAATATTATAAGAAATGTTGTTCATCACTAAAAGTAGTTATAATAATGAAGTCAAAGCTTATACCAAAAACTCAAACTTGAAAACAAAAAGTTTTGTTTGTTTGTATGTTTGTTTTCTGTATAATTTTTTACCTCTACCAGAAGACAAAGAGGGATGAGCACAGGTGGAGAAAGTTTTTCTAATTTAAACCCCATTATTAAGTATATATTGGTATCTTCTACCTCAAAACTGCCCATGTGCTTTAATTTATCTTAGAAAGTAGAACCTTCCTGGGAATGAAATGGCTGAATCAATGCATAATTAAGGTGTGTTTTGTTTTGTTTTTAATGGTGAAATTTGTTTTTCAAAAAGTTTGAACCATTGCACTCACACAAGTTGTATAAGGGAGTTCCAAGTCATCCACCTCCTCATCAATATTTAGTATAACCTGTCTTTTTAATTGTAGGTAAAACATCCTAATAGTTGTGTAGTGGTATCACATTTTGGTTTTAATTTTCATGGCCCAGATGACTAATAATACTGAATAACTTTTATATGGTTGTATATTATTTTGTACATAGTTTTTAAGTACAACAATCATTTGCACATATTTTTAAAACTAAATTATTATTTTATTTGTACTATGAAGCTCTGAGTGTTCTTTCATGGACCCAACTCCTTTATCAGGTATATTATATACAAATATTTTCTCCCTGTATTCAGGTTCATTTTTCATTTTCTTAAGAGTATTTTTCAAAATGCAGGCATTTTTATTGTGATAAAGAACATATATTGATTTGTTCTTTATAAATAGTATTTTTGTTGTCAAGTCTAAAAATATCTTTGCCTAGCCAAAGGACACAAAGATATTCCTCTGTGTTCTCTTCAGGAATCTTAGGTTTTACATTTGTCTGTGATCCATTTTGAGTACATTTTTGCATGTGATCCAAGGTGTGGATTGAAACTCAAGGTTTTTTGCATACAGATATCTCAGTGTTCTGGCACAATTTGTGAAAAGATCATTCTTACTCTAGTCTATTGTCGTTGCACCTTCATTGAAAATCAGTTGTCCATGTGTTGGCCCAAGCTTTCCAACCAAGTCTTTTGTGCTCCCCAACATCCATGTATATGTGGGTTCATTTCTGAACTTTCTATTCTGTTCCAGTGACCAATTTGTTTGTGTTTGCACCAACACCACACTGTTGACATGACATATTTTCTTCAGCTGTAGATTCAGGCAGTGGCAACATAGCTGGGAGACTAGATAGCTCAGATCTGAGTCCTGACCTGACCTGGAATTTACTTTCTGATCCATTTTTTACCCTCAGGCATATATATTAGGATCCCTGCAGGGTTGCCCACAAAGCCCCAGACAGCATCCTGGAGCTGCCAGAGCCGGAGCTGGTGCCTGCAGAGAGAGGCCTCCCACACTGTCTTCTAAGCACCTGACTTAAAACATTGACTGAGTCCCTGCCCATCAGCATGCACTGCCTGTGTCCCAGATAATGGTCCTGTTTGCCTGGTGACCCTGAACCAGCTCTGGCCCAGGCAACCCAGCAAATAAATGTCCATCAAATGGCTGCAACTCCTTCTCTAACAAGAGCCGATCTCTCCTTCCCTGTGTGCCCCTCCTTGGATGCTCTCCTGCAGACTGTTGAACTTTTAGAGTTCTTTTTCCATGTCTTAACTTGCCTCCAAAGATTACATTACATTAAAATTATTTATATTATGTATACATCATATAAACATTGGGTGCTATATAAAATTATTTATATTGAAATATTCCTTATTGTGTGTTTTTTTCTCTTTGGATTGGCTAGAGACTGAGCTTATCTTCGCATTCTTAAAATATTAACCTATTTCAGCCAAAACCGGTTTGGCTCAGTGGTAGAGCATCGGTCTGCGGACTGAAAGGTTACCTGGTTCGATTCCGGGCAAGGGCATGTACATTGGTTGTGGGCACATCCCCAGTAGAAAGTGTGCAAGAGGCAGCTGGTTGATGTTTCTCTCTCATTGATGTTTCTAGCTCTCTATCTCTCTCCCTTCCTCTCTGTAAAAATATCAATAAAAATATATTTTAAAAAATTAAAAAATAAATAAAATATTAACCTATTTCAGACTGTATATTTAAAGGAAATTACTTGTAGGCAGAATATATTCAGTTCTTGCTTCATATAGGATTGACAAATGTTGGGGTGTTTAAGCCACTTACTTTTAATAGGACTAGTGACAAAATTATTTTTAAATTTTTCATCTTGCTATTTATTTTCAATCCTATTTGGTTTTTGTTCCTTTTTTCCTTTTTTTGCCCTTTTTCAACAAAATTGAGTATTTAAAAGATAATTTCACATTATTTTGATTATTTATTACATATAACTCTTGGTTTTCTTATTTTATTTTATTTTTGTTTTCTTATTTTATCGGTTTCTTTGGATTTTAAGGTGCACACATGTAACTCATCATTATCAATCTTTAATAATAGTATACCATTTCATGCTTTGGAAGAGAAGCTTGAATAATATCTTTCCATATCTCTTCTAAACAGCTTTATGCTATTTTTGTTATACATTTTACATATATTATAAACCTTACTATACATTGTTAATATGTGGGTTTAATTAATTAATTATCTTTATAAAATTTAAGCAATAAGAACAATTTTGTATCTTCCTACCTTTGCCAGTGTCCTTCATCAATTGTGGGGGTCCAGATTTCCATCAGGTATCATTTTTCTTCTTCCTGAAGACATTGCTTTCACATTCCTTACAGTGCAAATCTGCTGGCGATGAAGTCTCCTGGATTTTATCTGTCTGAAAGTCTTTATTTTGCCTTCACTTTTTGAAAGATTTTTTTCATTGAGTATAGTACTCTAAAGCATTGAATTTGCTGAGTATAGAATTTAAAGAGAGCTCTCACTGTCTTCTTCTTTAATTTCTCTCTGACAAAAATATCTGCTGTTAACCTTATTTTGTCCCTGGCTCTTTCCTCTCTCTCTTCTGAAGACTTCCTCTTAATCTTTGGTCTTAAGTAACTTAATTATGTTGATGGGTGAAGCATTTCTTATATTTATAGAGTTTGAGTTTGTTGGACTTCTTAGATCTGTGGGTTTATACTTATAAAACTTGGAAAACTTAGGCTATAGGTTGTTCAAATATATCTCCTGACTTCCTTTCTACTTTGGGGACTCCAATAACATGTATATTATGCTTCTTGAAGTTGATTCCACAACTCAGTGATATTTCATTCATGTATTCCATCATCTGTCTCTTTTTAATTTTAGATAGTATGTATTGCTATATCTTTAAATTCACTGACTTTTAGAAACAGTTAATGTGCCCTTAATCTCATCCACTGTACTGCTCATTTTTAACATTGCAATTTTCACCTCTGGTAGTTCAAAAATTTTTAAATTCTCCCATGTCTACACTTTATTTTTGAGTATGTAGAATACAGGAATAATAACTATAATAATATCCTTGTCTGATGATTCTGGCAGGTGTCGGTGTCAGTTCTGGATCAGTTTTGATTGATTGAACACTTTCCCCTTCCAAGTTATGCTTTCTTGCTTCTTTACATATATGATGTCTCACCTATTTGATTGGACTAGGAATTTTTGAATTTCTCCCAATATTCCTGAGCATAGTTTTGAGATGTGGTTTAGTTATGGAAATAGTTTGATACTTTTGTATTTTTCTTTAAGATTGGTTATGAGGACCAGGGAAGTATCTAATGTAGAACTAATTGATTCCCACTGACACTGCAGGGTTCTTTTCTGTACCATATGGATACCCTGTGGATATGAGTTTTTCAGATTTGTCCAATAGGAAGAGACACTATTTCTGGGCCTATGTGAGCTCCTGTCATTGTCCCTCAAGTTATTTGGGATAATGCTTTCCGGTGCCTCGTGAATTTTCTTTATATGCAAGTGCTGATGAGTACTCTGTTGAGTATAAGGGACGTTTTATGCAGAACATTGGAGATCTCTTTCTCCATGCCCCTCCCCTTTTTACTGTGAACTCCCTCCAGCTTGGTCTCCCATGACTATCAGTTCTGTCTACTCAAGGAAGGGAGGTGCTGGGCTCTGCCTGGATTCTCATTACCTGAACCATGGCCTGTTCACTCCTTCAAGGCTGTAAACTGGAAAGATTGTAGGGGTCACCTTATTTATGTCCTGTCCTTCGCTGTGTTAAGTTTTCTTGCTGTCACAACAAATGAATACAGACTTAAGGACTTAAAACAACACCCACTTATTTTCTCACAGTTCTGTAGATCCAGCTGGTGTGACTCAGCTGGTTCTCTGGCCACAGTCTCAAAGTTGAATGAAGGTGCCAGAGGAGCTGCATTCCTTTCAGAGGCTTTAAGGGGCAATCTGTTGCCAGGCTCATTAAGGTTGTTGGCAGAATTCATGTGTTAGTGGCTATAGGACAGGGGTTGTTATTAATTTCTTCAGACTGATCATATCTTCTGAATGGTAGCCTTCTTCAAAGCCAACCCATTCAGGCTTCTAATTTCTGTGAACTCTCATATGTTCCCTCATTTCTGCTTCCTCTTCTTCTCTTCAACTTAATTGCTCCTATAGACTCTTCTTTCTCCTACTATGATCACATTAGGATTCCCTGGCTTATCCAGGATGATCAGCAGAGTAGTAACCTTAAAATCCATCCACAGAGTTCCTTAACAACAGTGCTTTTATTAGCCTTTTAATGACTAACCAAATGATGGTAATCCTGGGCTTATCTTTTAAAATTCTGACTATCCTACTCAGCAATTATAGTTTTGTGTTTGTTTGTTGTTGGTTTTTTTTTTGTTGTTTTTTTTTTTTGGTGTGTGTGTGTGTGTGTGTGTTTTGTTTTGTTTGTTTGTTTGTTTGTGGGGGAGGGTGATTGATTGTGTGTATGTGTGTGCATGTGTGTGTGCGTGTGCGTGTGTTTGTCTGATGTCCAATGACTTAAAAATTAATTTTTTACAATGGGTCTCAATTTTGTTTGTTGCAGAGAGAACTATATGTGTATTCCTTTTTTCTATACCATCTTAGACAGAGAACCATGTCAGTGTTTAGGCTTTTTCTCTTTCCTCTACATCTTAAATGTAGTGTCACTGTCAGAAGTAAAACACAAACAAACAAAAAACATTGGAATGGCAAAAAGATTTTGTCTAATTCTTTTTTTAAAAACTAACAAACATGTTTTTATTGGTTTCAGAGAGAGGAAGAGAAAGGAGAGAGAGAGAGAGAAACATCAATGAAGGAGAAATGTCAACTGACTGCCTCCTGCATGTCCCCTACTGTGGCTTGAGCTGCATCTTGGGCATGTGCCCTGACTGGGAATATAACCTATCATCTCCTGGTGCATGAGACAATGCTCAATCTGTTGAGCCACACTGGCTAGGCTCTGGTCTCTTTCTTGAGCATGTGCACATTTCTGACATAATGTGTCCGGGTGAGCCTGGGATCAGCAAACATATAGCTGGTCTCAATAATTCCCTTGGTTGTCACAATGACATCTACTGTGGAAATACTTGATCCTGATAGAATTACTCACATACTTTGTTTTATTTGTTCTAATCCTGGTTTTCCACCGGAGAACTCAGACTCAGAACACACAAGCCTTATTCACCTCCAGCATCTTATCTCCCAATTAAAAAGAGGAACTTCTCAACTCCCACACTGTAGCTGTGGCTAATCAGGTAGGAAAATCTATATTTTTCCATCACTGTGGCTTTGTTCCTACAATATTTGTGTAGACCAAGCATGTCAAACTCACGGCCTAGGGACTGCATGTGACCCACAAGGAATATGTTTGCAGCCCAGCCAATATAACAGTCTAAGAAATGTCTTAATAAAAAAGTAACTTAATTTTTACAATGTCCTGTTATACGTAATTATTAATAACGACCTACAACATTTACTAATGACTGATTACTATAATTGTGTTGAATTAATTTCCCTTCTGTGTCTTACACATAGGCACACCATTTTTCTCCACTAATACTAGCAGCAAATATTTCAGCAGCTGATTGCCACATCATTAGTCTTGGACTGACTTGTTTGGTGTGCACAACAGGAAATGTTTTGCTTTTGGAAAACAGCAAAAAAGATTTATTTGCATTACACTTAATAATTTGTGCAGTTATTTAGTCACTGGTAAGTTAATGTTCAAGAAAAATATTAATTTTTATTAAAATGTTCTATTATTTTATGTTAACAATTACTCATTTATTTCAGCCCTTTGTGTGCAGCTATTGAAATAAACCTACGTTTCTATGAAAATTGAAGCTTTTGTTCTTTTGCTGCCCACAGGAACGTAAACCTTGTTTATTTGGCCCTTGTCAGCCTTTGAGTTTGACACCGTTGGCTGTAGACCATCAGACTGGAGGGTTTCTCTTGGATGCTTTCCACCCGCCCCCATCTCCATCTGCAGAAGACAGCCTCCCAGGTCTGGAGTTTGTGCTCCAAGTCTGAGGCTGTCAGACTCCAGCTCTGAGGCTGCTGGCTTCCGGTTTCTTCGCCTTGCTTCCACCTGTCTTACAATCTTCCTTTGCTCTTTAGCTGGACAGAAAATCCCTTTTCTACTTCATTATTCTGAGTGATTTTCTAGAGAAATCTATTTTCTCTAGCATCTCCTAATTATAATTTAGAATTCATAAGCTTTCCTTTTGGTATTAATATTGAAACCAAAAGAAAAAAAATATATTGATAAATGTAAAATATATTTTATAAAATATTACACTAAAATAAATCTATCAGATTATAAATTCTACATATTGGCATATTGATGCCTTTCTGTCCTCTCAAACATATTTAAGGCATCTCTGCATGTAGATTAAAGCTTTGTGAAATAAATACAGATGATGGATAAAATGACAAAAAGGCAGTGAGGGAAAAGGCTCAAAAGATAAGTTGATCTACTCAATACTGAAATACTGATTTAGGACAGCAATGGAGAAGACAGAAAATAAGAAAGCACTGAGGGTAGAGATTTCAGGCAGACAGTTCTCTGAGGAAAGTATAGCGATAAGAGAGGTGGATCCCACAGCAGCCATCATGGTCATTTAGAAGACAAATAAATGAAAGCAATGATCTCTACATCAAACGTGGTACACTACCATACCATGAGGAAAATGCACTTAATAGTTCCACACTTTCAATACTTCCCAAGAATGTAACCTTGTACATAGATGAGGCACAGCATAGAAGCAGAATCCCAGTCCTATTTTGGTTTTGTGCTTGTAGCTACATATCATTGAGAATATAAAAATATGCTGAGATATCTTTCCTCAAAAAAAAGACATCTTACCAAGTATATTTTGTTTTGAATAAATGATATAAAAATAATGTATTTATTCAAAATAAAATATAGTTTGTAAGACCTAACATGTATCTACTCTCAGGTCACATATAAGGAGATGGGAATGGACAGTAGCAGTGAGTTAATGGGGGGAAATCCTAGCACACAGAAATAGTGTGGTGTTTTATTCTAACTGAATAAAGCAAGGTGAGTTATCTGAAGAATGGTATGACCAAATTGATCCACAGTGAAGAAAGAGCAAGTTTATTAGTGCTCAGGGAGGTTGATACTGGATCTCATATTCTTTCCTATTTCTAAATACCAAAGCTATAGAAGTGGGGTTTAGAAATAAGGATCTAGGACACATTTTTCCTCCTATTATCTCCTGTAGTTGATCCCTGGGAACAACAAATGTAAGTTTGAAAGAGCTTCTTGTTTTTCCAACTTTTGCTGTGAAAGTGGTTTCTCTGCTTCTATTATGTATTGGCAAAAGTGTTTAATAACAGTTATCTTCTGCCCTCTTATCCATTTGCCCTTTGAGGATTTTTTTGCACCAGCCCTGTGAATCCATATGATACAGAACGATTGAGTATATTTGCTCTGTAAATCAAAACCATTTCAAAGCAGCTTGCAACTACATAGGACTCTACTTTTGCTCCAAGCTGTCCACAGACAATAGGCGAGCACAATGAAAAGAGGCAAGTGTAAGTTACAGGCTCAGGTCATCTCCTCTTTGCTATTTCCCTATATATATATATATATATATATATATATATATATATATATATATTTGAAGAAAATCCACGTGATATGCCTCACAGCACAGAGTTATTATCAAATCAATAAGAGACAGCTATCCAGCTTGCATTTATGGCCCAGAAGGTGTGAAAAATTTACTTTTTCACTTAACTTGCAAACAAATTGGAAGGAGAATGACTGTGTTGAGTGAAATGACCATAAAATGTTATTATGTTCTTTTTTTTCCTTTTTTATTGTTTTGTCACAAGGATAGAAAACACCCAGATGTATGCACAGTACTGGCTTATTTCCCAACTCTGTCATCAGATTAGTATTCAACTTAATGTTCAGGGGTTTAGCTATTACAATTAATCATCCTCTAAGTGCAGAAAGATACTTAATTCTCTGCCCCTTCTCATTATTTAGATTTTTAGTTTGGTAGTGAAGGGTGTCAGGAAAGATTAATTAAGTCAAACACTTTAGGGTTACTTTCCTTCATTGCACCGAGGATTTATATACATAACTGGCATTAGTGTTGGTGAATATTCCCCCTGTGGTTCCCTTAAATATCAATGAAACCAATGATTCCCTACACAAATTTGTTTAAACAACAATACTACATGACAAAATTACCCTGATGAGTACTTCTAATATTTTACTTTTATTATTTATTTTTGTTTGTTCTGAAGTAATAACCAAATACATACTTTTTTTATATATTATGGGAGCACATACTATGCTTTAGGAAAAATGGAAGCATGTTTTAGGCTGAAAAATAACTATCTCTATAACCAAATTACTTACATATACTTGCTGAATCTCAATTCTCTCAGCTAGCAAATGAAGGGTAAAAACAAACAAACAAACAAACAAACAAAAAAAAAAACACGTGATCCTGCTGAAGCCAGTTTGGCTCAGTGGATAGGCCTTGGTCTGCAAACTGAAAGATCTCAGGTTCTATTCCAGTCAAGGGCACGTTCCCGGTAGGGGGTGTGCAGGAGGCATCTGGTCAATCTTTCTCTCTCATCCATATTTCTAGCTCTCTATCCCTCTCCCTTCCTCTCTGAAAAAAAAAATCAATAAAATATATATATTTTTAAAAATGTGATCCCTATGATTGCTTACTATTAAAAAAATACAATATAAATATGTAATATATTTTAACCTAAAGTGAATCCACAATATTAATGCTCTATGGAGGTACATCCAGTTAATAAATTATAAACAATACTTTTTAAAAATTTATACCATAGAAGAATCTTCATTATTAAGTAATCCTATCTAATAAAAGTGTAATATGCTAACAAACCATCACTCCATCACAAAGATGGCAGTGCTTATAGCTACAGATGGGGACACCCAGTCCTCAGCCCTGCTGGAGTCCCCCAGTCCCGGGGGAGGGGACACAAGCTGAGAGCAGGAAGCATGTGCAGCCTGGTGGGATGCTTGCTTCATTACCATGGATGAGGCCAGTGTTCCATGCCGGGCTGCGGATGGCCTTCTGGGCCCCAGAGAGCCTCTGGGCTGCAGGCTTGGAGAGGCCAGGCCCGCAGAGAGCTACTGGCACACGGATTCTTCCAAGGTTCCAGCGGCCCCATGGGGGTCCCAGCATTTGCTTCCTGTGGCTTCTGCCTGGGTTTCTGGGGCCCCACTTGCCCAGAGGCAGGGCATTGGGGCAGCACTCCAGGACTCGGGCTGTCTGCAGCTCACCAGCCATGCGGAACAGGACTCAGGACTTGGACCAGAAGGGCAGAGCCTGAACCTTGGGAAGGCGTGCAAGCGCCAGCCCTTTGGGTAGTGGCGTGGCCTTGGCCTGGCCCAGATATAGCGGGAGGGGTAAGCCCAGGCACGGGAATTACTAGCGTTAAAAGCAGGGCTATGGGCACAGGGGACAGAGGTGGGGTCAGCAGAATGAGGGCGAACACCAATAGGAAGGAGGAGCCCCGGACTGGTGTATGCAAGGACACATCCTGAATGTGAGGGAGCACCCGGTCTGGAGGGCATAGCTTTGCTGCCCTCTGAGGCTTCGCAAAGAGAGTGTTGCTAGTAGGAGGTTTGAACCCAGGCAGAGGGCAGGGGTGGAGCACTTGGGACCATGGGAAAGGCTCTGAGCAAAGCTGAGGTGCCCTTAGCGGGCATGGCCAGGGTATGGCTGAAAGCGTTGTTGGGCTGATGGAGGCATCATGTGAATAAGCAAAACGACGTGATTGGCATGAGGGGCATAAGGGGGTGTAAGGGAGTGCAGTTGAGATGGCCAACCACATGAGCCCCATCCCGGTAGCAGGTGCAGGGGTTAGTGCTCAGAACATTCAGGTAAGGTCCCATGATGTGGGGGTGGTAGGGAGGGTAGGGAGGGTAGTGTCCCGAGTCTTGTGCAATTTTGGGTGGTGGGTCACTAGTTTTATATAACTGTGGCTTTATTTTTTCTCTATGAATGTCAATTATCCAAGCATAAAGCATACATAGGCTTGAAAACGTTTAGAATGTATAGCTGAAGATGTATTCTCAACCAAACACAGGCCCCTTTTATTTTGACTTCAAAAAGAAATTCCAGCTGTGGCTTACTCTTGAGTTGTTAAGTCAAAAAGACAATATATAAGTCACAATTATGTCAAATATGTTGACTTTAAAATATCCAAATACAAGTACTATATTATGTTATTGTTTATTTGTTTTCAATAAAATTTTAAATGTTAGGTTCTCATTAATCCACTCTAGTCTATCCAGAAGAATCATTTAGGTTACATCATTAAACATCATTAAAAATTATTCCAAATTAGTTTCCCAAGTGGAATACCACCGCTTGGAGAGTGTATTAGGCAAATTGAAGCAAGTAGTGGTTATTTATTTGATGGGTATATTTTCCCACTCAGCTAGATCTTGAATACTGGGAAAAGTATTCAAATGGTATATTTCTTTGATATCCTAAGACAGGAATTGTCAAACATTTTTTTTTTGTTTGTTAAGGGATAAATTGTTATTTAAAGCATTGTGGGCCATACCATCTCTGCCACAAATGCTAAATTCTGCCATTTTACTGCAAAACTCAATAGAAACATATAAATAAAAAATGTGGCAGTGCTGCAATAAAACTTTATTCACAAAAAAAAGAAAGCCAGTTTTTCTTCTGGACAATAGTTTATGGTTCTCTCACACGACCATATAGTCATGCATAATAAAAATAGACTTAATTGCAAAATCAATATAAAGTCTTATTTGCATTCTAACATTTTATTTGCAACATAAAACTATTTTATCATTTTTATCATTGATAATGTTGTACTGTTGTCAATCAAATCCACATAGAAAATAGTTTTGGATAAAATTGTGTATGTAAGCTAATATCTATCATGTAAAAATGCAACCATGTAGGGAAGAAACCTAGAAAACCAGTGGTAGTAGTGGAGTCTTATAGTGTAATATTTAGATTTCCTATGTTTCTGTTTTTCAATTTACTTCAATGTGTATTAGATTTATTTTTATAACAAAACTAATCATTTTAATAACACATTAGGCTGCATGCATAAGTTTTGCTTAAAATTAATGCAGATGTTCATGGTTCATAACTTGGAAAACAAAATTTAAAAATACATGGAAGACATAATATATTAAGAAAACATTGTTTGTGATAAAAAATGATTCAATATACAATTAGTTTACCTTATCTAATTCTTGTTTTTTATGTCACAACACAATAATTCTAAGACTTTAATCTTTTTTTTCCTCAGTCCTCACCCAAGAATATATTTAGAGTTAGAGAGAAACATTGGTGTGAGAAATAAACATCCATCAATTGTCTCCCTTATGAGTTATCAAACCTGTAACCTAATCATGTGCCCTGAATAAGAATTGAACCCACAACCTTTTGGTGCATACAATGCTTCAACCATCTGAGCCAGCTGGTTGACAATCATTTTTATCAGTTGAAAACTTGTTTTGTTTTCACCACTCTCACAAGACTATTTGAAGATATCAATAAGATAGCGTGTGGTAAAGTTAGCTATGTCTTGTTACTCTGAGCCAGGAGCATAAATGATTGAGCCCTGACTTTCATAACTTAAAAACGTTTCACTGTTTTTATTGTATATAAAGGACTCTGTGGCATCCTTAATTTCTTTTGGTTTATGAATCATTTGGTTACATCAATCAGAACTTAAAAACTTACATCAGAAAATATTACTGTGAAATGAGGAAAAGAAGAAGCTTAAATATATTTTAGAATGATCTTCACCATTGTATTTTTTAGTGCTTTACAGATTAAATAATGCTTTGAGGAGTCTGTGTTTTGTAAATAAATATATCCATACATTATTTGAGTGTTTGGATATTTACTCCTATCTCTGCTGCATTATTTCAAAATGTACCAGCGATTGGTTGCCTGTTTGGAATTCAAATTGTAAGAAAAAATGCCTAAATGAAACTCCATGAGCCCAAGAGAAATACTTTGTCTTGAGTGGCAGATGGAACCTTCCTTAAAAAACAAACAAACAAACAAACAAACAATAAACCCACAGCTTTTAAATCTTTAAAAATTCAAAAGATTCATCTTCCAAGATTTTTTGTGACTCTGGAGAATAAATATGGGAATTATCAAATTACCTATGATTGAGCTCTAAGTAACAATGTTTTGCATGTGTGGATTTCAGTAACAAAAGGAATACATTGTCAAATCCAAATTTGACTAGAATAAAATGATTAAAATATTAGTGTGAATCTAAAAGGTTCTCTCACTTTACCTCTTGCCTAATTTCATTTTTTCTTCCTATATATCTCTTCAGGTCTCTATTCTCCTTCAGTGACAATCCGATTTCTCTTCTTTGTTTCTAAGACAAATTTGCTTACTAAGAGGGACAGTATTTAGGAGTCTCCATTTTCACCCAGTCAGAAAGGTACTTTTTGAAAATCTTGAGTACACATTCCAAATACTCAGCCTGTATCTCCTCTGAACTGACCAACTATAAAATAGATGGGATTGTGACATAATAAAATACCTGATTCTCTATAAACGGCTACCATATTTGCCGGCGTATAAGACGATTTTTTGGCCCTGATAAATACGTATTTGCCAGTGTATAAGACGACTGGGCGTATAAGACCACCCCCTAACATTTCCACTAAAAATACAGAGTTTGTTATATACTTGCCATATAAGACTACCCCCCACTTAGAGGCATATTTTTCAGGGCCAAAAAGTCGTCTTATACGCCGGCAAATACGGTAGATCCGAGAAGTTCAGCAGTCACCATATATAATATGTGACAAATAAATGATTTGCAAAAAACAATAAAAACAAACCAAAACAAAATAAAGATATAGGTGTTCCCTTATATAGCATGCCTTGTTTAGGGAAAAAAATAACTTTAAGTCTTTGAAAATTCAAAGAATTGTAAGTCAAAAAACAGAATCACCCCCCCCCCCCAGTATGTACACACAAATATGTTACTTATCAGGTGAAGAAGTAGACTTTGCACATAACCTACTGAAGAACTTCATGAATGCCTTCCCAGATTTCTTAAAAATGATGATATCAGTTTTCTCACTTGACTCTGTAATGTAATAGACAGTTACTGTCTTTCTGCGCATGAAAACATGCTTTGCATTTCTTTGCCAAATTCCATGTTAATAGTGTCTCTTATTTTAATACAGAGCTATGTATTTATATTACTTTAATCACAATCTTTTAGTTACTTGCATAAGTGAGGTGGTTGTTTCTTTAATCTCAAGGCAGACAATTGTACAGTTTTAGTCTTTAACTTTTAACTTACTATTGCTAGTATTTGCCTCATGAAGCAGTTCCTGATTTTTACTCAGTTTTTTCCCCCACTTGGCTTCAAAGGCACTGTTTTTACCTGTTTTTCCTCCTGCTTAATTTAGTTACATCTGGCAGAGGATTTAGCCTTTCGTTTTTTCTTTCTTTTTCTTTATTTAAAATTTATATTAATTTTTAAAGTATCAAACATGCCTTCTCTCCCCCCTATAAACCCTCTCTACCCCGCTCCCATGCCACACCTCCAAAGCACTCACTGCACAATTTTCTGTTTCCATCCCTTATGCATAGTCCTTGGATTCCTAATGTACTTCTCTACACTCCTGTGGTAAACTCATCCTAACTTATTTTCAACCCATTTTGATGTTTACAATTCCAAATTTTTATGTCTAGCCCAGTATTTTCCTGAGAACAGTCTGGTACCTCTAAGAATATCCACAAGCAAAAGATGACATATATTTTGTGTTTTCTTTACTGCATCCAAGTATATTATCTTTCAAATATGGAGTCATTCGAAAAATTCTGTTTGGCTAGGCAGATGTGGCTCAGTGATTTAGCATCGGCCTATGAATCTAGAGGTCACTGGTTTGAATCCTGATCAGGGCATATATTCAGGTTGCAAGCTCATACCTTAGTGTGGGGTGCAGGAGGCAGCCGATCAATGATTATCCCTCATCTTTGATGTTTTTGTCTCTCTCTCCCTCTCTTTCTCTGAAATCAATAGCAAATATATTTAAAAAAATAAAATTAAAGTAACTGATACTTTTGCATCTGAAGATTTACTTTTACATAATCAGAGGAGGTAAGAAAGCATTTGGACCTGAGTATTATAATGACATAGAAATAGAGGCATTGAGAGCAAAGTGAGAGGATCTCATAATCAGAATTTTCTAAATTTCAGGGGAAAGAAAGCCCAAGGAGATAGTAGGTTAAATGTCTGATCCATCTTATTCAGACCTGGATCACTTAGAGGGGCCATATTCCATTTTTGTGGTTCCTATTGGTTTGGTGGGATGGTTTTAATTTTCTCCACCCCACATTGTTTTCAATTTAATTAGATCTAAAGAGCTGGGGAAAATTTAATGTTTTTAAATATAGTTTTTAAAATCTAATGGAGAAATACAATTCACAATGGGTGAAAGCAAAATAAAGGTCCCTTTACTATGAAACTTTAATCCCTTAAGCTTTGAGTAATCACAGTTCTAAGAATAAAGTGTAATTATTCAAGTGAAAATTAATTTGATAACACCTGTTTGAAACTTATTTTGGTAAAATTAGAAATCACATTTGAAAATGTAAGTTTTGAGATTCAGCTCCAGGGGAAAAAAAATTAAACAACTCTGTGAAAAAAAATTAGCTTAAAATATAATACAATTATTGCTAGAGATCTTGTGTTGAATGTTCCACAAAAATTATTCAGCATATATTTTGGTTAAAAATATATGAATAAAGAGAATCATAAATCTGTTTGTGGCATGCCACACCATGCTGGAACTTGTGGAATACACAACCAAAGTTACTTTTCATAAAATTGTAAGCATTTTTAAATTATATGAATTAGCTAAATCAAACAAGCAATTAATTAGCTTGATAAATAAATATGTCTTAAAATTTAATCTAATTTCTGTTGGACTGATTTATTAAATTGAGCTTAAAATGTATAGTTAGGAATGCTAAGGAGATACCACAATCCCTTGATGACTTTTCACAAAATAATAATGCCTGATAGTCATGTGATATGGCGTGCTCTTGGATGTGTCCAGATGGAGACTCAGCAAGGTAACAAATCTACTAAGCATAGCTAGCTTAAATATATGGCATTATATTTTACCTTGAAATTAAAATAATACTTCAAATCACAGTGTTTTCATTGTGCCAAAATACTTTTGACATTAAGATTACCCCTTAAGTTTGTTCTATTGTTTATTTTCTTTAAATATTTCATAGTTGGTCACTTTGCAACTGTTAAGCTTTTTTGTTTGTTTGTTTGTTTTTTGGTAGAAATAGATGCTTAAAATGTGTTTGCTTAATTTGGGACATGATGGAATAATTTGAAAACATAATTGTGTAATGTAGAAGTCATTTATTTGGTGGTTTCCTTAAGAGGATATATGAATAAGGAAGTAAATGATTAAAGAGATGGCATAAACTACAAAAGAAAACATTGGAAAGCCAGAAATAAATTGACTGGATATTGATAATTAGGAAGGTGTAAAAATTTAAAGTGAAACTGAGTTTTTTTCAAATGAATAATTAGGAAAATTACTGCATTTTTAATAAAAAATATTAAAGAAATGCTGGGGTAGTTATAAGGACATGTGGCCTGGTGGCTAGCAGGCATTTTGAGGGGGGGAAATATATATATATATATATATATATATATATATATATATATATATATATTATTCCTCACTCAAGGATATTTTCCCATTGATATTTAGAGAGAGTGGAAGAGAGAGGGAAAGACAGAGAGAAACACTGATGTGAGAGAAACACATGGATTGGCTGCCTCCTCAGGAGCCTGACAAGGGTCTGGGCCAGGGAGGAGTCTGCAACCAAGATAGGTAGGTGCCCTTGGCCAGAATCAAACCCGGGACCCTTTGGTCTCAGGCTGACGCTCTATCCACTGAGCCAAGCTGGCTAGGGCTATAAATGCTTTATGAATGACTCTTAAATGAATTCCATACTAGATACATTGAGTTTGATGTGGGCCTTTTCAGTAGTCATGAAACCCGAAACCTGTATGGCGCTTCATGTTTACAAAGCACGTTCATAGATTGCCCCATTAATCCTCACGATAAACCCATGGAGTAAAATATCATTAAACCCATCTTACCGCTGAGGAAATGAGGCTTAGGAAGATTAAGTTCCATCCTTACAGTTATATATTTAGTAAGACCCAGAGACCAGATTTAAGCCTGACTTTTTGTGTGTCTTTTTTTTTTTTTTAAACCAAAACCTGGTCTCTCTGTCTTATTGCAGAATGTTTCACATAGAAGTAGCTTTGGCTTCAATGGCAGGTCATCTCAGACACATTTGAGAAACTCATAATGTTTGGAAAGACACAAATATTTATAGTCAGTTAAAAACGAAAGCACAGCACATCACTGTTAGATGTGAGACTGATGAGCTGGGGACACTGCTTCTTTCTCATTGCCATACAGAGAACACTGAGGGAGCTCAATATATGTTTATTGATTGAGTGATTTGATTAAAGCTTGGAGGATCCTGGGAGAATACAGGCTGAGAAAGAAAAACAAAAATTCTAAGGGGGTAAGTGCCCAAAACCTGGTAGAAGAAGGATCATTATTTTGCAATTAATTTAATGCAAGTTAAGACTATTGGGAAGGAAAAGGAAGGATACCATAAGATCCTTCTTGAGGAAAAGGTCACCAAGCTGAGGTATTTGAAACAGCTAAATTTATAAAACTAATATTATTTTGTTATTGTATAATAGATCTTTTTTATGATAGTGTTCGGCATATGGGAAAAGTATTGGCTTACACGTTGCTATTAGCTGTGTGGAATTTTGCTAATAGAAAGTAATGCTTTTGAGAAACTTTAAAAGTCAACAGTTTTTGTTTCATTACTTTGGTTTCTTTTGAGTTCATATATTATAGAGCTATTGTATATTACTCCATGCAATCATTTTTTTTTTCTTGACTCCATTTTACCTCTTTATTTTTTTTAAACTTTCCCCTTTGCTTATTCTGCTTATTTACATAGCATCTAGCTTAATATTTATTTTTAAAATATTGTATTCATTTATGTCATTATTTTGTGTCTTATTACTTCATTTCTGAGTTTTTTAAATTTATATTTATGCTACTATTGTATTTCTCTTATGATATTAATTTATTTGCGTTGCTTTGAAACATTTGGCTGCTGATACCATTCAAGACTTGTGCTATCAGGATTTGTTTCCCCTGCTCTTATTTCACAATTTCTTGTAGTAGATGTCTTCTTGAGGAGTTGGTTTTCCTATTCCAGTTTTTGAGGATTAAATTGAACATTACTCTGTTACTACCATTTTCCATCATCCCTTCACCTGACCTTAAAGGTAGGAGCACCCAGCTTAGACTTTGACTGAGCTAAGCAGCTTCTCTTTATGTTGTGGATTCCAGTGCATTAAAAGTATATATTTCATCATTTTGTCAATTGAATAAACATCTATAGTTGAATGTCTTATTTTCTGAAAGTTAAAATATTCATGTTTTTCTGAAAAGCTCTATATACACACACACTTACATCCTAAGAGCTCATAATTGAAAATTAATTTTGACTTTAACAGTCTAGATGATAAAGAATATTATCATCAAATTATCTCAAGCATTTTTTTTCATTTTTTAATACTTAACAAGTCAATTTGTCCTCATTTTCACTGAGGCACAGCGCAGTTACATTGGCTGAATTTCACTGTAGACTGGTGCCTATTTTTTCTAGGCTGAAAATGACAAATCACCCCTCTTAACCAGAATTGGAAAAATAAAAAGTCTTGATCAAACAAAAACAAAGACCTATAATGATTTGATAAGAATGCTTTTACAATTTCAATGCACTAAGATTATTTCTTGAACACTTAAGGTTGTATGTTTTCTTATAAAAGTCAATAATTTCAAAAATTGGGAAAACATTTGTTAATTTATTTCTTATCTTCTTATTTTATTTATTTATATTTTTATTAATTCTCACTGGAAGATGTTTCTTCCATTGCCCTTTAGAAAGAGTGGAAGGGAGTGAGGGTTGGTTAGGGGGAGAGAGAGAAACATCTATGTGAGAAAGAGAGACACATCAATTGATTGACTCCTCTACCCACAGGGTGACATGCTTCCTAGTAGGAGAGAACATGAATAATGAGACAAGTGCAGATCACCCAGAGACAAAGCATGAGAGCTTTGTGCCCCTGGGCTTTTAACCAGGAGCTTTTTCAAAATAATTAATTAAATCCTCAGAATTTCACAGGCTTGCATTGGGGCCACCCCCTAGCCAATGATCTTTTCCCAGGTTATAGTGACCTCTTAGGTCCACAGCAGACTACGTGGACTCCCAAGGACAATGAAGTAAAAACTCTGGGCACTGGCCTTCATGTGGCCTTGTTGCAGACATGGTTGTACTTTTTCCCATGGCAGGACAGACACAGATGGAACATTGGAAACTCAGGGACAGAGGCAACCATCACAAATAAATCATCTTCCCACATCAAAATTTCCTTTGGGGAGTTCCTTAGTATTCTTTCCTTGGGATGCCATGGAAGAGTTTGTTTTCCAACCACATTATTATTTTGGTGTTCTTGGAAATTATATATATATACTGTTTATACACACACACACACACGAATGAAGGATGAGAAGAAAAACTGAATCTGATGAACATTAATGAGTAAAAAGCATTGGTGATGTTTAAATGATGTTTACACCCCCATATATATTTAATACGTTTCAGAAATAAACCATAATACACTGGTAAATTCATTATATTTAAAGAATATATTTCAAGTCAACAGAGAAAACATAATTTATTAAATAAATACCATGGCAATATTTGAATTGAAAATATATTTTAATTCTTACTCTACAATTTGTATTAAGGGAAATTCTAAAGATACCAAATAATTAAATGAAAAAAATACCAATCAAGTGCACAAAATAAAGATAGAGTATCTCATTTTAATTCACATTTTCAGTGATTTGACTCTCTCTCAACAGTAAACATATCTCAGAGGTAGGTATTAAAATGATTACTAAATTTAAGCTGTGTAAGTAAAAATAATGAAATATTTAATAAGAGCATGGCAATTTGAGACAACTGACCATCTAATATTTGAGTCAGCTGTTGCTGTGCTACAAATACCCCCCAAATCTCAGAGGCCACATCAATAAGGATTTATGCTCATAGCATCTGGAAGAGACAAATCCAGACTGGGTTGCTGGGAGACTCAGCTTCAGCCTGTGGCAGCAGCTGGGCTTGGGTGCTGGTTCTGTTCTGACTCAGGTCTTTGCACGTGCCCATTGTGATGACCAGGCCAAAAAAACAATGTTAACTGAAGGGACCCTCTCCTATTAGTGGGTCACAAAATGCCCAGATTTAAAAATATTTAACCAAATTTAAATTCTCAACTCCTGTCATATCTATGAACTCATACTTGCCCCAAATAAGTCATGTCGATGAGGACAAAATCGAGGGGGTGGAGAAGTACACTGTCTCATGATACGGCAAGGGCCAAGGCTTTGGTGTATTGTGCTATCAAAAAGAAATAAAAGTTGTGCTTAGTAATTCAATGTTTGACAGTGAGGTTGATATTTGCAATTCATATTACATTAAAAGGAAAATTTTCTTGTACATAAGTAGCTTCTACAAAGCCATTAGCATTGAATTGAAATGCAAAAGAAAAATTAACAAATAATATCCAAAGACAACTTTCAGCAAGTAAATATGCTTTAACTATATACAAAGATAGTCCGCCTCATCCATAATAAGATAAATGTAAAATTTGGAAAAGGTCGGCAAAAGTGAAAATAAAATCAAAATACATTGTATTGGTGAGGATTTCTTATATTATCGTGGTGGTTGGATAACTGGAACATCAGCAAAGGGCAATTTATATATATATATATATATATATATATATATATACACACACATGTATATATTGATTTTGTGTATGTGTTTTACATTTTTCTAAAATAGTTTACAAGTATTTGTTTTAAAAATGTACACAATATTTGATCAAGCAATTTCATTTTTTTAAATATACATGTTTTACAAGTAAATCGTTATGCACAGGTCATTCATGGCAACAGTTTAAACAGTAGTAGATTGAAAACGCCTAAATAGCCACCAATGTCTGACTAGTTACATAAATCATAATTCATCTACACAATTATAGTCAGCCTTCAGAAACAATTAGGCAGCTCTTTGAGCACTGCTCTATGACATATCAACAGGGGGGAAAGCAAGATGGAGAAAAGAGTTTATAATATTCTCACAGTTTTACAGGGGAAATGAACACAGGCTGGGATTCTGTTTGTGGTAAATGATAAAGATGGAGAATATATTGGAAAAATAAATGAGAAAAAATTAAGCTATCTCAGGAGAGGAAAACTTTAAAGCAATTAGCAGCTGTCATTGAGATGAAAAGTAAAAAAGAAAAGAAAAGAAAAGAAAAGAAAAGGAAAGAAAAGAAAAGAAAAGAAAAGAAAAGAAAAGAAAAGAAAAGAAAAATGACAAACAACAACAACACACACACACACACACACACACACACACACACACACACACATACACACACACACACACTCAAAACAGCAGTCCCATCAAGACCTATCTAAAGGGCATGGATACCATGATATCAATGTTAAGCATAAAGGAAAAATGTTTGAGTATACGTACAGCTCAAGATGTAACAAGTTGAAACTTTAGAATTTGTAGATTTCTGTTTTCTTCATGCTTTAGCTTAACAGCAATGAGGCATTTTTTATACATTTCATAATACATATGTATTCAACAAGCAGAATATGAATATTAGTGTGCACATTTCTGTGGGATGCTCATCATCCTCTTTCATTTTCTTTGAAATCACCCTGAGTTATTCCACTGATGATTTTGATAATGACAATCCAGATTATAATAATTTCCTTGTTATCTTCTAGCTTTAGAAAATTATCTGCTCAAAAATTCTATAATACTCTAATTCTTTCATTATGAATATTAACTTCTAAAGACGTCAAATACAGCAGTGAAAGGAAACTTTAATAAGGATGATTTTTTCTTGTTGGGGAATTTCCCCTCTAGATTTTTAAAAAATTAATTTTCTTGAAAGAGGAGGGACTTTATGAACTAAATTATCTTCTATTTTGAAACTACAGTTTTCTATCGGCATGCTAAAATACACATTTTACACAAGCTCTTGCTTCTCCTTAAGAAGTTATATTTTTAACAGAACCTTGTCATCACAATTTGATATGAGCTTCATCTTTTAGGCTTTTGTTTTATAAAATCTAAGAAAGTCAAAGCAACTTGGTCTAGTTACTTACCTCTCTAGTTTGTTACAAAACAACTAACATTGAAGTCATTTAAAAAGACCGTATTTGCCGGCATATAAGACGACTTTTTGGCCCCGAAAAATATGCCTCCAAGTGGAGGGTAGTCTTATACGGCGAGTATATAACAAACTCTGTATTTTTTGTGGAAATTTTAGGAGGTCGTCTTATACGCTGGAAAATACGTATTTTTCAGGGCCAAAAAATCGTCTTATACGCCGGCAAATACGGTAGTTAATAATGATTGTGTGGTCTAAATTTTCAGGTTAATTAAAAATAAATCAACAAGTTTGTGACCTTTCTATGCCTCAGTTTTCTCATCTGAAAATGTAAATAACAATAATTACTTACGAAGCTTGTGAGAGCATAGTGAAAATCATTAAGACAGTGCTTGAGAAAATAATTGTTGGCTATTTTAGTGATTTTTTAAAATAAAATGTTCATTGGCTATTACTAGAAAACTTAAAGATCTGCTATGTTTTATACTTATTCTAAGATAAAAGTTTGCAAATTTTGGCATGTTTTCATGATAAGTAGTGCTTCAGTTCTACCTTTATAACAAAATGGGCTTCTTAATTTGAATGCATAGTTGAATAAATGATTGGCAAAAGAACGTTTATAGTTGTGAGTACATTAAAGATGGAGTTTATTCTTGTATTACTATTTATTAACTAGAGGCCAGATGCATGAAATAGTGCAAGGGGTTCAGCCCTCGTAGCCCTGGCTTTGTCTGGAAAGTCACCCTGAAGGAGATCCAGAAGGTAATTTGACTGCCTGGTCTACTTAGCATATTACACTGTTATTATTATAGATGGTTGTATTATTTTCTATATGGACAACTGTAAACCTACTTTGCACACATCTGTACTCACATATATACTAGAAAACTAGTATACAATAATATTCATGTTTTATCTTTTCAGCTATTGTCTCAAGATATTTTTCTGCAGTGCTAATATTTTGGCTCAGTCTCTGAATTAAAAGTCTACTGAACAAGAATAAAGACAGAGTTGTTTATACCTTTTCAACCTAAAAATAGTTTCTCACATTTTTCTTTCTTTAAAATGATTACATATTTGGGTTTCAGTAAATTTGTGATTTTTGAGCAACAATCTTACAGGCAGTTTCATCAAATGCCTTTGAGTCTTTTTAAAGGATAATTCTGGATTTAAAAAATGGCAAGATGTCTTAGAAAGAGCACTGAGGTGAAGTGAAGGGATATTAATAGGAATAGTTAACACTGTACTAGGAGTGATTATCTGCCTGGAGCAGAAATCCATGGATGCAGAGAGGGATATTTCTGTTCCAGTTGTAACATAATCCACCCATCAGTAAGAATACATCCAAGGCAGAAAAATGATATTCATCTTGTGGTATACATTGATTTTTATACATGTCATAATTATATCATATTAAAAACTTAGTGGGAATTACTATGTGCATTTTGTAGGTAAAAAGCTGAATTTGATGGAATTTAGTAAATAAATATTTTTTTGTGTCTTGACAGTAAGTTAAAAAGCTATCCAATCTAATTATATTTAGTTAGATGTCAAATAATTAAATAAATAAATAAAATGATTTATGAAAA
This sequence comes from Vespertilio murinus, assembly GCA_963924515.1. Taxonomy (NCBI): domain Eukaryota; kingdom Metazoa; phylum Chordata; class Mammalia; order Chiroptera; family Vespertilionidae; genus Vespertilio; species Vespertilio murinus. The sequence goes on along the minus strand of OZ004707.1, from coordinate 33,447,773 downwards.
GAAAAATAAGTTTAGCTTAAATTACATTTAACACCACCCTGGTGTTAAACACCAATCATATATGATCCTTATTAATAATTTGAATTGAAGGGTATTACATCAAGTGAAAAAGCATTTTTTCCAAAGTTAAGTAATAAATGTGAAAAGTTAACTATATTATAGTTTTAATCTTTATTCTATATGATTCAGATATAATATTATTACATAATGATATGTAAACTTATTATAGAATTGATTACGATAAGCTATAATATGCTAATGCATACACATTATTATTATGATGATTTTATATTTATAACCTCAACATATAGGATAATTTTTGTTTTCCAGCTGAAATATTTATTACTTTGCTTACTTCTCAGTAGGAGAATATCCTGTTCATATTTTTTCAAAGACACCCATTTTTCCCCCCGGAAATTCTATCGTCTTAGAACAGGGGCGGGCAATTTTTTTTTTACTTGAGGGCCACAGTGGGTTCTTAAACTGGACCGGAGGGCCGGAAGAAAAGCATGGATGGAGTGTTTGTGTGAACTAATATAAATTCAAAGAAAACATCATTACATAAAAGGGTACGGTCTTTTATTTATTTATTATTATTTCAATAGTTTATAACAGCCATCCGGCCTATGGGCCATAGTTTGCCCACGCCTGTCTTAGAATCTTCAAGGACACAGATTGAAAGTTAATTTGTTGCAAAACATACAGATGCAGCTGCAGGGTCATTTAAAATGAGAGAAATCAGAGATTTCAGACCATTGCGGATGCCCCATATAAGGCCTAGCATCTCTGTATCTCTCTACAACTTTCTTACAATACTCATTGCAGTTTGTAAAGGAAGTTCTCTGTGAGAATTGAGAACTTCCTTTACAAACTGCAATGACTATTGTAAGAAAGCTGACACTATGCCTTGAAACTCACTGTCAACACAATACCAAAAAATAAATAAAAGATGACAACTACAAAATTAAAACAAAGCTTATTAGAAATGTATTTGTTTAAAGGTAAATAAAGGAAACGGTAGTGGAGAAAATGGTCCTATTTACAAGAAAGTTGATTAGAAACTAAATGTAGAACACAGGTTAACGTACCGACAATTTAGCACTGGGTTCTAAATACACATTCATGGTCACAGAGAAACAAAAACTATTGAATTCATTCAAGGCAAGTTTTATTGTATAAATTATTGAATTTATATGAATTTCTCCAGTCGTTCACTTCACAAAGCCTGGCCTAATAATGCAATAGCAATTGACTATAAACAATAGTTCTGATATTTAAAAAAATAAATATTTGAAGTATAAGAGTCTGCACGGTGGACTGAAAGCTGATCTGTGTCCCAGGAGTCTCTGCCATCCATTACTGTCAATAAACCAGGTCAATCCCTCCCTCCCATGTCTGGAGTGCCCCCTCTAGAAAGGGAAGAGAGGGTTAATTAGATAAAACTGCCAGTCTATGATTAGGGGTAAATGGGTGGCACAGGGGATAATGGATACATCTTAGGCCATGAATTAGTGTCTGGTTCTTTTCTCAAAGCAAACATGGGGACATTATCCAAAGTAATCACGGGCTTAGTCTTAAGAAGTCTTATCTACAGTACCCATTAACTCTCATTTTAACAGGTAACCTTCTTTCTTTAAGAGGTGGCAACTTCCTAAATAATGCTTTCCCCAAGGCCTAAGTGATATCTTTGACTTTTTTCTATCCTACTTTTTCTACTCATCTTATCTTCCAAAGAAGGAAGTTACCTTCCATTTAAAAATAAACATATTTGTTTTTGTTTTTTTTTAAATCAAAGTTGTCAACTCTTGAGAAAATATTTTGTTTAGTGGTAAAATATTAGACCTCTGGCCAGCATATTAAAATGCACTCACTGGTTCTTTCAAACGATTATTTAATACTTATGAGTGCTGGTACTTGTGAGAATGAAAATGTTGCCCAACCAGATATACATTTTTAGAAGTCTCCATGCAATGTCCTTCTGTCTGCTTCCAGGAGAATATGTGTTTGTGGTGTTTTGTTTTTTTTTTGGTTTTGTTTTGTTTTGGTTTGGTTTGGTTTTTTTTTGGGGGGAGCCAATTTACATGACCTTTGAAGCTCTGGGTATAAAATTTGAGACATCAGAACCTGTATAGTACCCCTGAGTTCTTTAGGATTTCATCAGCCTTGTTCAAAAAGAAGAATTTAACAGTTAATCTTTTCTCTACAAAGAGGATAATTTTGTCTTCTGTTTAAACCTTTTCTCATTATTACTAAACAAAGTGCTCTATATAAACTCTTTGTTTAATGTAGAAACAAGATCCTTGAAGCAAGTTTCAGTGAATTTATGATAACTTTTAGATAGCAGTAATAATTGACACATGGATGAACATGATTTAGTATGATTACAGTTGGCCTTAGACCATAATTCATGTTGACCAATAGAGATGAAGATAGTATCAGAAAGTGCCCCTTGTTTTTAGCTACAATATCCCAAAACTTTTAATTTTTCATTTGTGAACAATTCCTGAGAAAGAAGAATTTTAATTGAAGTATATTATTTATCATCAATTCCTATAGCCTTTAAAATGCAGTTGTGGCCGAAACCGGTTTGGCTCAGTGGTAGAGCGTCGGTCTGCGGACTGAAAGGTCCCGGGTTCGATTCCGGTCAAGGGCATGTACCTTGGTTGCGGGCACATCCCCAGTGGGGGGGGTGTGCCGGAGGCAGCTGGTCGATGTTTCTCTCTCATTGATGTTTCTAGCTCTCTATCTCTCTCCCTTCCTCTCTGTAAAATAACAATAAAATATATTTAAAAAAATAAAAAATAAAATGCAGTTGTATAACCCATATTTGTGAATTTGTGAGGTAGATAGATGAGAGAGAGAAGGAGAGAGAGACCGAGTTTGGAAAAATCTAGACAACAAATATCAAAATCCCCGCTTCAATTCATACTGGGAAAATTTCAGTTGCTATATTTATTCACCTATAGAGAGTATTTATGTTAATATTTGATTTCTAATCATGCCATTCAAATAATAAATATTTTTACTTGTAGATCTTTTTTATTTAAAATACCATTTTAACATGCTACATTTATTTACTATTACAGTTTTCTGGCTTACCCAACATAGAACAGAGAAAATTTAATTAAGAAATAAAGCCTCTGAATGTCTATTTAATTCTGAGATAAAGATATTGAAGTTTATATTCTTATTTATGGAACATAAAAATTAAGCATCACCTATTCTAAACAGCAGTATTAAGTATCTTAATAAGGCTGCTTTTAATTTTTATTTTCTGCACTACTTTAGAACTTTGAGTTCATATTGGATCTTGGGCTGATGAGATCAGGAACATATTTTCAATTAAATTATTAATTGTAGATTAAAGAAGATCATCTTTAAGAACCAGAAATAGATTATATGCACACAGTGAATTAAATACATTGAGAAACATGTTTATCAGGGTATAGTTTTACATGTACTTAAAAATCAAAACTCTAATTTGATATTTTAGTCTATTTATATGTAGGGCTAATCAGGCAAATTCAATTGGCCATATTTAGTGTGATATATGTAGACTCACTCAAAAATGTGCCAAATTACACTTGCCTTTGTGGGTGAAAAGAAATGTACTTTGAAAAAAAAATTACCTATCATAGCATTGCAATGATGGGAACGAGGGACTTTTGAAGTTAATAATATAGAATTAGAGTTATTTATTTAATTGGTTCCAGTCTACTGCAGTGTTTAACAAGCTCAGATAAATGGACTAATCTTTCACAATTAGTCTATTAAAGTCTGGTTATTTTTCAAACTTATATCAGTTGTAATCAGAGGGTTTCCTAAGGCATAAATTGTCTAGCACCTTTATACTTTGAGGACATTTAACTTGCTATTCTACTATTTGCTCCTTGAACTTTGTTTGTTTTAGCATAAGGAATTCCAGAAAGATAACAGATTTCTGAAGAATCCCAGATGGCTTCAGTGAAGGAAGTAAATTAATCAGTATTAGTGACTAAAAGGGATTTCTGATTTTCATTGAAAAAGCATTTCCTATTTTTAAATGGGTAAGTGCAGACAGTAAAAACAATGCAATGATAACTTCTAGATAGCACTAATAACTGACACTGATCTACAGTGAATTTATTCTTGTATCAGTATGCCACGTCGTCATAATTTTATACGAATCTGGATTTACATTTACTTAATCTCAAATGTAGTCACATTTTTGAACTTTATAATTGTTTAGAACTTTTTGAAGGGATAAAAACCATTTAGTATGGTTCATAGTTGAAAATCTAACTTTTTTCCTATTCTACAGTCAATCATACTAAATTGCATAAAATGAACAAATGGAAATAATTGACACACTATAACCTCAAGGTCATAAGTAATAGCTAAATATGTTTTTCAGTAAAGATGAAAAACTCAAAGCATAGATTTAATGACGTGTGATCTCCTAATTGATCCCTAGCCCTTTCCTCCATCTACCAACGTTCTTTGACCTCTGACCCATATACGTAGTTTCATACTTGGTCTTGTGTTAGACCAAGTTAAGTCGCTTCTGAAGTCACTTCCAGTTGTTCCGTTTTTCTCTACTAATCATGTATGAACTCTTTTTAAGATGTGCACTCATGACACTGTTGACTAGATTTTGAGGTTGCAAAATAAGTCTATCCTTACTCTCAAAGTAAACATTCAATAATAAAGTCAACTGGTTTTAGAATTTGATGATTAACAAAAATATAGAATGATAACATACTATACATTACATTTTGTATTATGAAATATTTAATCTTTTTATTTTATTTATTACTTATTTTAATCAATTCTTTATTGCAGAAAGCATTACATCTTATAACTCTAAATTCAAGATCATGAATATAACGATAGTCAAATGCAAATATAATTGTCATAATAATATTAGGTGTGATAATAAAATTGCATAACCACAGTTTTAAATAAAATGAAAATAATCATCATAGACAAAATATGATCAAATGAGATAAAATGTTGATCCTAGTGTTCTAATATTCTTCAAAAGAAATATTCATACTTGAAAATAGAAGTGATATAAAATGACCAGAAGCCAATGTATAAAAATGCCAAGAGTAATTGATACTAGTTGTTAGATCTTGAATATTATTCTTCCTTTATTTCTAATTAATCTCAGTAAATATCTAGTTGATATTTAACTACAGGAGACAGGGATTGAAATGTCAGTAACCTCACATTATATGTAGAGAAAAAATAAGTCATAAAATTTTTTATTATAATAATAGATTGAGCTAAATCCCAAGATTATTCTACAATATGCCAACACATATATTAAAAATATGATGTTTGACATTCTATGTCCCTTTTAAGAAAAAAAGAGAAGTGATCTTTATTTTTGGCATTGTTCTATCAATAAAGAGAGTGATTTTCATATTTTTGTTTAAGTGAGATTCCATAAAGATAGAACACATTTGCAACATGAATGTTATAGGTTGATGCTATAACTTCCTAAGAAATAGAATTAGTAACGTCAATGTCTACTTTGCTCTTTGGCAGTTTACCACTTATAAATTATTATGGCATAACCTTTTAAAGTTAATTAACATAATGTCTTTCTGTATTTATTTCCTCTGTGATAAATTGTTGACTTTTTCAGTTTTAAAGTTTAGATAATATCACTGTTCCGTATATTAAGCTTATTCATTTATTTGTCAAAAAAGACTTGGATAAAGGGTTGTAGAAGCACATATTAAACTTCAGAGGACCTCCCTTTCTCAGGAAAGGTAATATTGGGAAGCAGATCCTTTGCTTCAAAGGGAACTATCAACGTTTTTCCACATCTAATTTTTTTCTTAAAAACTGTATTAGAAACATACACTCTAAGTTTTATAGAGTTTTCAATATAATTTGTATCATTATGTCAAAACTAGAGGCCTGGTGCATGAAATTAGTGTATGGGGTAGGGTGGGGACGATCACTCATCCCAGCCTGCACCCTCTCCAATCCAGCACGCTGCATGCATTAATGACCGTACTTTTCATACAGGTGTAAGGTATCTTGCTGTTACATTTTTTTTGCCCTGATTATAAAAAGTAGTACATAACATGATCCTTCTAAAGCAGTAGTACCATTTTCCCCATCTTATTGGAGGAAAACTGACACAGAGAGAAGTTAAGAAAATTGGCTTTGTCACATAATTATAAGTGTCAGAATCAGGGCTGACCACACAATGTACACGCCAGAGTCCATGCCTGCCATCACTGCACCACCCTGTTTTTTCAATGTTAGAGTAGCCTTGCGGGGTTTTAAATTAAAACCTAAGACACTGTTCCCAGTATAGAGGGTATGGTCCCTAGGCCAGGCCGGAGATCAGGGCCATCTGTGGCACGATTGGCAGGAGGGGTGTTCAGGGGGCCCCCACTGGCACCTGCCTTGGCTAGTAGCTTGGCACTGCCCACTAGATGGCCCCACCCCCCAACTGCCACCCCGGGGTGTCTAGCCCTGGTGGTCACTGCCTGTCTTAGCAACTGTTCCTTCCACCAGTTGTTCCTCCATTCAGTCAATTTGCATATTAGGGATTTATTATATGGGATATTATGACCATATTAAAGTTGTAGGGCTAGATTAAGTGGGGAATTTATATGCATATATGCATAGCCCATGGGCACAGAAAATAATGTAGCAAAAGCCCGGGAGGGGTGGTGTGAGGTAGAAGGGGTCGGGGGGGGGGGATCTGTAATACATTTAACAATTAAGATAAATATTTAAAAATAATATTTAAATTTTAGTAAATTTTTATAAATGTTGGGAACAAAAATAAAATGCAGTTTTAATAGAATTTCAATATACTTATTTTATAAGACATGCCTGTGCAAGATAAATAAGATATTAGTTGTTTTTTGATAGCTAAGTAAACCTAGGAATGGGTATGTAAATGTTCTTGCTCATAGGCTAAATATTTTTTAAGGATCAGAAGAAAAAGCCCAGTGTCTTCAGATATACAGTCCAACACAATACCATTAGATTGCATTGCCTTACTTATCTCTTAAAGTCAGAACACAGTTCTCAAAGTATATTTCTTAGATAACTACCTGGAGGAGATTATAATACATATTAGAGGCCAATTGAATGAAATTTGTGAAAGGGGGGAGGGGTGTCCCTCAGCTCAGCCTGCACCCTCACCAACTGGGGACTCTAGAGCAGCCATGGGCAAACTACAGCCCACGGGCCAGATCCAGCCCGTTCGGCTGTTCTATCTGGCCTCCAGAGCCGAAAGAGCAGAGGGTTCTCTTGCTCTCCCCTCCGCTCCTTCACCAGCAGCCCAAGATGAGAGTGTCAGCATGGTCAGGTGGCTTTTGTTCTGGACCTCCAGTCCAGTTTAAGAACCCATGTGGCCCTTGAGTCAAAAAGTTTCCCCACCCCTGCTCTAGAGGGATGGCCGACTGCCCATTTAGGGAAGTCAGCCATCCCTCTCACAATTCAGGACTGCTGGCCCCCAACTGCTCGCTTCCTGCCTTCCTCATTGCACCTAACCACTACTGCCTGCCAGACTGATAACCAACCACCTAGCCACTCCGCTACCAGCCTTATGGAAGTCTAACAGCCCCCCTACCAGCCTGTTTTCCCCCAACTTCCTTCCTCTGCTGGCCTGGTCACCCCTAACTGTCCTTCTCTGCAGGCTTCATTGCCCCCAATTGCTCTCCCTTGCAGGCCTGGTCCCTCCCAACTACCCTCCCCTGCTGACCTGATTCCTCCCAACTTCCCTCCCCTACTGACCATATTGTAGTGGCCATCTTGTGTCCACATGGGGGCAGAATATTTGACCACAAGGGTGCAGCCATCTTGTGTGTTGGAGTGATGGTCAATCTGCATATTACTCTTTTATTAGATAGGATAGAGGCCTGGTGCACAGGTGGGGACCAGCTGTTTTGCCCTGAAGGATGTCCAGGATCCGGGGGGCGGGGGGAGGGCTGGATGAGGGGCCTGTGGTATTTTGCAGGCCAGCCACACCCCCGGTGACCCAAGCTGAGGCCCTGGTATCTGAGATTTTTTTATCTTCTGCAATTGAAACTTTGTAGCCTTGAGGGGAGACCAGGGCTGGCCAGAGTGGGCAGGAAGCTCGGCTTCCTCTATTGCTGGGGATACCCAAGCCTCCTACTCACTCCATGGTCACAGCCATCTTGGTTGGGTTAATTTACATACTCACTCTTAATTGTTGGTAGGCATGGCTTGTGGACATAGTGGAGGTATGGTCAATTTGCATGTTCCACTTTTATTAGTATAGCTGTGCCTGAGTCATAGGAAAAAATGTTGAGTAATTCTACTTAGGTATATGATGGGAAGTACATATACCCTTAAGAATTGATGTCTTACAAAAATGAAGAAATAAATCAAACTTTATTTCTAAGTACATTTTGCTATCAGTACAAATTATTAATGTGAAACATGCCATTCCTTTAATATCTTAAAGAATGTGTTACTGTATGGATGTCTGTGTTTGTACATAAGATATAATTTTACCGATTGTTTCACAAAAATGTTATCTTTAATAAAGAGTTGAAAGTGTCTAGATTATTATTGTAGATTCTGATTAGCTATGATATTGAAATAACTGAGAACACTATTTTCCATGGTTCATCTTACATTTTATGTCCCGGGAGAGCCACTAACACACACACACACACACACACACACACACACACACACACACTTTTTTTTTTTTACTTTATTTAACCTAGGATTTAGAAACTTACTTATCAAGAAATAATTTTTGCTTAATATCTTGGAATTAGTTTTTCAAGCTAGTTAAGAAAATCAATCAGTACAAATATATGAATCCTTGTAATCAAATCTATTAGTATTAATATTTATGTTGTTTCATCAAAGTATGCACAATTAAGTGCTAAATTCATCCAATTATGCATCAAATTGCATAGTATAAATTTATATTAAAAATGTGAAAAAAATCAATTTAGTGAAATTAAATAATAATTTAGGGCATAACATAATTATATATCATTCATATTACCAATACTGATGATTATAGAGACATACCTCATCTTAGAAAATTAGTACAAAATCATATTGTGATACATTATTTAAAAAAATATATCATTTCTATGCATCTAAAAAAATTGACAGTAAAACTATTTAAAAATACATAAATGTAGATACAAATTTCATCATTGTTAAATTTTGTAATATTCCCTTATTATCTATTTGCACATACAATTGTACACATACCCACATTTAAATATTCATTTAGTATGATAAATAGCTCTCATTTCCATTAATTGATTCAGCTAATATTTATAATATATCCATTTTTTCCAAAGTACAGTGTTATAATACATCAAAATTAATATTTCTTTCAAGATTTTTTTTGAAATGTTACTTGGTGAAAATATAGCATGTCCCTAAAAACATATACACACATTTTGAATAATTTTAAAGGCAGCATTTATTAAAATGCATTTAATTTTCAAAATTGAGCTTTCAGCTGCTAAAAGTGTGCACATTTTTGGGACACTCTGTGTATAGTTACTCTGTTTTCTATTCTTCCCTTTAATATCCTATGTAATAAAAGCCTAATATGCAAATTGTTTGTCCAGGAGTTCCACCACTTGCTATGACATGTGCTGACTACCAGGGGCGACATAGAACATGGTGGGCATTGGCAACACAGCACTGGCAGTGGGCAGCAGTGGAGGTGCTGCTGGCCCAGATGGGCGCTGCTGGCCCAACATGAGAAGGACCACAGCAGGATGGTGGAGCAGGTAAGGTGGCAGTGTCAGGCCAAGGCGGTGTTAGAAAGGGCCTGATTACCCTGTTGATTGCCCTATAGACTGCAACCAGCAGTGGTGGTGGGAGGGCGCTGAGGGAGCTTAGAGGGGCAGGCCCTGATAGATTGTCCCACAGACAGTGACCAGAAGCAGCAGCGAGAGACAGGGATGCCTGCCCTTCCGAGATACAGGCACGCCTGCCCTTCCACACCAGATGCTGGCGCTTCAGTCACCAGCCAGGTCTAGGGATCACACTTATGCACAAATTTCTGCACCTAGACTCTAGAATATTTATTATATATATGTTCTCAATTTAAAACTATCTTTCATATCTCAGTCTTACTGCATTACTGGGATGGAACAACATTACTACTCTCTGAACGTTGGATACATTTATGGACTTTGCAACTTGGCTATGAGTAATTCAATAGAAGTGTGGTTCCTGTTTCCTTCCCTCCTCATCTCTACCCCTTAAAATACTGCAATGCCTTCCCATTATGTAGGCTTAAGACCTAACTCCTCCTACTGCCCCAAAGGTCACACATGACCAGGCCCTGACTATTCTTAAGTTGCTTCTTAGTCTTTTTTCAGATGGTAAGAAACTCTAAAGTCTTTCATAGCTCAGTCTTCAAACCAAGTCTCCCTCTGCCTGAGATGACCTCCACCCAACTCTCTCAGTAGCCAACTCTTTTTCATTTTTGGACCTCAGTTTGAATGCAGTGAGATGCAGAGGATACCTGGGATGAGAAGGCAAATAAACATTGATGAACAGCTCCTGTGCTAACCTCATGGCCTCCACCTACGGGACCACAAGCATTCCCGATGTAGGGTGGAGTTTCCTTCTCTGTCTCCCAGATAACAAACCATGGAAGGCATACAACACACAACTTTGAATGGTAGAATGAATGATTGAATAAATGGATACATGATTGAATGAACTAAGAAGTATTTGTAGAGGGCAATTGTTTTTATGTAGACTTGAAGTATATGAGGGGAATTAATCTGGTCAGGGAAAAGAGCAATCCCATAGCGCCTGTCATGGGTAAAGTGAAAATAGTGCTAAACTTTAGGCACCAGGGACTTGAAGCGGCCTGTCCCCTTAAACACACAGCTTTTTCTTTATATGTTTATGAGCAATATTCAACCATATTGTAAGAAACTCTTCATAATCAGAATATCTATATGAAATAAAATACATACAGCTAAGAATTTATAAGACATTATTTAAAAACCCTCCTGGTTATGAGACAATGGGCTAAACAAAATTAGTTTCTCATAGATTTTTTTTTTTGTTCCATCACATTTCTTTAAATCTTTCTGAAGGAAATCAATATCATATTACGTATACAGGGATATTCGATAGCTTAATTTCAGAAGAACAATTAATCAATAATTTGATTGATGATATTCTTAATTTTTTCAATAAAATAGTGAGATATGCAAAATATCTTTTTTAATTATTGGCCAGTTGTATCTCAATATTGAAACAATCTTACTATTTTTGTTCATTATATAGAAACCTGATTGTATTTATCTGGTTCTCTGTGTGTGTGTGAAAGGCAGAATAATAAGGGAAAAATATAATTTATAAATTGTTAGGGTATGATTTGGACATAAAATGATTTTTTAAAATAGCCTGACTTCACTTTTCAATACTTGAAAAACACCAAGAATTAAGGCCTCCTACTATTATTTAATTTTGTTTAAATCAAGCATTATTTCTTCTACAATTTAGTTGTAGGAATAGGAGGTATAAGAATATGTCAAAACATAATTGTCATTAATGTACTTTGCAACTCAAATACCTAGTATTACTAGTCATCTCAAAGAAGTGATTGACTGTTTTTATAATCCTTGCCTGAGGATATGTTTTTTTATTGATTTTAAAGAGAGAGGAAGAGAGAGAGAGTGAAAGAGGAGAAAAAATAAAAGACAAATACAGGTAGGTTGCCTCTAGCACTCAGCCTAACCAGGATCCACAGCATGGATCTGGCAAACTAGGTATGTGCCCTGTCTGGAAATTGAACCCACAATCTTTTGGTGTAAGGGGCTACACTCCAACCAAGTGAGCCACCCCATTTGGACAGGGTGAAATAAGCTGTTTATAAAGGCCCATTTAAAATTTAAAAAGTTAAATCACGGGTTTGTAATTGAAATTTTAAAATTATGTCTTTGGACATATGCCACGTTTTGCTTCTCCTAAAGTTTGCTTTGCCTAAACTTTCACTAAAACATCCATACTTACTGAGAAGAAATTATAAGACATCATAGAAGAATAATACCTAACCAATAACAGATAACCTCATGCCAAATCTAAGAGTTAATTTCCCAAACTACAGTGTAGTGAGAACTAGGTTATCATGGCTGCCCATGTTTTGCTTTACAACTAAATAGTCTTTTGGAAAATAAAGTTGAAGGAGGATACAGGGAGGGCTATATGGAGGGCAGGACAGAAAGGGAAGGAAGTAACAAAGCACTTTCCATCTTAATCAGGAGATGGGAGGGAGGCATAGGCCTCCTAGGGGTAACTAAATGATTGTTAGGAAAGATGAACGGGCCCTTAGAAGAACAGATGGGACGTATAATGGTTTGTGACAAAGTGTGTCTGGGTGTGGGGTCAAATGACTTCTGGTTCCTCTCTTGTGACAAGAGTCAATTTTCCCTGGTTGAGAAACTCCCAGGAAAGGGATTGATGACAACTGAGTTCCTTTTGGAGGATCTGTCTTTATGCAGACAAGTCAAATTCACAGAAGTCCTTTCCCTGCATTTGCTGTGTGGCAAGTGCTTACAGCTCAAAATAATCAATATTACCAAGTGCCATGTATAGGAGTTGCATGTTCTGCACCTTTCACATGTATCCCAATTTTCATAGATGTTCCCAAACCACTTTCCTTGAGGCTATAATGTGGGCAAGTGCCTGCTTCAGGAAACTGTCTTATTAAACTTTCAGGGTTTTTGCTAATCTGATGGAAAATGTTTTTGCATCAGTGAAGTATTAATTTGTGTTATTCTTTTGAGTAAGTCTACTCATTTTTTCCCAATGCCTAAGAGTTATTTGTATTTGTATGTGACCTTGGATCATTTACTATTTATTTTAGTCAGGGGAGAGGGTGGTGGTGATTTTTTTATGCATTAATAATAGTTATATATATTTTAGGGAGATTGGCCTTTGGACATTTATATCAGACCAAATTAAAATTCTTCAATTTTTCACTTGTGTTTTGACTTTGCTTTTGATTATTTTTCCCCATAAAATTTTTTAAAATTTATAAATGGTTATATTTATCAATTGTTATTCCATGACCTTCTTTAATCACTCTCTGTTCTTTTTTTTTTGTTTTTTAGAATTCCCGTAAGTATTTTTATGTATTCATTTTTTACATTTAAATTTAAAATCAAATAATATAATTATAAAAGAATCTCTGTTGATATTTTATCAGAATATGGTTGTTTATAAGTTAACAAAGGGAGAGATTTTTGTGTGTGTGATGTTCAGAGTCTTCCTATCCAACATCATAATAATGTATTTTTCTTACTTAATGTGTACTTTGTGCCAAAAAGAAATATTTAAAAATTTAATTTATCTAGTTCTTGTATATTTTTGTTTTATTTCTATTTTATATAAATATGCATATCTATTTTATGTAAGTATATTTATTTTGTGTATATATAACTAAATGTAAAGTATATATTTACTTAAATTATAAAAACATAAATGGGCAATTTAATGCATCATAAAAAATTGAAAACCCATATGATCACTAGCCATTAAAGAAACTTGCCTTTAGATATAGAATGTGAAGATTTTTAGTTTAATTTTAATACTTCAGACTTGTGATACTTGTGATAACTAATTTATTTTAATTGCTGAATACTATGCATTTTATGAACATACCTTAATTTTGTGGATGGCCATTCAAATTTTTTGAATATTGCACTACTATAAGCCATGTTTCTATGAATCATCTGTCTAATATTGCATTCTACAAGCTTTCGAATGCAATCACTGTATTATACATTATGAGCAGCTACAAACTTATATACTAGTATATAAAGCCTAAGCAACCATTATGACCAAACTACCAGAATGACCAGTCAATCAGTCGCTATTATGTGCACTGACCACCAGGAGGCAGACACTCAATGCAGGAGTTGCCCCCTGGTGGTCAGTGTCCTCTCACAGCCATCCTTCTGTGGCCCTTCCCACAAGACAGTTAGTCCCCCAGATAGGCCTCAATCACCTGCCAGGCCGAGGGATCCCACCCATGCAAGAATTCATGCACTAGGCCTCTAGTTTGCTATATAAGTATAGATTACATTCCAAAATTTCTATCACTGTGCAAGACCTCAGATTTTAATGTTTATCTGGGTATTTATTTTCAAAGTCTAGAAATTCCAAAACATTTCAACTTTGAATAAATATCAGATTGATTCTTTTTTTTTTTCTTTTTTAGCAAATGGGAACCTTCTATAATGCTTCTTCTCTGAATGATCAAAGCTAGGAATCTTAGAGTCATTCTGATACTATCTTCTTTCCCTTCCCCCTCATATCCCTAGTGTTCTCATTTATTTCCACATTTGTGATCAATCCCCTGATTTAATCTTTCACCATCTATTGCCTAATTCTTCATAGAAGACCTCTGATAATTTTCACAGAGTTCCAACAATATTCTTTCTCATCAACTGTCTTCTCTTTTTTATAAGTAATCTATTGAAATATGCAGTTTAATTGTATCATACCTCACATCAAAGTTCTTTGCTCATAGAATAAAAATTAGAGTTTAAACATGGCTTTCTAGGATAGCATGATCTAGTCTCTTCCAAACCTACCACCTTAAACTCATGAAACTTCTCCCCAAATATCTACTATGGATATTTTTAATTTAATTTTAATAATTCAGACTTGTGATATCTCTCCTTCCTCAAGACCTTTTCCACTCTGTTCTCTTTGCTCAGAATGCTTTCCCACCTCTTATCTCTTTAACTCTCATGTATGTTTCTCTATCATCTCAGCTGTAACTTTCCTAGATAAGTATTTTCTGACTCCTCCCTTAAGACTATCTCTGGATGCACTTGGTTTAAAAAATATTTGAGATTATTAGTCACAAATAGACAAATTTATAAGTATAGGTATTTTCCTTATCACCAACTATAGTATATATTTAGTAAATAAGAGCTCTTAGCACTTATATTTCAATTCTCATTGTGTTACTCTTGTGCATACCAAATAAAAGTGAAATAAGCTGAATTTAGGTGCTAACTCTATAGCCAGAATCCAACTCTTCTGAATCACCTTTTGCCTCAGAATTATCAATGTCATATTTTTTTAAACACAGTATCATTCTATGTGCCATTAAAAACATTGGTGATGCAGGAACTCTTAGAAGAGTGTATATTGTTGTCTTGTTCAATGTCAGCAAGAAATTACTGACAAATTGATGTGTACCAACTTTTGGGTAGTCCTATTTGAGATATATACCATAATGTCAGCTCCTCTTTACTTTGAATTGTTGTTATTGATGTTTTATCTATTCCTACGTTTTTGACAATTTATCCTGACATCAACTCTATTGCTTATTGTGCTTCGTGCCATCCAATCTCAAGCAAAATGAAGAAGAGCTTGAAACTAGTGGATATCCGACTTCCTTGGGTCTCAGAAAGCATATTCTTATTATTTTGCAAGGAAACCTGAAATTGTAATAACTCCTCCAATAAGAAATGTTTCCACACTGAGGTCAAACTCATTCTCTGCTGCGTGAGTACCATTCTTTTCTGTTGACGCAATATGTTTAATGATGATTTGTGATGTAATATTTTAATACATTTAATTGGCAATTAAATCTCCACTGATGGAAACAAAGATAAACAACTAAGTTAACAGTGAGAGTGCTCTACCAAGCTCTAAGCCATCAATATTGATGCAAAGCAGTAAAAACCATTTCCTATCTTTGTCCTCGTTGATTACAATTATAAGACACATTTGGAGTCAAAGTATATTAAAGTGTGAAATGTGTATTTCTTATAGTTGATAGAAGACATCGTTATTGAATCTATAAAGTGCATCAGGATTACACCAGTATAAGAAAATAAATCCAAAGGATCAAGGAATGAGCATGTAAGAAAAAAGCAGGTAAAGCCAAAGATTATCATTAAGATGAGAGATGAAATAATGCTGCTTAATTTTAATTCCCTTTATTTTTATGTGGCTTATATGAAATCTCCTCTAAGTGAACATTTACTGATTTATAATTCACATATAAATGTCTTAAGTAGCCATTGGTAAATTTCAAATCCTCAAATAACTACAGACAGTCAACTGCCTTTCCTTATGCGCTAATGAATGGCAGAGAATGGTGTTAGTTGCCTTCATCCTCTAGTGCTCTCCTTTGGCAAGTAATGGCTGGAATAGAGGAGTTCCTTTTCTCTTTAGACCCACAAGGCTCGTTCTTTCTTTTCTAGGATACTATGTCCTGCCAAGACTGTCAATATAAAAAAGTTTAGCAATTTACACAAAATACCAATGCTAACTTTTCTTTCAGTGATAATGTCAAAAATTATGAAGTGAAGGAATCAATCACTCTGATGAAAACATCTCACGTGGTACACTATTAAACAATTACTGATCACACAACATCAGCAGCAGTCTAAGGACAGCTTACCCCACCTCTCCCCCCTTTAAGCCTCAGTTTGGAACCTTGAGGGTGTCTGCAAACCCAGGAGAAATGTCAATGAAGATAGTGTTCCCAGCAGCATTGAGACATGTGAGGGCAGCATGTCCACTGGCTTCAACTAAGAGCATCTTTGGGTCCATAAGAACCAGAAATTAGTACAAAGCAGTGGCTATGGCTTTCTGTAAATATTTTTTGCTCACCATCTAACAAAATGCCCAGTACATCATAATTGTGATTCCATGTTAAATGAGTTTTAAAGATTGGTTGAGATATTAAATTATTAAAATATAAATAAGTTACTTCATGTCCAATCACATGTCAAAAGATCTCGGAAAACTAAAATATTAAAACAATATGGCACTAATGTAAATCTTTGTAGATAGATATTGTAATATAATAAATAGAAGTGAACCCCCCCTCACCTATATTTAATCATGGAATTTAGAAAAAGTAGCACATAACAATGTAGAAAGGGAGCTGAAAAAGCATTGGCTGATTGGAGAAAAATAATCATACAACACAACTTGTGGAAAATAATTTTGTAAATAAATATAATCATAAAGTGTAATGAGATAAAATAATTGGACTCAAAAGAAAAATATTATATCCTGACAATATGCAAGATTTAGATAAATTTCAAGCTACTTTCATATGTGTCATTGTTTTTGCAGGATTATATTTTATTGAAGTATAATTAACATATAGCATTATATTTGTTCCAAGTGGACAGAATAATTATACAATATTTGTATATAGTGTAAAATGATCACCATACTAAGCTAGTTAACACCCATCACTATGCAGTTACAATTTTGTGGTGAGAACTTTTACAATTTATTTCCTTAGCAACTTCCAAATATGAAATACAGTATTTACCACAATAACATACTATACTTTATATCCCCCAACTTACTTATTTTATAGCTAAAAATTTAGACACTAACCCCCTCATTCATTTGCCCTGTCTCCAACACCCTGCCACTAGCAGCCACTGATTTATCTGTATAAACTATTGTTTTAAAATTCTGCACACAATAGTAGTCCAGTGATATTTATTTTTACTCAATCCTTCCACCCTCACCCCCATGATAGACAAAAACAAAAAAACACCTCATAGCCCTAGCCAGTTTAGCACAGTGGATAGTGCCTGTATTGTTTGTTATACCTGTACACCTGTACATAAAATTACAATTGTCTTAACGATTTCAATTATAAAAGTTAGCTTTCACAAGTGCAATGGAAATTAATGGAAGGGATGAATGCACTGTCTCCCATAACTCATAATTATTAACAGTAATAAAAGTATCCAGGTCCATCCTGGCTTAATCCACGTTATTGATATAATGTTCCTATTGATATAAATGCTCATGGACATAATGAGTTCTAGACATTTTAGGATGTATGTAGGTTCTGAATACCTCAGTGAATTCTCTCTACCTTTCTTTATGTGTGATTAAAAATGCTTAGTGGCCTCAATTACTTTCTGAGTCTGATAGCATGACCCACTTTAGAACAATTGTTTCATACTTTAAAAAAAATCATGAATAGACATACAAATTTTTCCCCAAACCCATCACTTTTGGGATGTCATTTTCCTGATATGTATATCTGGCAATCTCCACCCTAAGTGAATAAAGCAACTTTTTAAAAATATATATATTTTATTGATATTTTACAGAGAGGAAGGGAGAGAGCTAGAGAGCTAGAAACGTCGATGAGAGAGAAACATCGACCAGCTGCCTCTTGCACACCCCCTACCGGGGATGTGCCCGCAACCAAGGTACATTCCCTTGACCAGAATCGAACCCCCGGGACCTTTCAGTCCGCAGATCAATGCTCTACCACTGAGCCAAACCGGTTTTGGCTATAAAGCAACTTTAATTAAAACAACAACAAAGATGGCACTGATATATTTACAGAATGACATAATTTGAGAAAAGTTGACACTAAGCTTCACTGAGACCATAATCAAATAGGGTCTGGTGCTGAGAATAAAGAATTGAAAAGGGCCGAACCCGGTTTGGCTCAGTGGAAAGAACACCAGCCTGCGGATTGAAAGGTCCCAGATTTGATTCCGGTCAAGGGCATGTACCTTGGTTGCGGGCACATCCCCAGTGGAAGGTGTGCAGGAGGCAGTTGATAGATGTTTCTCTCTTATTGATGTTTTTAACTCTCTATCCCTCTCTTTTCCTCTCTGTAAAAAATCAAAAAAAATTTTTTAAAGTGACATTAAAAAGAAGAAGAATTGAAAAGGGTGAGATAGTAAAGGGAAAAAAAAGAATAGAGAGCAAGGGAGAGAGAGATGCGAATCAAGTCACAGAGATCGTCTTACTGTTCATTCTAACATTCCCCAGCGTTATTGTTATTATGGTCATTAAATCATTATTATGTTTGTAATCTGGCCCATAGGGGATCCAAATTGGAATACTCTTAATTTTTAGTCAAAAGTCATCATTATTAATGATCTATTAGGCTTTCATAATTCTTGGCTGTTTAGTGGTATTTGAGGACTATAGATTTCTGTAAAGAAGATGTAAAACAAAGCATGGTCTCAGGCACAGCATTAAAAACAAACAAACAAGAAACCACCAAAATTTTAAAGGCTACAAATCATAATTACAACTTTAATTAGAAGTGAGGTTTTGATTCCACCAGTTATTGAGGATTCTCAGAAATATAGCTAACCCAAAATTAATTAATGAGCAACAAAGAGATATCACTGATGGGTAGGCACCAAGACAAAGCCAGGCCCATTTCTCAGCCGGGCGTGGCACTGGTTGCTGCCTGTGGGTGCTCTTTTACTTACCCAGCCACTTCTAAGATGGGTTGGAGATCTTTCCCCTGACATATGGCCATGGTAGTGGTTGAAGAGCGTTTCTTTATTTCCTCTCTTGAAGAATTTTAGCTGTGCTATAACAATGAAGGATCTTCTGATATATTCCCTCAGTAATTTAGCTACTGATCCATTTCTGTGAATCCCAGCCAAGTAATTAATCTTTTACCTAGAAGATAGTACTAGTGATGTTAATAAAGCACAGGAACAAGGATGCATTTATATAAGAGAAAGGACAGGAAAGGCCTGTTTTAGGGTGTTATTAAGAGAGGATGTTTTGGCAGGCATAAAGAGAAATAGGAGTCTGATATTGATGCATGGAATTGCTTATTACTGCTTAATAGCAGTGTGCAGAAGACACATGGGGGGCGGTATTTAGCTAAGAAAAAATATATACTGGTTTTGTTTTTATCCAGCAAAAGTAAAATTGGAAAAGCATTCATTGACTTGAATGCTCAGTCTATTGCCTGTATTTGGATGGCCTTTTCATGGGTAGGACTGCACCTCTTTTCCCAAGATGTGCATTGTTCTAATTGACTACTTGTGAGGAAAACGGAGGGATATTGGCATGCTCATTTTGATCATACCAGACCAAGGTGAACATTTCAGTAACCTCTGTGTTTTACCTGTCCAAAGTGGAGAGGCTTTGTGAAAGTGTTTGATTTGCATATCCTGAAACGATGGAAAGGAAATAAGCTTTGGCATAATTCTTAGCAACCTGTTTATATTTTAAAAGCCATTTATTATTTTTGAAATGACAATTTTCAACACATGTAAATCATTATCCTGATGAGAAACAGAGACTACAGCATATCAGAGTTCCCCCAAAGCTTGGTTTCCTTCTAAAAAATAAAAATCAATGCTAACACTATCTTTCGAGTTGAATGAAAACACAGCTTATAAAATATATCACACAAATGTATGTGTATAAGGAGCAATGCCATAAGATGCCAAAAGAGGTGAAGTAAACAGTTTATTTAGCTATCAAGATACTTGCCAAATCCAATTTTTCTCACTCATATATTGTGAAGCTTCATACGGAATATGAAAACCAGTTGTCTTAGCTGCTATTTAAAATAGGAAACACAAGTATATTTTTTTCTAGAATTTGTTGCCTTTCTTCCTCACCCCATTAAAATTTGCAATGTCAATATCAGCTGACTCCTAAAGGCGCCAAACTGATTTTTATATAGTCGGTCTATACTTATGTCTGTCCATAAAGTGCTCATGAACTTGATCTTGAAGCTATAGGTAATGCATTGAGATCCTACTTTTAACTTGCCAGATCCATTGTCCTGGGTGGGTGTGTTATATTAGACTGATGTCAGGGGAGTAGACTCTGGAGGCACTGTGATACAAACTGGTGAAATAATAGAACAATCTGGGTCTCAGTTCTTTTATCCTTATGAAGAGGACATTTAAGACAGGTGATTTCTAAGGTACCTTCTAGAACTAAAATTATAATAGCTGCCCTAACTGGTTTGGCTCAGTGGATAGAGAGTTGGCCTGCAGACTGAAGGGTCCCAGGTTCGATTCCGGTCAAGGACATGTACCTTGGTTGCAAGCACATCCCCAGTAGTGGGTGTGCAGGAGGCAGCTGATGGATATTTCTCTCTCATTGATGGTTCTAACTCTCTATCCTTCTCCCTGCCACTATGTAAAAAAAAATTAATAGAATATTTTTAAAAATTATAATAGTTAATGTACCTAATTTGAAATGTTAAACAAAATTTATCTAGTATAATATTCCTCTACACAAACCATTCATATTTTAAGCCCCAATAATAAAAATAAATGTAAACTTTAAACATTATTTTTTCAATGCAATGGTCAAATATCTCAATAATTAAATTTTGAAAAATTTCTTTATACAAATAATATTCATAAGAAAAATGTTTTTCATTAACTTTGAAATGAAACAAATTTAAATGAAAACAATTATTTTATTATATTCATAAACCATAATTTCAGACACCGGGGACTAAGGCTGTATATTTGTGCAAGTAAGCTGATTTGAAAGGAAAAAGGTCAGTTAAAAGAATACAATTGGTAATCAGATTGATTTTTGAAAATAGCAAGTTAAAAACACTTCTTAATTGTTGTTTTATTGAGTTGATTGTTTTAAAAACATTTATTGGTGCAATTCAGTTTTTCTTTGTGATTTTTTTTTCAGTTTAATTTTGCTTTGTAAAAGTAAAAACTGATCTTGTGAATAAATCCAAAACAAATTAATTTCAGTTTAAAAATATAAACACTCATGATTGCACTTTTTCTCATTTGCTGTCAGAGATGAGTATCTACTAAATCATCTGGATGAGATATCTCCATCTCCTGTCAAAGATCTCGCAAAATTATATCTTTGTTGTAAGAGAGCATGTTAGGGAAACAGGGGGACAGAGAGAACACTGAGAGATCATGAGACATGGGAAATGATTTTTAGAGAATGCTGAAAACTTCATTTAGGTCCAAGTGCCCTGACACTAATCTTAATTGCAGTCCAAGCTACTGTTCAGAGCAAGAAACGTGTCTGGTTGATGGAAAAATGAGGGCTGCATAATATGAAGGTATTTAGACACCTTGTTTTCTGAAATACAATTTTCCAAAGTAGATTGTTCTTTTTCTAGTAAATTGTCCATAAGTAAAGTTCACCAATCCTCCAAGCTACAATCTTAGTCATTCTCTGTCAATTTGATCCAGATGGCAAAATTAAAGGCCCTTCACATCATGGCACAACAGTAATTTAGTTCATCAAAGATCCTTACCCCATGCCGGTTTTGTGTGTGTGTGTGTGTGTGTGTGTGTGTGTGTGTGTGTGTTCACAATTAATATTGAAGTTCCTGTTGGGCAAGTGTTTCACGAACAATGACACACACTCTGTAGTGAGAGGATCCATCTTCTTGTCAAAGCTGATGGCGAAAGGAAAAGTAGTCTGTGGACATGATAATTACACAGTGCCTGAAAAGGTGGAAGGTGAGACACTGCAGATGGGAGGGAAGATGAAAGAAGCTCTCATTGTCAAAAATTCTAAAGACAGCTAAGTCCTAACCTTGTTGCATTCATTAAGGCAAAGTACAGCTAAAGAGAAGGGGACAAAAGAACTGAGGGGTTTGGTTTGAATTTTTAATAATATACTTTTATTGATTTCAGAGAGAAAGGGAGAGGGAGAGAAAGATAGAAACATCAATGATAGGGGATAATCATTGATCTGGTGCCTCCTGCACACTCCCTATTGGGGATTGAGCCTGCAACCCAGGCAGGTGCCCTGACAAAGAATTGAACCATGACCTCTTGGTTCATAGGTTGTTGCTCAAACACTACGCTGAGCATCCTTGGACTAGCTGGTTTGATTTTTAGCAAATTAATAGCAAACACAGATACCAGAAGATTAAAGAATGAAAAATTTTGAAAAGCCCAGGTCTCTACACACGTACACCAATTTAATTTTTAGGGAGTAGTGGCTTTGAATACAGACATTTTACATAATTATTCAGAATTGGATATTGTTTTTGGAGAGGAGCAATAAAAAGTTTCCAACTGCTGGAAAATGTATTTTCCTACTAAATTGACCAGGAGGCATTTCCCATTGGTGTAAACTATAATAACATTTATATTGATTAGTAATATTATATTGAATTTTCAGATGAGAGAGAAGTCAGCAAAATATTTTAACTCATTTCATTCTTGAAACAAAAACAAATGATTGATTTCATTATTTCAATTTTATTTGGGGACAAAAAGCTCCAAAGAAATTTGATGATTAAATATCTCACTATTTAAAAGACATATTTAGGGTTTAAGTAGGTCTTTGGCACCAAGTTCATTGTTCTTCCTCTCAAATCAATACCATATTTCATATCTTTAAGAAAACATTATTCCATATATGTATACCTGATACTGTCTTGTGATGATGTTAAAAATAAGGGATAGTATTAATTAGCAAAGCAAAGTAAACAAAAAGTGGTATAAATAATAACTTATAGAAAATGTTGATGGTCATAGATCAAAACCCTATATAATAAAGAGGTAATATGCAAATTGACCATCACTCCAACACACAAGATGACCACCCTGATGTGGTCAAAGATGGCCATCCCCATGTGGACTCAAGATGGCACCCCAAGATGGCTGGCACAGGAGGGAAGTTAGGGGTGACCAGACTGGCAGGGGAAGGCAGTTAGGGGTGACCAGGCTGGCAGGGAGGGAAGTTAGGGGCAATTGGGCAGGCAGGGAAGCAGTTAAGCATTGGTCAGGCTGGCAGGGGAATTGTTGGGGATTATTAGGCTGGCAGGCAGAGGAGGTTAGGTGAAATCAGGAAGGCAGGCAGATGAGTGGTTGGGAGCTAGCAGTCCTGGATTGTGAGAGGGATGCCCAACACCCAAATTAGACCTAAACATGCAGTCGGATATCCTTTGAGGGGTCCCAGATTGGAGAGGGTGCAGGCTGAGCTCAGGGACACACACTCCAGTGCACAAATTTCATGCACTGGGCCTCTAATATTTATATAAAGAATAAAAATAATGTCATAATATCAAAAAATGAGTCATTTGCTTATAAAATAAAGTAATTTGTCAATGTTTTAAAAAGAGATAACATGAAAAAATCCTGTTTTGAATGAAAATTTTATGTGAAGTAAAATTTACTTCAAAATTTAAAAAATAAAACAACATATTGTTTTCTTATTCTTTCATCACTGACATTTTTCCTAGTTGTAAAAGATTAAGTTGATTTGCTGTTTTCAAAATATAAAATTTTATTTGTCATTCATTAATATTATCCTAACACTTTCTTACACAAGTTACCATGAAAATAGCAATGGTGGTGGAAATAATGAAGATAATGATGAGAGTAAGAAAGCTGACTGGTGGCTCAACATGAGCCAAGAATTTTGCATAGAAAATCACAAAAACTGGGAGGAGTTAATATCATTATCCCCATTTTAGTAAGCAAGCAAAAGGCTTTGGAATTGTCAATGAATCAGAGAGATGAATAGATTGTTCAACCCTCAGTAAAGAGCAGAGTTTAATTAAAAATCTTGTTCTGACTCTAGAGTTCCCCTTTATTCTGTTGAACCATGAGATATATGTAAAACCAAAACAAAAATAAAAACATCACTTGACTCAAGAATTATAATTGTTTGAACTTAAATAATTACAAAGTTGACTTAGTAACAGATTGAATCATTGAAGGTTTATATAAATTTTCTTCTATGCTTTTTAAAAATTGTATTTTATTGATTTTTTACAAAGAGGAAGGGAGAGGGACAGATAGTTAGAAACATCGATGAGAGAGAAACATCAATTAACTGGCTCCTGCACACCCCCAATTGGGGATGTGCCCACAACCAAGGTACATGCCCTTGACTGGAATCAAACCTGGGACCTTTCAGTCCGCAGGCCAACATTCTATCCACTGAACAAAACCGGTTAGGGTGGCTATTATAATTTTAGTTCTAGAAGGTACCTTAGAAACCACCTGTATTAAATGTCATCTTCATAAAGATAAAAGAACTGAGACCCAAACTGTTCTATAATGTGTTTGGGAGTGATTAGATTTTGACCTCAGGCACTTTTTCATTTCAGTTGAATCAGTGACTGTCCATAAGACACTATTTGAGACCCAGTGATAGCCAGCACAGTGATCACACAACACAGTTCAAAGTTCTAGGCTAATAAATAAATCACTGTAAAAAATATGAAATCAAAGGTTTATACCTAATCTAAGACTAACATTAAATTAACTGACAACAACTTAGTGAACAAATCTGATAATTTTAACATCCTGTCTCATTATATTGCCAACAATGCACTTATTTCAATATATTAAGTAATAAAGAAAAAAGTCCCACAGTCAAAGCGCATGTGTTAAATACTTAATACAAAACAGAGAAACCACAATAATGGCTCTAGCTTGTTTGATTTAATTTGAAGAAATAACCTTAAAATAAAGGGAAAATCTTAATATGAATTTAAAACTTTAGATTAAGATTTTGCACTCAAGCCTACAAAGTTTTAATTATAGAAGATACGTAAAACCAAACAGAAATGCAGCAGCAGGAGTGAGCAAGGGGCTTGGCTCTGCTTCAGGCTACAAAGTGTCAATTGTAGAAGGTGAATAAATTCCAGATACCAGGGCTTCTGCTTGGGTTGCCGGGGACGTGACTGGCCTGCAAACCACCATAGGCCCCTTGCCCAGGGTGCCCCACACCCCAAAGGAATCCCCATCCTGATCAGAGACACCCTTCAGGGCAAACCAGCTGGCCCCCACCCATGCACCAGGCCTCTATCTTATCTAATAAAAGAGTAATATGCAGATTGACCATCACTCCAACATACAATATGGCTTCCCCCATGTGGTCAAAGATCCTGCCCCCATGAGGACACAAGATGGCCACCACAAAATGGCCAGTAAGGGGGGGGCAGTTGGGAGGCACCAGGCAAGGAAGGACAGTTGAGAGGGATCAGGCCTGTAAGGGAAGGTAGTTGGAGGTGATCAACCCTGCAGGGGAGGGCAGTTAGGGGTGGCCAGGCTGGCAGAGGGGGGAAGTTGGGGGCAAACAGGCTGGCAGGGGAGCAGTTATACATCAATCAGGTTGGCATGGGAGTGGTTAGGGGATTATCAGGCTGGCAGGCAAAAGCAGGTAGGGGCAATCAGGAAGACAGGCAGGTGAGCAGTTGGGAACCAGCAGTTCTGGATTGTGAGAGGGATGTCTGACTTCTCATTTAGACCAGATCCTGGTGTGCTCGGGTCTAAACAGGCAGTTTAACAACCCTCAAGGGGTCCCAGATTGGAGAGGGTGCAGGCTGGGCTGAGGGACACCCACCCCCCCTCACCCCATGAACAAATTTCATGCATGGGGCCTCTAGTATAGCAAATAAGTGTGAGTTTTTCCTATTCATTGGTAAACCATTTCAGAAACAACTTGGCAATAAGCATACAAAATATTTAAAGGTTCATGTACCCTTCTATCCACTAACTGTTCTTTCAGGCAACTATTCTAAGAAAATTTAATAATTCCCTGGCCAGTGTGTCCCAGTCGATTGAACATTGTTCTATACAGCAAAAGGTTACTGGTGGGATTTCCTGTCAGGGTATATAACCAGGTTACTAGCAGGAGGTAGTCAATTTATATTTCTCTCTCACATAGATGTTTCTCTCCCTCTCTCTTCCTCAGCCTCTCTAAAACTCAATTAAAACATATCTTTTAAGAAAGAAAGAAAATTAATAAGAAAATCTTTATGTATAGATATAACTATTAGATCATTATTTTGCCAAAATTTTAAAACAATCTAAATAGCCAATTATGTTATGAGTGTTTAATAAATTATAGCATATGCACTCAATAGGTTAACATATAGACATTAAAATAATAAATATTAAATCCATTGATGATATGAGAAATATTTTAAATAAATATTAAATTTTAATCAAAAATTTATAAAATATTATACATACCTATCAATGGCAAAAAAGTAAAGAAAATATAGAATATTGTACTTTTTATGAAGACCAGTGAATAATTTTACTTTTTTTCTTTGATTTTTACTCTTGTAATCTACTCTAATTTCCCATATTTTTATAATGGTATGCATTATTTTATAGTTGGGTATATAATTAGAATTATATTATTGTCAAAATAACATATGTTTCCCTGATAAATATGTATTAAGTTCTATGGGCTAGTCATGGTCAAAAACATTAAATATGGGCTCTTGCTCTTTTGTATTTTATGGAGCTATACAGAATTCAAAGGTTAACCAAAAAAACATGCTGGCAGGAGAATAACATTCCAGAAGGTAACATTACTTTGAGGTATGGAAAGCACTAAGTAGATGGTGCTCAAGAGAAAGCAGAGAGCAGGAGATAACATAGAATCACTGGGTCAGGTTTCTGTGGAGTTGGGGAGGAGCCAACAGTGATCAAATGGATACTTTTGGGTTTCTGATCAGAACTTTGACTTTCACCTTGGAGCCAGAGGAAATTTATATAGAATCTGATTGAATAATTGATGGTGGCTATTTCAAAGGGGATAAACTAAGCATGTTACAGGAAGACCAATTAGGAATTCAGTACAGATATGCAGTTAATAAGTGAAGTCCAACAAGGTTGACTAGTGCTTGAAAGAATAGCACACTCTGGGTTTACAGAAGTGAGAATGATCTCCATTTAGCTGTGTGCCTACGAGGAATCACATAACATCACCAATTTCCATTTCACTAATATGTAAAATGGAGATTTTCATATCTTTCTGATACAGTTGCTGTGAGAATTAAATAATATGATTTATGTAAAGCAACTATTACAGAAATTGGCTCCTATAAGCTCCGATAAACATTATTTTTACTAATTAAATGATGGCAGTGAAAATGTAGAGAAGTATAAGTTGTTTGTAGAGAGTAAATTCAAGCCAGTGGCATGTAAGTTATGTGTCCATATGGAAGTATTGGAAAAATGGTTGCATAGAAACGTTTGTCAGATATTTTTCATGACATAGAGCTGTCCATCAGGGAGCTAGCTGGCAGAGTTTCAATTCCTGAGTAGAGCAGATTACCTGGGCTGAGATCCGTAGTGTAAAAAGATGAGAGACCTAGATCCTAAACATGAAGGCATGCATTACGCCATGGCAAGGGTAAGGTATGAGTCTACAAAACAATGGCATCAGTGACATTGTTAATTGGGTTGAGATCAATTGATTTGTTTTGATACAGAAAAACAAAGCAAAACAAAATAGTAAGAGTGAGAAGATAAGCTGGAGATGAGAAATGGGAGATTTACAGTTATTTATAATTTGAAGAAGTTTGTCTGTGAAGGAAGGAGAGATACAGGAGAAAAGATGGAAAAATCCAGACAGTAGGATAGAGACCTTCAGTTTAGTGGCCAAAATTTGGGGAGCTAGATGTGTTTCTCAATTCAGAAATGTTTATTATATGAACACTAGAGGGCTGGTGTATAAATTCATGCACAGGTTGGGTGCCTTTATCTGGCTGGTGAGAGAGGTCTATTGGGGGGTCCTGCCAAGGGGAGGGACCACAGGAAGTTGGCCAGCCATGGGAGGTTGGCTATGGGAGTGCACTGATCACCAGGGGGAAGCTCCTGCCTTGCGCATCCGCCCCTGATGGTCAATGCATGTCATAGCAACTGGTTGACTGGTTGGTCCAATTGTCCCAATCATTCGGTCATAAAGGTTGCTTAGGCTTTTATAAAGTAGTATATAGATTATGTAGTTTTCTTTTTTTATTAATATTTATGTTAGCGAATATCTGGGCAAATAACATGACATAATAAGTTGCTCTTTCTCATAGATATCCAATTTCTAACCTTAAAAATGTTGATATATAAATTGGAAACTAATAATACATCAGAAAAACATAGAAATAAATAGATCCATAATCTGTGAAGATGATGTTAGGTAGTTGGGAATGTGCATGGAGCCCTCTAGTATTCTATCCTGGGAGCCAGTTCAGAATGAGACCAGGCAAGCAACCCCAGCCTGGAAATGTCCTAAGATGTCCTAAAGTATGAGATTCCGAGATGATATTAGAATAAAATTTTAGAGAAGCATAACTAAACATAGTGGGATTTGTCTGATGTGGCACCATAAAAAGAACTCAATATTGCTGTGTGTGTGTCTCCCGACGCCAGAAAATCCATTCAGATGTGATCCAAACCAACCAGAAATGGTAGAAACTAGTTGTTGGGAGGCTGCTCCATGAGTCTTGAGTGTTTTTGTTTGGATTTATTTATTTATTATGGAACTTGACCTTCCTCACTAATTAGCACCTAATGGCAATTTCAATTGGGATGACATACAGATCATTAGAGGAAGTAATTTTAAAGGTATTAATTAAGCTCTAAATAGAGATTCTCAAAAAATGCAAATGAACAAATTTTCAAAATTTCTCTGTACACATTTGGCCACCTGCCTTCTTGTTTTGCTGACTACTTTCACAGCCCTGACATATAACAGTGCATATATTAACATAAAAGAACACGTCTCTGACATAGTCTGTATTTTTTCTTCTGTAAAGCGTTTTTTTTTTTCTTTTCAATTCAGATTATTGCAGCTATTTTTTTAAAAAAATTCAGTGTTTCTTTTAAAGCCTGAGGTTTATTTTCACACGTCTGATTGCCAGGGGAAGAGGAAAGAGGGTGTCGCACATCAGACATTCAAATCTAGACATTATGCAATCACGATGACAAGGATTAATAAAGATTAATTTTGTTCCCACTTAAAAAGTCCTAACACTTCAGCAATACCATTGCAGAGCATGTAAGAAAAAGAATAATTTCCACCAGCTTTTGAAATGTACTTTCTTTTTATTATATAGTCTGTTGCTGTCCATGTTGGCAAGTTGTCTTTGTCAAAGTTTTTCTCTGCCTACAGTGTTCCAAGAAGCTACAGCTAAGTTACAGAATTTATGAGGCAAAGACTCACATGTATCACTGAAAAAATATGAATGTTCTTCACATAGCCACTTAGCTGGACTGGCTTTATTTATTTATTTATGGTATCATTACTTGTATTTTAAAACGGAGCATGCAATTTATTTTAAAGAAGGCATCCGAATACTATTTATGACTTTGTTCTTCTTAAGAATTTTATCCCAAAAGTTGAATTCTCACAATGCTACATGATTAATTTATTTTCTTTTCTCTTTTCAAACACTTAGGGGAAAAATTCTACCCAAACAACTTCTCATTCCTTTCACTCAAATGATCATTTGAATGAAGTGTCCAACCACTTGTTTTGTTTTGGTAAACACCAGATGAGTTATTTTGAAGCTCTAGTGTAAAGGTATGATAACATATGCAAGCATTCAAAAAAAAAACATAAAAATAGCAACAGATACAATTTTTTTTTACTTTATCCTTAAAGAAGAAGTCCAATTCAACACATACTAGTTGAAGTTCTGTGACACCTACCTGACCTGAGTAAAATAATTATTATTCAGCATCTCAAAACAAGGAGATAAAGATTATTAATATGTTCCCAATGATGTGTGCATTGTTTTCAAAGCTATGTCTAAATGATGTGTTGAAATCATATCAGTATTAGGCAATCCCCACAAAAAGCTTTTTTAAAATCTAATCTCACCTATGTATGCTAGAATATCTGGTTTTCATTCTTCTTAGAAATATGATGTTTAATATTTTAGATTATTTTCTATCATGCTATAGATTTTTAAAATATAAAATAATTCATTTTATTTGTTGTTAAAATTATATATATATATATATATATATATATAGTCATTTTAAGGACATGTTTTACACAAATAATTTCTGTGAATCATTTCTTAATTATCTAAAACCCAAATGATAAGCAAGACACCATGGTGGTTAAGGGTCTAGTCTTTCAGCTCAGAATGCTTTGTTTGGAACACTGACTCCTCCAATTTACTAGCCATGTGACTTTATAGAAGTTTCATAAATCATCTGTGCCTCAGTTGCTTCCTTTGTAAAATATTCATGATAATAACAGAACTTATCCCCTAAAAACATTAAATATATTAAATCATAAGAAATATACCTGGCAACATCAAAATCTAATGTTGGCTCTATTTATTATTATATTATCTTTTAACCAAAATGGCATAGTTTTACATTATAAAGTCCCTGTACCAATTGGCCTGGGTTTCTGGGTATCATGGATACATTCAAAATAATCCATGCAAATAAGTGTTTAAGAATGAACTTTGTATTTCCCTCCCCCCAGATTCATATGGAGAAACCGTTCCCCCAATATGACGACATTAGAGGGTGGATATTTGGAGAGGGAGGGCCTTAGGTCCTGAGGGTCCAGCCTTTATAAATGGGTTAGTTACTTATATAAAGCTCCTTTCCAGCATGTGAGATTATTATAGCAAAATAATTATCTCTAAATGAGGATCAAACCTTACCAGACACTAACCCTGCTGATACCTTGCTTTTGGACATCCCAGCCTGTGAGAAATAAATATTTCTTGTTCATCAGCCACACAGCTTATGACATTTTGTTACATTGGCCTGAACACACTAAAATAGTGGGCTTATTTAAAAATCTTACTTTGATAATATTAGTTCCTGATTATTGCAGCTATTTTTTTCACAAGTATCCTTTCAATGGACAATCCACCTGACCTACAGAGAATCCCTCACAGAACAAGCATCTTTTGATATAATACTCTTGTCTCCATCTGAAGAGCATCATTGGCCAAAGGCTCCAGCTCCTGGGCTTTGAAATTGCCACTGCTTTTATGCTGAGTCCACAACTCCTGTGGCAGCTTTCACCCAAACATGGAGTAATCCAAGGATGCTACAGGGAGAATATTTCTTAGAGACAGAGACAACTTTGACAGAATATAGTGCCTCAAGCCCTGCATGAGGGCCTTGTTTAAGCTTTTTTAGATGGCACATAACCCACCTTCCCTTAGTCTCACCTTCCTTCATTCAGGGTCTTGCTGTACTATACTTGCTTCACTCTGTTTACTCTCTCACTGTCCCAATAATTCCATAAGGAACGTATGCACAGGTGACCTAGGGTGTCTCAGCAGAATTCTGACACGTACAACACTAAGTACTTAATTAATAATTCCACCGAGCATAAATCTCACAGGAGATAAACATGCAATACACGAATCACGGTTTTTACCAGAGTCCTGGTGGGTTCCAGAATCCTAGGCATACCACCCGGGGATCCGTACTGATAAGACACACATGGTTCATGGAGGACTTTGCAGCTGCAGCTCGGCTTGAGTTGAGGCCTCTCACAACAGCTCATGGTCCATGGCTTAGGGTTTAGGGCTCACAACTCGGGCAGAGCTTTGACTGGTGCAGGCAGGGGCAAATGGAGAGAGACCTTCTGTGGAGGAGCAGAAGGAATGTCTCTGAGCTTCTGTGGAGCTTCCCCTTTTAATGTGTCGTCAGTGATCATATGTGTCTTCAGTGTGTCTTATCAGCAGGTCCCAGGAGCCTTGCTTGGTCTTACATATGGGGTACAGGTCACTCTATCTATTTCCTACATACAGGTCACTCAAGGGTGCATATCAGTTTGTTTACATTCCATTCCATTCTTTCAGATATCACACTTCAATTTCACACTTATCCAATATTATATTTATCCTTATTACTATTACTGCAACACTCACAGGCACTTCCCTAATAAACCCTTGCTCAATTAGTCCTGTCTTGACATCTGCTTATCGGAGGACTGGGAATAAGAGCCACTGCATGGTTGAGTGGCAGGAAATGGGCATGTTACCCAGGGTTTTTAATGTCAACCTCCACAGTCGCATTGCTTGTAGGTTTGGTCTCCTGTAGAGTTGCAGTAATTATCATCTTCTCTTATTTCTGTGTCACCAATTATGTCTCAGTGTGTCTTCTACATGTGAGCTAGGTTTTATAGAGTCTGTGAAAGTGTGTAATTGTGGATTACCGAAATTCTCTGTATTGAGTGAGCTTCAAGGAACAAACAAAATGCATGTGCATGCCCTTGTCTATGCCTGCTTATTAAATAACACTGTATAGCACATGAATGTATATTCTAGTTTACCCCACAGCTTTAATTTTTTTAAAGCTCTTTCTATTCAGTCATGGAATCTATAATTATTTTGCAACAGTTGACTTCATTTATTAATCAAACCAACATACATTGCCATTCATCTAGGTGATCTTGCTGTTTCTTAAGAAATCAAAACAGAAAAGTTGCATATGTTCTAACTGCTCTTGGGTATAAAATAGATATAACAAACAGTAAGCCTTGCTTTTTCTCCTCAGACCAGCTTGTCCCATAGTTTTATTCTCATAAGTGAGCCCCCATGAGGTCTTTGGCTTTCTCTTTGACCCTACTTTTTTGCTCACTTCTCACAGCCAAACCACCAGAAAAAAAAAATAAAATGAAAACCTTAAGAGTACTTCACGTATATCATTGCCAAATGGGGCCCGGTCATGTACTCTCTCCCTTCACTGTTCCAGCCGGTCTAGCTATTTCCAGGTTTCTCCTCAGTCTACTCTCCACACAAAAGCCAGAATGAGCCTGAAAACGCAGGTGCCCTAGCCTTCTTCATCTGTATTTTTTTATTTTACTCACTTAAAATAAAGGCAACCCTTATCAGGACACCCCTGTGTTTCACAAGACCTGGCCCCTGCTGTTGACCAACTCTTGTCTTGTTTTTTACCACTCTTCTTCCCGTATTCACTTTGCTCCTGACACATGGGCCTCCTTGTCTTTTCTTGACCAGTTCGTGCTTGCTCCTGCAGCATGATTTGCATGTGCTTGTACCTCTTCCTGGAATGTTACTCCCTACACACCAGCCTGATCTTTTCCAAATCTTCTTGGTTTCTGATCCAAAATCACTTTACACCACCATAATTAAAATTGTAATTTCTTTCAGGGGCAATGTCCTTATTCTGATTTGTTTTGTTTTGTTTGATGGTTTTTTTTAGCCATTTCACGCTCTGACATTTCCCCTCGGTATGCTCTCAGGTTCATGAAGGAATAGATTGTGTCTATTTCATTCCTTGCTTTAATCTCATGGTCTAAAAAGAACAGTCCTTATATTTATTAAGTTCTGAGCAATTATTTGTTGAATAATTAATTAATTAATTATAAGTCTATCAAATTAAATGTTTGCTTTATTAAATCATAGAACTGGTGGTGATATAATATATTTGGAAAGAGATAACCCCATAATAAGTGGAACTTAATCAATCAGGAGACCTAGATCTCAGTGACTAAATAAAATAAATCCCATCAACTCTAACCTGATAATTCTAGTTTGAAACATAGTCTCATGAGAAAGGTTTAAGCAGTTGGAACAAGATTTTTATCTTTTAAATTGACAGCCTTATGATATATTTATTTTAATAGTTTCAAAATATTTTATTTAGTTTGTAAGTCACAAAAACGGAGCCATAAGAATCATAAGAACCATAATTAAAATCAAATTACTATTGAATTTAAATGGTATAATTTTAATTTTCATCATGTTTATTATACAATAGACCATCTGTTTATGGAAGATTTTACAAGTCCAATATCAAATCCATATAGTACTATGTATATATTGATGAAGCTCAATAAATGTTAAGTGACTTCATCAAAATTTTATCATAATTATGAACCACTGTGACTCCATACTCCATGCAGATTCCCTTCTCTGCTAGGATAGGTTATTTTGCTTCTGGGAAAGAGATGTAGCTGGTTCAACTCCCTTCCCCACTCCTTATGTCATTAATCCTTATGTAGGCTTCAGGTACTTAATAGATATTGGAATTCCTGAAAGACAAATAACAATAAAGAAACTCTAAACACCTCATTGATGCTTCCAAAAAGTAGCTTCGGTTTTATATGCTTCATATACTGGACTTCCAGGTATGATTGTAGAAGAACAATAACATTTCTTAACACCTGATTCCTCTGGGAAAAAGTGGAAGTCTGAAAAATATTGATATTTAAAGTGAACTCCAAACCCATGATTCATTATCTAAGGTTGTTTGCAGTTTGTCCCTGCGCCCACTTCACTCTCCTCTGAATCTGTTTCTATCCACAACAACAAAACAACTAAAATTGCACATTTAACTCAATTATGCAATCCCCAGTAATATTTCAACATTCTTCTTTACTTGAGACTGATACAAATGCATGTAAGCATCTGGATTTTAAATATATATTTAAAAAATAATTAACTCTACTAATTTAGTAAAGCAAGAGGTTAACCAACATAAAGTATATTTTAAAATTATTTGTTTACATTACCTCCTCAAGAAAACTCCTTCAGGGCAACACTGACTGGGATAAGTTCTCCTTCAATGACCTCCTATATCACCTTGTATAGAAATCCATCAAAAAATGCATCACTCTGAATGAAAATTCATTTATTTACTAGACTTTGGAAAACTTGAGATAGAAATATGACTTTTTAACCTAATGAGTTCCTGGAACCTAATACACTGCTGAAAGAGAGCATGCAGTATAAACACTGGTGAAATTAATTTCATGAATTAACTGGAGTTTTAAACTAACAGTGTTGTGTCAGCATTTAAAAAATTATAAAACATCTTGATCCACAAAGAAATTAAAATTCCTAAAACAGATAGTAAGAGCTCAACCTTTCTAGTTTTTGTCCATATTACATACTTTTCATGTTTTTCTCCATACTATATCATGTTATATATCATTGTGCTAATGAATTAAATGATGGTAGCACATTATTTTAAGAATCATATGCATTTATTTGGAACAATATAAACTGATCATTTCAAATTTTTTTTGTATTTTCTAATATAACATCATGTTATATTAGAACATCATATAACAATCATGTTATATAACATCATATAACAATATTTTAAATACTTAAAATATTAAAGATAACTGAGTTGCTATAGGTTTTCTCTCAAATGGATTTCTAATGATGCTTATAGCTTCACCATTGTTATGCATTTAAGTTAAACCACACAATTTCTATTACAGTGCAATGAACATCTCTGGACTTAGTATATGCCTCCTGTCATCTCGTGGATTCTTTATTTAGGATATTTGGTGAAATATTATAAACATTTTGTATCCATTAGAATAGTTGCTTACAAAATGATTGAACTGCTTCCATTATCAATAATAAAGGAATGTATATACACAGTAGTCAAATTGGGTATGAGGATATTCATTCATTATTTTTTCTATTTAATATGCATTTCCAAAACACCTCTCCAAGCAATTTTATACTAGTACAGCAGAGTTGCTTGGAGGTAACGATAAGTCTCTTCTCTTGTAATATTTGCTTCTTCCAAATAAGGGTCAACAAATAACTTGAGCTGAATGAACCAGTTCAGGTCCTTTTTCACAGCAGCTTAGAAGACCTCCGTGCAACTTTGGAACCATACACTTTGGGGCATCTTGTTGTCTCAAACTCATTGTTCATCTTTTTCTTGGCATGGATATATTTGTAATCAATATTTTGACAGTTTTTCTCCTGCCAATGAGTAGCAATAATGTGTTCTTGAAGGCCAAACTGATACTGTCAATAATTTGTGGCAACACATTAATAAGCGGCAGCTTTGAAATAACGTTTCCTGGAGAAAACAGGTTTTCCTTGTTTTACTTTCTATAAGCAACTTGGCTTATTCAGTGCTGTTATACCGGGAAGTGGGTAGCAGGTGTCTCAGTCTGAGAGCTTGCCTTCCAGTGGGTAGCAGGATGCTCCTCAGTAAGGAAATTTCTAGTTTGTTCTCATGTGATTCACCAATGGCACCTAGAATAACTACCCATGAATCAAACATAGGATGAATCGGACGAGTTTTCTGAAACTTGAATTTAAGTATGACATTACATAAACTAAGGAGTTCTGAAACCAACTATTAGCCAATAAGATTAAAATAGGAATAAAACATAAATCTAGTAAATAAAACAAAATATGTATCAAATTTGTTTGTTTTAAAATATAACTATCTTCAATGAAACTATTGAATCAGAGAATTTTCATGTTTATAAAGCATAACTTGTTAAGATAATAGGGACTATTAGTTTTTAATTGAAAAATTAAATTTGTTTTGTTACTACTTTGATGATAAATTTCAGATTTAATTTAAAACAACACTTTTTTTTAGCATTTGAGCATTATTAAATTAAATAACATTTTCTTCTATATATTATACATTCTTCCTTTTTTTTTTTTTTTTTTTGGAAATAGGAGCACCAGTGGGCTGGGGTCCTGAGGGGAAAGATGGTGAGAAAACTTTGGGAGATGATTCCTTAAAATAATGTTTCATCCATCATATTTCTCTTGCTAAACTTAGGATTTTGTGTAATTGACCTATTTCAAAAATAAATTCTATAGCTGAAGCCAGTTTGGCTGAGTGGATAGAGCATTGGTCTCTGGACTGAAAGGTCTCAGGTTCGATTCCAGTCAAGGGCATGTACCTTGGTTGCAGGCACATCCCCAGTGGGTGGTGTGCAGGAGGCAGCTGATTCGATGTTTCTCTCTCATCAATGTTTCTAACTTTCTATCCCTCTCCCTTCCACTCTGTAAAAAATCAATATATATATATATATATATATATATATATATATTAAATAAAAATAAAATTTATATACATATTAAGTAACAAATATCAGTGCAGCAATAAGCCACATCCATAGAAATGCCTGCTGTTCAATGCCTGCTGTTCCTTCCTTACTGGGAATTTCACAGATTATTATTTTTTTCTCTCCTCTGCTGAAGAAATCGGTGAGAAGTCCTTTTCTGAAGTGTATATTTGGAGATAGGGAAATTAAAACTACTATATGGCCTTAACTGGTTTGGCTCAGTGGATAGAATGTTGGCCTGTGGACTCAAGGGTTCCAGATTTGATTCCGGTCAAGGGCATGTACCTTGGTTGCGGGCACATCCCCAGTGGGGAGTGTGCAGGAAGCAGCTGATGAATGTTTCTCTCTCATTTATGATTCTAACTCTCTATCCCTCTCCCTTCCTCTCTGTAAAAAAAAATAAACAAAAATATATTTTTTAAAAACTACTATATGGTAAAACCACTGGTAACCTTCTTGCTGCACTAGCCTGTACTCTACTCATTGTTCCATGCCTGCTCAGGTTCCAGTGGTTTGCAGTGATCTTTGGCATTCCTTGGCTTCTGCTGCATCGCCTCAATAGTCCACTTTCACTTTCACAGGGCATTCTCCTCTTGTGCATGTCTGTCTCTAAGTTTATTCTTTTGTAAAAACACCAATCATACCCTGTTAGTAAGCCCACTCACTTGTGTGTCACTTCATCTTAACTAATTAATATCCAAGACCATACGACCAAAGACCAAATAAGGTCAGATTCTGAGGTGTAAGGGTTAGGACACCAATATATAAACTTCAGGAGACACAATTCAAACCATAAGAAGATAATTCCCTTAATCCACATGTCTCTCTCCTTTCACATTCATCTCTCTCTCTCTCTCTCTCTCTCTCTCTCTCTCTCTCTCTCTCTCTTTCCTCTCCTCCCCTACCTTCTACTCTCTCTCTCTCTCAAAAAAAAAAAAAATATATATATATATATATATCAATGGGAAACATATCCTTGGTTGAGAATTAACAACAACAACAACAAAAACAATATGGATCTGAAATGCATGCTTTTGTAGAGTTAATAAATTTAGATTAATATCCCTTTATCCGTGTCTCCTGGTATTTAAGCTAATTACATATATCAGCTATTTTATTCAACCACTACATAAAACAGTAAACTTTGGAATTTATTTCTTCTTATTCTTTAATAACCTAACCACTGCATTATCTTATACTAGGAGCAATATAAGTAATATTAAGTTATTTTTTTTCAAAAATACCTTGCCTAGTAGAGTTTGATAACGTTAGTTCAATTGATAAAAAGAAATACTATATGCTTAAACTTTTTGAAACATTTTACTTAATACTATTCTATATACTTCCTCAGAAAATAACATATAGTTGAAGATAATTAATTATTCTAGTATAATATGAAGTCCATTGATTTTTAAATTTGTTTCTAACATAATTTTAGATAGCATTCTTAGAAATGTTTTCAAGCAAATCAGCAATACATAAACTAGCGATGCTTTGAACCAAATTTTAAAAGAGGAATGATTTGTACTTGAGATTTCAAATACATATATAAGTAATGAATTTATTTTAACGAGAAAAATTAGCAGCCAATTACTGCTGCAATTGGATAATTGTTCTGGCAATTGAGCAATTTCAGTTGCAATTGGACACTTTCCACTTATCTCTGAGTTGTAATTAACCAATTTTAGGTATAATTATTTGTACCTGGGCTTTTAGCCCTTAAATTTATTCTACCTCATGCTTCAAAAACAAGTTGCTATGTTTACTATTCCTTATTTGAACTACCTCTGATTTTTTTGAAAATAAGACAATAGCATCCAAGAGATTTCCATTAATGATGGTTACTTCAGACTGGAAATGGAATATCTTAGCCCTTCAAATAGCTGTTAAAATACACCAAAAAAATTTGCTTTAAAAGCAGTGACTAAATTGAAAAATTAACTTCTTCAAACAAAACAATTTTTTGACAGAATTAACTTTTGACCAATTATTTAGCTAAATTGATAGTTTGTTTTACTTAACTTGCCTGTCAATTTAGTCAAAACTCTGAGAATTTGAGGAAGCTAATGCCAAACTATGCTTGTAGGAAAGTAAAATAAATTACAACTATACATTACAACATGATGGTATGTAAAATACATGTTGAAAGGTTCTCCCCCTCCCAAACTGGTGGGCGGAGTTTGACACATGACCCATTAGGGCTCCCCCCCTCCCAAACTGGTGGGTGGAGCTAACAACATGACTGACACCTGCCAAGGAGACCTCTCCAAGACAGTGAACCACCAATTAAAGGGCCAAGGTGCCCTTGGGGCCCATCCTTTCCTGTTCCACCCTGGGCCCAACCCCCTCCCTTTAAAAGGAACTCCAGATAGGCCACGTGCGTTCTTTGGAGGGGTACCTCCATTGGCCCGGTTGGGTTCCGATCTCCTGTCCCCTCTCCCCTAATTCTGATCTTTACCTCTGTGATGGCTTCTGCCCATTACCGGGGAATAAACTCTTTAAAACTCCCTGTTGTTCTGTTTCCTGTTTCCTTTCAAACCTAACACATGTGATACAATACAACTTCGAAATATGATGCTGTAGCTAAATTTAATATTTTCAATAATATTTTTTCATAGTAAACTTCCTATAGGTGCTTACATGATGTTCTGTCTCAAATGCCTTCATCCCCATTACTGTGTATATATATATATATTTAGATTATATTTAAATGCATATGATATATTTAAGTTTTCTAGACAGATAAACCATCTTATTTACCCAAATATCCCAATTATCTCATGTACTTCCTTGCAGACCTTAAGAGCTAAAAGTATTTGTTGATAATCACTCTACAAAAAGGGACAAATATTGCTATCCTATATCTTCACTTTAAAAATAGACTTTATTGTGTCATTTGTTTGTTTTTACCAGAACTATAACTTTTAAAAATAGAACAGATCTGCAAATAATAGAAGGGCAGCAAGTGATTCTAGATTCCAGATACCATCCTGATAATCAGTCCTAAGAGCTTAGTTCCCACTGAGGGGTAATTTGCATATCATAAGCAGTAGGCAACCTTAGATGGCCTGAGGGAGGGCCTACCAGGCAGAACTGGCTTCCTCCTTTGTCCTTGCCCCACCCCCCCAGGTCTTCTCTTTGGCTGAACCCAGCTGACAAGACCCTGAGAAATGAGTCTTAGGAGGGCCAAAGCCCTGCAGGACAAAATGGAGCAGAGGAAACATCAGACATCAATCTGAGATCTACACTGAAAAACAAACTTCAGAGTAGCCATTATGACTTTATAAAATGTAGATTTTTCTCCTAGATTCATCAACTTTAGAAAACATATGTTCCTTCCCACTATGAAAGATGAAGTCATTAGCTAATTCACTAGAGTAGACTCTTTCCCCATCAACTTTCACATCTTGTTGATTTTTTTAAATAACTTTTTCTTTTCTTTTCTAGAGCTGCCTTTAATAGCTTCTTCTTATGTTTATCTAAGTATCTTGGTTTAACAGTTTTAGAGAGAACAATATACTTTTGGTCTTTCTTCCTCTCTAAAAATATTTTATATCTTTCATCTGGTAAAGGTATCATTTGACATGTGAAAAGTACATCCTATTATTTAATAACTTTAATTTTGTGTCCTATGTCCTGTCTGTTGATGATTTATTAAATTAGAACTCAAACTCACAGCGTTTATATAATGTGACTGAACATTCACTACTATTTCTTGTTGTAACAA
Organism: Vespertilio murinus; assembly: GCA_963924515.1. Lineage (NCBI taxonomy): Eukaryota > Metazoa > Chordata > Mammalia > Chiroptera > Vespertilionidae > Vespertilio > Vespertilio murinus. The sequence continues at coordinate 33,406,723 of OZ004707.1, read as the reverse complement.
GTAATGTGGGTCTAATGTGGGTCTAGCCATATGGAAGAAAATGTAACCTCAAATTATGTAAACATTGCTTGTTCCAACTTCACCCTCAGGTGGGAACGTATGCACAGGTGACTGGGGTCCCTCAGCCAGAGAACTAGACTTATAAGCATTGCCCACAGTACTTAATTAAAATTGACTGAGCAAAAACTAAACACGGAGACACATATTAAGATTCATGAATCCCAAGGTTTATTTACCAGTGTCCTGGTGGTTTCCAGAAGCCTAGGCAGATCACCTGGAGATCCGAGCCGACAGACACACACACTGGACAGGAACACGCCACACCAGCATCTCGGTCACAACTGAGGCCTCAGAGGTTCGGCTCACAGGCAGAGTGACAGGCTCACACGGGCAGAGCTTCAGGCAGTATGTTGAACAGGGAGAAGGGAGTGAAGAGCACCTTGGGTGGAGGGCCCCTTCGTGGTCTCTGACCAGTGCCTCTAGGTCCCTTCTTTTATGGCCAATTCTGGGCAGTCCCTCGTTCCTTCTGGGTGCAACCAATGGGTCTTCAGTGTGTCTAAACGGGGGTCTCCTGGTACTTTTTGCCTCGCTTTCCAACCTTCCAGATAAACACTTGTTAGCGCATTCACACAGTTACAACTTTCCAGATAAGCACATGCCAGGGCGTTCACACAGTAGGGGCTCAGAGTCACTTTTAAAACTTAAGTTCTACAAAATGGATTCAAATCACACTAGTAAATGGAGTTACTTATACTAAGCCTTTAAACACATTTCAAATAATTTCTTTTACTTAAAATAAAATCAGAATAAGATCAGAAATACAATTTACATTTAAACTGTGAATCACTCATAAAAGTAAACATTTTCACTCCTATTTTAAATCATACAAATAATTATTCTCACACTGTTTTAAATGCTTAAAATATAAATCAAACATCACACTAATATAATTATAACGCCGCTATTCAAATATCAGTATAAGTATCAAGGGGGCTTGGATTTTTTTTTTTTAGATTATTTTTGTTTCTTCTGGATCATATGTTATTGTGGTAGGCTGAATAATGGTCCTCCAAAGATGATTGTGTTTTAATGATTGGAATCTGTGACTGTTTACCACAGATGTCAAACCCTTTTCACATGTGATCAAGTTAAAGTTTTGAAACACTGTTTTGGTTTACCTGGTTGGTTTCAGTGTAGCCAGGAGTTCTAGACAAAGAAGAGGGAAAGAAGATCAAAGGTGGCAAGAGAGGGCAAGATAAGAATGGGAGTAGAGATTGGAGTGAAGCATGAAGGTGCCATGGAACATTGCAGCCCGTAGAAGCTGAAATAGAAAAAACAAACAAACAAACAAACAAACAAAAAAAACACATTCTGGAACTCTGAGTTGCCATAAGTAACCAGCCCTGCTGTACCTTGATTTTAGTCCCTAACATTTATTTTGAACATCTGATTTCCAGAATGATAAAGAAAATATTTGTATTGTTTTAAGCCACTAACTTTGTGCTAATTTGTTATAGCAGCAACAGGGAGAAAATGTAGTTATTATCAATATTTACTTTATCACATGTCTAATTATGATTTACTTGTTCCTAGAGTACAACTCATTGAGTAGTATATTACAAAGTTTCCTAGATGAGAAACTTCCAGAATTCAGAACTACATGTCCAAAAATAAAAAAATTTGCACCTGTGCTTGGCTTATTATTCATATGCAAAGAAAAAATTCCCTTCCTACACCCCCACCCAACACACAAAACTAAGATCAAAATGTTTTCACTCGAATTATTTGAATACAGAATTGAGATTTATTCACAGTAGTATCCTAGGCTATGTATCTGGAGAACTTCCTAGATTAAATAAATAATCTATATAAAACAAAACTCTGGAAAGCAAGTGAGATTTGATAGACTAGTAAGAAATACATAAACCAGATTATGTGTAAGTCAAATAACCCAGAAATAAATGACTAAAGCTATTTTTGTTCTGCTTTCAAAAGCAGAAAACTTGAGTTCCAATAAAATAGTGAGGTGAACATATAGGATAAATGAGAAGAATGTTGAATGTGTTAGAATGTTGCACAATTACAAAGAAGAATGAGCCACATACATTATTATGGAAGTCTCATACAAGCCAAATATTAATCAAGACAGAAAGTAAAAAAAATATATATTGCATAATGTGTGTTTTATTTATATAATGATTAAAAAAAATCTAAAAAATAGTCACACATATGATAACAATTTTGACTAAAGCAAGGACATGAATATAAAAAAGTCAGGAAAATTAGCCTCAGTAGAGAGTGAAGAGATTTTTTGGATAGGCCTTAGCATGTGAGATAGATGGGATTTCTCAAGTGCTGATAAAGCTCTATTTATAATTTAAATGACTTTATGAATGTTATTTATTAATCAGTCCTTAAACCTCACTCATGTTAATCACTCCCCTACATGTCAGATACACTACAAATACCAAATAAACACAAACACTCACACACACACACACACACACACACACACTGCAGTTATCCTAATACAATGTTTCAAAAAGCCTAAATTAAATTTTAATAGTGTCTCTATTAATAACCTATTTTCTCAGACACACTCAGTGTGAATGAATTCCCACAGGTCAATGTGGAAAACATAATTTCTGTTTTCCAGCATCCCTTTTAGCTATGTGTAGCCAGTGAATAGTCCTTGCCAAGGATGCTCTAACCCTGTTTATTTTCCCTTAACATTATTTAAATTTTATCCTCTATGTTCTCTAATAACATAGGTAAAGTTTTAATTATTACTTTTTCTCCCCCATTTTCTTATTTGTTCATATCCATATCTGCAAAAACATAGACTCATTTATCTTATTTTATTCTATTATTGTTATGAGATAAATTGTGTATTACCACAGTTGAGGTATTCAAATTTTAACCCTCAGAATATTCAGAGAGGAAATATTTAAAGAGGTAATTAAGTAAAATGATTCCTATGAGTAGACTCTAATCAAATATGACTAGTGTCATGATAAGAAGTGCAGATTAGGACACAGACACAAATGAAGGGATGATCATGTGAAGATTTCATTCAGAGAGAGAGAGAGAGGCCTAAGAAGAAACCAACATCTACCCTTGGTCTTTGGCCTCCAAAACTATGAGGAATTAAATTTCTATTTTTTAATCCAGTTAGTCTGTGGCACTTTCTTATGTCAGCCCAAATAAATTAATTCTATCTAATAAAAGAGTAATATGTAAATTGACCATCACTCTAAGACACAAAATGGCTGCCCCCATGTGGTCAAAGATGGCCACCCCATGTGGACACAAGATGGCCACCACAAGATGGCTGGCAGAGGAGGGCAGTTGGGGGAGAATAGGCCTGCAGGGAGAGGGTAGTTGGGGGCAACATAGCCTATAGTGGAGGACAGTTAGGGAGGACCAGACTTGCAGGGGAGGAAAGTTAGGGGTGACCAGGCCAGGAGGGGAGAGCAGTTAGAGGCAACGGGCTGGCCAGGGAGCAGTTAGGTGTTGATCAGGCTAGCAGGCAGTAATGGTTAGAGGCGATCAGGAAGAGGCAGGTGAGTGGTTTGGAGACAGCAGTCCTGGATTCTCAGAGGGTTGTCCAACCACCCAGTGGGATCAGGCTTAAATAGGCAGTGGGATATCCCTAAAAGGGTCCCCTATTGGAGAGGGTGCAGACTGGGCTGAGGGTCAAACCCTCCTTCCCCATGCATTAATTTTGTGCACCAGGCCTCTAGTATAGTTATTATCAGAAATAATCATTAAAGTTTTTGGGTGTTTTTATTTTTTCTTACAGTGATTGATAATGACTCTTTTTTTTTTAATGCAAATACTGGGGAAGGACATCAGTAAGTGAGGGCAATTAGGGAAGTAATAAGGCTTCATGACAGTTGTCACAGGATTAGAGTATTTTAAAAGTGGGAAAAATATTTTGAGAGTATTAAATATGAAGAAACACACCTTTATAGCTCTTTTGAAATACTGGAAATAAAGTAATCAGATCTTTTAATATATAAACCAAATATGATTATGTCAGTACAGTGAATATAAACCAGGACTAATCTAGGCAAATTGTACTGCTGGCTTCAAGATACAAGAGGACTAGAAATAATTTTCATTTGAGTAGATTTAATGAAAATATGATCATTCAGGTTCTGTCTTGTGATCTAGGGATACAGATATTTTCAGGAAGTAGAGGATACAAGTGAGTTAGTTACTTATAAACATGATATTACAGAAAGCATGGTAAGGAATAAAATAATTACTATTATGACACAAAAATAAGACAAAGAACAGACAAATTCTAAATGAATAGATTTTAATAACATTATGAAATTTTGTACACTGTTTCCAAATAAGTGCATTGCAAACAAAACGTTTCTTTCAATGTCATAATATCTCTTCCCAATATTTCAGCTTTTGATGACATTTAATTTTCAAGGCTAACTGGTGGTTTAGCTAAGGTGTGTGTTCAATTTATTTCTCTCCCCAGAGACTATATGTGTGTGGCTGTGTGTGTGTGTGTGTGTGTGTGTGTGTGTGTTAGAGGCCCAATGCATGAAATTAGTGCACAGCATGGATTCCCCCACCCTCTCACAATCCAGGACTCCTCCAGGGATGCCCAACTGCCAGTTTAGGCCCAATCCCACAGGAAACAGGCCTAAACTGACAGTCAGACATCTCTCTCCCAATCCGGGACCACTGGCTCCTAAATGCTTGTCTGCCTGATTGCCCCTAATCACTCTGCCTTCCTGCTTCATTGTCACTAACCACTCACCTGCCTATTTGCCCCAACCAAGTACCTGCCTGCCTGACTCATCCACTCTAACAACTTTCTTTCCTGCCTAATCTCTCCTAAAAACATCTGCATAGGCCCCCCCACCATGGCTTTTATTAGCATAGATTATATATATATATATATATATATATATATATATATGCCAGATTATTATGATATCTAAATGCATAATAAAATAATCTGCCCACTCAATATATATCTATACATCAATATATCTATATATCTATATCTATATCATCTATATCTATATCCATATATATATATCTATCTATATCTATCTATCTATCTATCTATCTATCTATCTATCTATCTATCTATTTGAGTGGAAAGATTATTTTATTATGAATATATAATTACTATATACATACATATATATGTATATTAGAGGCCCAGTGCATGAATTTGTTCATGGGTGGATGTCCAGTCTGGCCAGGAAGAGGAAGGGGACATGGGAGGTTGGCTGGCCTGCCTGTCGAAAACCTGGTTGAGGGGACAATTTGAATATTAGCATTTTTACAGGATATACACTGAGTGGCTAGATTATTATGCGTTCAGAGACCATAATAATCTGGCCACTCAGTATATTGTATCTGACTCTAATTCAAATAAAAAGGTTCTTTTTCTTTTCATCTATTTTTTCCACATAGAAATGAAATATTTTTAAAATAAAATACCTAGTATATAGTAAAAAAATAAGTTGCAAGAGCCAGCAATTGGAATTAAAGAAATATAAAACAATTCAAATATCAATATTTTTAAAGTTTGTCTAAGGAAATAATGATTAGAAAAAGAAACATGAAAAAGTGGATTTTCAGAAACTCTATCTCCTGTTTTCAGTCATTATACCTTCCCTACCTCTAGAAGTTACTTGATTATTAAAATAATATTGAAAAAATATGACAATATTTTATTCACTCCTGAAAGGTTAGAGAAAATGTAATTTTCTTTTACAGACATCAGATAATTTCCTTTTAGCAATATTTCATAGGAAACAATATATACTGGCAGCTAAGATGATTTTTTTTTGTTCTAAAGAAAATGCAGAAGTCAATTTTAAGAGATATCCATATGGAGTATATTTCACAAAGAACAATAAAAACTTGAAAGTTTGATACATCATTTGATTTTAATAAATAAGGTAATAAGGTAATAATGTGGGTTGCCAATGAATCCAGAGGATCCATTGTAAGTTATGAAAGATTATGAATTCCTAATGGATTATTAATATCTAATGACAACCTGAATATGGTCCTGAGACTAGGCAGCACCAAGGGAGACTGATACCAAAGTCCAGGTTCTTATCATGGAACAAGAAAGAATTCAATAGTGTGATAGAAAGATTTAGCAAGCACAATAACTTATTAAAGAGATTATGCAAATTCAGTGAGTGAAAGTGGAACACCTCTGAGAATGAGATGTCCAGATGGGATCTGGGAGGAAGGTTTTCATTAAACTGAGGCAAGGTGGGCGACAGGATGATCCTTGGCTTCTGATGCTGTTAAGGTGACTTTTCGTGTTGCTGGTCTTTATACCTCGCTATTGCAGGAGTGGGGATAAGGGTTCCAAAACTGCAATGCAAATTTATTATAAAGCTATTACAATGACCTTCTTGGTCACTTTTTGGTTAGTACGGCTGCCAAATTAGGCAGTTACAGGAAATTGTGGAGGGAGAAGCAGAGAAAGAGCTGGTCAGTGAAGGTCACATCTGTGATGTTCTAGTCAAGACAGAAAAGAGGAAGAGTAGAGTTTGAGGCCTTTTTTCACTATCCTAACTTTCCTGCTCAGTTCAAAATCAAAAGAGGAGCTAGAGAATTCAAGGGAATGTTTGCTACCAACTGATTCCTACCTAAGATTAAGGCTAAGATTAAAGTGGAGGGGGAGAGGGATGAATGAATAAGATTCTCTACATAAATATTACATTCCATTTAATGTACTTCCCATTTCAGATTCTCAGTCCAAGACTTACTCTAGATATTAATTATCTATATACTGTGTATAAAAGCCCAGTGACCATTACGGAGGAACAACCAGAATGACCAATTGCTATGACGTGTACTGACCACCAGGAGATAGGCACTCAATGCAGGAGCTACCCCTTGGTGGTCAGTGTGCTCCCACAGTGGAAGTACCACTCAGCCAGAAGCTCGGCTCACAGCTGGCAAGTGCAGCATCAGTGTCAGGAGCCTCTCCAGTCTCCATGATAGCACTAAAGAGTGGCAAATCAAGCAGTAATGAGTGAGTAGGTGGGCAGTAAGGAGCAGGAAGTCAACCGATAAGGACTGAGCAGGCACATGGTTAGAAATGTAGAGGTGGGCAGTAAGGAGTGAGCAGGTGGGCAATTAGGATCCAGGGATCCAGGATTGCAAAACGGTGCAGGCCTGGCTGAGGGATCCACCCTCCCGTTGCAAGAATTTCATGCATCATACCTCTAGTGTACACAAATAAAAGAGTAACACACTAATGGACCATGCCTTCATGATGGCCACCAGCCAATCAGGAGTGAGTATGCAAATTAACTCAACAAAAATGGTGGATTAATTTGCATATGCAGGTGCCAAGCACCTGGGGAGTGGGGCAGGATTCTTGTGTCATTGCCATGGTGATGATGCAGGCTTTCCACACCAGCCTAGCCATTATAGGTCTCTGGGCAGCGTGGGAAGGCAGAAAGGCAGCTCTAGCCAGAGTGAAGATCATGCCAGTAGGCAGGGGAAGGAAGGCCCATTCTTGTAAAATCTTTATGCATTAGGCCTTGAATATATATATATATATATATATATATATATATATATGTATGTATATGCCCAGCAACTGAAATTTGGAATGACCAGAATGAACAGAATCATTGGAATAACTAGTGGTTATGACATGCACTGTAGTAGCCAACCAGCATGATCTGGGCCTTGATTGAACCCCTCTCTGATCCCACCGATAATCAGCACCCAATACCACAATCAGGGGCTGGTCTGGCCAACCAACTGCCTGCAATTCCTTGTCCCTTCTGGCCCGGCCTAATGGGCCCCCATGCACAAATTCATGCACTGGGCCCCTAGTTTATATGTATTAGACTTATATTCTAATCTCTCTCAGTGAAAGTATTACAGAAGTCTCCTTTTCTGTTGTTTCACTTATTTTTGAGTGCAAAAGCATCTTTTGTTGTTGTTTTATTTTCTTAAGCTCTGTCTATATTATTAAAACAAAATCTGACTGAAAATATTCTCATGTTTGTCCACAAAGAACTTTGAGAGAATCAGTAAAGGTAGACATTGATTAAAAATCAAAGAATACTCAACATGAACCTGAATATAAAACCAAATCATTGGATTTTTAATGAACTGTTTTAGGAAAAAGGTCATTTGCTGATAAATGTCATTACTTATTTGACAAATCAGTATATTTATATATAACCAAAATACAGAAAAGTATTTCCAAAATGATTTCTTATATAATATGGATATATATATTTTTTGTTTCTATAATCCTATGTGGACAAGGAAAACTCTCATTAGCAGATTTTTTCAAAATGCTAAAGGACTGTCTGCCACCACCTTTTATACTATGAGTTACTTCCCTAAAATATAAACTTATATAGTGTTAAATCAATTATTGTGTTACAATTTTCTACCATATGTTCATGAACTGTAAATCTTATAAGATAAACACTTGACATTTAATGAAGATGTGTTTTTCTGATCCTATGAGTATATAAGAAAAATAATATATATTTTTGTTGATTTATAGCTCAAAGACACATATCTTACTGACTGACAGGTATAAGGTCACTTGTCAAAAAGAATTGTATTTGTCATCTTGAAATGGATATGTAACCAATGAAAAAGTAAAACCATTTAAAACTTTAGATGTGTAATGGAGTTATTGACCTTTTGCTTCTACTGGTTTGTATATATACAATTGTCAAGTTATGTATTGTTTTCACAAAGTATGTGTACTGTTTGAAAAGGCAATCACTGAGGGGTAGGGAAGATTGGGTATAGGAAGGTCAATGGGGGAAGTAAAGGAGACATATGTACTACTATATTTTCATGAACTGAAAATATATTTGTATGACTTTAAACAATAATAAAAATAAAATACAAATAATAAAAAAAGAAAAAACAATCATTTCTTTACAATGGCTACATGATTTTTATTCATACTACAAATGAACTTTAAGCTTTAGTTCTATTATTTGAAGTATTAAGTAAATTCCAGAAAAGTAACTTTATAAAAGTTTTCTTAAAAAATAAATGTACCTTCACTCATGGACAAAATATAAACGAAAAAAAAAAATCTTAATTTCTTTTGAAATCATTCAAATCAAAATATCCATATTAGAGTAAAATTTGTAAAAACCTTACCTAATAATAGGCAAACTTTTAAATTGACCATACCTCTCCACTACACCCACAGGCAATCATAGTGACTATGCAAATTAGAAGGCCAAAGGTGGCAGCCACCCAGCAAAGACAAAGATGGCAGACTCCAGCCAGAGTCTGTAGCAATGACGAAGGAGGGAGACTCCTGCCAGAGTTTGCAGCAAAAAAGAATAAGGCAGACTCTAGCCAGAGTGAAGGTCTTTGTCCCTGGTGTTGAAGTAAAACTAGTGCTAGAAGCCAAGGTGAGGAAGGCCTATTGCATGAATCTCTTGTGCAACAGGCCTCTAGTATGAGTAATAAATGTATAGGTTAAAAGGCTGACTTAGAACAGTATGTACAGAATAATGTTGTGAATAGTAAATTTAAATACATTGTTGTAATTAATTTTATATATTTACATATTTAGGCATGATAATATCTAGGGTATAAAAAGTGGAAACAATTAAAGCTTATAATTATTATCTCTGAGTTTCGATAGCCTTAATTTTTTTACATTTATTTTAATATTCAACCTAAGTTTTCTGTGGTAAGCAAGTGTTATATTTAATATAATAAATAATATGCTATATAATAAAAGGATAATCATATGCAAATCAACTGAACAGCAGAATGACCTGTTGCTATGTTGTGCAATGACCACCAGGAGACAGATGCTCAAAGCAGAAATTGCCCCCTGGTGGTCAGTGTGCTCCCACAGGGGCAGCGCCGCTCAGCCAGAAGCCAGGCTGATGGCTGGTGAGCGCAGTGGTGGTGGCAGGAGCCTCTCCCACCTCTGCAGCAGTGCTGAGGACCCCTCAGGGGATGTACAGAGGATATGGGCCTAATCCAGCAGGCAGACATCCCCTGAGTGGCCCCGGAATGTGAGAGGGCACAGGCCAGGCTGAGGAATCCCCCACCCAGTGTAGGTACGTCCTACACTAGGCCTCTGGTTATTAAAATAATATGCCAAATAAATTTTATATTGGCCCTTATTGAATTATAAAGTGTTGTGTTTCACTTTTAATAAATATTCAAGACATACTTTAAGTGTTCATTCACCTTTATCTCCTTGAGTTATGTACTGGGCAAGGTTAAGATAATTGAGATGTCAGTTAGAAAGTCCCAATTGGTATCTTAAGTCAGTTGTATTTTGAGTGGCTTTAGATGCTTCTTAAATTTATAGAGATTGAGATTAAAGACAGAGAGACCTCCTTCCAAATTCTCAATGCTTCTTTGTTTATTTAGTATATTTTAGAGCAATTATTTTATGAATATAAATCATGTGGGTTAATATGGACATTTTCTTAAATATGTAAAAATACAAGGAAGAAAAGTCAGCCATGATTTCACTCTTTATATGTTACTACTGGTAATAATCCCTTGGATTTTCTTTCTTAATATGAATATATTCTTTGAAATAAAGTAGAATTATAAGAACAGTGATTTTGTTTCTGTTTTTATTTTCAGACATGCATCCAACACCTAGAACCACAACTGACACATGATAAGTGGCCAGCATAATTTGTGGAAAGTAGGTTTTGCTTGTTCCTCATTTCCCTTAAATTATGTTCTAAAGCAGTGTTTCCCAAACTTTTGACATATGTGTACCCCTTCTATAATTTTCATAATGCTGAGTACCCCTTGTCAAAAAATGGATGTATTTTAACAATCAAAATATATTTATTTTTTATTTTTTTGGTACATACACAAAATAATAGTAAACAAAAAAATAAAATTATTCATAATAAAATATAAATAAAAGTTATATCATAAATAACATTTACTTGCACACCAGACCATCTCACACCTCACAAGACTGTCTTGACTTGACTCATGAGAATGTAGAATTAGGTGCAGCAAAGCACGGTGCAGTGCATATCCCCACCAAACTCCGGTGCAATGCGTACCCCCACCAAACTCTTCCTGTACCCCAGGGGGTAAGCATACCATACTTTAGGAAACACTGTTTTAAAGGATTTAGCCAACATTCCTCACAACCAGTACTTTTAAGGAGACCTACTCCACTCCTCTACTCTTTGAATTTTTACTCTCCAAAGGAAACCAGGAACAATAGTTTGGTATACTTCTCAATCACTATGCTTTCAGATGCAAACACCAGATACCTTAAGTAAGATGTCCAAAGCAACCATAAAGTCAATGTATTGATTTATGCATGTGGAACATCAAGTGCCATGCCTGGGCTTAGAGCATGGTTTTATCAGGACTCTTGCTCTTCTGTGTGAGTCTCCTGGGTCCACACTTCATTATTTATTTACCTCAGGCTGATACCCCACCCATTGACAATAGGGCAAAAACAAAGAGTAATGAACAGGCCTCACCTCATAACATCTTCCAGAGTAAGAAACTGCTCCTCCAGCCATCAAAATGATTTCAATCTCCTTTTTAAGTAGCCCTGCCTTCACAGAGCTTCACTCTCAGAATTTAGAAGTTGCCTCCACTGGAAAGGAGTTTACTCTTTGTTCAGGGAATTCTTTGCCCAGAAAGATAACTCTGTAAACCAATCAATGATGTCTTTGGAACAGATTCCTCAAACTGTCCCTTCAAGATATTTTCCCCCATTTGGTCAAAGGGCCTCTTTCTCAGGACAATAAATCACTTACCTTAGAAGAAGACATTGTTTATTATGCAATCTTGTTTCAAGGTTCTCACCTTATTCTGTACACCAATCTATTATATCATACTATATTAAATCACACATCTTGCCTCATCCAACTTAAATTCCATTATTGAAAGGCCTGATTTAAACCACTCAAACTCAGAACAGGAACTCTATTCTGATTCTCCTATCCTGAGACTCCAAGATTCCATGAACATGGTACTCTCTTTGCTATTATAGCAATAAAATCTATCAGCTTTCCTGATCAACAGATAGTACAGTGATCTTTTTGAAAATCAACATCTGACAATTTTGATTAGACCACGGTGGCCAAAATGTCATCACACAGATTGTCTACCTTTCTCTCCAGACCTAAATTTATCACTCTGGCAAGGAGCATGACATTACTCTCAATAACCACAACTGGTTTTTTTTTTGTTTTGTTTTGTTTTGTATGTGTGTGTGTGTGTGTGTGTGTGTGTGTGTGTGTTTTAAATGCTCATTATATCAATTATTCTCCCAATATGATAGTGAAATCTAGCTGAAAGTTGAAAAGAAAGGATGTGTGTAGTAAAACAAATGTAGGTAAACATTTTTAAAAGTAATGAAAAGCAGGAACATCAAACTTAAACTCATTGTACAGAAATTATTTCAAGTCCTTTTTATTAAATAAAGTGTTTATTGATTTCAGAGAAAGGAAGGGAAAGAGAGAGAGAGAGAGAGAAATAGAGAGAGAGAGAGATCGATGATGAGTGAGAAGGATCTATTGGCTTATTCCTACACACCACCTACTTCTGAGGATTGGACCTGCAACATGCCCATATGTCTTAAGCAGGAATCAAACTATGACCTCCTGTTTCATGGGTTGACACTCAGCTGATGAGCCACACTAGCTAGGCATCATCAAGTCATATGTTAAAAAATATTTCAGAGTTCAAATCAAATACTATGTTGGTTGATTGATTTATACACATTCATAAAAATATTTTTGAAAAAAATTCTAATAATATTTTCTTCAAACCAGGAAGTCAGATATTTGCCAGAAAATAAATTGCACTCTATCCTTGAAAGCATTGAATGCATTTGACATAGAAAATGCATTAGGTTTGAATAGAGTCCAAACTTAGCAGAGTGTTTTCACTCATCCTTGCTGTTTAGGCAGGTGAACATATGACCTAGTGTACTAGCCATGGTTTTAGAATTACTGTAAAATGTGCAATAAAGCAGTGAATAAACCTTAATGTTTGTAGATCTAAATTTTAAAGCATTTTAAATTTATTTAGAAGTATGTGGTATTTTTTTTTCTAAATACCACTTTGTATGTTATTGTTATAATCAGATAGCTTTTGTTTTGCAATATAAGTATTAAAAAAACACACATACACAAAAAAACCTTAGGATGGTACAGCTTCTGTTTATCTTCTTTGCCCTAATCTTTTCTTGTACATATGTTTAGAACATGACTATTTCTTCCTGTAGTCATAATATATTATGTTTCTTTTGTTTCCTTTTCCTTCAACGTGAGAGAGGAAAAAAAATGTGTAATTGCTGAAATTGTTGGGATAATATTTAGTTTAAAAGTAGACATTTATTTAAAATACCCAGTACACAAAATTTGTACACTAGTAGGGTCCTTAATGGCTGTTAGCTGCCACCAGGGGCCTCTCTCCCTCCCCTGACTACCCCCACCCCCTGGTCAAACTCCAGGATGAATTGTCCATCAAGGGGACAATTTGCATACTATAGTTTTATTATATAGGATACCATCATCTGGGGATAGTGTTGTATCTCTGGGAAAAGACATAGCCCATGTCCTCAATGAACTCATGTAATTTTTAGGAATTCTATTTTAATCCCAGAATGTTACAATGTGAGATAAATAATAAAGAAATATACATGGTAATATTTTGGAAAATATACAAATAAGCTTAATTGATAAAAAATAAGTTATATATGTTTTCTGTGGGAGAGGGTATAAGATTTGTTTCTGCTTCTTATACCCTTTCCCACAGAATTCTTATACTCTCTCCCACAGAATTCCTATAATACTATAGTTGGATAAAGGGAAAATTGAATAAAGAAAGTGAGTTTGCTTGAGATTACCAAATTAGTTCATGAGAAGAAGGGGTAATGGCAAAAAAATTCAAATTTAATTATTCCTCACTTTTCCATTAATTTCAACTCCATTTATACTGGTTATGTTAAATTCTTTATAAATATTTGCCTTTAGGCTTCAAAATTGTCTTCTGTATACATTTAGTTTGTGAGGATGTCATTTATATAGTTTCGCCTTTGGATCCTATGAAGAGATTTCACATCTGATTCCTGCATGAGGTTCATTCATGTTATGCCCAGAAGAAACATTTAGAAAGAAAGAATCACAAAACCTCAAAGAATTTATTTCTGACTCACTAGACTGGAACAACTTGTTTATATATGGGGGTGCAGAGGACCTACATTAAAATGAAAGGAATTAATTATAATAAATCACTAGCTGTTAAGGCCTCTTTCTCTCTCATCAGGAGCAAAAATATTCATAAAGAGCAACATGAAGCAATTATCAGAAAAAAAATTACCATGGCTCCTATTATCTATTTATTGTGAAATATCATTATTTTCAAATATATTTATTTTTTGGTAATTGTCAAATTGTCAACAGAATTATGTTTTAAAAATAGACCTCCTTGCCGAGACCGGTTTGGCTCAGTGTATAGAGCGTTGGCCTGCGGATTGAAAGGTCCCAGGTTTGATTCTGGTCAAGGGCATGTACCTTGGTTGCGGGCACATCCCCAGTGGGGGGTGTGCAGGAGGCAGCTGATTGATGACTCTCTCTCAATGATGTTTCTAGCTCTCCATCTCTCTCCCTTCCTCACTGTAAAAAAATCAATAATATATATATATATATATATATATATATATATATATATATATATATATATTTAAATAGACCTCCTTATATTTAAAATTCTATGTATCATCAAATAAACATTATACACACATTACAGATGCACACTGAGAATGTTGACTATATTTTAAAGCAAATTATGACAAAATTTTTTATTTGTTAGTCCTTAACTTAGGATATTTTTCCTTTGATTTTTTTATAGAGAGTAGAAGAGAGAGGAAAAGACAGAGAGATACATTGATGTGAGAGAAACACATCAATTGGTTGCCTCCTGCATGAGCCCCTACCACGGAACAGGCCAGGGAGGAGCCTGCAACTAGATGCTTTGCCTGGACTAGAATCAAACCTGAGATCCTTCAATTTACAACGGATTCTCTATCCACTGAGCCAAACCAGTCAGGAAAAAAATATTGAAAATTGCCTAAGACTATGTGCTCAAAAATCTTCCTAGAATAAAATTATCATTAATAAAACGTTGTGGAATTTCCTGAAAGTAAGATATATCAACTGTGAAAGTCAAAGTTAAAGAAAAAGATCACAAATAGCACATAATATTACTAAGTTTTTTCTAAGATAAGAAAAAATTAATATCAATGTTTCTTTACTGAATAATGTATAGATTAAGCATCTGCTTGATTATAAAAAAGTATAAATGTATTTTAACATCCTACCTAATAAAAGAGTAATATGTAAATTAACCATCACTCCATGACAAAGATGGTGGTGCTGATAATGGCCAAGGTGGGATGCTGGTGGTATCAACTTGGCTACTCGAGCCTAGCATCCATGCCCTGGAAGGGAGGGGCCTCAGGGCAGGAGTGGAAGCCTGGAGCACAGGGAGCGCCAGGAATGATAGTTCTGGTGGTGGACATGTTGTGTGATCTCCTAGATACTGGAGAAAAGTGAGCCTGGGGTATGTTACTGTTGTGGGCGAAGGATGGAGGGAAACCAAAGGTAAGAGACATAAGTCAGAGTGTGGAGGAAAAATTAAAAGGAATATATCCTACAACTTCTAGGAAATCTCCACCAATGGAACAAAAAAAGGAAAAAAAAAGAAAGAAAAAGAAAAGATCTCTATTATTCTCTGAACACCAAATCAGACTGGGCTGGGGTCTCAGACAATTTGCTCATGTGATTGCAAAGACAGACAGAAACTTCACTCTTTCATGTACCCAGCAGATACAATGCATGACATGCTCATTTTCAAGGAAGAGGACTTAACAGAACCATTTGCCATACATCCTTTGGTAAGTCAGCTTTTTGATGGACATATGTTAGTTAATTGCGATAATCAAGAGTAAAAATACAACTTTTCTATCTCTATGACAAGCATGTCCTTACAACTTGGAGGAAGGCAACTATCTATAATAATCAAAGCATAATATGATGGGCAATGAGACAGGCAGGCAGAGGCAGTTAGGGGTTATCAGGAAGGCAGGTGAACAGTTGGTACGATCAGGCAGGCAGAGTGTCTAGGGAAGATGAGGCTGGCAGACAAGTAGTTAGGAGCCAGAGGTTCTGGATTGTTACGCACCAGACAAGGTTCTAGCAGCTGAAGTTCTGATGATGAAGCCCAGACACAGGCTTCAAACAAAGGTCATGAGGTCCTGAGTTGATTATACATATATTTTTGAAAGAAAAAAATAGACCATGTGAGGCTGGAGACTCTGCTCTCTTGATCATTGTCCCTAAATATCCTAGAAGAGAGTCTAGGAATGGAAGAGCAATATAGCTAACGTAAAATTTTTCATAGAGAGAAAAGGAAAGGGACTACAATTTAAATATAAATGTACTATAGTTACCAGAGATCCACCCAAGTCGGAGAGAGCTCTCCTCTTCTCAGCTCTTTTCATGCTCATGAGAAAGAATTCAGAGGAGTGACAGAAAGCAGTGTTGAAACAAAGTAAAGCAAATTTTTTTAAGAA
Organism: Vespertilio murinus; assembly: GCA_963924515.1. Lineage (NCBI taxonomy): Eukaryota > Metazoa > Chordata > Mammalia > Chiroptera > Vespertilionidae > Vespertilio > Vespertilio murinus. The sequence continues at coordinate 33,390,120 of OZ004707.1, read as the reverse complement.
TACACTTGGCCCAGCTGGTGTGGCTCAGTAGTTGAGTGTTGACCTAGGAATCAGGAGGTCACAGTTTGATTACCAGTTAGGGCACATGCCCAGGGTTGCAGGCCCAATCCCCAATGTGGGCTATGCAGTTGGCAGCCATTCAATGATTTTCTCTCATCATGATGTTTCTATCTTTCTCTCCCTCTCCCTGCCTCTCTAAAATCAATAAAAACACAAAAAAGAAAAGAAAAGAAAAGAAAAGAAAAGAAAGAAGGAAGGAAGGAAGAAGGGAGGAAGGAAGGAAGGAAGGAAGGAAGGAAGGAAGGAAGGAAGGAAGAAAGAAAGAAAGAAAGAAAGAAAGAAAGAAAGAAAGAAAGAAAGAAAGAAAGAAAGAAAGAAAGAAAGAAAGAAAAGTATACTTGCCATAAAGCACAAACAGGCTACTCAGTTTCTCTGAGTGCCCAACCTGGTGGGGGTTTAAAGACTTTATATTTTTTCCTTCCTTAGGTGTCAAGGTTCCCCTCCCAGGTAGATTAGATGATTAGATTTCAATTTTTTTTTCTTTTATATTATTGTGATTTTTTTCTAGAATTTATGAGAATATCTGGATGTTTTATCTTGGCAATTCCCAGGACTGCTAAATTTCCCCCCTTTTTTTCCCCCTTCCCCTCCTATCTATTAGCTATCCATTCTGCCTAACATGTGCGACCCCCCCCCCCCCCCGCGCGTTTCCCCACCTTGCCCTTAAGTGATACCATATAAGTACTTTTGGGGTTTTTGCTACTTGCCCCCAGACTTCATCTCTCCTTGGGTTTAGTTGGCACAACTGACATTAATTGAGTCTTTGTTCTCTATTTTACCAGGCCAGGGCATAAGAAAAGGAGAGAATCAGAAATCTCTGCCCTTCTCTAAATGGTTTGGTGTCATCTCATAGGTTTGTGGTCAGGTCCACCTAAGGCCATCTTCTATTCTCTACTGGTGAAGGTAGCTTCTGGATTCCAGAAATATCACCTCCTCATTTTATTTAATAGCATCTTAGAATAGTCAATAAACTTGGGTTGCCTTACATGTCCAAAACTGCTCTTTTGATTTTTGCTTTCATCGCCATACCCTGACTGATAGAACAGATCCCCAAAGGCCAAAACAACAAAGAAAATCTGTAAATAACAGAAGAATCTTAAAGTATTTTTGGGAAAGTGCAGAGAAATCATAAAGTCTAGTTTTTCAAAGAAGACCTTTCCTTTTTTGCATTCCCAATGTGATATATTGTTGTTTTACTATACTCTTATCTTGCTTTCTTTCTGTTTACTTTTCTCCAGACTACTCTAAAGTCACTTACTCTGATTTTCTTTTGTGCATATATCAAAGTGCCAATATATTAAAAATACTCAATAAATATTTGTAAAATAAATCAGTATATTTTTAACTTTCCAAAATGAAATATTCTAATAATTTTTATTAAAATACTAGTAAATTAGCAAGTCAAGTTAATTAAATGATCTCTGGGCATCCCAATTGACCATCTGTATAAATTAACTAATACCTTTATAAATTATATTTATATAAATCACTTTTTCACCTAAAAAGCTAATATTTATATAAAAGTATTTCTCCTAGTTCTAAATTAATATAACTTATTTCTTCTTATCATTAAACATTATATATATATATATATATATATATATATATATATATATATATATTTATATATATATTTGATATTTTTACAGAGAGGAAGGGAGAGAAATAGAGAGCTAGAAACTTCGATGAGAGAGAAACATCAACCAGTGCCTCTTTCACACCCCCTACTGGGGATATGCCTGCAACCAAGGTACATGACCTTGACAGGAATTGAACCCGGGACCTTCCAGTCAGCAGACCAATGCTCTACCACTGAGCCAAACCAGTTCCAGCCTTAAACATTATATTAAGACAATGGTTGAATTTAAATAATCAATTTTTTATCTTTAATTAATTCTTTTTCTGTTTGTTCTTCCTATATGATTCTATCAGTCAACTATCAAATTATTTTTCTTCATATTGTTTGACATTGTCATAAAATAAAATAACTTTTTAGTATATTTTTATTTTTCCAGCAATAGCCAAGTAATAATAAAGTTGAATTCTGGAAATCTCCTTTGTTTCTCAGTGGGGTTGTTTGACACATATGAGTTTATCATCTCTCTGAATAAAATTTACTTAAACTTGCTAGGGAAATCATATATGACAGAATCTAAAATAATCTTCTTAGAGCAAAAATATGAAAGACTATTACATTTCTATAAAATAGCTTGCTTACAGCATCCTGCTCAGCTTCTTTGAATTCATAGTACATATTATTAACTGGCTAAGTACTGTTAATTAACATAAAGAAATTAGTAAAGATAATCAGAAAAGGTCTTTGCTATAGGTATTTAGAAAATAAACATTGGATTAGACCTTTTTATTTATTACCTATGTTGTTTTGAATCAATGCTTCAGAGGAGTACTCAACCTCCTGTAGATTTATCAGTAAAATCTTGAGGTATTAAAGCTCATGATATTCCTTTTTTAACTTTTAAGTTCAATCACATCATCTACACTAATAAAAAGAAACATGCAAATTAACCACCGCTCTGTCACACCAGACCACACCCACCTGCCAACCAGAGTGAGTATGCAAATTAACCCAATCAAGATAGAACTGGAGCTCACAAGATGCTTATGTTGCCTTGGCAATGGAGGAAGCCAAGCTTCCTGCCTGGCCTGGCTGGCCCTGGCCTCTGCTCAAGACTACAGTGTTTCAAATATAAAAGATAAATAAATCCTAGATATTTGCTTCCATTTGGTCCTGGCCTCTGCTCAAGGAGGTAATAAAAAAAATGAAAGAAAATGAAAAAAAAGAGGGGCTGGGATCTTGAGCCACTGGTGGGTGATCAGGCCAGGATGGTATGGCAGGGGCTGTTGGAGGTAAGAAGACCAGCAGGGGGGCAGTTTGGAATGAGCAGGCCAGCAGGGGTAGCAGTTGGGGGCAATCAGACCAGCATGCAGAGTGGTTAGGGGCAATCAAGAAGGCAGGCAGGCAGGTGAGCAGCTGGAGCCAGCAGTCCCAGATTGTGAGAGGAATGTCCAACTGCCAGATTAGGCCCAATCCTTGTAAACTGGTAGTAGGACATCCTTTGAGGGGTCCCAGATTGGAGAGGGTGTAGGCCAGGCTGAGGAACACCTACTCCGACCCCCTTTTCCCCCAGGGCACAATTTTTGTGCCCCAGGCCACTAGTAAAAATACAAAATGGGCTATTGGGTAGACCAGTGCTTGGCTTACACAGTCCTCCAAACTGGCTTCATTACTATCCTTAATAAAAAGACTCTTAAATTGATGAAATATGTGAAAACAAGTGTAAGTATTTATTTTTCTAAGCTGAGAAGTAATTCTCATTTATTTTTAAATGCATCCAAAGTTTAATTTGTGAAGAACTTCCATAGTTGTCATCTGTGAATCATTTCAGAGTCAAATTTCACAAGTAAAGGCAGAGAGGGAGATTTTAAGGGAAAATCAATTGTGTTTGGATTTCTTGGCAAGAGGATGATTAGAAAGAAGAGCCTATCTTGAATGATTAAAATCAACATTCCTTTTTAAAGGGCAGTTGAAAAATTTTTCAAAAATGTTTAAGTTTAGCCGAAACCAGTTTGGCTCAGTGGATAGAGAATAGGCCTGCAGACTGAAAGGTCCCAGGTTGGATTCTAGTCAAGGGCATGTACCTGGTTGCGGGCACATCCCTAGTAGGGGGTGTCCAGGTAGCAGCTGATCGATGTTTCTCTCTCATTGATGTTTCTAGCTCTCTATCTCTCTTCCTTCCTCTCTGTAAAAAATCAATAAAATATATTTTAAAATATGTTTAAGTTTAAAGTTAAAACATATTTTAAAAACTGATAGGAAGAAATTTCCATAATTTAAAATCATATTGAAAATATGGGCATGTTATTCCCCTTGGCACAAAAATTCAGAGACAGTTTTAGCTGCCTAACTGTTGAATAGTTGGCCTTTCCAAGGCAATCTATTATGTGTAATGTGTAAGCAATGGCAAATGGTAACTATCATTACCAGGTGGTTATTTGCAATGCAAATTCCAAGCCCTAACTCAAAACTGGTTGGCGCTAGCAGTTGCCAAACAGCTGGTTTTAAACCCTAAACCCATAGGATACCCAACACTATAATTCCAGAATTTTGCCCTATAATTATATTGAAAATACCCTCAAACACTACCAACAACCTAATTATGAAAATCTTGTATTACCCCTTTAGTCTCATCTTTCTAGATGAATTTGCATGATAGTGCTATTGACCATCATTTTTTACTAAAATGATTTTCTCCCTAGTCCCTATGATAATGCATCATTGTAAGATCTCAAATTTCAACTATATATACCCTACTGGAAATATCTTATATACATCTTAAATATTCTTCCCTACAATATCCTTTTGATCACCTTACGTAATGTAATTTGTTCAGCATTCCAGTCCATTCCTAAGGCTTTAGATGCAACATGTATAGGTGAATAACAAACACATGTCTCCATCATTTAGGCTCTCTCATTTTATGTTTCTTCAACCTAAATTCAATTTGGTTAACAATAGAACTCATTATTTTCTCCAAACCTGTCTAGAGACTTTCAGATTACCTAACTCATTTCTGTCTTGCTACCTATACTTTATCAAGTGGGCTAGAATTGCATTTTTAGAGGTCCCTCACTTCCAGGTGTTTGTCACCTAGCCTGTTCTATTTTCAAAAGTCCTTCTCTCAACACTCAATTTCTCGTCTTCTGCATTTTCCTGGGCTGCTAAATACACTTAATTCAACTTCCATCCAGTTATTGTCTGTCTAAATTCCTATCATCTTACTTCTACCATAATGCCATCCCTTTTTCTAGGTGTATTTAACTGTTCTTTATTAGCTCTGCTGTATGTTTCCAACTCCCTGTCAACCACCTAATTTTAGCTGTCATAGAATATTGTGAATATGTGTGTATATATGTATAATCACATAAGAATATATATATATTCATCTACAGTGTTTCCCAAAGTGTAGTACACATACCCCCAGGGGTATGGGAAGAGTTTGGTGGGGGTACGCATTGCATCGGAATTTGGTGGGGATATATGCACTGCACCGTGCTTAGCTCCGCCAAATTCTATGTTCTCATGAGTCAAGTCAATTTCATCCTTCTCATTGATCCAAATGAATGTTATTTATAATATAACTTTTATTTATATTTTATTGTGAATAATTTTATTTTTTGTTTATTATTATTTTGTGTATGTACCAAAACAAGAAAAAATAAATATATTTGATTGTTATTAAAATACATCCATTATTTTGAGGATGTTCAGCATTATGAACATTATAGAAGGGGTACACATATGTCAAAAGTTTGGGAAACACTGAAAAAGGGTAAGATGCTAAGCAGACTGGACAATTTCTAGACAAAGCCATGGTGGAGAGGCCAAAGTAGGGGCAGTTAGAGGCAATTAGGCTGGCAGGGGAGAGGAATTAGGGGGATCAGGGCGGCAGGCAGACAGGTTAGGGGCGATCAGTCAGGCAGGCAGGTGAGTGGTTAGGAGCCAATGGTTCCAGATTGTGAGAGAGATACTGGATTGGAGAAGGTGCAGGCTGGGCTGAGGGCCTCCTGGGCCTCTAGATACTTAACTTCTTTTTTTTTTTTTTTTTTTTTTTTTTTTTTTTTTTAATAAATCTTTATTGTTCATATTATTACAAATGTTCCTCATTCCCCCCCCCCATTGCTCCCCTACACCAAGTTTCCATTCAATTCTCTGCCCTTTCCCCATCCCCCATTGTCCTCATCCATAGGTGCAGTTTATGTTCAGTCTCTTCCCGCCCCGCTCCACTCCCCATTTCCCCAAGAATCATCAGTCCACTCCCCTCCCATACCTCTGATTCTATTATATTCACCAGTTAATATTGTTCATCATTTTTACTTCCCTTGGTTTTTAGACTCACTTGTTGATAGTTACGTGTTTGTTCATAATTTTTATCTTTATTTTCTTCCTCTTCCTAAAGAACCCCTTTTAACAATTCATATAATTCTGGCTTGGCAGTGATGAATTCCTTTAGCTTAAATTTATTTGTGAAGCTCTTTATCTGGCCTTCGATTCTGAGTGATAGCTTTGCTGGGTAGAGTATTTTTGGCTGTAGGTTCTTGTTATTCATCACCTTGAATATTTCTTGCCATTCCCGTCTGGCCTGCATGGTTTCTGTTGAGAAATCAGCTGACAGTCGTATGGGTGCCCCTTTATAGGTAACTACCTGCTTTTGTCTTGCTGCTTTTAATATTCTCTCTTTGTCTTTAGCTCTTGGAATTTTAATTATGATGTGTCTTGGTGTGGTTCTTTTTGGATTCCTTTTGTTTGGGGTTCTGTGTGTTTCCTGGACATGTAAATCTATTTCTTTCACCAGGTGGGGGAAGTTTTCTGTCACTATTTCTTTCAATATGTTTTCGGTATCTTGCTCTCTGTCATCTTCTGGGATGCCCATAATTCTGATGTTGGTTCGCTTGAAGTTGTCCCAGAGGTTTCTTACATTATCTTCAACTTTCTGGATTCTCTTGTCTTCTTGCTTCTGTGGAGGAGTGTCCTCTGGCTCTTTGTGTTGCAAATCTTGGACTTGATTCTTACAATCTTCCATTCTGTTTTTAGGACTCTGTATAATATTATTTATTTCAGAGATTGTATTCTTTATTTCTAGTTGACCTTTTATTATTTCTTGTTGACCCTTTATTATTTCTTGTTGATCTTTTTTCATATCCTCATAGGTCTCATTTATTTTATCGGCCTTTTCTAGGAGATTGTTGAACAACCTTATAAGCGTGGTTTTGAACTCTATATCCCGTCGCTTTTTGTCCTCCATTTCTTTCGTTTGTGATCTGTTTCCTCGTTTCGACATTTTCGCTGCTTCCCTGAGTTGGTAGGTTGGGAGGATCAGCTGTGTCTATGCCAGGAGATAACCTTATTCCACTAGACTTGGAAACCTGCAAAAGCCTCTCTGAGTTCAGCTTGGATGGGGCAGAGTTTCAGGGCGGAACCTACAGCCTTGGCTTCCGGTTAGCCCCGCCCTCGGAGGTTCCTGAGTCTCAGTGTTCCTCAGTGTCCTTTGGTACTCGCTGCAAGCACCTCTGAGAGAAAGGCACCCTAGAGCTTCGCCCGCTACCAGAGAGTGTAGTCTCTCCCCCAACAAGCCCACAACTGGGGTTCAGAGCAGTTGGAAGTGGGGTTAAGAACAGTCCGGAGCTTATGTCTCCTTCCCGCTAGGGTGATCTCGCGGCCCAAACAACAGTCTGTCCTCTGTGCGCGCAATGTACGCGACTCAGGGGCTCTGCTTTTCGCTCCCCTGAGCTTCTGCCTTACAGCCCAGATTCCCCCTGTATGAGGCTGGGGCCCGAGGGTCTTGCCCAGGACTGGGGTTCAGTGCAGTCAGAACTGGGGCTCAGCACAGTCCTGAGCTTTTGAGTCCTTCCCGCTGGGGCAATTCAGCAGCTCAGCGAACAGTCCCTCCTCTGCGCGCAATGTGCGCGACTCCGGGGCTCTGCCTTTCTCGCCGCTCGGCTGAGCTTCCGCCTTACAGCCCAGATTCCCTCTGTATGAGCCTGGGACCCCCGGGGTCTCGCCCAGAACTGGGGTTCAGTGCAGTCAGAGTTGGGGTTCAGCACAGTCCGGGGCTTTTATCTCCTTCCCGCTGGGGAACGCCAGCCAGGCACTCAGCGGCCCCTCCTCTCCGGCTCAGTCCTCTCCCCACGCGCGCACCGCGCCTCCGTACCTTAGGCTTTTACGGCTCCTCTGGTTTTCCTTCTGGTTTTCTCTTTCCTTCTAGTTGTAGAATTTCCAGTCAGTCAACTTTCCTGTAGTTCTGGATAGTGTCCACTCTATATTTTAGTTGTATTTTTTTAAATTGTTGAGGGCGGCTGCAGTTAGGCTTTTACCTCTGCCGCCATCTTGTTGTGTCTCCGATACTTAACTTCTTAAATGTGTATGCTCATTATAAAATTTTATGCACTGCATGGTGTAAATGCACTGACAAAGGAAGCTATTAGCAAGGTAAACACTGGGTATGTTTTAGGAAAATAATTGAGATGGAAAAAAGAATGACAAGCTAGATGGAACTACAGGAAAGCAAATCTACAGGGTCTTTTTAAAAAATATATATTTTATTGATATTTTACAGAGAGGAAGGGAGAGAGATAGAGAGATAGAAATGTCGATGAGAGAGAAACATCCACCAGCCACCTCCTGCACACCCCCGACCGGGGATGTGCCCGCAACCAGTGTACATGCCCTTGACCGGAATCAAACCCGGGACCTTTCAGTCCGCAGACCGACGCTCTACCACTGAGCCAAACCGATTTTGGCGAATCTACAGGGTTTTTACTAAGTACTTATGAATCCAGAGAAGGTTGTCATCCTGTGTCAACCTGAGTTAATAAATTTATGCAGCATAGTATTTTTATGAACAGTTGATACATACATTCAATAAGTAAATAACACAATATACAATATGACCTTGACTTGCTAGTAAAGAACAATGGAATTAGAGTTTATTTTTAGACACACACTGGGAAACCACAGGCAGTTATATAATCATAATTATGAGTTTGGAATGTGATATATAACTCTGAGTTTAAAATTCCAGCATCTCCACTTCATTGTTTTATCACTTTAGGAAATTTGCTTGGCTACTTGAACTTTATTTATATCATCTGTTAAATAGGAACAATGATAATACATCCCTCAGTGTATCATGCTTGCTTGTTTTAAAATAAAATGATTTATTCAGCTGCCATTTTTTTTTTAAATCTGAGAAATGCAAACAAAAATGACAATGAGATATCATCTCACACTTGTCAGAATGGTTATCATCAACAAATGCCAAGTGTTGGCAAGAGAGAAGGAGAGAGTTAAGAGAAGAGAGAGGGAGAGAGAGAAACATCAATGTGTGAGAGACATATTGTTTGGTTATCTCCCACACTTGCGCTGACTAGGCTAGAAGGAACCTGTGACCCAGTAATTGAACATCCACATCTTTGGTGCATGGTTCATGCTCTAACCACTGAGAAACACCAGCCAGGGCATAATTACTGTAATTTTAAATATGGATAATCTGTTAATCACCAAGTCTTAAGGATTGTTGCAATTTTTTTTACAAATAAAAATGAATTCATTATCTGCTATAATTAGATAATTATTATATTATTTAATTTAATTTTGCTTACTTTGTTTTTCTTCAACTGACATCACACACACACACACATACACACACACACACACACACACACACACAGACGCATGCACAAGCTTTAAAAAATCATCTGACTTCAGAAGCAAAAGGAGGTAGAATAATGTATTCAACTTAAGACAATTTTAGATGTCTTAGATTGCCATGGGCTTTTTTTATATAAAAGTTGATACAAACTCTCAAGCCTGATATCCAGTCAAAATGATTCTCAGATGTTGACAGGTACATTTTTAAATGAATATAAATCTCAGCAAATGTATGCCATCATTCTATGTGCATCAAGCCTGAAATTTGAATCTTGTAGTGAAGGAAATAATGTGAAACAATGGTTTATAGGACTATATATAAAATTCTTTGGTGGGAAAAGGCAGATGCATTCAGTAGAAAATATAAGACTTATGTAGTCCATCATTGCCAGAAAAGATTGAGAAAAAAATTTATCTTAAAAAAAAAATCATCCTCCATCAATCTGTTTACCTGTTCTGTGGAGGTAATGATAGGATCACTAATACCACATGGATCATTAAATAAACAAACAAACAAACAAACAAACAATAAATAAATAAATACATAAAAGAAAAAGCAAAATATAGTTTTTTCAACTTAAAGACAATCTATTACATTTAATATTCTGTGTGTACAGTTCTAATAATGAAATATTATATCAAAAAAGAAAAATAACAACTTATTGTCTACCTATAATTTATTATTAGGATGCTATTATCCAAAAAAGCTTTCCTGTTCTCTATGCCTCTTAGCAGTAGCACATCTAATGAAATTATCTTATTTCCCCAGTATTTCAAAAACAGTGTTGGGGAGACATTTTCATTTAATTCTGGTAAACATCCCAAATAAACTGCAATATTTGCTAAGCATTCTAAATTTATGTAACTTTATTAAGTACTAGAAGCCCAGTGCATAAATTCATGCACAGGTGGAGTCTGCCTGGCCGACCCCAATGGAGGCCAATTGGGCCAGGCCAGTGAGGGAGAGGGAATGTGGGAGCTGGGCTGACCAACCAGCCCACCCACTATGGGAATGGGGCTGATGATCAGGAGTGGGGCCGACCAGGGGGAGCCACTGTGGGCTGTTAGCTGGCTGACCACAGTACACATTATAGCAACCTGTCTTTCTGGTCATTTCTAGTGATCCCAGTGTTGTGGTCGTTTGGCTTTTATTTTTTTTTAATTTTTTTAAAAAATATATTTTTATTGATATTTTACAGAGAGGAAGGGAGAGAGATAGAGAGCTAGAAATGTCGATGAGAGAGAAACATCTATCAGCTACCTCTTGCACACCCCCTATCAGGGATGTGCCCACAACCAATGTACATGTGGCTTTTATATGTATAGATAATTTTGCTTTTTAAATTAAGTTTGACCAGTAATTATGTTTTAGATTCATATATATATGAATGTAGGCATACTATATACAAACACACACATTGTGTGTTTAACTGTATAAAGTCTTAATTACCAAAATCAAATTAAATAAGGAAATTTGAATTTTATAACCTACAAATAAATTCCAATGCATCCACTCTTCACTGTGTGAGATGAAACACTTCCCATTGATTTATTCAGGACCTTTAATACATGCAATAAAATTTATCATACAATGGTTGGTGAAGTTAGACAATTAATCTGTCTTTCCTTCACAGTGGACATAATGTAAAGGTTTTTCATGAAAAAACAAAACAAAACAAAACCAAAAAAAAACCAAAACAGAATATATTTTATCCAAAATGTATAGGAATATCTCATAAAGTGATTAAAGAGAGAAAATTTACATATTCCAATGGTGTCTAATACATATTTAACAAATATTTGTTGGTATAAATGTTGCCACAAAAGACTTCTGAAGTGAAGTAAAATTTAATGGATCTTGAAGAGAGAGAGGAAACATTTTCAGAATCACATGACCCTTAGGATGCTTTGTTGAGTTTTGAGTTGGGCTGGTAACTTTGGATGCCATAAGTGTAAGTAGGAAGGATAAAGGGTAAAAAACATGTTTATTTGTGTGTGTGTTTTCTCCACTATTTTTAAAAAGGCTTTCTCTTTCTATTTACTGAGAACAATCAACATTTGTGTGTTTGATTGACTTAGCTTAGGTTGTGCACACTCTTACTATTTTTTACCCAAAGTCAGAATGGAGGAAGGCACTGATTGTACAATACTTTATGCCTTCCACTATGTCTTTCTCTAAACATAAAAAAATAACCTTCAGCGATACATTCTGAGAAGTAAGATAACTGTATATCCAACCATTCCCTGCTCATGTTCTACCTTTGTTTGTTTGTTTGTTTTTGCCATGAAGATTACTTTATTTTGTCACTTGGTGAAGCAACTAACACTGAGCCATAAAGCAATCATTCTCAGCCTAAGGAGACTTTGGAATATTTGACAACATCCGGACACATATTTGCTTGCCCTAATTGGAAATGGGTGCTCCTGATACCTAATAGGCAGGCACCAAGGATGTTGCTAAACATCCCATAATGCACAGCAAATACCCCCTTAAAACAAAAATGATCTGGCCCAAAATGTCAATGGCTCTGGACTGCAAGCTTGGGAGACCCAACATAAAAATATAAAGAGAATGCTAAAGAATGTAACATGGGGAGGGAGAAAGCAAGGGAAGAAAAGAATGGGAGACAAAAACAAGGGAGACAAGTGCATTTACCACACATTTGCCAAATACATGAGCTAGTGTGTGTGTATGTGGCACCTGAGCGCGCATGTGTGTGTGTGTGTGTGTGGGGGGGAACCTGTGTGTGTGCCTGTGTGTAATAACCAATTTTAAATATCAGGGGATGACTAATAAGAGAGTCAACCAGATTGGAATTTTTCTGTCACCGATTCTGTGATTCTCTCCTCTCTATAAGCCAGCTTGACAGCGTGAGCTGTCCAGTCCAGAATGAGCAAACCAGTCTGGAAATTTCAGTGGAGTCCCTTTTTTTCCACTCCTCCACTTCTTTGTTCTTTGACACCAGGTATGTTCCTTTAACTGTTTGAGACTCGGTTTACTTTTCTGTAAATCAGCCTCCGTAATGTTTTATTTGTATCACAAAGGCAAAGTGGGGCTAAATGAAATGTTATGAAAAGATTTTATAGATATCTACTATTAATCTTGAATACTGAATATTTATGATTACTACTATTAGACCATATCAACCCATGGCTATACTAGGATACTCAGACAGGTAAGGTGAATGTCAGAGAGTTCAGTGTTAGATAAAAGAGAGAAATATTATAACAATTAAGAAATGTATATAGAATCAAGATAAACTTGCAGGAAATGAGGGATAGAGCCCAAGGAGTCAAGTACTTCTGATAAAGACGTAGAGGCAACAGGTGAGAGTGCCTTTGCTATGAAGACATTGTCAGGGAGAAGCCTGGAGCCTGTGGAATCCCTTGACAAGACAGCAAGTTCTGATTTTCATAAACAGTTATGAAGTGCTAGATAGAGAAGCAAGGCTAAGACTCAGCCTAAAGGAAACAACCCTTAGAGTGAATTACTAGAACTTAAATATTAAGACAATAATTTCCAATGGAAAAAGTCTGTTTACCCTAAAAAGTAACAATATTTCAAACTACTAAATATTTTCTGCTGTGAGTCTAAAATTTATAGGCGCCTATTAACAGTCTAAAGTAAGCAATATCAGTTTAAGTGTCAAGATACATTTACAGTAATCTATGATTTTATATGCTCTCTTATAACAATAGCTGCTTTTTAGCTATTGTTATAGGAGAGCATATAACAATGTGGGTTATATGGGTACCCCATTATTTCTTTAGGGTACCCCATTATTTCTTATAACAATAGCTATTTCTAAGATATCACAGAGAGAACTGTAAAAAAATCACAAATGCAGGCATGTCTGTTGTCACTGTTCCATGGGCTTTGGCTGGGAGAAAACAGGTTTTATTAACACTTAAAAATATGGCTTAATTTTAAAAATACATGTATTTAAAAGCAACATTCAGGTTATGGGTATAATCAATTATGTGAAGTGATGAATTTATATAAAATTTATTTATTTCAAGGTGAATAACTTTTACTTTAACCAGTTATCCATGATGAGTGGTAATTAATGATAGATCAACAGGCATTGACAGAGTTATTTTCAAAAATTATATTTTATATATCATATTTTAAAAAGCTTAACTGAATTTTTTAAATAGTCATTAAGTCAGATAGACACATTCTTTCTTTTTTAAAATATATTTTATTGACTTTTTTACAGAGAGGAAGGTACAGGGATAGAGAGTTAGAAACATCAATGAAAGAGAAACATCCATTAGCTGCCTCCTTCACACCACCTACTGGGGATGTGCCCTCAACCAAGGTACATGCCCTTAACCAGAATCGAACTTAGGACCCTTCAGTTCACACGCGATGCTCTATGCACTTAGCCAAACCAGTTAGGATGCCACATTATAAATTACTCAAAGCAAAACATTCACTTTTTCTAAATAAAAAAAAATAATAATAATATGTCCTCTTATTTCAGTAGAGTTCTGGTAAAAATTTGGCCATTTTCTCTATGAAATGACTTCAAAGTATGGACCCCTCTATTAGGAAAAGGAAATGACAGAGGAATTCACTTCTTGAAACTCTACTAGATATGTACCCATGCACCCAGATATTGTGACCTTCACATAAATATCAGACTCCAGATTCTAATGCTTAATAAAAGTTTAGATAGAGTGATTCAGAGAAGTTATGAAAAATACAACAATTTATATTTTTAAAACCAGGCTTAGCCCAATATCAACAATATAAAGTTGAAAAAAGTTTATTCAACTGAAATTAATACAAATAATAGTGAAATAAAATTATCTAGAGGGTAATTTTTACTGAATGCTTACCTAAACTCTTGTGGTCAGAAAAATATAAATAATTTAGTAGACCATGAACACATGGCACCAACACAATAAGTATATCTAAGCCACATTTCTGGCCTGCACAGAGGTGCAAGTGATTTTGTTCTATGTCTTGTACCCAGAGCATGAACAATCTCTTTAGGGGATCTCTTTGGATACAGTTGGGCAATAAAGCACAATTCTCAGAGAGGAAAGATTACATAATCTATTTTGCCTTATAGGACAGGTTTTACTGAAGTCTTGCACAATTGGTTTAGATTTAATTTACCTGATTTGTTTTCTGATCTGATTCCAGCTTTAATTTGGGGTAAAATAGGAAATATACACCTTGAACCAACTATCTCACTGGATAGAAATGTGAAATTGCTTTTCAAGGGCAGTATATGATACCACCCATAAGTGATTATCCTTGGTTATTTATCTCAGCTGGTTACAGCAAGCTTTTAGTAAAGTGTAGACTATCAACTATAATTAATCAATTTCCAAAAGGAGCGATTAGCTTTGTTATTGTTTTTCCATGGGCTTTTTACCTATTTTAACTCATAATTTTATAAGCAAATATAGAACAGAGAGAAATAATTATTTTCTATGAAGATGATCATACAGTATTAATTTAATTACTGAAAGATCATTATTTAAACTCCAGTAAGTCATCTGAGATAACAGAAAATACTGACTACACTATTTAAAAAAATGTTAGAAACTAGTTGATATACGGAGATCTGTAGGATGATGTGAATTTATTGTCTAATTAGAGCTTCTTGGTAGATGGTCTAAAAGTTAAGACAAATACTCCATATAGTTTCCATTTCTCAGAGATTCCTTCTCAATGCCATCATTTGAAGAGTCTTAAAGGGTGAATCTTAATAAAACACACACACACATTATCTTACATTGCAAAACATGTTTTCTCTTCCAAATCTGCCTAACCTCAAAGGATCATACTGTTTTAGCATATTCTGAGGTAAGTGCCACCTCTACCTTTTTCAATGCAGCAGATAAAACTGTATTTATAGCTTCTCAGATCTTCTATAAACGTGTAGATGATTCTTGCTGGCCTTCCCCTAAGGCCCTTAGACTCTCTTTCATTTCTGTGATAAGTTACTCATTAATGATCTCACTATGGCAATAGCCTGGGGAAATTAATGCAAGCCAATCAAATATAGCAAGTCAAAAGAGCAATGCATATTATTTAATGACTTTCTAGAATGATTGTTTTCAATTGGACCAATTTTAACTAAAGTAAATCTGCTATTTTCCTGGACAACAAGACTTGCATAGGGTAAAATGTGATATTGCTGATGATGCCATGGGAAGAATAGAGCAAAGGTATAATAAGTAAGTAAGTGAATAAATAAATAAACAAATAATTCATAAATGATAAATTGTGTCAATCACTCTTCACTTTAAGTCATATTATGAATCTTTAGCATTTAGGGACATTAAACACATTAGCTAACATACAGCTTTGATAATGAGGATACGAAATAACTACTGATATCCATATGCATTTTCATTTATTTGTGACCACAGCCAGTGTTCATGACACAATGAATTAACTAACTAAATGCCCTGTTTGAAGACCTACAGGAAGATCAAATGCAAATATAAAACTAATTCTTTAGTTTTTACATTCAAATAATAAACTTATATATCTCAAAGCCTCAAATGTTCTGCAATTAAGTGAAATATTTCCAAGACATTAATGAATATCAGTCAATATTGTGGAAATGGGACTAACACTTGGGACAATATTAGCTGTTTTCATATCTTAGTGTATGAGAAAATTTAAGCAGACAATGTGATTTTCAAAGTAGGTGCAATTACAATGGGATTCTGTTGCTCATCCCATGAAAGATGAGATGCATTTCTCTTCTTCTGAATCTGGCCTGGACAAATTACTGTCAGATTGTCCACAGACCATGACAGAGCCCATGGATGAAGAAGCTTTGTAGATTTATTTTTTTAAATATATTTTATTGATTTTTTTTTTTTTTTTTTTTTACAGAGAGGAAGGGAGAAAAATAGAGAGCTAGAAACATCAATGAGGGAAAAAAAAATTGACCGGCTGCCTCCTGCACACCCCCCACCGGGGATGTGCCCGCAACCAATGTACATGCCCCTGACCGGAATCGAACCTGGGACCCTTGAGTCCGAAGGCCGATGCTCTACCCACTGAGCAAAACTGGTTTCGGCAGCTTTGTAGTTTTCTCATGCCCTTTCTTAAAACCCTGCCCTTAGACAGCCAGTGGAGAAAACAGGGCTAGCCTCCTGGAGGACCAGCGGCCACGTGGAAGATAACCAAAGACGGCCAGGCAATTGCTACTCTGCCTGCCTGCTCTGGGAGAAAGGCACATTGGCTCTCAGCCCCATCATCTTGCAACTGCACGTGTAGGGCCAAATGAAAACAGCATGGAAACACCTAGAAATGTGATAAATGTTGAGGTTACAAATCATTGTCACTTTAAGCTACTACTAAGAAGACTGTATTTTTATACAATAATGACTCAGAAAAGCATCTAAACCTAGCAGATTTATTTTAGTTAAAATTTGTCCAATGGAAAACAATCTAGAAAGTCATTAAATAGTATGTATTGCTCTTTTTACTTGCTATATTTGATTGGATTGCATTAATTTTGAACTTTTCAGAATATGAATTATTCATTGCATAGATACCTCCCTTGCAGTATATATATATATTAGAGGCCCATTGGATGAAAATTCATTCACTGGAAGGGGTCCCTCAGCCCGGCCTGCCCTCTCTGATAGTCCAGGAGCCCTCATGGATGTCCTACTTAGGACATCCTCTGTGGGAGGCGACCTGGCTGATCAGGGAAAGGCGCCACCCCCCTCACCCTGCTGCTGTTGCACTGATGGCTGTGGCAGCTGCAAGGCCTCAGCCCCAGACCTCACAGCCACTGGGGCTCATGGCTGCCTGAGCCCTGGACCGCGCAGTGGCTGAGGCTTTGTAAAGATGGACATCTTTGTAAAGATGGAAGTCTGGAAGACATCCACTCTGATTAGCATATTGCCCTTTTATTCGTGTAATAATAGATATAGATATAGATAGATATTGATATGTATTGATTTGTAGATATATACATATATAGATATATACATATATACATATACACACACCTATACATCTATACATACATACACCTATAGATATATAGATATATACACATATATAAATATACATATAGATATATACATATATACACATATATACACATATATACACCTAAACATCTATACATACATGCATCTATACACCTATGCATACATACATACATACATACATACATACATATTTAGATATATACATGTATACATTTATAGCTTACAGATAGATATGTAGATAGGTAGATAAAATTATGTACCATTACATAACTGTGTGCTGAAAATGGCTTTTTTGGCTTATTTTTTAAGGCTAAAAATAATAATTGTACTTGCAATGTTTCAGCCTTACTCTAAATATCAACCTTTTTTGAAGTCAAGGTTTTGTTTCTGACTGTCCTGAAGTTCCCGACCGGAGGGCATGCCTTGGACTGGGGATGAAGGAAGCACTGTGAACCAAGGACTGTTATCAGATACACTTGAGTAGTTCCCATTGCCTTCATCGAAGGCCATAATTTAGCCAAAGGCATTTTTGTAGTTTATTAAATTGGCTTTTTGACCAGTTCACAGTCAATAAGCCAAAATGCTAGATAATTGCCTAGGCAACCTGAGCAAAGTCATTATTCACTATAAAGCCAACCGAGGAAGAAACCTTTAGCTAAAACCTCCAGTCACTCTCTCATCAGGATGACCTGAAATGACTTCATTCATATGGAGCCACCAGGGAAATGTTAAATGTATTTAATGTTTCTAATCTTCTGTTTATCATGTAAAATACCTCATTTTAATTTAGACTATTTTCAAGAATCAGAGGAAAGACATCAGTTGTCTCTTTACTTGTAGACATTTAGGAAAGCACACCACACTGTGTGTGTAAAAGTCTGATGTAAAAATCTGTTACCTCATTTATCTTGGGTGCCCTGGGCACAGGTAAAACAACAATATAAATAAATATACATGTATTGATATCTAGATAGATAGATAGATAGATAGATACCTATAAATATGACATTGATTTTTGTTTGATACTGGATTTAGAAATGATTATTTTAAAAAGAATTAAATTTGATTTTTAAGTTTCTAAATAATTAAAGACTATTTTAGACACTAGGTGTCTTGTCTATATCTTGTGAAATTTTGATGAGTGGCTATATTTTTTGAGCTTACATTAACTTATATGCCAAATTTTAATTTCCCCAAATGCATGTTGATATAATTTCTTTCTTACATAAGTGCATACATACATTTACAGCTTGCTACACTTAATAAAATGCCTTATGTTAAGTTCATCACAAAACTGACAGTGGTGAAAATCATTTACAATAGGAATACTAATATGGACATGTCCATGGCAAGGTTGGTATAATTCTTCTTTCTTTCCATTTTGTTCAAGTTTATATAATTAGCATAGACCAAGATACTAATAATTGGGTCATTAGTTGATATTTAATAAATCCTATGGTGCTTAATGGGTTTTAATGAGCTGTCGATGTAATTTTACATTTGTTTTTTAAACTTGCTTTTGTAAATTTACTAAAGGCCCAGCACATGATTAAAATCGCAAAAGGAGGTGCCATGTTTCCATTCCTGCTAGAAGGCACCCCATGGGCCGCTGTGGGAGTCAGGCCAGACCATCACTGTGAGCTGCTGCACCGGCTCGGGCAGACCCTGACTCCATCTCTGTCTCTGCTCCAGGCCTCACCTGCACACGCAGCCTCCTCCTGTCTAGTCATCCATTATGGTGTCACAGCCTAATTTGCATATTACCTCTTTAGACATTAAGACATTGTATCTTTTAAATATATATATATATATATATATATATATATATATATATATATATATTATTGATTTTTTTTTACAGAGAAGAAGAGAGAGGGATAGAATGTTAGAAACATCGATGAGAGAGGAACATGGATCAGCTGCCTCTTGCACACCCCCTGGGGGTGTGCCCGCAACTAATGTACATGCCCTTAACCAGAATCAAACCTGGGACCTTTCAGTACACAAGCAGTACTTCTTTAACTTTTTTTTTAATGTTATCAATGCACACATTTAAAAATGCTTTGTTTTTAAAAATTATGAAATTATGATGCATATTATAGAATTCAAAAATATACAGTATGTTTAAATATGTATATCTAAATTATGTTGACATCGTTCTCAATTTCTGTGTGTTTATCTATGTCTATACCTTATAAATTGCATCACAGAGTCCATTTTCACTTCAACATTTTAGGAACTTTGGGAAAACAGAAGAGCTCAGATTATTTCTATATTTTAATATCTTACTATAATATAATCAGCCTTTGAATCATTTCCTAAAAACACAGTGTTATGCTTCCTCCCAGCATGCTGTAACTATGCCCTGATCTAATCCGCCATACCATCATAGAGGCATTCAGCAACATGGAAGCTCTAGCTCTATACTTTGAACTACCCTTAGCATTTATTATATATTTTATTGAAGCTATTATACTCATCTTCCTTTCATTAAAGTTTGGACAGAATTATTTAGTTATCAGTGCATTAACTTAAAACACTAATGCTATGTCTAATTTTTTTTTTTTTGCCAAAATATCTTAAGTGGCATATTCAAAGTATTATGGTCATTATCATTTTTGTTGCATACTTTGTAAGTAATGCCTTATTTGATCCTCCTCACAAATCCCTTGTGATGTAGGCTATATCATGACATTCAGATTGTTTGATAGACTAATGTATCAAAAATTACTATGCCTTGTCTGGCTGGTATGTCTCAATGGTTGAGCATCAATCCATGAACCCATGATTCCTGGCTGGGTCACATACTTGGGTTACAGGCTCAACTCCCAGTAGAGGGCATGTAGGATGCAGCCTATCAATGTTTCTATTTCTCTATCCCTCTCCCTTCCTGCCGGAATCTGCTGGCAACCAACAGTACCTGATTGAGGGGGTGAGGATAAGAAAAAGACAGACAAGAACAGAGGGGCATCGGGAGGGCTCAGACCCGAGGCCTGCAACCACGAATTTTATTTTTCCAACCTTTAAATACAATTCTGAAGGAGGAAATATTTATTTCAGGCAATCATGCAGGTGACCGTTTCTTCTAACATGATGAGTTCCTGGACAGATAAATTCCTTCAGCACCTGACCTATTATAACCACCTGGCCTTTATGACCACCTGACCTTTAGGACCACCTGACCTTTACAACCACCTATCTTCCTCTTATCTCCCAGCTCCTAAAGCAAAGACATCTGCAGTTAGCAGCATTCCTAGGGGTAATTTTCCTAATTCCTAGTAGTAATTTTCCACTTAGGTGGAAAGGAGGCACATGAGACCTGTGTCCTACACCCATGCCTGCATTCAGGCATATAGGACCCTTGCATTCAGGGTAGCTCCCTACACCTCCCACTCTCTCTAAAATCAATAAAGACCTATTTTATTTATTTATTTTTAATGATATACCTTGTGTCAAGAAAGAGAAGGCTAGGTTTCAACACAAGTCTAACATTCAGTCAATATGCTCATAAAGCCATTTTTGAAGATCCTAACTGGACTATTTACATATGCAAATAAGTTAAAGTAATATTTATTTAAGAAAAATAAAGCAAGAAAATATTATTTAACATTTAATTTAACTTATCATGTCTTATTGCCTAGATATAGCAGACAAATATAAACTGATATAAATTACCTAACCTCTATATCAATCTTTTATGTAAAACTTTATTATGTAACTCTGGAAATTAAAGTCAAATATATATTATTCTTAATCCGCAGTGTTTCTATACCATTGTGATACATGTTAAAGGGAATGGATTAATTGTCAATAGTGTGTCTCAGAATTTGTTAGGCAAAACAAGTTCAATCTAAAAATCCAATAAGTAATTGATAAAAAGTTAATTATGCATGCCTGTGGGAAAATCTTCAGTCTCAAATCAATAATTTTGGTGACACAAATTAGCAGACATTTCCAAAATAATATGCCAGATATCTCAAACTGTCAGTAACATTCAAAAGAGGTCCCAGCTGTGTTATTAAGGAGTAGGATCAAAGATGGATATATTCTAGAAAGCTACAGTTTTGACATTGTAATGGCCTTAAAAAAGTTGTCAAACCACCCCTTTGAGGCAACAAATAGAATCAAAACAAAGTTAGGATAAGAATCAAGAACTTCTGGTATGGTGTGCTGTGTAAGGACTTCAAGTACTCCATTGTAATAAAGACACTATTTCCATATCACATCACATTTTTAACATGTTCTACTTTTTTTTTTCTAACATGCAGTTTTATCTGTTAGAGATAAAAGGTATCTCACTGCTGAAGTAAAAAGTGGATTAGATACTTGGTATTGATAAAAGAAGCATAGATGAAACATCAGCAGTGTCTTCTACTAAGCAGAGGTAGCTATAGACAGAATGTGTTGAGTCATGACAATAAGTCTGCATATACAAACTTTCCTTTCCAATGAAGTTTCTAGAGTAAAGGGATTGCATAAAATGGACAATTGTCCCACCTTCCAGCCTTTTGGCCTCACTATATTTATTCTCAAGAGGACAATTCAGTTGTTCCTGGTGGAATGAAACCCAAGTACCCAGAGCAGAATATAGTTTGATAATGCAACTGAATGTTGAGTTTATACCTTCCTGCTTAGATCTTCTTAGTCCCTATAACACTCTTCCTGGGGTATCTTTTCAAATAAGCAACTTGTACAAAAATCAGGCCTTGAAAACAGGGTTGAGTCAACCTTAGAGAACTTTTAGTTCAATGTCATAATATTTTGGAGGAATAGTAAAAAATGCTTAAAAACATTCTATGGGATCTACATAAATTTGGTTACAAATGTCAGAAATTCAGGGAGCAATCCAAGTACAAAACCAAAAGCAAGTTGCAGAGGGAGTGGTCAGTAAGAAGGTTATATTTAGTGGACATTTTCAGGTTCAACATTCAATTATACCAGTGCTATAACATGTGTAAGAACATACAAATTTTGTGGGGGATTTTGTTCTTTGGTTGATTACTGCCTATGCCATATTAAATAGTTTTAAAGTTGATTGCAGGAGGTCCCCAGATAAAATATTAGTGAAGGCCTCTGGACATATAAAATGCTGTGGAAGACTTTGAACTCCAAAGATTAAAAAAAAATAAAAGAAAACAAAAAAAGCAAATGAACAGTCTTAATAACTGATGGGCCTAATGTGTCTTCCTTGGGTCAAGGTCAAATTAATATACTAGAAATACTATCCTACCTAATAAAAGAGAAACATGCAAATTAACCACACCTTCACTATGCCCACAAGCCCTGGCCACCAGCCAATTAGGGTGAGTATGCAAATTAACCCATCCAAGATGGTTAATTTACATATCCAGGCCAGAGCAAAGATTGGAGTCACTTAGAAAGAAGCCAAGCACTGCAGAGAGAAGCAAGCAAGTGGGGTGGGAGAAGGAAGGGAAGCAAGCAGGTAGGGGAGAAAGGAGGGAAACAGGCAGCCTGGGGAGAAGAGAGGAAAGCAGGTGGGGTAAGAAGCCTTATTGCAGGAATCTTCCTGCAAGGGGCATCTAGTATTATATAATAACATATTATATAAAATTATTATACAAATATTATAATTATATTATAATTATTACATTTATACTTTTAATTATATGATATAAATATTATAAATGTAAGTATAAATATTATATAAAAGTGATTGTGGGGGAAGAGGGTATAGGGGAGATAAATGGTGATGGAAAAAATATAAAAATATTATTATATAAAATAATATATAGAAACAAATATCATATACAAGATAATAAAAATTAAATAAATATGTGTATAGTGATTTATCTTCTGGCTGTTAAAATTACCAGAAAGCTTTATCATATGATTGACCTATCTATATCCTCTTGGTGTACACAACAAATGATATCAAAACCAACTTTGAATATGATTTTCACCTGCCTCTGGGAATGACTACTATAACAGGATGTTTTCTTGTAATTAACCTTCTCTAAAAGTTAATTGTTATTTCATAAAGGATATGCCAAATATTACTATATAAAATTTAATGTTATATAATCCCCACTAATGAACACAAAGCTTTCAAACAACACAAATATTTAAATTTATATGTAGAAAAGCAAGAGAGAAACTGAACTAATTAAATTATGAGAGCTTAAATAATATTTTATATTTAACTAGAGGCAGTGCATGAAATTTGTGCACAGGAGGGGGTTGTCCCTCAGCCCAGCCTGCAACCTCTTCAAGTTGGGACCCCTCTAGGGATGTCCTACTGCCAGTTTAAATGGGCAGACATCCCTCTCACAATCCAGGACTGCTGGCTCCCAATTGCTCACCTGCCTGCCTTCCTGATTACCCCTAACTGCTTTTGCCTATCAGCCTGATCACCCCCTAAACACTCCCCTGCCAGCCTGATTAATGTCTAACTGCTCCTCTGCCAGCCTGTTTGTCCCCAACTTCCCTCCTCTGCAGACCTGGTCACCCCTAACTACCCTCTGCTCCAGGCTAGATAGACCCCAACTGCCCTCCCTTGCAGGCCTGGTCCCTCCCAACTGTCCTCACCTGCTGGCCAACTTAAGGTGGCCACCTTGCGTCCACATTGGTGGCAGGATCTTTGATCACAAGGGGACAGCATTCTTGTGTGTTAGAGTGATGGTCAATCTGCATATTACTCTTTTATTTGATAGGATAGAGGCCTGGTGCATGGGTGGGGGCTGGTTTGCCCTGAAGGGTGTCCTAGAACAGGGTCAGGGTTCCCTTGGGGCATAGGGAAGCCTGGACAAGGGATTTGTGGTGGTTTTCAGGCCAGTCACACACCCCTGGTGACCCAAGCACAGGCTCTTGTATCTGGGATTTATTTATCTCCTACAATTGAAACTTTGTAGCCTTAAGTGGAGGTCAAAGCAGGCCAGGGCTGCAGAAGCTTGGCTTCCTCCATCACCCGGGAGCAACCCTAGCCTCCTGCTCTCTCCAGCTCTGTGGCTGCTGCCATTTCTGTTGTGATTTATGTATCTTCTATAATTGAAACTTTGTAGACTGAAGCAGAGGCCTGGGCTGGCTAGGGTGTGAAGAAAGTTTGGATTTCTCCATCGCTG
The DNA here is from genome assembly GCA_963924515.1 of Vespertilio murinus. Lineage (NCBI taxonomy): Eukaryota > Metazoa > Chordata > Mammalia > Chiroptera > Vespertilionidae > Vespertilio > Vespertilio murinus. Next base: position 33,365,769 of record OZ004707.1, on the reverse strand, counting down.
GGGAAACCCAAGTATCCCTCCAGCTCTCTGTGTGGCTGTAGCCATCTTGGTTTTGTTAATTTGCATAGATGCTCCTGATTGGCTGATGGACATGGATTGAGGGTGGGCTTGTCCCTGTAGTGGAGTGATGGTTGATTTTCATATTACTGTTTTATTAGTTAGGATTTATATTCTAACATTGCCATTTCAAAGTGTAGATAAATGTTTTAATGAAACTTATTGGCTAAATTTAAATTTGGTGAAATATATAAAATAATAAAAATAGAAACAGCTTATGGGTAAGTTTTATTTTACACATTTTACGCATCTATTTGTTAAAGAATGGTCCACACTGGAAAAAATTATCTTAACTCTGGAGGTATGTGGACTAAACATTTTTACATTTACTAAAGCAAGCAAAGAAACATGGACAAAATAAACAAAGAATTAAGTGAGGGAAGGAAGGAAGGAAGGGAGAAAGGGGGAAAGGGAAGAAGGAAAGAAAGGGGAGGAAAGGAGGGAGGAAGAAAAGAAGGAAAACGGCCTTTGGAAAGCTTACTATCTATTTATAGTTTAGAACAACTCGCAGGGAACACAAAGCAGGTGGGTTCTGTGTTGTAATATTGATTTCAAGGTTCTCATCACTAAGATAATGATGGTAATTCTTCATCCAAGTAGCTTAGGGAATAGTGTCTGTTCTAATCCAATCCAGATGTGTGTGTGTGTTTTCTTTTTTTTTTTCCTTTTCCTTTTTTTTTTCTTTTTATTTTTTTATTCCTGTTTGAAGCAGTTTCACATTAATGCAGTCCCATCCAGAATTTTCACGTATTCCTTTAGGGACTTGGTCGCTAAAGCAATTCATATGTTTCCTGCACACATCAGTCGATGGTTAAAAATAACTTTCAGATTTTGGCAGCTCAGTATCCTGATCGTCATAACTAATGGGCTTCAACGCCCTCTTTCATGGCCTCCTCCCCGCTTAGCACTCCTGGGTGTTCCCGAGTCCTCTGCCATGTGTTCTCAGTCAGTGCTAACCGTGCTCTTCCCAACACCGCCCCTTCTCTGAGCTCCCATGTGTTCTGGGGTAGCCACACAATGCTCTGAGTGGGGATGCGCTGGGCCCATATCAGAGATCATTTCCATGCTGATACAGACAGCCCAAATTCCATTCTTTCACCCCTATGCCAAGATTATCTGTGGTTGAAATGATGATTCTCAAATGGGTGACTCAGATTCTATACAAGGTCTCTGCCTCTCTCTAGTTCTCTCTCAAGTACACACACTGTACAGTGTGTGTGTATTATGCAATACACATCTATAATAATAAGAGCAGAATATGCTAATTAGACCAGACAGGTGAACAACCTTCTGGACAAAGCTGGAAGTAGGGGCTGAGGCAGAGGTAGTTAGGGCAATCAGGCAGGCATGCAGCCAAGTGATTATGAGCCAGTGGTCCCAGATTATCAGAGGTATGTCCCACTGCTGGTTTAGGCCTGATCCAGCAGCCAGACTTCCCCCAAGGGGTCCTGAATTGCAGGCCAGGCTGAGGGGCCTCCATGCACAAATTTTGTGCACTGGGCTCTAGGATAATAATATAATAATAAGTAATAATGTAAGAATAAACTCTGTTTCATATATTAACAACAGTAAACCTTTTGTCACACACTGTATATGTTAAAATATAAAATACATTATACAGATTATGTATATATATGCATTACATGTATCTCATAATAAATATTATATATATATGTCTTCTTTGAAATAATAAATATTATATAGATAGATAGATAGATAGATAGATAGATAGATATGTCTTCTTTGAAATATTTAATTATACAAATATTCTACAGTCCATTGTTTTACACACAGGTATTCTATGGCTTTAGGTTAGTGAATAATAAATAAGATATTTAGCATTTATGGAATAAAAATTTATCAAATGGGTACTACATTACTATGTGAGAAAAATAACACATTTAGAAATCTATATCTACCTTTTGGTTAATATCTATATAATGTATATTTTAAATAAAGCAGGTGTATTTTAAATTTAAGATATTGCTTTGAGATATGTAGAATAGAATGTTCTATTTTCGATATTGCTGAGGGTTATAGTCTTAAAAATAAAAAAAGAGACTGAATTAGAATCTAAGTCTCATCTCACTCAATGATTTGCCCAACATCTGTAATGTGCCATCACCAACCAAATTCATACTAATTTTAACTCTAAGTAAAATACATAGTAATTTAACATTAAATACCAATGAATGGTATGGAATCTGTGCATTAATCATAGTCTTTTAGGTTTTAATTCAATTAAAATAAATAGATGGTCCTGGGGACTGTTTGGGTGATGGCGAATTCTCCCTGTCATGGACGCCTTCTACTAATGCCATAGTGAATTCATTTGACCTGTAAATTGTTAGGTAGGATTGAATGGCAGGTGCTCTTCAGAGAGAAGCTTCTTGTTAATCAAATTTAATGTCAGCCAGGTCAACCTCCTTTTAATTTTATGCTGTATTATATGTCCCTTAGGGTTCACCATTCCCTTTTTATCATGCTGTATATGTTTGATTATTTAAATTAGCAGTCAAGGATATGCTTTCATTGCTGTGCTGATCTGCAAATTATTTAAAGCTTTGTTTTGAAAACCTTTGTATGAATCTTAATTCTTTTTGGTCTTTCCAGACTTTCATGTTCAGAAAAGATACTAAAATATATTCTCAGTAGCAGTGAGACATTGAGATGTTTGCCAAGTTTCTTAACTATAAAAATATTGTTCAACTTCTCTCTCTCTCTTTTTTGTTTCTGGCTATGTTATTAAAAATTAGGCTAGTTCTTAAAGCATTATAAAGCAAGTGGACCTAATAAGTTAGTGAGAGTTTACAATATTGGGTGAGTGGCTTATGAAGACATATTTTAAATCCAATTTACTTTCCTCCCCTTTTTAAAATAAATCTGAACTTTAAGATGAAAAAAAAATGATGAGGTATGTTTACTGTGGCAAGTTTTATCATGGAGGGTCACTATTCACGTTTTTTGTTTGTTTGTTTTATTTTCCCCTGTGAACTGCTGCTGGTACTGCAAAATTATGTAGTATTACTTTATCTTTTATGAAATATGTTTTTTAAATATATTTTATTGATATTTTACAAAGAGGAAGGGAGAGGGATAGAGAGCTAGAAACATCAATGAGAAACATTGACCAGCTGCTTCCTGCGCACCCCCCACCGGGGATGTGCCCGCAACCAATGTACATGCCCTTGACCGGAATCGAACCTGGGACTCCTCAGTCCGCAGACCAACGCTCTATCCACTGAGCCAAGCCGGTTTTGGCTATGTTTATGAAATATGTTAACCAAATATTTTATAGTTCATAGTTTTATACACATCTATTTGGTAATTTTAGGGTAGTCAAACATGAATAAATCATGTTAACATTTTATTCAGTAAGAAAAATTGACCGCCCAAACCAGTTTGGCTCAGAGCATTGGTCTGCGGGCTGGAAGGTCCTGGGTTCGATCCTGGTCAAGAGCATGTACATTGGTTGGGGGGACATCCCCGGTTGGGGGAGTGAAGGAGGCGGCTGGTCTATGTTTCTCTCTCATCAACGTTTCTAGCTCTCTATCTTTCTCCCTTACTCTCTGTAAAAAATCAATAAAATATATTTAAAAAGAAAAAGAAAAATTGACCAAATAGGTACTATAAGAAAAATAACGTGTTCCAAATTTGTATGTCTACTTTTACCAAAGCCAGAAATTTTAGCACAATCAGGGAGGTTAACACTGCATTTGGGTCTTTGGAGATACAAAAGGAATCTTATGTGGTGGTTAAAAGGAAGTCATTTAGAGAAGAGGGAGGTGCAAATAAAATACATAAAATTGAGGAGATGGACATGTACAGTATATGCTAAAAAAAAATCACTAGGGAATTAAATGGACAAAGTGCTTACTTTCTAGTTTGGGAAACAAATGACCCAAATGATAACTGTATATTGAGTTTCTAATATGTACACGTAATTTTATATGGATTATCTTATTCAGGCATGGCAATGATGTTAGGTGTAGTTATTTTGATTTCACAGATAATAAAATTCAGAACTAGTCAGATGAATTAAGTTGCCTAAAATAAGAAAGCAAATAAGTAGAGCTAAGACTGAATCCAAGATATGTATGCGGGTTCTATATTAGTGTTTCTTTTTTTGTTGTTGTTGTTTTCTTTCTTTCTTTCTTTCTTTCTTCTTCTTCTTCTTCTTCTTCTTCTTCTTCTTCTTCTTCTTCTTCTTCTTCTTCTTCTTCTTTTTTTTTTTTTTTAGCTTGATTCTAGCCACTAAAGCATATGCCTTGTTAAAGTAAGGTCAACATGTATGTTGGGACTGAGGATTTGGAAATGCTTGGACATCAGGAAAATCCTTTTCTTCACACTTCTCACCCCCACTCATTCTTAGGAGACATATTTGCTCACAATTTCACAGTTTAAGTTCTGAATTAATCCATTACTTCTATATTTCTTTACATAATCTAAGTATCTCAAAGATTATACTAATAATTATGAATCTTTGCCAAACTCAAAAATAATATTTCTTTAATCCTATCCTTTCTTGAATTAAACAGAGGTGTCAAGGTTTAGTCACTTTCTAAAGTGTTCTCTTATGCCTCCAGGAAGAGATTAACCGCAATTAACTCATAACAATCAGTATATGATTTTATGTTAGAATCTTACCCCTTAAAATTACTGGTTCTCAACCCTGACTTCACATTTGAAGCACATGGAGAGTACCAAATGTCCACATGTCTCACAGACGATCTTTACAATCTATCTTGAATGGGACCAGGAATTGGACATTTTAAAGCTTCTCATAGATTCAGAGAACAGACTGACAATTGTTAGAGGGGATGATGAGGTTAGGGGCTGGGTGAATTGGGTAAGAGGATTAACCAAAACAAACAAACAAACACACCAAACTCATATATATAGACAACAATATGGTGATGACCAGAGAGACAGGGAGATGGGGAGGTAGAAGAGGATAAAGGGGTATAAATGGTGATGACAGGAGACTTGGCATGAGGTAGTGAACACACAATACAATGTATAGATTATGTATTATAGATTGCACACCTGCAACTTATATAATTTTATTGACCAATGTTACCCTGATAAACTAAATGAAAAAATAAAAATAAAAATACCAAATTGGTTCTAACATGCAGATAGGATTGAGAATGGCTTTCCCATAATACAGTGTCTTACATATATATGTCAACCCATATGAGACCATTGCCTTTTAATAGACACACCCTAAAGATGTATTTCTTTAAACATCTATGTATGACTCTGTCTTGGAACTCTAAGAAAAATGGTTGTGGGGGATACAAAAGCTTCAGTGGAATGATTCTATATAGAGATAATGGAAGAAGCAGGAGAGCAGAGTGCCTATGTAACTTTTGAAGGATGTGATCATAAAATGTACAACATATTTTGTATATTTTAGGGAAGATGTTTACAGACAAAAGGAATTTGCATATGGCAAGTTGCCGATGATTACTATTAACCAAAAGGGTCTTTCAAAATAGGAGTGGTGGTAGTAGAAGCCAGCTTGAAAGGAGTTAAAGAATAAATAACATCCATGAAATTGGACATAAGTGTAGATACACTGTTGTAGTGATTTTTTGTATTTAAGAAATAAATAAAAAATATTAGAATCTTAGTTGATCATCCCGTTAAGAAAAAAAAAATCTAGTCTAATTTAGTTATTTGTTGTTGTTGTTTTATGTTAGCAGTAGAGGCCTGGTGAATGACATTTGTGCACTGGAGGAGGGGTGTCCCTCAGCCCAGCCTGCACCCTCTTGGAGTCCTGGACTGCTCAGGCGATGTCAGACAGCCTCATACAATCAGGGCTCTCAAAGTCCCGGACCCCTTGCTCCTTACCACCCACCTTCAGCAGAGGTGGGAGAGGCTACTGCCACTGCACTCAGCAGCAGTGAGCCCAGCTTTTGGCTGAGTGGTGCTCCCCCTGTGGGAGCACACTGACCACCAAGTAGCAGCTCCTGCATTGAGTTCTGCCCCTTGGTGGTCAGTGTGTGTCTCAGCTACTGGTCATTCTGTTTCATTGATTTGCATATTAGGATTTTATAATATAGGGTTGGAAATGTTGAACAGGTAATACAGAAATATGTAACTAAGGAGAATTAAGTATTTTAGGTTGTTGAAGATATATACTCTATATAATTGAAATGATTATTTTTTTTATTTATGTACACACTGTTTTCATTTTTATTCAACCATAAGCATACTGCAGAATTAACACAACATTCAGCTACTCGTTAATTTATTAGGCACATACTCCCAGATTTCTGATAACTTCTCACCTATCCCTGCTAGATGGCTGTGCCTTTACAGGATGGGGACTCTCCCTGTTGCTGTTATCAGTGCTGCTCTTTAAAGGAACAAGAGTAGGATAGGGATGCTGTAACCAATTGAAGATGTAGCATATTGGAGGTTGGTGGACATGCCAGCCTTGTCTGGTGAGAGACAGGGCTGTGAAAACATATCTCAGAATATGCTATCATGCACAATTCTGGATTTGGGCTCACAGAGGCAGAGGCAATGCAATTTTAATGCCCCTTTTTTTAGTATCCCTTAAAGATGTCTTATACTCTGTACTATTACTGTAGACCTGTTCTTCATATCTAAATTTCTTTCTCTTTAAGTTCTGGGTTGCTAATGCTATATTAATGATCTAATGACCATATCCAAGAACCAAAATAGCCCCCAAGATGAAGTTCAATTTTTTTTCATTTTTAAATCCTCACTCAAGGATATTTTTTCCATTGATTTTTTTAGAAAGAGTGGAAAGGAGGGAGAGAGAGAGAGAGAGAGAGAGAGAGAGAGAGAGAGAGAGAGAGAGAGAAACAACAATATGAGAGAGACACATTGATTAGTTGCCTTCAGCACACACCAGGACTGGGGCTAGGGATCGAGCCTGCAACCATGTGCCCTTGACTGGGAATCAAACTCATAACCCTTTGTTCCATGGGCCAATGCTCTAACCACTGAACAAAGTCCAGGCCAAAAATGCAGTTTAAATTTATCAAAACATAAATAAGATGGTGTGATCCTGTGCAATTATAAATAGTCTCCTCTTTTGGATTCTGTGAAATAAGCTATTTATCTAGCTAGCTAGCTGTCTCTTATTTTGTGCCTTAAGTATGTTCTTCACATTTTCTTCTTTGGCATTTTATCTGAACAACTCTGCTCCATCCCAGTCAAAACATTGAGTATGCACCTATGATTTTTAGCCATCATTTATGTACTTCTGAGTTGCAAATCTGCTCTACATTCTCAATATTTCTTAACTTGAACTTATACTTCTCTTCAATAGCCCAGCTCTGTTATTGCCATAGAGCAATTAGTGACACAAGGTATTCCTTTCTGAGTATTCTATAATAGTGCCACTGCCCTGGCTCCAGGTACTTCAAAATTATTTCAATTCTTTTATAAGTGAACTTATTGTCTCTAATTCTCTAAGTATTATAATCTGCTTTATCAAGACCTGGCCTCTACACTGCATGTGTGGTTATGACATTTCCCTGTTCAATTAAAGTCTGAGTGTTTCACAATCTCTTCAGAATGAGTTCCAAACACTGAAATATAGCCTTTACTAGCACACTTTTCCTGAACCTTTTCATAAACAATGCTTATGTTGAGGAATCCCTGTGTCAATTACAAGCAAGCAGTCCCCATCCTCCTCTAATACCTTCTCTATTAACTAAGAGTTAACTTTCAACCTTGGTGACACAAGACCTTTTGTTTTCTGAATATGACCTAAATCATAGCCTTGACTCCCTGAATACTATGACTTTGTATCACTATTTCAAAGGTTCAGTTCTAAATTAATCCATTATTTCTATATTTCTTTATATCATCAAAGTATCTTAAAGGTCATAGTTATAATTTAGCAGTCTTTTTCTAAATCTCTATTCACCACATAAAAGTGGTTTCTTATATTAGAGTGATTTATGCATTTGTCTCCAACCTTACATAACAAACTTCTGGAAGACAGATTTAGTAGTTATTATCTTTGTTTCTTGCGCAAGATAATACATATGTTAATTGTTCAATATACCATCCTTTAATCATATTATTGGATCCTTTAATTGCATGAGTCAAAGAGGAAAATTCTAGGTAGCACTGTAACTTAAGCAAGTATTAATATTTCAGCAGTGTTGTAAGGGAGAGAAAATAATTTTCCCTCTATCCTTTTAAGTTCTTGACTGGGACTCTCCTACTCTCCTCCCAATTAAAAAAAAAAAAAAAAAGACAAATTAACAGGAGAAAAATAAACAGAAGCTTAACTACATGCACACCTCCTGTATACACGGGGGATACTGAGGGAAACTAACTAACCCCCAGAAATCGCACAAGCCACCAAGTACCATTTCAAGCTAAAGAACAAGGAAGATGATGATAGAGAAGGAGATGAGGGAGGTTTATGGTTGGTTATCAGTCAAAGTGCAGTATTAAGCATATGGTTGTTACATACATCTAACTCTTCCTTCCCCATTAATATGAATTTCTAGAATATTAGTCACCCTTTTCTTCTAGCACAAAGAGGAAGGCATTTTTACCAATGGAGACTTCCCTAATAAATGTAAATGTGTTTTAAAAATGGTTGACTTCCCAGTTTTTAGAACTTCTCCTGTATCTGCTTTATAAAAAAAAAAAACAACACAAAAAACACACAAAAAACAAAAAACAAAACAAAAAAAACAAAAAACACAAGCAGCCCAAAATAATCCTTATGCCAAAGAAGCACATTTTAAGGTGACACATTCTGCTCCCATTCGGTGTCATCAGTGAAGCTCTGTGTTCAGATAGCACAGAATCTGGGAGTAGAATATGAATTAGGCCTACCTTTCCTTAGTCATAGTAGTGAAACCAAGATGCAGGGTGTTTGAGCCCAAGTTTGTTGAAGTATGAAGTCACAGACAAAAATGATTGGAGGAACCAAAGTTTATTGAGAGAAACCAGCCCTGGAAAAGGCACAGCTGGGGTTCCAGGAGCAGGCCAGTTTCCAGAGCTTCCTTGCCATGTTACAGTCAGGTATCAAAGTCTATTAGTCCACATGTAGGGTGCCACATGGCCCTAAGCCACAGGGGGGCAGGGAATGTGCTCCTCTGCCACAGGAAGATCGCCCATTGTGTGGGATGGATACAGTCTTGCTGACTCCTGATTGGTCCTTTCAAAGAATTCTGCCTTAGCAACATGCTTGTGATTGGTTATCTGTAAGTCTTCTGTCTTAGCAGTGTTCATACATTATAAAGTTCATACCTCTGTGTGGGCCCTTCCATCCCTGTCTAGTTGGAGTAATTACTAACTCCACTGAGTTGGGTTCCCCAGTTTTATTCCCTCCCAACCCCTGACAAGACTCTTGAATAAGTAGCTTCCTTTTGTCTCCTCAGTAGGAAGATTGGTGATTGTTAGCTTTAATTGACACAGAGCCTCCTTAACATAAAAACTGCATATTTTATTGTTCGTGCCATTGTGATTTATTTTGTCCCCACTCCTAAGTATAACCAGAGTCTGGCCACTTCTCATTGATCTGGGTTCCCATCTGGCATTCTCATGGACCATAGCAGTAGCCTTTTACTGAGCCAGTTCTTTCCTACCCTTCCCCTGCTGCAGTCTTTTCTTCACGCAGCAGCCATAGTGAACCTTTTAAATAAAAAATAAAGTCATTGCCCAAACCGGTTTGGTTCAGTGGATGGGGCGTAGGCCTACAGATTGAAGAGTCCTGGATTCGATTCCAGGCAAGGGCATGTACCTTGGTTGTGAGTACATCCCCAGTGGGGGGTGTGCAGAAGGCAGCTGATCGATGATTCTCTCTCATCGATATTTCTAACTTTCTATTTCTCTACCTTCCTCTCAATGAAAGATCAATAAAATATAAGAAAATAAAGCCATTATATCCTTTCTGATTAGTGTTTATAGCAGCACAATTTATAATAGCTAATATTTGGTAACAGTATAAGTATCCATTAGCTCACAGTGTTTCCCAAACTTTTGACATATGTGTAGCCCTTCTATAATTTACATAATGCTGAGTACCCCTTGTCAAAAAAATGGATGTATTTTAATAACAATCAAAATATATATTTTTTATTTTTTGGTACATAAACAAAATAATAATAAATGAAAAATGAAATCATTCATAATAAAATATAAATAAAAGTTATATTATAAATAACATTTATTTGCACACCAGACTATCTCACACCTCACAAGACTGTCTTGACTTGACTCAGACTCATGAGAATGTAGAATGAGGCGCAGCTAAGCACGGTGCAGTGCATATCCCCACCAAACTCCGGTGCAACGCGTACCCCCACCAAACTCTTCCCGTACCCCTGAGGGTATGTGTCCCACACTTTGGGAAACACTGCTTTAGCTGATGAGTGTGTTAGAAAACTGTGGTACATCTATACAATAGAATACTTCGCTGCTGTAAGAAAGAATGAATTCTTACCATTTGCAACAGCATGGATGGAACAGGAGAACATTATGCCATGCAAAATAAGCCAGTCAGAGAAAGAAAAATATCACATAGTCTCACTCATTTCTGGAATATAATAAACATGAACTGATGAACAAAAATAGAACCAGAGTCATGGAAGCATCAAACAGACTGTCCCACCTATGAGGGAAGACGGAAGGGTGTGTGTGTGAAGGGGTAGAGATCAAAAAGAGGACTTGTGTGCATGCATATGAGCATAACTGTTATGGCCGGAAGGACCCTGTCCAGGCAGGACTCCAGCCCAGGGGAGGAATGGGCGGCCAGACCCACAACAAAGAATGTAGCATGATGCGCATTATATTAGTCTAAGCTGACTCTGTCTGGAATCCCCTATACCCAGGCATGTCCTGTTCCAAGTAATCTCAAGGCAGCACAAACAGAATAGACCAGGTCAAACAGAAACTGCTTAAACTGAAAATAAGCCCCCCGCCCCAGGTGTTGTGCAAACAGCACCAATGCTCCCGGTCTGTAAGATCTTACATGGTTTGCTCCCCTTTGATCCCATCCACTGGACTCCTCCCTTGACACACTCTTTCTAGCTACAGTGGGATTTTAGCAGTTCCTCCAATGGTGGATTGTAAACGGTTTAGAATGAAGAGCCCGGATGACTGCAACAATGTAAAATGAAGGTTCTATTTATTTGGAGGGAAAAACCAAGGAGGAGCAGGTTTGGGAAGAAAATGAATACTGAAAATACACTCAAAGGAAAAAAGAAAAGAAAGAATAGCCTTTCTTTTCTAATACTAAATCCAATTTAGGATTAAAATATTCCTTTCCCTTAAATGATTATATCCTAGAGACCTTTACAATATTGCTTGTTCTAAATGTTTTGGGGGATAAACATCTTCTTCGCAAAACATATTCATGGAAGAATACATTGTAACTTTTTTTTTCTCCCAAGAAAACATCAAGGCTTTTTTGAGAAGGTATGCTATTTGTTTACTTCAAAGTGAGTTACCTGAGTCCTAATGTAACAAAGAGAATCTCCTTTAAAACGCCAAACACAATGACAGTACTTTAATACAATTACATTGGCAGCTCTGTTCTTCATTTCTCACTGGAAACAAGGTTGATGACAATTCTCACAAGCAATTTATTAAAATTAGGAAATTGTCAGGAAGACTCCAGCAGAGGAATGGCATTTGCTTTTGAAAGTCATCCTCGGTTTAATAATAGGTATTTGGATAACTTTTTCTTTCCTTCTTGGGCTCAGCTGGAGGAAATTTTTACCACAAAGGAAGCCTGATTTTATGCATGTTTGACTTAATTCAGAGGGATTTATGAATGCCACAGTAGCCTATTTGGATTGGCTGTGAATAATGTGAGGCAGAAAGTTTTCATTTCTTTTCCAGCTTAAGTATCTGATGTTTTCTTCATAACTTTTTTTTTCCTTAGAGAAATAGACACTTTAAATAGTAAAACCCAAGTACTAACCATTCTTATTTGTGAATTTCCACATACTTTCTGAAATATGTGAGAAAATATGACTTTTATATTTGCAAGAGCTCAAAATGTCTGAAATAAATGTGGCTAAGTATAAAATGTGGTACCAACTACGACTTAATATTTTATTTCATTGAAAAAAAAGAAAACACTTGTGAAAATAAACTTTCAGAGTAAAACACACACACACACACACACACACACACACACACACACACACACACACTACTGACAGTGAGATTTAAAGGATTTCAATGAAATCATGACCAGTATGTGGTTTTTAAGACAGAGATTGACTTTTTATGCTTTGGGATGTATATGCTGTCTGTTGGTTTAATATGATTTCAAATTTACTTGCTTAATTACATAAGTAAACATTATTTTAATTCATTTGTATGTAACAAAATAAAGTTGCTTTTAGAAATAAACTTATTTTGACATAAGAGTGCCCTATACTGCGTCAGTATGGCATCATCTCCTCTGATGTCATCGATTAGTCCCTCAGCTATCAGCTGCTGAGAGGTCTTTCCTGAGGCTCATCAGTGAGAATACATGGAGAAGCAACTATGACAAGGAGACTTTTAGACTATAAATTCCGGGAATTTATGAGAACTATTCCAAAGTTTTGGTTTGGGCAAGGCGACTTTTTGCTAACCTAAGAATTCTTCCAAGACCTTTGGGGCATTCGCATCTGCCTAGCTGAAGGTCATTTTTTGGGTGGGCAGTGGGGAGGGACTACACAGAGGCCAATGCAAAAGTGAGCCTTCTGGCCAACACTGGCATCTTAGTTCCCCAGAAAAGTGCTTCCCAAGTGCCCACTCATATAAAAAGAGACACTTCGGTTAACTTTGGACTCTATTTGTTTAATTGACTCTTGTCTGCAAAAATAATGTAATTAACCTATCTTGCTTTGGGCTACGTTATTTCTTTATTGGCTTATTTAGAGATGTTAACCTGTATGCTTTTGGCTTATGAAATTATTATAATTCCCACAGATAATCTGTGCCAAATTAATTGCTGGCAAAGACAGAACCAGTCTTTGAGTATAGCTTTACTGCCCAAATAAACAACAAAAATATACTTACTGGCTGAAATAATGAAGATGGCGATTTTAGTAATTATAATTCACTTTTCCATATAGTACTTATATCACTTGGTGATGATAGTGCTCTTTTACATGGATTTTCTTGGTCAAATCTGGTTAGAAGAAATGGATCTTGAGAAGAAATGAACTCATTTAAAATGGTTAGGGTCCCATAATCTTAAATTTGGAATTTGTGGATGAGAAAGAAGAGAATAAGACCATATCTTTCTAAAGCAGACACGTGTTGATGCACTTGATGAAATGTATCATTTGCCAGATGATTATGGAGGACAGACTGAATTCCAGTTTGCGTTAGGAATCCTGAGGGATTGTGAGGGATATGCAGACTGTTTAGGCATGGTCTCTGCCTGGAAGTGGCCCACATGCAGAAAGTCTCAGGCACCCTTTATGAGGATAATGTTTCCTAATTACTTGGAACTTTCTGCTGACTCCCAAGATCTTCAGAAATCTGAGACATGAGACATCACACTTCATATATCTTATTATCAACCATATAAAAAGAAAGCTAATAAATTATTGTGTCATGATTATCTTAATTTTTATAAATTATGATGCATGCAGCCAGATCGTTTCTTTAAAATGTAGTAATTTGATCCAGCATTTAAAGCGTATAACATTTTTTTGTTACATTTTACATCTGCTTCCAAATTGTTCTATTATCTTCAGAAAAAATATTTGACTACTGGCCCCCTGTCTCTTTAAAGCAGAGATATTTATTATCTGCCACTTTAATTAATAAGATTTTTCAAAAAAGATTTGGTTTGACACAAAAATAAGTTGTGATAAAACAACTTTGAACCACTAAAATTTATTTTTCCTAAGTTTTTTAGTCAATAATAATGATTGCATTTAGTATTAAAATTTATGGCTAAACTGCTAATGAGAACTTACCATGCACACTCATACTTTGGTATGTATTTGCTGTGTGTTGTTTTAATATGATTTCAAATCCACTTGTTTAATTATGTGGACATGTCTAAAGAAGAATCTATCATTTGTTATCTCCTTTACTTTCACTTCATCTCATCTCCAAACACTGATACCATCCTGAGATTGTCCTTTTGAATGTGTTCTTAGATCCTTGTGAAATGAAGAAAAATGTTTTAATAAAAGCAGTTATTTGCCCGGGCAGCGTGGCTCAGTGGTTGAGTGCTGACCTAAGAACCAGGAGGTCACGGTTGGATTCTAAGGCAGGACACATGCTCAGGTTGCCTGCTCAGTGATTTTTTTTTCCATCATTGATGTTTCTATCTCTCTCTTCCTCTCCTCTCCTCTCTGAAATCAATAAAACAAACATACAAACAAACAATAGTTACCTACATTTCGAAACTGGTTTGGCTCTGTGGATAGAGCATCAGCCTGTGGACTAAAGGGTCCCAGGTTTAATTCCTATCAAACACATGTACCTTTGTTGTGGGCACATCCCCAGTAGGTGGTGTGCAGGAGGCACCTGATCAATGCTTTTCTCTCACCAATGTTTCTAGTTCTCTATCCCTCTCCCTTCTGCTCTTTAAGAAATCAATAAATTATATTTTTAAAAAATAGTTATCTACATGGACAAAATTGTAATCAGGGCTTGTGGAAGACCTAACAAAAATGACATCTGGAAGTTCTCACAGTTGCAATAAATATGTGAGAACTCTTAAAGACCTTTATTTGTGTTACACAAGCACCAGGTCAATAAAGGCATCTACAAGTGTCAGACACTCCTCAGGATTTCTCCGAGTATAAGAATTTTTTTCTATCTAACTGAATGTGTAAGTTGTGATATTAAGAGACAATTATGCCTTATTTCCTAAAGATCTATATTCGATGCCTGATAAATGAAAACTGTGTATTTGCAAGTAACACTGAACAAAGTTGTATTTTAAAATAAAATTAATTTGCTTTGTATGCACAGTATGAGTACTCATGCATGTCTCTGTTTGACACCAAGGGAACCACAGTGTTTCCTGAGATAATTTTTGAAAACATATAAAATGTGAAACTCTCATCTACTCTTGAAAACTTAATAAAATTGGGATTCATGGTGCAGAAGGGAGGTAGAAATGTCTGGAGTTAATGTTTCAACTGCTGTACATGATATTCAGAAGATAATTATAACTTGTTTTGTGGGGAGTCTAAAAATTAATTTTCTGCTTCTTTATTTATTGGATTTTCTCTCTCTCTCTTTTAAAAATATATTTTATTGACTTTTTACAGAGAGGAAGAGAGAGGGATAGAGAGTTAGAAACATTGATGATAGAGAATCATCTATCAGCTGCCTCTTGCGCACACACACTACTGGGGATGTGCCCGCAACCAAGGTACATGCCCTGAACCAGAATTGAACCTGGAACCTTTCAGTCTGCAGGCCGATGCTCTATTCACTGAGCCAAACCGGTTTTGGCTGGGTTTTCTCTCTCGCACTGTTTAGATAGGTTTATCCCTGCCCCTCTCATTAGTGCAGAATAAATAAAAAGCCTTAAAAAGTCCAAAATCCTTAACCAATATTGTTTCTCAGTGCTCATGAAATACATTTTCAGATAATTCCATAAATTGTAACACTATCTAAGCACTAATATGATTTTTCCCTTTTTTTCAGAGTCAAAATAGATCATTGCGTTTAAATAAAGAGACTTGAGAAAGAAGAATGCTTTAAATTCACTTACAGAAAAACAGTTGAATTTTCATGGTTAATTGCCTCTCTTTCAATTTGAGGGGAGTAGCTGAGCTCTTGTCAAGATGTACGCATCATCCCACTAAAATCGCAGGGCTGTCTACCTATTTGGCCATCATAGCCTTGAGCTGGAGTGACCAAATGCAATTCTGGTTCTTTCTCAAGTCAGTGAGAGGGTGGTCATTTCCACTGAAGTCAGAGGGATCTCATATACCTCGGAGGGTAACTCTCTCTGTCTGCTGCACTTCCGTGAGCTCCCATTCAATTAAGTTAAAGGTAGTATTTTCATCTATTTTACATAAGTCAAGGTTGATATTGCCTAGCAAATATCAAGCATGCTGTTTACTATAACATTTTTTTATTCATTGGACCAAATTATTATTGGTGAGCTTAGGTTATTTTTCATACTCATTTTGTTTGTTTCTTCAATATTTCTGATACTTACATATCTCCTACAGTCATGCTACACTTTACTCTCACAAATGTGTCTGCCATTGAGCTCCTAATCAAATCTTTCAGATAAACTCCCTTTTTTAAAACTTAGAGGAGCCATGTTGTAATTCTAATTTGATGAATGGATAATTATCTGCCTTTGTTCTGATAACCTAAATATGAGAAACAGTTGATAATAAAATTTACATAATGACATTAATTGAGTAGGTTGAAGGTTGTGGAATTCATATTTCTTTATATATTATATTCATATGTTTTTATATTCTAGACACAAATATGATAATACATCTCTACCTATTATAAAACAATTTTAGTGACAACTGTAAGAAAAGAAGTGATAGACATTCTCTGTTTTTCAAAAACAATTTATGACCCTGCTCCATCATATGTTTTCCAAAGCTCATTCAGCAGTTTTGCTGGCTAAGCTATCCATGCTTACTTAGTAAAAGAAGGAGAGCTCGTTGATGCAATATAAATTCATTGTTAAAAGCTATATTTATTCAGTGTCTACTACATGCTAAGTACTATTTTAGAGGTTGGGACAAGACGATGAAACAAGCCAGAACATCATTGCTTTTCTGGACCTTGTATTCCAATTAGGAGGACATGAAATGACTAGGATAAAATATATCACTTCAGAGTTGAAGAGTGTTAGGAAAGTATAAAGCCAAGGTACCTTAAAACAATTAGTGTTTGAAAACAAATATAAAGGCAATTACTCTTGAATATCTATATTTACAAACACACATGCAGACCTAAAATACAAGATCATGACTATGAAATCTAAGTGTGTGTGAATTGCATCTCAGTATTATGTAACAGTTTGGGGTTTGTTTTAATTCTCATGAGTAATACAAATGGCTCAATAGAGGTCTTTGGGCAAATAAATCTAATGGAGAGATAGCAATCTAATTCAATCACATCACTCAAAAATCCTGTGAATAAGCACTTAAAGATAGTGCCTACAAGTTTAGTTGTAGAAATATGATTCCAGATCAATCTACACATAGTGCTGACAAACACTTTAATTGCTATGTCCACTTTATGTTATATTATTATTAACATGAATGTCACTCAAGGGTTCTCTTTTTAAATCCACTTTAGAAAAAATAAACAATAGAATCCTACTGACTATATGTGTGTATGCAAACCTATGACTTAATATTTTCCTTCCATTAAAACTCACTTAATTGTGTACTATTACTTTCTTAAGAAATACTATAAATGCTGAATTTTGAATATTAATGAAAACTCAACATGATAATACTTTCAAAGGTTTCAAGAATCCAATTCTTCCCAAAGACCTTTCACCAAAAAATTTTTAAAAATACATATTTTATGTTAAAAATTAGAATTTATCTCATTAACTATTTAGCATTCTTATCAATATTTTGAATTTTGATGAGTATTATTCAAGAATCCTGCTAAAAGAGTATTTATGTAGTGATAACAATTTTATTGATGAAAAACTGGGTATTAGTTTATCCCAGTAATATATTTTCAAAATGCTAATTAATAATTATAGCCGAATCTTCCCGGTACTACTGATTTAGTTGGCAAAATGAAAACATTTTTATGTCTTTAGTTTACTGGCTTTGGTAGACTGAAAAGTACTCCCTGAAATGTGTCCACACCATACAGCACAGAACCTGTGACTGTGTCACCAGGCATGGCAAAAAGTTCTTGTAGACTGTATTAAAGGTCTTGTTATGGGGATATTGTCCTGGATTGTCCCGGATGAACACGATGGTGTCAAAGAGGGAAGCAGGAGGTCAGAGATGAGAAGACAATGTGACAAAGAAGGCAGATATTAAAATGAAGAAGCCAGCCGAAACCAGTTTGGCTCAGTGGATAGAGCATCGACCTGTGGACTGGAAGGTCTCACGTTCGATTCCGGTCAAGGGCATGTACATTGGTTGCAGGCACATTCCCAGTAGGGAGTGTGCAGGAGGCAGCTGATCAATGTTCTCTCTCATTGATGTTTCTGACTCTCTGTCCCTCTCTCTTCCTCTCTGTAAAAAAATCAATAAAATATATTAAAAGAATAAAAATAAATAAATAAATAAATAAAATGAAGAAGCCATAAGACCAGGAGTGCTGGCATCTTCCAGAACTAGAGAGATAAGAAACTGGTTCTTCCCTGAAGGTTACAAGCTAGCCCTGATGACACCTTAATTTTAAATCTGTTAAACTCATGCTAGACTTCTGACCTCCAGAACTGCTAACGAGTAAGTCGGTGGTAATTTTTACAGTAAGGAGTTGAAAGTCAGGCACACACTAAACTGTATTAATATGATAGAAAACAAGGTGAAATTATAAAATACTTTCTAAACATAATAGTAATACATAGCCCTAATTGCCTCATAAAGCATTGAAAGAGAAGAATTAGGCATTGCTTGGAGACTGTTCCATACATATTTACCATGTAAACAACTTGATCAGGGTTTTTGAGGAATATAATCAGAAGCAAACAGAATCACTTCCTCTGAAAAAGCAATCAATGGAAATTACCCTTTGAGGATGTTAGAGACTATTAATTTTAGAGCACTACTTTTATTCATTTTTCCCCTGTTCTCCCTCCTACGTTTTAGAAGTGTAAAGTAAGCAATTTATGGAACTTACAGAAATCCAAATTATGCTTAACCTGCATCCATAGCGGTGATTTTTAACTGGAGCCTTCCAGGAGGAAGTTACCCTCAAGTGTGTTCATGGCTGAGAAAATGGCGACAACACGCGGAGTAAGCTTCTTATCTTGGTGAGGCCTCGCCATATTTTACCCCGCATGCCTGGAAGGTTCAGGGTATTTGTGAAGTGACACACCATTCTCCGGCACAGTTGGGACTCCACCTTGATAGCTGATGCTTATGCATGAATTAACACACGGCATTATTCCTCAGACCACTGCTGTAAAGCTTGCAAGCGAAACAAAATAATGAGGCTCCTCTAGGCTATAGGAATATTACTTTTTGTCATTGTAACAACCACAAAAGTACAAGATCAGATTCAAGGAAACTTTTTTTTTTTTCATGTGCAATGTTTACTTCTTGCTTTGAGTTCCAGCTGTGCCTGGAATTAACTTTCAAACTAAAGAAAATGGCCTTTGCAGCTGGGGAGAGAGTTTGGGGCCCACTTGAATCAGGCACAGTTGGTGGAGAGAGGAAATATCATGAATACCCTTCCACTACTTTTGTGTCTCTGTTGGAGCCCTTTGTAGGAAGAATCTAAACATTATTCTGCCTTCTCATCTCCTGACCGAATGAATGGGTAGCAGTGCTTATGAAAACCCTTTCTTAAGAAAGTGCTGGCTTTGTGACCACTTTTCTCTCTAAGAGAGTAGCCTTTCACTAAAGTACAGGAACAGGATTACACATCTAAGCCATCCCTCCTCTTGAATTCAAAGCCTGAATAAGAAAACAACGCGCACTGTAATATCTAAGGACTATTGTGCGCTGAGCCTCAACCTGTGGTATGCAATGGATTGAAAAAATCATATTTTCATGCATGTAAGCATTCAGAGTCCCGTACACTCTCTGATTACACTTTGTGATGAAATTTAATTTTTCCTACTAGTAAGAATATATTTGCAATATCTCCAGGGCGAGTAAAGTAAGTTCCTGTTACTTTTCAAAAGTAAACAACTGGCCCGGCTAGCATGGCTCAGTGATTGAATGTGGATCTATGAGCCAGGAGGTCACAGTTCCATAGCCAATCAGAGCCCATGCCCAGTATGAGGGGGTGACCCCTAGTATGGGGCCTGCAGAGGCAGCCAATCAGTGATTCTCTCTCATCATTGATGTTTCTATCTCTCTCTCCCTATCACTTCATCTCTGAAATCAATAAAATATACATATTGAAAAGACCTTTCTTACTTTTTTTTTTAAAAGTAAACAACTTACTCTAATTGCTTTTAAGATACTTAACATTAGGGGGGAAGATAGAAGCACAATTCATGTTTGTAGTGAATTCATTCTTAGGTTTATTCATTCATCACATTTTTACTGAGTACCTGCTACAGAGCATTGTTCTAGACACAGGCAACCAGGGTGGACAAAGAGCACGATGCCCCTGTGCTCATGAAACGAAGAAGCCAATATAATGACTATTTTAAAAGGCGAAAGATTTATGCGATCTGAAGAGAAACCAGAGAATAATATAATGACTATTTTAGAGCTGGAAGCCTGATCAGGACAAAGTCAAACACAGTGATGTTATCAGAGTGTACAGAAGGCGGGGGATGGAGGATGGGTCACAAGGCTTTCTCTGTGGAGGCCTAATTGGCCTGCTAGGCAGAGATCTGAGGGAAGTCTTCTCCAGGCAGAGCTACCAGCAAGCCACCCGTCCAGGAAGCTTTTGTGTTTGGAAATCGTGGTGGACAAAAAGCTAAGTAGCAGGAAGAAAGGTAGAAGAGATAAGCCATGGGCTAGGTCAAATCTTAGAGGTGTAGAAAATGTAGGTTTTTATATTCTTCATATAACTTCCTCTTGGGAAGATACTGGTATCTTATTTTGCTCTCTGCTACATATTTCTAACCATCATTTTAGGCTGATTAAGACTGTCATTAAGTTATACTAATTTGCTTTCTTTATAAAGAGGTTCTAGGGTCTACCCTCTCAATGCTGGTGCCAATACTAATGCAGTGTTGGTTTTCTCTCCTTTGTAATGTGACAGCAGATTAAAAAGAGGGACTTCTGTATTTCCCCTTGGGGCCCAAAGAATAACTTATGTGTTATGCAAGCTACACTCCCTTATTTATCAATATATCCTTTTTATGTTTAATTACTTTATTTATTAAGGTATCACATACTTGTCCTCAACCCCCCTTCCCATCCCAAACCCCTCTCCACACATTACGCCCCCCAATTGTCCCTGACCACTGGTTAGGCTCATATGCATGCATACAAGTCCTTTGGTTGATCTCTCTCCCTTATCTCCACCCTCCCCTACCTTCCCTCTGAGGCCTGACACTTCGAACAATGCTGTTCCTGTTCATCAGTCTATGTTGTTCATCATTTAACCTAGATGGGTGAGCTCATGCGATACTAGAAATACACTTATAAGAACCGAAAATGAGACCAGCAATAATGGTTATGCTGAGAGGCAAATGCATTAGTCTATAGTGAGTTTCTTTCTGGGCCAACAGTTCTTTTGAGTCCCAAAATATATTCTTTTTTTTACTGTAATATCAATATACTGAATTATATATTGGAGGGAAATAAGAGCTGAGACTTGCTTACCAATATATCTTCTTTCCAGGATATCTTGGCGTTAAATATCTTATTCTTGATACGATATCTTAGGGCATCCCATTTGAGCTGCCCATAGTAAGTCACAATTTTTGTCATAAAACTGTAGTAACTCTTTTTTTTTGTACTCCAGTAATGAAATTATCTATCTTATCCCATCCCTGTAGGTAAAACAATTTTCTATGCTGCATGCCCTTATCATAACTTCTAAAATGCTGTCATGGTTACATACTATCTAGTTTACGTTTAGATAGTAAAATCTCAGCTTTCTAGAAAATAGTTCTAAAAATGTGTGGATCTATTTATCATCCAGTCTCAGCTGCTGCTCAATGAACAGTTCCATGATTAACACCCAGAGACTGTGCAAGCAGTCACAGAATCTGCTGCTTTCATAGAACTGGATAAATTAATTTGTACATCTTGTGGTTATATGACTGTTAGAAAGAAAAAAAGTATTGCTGACATAGCTTGTAATAAAGAAAAACATACTGAATTTTCATTTTAGTTGATTGAAAAAAATTCTGGGCAGAAATTAAATACCTTAAAAACAAGAAAACTACTAATAATACATATAATAAACATCCTAATCGGTTAAGCTGAAATCTCAACAACAAGACAAAACAAAACAAAACAAAACAAAAAAACACACACAACAACATCGAGTGCATAGTGCTAAAATATAGACCAATTAAGTCAAATGAAATGGAAAGACATCTATATTGTGTTAATATTGTATGCCAAATGAGGCGCCAGACAACTGAATTATTCACTTTATAATTAATTGTAATATCCTATGGTCTTAATCAGAGATATGTGAATGGATGAGAAAATGTTTTTAAAATAAAGAAACCATCAAAATAAGATATATAGATAGATACATATATACAGACATATGGAAAACATTGTGTATATCACTTGTTGAATAAATATTAATTTACATATTAATGGAAGCACGTGCATATTTTATGGAGTATTATTTGTTCAAGAGAGATGATTCCTTCCCAAATAATTTTTATCTAACACTGTCCAAAGAGTATTGAGATTTTTTTTTTTTTGCTGGTGAATTTAGTTTATTTATTTATTTATTTTCAATTTCTTTATTGATTATCACATATTTGTCCTCATCCCCCACTTCCCATTCAAAACTCCTCCCTATGCAAGCCCCCCCCCCCCCCCTATTTGCCCATGACCACTGGTTAGGCTCATATGCATGCAAACAAGTCCTTTGGTGGATCTCTCTCCCTTATTACCACCCTCCCCTTACTTCCCACTGAGGTCCACGGTCTGATTTATGCCTCCCTGTCTACAGGTCTGTTCTTGCTCATCAATCTGTGTTTTCCATCATCTCCCCTAGATGAGTGAGATTGTGTGATAGTAGAAATACATTTATAAGAACCGAAAATGAGACAAGCAATAATGGTTACGCTGAGAGTCAAATGAATCAGTCTATAGTGAGTTTCTCTCTGGGCCACCAGTTCTTTTGAGTCCCAATTTCAATGTCAAACAGTTCTTTATATGTACATGCTAGCAGGGATATTAGATTCTAATATTTCCATAGGGTTATCAGAATAATCCTATCTAATAAAACAGTAATATGCAAATTTACCATCACTCCAACATACAATATGGCTGCCCCGATATGGACAGAAGATGGCCACCACAGCATGGCCAGCAGGGGAGGGCAGTTAGGAGGGACCAAGCTAGCAGAGGAGGGAAGTTGGGGGTGACCAGGACTGCAGGGAAGGGCAGTTGCAGGGGGACCCAGGCCTGCAGGAGAGGGCAGTTGCCAGGACCAGGCCTGCAGGGGAGGGCAGTTAGGGGTGACAAAATCTTTAGGAGAGGGCAGTCAGAGACAATCAGGCTAACAGGGGAGAAGTTAGGCATCAATCAGACTGGCAGGATAGTGGTTAGGGGGTTATCAGAATGGCAGGCAGAAGCAGTTAGGGGGAATTAGGAAGGCAGGCAGGTGAGCAGTGGAGCCAACAATCCTGGATTGTGAGAGGGTTATCTAGGATTGGGCCTAAACTGGCAGTTGGACATCCCTCAAGGGGTCCCAGATAGGAGAGGGTGCAGGCTGGGCTGAGGGACATATACTCCTATGCACAAATATCATGCACTAGGCCTCTAGTCATGTTATAACTGATAACAATCTTTAGGAAACTGAGTCTTTATTTGCATGCTGATGGCTATAAGATTCATTGTTGTTGAAAAGATAGAAATGTAAATGGAAAATATAGTAAAACAATGTTAATGAAGGCAGATACAATTAATTGCATATAATTTGTTTTGTTTTTAAAAATATATAATTAAATAAAGTCACAATGTAATAAAAGGGAATGTAACTATGGTCCACAGAAACATGAGAGAAATGGAAAAATTAGGACAGAATGTCCAAAAGTTTGATGAAAGACGATAAAAGATTTTGTCCAGCAGAAACCCTTAGTATAATCGACAGAACTTAGTGTTGCATATTCAATTGGGAATATGTCCAAATGATATGAAAATACTGCTCAAAGTACATCTATATCCTCATAGCTTTCAGAGCAAATCTCAATCAAGCATTCCCATTTGATCTGAGTAGTCTACACATTCAACGGCATAACTTCTCCTAGTGTCTGAATAATATGAGTATCACATAGCATTTCAAAGTACACCTTGGCATTTAGAGTTCATAGCACTAGTGGAAAAGTATATTATTAGTTTGCTTAGCTAACATGTGGAAGGAAGATTAGATTAACTCTGTGCAGCTGAAAGGTGCAGAAATTGAAACAAGAGCAGAACTTACAGGAAGACAGGTTTAATGTCATATAAGGAAGTGCTCTGCAGTACTGAGATTACTCCACAAAGGTGTATTCTGGATGCAGAGAGAATGAGTGCAAGAGAAAAATTCAACCAGGGTCAGAAGGACCCTCTACTAAGGTATCAGAGCAGAGAATAGGCGCTGCAGTTAGATAGGAGGTCAGAATGTGTGCCTATGTAGGTCCATTTTCTAAACCTAAGATTCTATGTTTATAAACAGATCGGTTTTATTATTATTTATTTTGTCAAATTTGAACATATTTCAGGCAATTGAATATATCAAATTAAATTGTTGATATATCATTGTTCTTTAACAAATAGTAGTGTTAAAATATGCTATCAACAAATGCTATCAATTAAAAATCAATTAAAAAATAGAATACTAGCCAGAGTTGCTAAGTTGGTTAAGTGTTGTCCCCTGTAGAGAGAGGTTACTGGTTCTATTTCTCAATAGGGCATATGGCTAGGAGCCTGATTCCCCGGTGGCTGGTATGCAGGAGGCAGCCAATCAATGTTTCTCTCTCATCAATGTTTACCTCTCTCTCTTCCTCTTCCTTCCACTCTGTAAAATCAATTAAAAAAAATTACAGTCATGACATAGTCAAGATTTTTTAAGCCAATATAATCAAGTTCCATAAGAGTGACTAGAACAAAATAATTTGAGAAGCAGAAAAAAATATATATGCTTCTTTCACACCATCTAAAAATGCCTGGTTGATTTATTTAATATCTAATGGAAAGATAATAAAGCATTTCAGTCTTTGTAACTGCACATACGTGGCCGAATTTTGGCTAGACTGATTGTTAAAAAGTTGTCATTGGTTGGATATTTGAGTTGAGATTGTTTTTTAGTCAATAGACAATGGCTTAAAATGTTTTTCAGTAGCAATTTTCTTCCTTGCTAAATCTTGTTTATTGCTCACAATGTATGAAACTCCCATTTAAAGATCATTGGATGAAACAAATACTTGTAAATAAATCCATGAAGTTAATATTCATGGGACCTATTTCTATATGTTTTTCCCCCCAAAAAAATTACTCCTAAAGCATCATTGTTTAATCAAAACATCTTAACGGGCATTTGGAATATTTTATTTGGAATCTCTATTTTTCGTTTATTGATCGATTGACATTTTTTGTTTGTTTTTGTTTTTACTATTAAAAATACATTTTTCAGCACCATGAGTGCCCTCTTTGCCCTCTTCCACCCCCCACCCACCTCCTCCCACCATTGCTATCACCATACTGTTGTCTATATCTGAGTTCTCTCCCTTTTTGTTCTTTGCTCAAACTCACCATCCTCCAAACCCTCCCCCTAGTTGTCTGCATGCTCTTTATCTAATTTGCTTGGCAATTTTAAGATTGTTCATTAAATTCCATATATGGGTGAAATCATATAGCATGTGTCTTTCTCTGACTGGTTTATTTCACATAGCATAATGTTCTCCATTTCCATCCATGCTGTTGAAAAACATAGAATTTTCTTCCACTTTATGGTAGAGTAGTATTCCATTGTGCAAATGTACCACATATGTTTTATCCACTCATCTATGATGGAAACCTATAAGTCAAACACTATTGGCTTAAACATTTTAGATGAGATAGAATAAGGTATTATATTATACTAGACGCCCAGTGTATGAAAATTCTTGCACTGGAGGGGGGAGGTGCTTCAACCTGGCCTGTCCCCTATCACAGTCTAGGAGCCTTCAGGGGCATGAGGTGACCCAGCAATCAGGGAAAGGCGACTCCCCATCACACCTCTGTTGCTGCCACTGCCGGCAGCACAGGTCTCGGCCGGCCCTGGTTAACTGAGCCTTAGGAGGCCCTGGGTGACTGGGAAGCTGACATCTGAAGCTTGCCTGCACCTTGGGCCAGCCCTGGGTGGCTGGGGGACTGGGGAACTGGGTGGCACCATCTTTGATGGCATGGTAGTCAATTAGCATATTCCCTCCTTATTGGCTGTGGGCACCACCATCATTGAGGGTGGGTCAGTCAAAGCATATTCCCTCCTTATTGGTTAAAGGAACCATCATCTTTGAGGGCAGAGCAGTCAACTGGCATGTTTCCTCCTTATTGGCTGTGCATGCTGCCATTTCTGCAACAGTGTGAGGGTAAATTAGCATATTCTCTCTTTATTAGATAAAATACTTTCCCTCTACTTCTTTGTTTCATTTTAATGAAAGCTTAAAACAACAATTCTAATTATATTTCTTAAAAGTAAAATAGTATGCTTTCTTTAAATATTTGGATATCTTAATATATATCTTGCACTATCTAAATACTTGTCTCAATATTCTCTCTCTCCATATATATATATATATATATATATATATATATATATATATATATATATATATAAAATAAAAGAGTAAGATGCAAATTGACCAAATCTTCATGATGCCCATTATCCAATCAGAGGTGAGTATGCAAATTAACCCAACAAAGATGGAGGGTTACTTTGCATAAGCAGACATCGAGTGGCCAAGGGTAGGGCAAAACACTTGCATTGTCACCATGGCGATGATGCAAGTGTTCTGCACTGCCCCAGCTGCTCTGGGCCTCTTGGCAGATTGGGGAGGTGGAAAGGCAGATCAGGGCTTGAGCAAAAAGGCTGCTTTTGCCAGAGCAAAGGTGGAGCCAGCAACCAGGGGAAGGAAGGCCCATTCTTTCATGAATCTTTGTGCATCCAGATATATATATATATATATATATATATATATATATATATATATATAGAGAGAGAGAGAGAGAGAGAGAGAGAGAGAGAGAGGCTGTCTACATATATAGTGAAATGCTTTGGTTTTTGTTAAATTTAGATAACATTAATTATACATATTGATTTTAAAAAAATATATATTTATTTATTTTTTACAGAGAAGAAGAGAGAGGGATAGAGAGTTAGAAACATCAATGGGAGAGAATTATCGATCAGCTGCCTCCTGCACACCCCCCATTGGGGAAGTGCCCACAACCAAGATACATGCCCCTGACCAGAATCGAACCTGGGACCTTTCAGTCTGCAGGCTGACACTCTATCCACTGAGCCAAACAGGTTTCAGCTACATATTAATTTTTAACAAGTTATCTAGTCAATTACAATGTTTAGTGTATTGTAGATAAGGAATAAGACTAAGGATATATGAACAAGTATTTCACCATTTTTTCATTTGTATAAACATTATGAAGTTATGCCCCTGGTTATTTATTTGTTGAATAGCCAACAATTATTTTAAAATTATTTTAAAAATCTAGATGTTCTACTATGTTAAAATGGGTATGCCCAACATACAATCTGTGGAACTTTCAATCTCAAAAAAAGAAATATCATAAGCAAAGCGTGCCATTTTTCTTTTTAAAATGTGACAATTAGGAGTGTAAATATGATTTTGCTTGGGATGTTTGGGCAGGGAATGCTCTTCAGATTTGAGTGACATTTTAATGTTTGGACATATGCTTGTGAAGAAAGCTTTTTGGTTAATCCTACTTCTTACAAAGCTTTCCTTTATGTAGATGCCAAATCAATTTTATAGCAGGCTTTTCATCTCTCATTCTGCCAAGGGAAAGCATATAGTTTAAAACTAAACTATCTGTTAAGGAAATGAAAAAGTCACCCAGAGGGTTTCATGGTCTTTGAAAATTAGTGCCTAAAATTTTGCAGATGTCCCATCTGATTAAAAAAAATCATTTGCCGGGAACCGAAACCTAACATTATCACTGGTAATAAAATGTAAAGGGAACTGGCCAACCTTGATGGCTCTTAATGGTCAGAGCTACTAACTCATTGACTCTAGGTTGAGTCACTAGTGATAAAATGTAAAAAGAACTGTCTAAGGAAACCAAACATTGTCACTATTGTTAATATGCAAAAAGAGATGGCCAACCTCAATGGCTCTGAAAGGTCAGAGCAATTAACTCATTGTCTAGTTGAGGTAGTAGAGCTTGAGGCAACTTTAGTTTGTTAATCGTATGTAAATTCTTGTTAATTTTCTGCTGCTGGAACTTTTCCGCCTAAGCAATGTCTTTGTCTCAGAATCTCAATAAAAGGGAATGGCAAAAGGCTAGATGGGGCCGGGGTGAGTCTTCCCACTAGAGGCTTGACTCCCCGACTGGCCTGCATTTTCCCAAATTAACTCTTTTCCAGTCTCTTTATTTTTAGTGTACGGCCTCCTCCAGAAACCGGACCCTGAGTGTGGGCCCTGAACCACGCTGGTCGTGGTAAGGGTTCCCACAATCATTTACAATAAATATAAATTGAGGGATAAAATCTCTCCAGTGAACATGGCCTCCAAGCTCATTTGGATCTTCAGTTATAATCAAATAGGTTAAATTTAAGAATTCAATAGAATATGCTGATTTTACCTTACAAAAATTCAGTTTTCTCTAAGAGCATGAAATTAAAAATTATTTAATATTTAAAGACTGTACAATCAAGCTCCTTTTTTTCCTAGGAGTAAATATCTATTTATTATAGAAAACATAAATATTTCTTAGTGCTTGTAGTATACTTCAGTCAGTTAGTGACTTACTACAATTCTTAACTAGCCCAGTGCTGTACTCCATCCTATACTGAACTTTTTGTTAATTATTGGTACAGTATGTCTAAGAAACTAAGCACTCTTCATTACTTAGTTGAATCACTATATCAGCAAAATGAACAGATGTAGATGGCTCATTTCCAGTTTTCAGTGTATCCCATAGTGCTGAGCTAAGCAATATGAATAAAGATATATAAGGTAGAAAAGTCTGATGCACTACTATCAAACGTTTTCCAATGTTTCCCAGTTGTTTTAATTTATACATTTTATTAAACAACATATGTTTTCAGTACTGAATTAGTTTCTGGGGGTGGCCATGACAATGTATCCCAGACTGGGCGGCTTAAACAGAAATGTCTTTTCTCCAATTTCTCGAGGATAGAAGTCTGAGATCAAAGTGCGGGCAGGCTGTTGCCTCCAGAGTCATAATGGGGAACCTGTTCAGACCTTTCTCCTTGGTTTGCAGATAGCTGTCTTCTCTGTAACTTCACATCATCTTTCCTCTGTCATGTCTGTGCCCCATTTTTTTCTTCTTATGAAATCACCAGTCATATTGAATTTAGGTCCACCCTAATGACCTCATTTTACCATAATTTTTTCTTTATAGGACCTCTATTCAAATACAGAGTATTCAAATACTCAGGTGCAGTGGGTTAGGGTTTCAACAAATACATTTTTGGGGAGAGACACAGATTCAGCCCATAATAAATATACTTGTGGTGAGAGAACTTTTTATTTTTCAAGGTTTTAATCTGTTTCAAATATCTGTTGGGCATGTTTGTGTATGGAGAACTTAGAAAGATAACTTATAAATGAAAATAATATGAAGATATAATAAAATCAAGTGTATATAATCTAAAGTCCCTTCTATTAATATTAATTGATATTATAATTAATATTAATTAACATTAATATTAATTGATCCATTTTAGCATAATACTTATTAAAATTAATTTAATTTGCTTTTTTACATATTAATATTATTTATTAGTATCTCATGATATTTTGCTTACCTTTCCCACTATAGGGCCCCGTTATCTCTTATTCCTAGTCTCCACCTTGTCTTGACTATTTTATATGTGAAAAGCTGAAACTTACTTTCACAGGAGCAAAACAAATGTAAAAAGAGTACCTTTTGGTTAATTATCCTGGACTCTCAAAACCTATTTTTCCTGCACATATACCAATGCTATGTTATAGCAGAAGAAGCATGGTTTTAGTATAGTAAGTTACTATATTTCTACTTAAATCTATTTTGTTTTATGGGGGCTATTAACTTAGTTTGCATATGACATCTCTGAAGTAGATTAAAAGGTGCCAAAGGGAAATGCTTGTTCCTTTTATTGATGTTGGTACCCAAGGCAGCATCTGGGTTGTGCACTACCATCAAGGGCTCCTCCATGAGTGTTTCTTCACCAACTTAGCATTGTAGCACAATAATCGTTCTACTATGCTAAATGGCTTATGCAGGCTGAGTTCCTTCCTCATAGTAATGTGTGTGCAAAGTTGTTTTACCATATCTAAATTGATCCAGGAAGCATATTTTTCTTGATATATGCCTCAAGCAAGCAGCTACTATGGGAAATAAAGTTACTGGTCAGAGAGAGATGTTACTTAGGCTGTGCATATCTTACACAAACACTCTCATGTGTATTATGGATAAGAACACACATATTTTTTTCTCATTTAGCAAGTCACAAGTCAAGTTAATGCATGCATTTTGTTTGCGTTATCTTCTAAGCAGCAATGCAAAATATGCCATATATTTCAATGCATTATATGTGTAATCTCTTGGTGTTGACATTTTTCTTCTGTAAAAATAAATGGAAGGAATGTATTGCTAAAAGCTGAAGTAATTATATTTTGAGTGCCAAATTCCCACCAGCAGGCAAGCCACATGCTAGCAGTGAGTTGAGCACTTAAACAGTGTGCCAACCACTTCTGGAGTCACAAAGTAAAAATTAATGCATTTCAGATTTGGTGGTATTTTGACAGAATTGTTCCATTGTCAAAGTACTGGAGAATATCACAAAATATATGGTGTGTTCTAATCCAGCCTTACCTAGTTGACCTCAAATTAAAGGGCCATAAAATGTAAATGATTCCTTGCAGAATTTTGTGTGCCCATATGGAAATATAAATTTTAGGACAATGTAAATATGACAAAGTTTATTTTAGGTTCCAAACTTCCTACATTTTTTTATTTTAAATTTTGGCCATATATTGTTTAACTTTTAATTATAGATTTTTAAAAACATATTAAAAATAAAGACAATAATTTAATGGAGCCCTGTTACCAAACTTCAAAAATTAGATATATTTGGAACTTTAATTAAATCAGATTGTTTATGCAAATTGTGAATTTATTCACTGGCTGTTTGGTAAATGTAACTAATCAATTATATTACACCATTTAAGTAATTTTTCAAATTAGTTTAAAATGCTTTTAATATTTGCTGATATCTTTTTAAAATATATTTTATTGATTTTTTACAGAGAGGGAGAGAGAGAGAGAGAGAGAGAGAGGGAGTCAGAAACATCGATGAGAGAGAATCCATCAATCAGCTGCCTCTTGCACACCTCCCTCAGGGGATGTGCCTGCAACCAAGGTACATGCCCTTGACTGGAATCGAACCTGGGACCTTTCAGTCTGCAGGCCAATGCTCAAACCGGTTTTGGCTATTTGCTGATATCTTGAAGAAATATGTGATCTATCATTAACCATCATGTTTTTTCCATCAGATTAATATGCCATTACATCTAAAACTTTGTCTGAAATAGGTACTGATTTCACTTGGTTTGATTCAATGTTCAAGTGATATGTGTTTTGTTTTTTAAAAAATATATTTTATTGATTTTTTACAGAGAGGAAGTGAGAAAGTGAGAGGGGTAGAGAGCTAAAAACATCAGTCAACTGCCTCTTGCACGCGCCCAACTGGGGACGTGCCCACAAACAAGGTAAATGCCTTTGACCGGAATCAAACCTGGAACCCTTGAGTCTGCAGGCTGAAGCTCTATCCACTGAGCCAAACCTGTCAGGTCCATATGTATATATATTTTTTAAATTCGGATCCTACATGTCAGAAGAAATCTTGTTGAGGAAAAAAAATAAGGCATTGTCAAAATATTACTATTAATTCTTTGGTCTGAACAATGAGAAAGGAGTAGTTTTGCTTTAAAAGATGAGAAAATCGGTCCACATGCTTTATGTCGGAATAGAAGTTATATAATTTATCTATTCATGCGTTTGTATCTTCAACAAAAAATATTGAATGTTTTCTGGATGTCAAGCCCTGAGCTAAGTATGGAGTGACAGTGAGTGATACAGACACTCCTTGACTCTAGTAAAACTTCCAGGAAATCAGACACTAAGCAATTTGCTACAATAAATGGGGAGAATGAGTTATGAGAGGAGGTAAAGGATGTTGTAGAGATTTGTTAGGAGAGGTCCCAATTCAGTTTGAAGTCAAGGAAGTCTTTGGCAAGCAAGCAAAAAAAAAAAAAAAAAAAACACCTGAGATTGAAACCACATAATTCAGTGGTCGGTAAACCACAGCTCGAGAGCCACATGCAGCTCTTTGTCCCATTAAGAGTGGCTGGGCATTAGAACCACTTCTTCAAAATAGACCTTCCCAGGCCGAAAACCGACTTCTGTGCATGGGCTGAGAAGATTCAATCGCACTGTACGTGGTATTTTGTGGAAGAGCCACACTCAAGGGGCCAAAGAGCCGCATGTGGCTCCGGAGCCGCGGTTTGCCGACCACTGGCATAGTTGGTCAAAACATAGCTAGAGGAAGCAGGAAAGCCCAGGCAGAGAAAGCAAAGGGGGAGAGATGAGAAATGGAGCTGAAGACGGAAGGTTACAGTAGCGATACACTTCCAGGTAAGAAATTGGAATTCATCCCAAATCCAGGGCAGAGCTACCCCAGCATAAGGGAGTTGAGTAGTAGGTTACAGTATGATCAAAATGTACTCTGGCTTCAGTGAAGGAAATAAGCTACAAACAATAAATCTGCAGGCAGGACGATGGGTTAGGAGTGCTTTGCAAAACACTAGCAAGGCAGTCTGGTCTGTTACATTAGTGTGGTATCAACTGAACATGGGGAGAAAGGTGAGTCCTATAGAGGACATAAACTTTACTCCATCATTAGTTAAAAAACATGTTTTTTAACTAATGATAGAATAAAATACAGGAAAGATAACTACCTTGCCCCAAATCAAATTGTAGATTCTAGCTTTTTCCTGAATCACAATTCTAATTGTATAGTGCTTCCCTTTAGAAAAGTCTAGAGGGAAAAACAGTGCTTCCAAAACAAAACAGAAACAACCCAAAACTATCCTGTCAAAGAAGAATGCATTTTACCTGACAGAAATATATTTTAGTATCTCAATCATTCTGTGCTAATTTTATCTTTCACGTGTTTCTCTCAGTATTCTTTAGTCCAGCTCCTACTGTCTGCCTCGATCTTGCTCAGAACCTCTCCACGGCTAACTGGATATTGAGGAAGCCCAACGCATGCCCCAGGGAAACTGAAGTCACCCAAACACTTGATGGTTTGAATGTATCCTGCCTAGTTAAAACTTAGGGTATGAAAGGTCTTGTAGTATAAAATTTCTCAGCATGTGTATAGACATCTTATTCTCTGATTTCTAATTAGCTTAAAATATTTTCCAAGTGACTTAATAATATATATGTATAAATATTTTTTTTAATTAATGTGAGTGTTCTAAGCATTTTTTGTTTAAACTTCAGAGATCTCAGGACAAATAACATCATTGTGAAATGACAACTTACATTTCTCCCTGAAGTTCTTCTCCATAAAGTCAGCCCATATTTTGAGTCAGTTTGGAAAAGCTGCAACTAAATGGCAAGAACATACATGGTAGGTTCAGTCAGTTCCAACAACCAATCAATGTAGGTTAAAGATAAGCCAAGGTAGAGAATCAGCCACGATCAGTAGTAGTCACAACCACCTGTTACGTGACTGGCTTAAATGTTTTGCTAAGGATCCAGAGCCTCGGTGAAAATATAAGAGCCTGATGTTTAATTTTACTTCAAACATCTATTTAAAAGAATAACAAAAGGTCTCTTTTCAAATAACTTCTATTTTTATTCCCCTGTGAGAAAGCTCTATTTACAGAGAATCCCAGACATAGGGACTTATTTGAATTTGAATTAAAACGCGGGATGTCTCCAAAGTCTATCATATTTACATTCCTGGCAAAACCTAAATATTGCTGGAAGGCGCATAGTCCTCTGTGTACTGTGTAGGGACTTGAGGGATTTGGGCATTGTAGTTCTTTATGAGGTTATAAAAGCCTCTAACGGAAGTATATTGCGGCTTTCCAAATTTGAAGGTGAGGATTCTTTCAGCATGCCAAGTTCACCACAATTTTATGTTGGCATTAATTCTCAACATATGAAATGGAGGGAGTGAAATAGGGGATGGAATCATCTCTTCCTAAAGATGTTTACTACAGGTCAGTGCAAGAAGCAATTGCCATCTCAGAAGCTAGAATACAGCATTCCAGATGCTCTCAGAGTGTTTTAAAGCAACACATGCAGATTTCACCACAGGACATCCATTAGCATCAATGGCTGCTATACAGCAAACTCCCCAAGCATTTTATTGAACACTAGAGGCCCAGGGCATGAATTTGTGCATGGGTTGCATCTGCCTGGGGGTGAAGGGCTCTTGGAGTTTGTCTAGCTGGCCATGCCCCTGATTGAGCTGGTTAGCAAGCCGCACTGCTTGTTGTAGCTACTAGTCGTTCCGGTAGTTCTGGTCATTCCAGTCCTTCCATTCCAGTTACTTGGCGTACAGTGTGTGTGTGTGTGTGTGTGTGTGTGTGTGTGTGTGTGTGTGTGTTTAAATAATCACATATTAAATAAACTAGATGTCAGTGATCAGGGCCAATCGGGGCCTTCCAGTTCCTAGCTGGGGCCTTCCAGTTGCTAGCTGGTTGCTGGCTGCTGGTCAGGGCCTTCCTTTGTTCTACACTGCCTCCTGGTGGTCAGCGCATGTCATAGTGAACAATTGGTCTCCTGGTTGAACTTCTGCAGGGACAATTTACATATTAGGCTTTTATATCCACTGAATGGCCAGATTATTATGACCTCTGAATGCATAATAATCTGGCCACTCAGTATATATATATATATATGAGGCCCAGTGCATGAATTTGTTCATGGGTGGAGTATAGCCAGCCTGGCCAGAGGAAGGGACATGGGAGGTTGGCCTGCCTGCCTATTGATAGAACTCCTGGTCAAGGGGACAATTTGCATATTAGACTTGTATTATACAGAATATACTCTGAATGGCTACATTATTATGCATTTAGAGACCATAATAATCTGGCCACTCAGTGTATAAACTAGAGGCCCAGCATACAAAATTCAAGTGCAGGTAGGGCCCCTAGGCATGATCTGAGATCAGCGCCATCTTTCTGGGTGGCTAGCAGCTGTCCCCTCCCCTGCTCCCACCACCCAACCCTGGTTCCCTATTCCCCATTGGGCAATAGAAGCCTGCTGGCTGGGGCAAGGTACCAAGAGCTTGGCCGGCAGGCCTTGATCAGGTGGTTGGGGCCTGGGGGCTGCGGACAGCTTCTGCATGGAGCATCTGCCCCTGGTGGTCAGTACACATTATAGTGACTGGTTGTTCTGCCATTGGGTCTATTTGCATATTACCCTTTTATTGTATAGGATATGCATAGACCATGGACATGGGCAATAGAGTCGTGAAGACCTGGGGGTGGGTTGGTAGGGTTAGGGGAAAGGAAGTAATGTGGGGAAATAGGAGATATCTGTAATACTATCAACAATAAAAATATGTTTTTTAAAAAGATACTCATCACATTTCTAATCACATGTTTAATGTCTCTTTCCCATTATTCAAGCTTCAAGAAGGTAGAAACACAATCTTGTTTCTCTATGTGTTCCTAGCACCAAGAACAGTGCCGAACACATAATAATTATTTGTGGAAAGAACATGAATGAATAAAGATAACTTTCTTTTTCTGGGTAACTCTTACTCACCCATCAAGGACCAAGGTCTGAGGTTCTATTCTCCAGGTTGGGTTACAGTCAAATCTGATACATCTTTGGATCCCTAGGGCCTACTTTGGAACTTGGTACATGATTCAAGTATCATAGAGATTTGTTAAATAATGATAAGTTCTTGACAAGGAATAAATAATTGTTGAAACTGAGTGACGGGTATATGAGTAGTGTTCATTGCACTGTTCTTTCTCTTTTCATCTATATTTTTAAATCATCCATAATAAAAAATGAAAAAAAATATTCACTCAAAATCAAGTGAAAGTGTAGTCAACACTGATCCTGAGGTTTCTGGCTGAAGCAAATCAGTCGATGGTGGTGCGGTTCAGTGGGTGGATGAAGTGTAGCTGCATCCACACTCGAATGGCCCTGGGCATGGGCTAGCTTGGGGAGGGTTCTTTTATATCCAAGTAAAAGATCTTCAAAGGTCAATCATGGGGATGAAAGACTAAATGTTGATTTCAACACCTTCGGCTTTAATTACTTGAGGGCATTTACAGTCACCTGTGCAATAGTTAGCAGCTATAATAAATTAAAATATCTGTCTTAAACAATGAGCTAAGAGAGGGTTTTTGGATGGTCATCTTCCCCCTCATGATACTCCATGACCTTTGGGGCACTGATCTGAGTGACCAACAGTAACTGCCCCACTATCTAGGAAGTCTGCTGTAAATACTGTGTCCCAGTGCTTCCTGCATGCTTCTCATCCACACTCTCACCGTTTTCTTTATTGCTGTTTTATTTCTACTGGGAATCAATTTATTGACATTGGCAAGGCCTCGGTGGGTGTCTCAGCTGTATGTTCAGCAGCAGGTAGGGTGTCAAGATAATTCTGGTTCCCTTTGGATTTCACCGCCTCCTGACTGCAAGTCGTTTGACCTTTCTGAATCTCAAATGCTGCCTCTGAAAAATAAGGAAAACAAATGTGGCGACTTCACAGGGCTGACATGAGGATGAACACACACAAAGGGTTCAACACAGAGCCTGGCACAGTGTGAGTGGTTGATAAACAGGAGCTGTTATTTATTATCGCCAAGACCGTGTCCTCCTCGGTTCTCCACCTGGATGTCAAGAGAGCTGCTGCAGGAGCAGAGCAGGCTGCCCTCCGCCAAGGCTGCTGGCTCCTGTCCAGTGGGTGTGTGGCCCCTCAGGGGTGTGGGGAGGGTCCCTCAGGCACAAAGGAATGAATGACTCCAGGTTGAAGTGTAGGTGGTGCACGACCAGGCAGGGTCGGCAGAGGTGGGGGCTGCGCTGTGGGATGCAGGAACCCTGTTCAGAGTTGGCAGCTGGCCCAGGGATGGAACTGTGGGCTCACCAAGGCTGAAGGGTCCCACTCACAGCCCCAGCTGCCTTGGCCCCCACTCTCCATCTTCATCCAGGATGGTCATTTGCTTGTCTGGTTCAGTTACCATATTACTATTTATTATTATAGACTAGAGGCCTGATACACAAAATTAATGCAAGAGTAGGCCTTCCTTTCCCTGGCTGCCTGCACCGGCTTCCCTCTGGCACCTGGGACCCAGGCTTCCCTTGCAGATCTGGCTTCACCTGGAAGGTAGTCCAGAAGGATGTCCGGGCTAATTAGCATATTACTCTTTTATTATTATAGATTATTATAGACTATATAATAATATCCCAGTGCAAAAAATTCACACACTGGGGGAGGGTCCCTCAGCCTGGCCTGCTCCCTCTCCAATCTGGGACCCCTCGGGAGATGTCTGATTGCCGGTTTACCCCATCCCATAGGGATTGGCAGTCAGAAACCCCTCTCACAATCTGGAACTGCTGGCTCCTAACCACTCATCTGCCTGCCTGCCTGCCTGATTGCCCCCTAACCACTTTGCCTGCCGGCCTGCTTGTGACCAACTGCCTCCTGCTTCCAAGCTCATCAGCCCTAATGGTCCCCCCCACCCCCTCCAATTCCCCCCACTCCTGCCAGCCAGCTCACCCACAACTGCCCTTCCTGCTGTCCTGATAGCACCAAATGCCCCACCACCACCACCATGACCTGTTCATTCACACTGCCCTCCCTGACAATCTGCTCGCCCCAAACTGCCCCTCTGGCTGGCCTGTTCACCCATAATTGCCCTTTCCTGTCAGCCTGATGGCCCCTAACTGCCTCTGCCTCAGCCCTGCCACCTTGGCTTTGTCTGAAAGGATGTCCAGAAGGTTCCCTGGAAGGTCTCTTCCTCTAATTAGGGTATTACCCTATTATTAGTATAGATAGATGTCTCTGAGAGTTTTAAAAGGAACATAAAGATGGATTATTTTAAGTTTTATTTTTATTCATTTATTTTTATTGATTTTAGGGAAGAAGGGAAAGGGAAAGAGAGATAGAACATCAGTGATGAGAGAGAATCGTTGATTGGCTGTTTCCCGCATGCCCCCTATTTTGCTTTTCCTGCCTCTCTTTCCACAAGGCCCACCTAAAGATAATGCAGGACGATCTCACCAGCTTAGGACCTTTACCTTTATCGCAGTTATTTTTTTGCTGTATTAGATATACTCACAGATTCTATGGCTTAGGAAGGGATACCTCTAAAGGAACATTATTCAACTTACAACACCACTGCATCCAAACCTAAATGCTCTCCATTAAAAATAAGCACAGAGCATCAGCCCTGTTATGGATACTCTGTAACAGCAGCTACTACCTGAGGAACACAGACCTCTTGGGTCTGCTCAGCTATTTGTTCACACGCATAACTTACATAAACATTAAGAGGGTCCAGTAAACTATTTTACTATAATGTCGGATATATAGTGCAATACCTGCAGCCAAATGGCCAAATGGAAAGAGCTAAGATACTGGTTGCAGGCATAACCTATCTGGCCATCTGAGCCTTGTTCCTCTTATTTTAACTCTTTTCCAATTCTATCCATACTCTAAGCAAGGTTTCTTTCTTGAAGCCCCAAATGTATGTTCAAAGAAAGGCTTTTTCTTTCTATGATGTCCAAACACTTACATGGTTTCTCCAACTTAGAAAATATCCCATGAATTAATCAAATGTAATTAAATTCTAAGTATAGAAAACAATGTAAAGGGACAGTTTTCTTACAATCATTTTTTTCCAAGCACAGCGCGGTGTTTTTTTTTATATCTACCCTCCAGTCTCAATCTCATATCCAAGTTTCTCTCCTGAGGAACATCTTTCCCATTTCCATTTCTCTCACAGTTACAGTACCCCAATTCCGGCTAGAAATTTCAAGGCAAAAGCCCTTTTCTCAGATCTTTGCTGGTCAAGGAGAGGATTCCAGTTTTATTAAATATGCATGATAAGCATCTGTCTACAAAGGATTTATCCAGCCAACCATCAATTCATTCAATAATAACAGGTATCACTTATTGAAATGATGGGCGCTGAGTTAAGCACTGCATTCACATTATCTGATTTAACAGACATCTATCAAGAAATAATGTTGTGAGTGGTGTAATAATAGGTTTGTTTACTGGCAGTGGGGAACAGTGACTTGCAGTCTGGTATGAGAACTGTATCATAACACAAGTAACACACACATATTACATTTGAGGAACTAGAAGTGACATTTATGAATAGATCAATATTTGAGAAGAAAAGAATGGACATTGATGGAACAGGCAAACCTTAATACACCCTGCACATAGAAGCAAAGAGAAGGATTGACATTAACCCCTACTGCTATGACTTTTAACCGGCTGCTTAGTGTTGAGAGCCAGCAAACATGGTAAGATATTTGCAAATGGTCAGAAATGTGATAAGGGATTAATTCTACTTCCTCTGTGTGGTTAATCTGAAGATAAATTTCCAATCACAAGGTTGATGCTCTCATGACCTAGATCATCTGGTATCTCCAAGCATCTCCTAAAATCCAGCCTATCCTTCAAAGACCTTTAAAAATCTTGATTTTTCTCCAGCTTAGTTGTGCCTGTTTAGAATATTGATGGCAATGTGTAAACACCACTCTTATAAAATGTCTTGCTTTGTTATAGCCCTTTCTCTATATGTTTATCTGCCTTACAAAACTCTGAAACACCCTGAAAGGTACTGTGTGTGTTATCATTATCTTTTCTACATCTAGAGTCCAGAATATGCCCTTGTTTATAAAAATGTTAAATTGAAAACATTTATTGCCGAAACCGGTTTGGCTCAGTGGTAGAGCGTCGGTCTGCGGACTCAAAGGTCCCAGGTTCGATTCCGGTCGGGGGCATGTACATTGGTTGCGGGCACATCCCTGATAGGGGGTGTGCAAGAGGCAGCTGGTTGATGTTTCTCTCTCATCGACGTTTCTAGCTCTCTATCTCTCTCCCTTCCTCTCTGTAAAATATCAATAAAATATATTTAAAAAAGAAAGAAAAGAAAACATTTATTGCTAGGAATCAAAGAACGAGGAGACAATGAAGAGAAATAAGTTAAACTGCAGGTTGGACTTAATAGGGAAGGATACATTCTTGTCCTGGCAAAGTATATTTGTACTTTTCCTTTTTCAGTTCATTGAAAGTGCAGGCTACAGATTCCTGTCCATAATTTGGTCTGGGGATTAGTTTAGGAGACTTGATTTGCTTCATATGTTCAAAAGGCCACTGAACCAATGACCTGCTGTTTACAAAAACGAAAAAACAAAGTGTGCTCTGTAGCAGAAGCTGTCAGTATGAGTGCATCATTTTCCCTGGGCCCTGACTGTCTGATTCCAGAGGTTGAGCATTGAGAAACGGCAAGATATTACTGCATTATGCTTCCATTTCACTACGAATCAAAATTGAAGCAATACCTGCTTTTCATATTTGGATGGTGTTTGGACTGAATCAGATCTATTCAATGCATTGTCCTACACATTTAAAAAGTCAATGAAACAATTTTTTCTTACAGCTGAATTGTTAGATCTACTGCTGACTTCATAGAAAGTAAGTGTTCTTTAAAGATTGTCAAGTACCATTCAGATTTTGCATTCTGCAACCCATGTGTAGTAACTCCATTGCTTCTCTCCCTCCACCCTGGCTCCCAGCCTGGCTTTGGCTGTTGCCCCAGCCCAGCCCATTCCAAAGGCAGTAACCAGAGTGGTCATTTAAAAGTATAAAGCCACTGGACCCCTTCCCAGTCTGCATCTTCTCTTAGCCATAATCTACAAAGTCCAGGTGATCTGGCCCACATCTACTCAACAGTCTATTCCCATCACACATGCCTTGTCCTGCAATGCTTCAAATTTGCTCTCCTTCCTAAGGCTGCTCAAGCACATGGACCCCACTCATGGCCTTGGAGCTTCATTCTTTGTCAGTTCTAAT
Organism: Vespertilio murinus; assembly: GCA_963924515.1. NCBI lineage: Eukaryota > Metazoa > Chordata > Mammalia > Chiroptera > Vespertilionidae > Vespertilio > Vespertilio murinus. The sequence continues at coordinate 33,324,654 of OZ004707.1, read as the reverse complement.
CTCAGATGGACACACTATTGGAATTCTCTACCCAATCAATGCCTTCTCATCACTATCCCATCCCTAAGGTCTCTCTGTGCTCGCTCGCAAGGATCCCCTTCCTTTCTACATTGAACTTGTCATGGATTTATCATTGATGATTGATTGATTATTTACTGTATCTCCCTACTGGAATTTATCTGGAATCATGCTTTTCAGATTTATTCAATAAATGCTGAGTGCTGTGTAAATAAATATGTCATGTTTTCTCTATGGTCATGCATTTGGCCTTTACAGTTTTTGGAATAATTTTTTTACTATTTAATGTTAGTCATGCTGCCAAAAAACATAAGGAATTGGAATTCGACTTTTATAAACTTTGTTGGAAAACCTCTGCCTTGTGAGAGGTTTCTAGGGTAGAATGAATAAGTATTCCTTTTCCAGACTCAGATGGTTTGTGAACTAAATCCAGTTTAATCATTGGCTAATTGTGTAATTTTGAATGAATCCTTTAATCCACCTGTGCGTGATTGCATTGATGAAAAATTATAATTTAAAAATAACACTATCTTAGTAGAATCCTATGAGAAAGAAATGCCTTATAGCATAAAACCACATCAAATGAGTCCTGGCCCATTGTTAAGTGTCCCATTAATATTAGTTATTCTTAGAAATGTAACATGTATATTTAAGCTTTTAGGGAATAGTAGTTTTACACAGCTGATAATATTTTTTTTATAATATGTGGTATTGAAACTGTAAAAAGATTAACAAAATATTTTATTCCATATCATACTTATTTTTCAAGTCAAAAAAATCTAGGCTTTATTGGTATTTACACAAAGGTTAGTGTTTTTTAAAAATGTATGTCTTTGATGTTAATGAAATCATAAAACTCTTTATTAAAATGCATAAAATACTTGAGTTGCTATCTACCTAATCACTTCTGTCTGCTTTTTCATTTAGTAAAGACACCCATGGGGAGCCGGGTATGGTGATACTTGCCTTTACATGGAAGTAATATGGAAATGCCAATTAGAATCCAACAAAATCACACATTGCTTCAACTTCAGCTAGGCCACAGCTGGAACTGAATCTGTAAGTCATAATTAGTACAAATATATATCCAAATCTCTGTTGTTTCTTCCTTTACAGGAAAAAAGAAACACAAAAGATGTAGCGAGAAAAATAGCCTTCCCTAAGGGAAGCCAAATTGTACCAATTTCCTTAAGGAAACTAAGCTGATTTTGTTATAAGATAAGAGGAATACATTATATACCTAACAATGTTGCTAAAATAAAGCACAAACATGATGCACCTAACTTTGTAAGAGATCTTGTTCTGCTTTTCCATGCAACTGCTCTTATTTAATGCGATTTATGTTTTGGAACTAAAATATCCTGTAGTTTTAAATAAAAAGAAACCCTAGCTACCAGACCACCAAGAAATTTCTGTAATAAGAATTAATGAACAATTATTTACCTTGAGCACATTTTCAAGTTGAAGTCTGTTTGGAATCTATCAATTATTATTATTTAATTTAAGTGATACCATACTCACATGCCTTCATTTCAAACAGAGGATTCAGGATGGTGTTTGAATAATTGTATCCCCAACATATGGAAACATAATATTTTTTTCTTGACTTAAGTTGGAAAATGAGGAAATGAAAGTATTATAGTCATGTGTTATTGGACTTCTATATTACATATTACTTCTATATTACTTCTATATCCATTCTTCTTGAAATAGAGTAGAGCTGGTAACCATTTAAATGTGAATATGAAGAGTGACTTTAAGTGTAGAAAATCACCATAAGTGTTTATCAAGAGCACTTTTTAACCTGTAAATCCAATTTAAGGAAGCAGAGATGACTTGATAAATACATTTCAATATCTAAGGGAATTAATTTAATACAATGATATTTTAATACAATATATATATATATATATGAAAATACTTGGTATTGGAAGACAGGATTTCTTGAACAACAGTCATTTGACAATCATCCATGAATAATCTTTGACAAAACATGACAAAAACTCAGTTTCTCTTAGGTACTGACTTTTGAGAAAGCTACTCCATAATGCAACTTTGTGGTAGATAAAGAGTGGACTCTAGGCAATGCTCTGTTCAAACGATTCTCTAAATCTAATTGGGGAATGCCCATGCTTCGATTTGACTCATGAGTCTCTAAATTTACTAACATAATCTTTTTGATACTTAATAGCTCTGACCATTCAGAGCCATCAAGGTTGGCCAGTTCCCTTTACATTTTATTACCAGTGATAATGTTAGGTTTCAGTTCCCGGCAGATACTGATTATATTTATTCATTGTCTTATGCTTGATATTCTTAAAATCTGTTTTCAGACTTGCCAACCAACTGGCGGATTGGAGAGCTTTCCTGTGGATTATCACCATTGTACATCTTGTCACTCAGCCTTAGGTTTGCTATTTTGTGACTTGAGGAGGCCATTAGCCACACCAGTGTTCTTTCCACAGAAACAGACACCTTTTGGGAGTGAAGGCAGAACTTCAGTCTCGAGACTTGGTGAGCAAAGATTGGATTTTGCCCCTGCTAGGTCAAGAGCCATGAACTATGCACAGTTGAATATCCAGACACAGTAGCCCTGTGTAATTTGTAGCTAATATTTGGGTAAACATATTCATAGTCTATGTATTGAAAACCTGCATTTTTTAATGAAATTGCTTTAATCAACTGAAATAATCACTTAAGTATTACCCCCCAAAAAATACCAAACTACCCTAGCTTAAAGTTAATGTTTTAAAAAGTAACATTATAGAATCTATTTTATAGAATTTCCCCCATGAAAAGGACATCTTTTGTACCTTTTTACTTACACTACCTTTAACATTTTTGTCAGGCTGAATTTAAGTAAAACTGTCAATGAAGGCTTTATAATCTCAAGGTTGCTCTGTATGTGCACCTTTTATTAACGCAATTTACACTTAAAGCAAAAGAAAGAAAATACATTACAGTACTGAATCTAATGGTTAGTTGAATGGGCTTCAAATTTAGACAGCCTCTGTAAAAATCCTGACTCTGTGTTGTCTCCAGCTAATGAACCACTCCAAGTCTCAGTTTATCCATTTGTATATAGAGAATATTACCTAGGTATCAAATTTCTAATGCAAAAGAAGTGAGAAGGTTTATGCAACACCCAGAGGACGGTGCTTGACTCATGGTGCTTATTCAATAGCTTGAAATTATGATGTTATTAATTTAAGACTCAAGCAATATTAAGCAACTAGTGGCCTGGTGCATGGAATTTGTGCACATTGAAGGGGAATTAATAAGAGGAAATATTTTAATATTGCTATTTGCTCTTTCTCTATAATAGAAGTATCAGAGATGAAAGAAAATTAGTAAAATGCAAATGAAAATCTTCTTCCTGTCAGAGTCTGGGGCAAGCCATGGGACCCAGAGTCAAATTCTTGCCCACCCATGTGGCAGCCAGCCCCACCCCCAATTGGGCAAGATCCAGATCTGGATGGCCCCACCCTCCTCAAGCCCCACCACGTGGAGTCCCAGCCTCAAGTCCCCGACCCTGGCCTTGTGCCACACAGCCTCAGGTCCCTGCTGATTTCTTATTAAGGCTTGTTATGGGAACCTTGCCTCCAAGGTGGGTACAGCCATCTTGTGACAGCATGATGGAGTGAGGGTCAATTTGCATATTACCTCTTTATTATATAGGATGTTATTTAGGTAGTGAGAATTCATTTACATCCTCAAATAGAATGGATAGCTTAGATAATATTAAAAAGATGCCTACATGTTTTATTAAAAAATAAGCAGAGGATATGAGACAATTGTCATAGGACACGAAATAATTCTCTGTAGTTTTCTCTCCTCCTCCCTGTGAGCCCTCTTTAATGCCAACCACTACAACCAGTGAAAATGCCAACTTATAAAACCAGTGGCAAATTTATTAAGTTAGATTTCTCATCTTCTTTCTAGCCTGAGCTTCCTTATTAAACAGCAATCTTATCTTCACATGAATTTATTCATAAAATAGTGAGGAAAAAATGGAAAATTTTTTTGAATCAGTGTGAAGATTTATCTACTTATTGTCCTCTTTTATTTCATAGTAGAAGATATTTAAGTCACAAAAGATATCACAGTCAAATATCCATGATACTGGGTTTAAATGCATCCCTTTCTTTAGGCAGTTAATCCATACTGAGCTAACTCCTAACATTATATAGGGGGAAAGCAACAGGAGAGACAGGAGGGGGTCACTTTACCCCAATAATCTCTGTTAGAAAAAAAATGGCAATGTGTGTGTGTGTGGGGGGGCATATGTAATACTTTAAATAATAAATAATTTTTTTTTAAATGGCAAAAGAGCCTGGTATTTATAATAAGTCAGGGAGTTGATAAGTAGCATCCATGAGTCCTCCAATGTTCCAGGTGATTTCACTAAAACCAACTTCCTGCCAAAACTGATTTGGCTCAGGGGATAGAGCATCCCTCTGGGAACTGAAAGGTCCCAGGTTCAATTAAAGTCAAGGGTATGTACATTGGTTGCGGGTACATCCTCAGTGAGAGATGTGCAGGAGGCAGGTGATCAATGTTTATCTCTCATAAATGTTCCTAGCTCTCTATCTCTATTCCTTTCCCTTCCTCTCTGTAAATATATATATATATATATATATATATATATATATATATATATATATAAACTTTCTTTCCTATTATTTAGCTTCAGGTATTAAGCTCTTCCTTTTCTGCTAGCACTTTTTCAAATACAAATATTTCTTTTCTTAGAAAATAGTTTTATGGCTTTCAGATACTGCTTCTATTACACACATTAAAAACAGAAAGGTGTGCCAAGCCCATGTGGCTCAGTGGTGGAGCATGGGACCCATGAATCAGGAGGTCACTGTTCAGTTACTGGTCAGGGCACATACCCTGGTTGCAGGCTCAATCCCTGGTGCTGGAGGCAGCCAATCAATGGTTCTCTTTCACCATTGCTGTTTCTCTCTCCCCCCCCTTTCTCCCTGAAATCAATAAAGAATATATTTAAAAAAATAAAAAAATGTGACTGAAATTATATGTGGACAAGATTTTTTACACCAGGAGATTCTACATAGAGAATCCTGTGTAATAAATTTTGATTGTAAAAATCTTCCTGAAATAAAGAAATAATATAAAAATATTATGTGATACATAAAGCCAATTTGTCTGTTCTGTTTTCTAATATGAAACTCCTCTATATCATGAGTTTCTTGGAGACTTCTCTCCATTAAGAATTCTAGTCTTGAATAAAAGGCCAAGGGAAAATAAAATATAACAATTTCATGCACAGCAATGTGATTTTGTATTTTAAATGTTACCAAATTAAATATTTAAGGGGATGTGACTGTTATTAAATATTGTTCCAGAGTTAATAGTACTCTTCTCACCTGCAAACATCTTTAAGTTTCAGAAACCTTTCCTTAGGTGTGACATGATTTGATCTCACAGTAACTGGGTGACATATCCAAATAGAAGGATGATAATTTCTAGTGTACATCAGAGTTTTTGACTGCTGACTCCTCACATCCTTAATCAGGTTTTAATTTATATTAGTGCCATCATCTTGATGCTTCAAACCAGTCTGCTTTGCATATCTGCTTTACTTGGATGGGAGCTTTCAAATGAGCCCTGCTTCACTTTTCTACATGTTGTTATAAATGATACTGAGGCATGGACCCAGAACCAGGTATGAATCATGCACGTATCTGACTTACTGAGCTGGGAGACAGGCCAGGGCCCAGTGCACACTAGCTTGCTAAGCTGGGCTGTCTTCACCCCCTTCTGTACCCAACTCTGACCTGGAAGATATTGACATCAGATAAGAGTAATTACCTCACTGATACGATTAGTTTTAAAATGCTATGATTCTATGAAAGTTATATGGTCGCACAGCTAATATCTGACCAAACTGAGACCCAGAGTCCAGGTCTCCAGATCTCTAGAATGTTTGGGAACTAAGCTTATAGGACTAGTTAAGTATACAATTTTACCTATATGTTCCCAAAAATTCTAGTTTAGCACTTCTTAGTTGGATTCAGGAATCTGTATTTTAACAACTCCACTAGGTGATTCTCATCGTGAGAGAAGTTTGGGAAACACTGTTGTAAAGAAACACTTCATCCCATCCCTCTTCCAAAACTCCGGTGGCCCTATCCATGAATTCAGATGGAGGTTACAGGATGGGCTGAATGGAAAACCAACATTTAGTAAAAGTAATGAGCCTTGTCTGCAGCCATAGCCAGGCTAGTCTGGATCGCTTCCTCCTAGCCTTGCAGACTAATGTATTTATGTGTTTTTGTCTTGGCTATTAGGGAGACTCTTGTCTTGTGGTCATCAGTCATCTATTTTTACTGAGCGGTAGCTCTTAGATACAATCAGTTTCTGAAACACTCCCATATTGTTAAAAATTCACTCACCACACACATGAGCACAGTGCTTTAGCTTGCCCATATGAGAAAGGCTTTGAAAAAACAAAACTAAAAAAGATGTATTCATACTTTGATCAACCTTGGTATCTCAAATTGCAAAACCTCTAATAGAAATGTGATTAGCTTTATCAGTAAATACCTCTCCACTGCCTTCTAGTCTGATTTTAAACCACTGACAGTTGGGTGTTTTGTTGTTTTTGTTTTTTGTTTGTTTGTTTTTTGTCTTTTAATAGCTTCAAGTGGGATCTAAATATTTGGTAAATTTCGGCAGGTCATAACATATTGGTTAAGTATAAACTCTGTACCCTTATCAGGGTCAAGAACTATAATCTGTTGTTTGTCCTTACTGGCACCTTTTTTAGTAAATTCTGCACTGTAAATCTTTTCCTATTTAAACTACTTATGTAAGGTTGTGGAATGCTATACCTGAACTCTCCAATTGAGATGTCATGGCATCCCTCCTCACATTCTTATTCTTCTATATTTTAAAAATAATTCTGCAAGTTGATATAGATTCTGGCGATACCTTTCTAGGAAATATCAGAGAAGACAAAAGTAAAGAATGTTGTCCATTGTTTCTATTTTTTCCTGAAAGTAGAAAAAAAACATGCTTTATGAATCAGTCTTAAACTAAGAAGAGCCTTAGCCAGTTTGGCTCAGTGGGTTGAGTGTTGGCCTGCAGACTGAATGGTCTTGGGTTTGATTCCGGTCAAGGACACATACCTCGGTTCTAAGCTCGGTCCTGTGTGCAGGAAGCAACCAAATGGATGTGTTTCTCTCACATCAATATTTATCCCTGTCTTTTCCTCTCTCTTCCACTCTTTTTAAAAATCAATGGAATAATATCCTTAGGTGGGGATTTAAAAAATAAAAAAAAATAAGAAGAAAGAAAACAAAACAAATGGCAGTAACTTTATTAACAATTATATTTGAAATGATTTCACAGTTTAAAATACACAAGTCTATCTGATTTATGTAAGTCACGGAACTTTTGGGACGTGTAATCTAACTGAACTGTCCCTGCAGCAGGGGAGGCATTTCCGGGTCTTGCTTTTTCATTCTGTCATAAGTCTTTGCTTCCGGGTGTTAAAATTGTAATCATCGTCCACATAAAAAACTATGAATTTAAAAAATGCATCCATCACGACCTAGTTTAAATTAGATATTCTAACTATAAAATGGTGACTATCCGCCCTCCACACCCACCTCCATGCAGAAAATGACACATTTGTCATTAAGAGACCATTGAGTGAGGGGAATTAGGACTCTGCTGGGACAAAGAAAGAGCAGAAGAGATGGTGTTGAATATATGAACAACATCCACGCTCAGGCTTGACTGCCTTCTCTGATGAAGGCTGTCATCCTTCATCAGATGATACAGATGGACAGAGCCATTATTTTCTTTCTTACCTTTGCTTCCCAGGGCTAACCCAGTGCCAATCAGCCACATGGGAAAAGACTCTGCGTGAGCAAAGCTTAAAGATAGTGTGGCACAAGGTAGCACAGGATGGTTTCCTGAATTGAGAGAGGAATTCATGTAAACATTTTAAAAGAGAAAGCAAAGAGAGTAAATATAACATAGCATTGGTGAATGGTTGGACTTGAACTAAGGAGAAGAAACACAATGAGAGCAAGTCCTCACAATCTGCAATGGGAGAGAGGTTGCATAAGTGAGAAAGGAGATGGAGAGAAGGACATGAGAGTGTGAGTGCCACATGGAAGGGAGTTATGATGGAGGTGGTGGAGCCAGACCTTGGCCAAGACACTTAAAGCTTTGGATGAATTCCTCATGCACAAAAGTAACATCATCAAAGGCATATATGCAAATAGGGATTAAGGGCATATGGAAGGTAGAAAGAAAAGGTAAATTAAAATTACGCTGATACAACAGGAGAGAGGATACTTAAATCAAGATAAAAAGAAAAGTCATAGTTAATGATAACCAAGATGAAAAATAATAAAAAATCTAAGCACCAAAGTTATATTGTAGATATGTGGGTGATTTAAACAAGCAATTGCATTCAAAATCACATGTTAAGAATAGAATTATGTTAACCTATTCTGAATTCTACAAATAGCCCAGGAATTAACACTAAATAAGACAACAGGATCCATATGCCACAGATAGAATACTAAGGGATGAAGACTCTAGAGTTACATGTTCCAAGGAGAAGTCTACTGTGATAGAACAGGTTTGTGGGTTTTTGTTTTTTTTTTGGTTTCTTTTGTAAAGACTTTGTTTGCCTAGCAGGTGTAACCCAGTGGTTGAGCATCGACCTATGAACCAGGAGGTCAGGGTTTGATTCCTAGTCAGGATATATACCCGGGTTGTGGGTTCAATCCTCAGTAGGCCAGAGACAACCAGTCAATGATTCTCTCTCATCATTGATCTTTCTATCTCTCTCTCCATTTCCCTTCCTCTCTGAAATCAAGATATTTTAAAAAAGGGCTTGGTTAAAAAAAGAAAAGAGGTTTTGACTTGTTTGGGGTTTTGTTAGTGTTTTTGTTTGTTTTTTTATAACAGTAACAGTATTTGACAAATGATTGACATAGGAAGTTAGCCAAGGGAAACATAAATGACAGAGACAGGATTTTAAAGACCAGTCTTGTGAAAATCAGGGTGGCATGAACACAAACAACATCAATGGAGTGAGGTCACTTTGCTGTGGGAAATAAGTAAGTTACCTTTTATTTTATTAACTACCAAAACTCTAGAATCTACTTTCACAAAGCTTCTACTCATATTTTCCCGTTATTTTGTGGGTCCTCGAAATTTTATCTGTCACAATTCATCTAGAGCATGAAACTTTAAGCTCTTATTTAAGTTGTTATTTTGAAATCACTATGATGAGATAATGCCACTCGGAAAGGGAGATGGAATATAAGTGTGTTGTGGCCAACTGTGTGCATATAAACACACATTCTCTGTATTATTGTGTAAACCAGAACCTACTTTTAAGGAAAACGTTTGTCTGATTGTGAACAAAGGTACAGTGACCCCCAAATCATAAATGTGTCTTAAAACTGAACAATCAAGTGGCAAATTCTTTGAATTTAACAGAAATCATTTTAAGGCAATTTACTTATAGGATGATTGAGTTGAAAAAGAAAAGGTGACCCAAGAGTCACCTTTAGCCCAGATTATTTTCTGGGGCTAGATAGTTGTTACAGTTAATGTGTTATAGTAGAGGTGAACTGAATGATTGGCAAGACAGAGAGACAGAGAATGCAGTATAAAGCAGGGGCCATATCTTAAGGTGGTCTTATGATGAAAAAAATCACTTAGAATTGACACAAACATCTAGTTTGATATTTATCTCGGTTGCTATGCCATTCTGGCCATTTACTGACAGGAATTTTTGTGGTTACATTGTGAAAGTTAATACTATACGGTTAACCATTAACCATGAGGTTTAGGTGCTGCCTGAGACTATTTAGGATACTCTCCTCAGCTTGGAAAATTGCAGAGAAACAACACCAGGAACACAGAGATGGAGTCAGTTTTGTTCATATTAACAGTTACACATTCATATGAAATAGTTAACTTTTATTTTCAATTGCAGATAATTTTATGTCAGCTAACTACATTGTATTACACACAAAAATTAAAGCAGCAAAATAACAAATCACCACCAATTTGAAGCAAGCCCCGTGTCTAACTATGCCATCCTGTCAAACTCTTGGACACGTACAAACTATTTATAGAGACCTCTTTGGGCCTTTGCTTTCTCGTGTTTGAAATGAGGAGGTTGGACCGCCCAATTTCTTAAATACTTTTCCATTTTTATTGATGCATTTGGCTATATATAACAAGGACTTGCAGGGGAAATAATATGTTGTCTCCTATAAATCAGGGGAAAATGTTTTACAGAGTCTTTCCCAGCCTCCCAGACCACTGGGAAAAGATTTACCGTGCCCTGTAGAAGCCATTCCACTCTGATCACCTGTTCTGCTGGCTGTTGGACTGTGTTCTAGGTTCTCCCTGGACTGGCCTCTCCATCGGGAAGTAAAAGAGAGGTTCTATGTGAAGCCTTCTCATTCCTATGTGGGATGGAAGAAGAGAAGGAGCACACTGTTCTCAACTATTTAATGTGTAGTTGTGGGGGCTTCTTCTGAAGGGAGGTAGGAATGACTTTTATGATTAATAAAATGATGAATTGCTTTTGGCTTTTATTTAAAACTAGAGTCCCAGTGCACAAAATTTGTGAAGGGAGGGTTGTCCCTCAGCCCAGCCTGTACCCTCTCCAATCTGGGACCCCTTGAGGGATGATGTCCAACTGTCCGTGTAGGACCAATCCTAAACAGGCAGTCGGACATCCCTCTCACAATCCAGGACTGGCTCCCAACTGCTCGCTTGCCTGCATTCCTGATTACTTCTAACTGTTTCTGCCTGCCAGCCTGATCACACCCTAACCACTCCCCTGCCAGCCTGATTGATGCCTAGTTGCTCTTTTGCTAGCCTATTTGCCCCTGACTGCCCTCCATTACAGGCCAGGTCTCCCCCATCTGCTCTCCCCTGCAGGCCTGGTTGCCCCCAAATGTCCTCCCTGGCAGGCCTGGTACCTCTAAATTGCCCTCCCCTGCTGGCCATCTTGTAGTGACCTTCTTGTGTCCACATAGGGGCAGGATCTTTGACCACATGGGGGCAGCCATCTTGTGTGTTGGAGTGATGGTCAATCTTCATATTACTCTTTTATTAGATAGGATTGGTTTTATATGGACTTCACACATGTAAATAAATTTAACTACCCATGTAACTTAAATGTGCAGAGTTAAGAAACATTGATTTGGACTGACTTTAATAAGCGTTATGAACTCTTTGTATGCAATATTCTATACAAGCCATGTGCTGATGTAGCAGAGTTCACTATTTGTAAATAGCACTTGTTCCTCCGTGGGGGCATTATTTCTGGGCACTGACTGTAGATTACAGTCTCCTGCCATATTATCTACCTCGTTTTCCCAAGTCTCTCTTTAGGGCCCCCTCATTTCTGTCCAACTCAGCTACCCCTACCATCTCCCATGAGCCCTTCACTTCAGAGTCACTCTTTCCAGAGTCTAAGTGCTTGGGGTGCAGTAAACAAGAACAGCTAGTTCAGTAATATATATACACAGATATGTGAGCATGTGAGTGCGTGTACCTGCCTGTGTGACCACCAATTTCCATTTAATCAAGTTTCGGTATGTTTCTGAACTCTTTGCAAAATGCGACATTTTTTTTTAAAAAGGCATCGGTAATCCAGCTCTCCATCAGATAAGCAGCTTTCATTGAAGTTGCCGCCATGCCAGCTTTCTGCCTAACAGAGGGCACTGCTGTAAGCACAGCCGGCTGCCTGGGAAAGCCAGCCTGCGCGGTGTCACACTTCCCCGTGTGTTAAACTCCGGTCCCAGATTTCACCTGCAGGAACAAAGTGTGGGGAGAGCTATGCTGGCCGCCAACCCACTAGCAGCAGGCCCACTGGGGAAAGATCTTGGTGTCTTTGCAAGACTGTCCTTTGCGCTCTTCTTTATAGAGTACACAAACTTCAAAGAAAAAGAAATGCTTTTTATTGTCCCCAGTGATTCTTTTTTAATACTTTATTTTTTACAGAGAGAAAGGGAGAGGAATAGAGAGTTAGAAACATTGGTCAGCTGCGTCCTGCACACCCCCCAATGGGAATGTGCTGGCAACCAAGGGACCCTTCAGTCTGCAGGTTGATGCTCTATCCACTGAGCCAAACCTCTATCACCCCTGCCTGTTAAGTGAACACTATCTCTGTGCTTGTGATAAAGAAAGTCACAGGTAACATGGCTGTGGAATTGTTTTTCTTTTTTTTGAAAATATATTTTATTGATTTTTTACAGAGGAAAGGAGAGCAGATAGGGAGTTAGAAAGATCAATGAGAGAAACATTGATCAGCTGCCTCCTGCCACACCCCCCACTGGGAATATGTCTGCAACCAAGGTACATGCCCTTGACCGGGATCAAACCTGCGACCCTTCAGCCAGCAGGCCGACACTATCCTCTGAGCCACACCAGCCAGGGCTGTGGAATTGATTTTCCTGGGACTGTGTGGTCCAGCGGGAGGGGCCCATCACAAAGGAGGCACTGGTGTCTGCCTCGCGGGATGCAGGCTGCCAGCTCCGGCGGCTGCTTTCCATAGCCACGTTGAGTACTTGACAGGGCATCTCCCTCACAGGCAAAGAATCTCTGCTCTTCCTCAAAAGCAGTGCAGAGGAGCTTAAATTGGAAAGGCCACGCTTTCTCTGGTTAAAGGTAAAACTAGCAATAAAGGCAATAAACGTTGTTCTTCGCTGAGAGAATGCAGGGTCCGTGCCAGTAGCTTTGGAACCGCTCAGAGTTGAGAAGCCTGGAAGCTACTCGACAGTGCTGCAGGTGGAGCCCGGCCAGACTGTAGCTTCTGACGCGGCCCTGGCCGCACCGCACTGCCTGGGCTCCTGGTTATCCTCAGCTGTGACTGACACCCGCAGCCACCTGCGGGAACAATGGCATTTTTTTGTTGTTTGTTCCATCACATGGTGAAGGGGAACTATGGGCACACTTTTCACCGGTGACTCAGAGATCCATCCTCAGAGTACTCACAAGGAGGGGCAGAGCCCGTGCGTGGTGCAGTGTCCTCCACCACCAGTGGGAGCTCCTTGCCTAACTCTTCCCTGGAGTTCATCTGCCCTCCAATGAGTATCAGCTGTGACTCTGCGCAGACCTGAGGGCTTGTGAGCTTGTGTGCTGTAGGGTGTGTGTGTCTGTGTGTGCGTGTGTGTGTGTGTTTGCCCTATGATTTTAACAGAGTTAACAAAGATCAGAGACAAAGAGTGTGTGTGTGTATGTGTGTGTGTGTGTGTGTGTGTGTGTGTGTGTGTGTATGTGTGTGTTTGCCCTATGATTTTAACAGAAATAACAAAGATCAGAGAGAACAATTCAGAAAAGGTTGTGTGTGTGTGTGTGTGTGTGTGTGTGTGTGTGTGTGTTTGCCCTATGATTTTAACAGAGTTAACAAAGATCAGAGACAGCAATTCAGAAGGGGGTGTTATTGCCAGCAAAACAAGAAGAAGCAGGCTCTATGAAAATGACAGTCTCCTGAGACAGCTATATTACAAAGCTAATTGAAATGTGTTTGTTTGTTTGTTTTCACACTATTTTCAACACTTGTGGGTTAGAGCTATATAAGGTCCCACAGCAGGTTTTATGCAGATTGGGGTCACTCAAAGCAACACACCCCTCACGCACCGTCTTCTTCATTCTTCATGTTAGAAAACACGATTTTCCCTTCCACTTCTATACCTCTCTGGTTCAAGAAGCTTAGGTCAAACTTCTCTCCAACTGTACAGAAATATCAGAATTCAGAGGAAGGTAAAAGAATGTCAAAGTCAAAGATAAAGAAAACAGAGGAGTGTAGAGATAAATAATATGTGAACATTGTTAAATTTCTAAACTTTTATATTTGGTCACATTTTGAACAAATACTATTGGCTGTGTTGCATTGGGAGTGAGTGGTTATGTGGGGATTGCAGGATCTCTTGATCTTTCCTGAAGTCATCTGGGTGGATATGCAGGGAATAAAAAGTGTTTGAAGAGACTTGTGTTGCTTTTAGTAGGGGTGTAGGTGGGGTGATGTATGATTCCTTAAACATTGAATATGTCGTACATTTAAAAACAAAGATTACCAAACAAAATACCATGATTAATAAACAGCTGCCCAAGAGAAGCCTCCGAAGTGGGAGTGGGCAAGCAGAGGTCCAAAAACGTCCATTAAATTAGCCTAATCCTCCTTCAACACAAAATATATTCTTGTGTATGTAATCATTGCTGGGCTTTGTCCCTTCATGAATTTGGCTTTTTCTTCGAGTTTGAATCATCTGTTTTATCAAGAGAAAAGAGGGGGAGTCTGTAAATTAAAGTGCAAGAGAGAAAGAGAGAGGCAGAGGAGTTATAAAATCTATCCAGCTGCTACCTTGCTATATACACTAGTTGTATGTCCCTTCTCCTGTACACCCTTTCAGGGGAAACCCGGAAAAGTAATGAGAAGTCATTAGAAAAGCTTTGAAAAAAATACCAATTTGACTTAGCCTTTTGTTGCATATAGCCTACTGAATAGATAGATAAATAGATAGATAGAAAGAGAGAGAGAGAGAGAGAGCAAAATGAAATAAGAAATGTTTTCTAAACCTGAGTTATTTTAGCTATTCAGGGGTAGGGTTATTCTTAAAGAAAAGAGAGATTTCTGGCAATTTGGAAGATAAGACAAAGGAAATATGGACTGGAGCAAGAAAGACTAGAATTAAAATATATTTACTTACATTTTTACTTATATACAATGAAATATCAACAGCTGCATTTATGAGGAGACATTTATTAAATCTTTCACATGCTATTTATTCTTTGAAAGAACTCTGTGGAAGATATCAATAAGATATATGAGGATCTAGAGAGAGAAAATAATGTTATTCTATTTTATTTTTAATAAGAAGTCAAGGGAAAATAACAAGGAAGGACAATTAAAGGTCAGCAGGCAAATCAACTATTTCCCACAAGGGGGCACTAATCTTCTGTGGTAGGAAGAGACCAAAGATGGCCTCCAAGATTCTCACTATGGTTATTCAATCAAACACCAATGTAGTTACTGCTAAGAAGATATTTTACTGATGTGAGTAAGATCCCAGGTGAGCTAATGTTAAGGATTTTGGCCTTGTGAGCACAGCCCAGTCTGGTGCGTTCTTGACCAGCACAGATTCTCACAAGCTGCTTGCAGAGGTCAGAGTGATTGGCTGGCAGAGTGAGAGTAAATTTGTCCTGAGGATTTACTTGCTGCTTGTATAAGAGGAGGCATCCTGGCTGAAAACCAGCAAGGACACAGGTGTTTCAATTTTATGATCTTATGGAACTGAGATCTGCCAGAGACAGGAGAGATCAGGATGGGGGCTGGAGCTCTAGGTAGGAACAACCGGCTGCCCATTGATTTCAGTCTCCTGAGGCCTTGCGCTCAGAAACCAGATACAATCCCCTGGGCTTCTGATCTACAGAACTGCAAGACCCTAAGTGGGAATTGTTATAAGCAATGTGTCGCAATTACAATAGAAAATTAATAAACCTTTAAAGAAATAAAAGAGAAAGGGGAAAAGGAGAGGAAGTCACCAGGAAATACAGTGCTGCCCCTTCTTTCTCCACAGAACGGGCATGGCTTTTCTCCTCCAGTTCCCAACACCAGGCAGCTCTTGGGCAATACTCCGGTCACCTAAACTCCCACATCATTGCTCAGAGCCTCTCACAGAGGTTATGGTCAGAGGGAGACCCTGTTTCCACATTGGGATGGCATAGGATATTTCTAAGTTAACATTTTGAAAACATTTTTTTCTTTTATTAGATTCCCCCTTTGTTTTGTACATACCTCAATTTATGAAGGAAAATATAGATTCTTATAAAATATCACCACTTGCATATTTAAACTTATGTGTTCCATGTTCCAAATAATTGAGCTACAGAACCCAAACTGCTAGCAAATTAGACATGCCCTTTAATATGTTCCCAAATGACCTGACTTTTAATTTGCTGCCATTTCAATTTTGGATTGAAGAGAAGAAAGAGCTATAAGTGTATTAAATATCAGGGTATAAAAAGTATCACTCCATTATGCTTTTGTCTAACTTTGGGAATTAAAGAAGGATTTTTTAAGAGTAATAACTATACAATGCCTCGCAAAGTATACCTAGCAACCTCTACCCCACCCATATGTAGTAAATAAATAACCCCATTATTATGATAATAAGAACAAGTTAGGGAATTTCCCAGGAACATATAAAGACAAACTCTATCCTAGTATTTTCCTGCTATGATCAACAGGTCCACATTTGCTAAAAAAATGTTGGCATATGTAATGAAAGAAAACTAGAGAACCACACACACACACACACAAAAAAAAGTTTTATTTCACTCATTTTCCTACTAGACACTGTTTCTGCCCATAATTCATTTTCCCCCCAGCTTCTATACTGAACCCAGTCATTAGGAAGTAAACTAAAAAGAAATGCTCTTGCATTTCCTTGTCAATAGTCTGTCTGTGTTGGCAAGAATCCTAAAGTCAAAACACTTATGGGAGCAGCAGGAAACTAACTTAAAAATTACGTAAAGAAGTGGATGAAGTAAGATGTCGCTGTGTGAGCTCTCTGCCTGCCGAGCACTTTAAATTTCTTTCTCTCCTTTTATATGATCTAAAAATATCCAGAATGGATCAACTAAGACTGCAAACAAAGAAATAGGCACGTATAAAGTGCAAGCAGATTTTGAAAAACATCCATCCTCAAGAAAGAAGATAATTTAATTTAAAAAAACGCAGTTTTATTAACATTTTCTGGTTACAATTAATATGCTATGCCCTGAGTTTTTATAATGCAGCCTTCTGATTCAGTTATGTAGCTAATGGTTACAGAGAAGTGAAATATTTCAAATCCTCTTCCTCACCCTCTTTGTCCTATGCCATTTACTTAAAAATAAAACTTCTCCAGTAATAATCACACAAATTACTCTGGATATATCCAAATCCATGGAAAGAGAGAAGCTTAGTAAGGTTCAAGGATCTATCTCCATTGCCATACCTCTGGTTTGTCTTCTTGTCCTTTGATTAAGTTTTTAGCTCTATAAATATTTAATTTCTGATCCTAAAAAAATAAAAAAAGCATTCATCAGAAAAAAATACCTCCTAGAAGTATTATTTCTGTAGTCAGTGGCTATGTACTGTCTGTGGAAAATTTAAGTGATTAAGAAGGTGATTGGAGAAGTCTATGGGGTCTTTTGCAGGTTTGCTAAAATTGACCTTGTTTTATTAGATTGGTTAGAATTAGCTGCTTTAATTAACATTTGGGGAGCCAACCACTTAAAATATATCCCAGAGCTTACCCTTGCTCTTTAGTATCATATTAGATAGATCCTTACAATCCTTTGAAACAATTCTACCAAAATTGTTCCTATTTGCTGAATATTTGAAAAAATAAATTAGTACATTTTGTTATTAAAATCTTAAGATATGTGGTAAATATAATTTCCCCAAAAGCCTAACAACTCCCACATAATAACTTCTTCAATGAGTCATTATTAGGTGTGACTCATTATTAGGTGAACTGTTCTTTTTGTTTTATCAAATTTTTCAACAGTGGGCTTCAATGTAGATAAGACTCAAGAGACATAAGAGGCTAGCACTGTGTGGTTAAAAAATCTTTATATATTTTCTTGATGACATGAAATAAGTACATTTAAAAATTTTGTTTGGTCTATTGAAAAATCGCTACCATTGTATTTTTCTGGAATTACAAACACATCATCTTGTGTAATTTTGGAGTGGAGAGAATGAAATCACTTTTTGTTTGTTTGTTTTTAAATAACCAGCTCTATGCCAGGCACAACTCTGCCCAGTTTGTATATTTCATTTATCACTTCTATTCTCACAATAGTAACTGGCTGTTACTTCCTAGAAGTCGCAGTAAAGCATTGATATAGAACTTGTAAATAAATCAAACTTTAAAAAACTTCACATATGCAGTTTTATTAGAAATATCCACAATATTGTCTCTGTAAACATGAAGAAAGAATTAGCCCCCTAGAGGTACCCACACACTGCACATTTATGTTTTAGCCCTTGTAATGGAAATTACCACATACAGAGTCTGTTTTCTTTGGTAACAACTTACTATTTTGTATTTTGTTTCCCTCTAGAAAGCTCTTCAAAATCTAGGCATCCATATTATTTTTCTTTCTCACCCTTCATTGAATTCTAGCAAGTATCTTCCACATGCCTCTCCAGTTTCTCTGGCCAGCCAACTCACCCATCAGATTGACCCTCTGAGTGAGTGTATCCTTAGCAATGCTTATCTCCACTCCTCAGGATATCAATTTTTGGGATGACTTCAACAAGAGGAAGACCTACATCTAATTTAGACACTTACTAACAAATGATAGTTTTAAATGCACTCATAATAATGAACAGAAGGACTTTTTAATTTTTTAAAATGAGGTAAATGTATCTTTAAATTAATTATAGTACCTAGCTTATGAGAGATTTTTTGATTAAGAAATAGTAGACAAAATGACTAAAATTGTTTGGTGTATAGTTAATTTTTATGCACAAACCTCTGCCTTACACTGGGAATATTTTTCCAGTAACTACTGACTCAGACTTGCCAAGAGTTACTAAATTAAGATAAAGGTATCCTTGACTGAGGCCCAACATTATGTCAACTCTTCCTTCTGGCAATCTGCAGGAGCCCATATTGTGCAAGTTTAGGACTTGGTTCAAGATTTCTGTTACACAGTTATTGGCTTAATTTAGGGACTTTCTGTTTCCCATGTCAGTGTTGTTAAGCCTGTGATTTATTTAGTAAGTGACTGAAACTTCAGTTGATGTTTTTGTGATGATAGACATTCAGGTGAATGGGTGAAAGGTGTGCTATAAACTGTTAAGTGGAAAGCAAATACAATGTAAAAGGGCACTCAGATCTTCTCTGCTTTTTAAAGAAAATATAAAACATTCTGATATTGCCTCAACTAAATATTGAAAGAAAAGGGTCATGATAATTTGTTTATTCCAATGGTTTGTCAGAGCAAAGAAAAATCATACAAAAAGGCTCACCTGACCAGCTTAACTTAAACTCACTAAATACTTTCTAATTTCAGCAGGAATCTACTATTTCCTTTATCTGCAAGGGAGTTCCTCCCCATCTTTATTTTCTAAGTACTGCAGAGTATTCAACCCAGCCCACCCACCAAAGTTAAGTGTTCTGTTCTGTCTACCCCTTCTGTAAGGACATTTCTGGCCAATGCTTCCCCCTTCACACCTCTCTCCGGATATAATGAGTTTCTAGCCATTCTTTCCGACTGCTCTGGAGGACATAAGGCCCACAAACCTGCACAAGTAGAACCCATCCACCTAAAATTTCTCTCCAGCCATTGATCTCCTCCTACTTGGGAGTGTGCTGGAGACAAGGTATCTAGAAGTAGCTTGCAGTGTCTTTAGCCTATACTCTAGGAAGCTAATACATGGTTTTATATACTCTAGAACAGCTGTAGGCAAACTATGGCCCTCGGGCCGGATCCGGCCCTTTCAGCTGTTCTATCCGGCCCGCAGAGCCGAAAGAGCGGAGGGTTCTCTTGCTCTCCCCTCCGCTCCTTCACCAGCAGCCCAAAATGAGAGTGCCAGCATGGTCAGGTTGCTTTTGTTCTGGCCCTCCGGTCCAGCTTAAGAACCCATTGTGGCCCTCGAGTCAAAAAGTTTGCCCACTCCTGCTCTAGAATCACCCCAATTTACTGCAATTTGATTATCCCCTCCTTTCTGAACTTGACTTTTCAGATTGAAATACCAAACTATGTCTCACTCATCAAGTTGTATTTGAGTTCTAGTCACATAATCTCCAATTCTTCTAATACCATCTTGTTCTGTGTACTCTAAGCTTTGCTGCCTGCTCTCCAAAATGCTTGGTTTTCTCAGAAAAAAAGAAGAAAAAATAATTCCTACTTGTATTTTCCATTGCAAAAGGCAACACCAGTGACAATCAAAACCAGAAACCCTAGCGACTTAAAGGGAATTTTTTTTCTCATTCATATCATGTTTAATCAGGATGAGGAGATGTTAGAGAGGAGGGTGTGGAAGCAACTCTATATCATGGAGATAGTCAAGGGTATCAGAGGTCAGAAACTGTCTTCTTTAACATGTGACTTCCATATATGTCCTGAGCATTAGCATCTACCTTGTTTTTGCTGCATGATCTGGGATGAAGACAGAAGACTGCAAGAGACACATGTATGGCCAGGCTTCTAAGTGGTCCATAGCCCTCACATGTCCACGATTAATAACAAGGGAGACAAAAATATTGTCTATCTCTGTGTCCAGGAGGAAAGGGAGCTATGTATAGTGAGAAACTGATCAATCTGGAACACAAATTTATCTGTCACATCCAAAATGTTTATCCTGCTTTTGATGTGAGTTTTTGCACCCACCAGGATGCTCGCTTAATGTACAAACAACAGAAAACAAACAAAATATAAATATTTTATTCTCAACTGCCTTTTGTTTTGTTTTCCCCGGAGAAATATGTGTAGAATGCTCCTTTCCTATCTGAAAAGAGAAAAAAGGGAATAAAGGGTACAAGAAAGAAATGGGAGCTCAAATTTTGTTAATATAAGAAAATATCATCCGAGTATTTATATATGCACATATAACTTTTACTTTTTTGGCCGTTTTTATTTAACTCAAATACTTTGTTGGATAGTTGGTGTCTCACCATGAGCTAGCACTGTGGTCAGAACTGTCCATAAATCATTGACTTTAGTTCTCTCCATGGATCGGAAATGAACAAAATTAATACTTCCATTTTATCCCTGAGTGATTGAAATGCTCTGTTGATGGTCCAACAAACTTTTTTTAGTTTGGCTCTGTAAGAACCTAGTATCTATGTTGGAAATTTTAGTACAGATATATCTTGCTTATAGAACTATTACATTGCTGCATTTTCACAGTAAGAATAACATTTTACAAGCTCTACTAGAACTGGTTTTTTTAAAGCAATCCTGGGATAAAAATTTTCATAAGTCAAATTTTTGTTTTATAAATACAATTTTCTCAAAAATTAAGCAAATGTCTATTTTAGAATACCTACTCCATTCAGTTGTAAAAATAAAAGTGTTACGCAGAATTAATTATGGGATGTACTGGTGGGACTAACTAGAGCTAAGTCTGAGAGATAACAATGACTAAAACACACCAAAATAATAGAAGCATGGAATATAGTCTAAATTTTGTCACTCAAATTATTTATGCTCATTGTGCTGTGTAGGAATTATGTTGTTCAGGTAAGGTTCTATGAATAAGGATGGGGATGAAATATGATAAGAAAGAGTATCCCAGAGTAGGAAAAATTAAGAGGAGACAAGAAGAAAGGAGAAGGTGTGAGGAAACTCTGAGAGAAAGCTCAGAGGTGAAAAAAAATGCAGAAATCAGAATTGTAGGCTGAATTCAAGATATGGAATGTTAGACAATTACTTTCATCCTCTGATAAAGATATTTTGCTGAAGACTATATAACCATGGAGTACATGCAACAGGCATTGGAGGTATAGGATGGGGTGTGTAAGAACGGAGGGAAGTCTAGACCATCACAGCATACAGGTACCATTTCCCAAATCAAAACCCTTCAGTTGTGTTTCATTGATTAGCAAATAAGTACACAGTCTTACCCACTAACATTTTACGTCAGCTATCTATGTCTCAGGAGACTGTCATGAAAATGAACTAGACTGCTACATGTGAAAACCTTTCCTAACGCTAATGTTCTTTACCAATATCATCTTTTACTCTGCCAATAAACCCATTTTCTCCATCAAATAAATCTTACATATTCTTGCCTCTGTACATTTCTGGTCAATCCAGTCATTTACATAGCCAGTCATATGTTAGTGTAGGAAAGAGAGAATGCCTGAGCAAGAAAAGTTCAGATTTGAGAAAAGTTGCTAAGAAATCTCCATTCATATTTTATCAGATCATCTGAAACTGGCTCCTACTTTTGACATCTAACTCTCATTTGATCACTAAAGCCAGGATTCCTTGCTCTCCCTCTTATATACCACAGAGTCTTCTGTGAATATTTAGTACTTATATAGACACTCTAAGCTTCTTGCATATAAAACCCTTAGATTTGAGTCTGATATTTGAAGACATTTGATCCAATTTTGGACTACTTCCTTCAGCATAATTTCCAAGCTGTAGACCTTCTGGCAAATCGGTCATTTATTTTTCTATCTTCTTCCATTGGAATGACATTTTCAGGGATGTAATGTTCTGTTTACTGTTATATCTCCAGTACATATGAGTGTGCCTCACATGTACTGTATACAAAAACAGGAAAAACGATGAGTACTTGCCGCTACCAAGTTATCCTACTCACATCCTCAGGAGAAAGAAAGATACCAAAACAGAGGGCAATAAACTAAAATATTTAGGGCAAAAACTGTTGGAAGAAGGCAATAAATCCACTATTCAATTAATAACTATAGTAAAAAAAATAAGGGAGAAAAATGCTGGAAAAAGGCTATGGGCAGCTAACCAAATGAAACTGAATTGGAAGATAATGACTGAGACTAGAAAAAAGGAAGAGGAAGTCCCAGGACAGTGGGGAAGGATGAAAGTAGACCTCAACAAACATGGGTTCCAGGCACAGATGTCCAGTCAGCTAGACCTGGTGACTCTGAGAAAGCCTCTTCTCAAGGGGAAGCACAATACTCTCAGGTGCCCAATGGATATAGCATCATTTGGCATTATTTGCACAGTGGTTTGCGGCTTATATGAGAAATGATTATAAAGCTTGGAAATTGCATTTACCACTATGGCATTATTATGATGTGTATTTAGAAAAACTGTCAGGTTCTTTTTTCAAAATTATTCATGATTAAGTCTGTGTATTTTCTGCAATTTCTTTCTTTTACGAAGACAGATGATTGAGGGATCAATCAATGTATTTGTAGGAGGAGCCAGACGATGAATTGCAGGTAATGGAGGAGAAAGGGTGGAGTCAAATACTTCCCTTTTGGTCTGAACAACACTTTGATGATAAAGCCATTTGATGAAATGAGGCTAGAAAGGGACTGATAGTCATAACCTTTGTGAATGTTTTGCCTAATCCCATTCAAAAAACAAAAGGTTAATCAGATGGAGCTGGAAGCCAACCTTGGAATGTTTCAAGGATTTGATACTCTACCATTATATATCAGATAAAATATATTTGAAATAATAGCAATGTACGAAGTGCAGAAAAAATAGAATTATGAACACATCTAATTCTTCAGAAATATATTTTGGTGGTTTTCCAATGAGTAGAAATTACACACACACACACACACACACACACACACACACACACACACACTGACTCACCAATAAGCCTACTACTAACTCAGTTTTTTAATGCAAGGTTGTATGTGAGGTGTCTCTGTGTTCATACATTTGCATATTTGTTTATGTGAGCAATTTCTCAACAGAAAGAGAATTATTCACATATACTATTTGAAGAATTTGAGAAAATGCAGCAACTGTGCAAAGCCCACTTTTCAAAGTTAGACTTTTTCAGTTGTTAGGTATAAGGTATTTTCTTTGTTATGCACTTTTGCTAAAGAGATTAGGCCTTTTAAAAATAGTTTTAGCTTTATAAATTTCCTAGATGGGTCATAGCTGAAGAAAATCAAGGGACTAAGACCAGCTCATTTTGGATAAGAGCAATTTAGTTACAAAAATAAAATTGTAGTGAGAGTAATACTATTACTATCTTACAGTGATTTAAACACTAAAACATCTAAGCCAATTGTTGCCCTTCTCTTGAACTGCTAGGAAAGTTCCCACACTTCATGCTTTGTGAAAAATTAGACTATGTGTGGTCAGAAAGAAAATTCCTTCTGGTCTAGTATTACCCATTTTAGGTGAATTATGTGTCTCATTTTTCTTAAACATTTACAATCAGCCACCTAGAGTTAATGGTGAGTGTTAGATCATCAATCTAAGTTACATGAGCATTTAAATTAATTGGATTACATAAAGATTTA
The DNA here is from genome assembly GCA_963924515.1 of Vespertilio murinus. Classification (NCBI taxonomy): domain Eukaryota; kingdom Metazoa; phylum Chordata; class Mammalia; order Chiroptera; family Vespertilionidae; genus Vespertilio; species Vespertilio murinus. The sequence continues at coordinate 33,300,634 of OZ004707.1, read as the reverse complement.
CATGATTAGAACTTGGAAGTTTTAGATGCCTGGTTAAAGACTCTTAATCCTCCAAAGTAGGTCAGCCCTAACATTTTAAGGTTTTAGTTTTAGATAATTGTTGAAATTAATTTTATTTATAAAGATAACAGAGGTAGACTTTGGGACCACTTAGTGAGAAATTAAAATAAATGAATTTTGATTTAAATGCTTAATTTAAAAAATAGAATTTCATTAAAAAGAACAAAGAAGAGCATAATATATCAAACATTTAAATAAAATATATGCAGATGCACGCACATATATGCATATACATGTATATATGAAAAATGTAAAATTAAAACATTAATATATGCAAGGAAAATATTCAAAACAACGTTAGGATATTGGTTCTCTCCAAGCAGATGGAGGAAGAAGGAGAAAATAGATGGGCAATGTCATTTTACATGTGTATTATGACTTTTCAATTAAAAATGTACATATAGATATATAATACATATATATGTACATATATAAAAAATAAAAAAGTTAGTGAGGCCCATTGCAGAAATCAGAAAAGAATATAGAAATGTATTGAAACAGAATGAAAAATCAATGTATCATGGTACATATATGTTATTTTTATTCATTATATGTGCTATGGATGGGAACAAATATTACAGGTGAAAATACCTTTTTTTAAAAATTTAAATGGTCTGTATTCTTGTATTCAAATATAAATCCCTCTTAATGAGGATTATGTGCCCTGCTCACTATATGCCTGAGTAATGTTCTAAGTAATGGGATAATTGTGAAGAAATCATGTCAAAGAACAATTTTAGCATAGAAGTATTTTGAGATTTGAGTGGCTCTACTTTTCTCTAAGGACAGGCTAGCTGTATTTGTCCTTATACTGTCAGAGGTTTAAAAGTTTTGTGTGTGTTTTTTTTTTCACAAGTGGATGTTTGGAAATTAGAAGATAAATTCTAATTTTTTTAATGTTAAGATGTTACCATGAATATAAAAGGGACTTTAGTTATGAGGAGTAATCCAAGAAATCTCATTCACTGATGCTACCTGAAGTGAGAGGAAAAGGGGGGAAACAATCATCATACCCATCTCTCTAGCTAATCAAGGTGGCCCATTACGCACTTTAGTTATTTTATTTTTTATTTATTCGCGAAGAAGTTCAGTCATAAGCAGTCAAAATTAAGCGTTAGAAGCTTGTGCAGGGCATTTTCAATGAAACTTTGCAGCTGTGACTTTTGCTTGTACCTGGCAGTGTGCCTAAATGTAAGTTTGGAGACACATCATCCCGTACAATTTCTTGAACATGGCCCAAATCAGGAATGCTTTCTTTGTAATAGCCAGAGGTGGTTATCAAGAAGGATGGCAGTGTCTGCTGTCTGTCTGGGGTGCAAAACTATGGATTAATGTGTTGTTTTAAAATATGTAATGTGCCTATAGGCTGTAGCAATAGGGAAATACATCATTTGGGGGTAGGGTTGGGGTAGGGGATCCAGGAACACTAGTGAGGGACAAACCAAGTATGCAGGTTGCCTGGGGAACAAGAGTTCTGATTAGTGAGTGAAGTATAATCACCAGTCCCGCATAAATCGCCAGCATCTTAGAAGAGAGCTTTCAAGTAGGAAATGGAGTTGATTCCCTAATTCTCCCTGACACCGAAACTAAAGATCTAAATGAAGTTGTTTATGGCACATGATAATGTCCTTTTAAGTGGGATAATATAATTCTTGTTCCCATAAAACCAACTGAATAAGCAGAGATTTTGAAGTTTGAACTTAGGAAATGATGAAAGGAGAAACACCTGAACTTGGAATCAATTCTGAAAAGGACTTTCTTAAAATAAATAAAAATAAAAAAGTAAAAAAGTAAAAATGCAATCCAATCAAATTAGGTTAGAAAAACATAATGCACTTTAAACTTTCAGATTGTTCTCAGGTCTAAACTTCTAAGATTATATGGCAAAGAAAACATTGTGAAAAAGCCTAGTGAAATTATAATGTGAATTACAATAAGATTTTGTTTGCTTGCCATAAATGTACACTGAGTGGCCAGATTATTATGACCACACCATCAGTACTTCGTTGGGCCACCTTTTGACTTCAATACTGTGGTGATTCTTCTTGGCATTGACTCCACAAGATGTTGAAAGGTGATGCGAGGAATCTGACACCATGCCTGATGAACAGCACTGTCCAGTTCTGTGAGATTTGGTGGTTGTGGAACCAGCTGCCTGATGGCTCTTTTAACTTCGTCCCACAAATGCTCACTTGGATTGAGATCTGGTGATTGTGGGGGCCACCTAAGCAAGGTAAAGTCTCCCTCATGTTCTTGAAACCACTCCTGCACAATATGAACACCGTGGTATGGTGCACTGACTTGTTGGAAGAATCCATCTCCATTGGGATATGCCATCAACATGATAGGATCAACTTGATCAGCAATGATACTTAGGTATGTTGTGCTATTCAGACATTGTTCCACATGAATTAAAGGGTCCAAATCATGTCAGGAAAACATGCCACAAACCATAACACTAGCCCCACCAGCTTGAAGGGTTGTACTCATGCATGTGTAGAGCTTTTATGCTGTTTCCCAGAAATTCTCACTCTGCCATTTGCATGATGCAACTGGAAACGTGAATCATCAGACCACATGACCTTTTTCCAATGCTTGACTGTCCAATCCTTGTGTTCCTGTGAGAATTGGAGACATTTTATCTTGGTAACTTCAGACAGCATAGGCGTTCAAATAGGCTTTCAGCTTCCATATCCCATATGATGCAGTGTATGGCTGATTTGCCTACATATGTCAGGTGGTTATAATAATCTGGCCTCTCAGTGTATATTATTTATAGTTTTATATTATTGATATAATGGATGTTTTCTAAGAACACACATAAACCTGCTTAAGAAAGAAGAAAGGTCACAGAAATATTTTAAGCTTTAAAAAATGCTAAGCATGCCGAAACCGGTTTGGCGCAGTGGATAGAGCGTTGGCCTGTGGACTGAAAGGTCCTGGGTTCGATTCCGGTCAAGGGCATGTACCTTGGTTGCGGGCACATCGCCGGTGGGGGGTGTGCAAGAGGCAGCTGATCGATGTCTCTCTCTCATCGATGCTTCTAACTCTGTATCCCTCTCTCCTTCCTCTCTATAAAAAATCAATAAAATATATATTTTTAAAAAATGCTAAGCATTAGATGTGAAACTGGGAACAAGCTACTTTTTCAAACTATATCCAAGACAGACACCATTTTTTATAACATGATGCGCCATTCTGTGGGTTGGATTCTGGTCAAGGGCATGTACCTTGGTTGTGGGCACATCCCCAGTAGGGGGTGTGCAGGAGACAGCTGGTCGATGTTTCTCTCTCATCAATGTTTCTGGCTCTCTATCTCTCTTCCTTCCTCTCTGTGAAAAATCAATAAAATATGTTAGAAAAAGATGAGACATGTATAAATATTTTCAGTAGTGTATATTAACATTAAAGTATTACTGAAAGCATTTAATGTCATTTTATTAACATCTCTCTACCCCTTACCTGTCTTGAGGCACGATTTTTAGTGGTAAGTGATCCATGCCTATCTGTTTTACTTTCCTGAAATACCCATCTCTCTAAGATGTCTCAGAGAGCCTGGGAAATAGAAATTTACTTTATATGTTATTTGATAAATTAAAAAGTTATTAATTGATTGTAATAATCAGATTTTGGGTTGAATTTGAAATATGAGATAATGTTCCTTTGAGTTAAACAAATATACAGGAATAAAGTGTCAACATGAAGTAAGGCAGAGGATTAGACTTTGTCTCTCAGTGTTTATTCTCCCTCAGGATATAAATTGTTTCTGATAAATGTATGTTCATAAAAGCAAAGATCATGACTTCTATTTCTAGTTTCAAAAAAATCATCATGGTTCGGAGCACAATATTGGGTCCCTAGCAGAGGTTTATTTAGAAAAAAAAGTTAATTTATCTTTACTTTTGGCATCTAGTAAAATTGAAACTTAAACAATGAAAAGTAATATTCTTCTGGTGTTTTAAAAAAATGCAGACACAGCTGAGTAGGATAACCCCAAATTACTTAACAGGATGTATGGTATAGATCTCAGCTTGGATGCAAATATAATGAACAACATTTAACTTAGAATTAGAGGCCAATACCTGAGGGGGACTTTGAGTATGCACTGCATCAAATTGAGGGATGATATTATAAAAAGAATGGTGTGGGTTCCAGGAAGCAGGCAACCACGATACAGCTTTGACACTACTAGCATTTCAACCTGCACTTTCTATATCATTTCCTCTCCTACATCCCTTTCTCTATAAAATGTTCATTCTCTACCAATCTTTCTCTAAGCCATCTATTAGACCCAAGTTTTATTAACTTCTTTTGTAATCAGTTATCTGCTTTTTATCTACTTTGTCCTTGCGGTTTTATGCTCTTTTCAATTCCTTTATAGGCATTTTGCATTTTATTTGGGCATATAGAATGATCACTATTGGAATACTAGTATGAGTTCAAACTATCATGCCTACCTCAAAATTGCTAATTTTTGTAATAAAAATAATAAATAGAACGATTGCATTATATATAGCTTATCTAGTCAGTTCTTTGGTTTTCTGTTTTGCTTAGGATTATATAAAGTACTAGAGTCCTGATGCACGAAATTTGTGCTCAGGGGTTGGGGGGGGGGGGCTGTCTCTCATCCCAGCCTGCACCCTCTCCAATCTGGGACCTCTCAAGGAATGTCTGATTGCCCGTTAAACAGTCAGTCGGACATCCCTCTCACATCCAGGACTGTTGGCTTCCAACTGCTCACCTGCCTGCCTTCCAGATTGCTGCTAACCACTTCTGCCTGGCAGTCTGATCACCCTTTAACCACTCCCATGCCAGCCAGATTGATGTCTAACTGCTCCCCTGCCAGCCCATTTGCCCCCAACTTTCCTCCTATGGTCTGGTCACCCCTAAATGCCCTCCCCTGCAGGGTTGTTCACTTTCAACTGCCCTCCCTTGCAGGCCTGGTGTTTCCCAACTGCCCTCCCCTACATGCCTGATCACCCACAACTACCCTCCCTTGCAGGCCTGGTCCCTCCCAGCTGGATCTTTGACCACATGGGAGCAGCCATGTTGTGTGTTGGAGTGATGATCAATCTGCATATTACTCTTTTATTAGATAGAATAGAGGCCTGGTGAATGGGTGGGGGCCAACTGGTTTGCCTTGAAGGGTGTCCTGGATCAGGGTGGGGGTTCCCTTGGGGCATGGGGCAGCCTGAGCGAGGAGCCTGGGGTGGTTTGCAGGTGACCCAAACTGAGGCCCTCATATCTGGGATATATTTACTTTCTACATTTGAAACTTTGTAGCCTTGAGTGGAGGCTTAGGCAGGCAAAGGCAGGAGGAAAGTTTGGCTTCCTCCATTGCTGGGGAAATGCCTCCCTTCCTGCTCTCTGTGGCTGTAGCCATGTTGGGTTTATTTGCATAGTCACTTTGATTGGCTGGTGGGTGTGGCTTATGGGCATGGCTTGTAGAGCAGAGCAGTGGTTGATTTGCATATCACTTTTAATAGGTAGGATTTTTTTGGAAATGACATTTTATTTTATTTTCATCATTGATTTTTTTTTGTTTTGTTTTAAGAAGGATCTTTTATATAACTTTTCAATAATTTAGAAGAATTAATTCAACTTTAGCTGTAATATATTTTTATTTACCATGTAAATTGAGAGTCTAATTTGAATGTTGTTTTTTAAGTCACTTTACCAGGAAGAGAATCATTTGCTTAAGATTACACTTTCCATTGTTAGTGGGTACTTCTTTTATTATATTAATTTACAAATAATGAGGTACAATTTTGACCTAATTTTCTTATGATTTATCTTTAAAAAAAACACACCAAAACACTGTATTTTTTTAGATTATAATGAAATCCTAAATATAAGCTATTTTCAAGAGAGTTTATCTCCTTTATGATATAGACTAGCATCTAGAGTCCCATCTTTCTTTACCATTTATTTTGAAATCATATTGATGCAATTTCTTTGTAAATTTATAAAATTATTTCATCAATTTTACATTAAAATTTTATTGAACTTTTTCACTTAAAACTTGAAAAACAAACTGAGTAGAAACATCAATAAAGGATAAATTTTATTTCCCTATAGAAAATTAATTATGAATAACTGTCATATAAAGAGGAGAGCATTATGCTAAGTGAAATAAACCAGTCAGAGAAAGATAACTATCACAGGATCTCACTCATTTGTGGAATATAATGAACAACATAAACTGATGAACTAAAACAGACCCAGAGACAGAGAAGCATCGATCAAATTGTCGAACCTCAGAGGGAAAGTAGGGGAGGGTGTTGAAAGGGGAAGATTTCAACCAAAAGACTTGTATGCATGCATATAAACCTAACCAATGGGCACATACAACAGGTGAGTGAGGGCATGAATGTGGGGAGGGGAAACAGGGGGATAAGGACACCCATGTACTACCTTAATTAATAAGAACTTTAAAAAAGAGGCAATAAAAGACCAAATAAATTGGAAAAACATAACAACACATATTTATGTATATGCCACATAGTTCATGTTGCAGTTATTCTATTTTTTAAAAAAAATATATTTTATTGATATTTTACAGAGAGGAAGGGAGAGAGATAGAGAGCCAGAAATGTCGATGAGAGAGAAACATCAACCAGCTGCCTCTTGCACACCCCCTACTGGGGATGTGCCCTCAACCAATGTACATTCCCTTGGCCGGAATGGAACCCAGGACCTTTCAGTCCGCAGACCGACGCTCTACCACTGAGCCAAACCAACCTCGGCGCAGTTATTCTATTTGTGTGCATATTTTTGTTCTTTGTAATGTAGAATATAGAAGTAGAGTCTCCTACTTATTTTTGTTTTCTTTAAATTTCTTTGAAGTTTTGAAAGCACTTCAGCTTTTTCCTTGCTGATGTATATCCTCATGTTCGTCGCAATTATATTAGTGTATTTTAGTAAAGAGCAAAAAGGTATTTACCACCAAGTTAATAAAACTCAAATTCTAGCCGAAACCAGTTTGGCTCAGTGGATAGAGCGTCAGCCTGCAGACTAAGGGGGTCCTAGGTTTGATTCCGGTCAAGGGCATGTACCTCTGGCACATCCCTTACTAGGGTAGCTGACAGATGTTTCTAACTCTCTATCTCTCTCTTTCTTCCTCTCTGTAAAAATTTAAAAAAATCAAATAAAATATATCTAAAATACATAAAAAATATATTTTAAAAACCCCTCAAATCCCAACCCGATTTATTTTCCAAACCCTGATCATGGCTCTAGGAAAGATTTTATTAATTATATGCTTGTTTCAAAATTCATAATAGTGTTTTTTAAATTATTTGGCTAAAATAGGGTGCACTTGTAAGAGAAAATAATTAAAAAACTTAGGGTTTCTTTATTTAAACTTAGATTTTCCTGTACTAGCTATAGCATGTCTAACTCCTTTCCTCTCAGAACTTGAATTCATGTTATTGTGGGGATTAAATATGATAAACTTTTGGGAGAAAAAAAATGGGCTGGCTAATGTAACACACAATGAGAATATTAGCAGTTATTTTAGATTTTTAATAATTTAGTTAATGAAATAAAAAGCAAGAACATTGCTTTTCCAAGTTTATGTGAGATGGAGCCAATTTGTAGATGGCCTTGAAAGCTACCAGAAGCGTTTATGTCAGATTTTGAGGGAAATAGGATGACACTTCATTCCCTGTAGATTTTTCAGTCACAGACATGTCATTTCTATCTTTCCCAGATCAGACTGTATATCATGCTTTGCTGTATGTAAGTTATCTGACAGATGTGGATGGACTGTCAGATATTTTTTTTTTGAGGCAAAAAATTAGTGAAGAAACTAAAGTGTTAAAAAAGTTCACTCACTTGTTCAAGTCTCTACAGCTTTGTAGATGTGAAACTGTATAGAAATCCAGGAATCTTTCCTCAAGGCCCACAGTCCTAAGCACTATACCACCCTGCTTCCTCTTTGGCAATAAATAAAAAATGTGATTAGAAGAATCATGAATAACATGTGGGAGTTTCATTGTATTCATTCAAGTATAAGCTTGCAGGAAATGATGGTCAGAGTGAAGACAGTACCAGAGACACATTCCAAGGTAAACACAGGCAAGGTCTAATGATGCATGTTATTAGAGTGATGACTTAGAGACAAAAATAAATGCAAATATTGAGATTACATGACTATGAGTACAAGAGATTTGTGATCTAAGAAGGGAACTATCTAATGTGGCAGTTCAGAAAAGTTATGTCTACAGTGGAAGCCATGGTGAGGACAGTGATTATAATAAAGATGCAGCCTCATCCACTCATGTTCTTGTGTGAAGAGCTGTGATTTCAGCAAGCCACCCTGATAATAGTGGATTATGGAAACTCTGTTTTCTATTTCTCTTCAGTTGGAGCCTCTTTAGCTTAGTTTACATGTGTGAAGGCAATGCCACTTATGTCATTGGGCCTCTCATTAATAAATATAACCAAGTCGCTAAAATATACTTTATTTATTGAATTGAGAGAGGGAGAGGAAAAAGATTTTAAAAAAAAGTGAGAGCAAGAGCAAGAGAAAGAATGATTTGTTGTTCCACTTACACATTGATTGGTTGATTCTTCTATGTGCACTGACTGGGGATCAAACCTATAACCTTGGTCTACCAGGACAATGCTCTAACCCAATGGTTGGCAAACTCATTAGTCAACAGAGCCAAATATCAACAGTACAAAAGATTCACATTTCTTTTGAGAGTCAATTTTTTAAACTTAAACTTCTTCTAATGCCACTTCTTCAAAGTAGATTCGCCCAGGCCGTGGTATTTTCTAGAAGAGCCACACTCAAGGGGCCAAAGAGCCACACGTGGCTTGTTAGCCACAATTTGCTGACCATGGCTCTAAGCAACTGATTTATCTGGCAAAGGCCAACCAAGTCATGTTAATGACCATTCTATAGCTAACGGTCTTTGCTTCAGTGTTTTACTGAATATATAACTACTTTAATTGAGCACATGTCTATATGAAGAGAATGTCCTTAGGATTTAAATGCTGAATATACTCCTAAAGCAAGTTATTAAGATTTTATTTTTTTAAATATATTTCATTGATATTTTACAGAGAAGAAGGGAGAGAGATAGAGAGCTAGAAACGTCGATGAGAGAGAAACATCAACCAGCTGCCTCTTGCACACCCCCCACTGGGGGTGTGCCCGCAACCAAGGTACATGCCCCTGACCAGAATCGAACCCGGGACCCCTCAGTCCACAGACCAATGCTCTACCACTGAGCCAAACCGGTTTCGGCAAGTTATTAAGATTTTAGTTATATCTTTGTCAACACATTAGATTATATATAAATTGTTTTTTATTGTGATCTTTTAAATTTAGCAGATGTTTTGAACTTTCTATTCTCTGAGGAAAAAGTAAAAACATGGCATAGTCTAAGGATAATTTTGGTAAGAGTGAGGTTATTGTGGCAGTTACTGATGAGTTTTAGATGTTTATAAGTAAACTACTATTCCCTGTTTATAAAAAGTGAGGAGTAAGCACAGATTACTGGATCCCACACTCTAATAAAACCTTAGGGGATATGGAAGGGCTACTGTTTATCCAACTAAGTTACCACTTAGCAACTAAACACCTTTGCTTAGCATAACAAAATACTCAGAAGTAGAAGACAAAAACAGATAAACTAAAAATGAGACAATTTTGTACCTCTCAGATTGGAAAAATTATAAAACCAGATAAATGATTTGGAAATGAAGAGAATAATTTAAAAAAATAACTATATTTATATATCAGAATACTATACAACAATTAGATGCTATAGACTGAATACACATATTTATTTGCTTGTTTTAGATAATATTGAATGGCATAAATTCTATCTCCAATTTATCTAAAATCAACAAATCCATTGAAAGAACAAAGATTATGTTTATGCATCACAGTAAAGATTAAAAAATGTTATAGCCAAGACATAGTTTGGAAAAACTGGAAGCAAAAAACCAATGAATATATCCCAAGAAACTAGAAACACCAATCAGAAAAGATATATGCACCTCTATGTTCATAGCAGCACAATTTACAATAGCTAAGATTTGGAAACAGCCTAAGTGCCCATTAGCAGATGAGTGGATTAAAGAACTGTGGTACATCTACACAATGGAATACTACTGTACAAAAAGAAGGAATTCTTACCATTTGCAACATCATAGATGGAACTGACAAGCATTATGCTAAGTGAAATAAGCCAGTCAGAGAAAGATAAATATCACATGGTCTCATTCATTTGTGGAATATAATGAACAACATAAACTGATGAACAAAAACAGATTCCGAGACAGAGAACCATCCATCAGGCCATCAACCTCAGAGGGAAGATAGGGGAGGGTGGGGGTAAGGGAGAAAGATCAACCAAAGACTTGTATGCATGCATATGAGCCTAAGCAAGGGACACAGGCACCAGGGAAGTGAGATCATGAGTCGGGGATTTTGGGGCAATGGGAGGAGAAGGACACATATGTAATACCTTAATCAATAAAAAACAACAAAACAACAACAACAATGAAATATGGACTGGAAGACTATATTTTAAATATTGCAGGGTGTGTTTCTATAGGAGAAATAACAATAGGATTAACGGTATAGAATACAGGGGGTATGTTAAGCCAGGTAAAAGATAAATCATTTTAGTCTATACTCTAGCAACTTAATATTGTATCCTGAGATCTTTGAGGACTTGTCTTCTTTCATTCTAAAACATGAAAATCTTCATTTTCCAGTGCTGTTTAGTTTACAAATAATTTTCACTCTCTTATATTAAAAGAACGGGATCTAAATAATATGGACCCCATAAGACCATATTTTGGAGGGAGGGAGGAAGAGATAAAAAACAATAACAACAACAACAAAAACTATCATTAGGTCTGTAAAATACCTTTTGGTTAATTTTGTTTATAAGAAGCAAAGTGGTGGCATGATGCCGCAGCTTCGGGAGCCACTGATGGTCATGGGAAGGGAAGTGGTGTGTAATTTCCTTTCAATTGTTGTCTAGCTGGTCTTTCCTCTACAAGTACTCAGACACACAAGAATGCAGGGACAGTTGAAGAGTCTTTTACTCCAATTCAGGCGATCCTCCTTTGGAGACAGGAAGTATAAACCTTAGATCATTTAGTTGCACTGTGGTCATGGGCAGCTGAAACCTGGTGCTGCAAGCCATTCAGGCAGCTGTTAGGGAAACACCTCGAGAACACAGAGGTGTGTTGCCCATGCGCATTGGACCAGTGTTCTCTCCTAGACTTTCATGAAACCTAAGACAGTGGCCGGCAAACTCGTTAGTCAACAGAGCCACATATCAACAGTACAATGATTGAACTTTCTTTGGAGAGCCAAATTTTTTAAACTTAAACTTCTTCTAACACCACTTCTTCAAAATAGACTCGTCCAAGCTGTGGTATTTTGTGGAAGAGCCACACTCAAAAGAGCCAAAGAGCTGCATGTGGCTCTCGAGCCGCAGTTGGCAGACCACGGACCTAAGCTATGAATAAGATCCGGGGACTGTTTGAAAATCCAAAGAACACAAAACTTAATCCACAATTGGCAAGACAATGATCTCCCTATCCACTCTATGGCTGCTTGAATATATGTTAGGAAATATCCTAAGTCCCCCTCCCTGCTCAGAGGTTCCCTTGAGTCATCCTGACTTAAAATTGTTAGCCCTTCTAGAAGGTAATAATCACTAAACAATACCCAAGGATTTGTGATGGAAATGTTTATTCTCTGCTTGCCTACACTGCACTGACATCATCCTGTAACCTTACAAGGAAATAAATGGACTTTGTTTATGGAAAGCATTCAGGTGCTTTGCCTGGGTCCACCCTTTGGGACTTGATTGAGTAACAATACTACTATCCATAAAGGAATGGCAGCATGAAGCTTTTTCGGATAGAATAGAGCAAACTGAATTCAGGCAGGGTAAGTGGATGGGACAGGTGTTTCTCATTTTAAAGACTTCACTGTTTTACACTTTTCAGAGGTGCAAGAGCCCCTTCCCAAGCCTTTGCAAGTGCCCACCCTATCCTATTTTGTTCTACCTTCTGTTTTCTTCCTTTTCTCCCAGTGGCCTCAACTGGATCCATTATCTTCCTCAAATAAGTGATTAAGATTCAAGGTCCTTCTGGAAACTTTTAAATTCCCTCACAGTTTTCAGTCATTGTGCCTAGGAGATATTATTAGGAAACACTGCAACCCAAGGGAAACATTTTACATCCTTTGAAAATATCTAAACCTGCCAGAGCCAATTTGGCTCAGTGGATAGAGCATTGGTCTGTGGACTGAAGGGTCCCAGGTTCGATTCTGGTCAAGGGCATGTACATTGGTTGCGGGCACATCCCCGGTAGGGGGTGTGAGAAGGAGGCAGCTGGTCGATGTTTCTCTCTCATTGATGTTTCTAGCTCTCTGTCCCTCTCCCTTCCTCTCTGTGAAAAAATCAATAAAATAAAAATAATAAAAAATAAAATAAAATAAAACACCTAAACTTAAGGACATCACAGACTTGGATGGATGACTTTCCCGCCTTTTCACTTCATCACCCCAATCTCATTTGCCTAAATAATTTACAATGCTCTCATTTGCATTCCTCGAGCTTATTCCTTGTGAATGTATAAGCCTAATCTTATTATACTGAGTGAGTATTTGCCTGCCCCATGCTCTGGGGCATGTTAAAATCTTTCCTCCACTGGCTGACAATAAAGTGTGCCACACCCAAACCTCCTCTCCTAATCTTCCTGTGTCACCTTTGCTTCCTGAGTTTGTGTGATACCATTTTACAGTGGCTGCCTCAGTGCTGCACATCTGGATTTGAAGAGACACCTTTCATTCCCATTTATTTTCTTTACACCTTGTTGACCACGTCCCTTCAATGCTTCAGACACTCGCCATGGTATTTGGGGAAAAAAAAATGTGTAAAGCATGTGATCTTGATACCCAAAGAGTCCCTATAACTTTTGACTGATATGTGATAAAGTTACATATTTTGCTTACCAAAATTGATTCTTTTTTTAAATATATTTTATTGATATTTTACAGCGAGGAAGGGAGATAGAGAGCTAGAAACGTCCATGAGAGAGAAACATCGACCAGCTGCCTCTTGCACACCCCCCACCGGGATGTGCCCGTAACCAATGTACATGCCCCTGGCCGGAATCGAACCCGGGACCTTTCAGTCCTCAGACCGAGGCTCTAGCACTGAGCCAAACCGGTTTCGGCCCAAAATTGATTCTTATGTATGTTTGCTAAGAGGTTATTCATCACAATTTTTTTCTATTGGGAATCTGGACATACTATTTCTAAGGACAAAATCAACTTAGGTTGTCATTTCTCTCAAATTGACCTCTCAAATGACAATGACAAGGATCTAATTGGCTTTAGGGTAACTGCAGCCAGAAGCCAGAACTATCAGGAAGATGAATCAAGAATATCGTTAGCATAGTCTGCTTTGCCTTGTGGTTTCTCTACATGAAATAAAGTTACCATCTTGCCAACACCAAGTGCAAATTAATTTAGATTACAATTGACATTTAGGTTTGGAGAGAGAGAGGGAAAAAAAAAATCAATGGCATGTGAACCCTGAAACCATAAATAGTAACAAGTGGAAATCGCAAACCTCAGATGCTTTTGAAGCATGTTGTAAATTCCTGCAAAAACATATGGAAGAGTATAATGGACAAAATAATCAGGGAAAGTTGGTATATAAACCTTAAACCACAGGGACCATGCTAGGGGTTTTTGTTTTTGTTACTCTAATATATCAATGTAATTCCTGGCATAAAATAATATGCAATGTTAAATAAATAATAATTATTTTTATTTTATTGGGTTTATTTATAAAGGAGGAGAAAAAATACTTGGAACATTTTAATGAATTAATCTCATTCACCAAAATGAAGAGCTCAGAAATCGCCTGTAGCTTAAAAATGATTTTTTTTTTTTTTTTGCTAAGATCAGGGTACGGATTTGATGAATGTTCTCAAGTTAATCAGCCATATAGGACTTCTTGAACATTACTCTGACATTGAATGCTGTCTGTGTAACTTAATGTTATAAAACCTGGAAGGCATATTTATAGCCCAATTCAGATGGGCCAAAAACAAAGTACAATTATTCCTTCAGAAGTCGACCTTTGCATACAGATTAAAATGGATTGCTTCCAAGATTCAGATGGGGGAATGAACTCAGTTCCTCAGTTGCCTTGTACTCATTATTGGACTTGGTTTTGGGGAATGCTAATTAGTGACACATCTGTGTTAAAAGTTGGACTCCCAGCCTAACTTGCAAAGTGGCGATGGGAGGAAGAGTTGTTATGAAAGTAATTACAGCTCTCAGAGATGATGCTATTTTAAATAGGCTGAGAGCTAAGTGGTTTCACAGAAACAAATGAAAATGATTTTACTATTGACAGGGAACGTTACTATGCAAGGACAGAGATATTTGTATTTGGTCATTTCTAGATAAAAACCATGATGTTATTCCCCTTGGAAAATTAAAAGGGAGATTAAAAACTTGTCCCATGGCCCTAGCTTTTTTGGCTCAATGGATAGAGAACAGTCCATGGACTGAAGAGTCCTGGTCAAGGGCACATTCCTCGATTGCAGGCTAGATCCCAGTGCAGGAGGCAACCAATTGATGTGTCTCTCTCATACCAATGTTTCTCTGTGTGTCTCTCCCCATCTACTCTCTCTAAAAATCAATGGAAAATATCCCAGTTTGAGTATTAACAAAAACTTAGTTAATCTGGAGCAACCTGGAGATTTGGAGATGCCAAATTAATTTTTTCTGGCATTAAAATCAGTTTGTAGGTTTAAAACTGTGTTGTTGTTTTACCTGATGAATCTGACAACATCTTTCCAAATCAGAAGACAGCACAATTAGTATAACATTAAAGTTCTTGAGATGTAAAATAAATATTCATCCCATAAATTAGTCAGAAGATTAAGTTGTAAAATCCTATTTAATAAAAGAGTAATATGCAGATTGACCATTACTCTAACACATAATATGGCTTCCCCATGTGGTCAAAGATCCTGCCCCTATGTGGACACAAGATGGCCAGCATGGGAGGGTAGTTGAGAGGCACCAGGCCTGCAAGGGAGGGCATTTGGGGGTGATCAAACCTGAAGGGAAGGGCAGTTAGGGGTGACCAGGCTGGCAAAGGGGGGAAGTTGGGGACAAACAGGCTGGCAGGGGAGCAGTTAGACCTCAATGGGGCTGGCATGGGAGTGGTTAGGGATGATCAGGCTAGCAGGAAGAAGTGGTTAGGGGCAATCAGAAAGGTAGGCAGGCAGGTAAGCAGTTGGAAGCTAGTAGTCCTGGATTGTGAGAGGGATGTCCAACTGCCCATTTAAGCCCTGTTCATGCTATGTAGCAGCTTCCTTAAATTCATATTAAAGATTCCTTAACTTTCCAGCCATTTTTAACTATTAGATCAGTTACATCTTGACTTGCCCTGTTCATTTTAGCATCTCTTTTGATCTTCTCTCCAAGGTCTTCTCCTTTTCCCCAACATACACTAGTGTGGTGGTTATAGTCAGCTGAAGGTGAGTCCTGGACATAGACAAGCTATAAAGCATCTCTTATTTTTCTCTCTTCTAAAGACCGGTTCCATCATGGTTAGAGTGATAAGATGCAAAGAAGAAAGAGTAAGGTGTACCTAGAGGGTTTTCCTTTGTTTGCCAGGGCTCCTATTCCAATATCTCAGCACATGGTTTTCTTGAGCCCTGGCATGGTTTTAACATATCCACCTCAGATGATTTACACGTCTGTCTCTGATATTTCTCTAGGTCTTGGGCATCTTTTCTTCAAATTATCTGCTTGCTGGGGCAACCAGGACATATTTCCAAAAAGGTGTGCCTATTTCCCTCTATGTACCAGGTCCAAAAAAATCTATAGCCCACAATCTCATCTACTTCATTTGACTAAACCAGGCCTACTCTTTAGCCATTAACAGACTAACTTTCCAGAACTCTGGCAAGTCAGAAGTCTATATGTATGTGGTGGAGAATGAGGAGGACAGGATGGAGGGAAGAGAGAGTTGGAGAGATAGGGAAGGTCTAGAGTAAATTGGATGTGGTTGGGTCTCAGGCTCTTTTCTGCGGATGGTTTCTCAAGATCCAATTTATCCCATTTTTTTTTATTCCCAGGCCCTGGGGAAGGGCAGTTCATCCAGCATCACAGCTGAGCAGACATCTGATCAGATATTGCTACATTTTGGTTTTGCTGGTTAATGAGAATTAAGACTTTTAACATTATAGTTTTAATGTAGTAAAAAAAGTAAAGTAAAAGAAAGTTACTCAAATTTAGATTTAAGCATACTTTAAAGTTATATCTTAAACCAATTCCACAAACATTTCTTGTTTTATTACTATGTAATTTTTTCTCAAAAGATTATGGATATATGGAAATAATTAAGACATAGCTGTGTTGTCATAAGGCTCAAAAGCAGAAATTTAAAATATTATAAGTTTGTTAAAAAATACCTGATAAAGTGTTAAGGCTGAATCTTGAATCATTTTAAATATTACACTGCTGTGACTTATACTCAAGTATCTATTACAACAATACTTCTCAAATTGTAATATGTCTTTAAATCATCTGGTGTTAGGTTTAAATACAGATTCTGAACCAGTAGTTCTGGGTCAGGCTCTGAGATGCTATATTTCTAACAATCTTCTGCCAGTTCATGAAAGATATGTTGAGTAGCAAAGGCTGAAAATCCTCAGATTTCTGAGATATGCTGAAGGGTAGGTACAAGGGAATGGCAGTCTAGGGTGATTGTTATTTCCTTAACATCTGTCCCTTACCCTAAATGAGAGAATTTTGACAGTGTGCTATTTCAATACTTCACTGCTTATTAAAAAAAATGAAATACAATAAGCTTACATGTACAGGGAGGTTAAGTGATATGCATATTGTCAGTGAGTAGACTGGCCAGAGTTTTAGGATTTGACCTGACAACTGAAATGACCTTGATATTCAACTGCAAGCCTTGACTTTCACCCTTTTAGGGGGTGTTAAATGAAGTGTAGAGAAGCGGACTAACTCCCCTTCTCAATGATGAATGGCCTGTGAGGTCAGCTGACCATCCATCTGCTACTGCAATGTCAGATACATTTCCATGTCTGCAAAGTAACTGGAGGCGGATGCTTATAAATCAAAGTATTGGCATTTGGCCTCCTTTATTGTGAGAGAAACTTAGAGAAGTGCCTCTTTTATTTTAGCTTTTAAATTTCTTAATCCTACCATCTCGACCGCCTTCCCCCATTAGTCTGAGAACTGCCATTCTCATTCATTCATACTCACCCTTTTAGCATATGCATGAATCCCAAAATATCTAATGATTTGGTTCAAGGAGTGAACATTACATCAGTTGCAGATCTCCCCCCTGCTGTTCATAGTCTGAAGGCCAAATGTGTGGGTGTGTTTAACCATTCCTGGATTTTACAATAAAGAACAAAAAGAATGCAACTCAATTGCCAGAATAATTTAAGAACTCTTCATGCCACTTGAGCTAAATATCTCCATCTTGCAATGATAATCTCTAGGGCAGTTAATTAAAAACTTCACCTTTTCAGACTCAAATAGTTTTGGCTCCCAGATGGTTTCTTTCCCAAAAGAATTCATTTTAAGGACTGCAATGAGTCACATTGTTGTCCACTTAAAAAATTAAATATAAATTTTTATGCCAAAAAAGAAAATTTCAAAAATGACTTAGTGACTTTAACTGATGTGTTTAAGTAGGAGGTAAAAAGTTCATGTTGATGTGAGTTTTGAATGCTAAACCTCAATCCAACTCTGAAGTATTTGACTGCCACCAAACTTTTATCCAGTAAAAGCTTCTCTATTGTTAGAACATTTTTATGGGTTTGAAATGTATTCTATATGCTTAGTAGTCTTAAGTCAAACTTCCCTGCTTGCCACTTTATGTAAACTATGTGAAGTTGGAACTACCAGTAAATCAAAATTCAATCCCTTTTTATAAGTGACTGGACACTTCCATATTTCAACTTAATTCAAATCAATCACCTTCCTCAACATTTCCCCTCTCTATAATTTCTAATTCATTTGGCCTTCAACCATGACCTGGCTCTCATTTCTAGAACTGACCCTCCACTCAATTCTTATCTCTATTTTTCACATTTAAGACTGTGTTACCAAGTGCATGGTTTGCAAACTTTCATTTGTAAAAAAAACAAAAAAACAAAAGAAACAAAACACTCCTACATGCGGTATCTGAGCCATTTGTTTTTAGAATAAAGCATATTTTCCAGTTTTCCTCTTTGTCTTATTTGTTTTCATAGCACTTCTGTAACCAAGATATTATAATATGCAATTTGCATTAAACCATGCACGCAGAAATGTTAAGAAATGGGCACAAATTATATATACACCCATACAGATTTGGTTTTAGGCTCATAGTTCCTGTATTTATAATCTGTCACGCAGAATACTAAGACCTCAAAAGATTCCAAACAGCAGCCAACACAACCACGCGGGGAGAGCTGCGGTACTTAGAAGAGAAACAAAAGGCATATTGTTTAAAACACTCTGCTGAGAACTTGAGCATGCATGAGCAAGTTGAGAAGGTAGTTTGGGATAAGCATCTGAATATTTGGAAATAAACTTATCAGTGCTTGCAGAGTATTGAGACTCATTTCAGAAAACAGCTTGAAGGCATCTGCCCACACAATTCCCATTGTCACCTCTAAAACAATAACTCAAATTTGCTTCAGATCAATTCAACCCACATTGGCAGACTTGTGTGGCTTTGGGCTCCCCTCGTGAAATCAGAGACTTTGCACATTGAATTAATAGAATTAATCTAAATTTCAAGATTCTAGTTTATAATCTCCATCTACTCTATAACATACAAATTAAAAATCAAACAAACAAAAAAAAAAAACTTCCAAGACCTGCACTTCTCCACCACTTACTTCAATTATAAAGTGATAAAAGAGACAAAAGAATTTGTTTTGTGTGTTTCTTCTCTTGTACTTAATGAAGTAATAACAGTTCTAGACACTAAGATAATAAACTGGAGGAGTCTGGCTTTGTTTTGTTTTATTTTTATTTCTTGGATACATTTTTGACTAAATGAGACTTTCTGGTAATTTGATTTTAAAGATTCCACTTTTCAATGATTTTATTTTTTGATGGGTGTGAATGGATCTTTTTTCCCTAGTACTTGAAAAGACTAAATACACCTAATTCCAAAAGTAGTTTTTTTAAAAAAAAATCAGGACTTAAAAGGGATGGGGAGGGAGGACGGTGAATTGAATGCTTTCTTTATTGTCCCTAATTTGAGAATGATCTAAAGTCACTAATTTAAGAAACCCCAGAACTTACAAGGCCTGAAAAGAAAAGGGGGGTTTATATACCTTTAAGTCATTCTATTCATTCATTCATTCATTCATTTATTCACCTACTTATTCATGAATTCTGTTAGCCATTAATTTACTGCTAGTTATTTTAATATTCTCCTTTTGAGTCATTAAGCATATTGTGTTTAAAGTATTCTGTTGGGTGCATTGTAAAGAATATATAATGATAATAGCAAAGCAAGATTTTGTAAGCCCGCACATGGCACTATAAAGCAGATGATATTTTAAAATATATATATTTATTTCAGAAAGAGAGAGACGACAAAGTCCCACAACCTAGGCATGTGCCCTGACTGGGAATAGAACTGTGACCTCCTGGTTCATAGGTTGACTCTCAACAACTGAGCCACACCTGCCAGGCTATAGCATATAACATTTAAAATATATTTTTATTGATTTTAGAGAGGAAGGGAGATGGAGAGAGAGATAGAAACATCAATGATGAGAGAGATCATTGATTGGCTGCCACCTGTATGGCCCCAACTGAGGATGGAGCCCACAACCTGGTCTGTGCCCCTGACCAGAATCAACCCTGGGATCCTTCAGTCTTTAGGCCAACGCACTATCCACTGAGCAAAATCATCTAGGATGTGGATGACATTTTAACTGGATCTTCAGGTATTCCTAAAAAGTGGCAGGCAGGAAAAGGAGATAAAGTATTCAAGAGGAATGGCTGGATTGTAAATATGGGGTTAAAGTGAAAATGGCAATTTGAGAATAAGGAGAGTGTATAGGCTTGGAGTAAAAGCCTAGGACAACTAGCTGGAAGTAGTGTTAGGTGAAATTAGGAAGGAGGAGGGATGGTAACTGATTCTTGATGTATTTTAGTTATTTTTTTCTTTCCATTCACTTTCATTGTCTCATTTCTTTCCTCCTTTCTAGGTACGTAGAAAGGATAGGTGGTAGCTGTAAACATCAAGATTGACCAGAGACTGAGCATCACAACTGCTTTGTGAAAGTTTGACAGTTTGTGAAAGTTGGTATAAGTATTTATGTCCATATAACAATTAGGACTTCAGATTACTTCCGGGAAGAGCTGGGAACAGTAGTCATGTAAATATATAGAGTAGCTATTATACATTGTGTTTCTACCAACATAGGGGTGCATATATTCTTTCTGATTGGTATTTCAAGTTTCTTAGGGTAAATTCACAGAAATGGGATCACTAGGTCAAATGGAAGTTTAATTTTTAATTTTTGAGGAAACGCTATTTTCCACAGTAGCTGCACCAGTCTGCATTCCCACCATCGGTATACTCAGTTTCCTTTTTCTCCACATCTTTGCCAGCACTTGCCATTTGTTGATTTATTGATAATAGCCATTCTGACAGGTGTGAGTACCTCACTGTCATTTTAACTTGCATCTCTTGTATGATTAGTGACTTTAAGTGTTTTTTGTTTTTTTTTAATAACTCTTGGTCTTCTGAATGTCCACTTTGGAGAAGTGTCTATTTAGATCATTGGCCCATTTTTTTTAATTGGATTGTTTGACTTCCTTTTGTTTAATTGTATTAAATTCTTATATATTTTAGAAATTAATCTCTTATCAGATGTATCATTGACAGATAGCTAAGATCTTGAAACAGCCTAAGTGTCCATCACTAGATGGGTGGGTAAAAGAGCTGTGATATATTTACACCTTGGAATACCATGCAACTGTAAAAAACAATGATCTATTACCATTTGAGACAACATGGAGCCACGTAGAGAATATTGTGCTAAGCAAAGTAAGACAGTCAGAGAAAGATAAGTCACATTATCTCACTCATATGTGGAATCCAATGAACAAAATAAACTGATGAACAAAATAGTTCCAGAGATAAGGAAGCATGGAAGAGACTGACAAATCTCAGAGGTAAGGTGGGGGTGGCAGGTAAGTGGAGAGAGATTAACCCTGGGGAATTTATATGTACACTAGAGGCCTAGTGCATGAAATTCATGCACGGCTGGGGTGGGGGGCAGGTCTCCTCAGCCCAGCCTGCACCCTCTCACAATCCAGGACCACTGTCTCCTAACTATTCAACTGCCTGCCTGCCTGCCTGATTGCTCCTAAAAGACCCCCTGTTGCCCCCAATTGCCCCCTCTGCTGGCCTAGTCACCCCTAACTGCCACCCCCACTGGCCTGGTTGCCTCTTACTGCCCCCTGACAGCCTGGTTGCTCCCAACTGCCCTCCTGGGCCATCCTGGTCACTCCGACTGTCCACCTGTCAGTCTGGTAACCCCTAACTACCCCCACTGGCCTGATCACCCCCAACTGCCCCCGCTGGACTGGTAACCCCTTACTGCCTCCCCTACCAGCCTGATCACCCCCAATTGCACCCCTGCCAACCTAGTTGCCCCCAACTTCCCCCCTCTCCCAGCCTGGTTTCCCCCTAACTGCCCCCTCTCTGCCTAGTTGCTCCCAACTGCCACCCCCACTGGTTTGGCTGCTCTCAAACCCCCACCCCCTGCCCCTTTCTGGCTTGGTCACCCCATGCAGCCTGCTGTTCGGTCCTTATTGTTTGTAATGGTGTCATGAATAATTTGCATATTCATCTATTATTAGTATAGCCATGCATAGCCCAAGAACACAGACAATAGTATGGTAAAGACTTGGGGCAGGTGAGGAGTGAAGGGGGGCATTCAATGGGGGATAAAGGAGGGTAAAGGGGACATTTGTAATATTTTAAAAAATAGAGATAAATTATTTTAAGTAAATAAATGACTACACTAGGCAGCCCCATTTGAACCAACATTTCTCTATATCTTTCCTTTTGACTGTAGGCTCATCATGGAAAATTCCCAAGCATTTATTATTTATTACAATATTTTTCTACCAATACAAATTTTGTTAGATCCAGTGTTTTTTTTAGAACTAATTTCCATAATTATGCAATTATTTGATCATATTCATCACATCCTCAATAATGCTTAGGAACAACATTTCTAAAAAAACTTAATCTAATCTAAGCTACATGATTTACTGCTGTGAAATGTAAAGGTGTCATAAAAAATTTTAAATATTTTGATGTGGACAAAAATAAAAAAATCACCAAGTGTGCTGTCTAGCACATCATTCCATTAACTCACCTCTTATTGCCTTTGTGCTTTTTAAAGCTCTGTTCCTGATAGTATTCTGACAGTAATGCAAACAATTCTCATTCATGAAATGCAAATGATTCAAATATATATATCCAATTGATTATTGTCATACAGAAATTATCCAATTTATAAACTCATTTCAGCACCCCTAATGGCCTATGTGTTTTGCAAATCCTCTTTTGAATTATTTCTAATAGCCTGGTGACCTCCTTAATTTATTAATCAAATAAAAATCTTTGATATGGCTTTATTGTATATTTATGGAAGAGCCATGACTTCATTATAAATCTATTCTTAAAGAACAAGGGGCGTGGCTTATGGCCAAATATTCTGCTGTCAGAATTGACCACGCAGAGACAATGTAATTTTTCTTACACTTTTATTAATGTAGAATAAAGGCCATAGGAGGATTAAATAAGAAGAGTTCATACTGTTCTCAAAAAAAATTAAAACACACACACACACACACACACACACACACACACAAGTAAATGGTTAATGCATAAAAGAAAGATAACCAAAGTTATTACTAAAAATTATAAGATACACCAGCCAACTACCTCACTCAGTCATCTCAGTCATATAATTAATAATAATAATAATAATATATATATATATATATATATATATATATATATATATAGTCTGTATCAAATTGTGGCTCAACATTTCCTTGTGTGGATAACAATAAGCTGAAATGATATCTCTGAGTGGCACTTTTATTGAAAACTTTTCAAAATAAATGAATTGGTATGTTTTTTAGTTGATTTTTTTTTAGTCTTAAAATAAAAATGAACTGAATGATGTGTAAGTGAAAAAAGAGGGAAGGAGAAGGGAGAAAGATGGAGAAATAGAAGGGGAAAGAGATGGGAAAGAGGGAGGCAGAGGAGAAGGAGGGAGGAGGAAAGACAGTAAGAAAAATCACTGCCCAGTTGTCCCACTTAGGATACCCTCCGCCTAAAGGACAGTGGTGAAGAGAAAAGATGAAATGCTTGCAGGAACATTGAATAATTTAAGAACACATTATTTTAGATCCTTTCAGCCTTTACATAACTAGCATCCCAGCAATTCCTATCCTTATCTTATTTAAGAAAAACTATTTGTCATCAAGCCTTCTTCATTGTCCACACCACAAGGAACTGCTTAGCTGGACCATTCCCAAATGTCCATCTGAGTCCTTTTGTGATTAGAGATCAAATCTTTTTTATTACTGAAGCATGAGCATTCCTTGGCTTGGAGTAGCAATGACTTCTACTGCAGAAATGTCTATCCAGGTTAAAATAATTAAACGTTAACTGTCCTACATTCTGTAGGATAGAATACTTGGACAGCTTTCACAAATGGGCATTTTTATGTTTTAGTTTTCTAGAAAAGTATTTGTTTTTCCTGAATTGTTGAAGAGTTATTCTTACTCTTACTCCTCCTAAAACATTTTTTTACTTTATCCTTAAGTCTTTACAATTTTATATGAAATTTTATGATATAGTCTTTTTCTGTGAATAAGATTTTAAAATATTATACTGTTATTAAATCTCTAAAGAAACTGTATCAAATGTAATGATTAAATTGAGGGAAACACAAAAAAGACCAATAACTTAGAACTTATCTGATTGTTCATAAGTGTCAGATTGGACTACATGGGAAATTTTGCTAATATTTTATATTTGAACTTAAAGGTGAGAGGAAGTAAAAGTCCAACTACGGAATTGTTTACTATGAGGGGTCAAAACTAAAGACAGAATTTTTAATGAAAAATATCTGGCAGTTCTGTGTTCTTTACTATGACCATTTAAACAATTTAAAATAAATATAACAGAAAAATAAAATATAAGCTTACATCTGTTTTCAGTCAGATATTTTATTCATCTTTCCTCATTATAAAATACTAATAGCACATTGCAGAAAGTCTGGAAAATGACAAAAAGTACTGAGATAATATTAAAAGCACTTCACTATTTTAATATGATTATTATTAGCATGACTTAGGTCCCATGAGGACATTATCTATAGCTGCTTTTAATGTATATAACATAAACATATTTTTATTTGAAATAAGCAATTCTATGAAATGTAATTTTAATGGGATATGGCACATACTTTATCATATAAGTTACTCCATAAATTATTCTAATTCCCCTGTTAAATATATACTTTTCCCCAGTAATAAATTATTAGAGATACTATTTGGGCTGAATATTTTACCTATCTTTCTATAGATCTATCTTTTAATGGTTCTATGTCATTGTTCAACCCTACAAAATAATTGTGTTACCAAAAGTTATTTGCATGTCCCATTTTTAAGATTCTAGTAAAACAAATCATGCTTTAATGACTTTTGGTCCATCCTGTGAGAATGCTCACTGGGATTATTGAAATGCTTAATGCACTTGTGAACAGGGTAGCAGAATGACAAGCATTTAAAAATAATTTCCCTTCACTAAAAATATTTATAAAGCTTCCACCAGAAAAAAAAAAAAAGAATGAATCTCTTTGAAGGATTGAATATGAATAATATTTTTGTTTGGTTACTCTTATTAAGTAAAGTTATTCATCATTCAAACTGGATAATTTCAAGGAGATGTTTTAAATGTGTTGTATTAAAAATAGGGAAATTATTTTTTTGGCTAAAATTTGAACATATTTCTATAGTTATATCTGACCTGGAAAGTGGTTGGTAGATGTTATGTTCAGCAATAAGAACCAGTGAATGAGGAGGAAGTGAGGGACAACAAAAATCTCTTTGAGTTCCCATCACCTAGGAGCTAAATTCTCTCACCTATTTCTTTTTTCAACTCCTCCCACTTCTACGAAAATGCCATTCTCATATGAAAAGGGAAATTGCTCCATTAGGGAAAATTTCAATAGAATGTCTGGCAAATAAAGCAAATACATTGCCAACATAAGTATTATCAAGAGTTATCTCAACTGTCACCAGACAACTGCAAGGTGCTACTCTGGCTTCCACAATGTGGTTCATCCACCAGTGCCATGGCTGGCCTATCACTTTCTGAGGTAGTTGCAAACATCATGAAAACTTAATGCCATGGAGCTTAGTCTTGGAGACTCTATTCTTAGGGTCCTCATAATTAAATTGTATTTATATTTTTCAGAAACATTAGGCAGATCCTCTTTGTGTATTTGTGCACATGTGTGGGTGCGTGCATGTACATCTTTGAGGAACAATACTAATGCCACAAATATTGTACATGAACTCTTTGGGTTCTGAAAATTTAGCCATCAAAGTATTGTGAGCTAACTCCTACCCAATTAGATTTAATTATCAACTCTTAATTATATATAAGCAACCATTGTAATTGTTTGCATATAGAACATTGCTGAGAACATTTTAAATTACTGAACTAATATGGAGAGTGTGAGTCATTGATTACATCTCCATTGACACTTAATTGGCAAAATACCCAATCATCAAAGCAGTCAGTAGTCATGGATGAGCATATATGAACAGGGAAGTATTTCTTTCCATTGTCCACACTTTGCAATTGATTTTTGTTGTCTATGTGACTGTTTCTGTCTCCTCAAGTGTTGTGGTGCAGGATACAGCAATATTGTGTTTAGAACCTACTTTTAATTAAAGTCTCAGGCACTGAAGCTTTCTAAACCCCTATGTTTTATTTGCCTCCTGAGACATAGCTAGTATTTTCATTTTTTGGAGATTCTAGATATGGTTAACTTTAAAAAGAAAAATGTGACAAATAATCCACACAAAAATTAAATCAAGAAAAATAGCCATGCAGAACTTGAAAATACGCTTATGCTGACAAGTGACAAGAAAGAAGTGGGGAACCCTTTGACCCCTGACAACAACTTCTTAACATTTTTTTTTCTGTTTCTCCAAGATTCACATAATTTAGACACTAAAGAAGATAAATGATGAGTGAATGCTATCAGGTGTCCTTCAATATTTTCAGCAATGCCCTGGGGTTCCATTTGTATTTCCGTATACTCAGCAGCCAGGTGAACGACACTAAGCATTTATTGAATTTGTAGTTTCAGTGCTGGAGAAATAATCAGGGTCTGTGTAGCCTGCCTTCTGGGGCAACACTTTTTAAGCAAGTGCATTTTAAGAATCTAATAGTGGATCTTAATAGCTGTAAAAAAAATTGAAAAGAAGGAGGCAATGTATCTCAATCTTTTCCCTATAGCTTTATTTAAAATCGATTTAAATCACAACTCAAATGTTCACTGAACTAACAAGAAACAGTCTGGACGCCCACCCTGGTTTTCCAATACTTCTGTCCCCAAATAACAAAATTGTGATGATAAAGTGCAAAATAAGTGTAATAGGTACAGTGAAAAATGACTGAGAGTCAAATCTCAAGTAATAATTCACTCCAGGGGACCTGGTGATGTCTTAAGGGGGGAAAGTAAAGCCTGAGTTATTTATATTTTGCAGCATTTTAAGAGTCGAGTATCACAATTTATCCCAGCTCATGGGTATCCATTGTCTTTTCTGTGTTTATCCATCTTGAAAATTGGTAACCAAGTGGGCAGGGGTTGGGGGACTTACCATTAAAGGAAAAAAACAACAACAACACAACCAACAGTTTATTCTTTGGAAGGCTCTTATCCTTCATGAGTGATAAGCAAAAACTAGTATTGTGTACTTTTAAATTAAAGTTAGAGCTATAAAAATACACTTCAAAAAGAATCAAGTACCTAAGAAATCAACACAAAAATATATGCTGATTTCTGTAACTAGTTCACATATCTTGTCTTTTCATCTCAGATTTTTCTTTTTTTTTCTTTTTTTTTTGAGAATTAATTTATTTTTTATTTTTTTAATTTTTTTAAAATAAATCTTTATTGCTCAGATTATTACAATTGTTTCTCCTTTTTCTCCCCCATAGCTCCCTTCCACCTGATTCCCACCCCACCCTCTGCCCTTATCCCCTCCCCCCACTATTGTCCTCATCCATAGGTTATACAATTTTAATCCAGTCTCTTTCTGCACCCCACACCCCTTTCACCCTGATAATTATCTATCCACTCCCTTTCTTTGCCCCTAATTCTATTATATTCACCAGTTTATTCTATTCCTGAGATTTTTAATTCACTTGACCTTCTTCCTCTTCTTAAGTAATACCTTTCAGCATTTCATATAATACTGGTTTGGTGGTGATGAACTCCTTTAGCTTTTTCTTATCTGTGAAGCTCTTTATCTGCCCTTCAATTCTGAATGATAACTTTGCTGGATACAGTAATCTTGGTTGTAGGTTCTCACTATTCATCACTTTGAATGTTTCTTGCCACTCCCTTCTGGCCTGCATGGTTTCTGTTGAGAAATCAGCTGATAGTCGTATGGGTGCTCCCTTATAGGTAACCAACTGCTTTTCTCTTGCTGCTTGTAAGATCCTCTTTTTGTCTTTTACCCTTGGCATATTGATGATGATGTGTCTCCAAGAATTTTTTTTTGGATTCCTCTTGTTTGGGGTTCTGTAGGCTTCCTGTACTTGTAAGTCTATTTCTTTCACCAGGTGAGGGAAGTTTTCTGATATTATTTCTTCAAATATGTTTTCAGTATTTTGCACTCCCTCATCTTCTGGCACCCCCATAATTCTGATGTTGGTGCGCTTGCAGTTGTCCCAGAGGCTCCTTACACTATCTTCAACTTTCTGGATCCTCTTTTCTTCTTCCTTCTCCAGCGGAGTGTCTTTTGGCTCTTTGACCTGATTCTTGTGTTCTTCCATTCTGCTGTTGGATCTCTGCATCATATTTTCCAATTTAGTCAGTTTATGTATACTTTTTAGTTGGGTCTCATGAAGTTTATCAAGCTTTTCTAGGATATTGTTGCATAACCTTAGAACCGTAGTTCTGAACTCTATATCCTCCATTTCTTTTGTTTGAGATCTATTTCCTTGTCTCGGCATTTTCGCTGTTTTTCAGAGTTGGTAGGATGGCTTTGTGTGTTTGGTGTCCTATATAGCACAGTGGGTCAGCCTCCTCAGTTACCTGAGGTAGACACTCTTGGTGCTCCCCTTTGTGGACTGCGTGCACAGCCTTGTTGTAGCTAAGTCTCTATTGTTGTGAATTGACCTTCAGGCCAATTGGATGTGGGTATCAGCTGTGTCTACTCTGGGATAACTTCTGTATTGGAGACAGTCTTATAGGATCAGACTTGAAAAACTGCAGAAGCCTCTGCTCAGCTTGGATGGGGCGGAGTCTCAGGGCTGAACTGAGTCTTGGCTTCTGCCCTGCCCTTGTGCACTCGCCTGAATTTCCGCCTGACCGGCCCAGGTTCCCCAAGCAAGAGCGTGGGTGCCCCAGGGGCTCGCCCGGACTTGGGCTGGTCTCTGTAGTCTGGAGCTTCTGACTCCTTCCGCTACAGAGAGGCCGCCACCTTGTACATAGAGGCAGCAGCAGCCTCCACGGTCAGACCTGGAGCTTCTGACTCCTTCTGCTCCTGAGAGGCGGCGGTCAGACCTCAGCGCGTAATTGCTCGCGCTTGTGAGTCTGTAGACCCAGCCGGCTGCGGCTCGTGGCTCGCGGCTCGTGGCTTCCGGTCTCTGAGTCTCTGGGTGCCTTTCTCCACCTGTATGAGCCTGGGACCACGGAATTTCAGCCGGGGCTGGGGTTCAGTACAGTCAGAAAGGGTTCCGTGCAATCGGGGAATTCCTCCCCTCCCGCCAGGCAGGCATTCAGCGGCCGCACTTCCTCTCTGCGTGCGCGAGCATCTCCCTACCTCAGCGCTTTTCGGCTCCCAGTCCGATCCGTGAGCCTCTCTCTTTCTTTCTAGTTGTAGCTATTCCACTCCGCCAGCTTTCCTGAGGTTTTGGTGAAGTCCTTTTTGATTTTAGTTGTTTTTTTAATTAAATTGTTGATGAGGCGGCAGTTTAGGAGACTGCCTAGGCCGCCATCTTGGATGTTCTCTCAGATTTTTCTTGACATAAGTTTTATATTACCCTTCATTGCTATTTATCTAAACTGAAGAACATTTTATTAAGTATTTGAAGACTTTTTTCCTACAGACTTATACTCAGGAAGCCACAACAGACAGGGTTCTTCCATAATCAGGCTTCATGGTTGAGGGTGTTCTGTAGACACCAGCTGAGAGTATATAGTGAGAATAACTACAGACTGAATGACCCCTGCCCCCTCAGCAGGTGCACTCTGCTCCCAGACCTCATCCTGACTCCAACAGTCGCTTATTTGGTTCTCTATATCAACTGTCTTTATACCCATTTAATCTCCAATCTCTGCCTTTGATTTCCATGTTTGGGTTTGAAGACGTTGTCTTCATGCTTTTGCTCCCTCTCTTATTCTCCATCTCTCATAAACAGAGTTGATCATCATAATCTAAACCTGTTTCATAAGAAAATATATCTCTGTAATGTACCTATAGTAGGCTCATGACTAACTTTTCTCTCTCATAGTTACTAATATTGATAGTGACATTGACAACAACAATAAAATACTTCCTGTTGTTAATGTAAAGTATTGCTCACTCTCTTATCTTGTTTTCTATTCCATGTGTCATCAAGACTTTCCAAATGCATACAATCCCTAATACATTTCCTTGTTGCTAAATAAATATAGAGGCCTTCCAACTCCAATAATTTTACAAAGGGGCTAACCCTGGAAAATACACTTCACCCATTGCCTCATTTTTTTTTTTTCATTGCTTCTGTCTCTTCAGACATCTAAGGAAGAATTCAACATAGAGATAGCATTTTTCTTAGCATAGCAGCAAACCCTCAACGTTAGGGTCTCCCTGGGTTCTTGATAGAAATAAAAATGTTCTTATGCCCATCCAAATTGCTGAATCATGATTGCTAGTGATACCCATAGATGAATTTTAAATAAAAATTCAAAGTTCATCCTTTTGAATGGTAAATTTGAGACTAATTAATGAGTGCATTTAAGATCTATGGTTTTACTGTTGCTAGGAGAGTGTCTTCACAGTTCTCATCATAAAAAAAATAAAGTTGTAACTATGTGATAATGGATTTTTTAACTAAACTGAACATGCCTCTTGCATTTCATGAGGCCTTTGTGCATATTTAATAACATAGTGTCTGTGTTATTCTAAATCAGCACCACAACTCCATGATCTACTTATCTCCTTTGGGTGCAAAGATGCTGACTCACTGGCACTTCCAAAGCAATTCCTGGTGTGCAGAATGATAAAATAGTATCATTTCTTTCATAAATTATCATAACATTGCCAGTGAAGATCCAGAGTCTCTCCCCATATAAACTGGTACGAGACATGTGGCTTGCCTACCTCAAGAGGACAGGCATGACTTCATGGGAGTGTGAGCTGAGCAATTGCAGAGTCTTGTGCTGAGAAGGCTACCATGTTGGTTTTAAAGTTTTGCTGTTTTCATCTTAATTTTTTTACTTTTTAAGCAGCGTGCCTTGCATTTTCATTTTCATTGGGCCCTGAAAATCATGTAGCCATTTCTGGAGAGGTGTCATAAATATTGAATGAAACAATGTAATATGTAAAGATACCCAAAACCTACAAAATAAATTTTTTTGTATTGTCCTCATAAAAGCACTCCGGGAAAGTGCTTAAACACAAGAAAAAGGCAAAGTATTCATCAAGGAACCATAGCTTAAGGTCTAGCTAAAGAAAAATCACTTCAATTTAAAATTGTTTATGGTCTTCAGTTGAAGGCTATTAGCAGTGAGTACTTAAATCGGGAAAAGCAGAATCATAATCTCTGATTTTTAGCAGAATAGGGGTTTGTTTTTCCTCCTAATCTATTTTTGCACATGGAAAGCTCTAATCTGCTATGGTGTCCATAGTATGCAATGAATGAATGGTTTTCCTTCTTATGAATGCAAAATAGTATTATTAGGAACCATCTTAGGGAACATTGAGAAAATAATTACTCATATCATGTTTGCATTGTGTAGTTTAGTGAGGAACTTGGTTAAGGTAGTGCTTACAGTGTGTAGAGCCAGAGGCAACCTCTTAAATATGAGGCAGAATGCCTCCACACTCACCCCAGTGCTCCTCCAGGCCCTGCAGCCTTAGCACAGTTGGCCAAGTGCAGGCAACAGAGCATGCAGGCACCGTGGCTGCTCCTTGGAGCAAGACTCCCCCTTCACCCTTAGTAAATAAACATCATACCTGATGGCTGCTTCCTAGCATTGTCCTCTACAGAACCCACGTCCTACACGGGATTATCTTACTGGCGTAGCCTGTACATGCACTTGTCATTTCAAGAGAGGCCAAGAAACTGAGTTTATGGCTTCTATCCTAGGAAGGCAGGAGTCATAAGGAAGGAAATACTGACCTTCCATAATCATAAAAAAAATGTCCACACGAGAAGAAATTGCTTTGTAATCCGGCGTTTCCTAGCTGGACATGGTTTTGTTCTAGGGACACACCTAAAGACATTTTGGTTGTCACAACTTGGTGGGTAGGGAGGAGTGGGGGGGAGGAGAAGGGAATATGGAACTTCAACTATGAATGAGGAACAGCAATGCCGCTAAACATCCTACAAGGCACAGGTTAGCCTCCACAATAGAGAAGTATCTGGGGCCCAAAATGTCATTGTTGAGAAACCTTCATCTGATTTCTTTTTCTTCAGTACTTACCATGGGTCTCGCAGATCGTAATGCCTACTGGTGAAGAGCAAAAGTCTGTATTAAGAGCTTCAGGTGATACTGAAGTATCCATGTTTTGCATTCAGCATAGATCTCTTTCATGCATGGTACATGTGTGTATTTTAATTTTAATAATAAATATTAAAATATATTTTTTGTTAAACTTTAAGTCTATCTGATTACTTTTTTGTCAATGACTAATTGGTATGCCCTAGAATAATAGTTTGCACCTACTAGTTGGTAAAGTATATTTATTTCTTGTGGAGCTATTATGTGACAGATATTGTGCTATGTGCTTTTACACTATAGTCCTACTTCAATTCACAACAAATATATGCAATAAGCTTGCTGTTCTATTTATAAATGCAAAGAAAAATCAAATGGCAAGTGATAATATAACTTGACCATATTTACAATGAAGGAGCTTGCATTTAATCAGTTCTGGTAGAATCTGTTCTTTACTTCCCATTTATTTGTTCATTTATTTTTTCAGTGATTCCAGAAATATTTATAAATATTAAATAATAAAAACAATTGCTAGTTTCAAATTGCTTGGGGATCTCATTGGAGATATTAGTAAAAAAATGAATAAGCTTTTAAAAAATGTATTGTGAAAAGGTAAGAACATCATGAGGTATAAAGATCCTTCTAGTAATTAGAACTATCTCCAGACTAGGGGATATACATCACGAGGGAGGGAAAACTTTTTTCTGCCAAAGGCCATTTGGATATTTATAACATCATATTTGCGCCATACAAAATTATCAACATAAAATTTATGTTGCTATGGAAAAACTCCTTATTTATTAAATTTTGAGTCCTATCTGGGGTTGCCTAGGCAGGGCCAGACCAAATTATATGGACAGCAGATGTCCCCCATTCTAGAAGGAAAGCCAAATTGGAGGAGAGTGTCTGCAGTGAGTTTAGGGAGAAAAGATAGCCAGCCTGGGGTGAAAGGGAGGCCATCATTATGGAGCAGGTGCAAAATGATCACTTACAAGAAATTGTGTTTGTCCCTTCAAATGATCCCTCTAAATGACCAATGTCATGTGGCTTAGTAATGGTGAGATAAAATAACTGCCAAATTCATGTAGGAGCTATGGATTCTTAAGTGTTAATAAACAGTATTTAGTGGCAGGATATGGAGGGTTAAGGTGAGGGAATTGAAGAAGGCAGTAGACTAAATTGGTAACCCATTTAGTGGTCACCTGGAAGGATGCTAACACAAATCATTTCAAGTAGTCCACTCTTCGAGCAGCTGAAGAGGGGATGATGAATTTGACTTACAAAGTGTTGTGTGACTGTCTTATGTAGTTCTATGGGCCCATTCAAAGTGAGATTCTCATAGTACTTAACTATTAGAAAACTCTGTTCGGTTTTTAAATTATTAGTTACTCTAAGTACTATTATTTATTTTACTCCTGATAATTCTATTATGCAGTTGTCAACATATCTTCTCTTGTCCACTATATCTCATTAGATTTTAAATATCTTTGTTTATAAATCTTCTGCAGAGAGCTTCTTCAACCCATTCTTTCACTGTTTTATTTATCCTTTAACTTGACCTGTTTTGTTATTATCACACCCATTGAGTTTCCTACTTAAGGTATTTTATATATCATGCTAAGAATCTACTTCATAAATATTTGTTCCTGTTCTTCATGAAGTTTTCTGTTTCACATTTTCAAAACAATTTCTATTCACACAAAAATATAATTGTGTTTTATTATTTAATTTGTAACCTATCTGGTCTACTAATTGTGCTATCTCTGTTATATATAAGTAATATAATTTTGGCTTCTTTTATGTTGCCTATACTCCATAATTATCCCTATTTTTTTCTTTTACACTCATATTCTTTTGGATTGTCCGCTGCAACTTCTAGTTTTGGGTAGCCATAGTTGTGATCGAATCTCAGAATTTGGGTAGAAACTCTGATTAGATAAGAAGTGTGCAACTGTTCTTTGTAAAAGAGAGCTTCTGGTATGACATCATTGACTCAGCTATTTGGTGTCTTCTGTTCCCACATATACATATATTGGCTGACACTGCCTCTTGAGAAACATCTCTCTTTAAAGAGATGCCTCTTACAGTTAAACAGACTATGGAATCTCAGAGGGAAGGGGTGGGTGGGTAGGAAGAGATCAACCAAAATCCTTGGACACAGACAATAGGGCCATGAAGGTCTGGGGAGAGGCGGGGGAGAGGGGGGCAGGCTAGAAGAGGTCAGTGTGGGGAAAAAGGGACATACTAGTATGTAATACTTTCAACAATAAAGTTTTATTTTAAAATGGAAGATGACACATCATATCTCCCCTCCCCTCACCATCTGTTTCCCATCCAAAAGGGTTTCCATATCAATTTGTCATGAAATCTCTTTTCAGCACTCGATCACTATGTTTCTGCCTTTGAGGTGACAGGGCTAGATAACATCTCTGTCCCCTTTCTCCCATATCACAATCTGGACCCATTTCACCTTTTACCTCTAAGGGTTTTTCATAAAACATCAGGATACATTTTGAGACTTATTCCTGCCCCTTCTCACCTGTGTGACTGTCCCAGAGAGAATTCAAGTAGTGATTTTGGGTTTGCCACCTCTCCAGAACTGGAAACTTTATTTCATCTGTTTGGTCACCTGCTCTTCTGCAATGTTGGCTCACTCTGTGGTCTTGCTAATATTTCAAGAACCTCTTTTAAATAAGGTATTTATAAGTACAACCAATGGACACAAACTCTGGGGAGAGAGGGCACATATGGGAGGTTAGGGGGTGGGGGCAATGGTAAGCTATGTATACATATAATACCTTAATAAATTTTTTAAAAAATCAATAAAACCATATCCTTGGTGAGGATAAAAAAAGAAAGAAAAATAAATAAATAAACAAACAAATAAATAAATAAGGTGTTTAAGTGTTTCTCTTTAAAAATGCTGCTCTCCTTTGAAGATGCAATAATTATGTGTGATAATTACACTTGGGAGTTCTTTGAGACAATTATCAAAAAACGTTCTATTGCTTTACTTTAAATATCTCCAAAGTTTTATACAAAATAAAATGGGGTAATGCTCTGTGAAAAATATCACAGTTGTCTGACTGTCTCAGAAAACTGGGATTATTCACTTTTAAATGCCTAATGTCTGACTCAGAGCCAAGCATATGATATGATACAAGATGTAGGCACCCATAATGTGCACACTTCTAAAATGTTAGAAATTGAAAGGGCATGATGATGCTTGTTTTCAGACAGAACTGGGCTCAAATTTAGCTAAACAACTAAGCTGGATATTTACTTTTTCTAAAATTATTTAATTGTTCTAATAGAAAAGGGTAGTGACAGAATGGGAAGAGATTAACCCATGAATTTATGTATATGCATATATGCATAGTGCATGGACAGACAATAATGCAGGGAAATGGAGCAGTATGGACTGGACAGGGTCATTGAGGGGAAAATGGGTAATATCTATACTACTTTCTACCATAAAGATAAATTAAAAACATAATTTTAAAAGGGGTAAGATTCACTGTAAAAATATAATGCCATAATATACATACATTTCTTAGTAAGTACAGTGTTTGATGCTTAATACATTTTCATGGTATGGTAGCCATTACTTCTGTAGTAGTAAGTATTAATTTTATTTGGATATATGTAGCATTTACAGATCTGCTTCTCTACATACTGTATGAAACCCTGAGCTGGTTTACATGATTCCAGGATCATCTAATCAATCCTGAATACTGCTGCCAAATCCCTCTTTTTTAAAACCACTTTGATCACGTCAGGTTCTTATTCCAAGGCTTTGATGGTGTCATTTCCTATTATACCTAAACACAATTTCTCTGGTTGGCTTTAAGGACTCACCATGACTTGGCTTCATCCTACATATCAATGCTAGTCAAGATTCTTTGGTTATAAAAACCAGAAAACCACTTGAGAAATTCCAAGCAAGGGTGGCGAATATAACTATTTTCATAGCGCAATAACCCTGTGGTGAACACAAGATCTAAACAACATGCTCAGAGGGAACGTTGCCTGAAAGCAGCTGGGGAACTAAATCCTTATGTTTCAGAAGCGACACACCCCCTCTCATCTGCTTTAGAAACCCTCTGCTGGAGGATGGCAAAGCATGGCCACCGACATCAAGTCAGTATGATTCTAAAGAGCCAACAGTTTCTGGCCACTAGCTACAGCCCCTGCATCTCCTCACATGGGATTTGACAACTACCTCTGGTCAGTCTGTGGAAGAAGCACAGAGTTGGGAAGGTGGCATGTGGGTGGAGTGTGCAAGGTGGCACATACAATAGAGCATTCAATACAACTTTCCAGTATTCATTCTCTGTCTTTTCTATAATAAAGAACCAAATACATTTTTACCTTTCTCATTGTGTTTACTTCTGATATCCAGGCCATAACAAATGAGTTCCACTCTCCTCCTTTACTTCTCCAAGCATGCAAGAAACTTCTAAAATAGTTAGCAGGGCATAAATGCACCCTTGATAAGCAAGTATACAAGTAAACGAACAACAGCTTGCAAGATCATCCCACCTATTGGTTTTCATTTCTGTGCTTCCGCAGATTTGTCTGTCTACTTCATAAGACTTTGAACACAATAACATGGCTTATGAAAACGTGTGTGTGTGTGTGTGTGTGTGTGTGTGTGTGTGTGTGTGTGTGTGTGTGTTTAAAGCTATTCCGACATGGGCTCCCCATTGTTTGATGTGGGTTAACTTGATCGTCTTGAAATTACATATCTTAGAGCAGAAACCATGTCTAGATGTCTAATACACTTCCTTGAACTATGTTTATGTACAATAAACAACTTTTGGGCCAAACCAACATTTGTTCAAAACCAGACCAAACTAATTTAGAAAAACTAAATTTGTTTACACATTTTAGACAGAAAGAGTGATGCGAAAGTCACTGGTAACATCGTGATTATTTCTATAAGTAATTTATAGCAATAATTGCTCACAAGATAACTATAACTCACCATGCCATTTGTTTTTACTTTTCTTTTTCAAATTTCTTAATAAAGTGAAATTAAAAAATAGTATACAGGGGTAAGACAATTACCCAGATGGTGATTTCAACCTTATCAATCTTATTCAACAACAACAACAACAACAACAACAAAAGTGAAAGTAGGAATTGAATGAGAGTCATTCAAAACATGAGGAGATTTGATAAGATGCATTATAGTCTTGAACTGCAATATAATCACAAATATTAATAAAGAATAACTTTGATTGATCATATTTTTAAATATCTTAAAAGTAATAGAAAGATGGCTTTGAGACATGCATTCATAAGTCTATTACAACAGCTAGATTTGACCATTTAGTATTTTTAGATGCTGTAGTAATTGATTTGCATTATATTATTTCTTTTATTATTATAATTATGTAAGGATTTGCTAATATTTTACCCCATGAAATTATGAATCTGAGGTTAAAGTAGTTTGAGTAATTTGTCAAAGGACATAGCCAATCACTGGTAGATTTCTAACTCTGTTGTGACTTTACAATATGAGTTAGCTTGAAACAAAGCCAATAATTAAGGATTCCTGATGAAACTAAGTAGGTTTTTGCAGAACATAGGTGATTTTGAGTAGTTATCTTCCAGAATATGAAAGTAAAAATAAATGATGTTGATCTCAGTACTTTTGAATATAATTCACTGAAAAGATATTAAAGTAGAAGTCATTATTTCTTTGACAAATATCAAATGTGAGAAGAAATATTTTAATCTAGTTTTCTTCTTCTATCTTTCTTTATTCAAGTAATGGCCTGGTGCATGAAATTCATGTGTGCGGGAGGGGGGTGTTCCTCAGCCTGGTCTGCAACCTCTTGCAATCCGGGACCCTCTCACAATCTGGGACCACTGGCTCCTAACCGTTAGCCTGCCTGCCTGCCTGCCTGCCTGTCTCATCTCACCTAACCAATCGTCCTGCTTGCCTGATCACCACTAACTGCCTCTGCCTGCCTACTCCATTACACCTAACCACTCCTCTATCTGCCTGATTGACCCGAATGGCTTGCCTGCCTGCCTAATTGTCTCTAATTCTATCCGCCTCAGCCCTCACCACCACAGCTTAGTCAGGAAGGACATCTAGAATGACCTCCAGAAGGTCTTTCAGCTGTCTGGTCTAATTAGCATATTATGCTTTTATTATTATAGACCAGAGGCCCAGTGCACAAAATTCATGCAGGAGGAGGGGTGTCACTCAATCTAGTCTGTACCCTCTCCACCCTGAGACCCCTCAAGGGATGTCTGACTGACCATTTAGGCCCGATCAGGATCAGGCCTAAAAAGGCAATTAGACATCCCTCTCACAATCCAGGACTGCTGGATCCCAACTTTTCGACTGCCTGCCTGCCTGCCTGATTGCCCCTAACCTCTTCTGCCTGCCAGACTGATCACTCCTTAATCACTTCCCTGCTGGCCTGATTGACAACTAACTGCTCCCCTGCTGGCCCAATTTCTCCTAAATGTCCTCCCTGCCAGCCTGGTCACCCCTAATTGTGACTGGTTGTTCCCAACTTGCCCTCCCCTGCTGGCCCAGTCACTCTAACTAGCTTCCCTTCACAACCTGGCTGCCCCTAACTGCCCTCCCCTGCAAGCCTGTCTCCCCCAACTGCCCTCCCCTATAGGCCTGGTCCACCCCTAACTGCTCTCTCTGCTGGTCTCCTTGCCCCCAACTGCTCTCTCCTGCTGGCTGGCCTGGTCACCCCCAGCTGCCTTCCCCTGCAGGCCTGGTCCCCCCCAACTTCCCTTCCCTACTGGCCATCATGTGGTGGCCATCTTTGACTACATGGGGGTGGCCATCTTGTGTGTTGGAGTGATGATCTATTTGCATATTGCCCTTTTATTAAATAGGATTTTTCATTGCATTTGATGGTTCATAAGACAATAGGCTAAATCTTTAGTGCATTTATATAATTTTCTATAGTTTTAGAGGAATTTCTTAATGCAACAATATTTTTAAAATTCTCCTTTCAAGTAATCACAGTGTGCCACATCACAGATGATGGATTTCAGTTCTGTGTAGTATTGACTTCCTTATAATGGTAAGGGAGATATATGGTATTATGCTGTCTTATGATTTCTTCTATATTTTAATGAGGTAAAAAGACTCATTTTGGCAAGACAAAAATATACTTCACTCCATCCTATTCTCTTCTGGCTACTTTGACATTTTCAGTTTGACTTTATTTTTTAATCTAAAGTTTATCTCTCTGTGTTTGAAGTAGGATGGAGGAGGTTTCTGGCTTCTGAGTGACAATATCAAAATAGGATAGGTAGTGGGAGGAACAAAGTAATGTAGCCATCTTTTTTTACTCCTCATTTCCCCATATCTATGACTCCAAAACTTAGTCAAGTCCATTTATTTAGGTATCACTAAATATTTTAAAAGGAATTTTAAAAACATTGTTAAATAGTCTATGTTAAATCAACAAGGAAAGGAAATAATATTCAAAGGCATATATGCAAGAGGGAATATGTAAAATGAATGTAAGCTATTCCAGATAGCACATCTCAAACAATAATGTGCCAAAAAAAAATTCACCTGGAACTTGTTACAATAGCTATTCTGAACCAGTAGGTCTGGCATGAGGCCCACAATTCCCCATTTCAAGCAAGTGTCCAGGAGATGTGGTTGATGCATGATCCACTTTTTTAGTAGAATGTATTCAGAAAGAATTGCCTGATCTCTGGAATATTTTGAGATTCGAAATATAGCTATAAGAAGTGAAGTAAATA
The DNA here is from genome assembly GCA_963924515.1 of Vespertilio murinus. Classification (NCBI taxonomy): domain Eukaryota; kingdom Metazoa; phylum Chordata; class Mammalia; order Chiroptera; family Vespertilionidae; genus Vespertilio; species Vespertilio murinus. The sequence goes on along the minus strand of OZ004707.1, from coordinate 33,260,764 downwards.
TTCATTTAGACAAAGTAAAATTTTCTCTCCTCTGCTTTCCAGATTGCTACTGTTTTGACTGCTAGATTAGAATGATGAGAATAAACAACTCTTTATATTTAACAATTACCTCTATTCACTCTAGCCAGTTTGACTCAGTGGATAGTGTCTACCCATGGACTGAAGGATCCAGAGTTCAATTCTGATAAAGGGTATGTGCCTAAGTTGCAGGCTCCATCATCTCCTACCGAGTCTGGGGCATTTCTGGAAGGCAACAAATCAATGAGTCTCTTTCACCTCTCTCTCTCTCTCTCTCTCTCTCTCTCTCTCTCTCTCTCTCTCTCTTTCTCTCTCTCTCTCCTCTCCTCATCCCTTCCACTCTCCGAAAAAAAATCAACATTTTTTACAAGACCTATTAATAATGTCAGGTACCTAGCTATACTTGTATCATATTAAAGTAATAACAAGTATTGTACAAACTCAAATGTATCCATGGACCAGGCCATGACATGATAGAGAGTATTGCAGATGCTGTTGTAAGAAGGTAAGGATTCTGCACTAAGAATCTTTCTATTGCATACCTTGCACTAGGTAGAATTCTAAGATAAATCCCAATGTGTTATGCCCTTCTAAGTCCCCTCTGTGAGTGTGGGAAGGAGATTTACATTCCTTCCAACCAAGAGAATATGGTGAACTGGAGTAAGATATTGCTCTCCTGATCATATTATCTTCTCTGGCAAAGGTGAAGGGATTTTAAAGCTGAAACTAAGGCCTTTGTACAGTAAGTGAACTTTATGATAATCAAAATAAATATTATCCTGTGTGGTATGACTTAATTAAGTCCTTTAAAAGAAACACAAGTGGCCAAATCCAGTTTGGCCCAGTGGATAGCCTGCGGACTCAAGGGTCCCAGGTTCGATTCCGGTCAAAGGCATGTACTTGGTTGCAGGCACATCTGCAGTTGGGGGTGTGCAGGAGGCAGCTGACTGATGTTTATCTCTCATCAATGTTTCTAACACTCTATCTCTCTCCCTTCCTCTCTGTATAAAACCAATAAAATATATTTTTAAATTTTTTAAATAAATAAATAAAAGAAGCACAAGTGGTCAGAGACCAAAGACACTTGGTCTGCTAACCTCTAAGAAGCAAATAGCATGGTATATATATAGAGAGACACATTACAGAGAAGGGTGAATATTCTCTAATATAGGAGGACCTTAGTCCTATAATCAAAAGACTCCACTTTCTCAATTGCCAGTGAGCTAGGAACAAGTCACTAAGTCTCAGATGAGATAGATAACAGTCACAAATGACATCTTGATTGCAGCCTCATGAGGCACTGTGCTGAAAATCCAGTTGAACTATACCTAATACTCACCTACAAAAACTATGAGATAATAAGTGTTTGCTGTCATAAGCACTAAGTGTGTGGCGGTATGGTACTCAGCAATGGAAAACAAATATAAACATAATGATTTATGCTCATTTAAGTTGCATTTTAAACCTTTCTCCTGGGCACAGTAACTCCAATATACATACATAGATGTGACCTGAGCCTCCACTAGGCAACATTCCTCATGGCCTCAGCTTTTGCAATAAACATGCATGATTTGTATATAGATAGATCATGAACTAGGTGTGGTGTTACTTTTGTGGAAATTTAGTTTGTTTTTTTTTTCATATGCAAAATGAAGACTATGATGTATAACTTAGAGTATTATTGTGAATCCAGAGCACCATGCACTCAGAATGAATCCCTGTCCTGCATTTTGTGCCACCACTGGCTGACAAAGGAGAAGGCTTCACAGTCCAGGTGTGATCCTGGTAACAGCTAACACTCCTTTCACTCCTACACTCCAAGCTGCTTCATCAATCTTTGCTGGGGTACGTCATCTGAATTCACCACTTTACGCTCACTATTGAAACTTAGACTACCGAAGGTCGAGGCCATCCCTTATCTCTGTGGTCCTATTCTGCAAATAGATTTGTGGTTAGTAAGGAAACCTCAAAAATGTTATCTTTCTCTTCTCCTATTGCTTCTTCTCCTTCTGCTCCTTCCCTTCCTCTTTTTCTCCCTTCCTCCCAGTTTTCCACACCCGACTCCCTTTCTCCCATCCTCTTTGTTCTCCTTCTTTTCCCTTCCGTCTCCATTCTTGTTCCCTTCCTTCTCTTTTTAGCATCCCTTCCTCTACATACCGTACATAAGTATATATAATTTCTAGAACAATGTACTTGCTGTTATAATGTGATCCAAAAGGATGAGTGTTCTTTCTCAACTCATCCCTCATGGATGGTTGTGGGGATTAAATTAAATATTCCCTATGATGGTAAATACTATATAAAAATTTAATTTTGTTTTCTTTTGAACACAAATGATATGATTATTAACTGGTAGAATCAATTAAATTATATATTTATTTAATAAATATATAATTTAATTGATTCAGTTGCTAAGGTGCTACTGTGGAAAGATCCTAGTATGAGTTCTGCTCTTCATACTGATACATATTCAACCATAATCTACATTGAGATAAAAGTTTATTTACATGAAATGAGTTGATACTCAAATTAACTGACATAGCATTCATTTCCCAACAAACATTTATTTATGCAGCTGAAAAGCAAAACAAAAATATTGATATTTAAAAATGTTTTATGCCTACACAATTTTTCTTGTCCCCTCAGAATATTTTTATATAAATGAGTAGATCAACATAAACCTGAAAAGACAGATTACTTGAATCTTGCACTATAAATTGTATGGAATTATAAGGTTAATGGCATTATAATTTTTCTGAAATATTCCCAAAACTACCTTAGCCTTTTCATTAATGTTAATACTGGCCAGGACCCTTGTGATTATTTTGTTAATCCATAATGTTAGAGATTCATATTTTACAAATGTTATTTGATTGTCTGAATGTGCCAGGCATTATTCTAAGCACCAGGGACATAGTACAGCAAAAAGTGGTACCCCCGACCATGCGTGGAAGCCTAACCTTTGCAGAGGTCACCAATAAGAATAAATAGCTGAAAGAAATGATACAATGTATACGGGAAGTGGAAAATAAAAATGTTAAACCTTGGGAAATTTTATAAGTGAAAAAGTACTTAAAAATGTCAATGTGTATAAAAAGCCAGCATACTTTTAAAAAAGCAGGATTTTGTGTTACTACTGGAGTAAGTTTTAAATATTATTAAGCAATAAACATTGCTAAACAGTTCATATGACTGACACACACACATGATTATTAGCAACAGTCACATTACAACAAGTCCCTACTTAAATTCTCAAATTATTTTAGACAAAACTCTCTTTTTCAGAATAAATTCTCTCAAAATGATAGCATGTGATTTTCTGTGTGCCTAAATGGATTTTCTCCAAGAAACTCTCAAGCTAAAACAATCTTCAGTAAGTTTTTGTGGTTTTCAGGAGAGATCAAAGGAGGCTTTCATAATGCATAAAACATGTATGTTTATAATATATCATAAACATCCAAATGGATGTGACTACAACACATTTAGGACCTTAATAAGGCTGTATAGTAGACTTTAAATTAAACCATTTGGTTGCATTTTCGCTTTTGATTTGAGACATTCGAAATTGGGTTTTGCCAAGCTGAAGGTTGTTTTTAATCTAAGTGGATAACTTGATTCATTTCATCCTAATGCCCTTCCAAGCCGTGTTTTGACCTACACCTAGACCTCTCTGAATGCATAAGCATTGAAGGGATAGAGAGATTCTCAATCAGCTGACAGAATTCATCAGCGTCATGGTGATTTTCAATTCTTATGCATGAATCTCACGGCAGACCATAAATATATTTATTGGGAAAAATGTAATATACCTTTTTTTTAAAAAAGTAAAATATGTGAATGAAGTTAAAGCATATGCGATCGTGTAGTCAGGAAATTAATGTTCTTTTGTTATATCAAAACCACACACACACACACACACACACACACACACACACACACACACTTGACAGAAATTTCTTATGAATTACTAATGGGGGTTTAATCCTGACAAGGCTTTATTTGTTCAAGAGTCAGATCCCGGGTCTGGTTGCTCAAAAAGCCAATTATCAGAAAATATCCTCTGCTGCTGCTGTCATTAGGAGACAGACACTGATGACAGTTTAACTTGGTTTCAGAGAGAGCCACAGCTGCTTGCCAGGCAAGCCAAGTGCCACTGGAAAACGCCCGGGTGCGGACTGACCCGGTGGTAATTGAGGTTATGAAAAGGCTCTTGTTCTCAGAACTCTTGAATGAACACATCTCCCAGCGAGACCCTTGAGGAGAGCAGACCCTCTGCACTCCTGAATGGCTGGAACCTCAGCCCTGGGCCTGGAGGTCAGGTCAAAAAACAAATGTTAAGGGGGGGACTTAAGAAATGCCAGAAAGTAGCACATTTGGCCGAAGTCCTCAGTTCTTGGCATTGTTTTGCTGGATGCCCCTCTTTCATCTCCGCTGCACCAAAAATAAGCACAGGAACTGAAATCTGTTAGCACTTTAACCTGGGTGTCAGGCGGAAACCTTCCCTTGCTGATTGTTGGCCACCCCATCATTAAAAGCATGGGGAATAATTATGGTACAGATTTCATTGGTGCAACAAACTGAACCATGTGCTGAAATCGCCAGCCTTCTACTGGCCGAGGCAGGCAAAAGGCCCAACTGCTAAGCCATTCCTCACCAGTAATTGTCATTACCGTTAGGTGAGAATTAACATGGAAATGGTCAAGGAAAATAAGGATAATGAGCCCAATCAAATGAATTGCACAACAACATTTTTAGCAAAGCATTTCCCATCAATCAGTTGTGCTATTAGCTATGATTGATGTGATGAAACTTTTTTTTTAAATTAGTAGCAACAATTACCCAGAAAGTTATTGATAGCTCAGTGGATTTCAAAGGTCAAAATTAAATAAATATGCTTGGCTTTGAGTATATAAAAGACACATAGTTATAGTATGGATTGTAGTATTTAATTTGTGTTTTTTTTTTTACAGAAGTGAATTGAAGCATTTTAAAATTATTATCAGTTAAAGAATTGCTTTATATTTCAAATTAAAGTGTGAATATGCATGTAAAGTAAAAATAAATAAGTAAATAAATAAATAAATAAAATATTTATTTATTCATTCCACTAATGTTTATGTTAATTCTACTATCTTCTAGGCAGCATGTTAAGGGCCAGAGAAACAATGGTTAGGAAACAGTCAATGACATTCTGGGGCACACCGTCATGTTCTGATTATTTTCCAGTGAAACAAATGTAGTGCAATGTTCAAGAATACTTTGTAGTTTTTGAAGATCTGAGAAGTCGATATCCACCACAATAAAGAAATTTGTGATAAGAGAAGTAACAAATGGTTTTTTCAATTCTCTTTTGAAGTCTTTTTATTTTTTTGGACCCTTTGAACAATACCCCAATCAGTAAGGTCATATTTCTAACAGAGGGGTCTTATTAGAGTAGTTCTAGCCACCACATTTATTTCTAGCTTCTCATGTCTCATGATACCTCTGAGGTCAAGGAGCACATGTATTAACTTGGTGACTGATAATCTTTTCATTGGGTTCCTTAGAGAAACAATAAAATCTAAAGTTTTCTTATAAAATTATGGATAAGGACTTCTATAAATCATGGGAGTCTAAGTTAAAGCTAAGCTCAAAATATAATCTGGGACTGAATTTTTATTTAATGTTAAAATAATTGGTACTTGTAACAGTTAAGAAGCAGTTAGTATAAAGCCTTACTAGTGTAGGGGGTCAGGTTAGCTGACCTGCCTACAAAATCCTTTGTGGGTGTTTTATTGTCCTGTGATTCACTTTCTTTTGTCATAAATGTCTAATTGCATTTCTAACATTTTTGAATTAGGTAAATATATATATTTACCATATATATTTGTGTGTGTGTGTGTGTGTGTGTGTGTGTGTGTGTAAGCAGATAATTGGAGAGGATGAATTATAGATAGGTTGATAATATGGAATTTGTAGTATTATGGCTTAGAAAACTGTGGGGTTATGTTAATCACCCATGCTGTGATCCTAAAATAATGCCATGTAAAGTAAATTTGAACAATTAAAAATATAATTTATTTTTCTATTATAAGTTAATTCAAATTATGTATCCAACAAGGTAATGAGAAAAGTAAATGTTACACAGAAACTGTTACACAGAAATTCCCAAATGGTTAAAGTCTTAAGTAGCATTATCTTACTAGTAATTTATCTGTTTCTCATTCTTCCTTTGTGAGGACTAATAGTAGTACAGTTAATGAATAAATTATTTGCTATTATTTATTTAGAAATACTTTTCTATATTGTCATTATTCATGATCAAAATCAAATGTCCTCTGAGTAAGAATAATTTTCAGATCATAATATCAAATCTATAAAAAATGTTGGAAATATGTTTGTTTTTTGAGGAAAAGTGAAATGTACTAGTATAGTCTTAGAAAAAATATATTTGGGGGAATTATGTTGAAGGATTCTTTACCATATTAGCTTTCTGAGTTCATTGGGATTTTTTTTTTCTACAGAGACATATGTACTATATCACTTGGATTCTTTATATAATTCCTCTACCCTCACCTCTGTATGCAATTGACAACCTGGGATACCATCTGATTGCAACAGAAAACAGGTGGTTTTAATATCACAAAGCTTTTACAGAAAACCTTGGATACTTCATATCTGAAACCTCCAATAATTGTACACTTCACACAATGTTGCTCAGAATTAAAAATTAAAATACAGGTGGTAAAAATTGTAACTTCATGTTTATGTAAAACTATTATTAGACCCTTCCAATACTGTGTCCACATGGGGGCAGGATCTTTGACTACATGGGGGCAGCCATCTTGTGCACTGGAGTTATGGTCAATCTGCATATTACTCTTTTATTAGATAGGATAGAGGCCTGGTGCACGGGTGGAGGCCAGCTGGTTTGGCTTGAAGAGTGTCCCAGATCAGGATGGGGGTTCCCTTGGGGCAAGGGACGGCCTGGGCGAGGGGGCCTGTGGTGGTTTGCAGGCTGGCCATGCCCACCAGCGACCCAAATGGAGGCCCTGGTATCTGGAATTTATTTACTTTCTACAATTGAAACTTTGTATCCTTGAGTGGAGGCCTCGGCTGGCCAGGGTGTGTGGAAAGCTTGGTTTTCTCTATTGCTGGGGAAACCCAAGCCTCTCAACTGCTTTCTGGTGTTAATTTGCATACTCGCTCTGATTGACTGGTGGACGTGGTTGGTGGGCGTGGCTTGTGGGTATAGCAGAGTGATGTTTAATTTGGATATTACTCTTTTATTCGGTAGGATTACCACAGATTAGTAGTTTATATTTTTGATGAAATAAGAAGAAATGTGAAATAATTGAATAGAAATGTTTAATTTATTTACACAGAAATGCCAATATTTGGTGACATCTTTATCCTATCAACATAAAGGCTTAATCCATTGGAAAGGTACATAAATCGCAAGGAATGACCCTGGGTTTTTCTAACTTTGAGAGCTGTGTATTTCCCCTTTTTGCTTTTTTATTCTTGCGCCACTTTTGGAGGGGTGGCTTACCCATTCCTTTTTGGTGTTGTCTCTCCTTGATGTGGGTTATGAAGACTGCCACTTTAAATTTTAGCCTTTTAGGACCATTAGTTGCATACTGTACTTTCAGCTCTCAGAACACTTTTTGTTCTTTCAGTGACTTCAGAGTTAGTGTGGACTGATTCTAGTACATCAATTCACTCCTTTGCTGACACACTCTCCTTACTCCCGCACAGTTTTTCTTGACCTGTTCTTGCTTCCCATGGTACTTAGTGGTGGAGCCAAGATGAAGGATTGCTCACTTGGTTTCAACTTCCATTGAAGCAGAACAATGTCTTCTCTTTGATATACATGCATGTATCATATATCACAAAATTATATATCATAGATAATGATATATACATACATATCACATATCATAATATATATCATTCTGTATAATAAAACCCTAATATTCAAATTGACCAAACTGCAGAATGACTGGTGGCTATAATGAGCTCTGACCACCAGAGGTCAGACGCTCAATGCAGGATCTACCCCCTGGTGGTCAGTGTGCTCCCACAGGAGGAGCACTGCTCAGCCAGAGCTGGGATCACTGCTCCTTACTGCTTCCTTGGAGTCAGGAGAGGCTCCTGCCACCACCACTGTACTCCCCACAGCTGTCAGGCTCACCAGAGCTTCTCCATCCTCTGTAGTAGCGCTGAGGACCCCTTGGGGGATGTCTGACTGCCAGGGGACAGATGGTCAATGCAGGAGCTGCCATGACAAGCAAAGAGAAATGGAACCACGGACCTGGCACCCAGAAAGCAACACTGAGCTTCCCCCAAGTGTGACACAGGCCCCACCACCCTCACAGAGTGACAACCCACCAAATCACAGCCAAAGCTGCTGAGACTCCATGGTGCAAAATGCGGCCCATAGCACAGCAAAGCCTGAAACGGATGCTGTGGGCGCCATCTTCATCTCCCTAGCAACGACTAGCCCCCTCACAGTTTCTTCAGCCCAGGAACACGACTTGCTTTATAGCCAGGTACAAGCATTTCACACTTTAACCAGATGTCTGTGAAGAGTTTTCCTGTGCCTCATCTCATTTGATCCTTACAGAAGTCCTGGATTAGGTAGATAGAAGACTCAGTGGAATACTATTTTCTTTTCATTTTCCATAAAACAGAGATCTAGAAAGTCTAGAAACTTGACCCAAATGAAAAGAAGTAAGAGATGGTGTACCTTAAAAATGACTTCAGGATTTCTCACTGCGTAAAATATAGTCCAACACTGCTGCAGCTAAATATTTTACCATTTGTTCTTCCTGTATGATCTATAATAATAATTTGCTTCATGTTGATATTTAGTGCAGTGATGCTGTCAATTATCTGAAAGAGAAGTTGGGGTGCTTCACTGGGCTGGACAAAGTTTAGCTAAATAAGAAAACAGGTCCAATTAAGCAAGTTGATTCTATAGATATAAGAGGATAAGTTGAGTTGTGCATGTGATGTACATATAAAGCTCTTGCGGGTGCCAATAACATGCATGTGTTTTGATCTGTCATCATTGATAATTAATTTGGTTGACAATTCTATTATAGAGAAAGTGATATTAAAATATTTCTTTCGATTTATTTCCTTTCCATGTGCACAAATGTGTGCACCAGGCCACTAGTTAGATATAAAAAACAACAACAACACTTGTATCAATTAGTTATTGGATCTTATATGCTTTTCTTTAGAGATTCAAATACCCTCACTCTCCAATTTCTAATTAATGCACTTTATTTTCTTTAAATTAAAAAATATTTTATTGATTTTTTACAGAGAGGAAGTGATAGGGATAGAGAGTTAGAAACATCAATGAGAGAGAAACATCCATCAGCTGCCTCCTGCAAACCCCCCTCTACGGATGTGCCTACAACCAAAGTACATGCCCTTGACCGAAATCAAACTCAGGACCCTTGAGTTCGCAGGCCAATGCTCTATCCACTGAGCCAAACTGGTTAGGGCTAATTTTCATTTATGATGTTAAAGATTCATAAATAAGTAATATAGACAATATTTTTATATTTCTTATTTATTTTTTCAATTTAACTTTTTAAAATGTTGATTTTGATAATTTTTGCCACACAGAACTTTTTAAATACAGCAGGACATAGCAACATTCATGCTTTATCCTATGCTATTGTGTTTAACACACACTAGGTTTTTTTTTTGTTGTTGTTTGTTTGTTTTTTAGTCTCCTAATACACACTGGAGCTTTAAAGCAATAAAATGTATGAGCTAGCAATTTTTTAAATGTTTTTCTCCCAGTTTTGATAAAATCAAATAAAGTTACATCTATAAAACATGGTTTAAATTAAATATAAATTTAACCAAAATTACAGAGTGCTATGAACTAAACATTTTGTCTTTGTGTCTCTCTAAGTAAAGATGGAGACAAAAGAAAACCTATGGGAAAATAATCATTCTATTGTTTTATACCTCCTTCTTTCTTGTATTTTTTATTTTGTCTGTTCCAAGTGCTTTATATATTTGTTTCTATTATAGGAAAAACAAATACATATGGGATGAGAATGAGAGAGAATAACAGTAATTGGCAACTCTTTAGATCATCTTCAGAAATACTCTAATATGTTTTCATCTTTTTTAACAAATAAAATACTTCTCTGTCTATGAGAGGTGTTTTTTTTTCCCCACCTGCTTGATATCTGTTTATTTTACAATGGTATTGCAGCCCTGGCTAGGTGGATAGAGTATCAGCCTGCAGACTCAAGGGTCCCAGGTTTGATTCTGGTCAAAGGCACATACCCAGGTTGCAGGTTTGATTCCTATTAGGGGGCATGCAGAAGGCAGCCAATCAATGATTCTCTCTCATCATTGATGTTTCTTTCTCTCACCTCTCTCTCCCTTTCCCTTCCTCTCTGAAATAAATAATAGTGTATTTTTTAAAAATAAGATATTGCAGGCTCTGGACGGTATCTCAGTTGAATTAGAGAATCATCCAGATATGCCTAGCTTGGGTATTCCATCTCCAGTCAGAGCACATAAAAGAAGCAACCATTAAATGCATAAATGAGCAGAACAACAAATCAGTGTTGATTTTTTTTCTCTATCTCTCCCTTTCTCTAGTCTTCCTTCTAAAAATCAATAAATTTTAAAAATGAGAAAATGTCCTTATTATAGAAAATTATGAATGAAAAGATAAAACAATGGCTTTCAACTGCCTCATAAAATAAGCACACTGTTAACATTTTTGTCACCAATAATTCTCCTATAAACATGGTTCTCTCTTCTCATTAGGCAGGCTGTCACGCTTTATTGAGCCATATAATTTCACCTAATTAAAATAAGCAGTATGTAGTTCTTTCCCCCACTCCTTTTTTCTTTAACTGGACAAATGCCAGTAATTATATTTAGAGTACTATAAGTGGGCACTATATTAAATATTCATTTTCATGCTCCTCTGCAGAATCAAACCTAGCTGCCGCTGCTCATTTAAATATTAATATTAATTTTATTTATAAGACCTAAAATGGTGCACTTTTAAAAGCCAATATGAGTTAGGTTCATGGAGAAATCTGTTAGGTCAACAAAATGGATATAAGTTAGCTGGCTTCAGTAAAATTCGTGGTGTGACATTCAACAAAGCTCTCATTAGCTTATACATTATTTAACTTATTTAAACTTATACAAGTTTTATTTAGGCCACCTGTCACATATATGAATTTTTTTCTCTGTTCCTCCTCCATAAATAAAATTATAAATCTTTAACCTTATATGTTTCTGTGCTAGATTTAGACAGAAGTTACCCAATGTAGTTTCAAGGGGAAATAAAACAAACTGTAATACAATTTAGCTGAATGATAGTTAATACACAGCTGACATTGAACTCAGCTGCAGTTAGCCTGACCTCAGATACAACTTAAAAAATTACAACAAAATAAAGGTAGCTTCTTTTTGTACTTGGAAATCAATGTGATTTCTGTGAGAGGGAGAATATTACTCAGCACTATGTTCCTTGAATTGAAAAAGGCAAAGCTATGTAGCTAAACATCTAATTCTATAACCTTGTGATGTAAGATGCATGTAAACTAGTGATGGGAAAGCACCTATTATGTGAGAGTTACTGTGGCTGTAGACCCATTTCATATTAAAACCGCGTCTTTGTATAAAGTTGGCATACAATTTAACATATCAACACCTTTTTGTTCCATTTTATCACTTCTATTAACAGTTCTTACCTTGCAACTGAATTTCATTTCAGGCAGATTTAAGTCACACTGAATTCCATTTGCACAGATGGATAGGCAGACAGGGAGAACAGGCAGCTTAGAAATGCCAGAAGGCTGAGCTGAGCCATCACCCACCACGAGAGAGGATGGGGCAATGTTGGCTCACAAACAGGTCTTCCTCACCTGGGTGCCTGCTGCCCTTCTCTCCCATTGGAGGCACTGGCTTCAAGTGATGGCTCTTTTCTTTTTTCTTTTCTTTTTTTCTGTAAGCTCAGTGATGATTGACACTAATAATACCTAGTGTATAGCCTGGGCAGGTAGACCTACTCACACCTTTCTCTGACCTTTTCAAATCAACATGCTATAAAATGCTGACCCTATTATTTGATGTTCTTTTCGTATCAACTATTTCCAACTCAGTGCTACCTCAGAAGTAAATTGCATTTCCCAAAGCTATCCTAGTTAATAGAGAATATGCATTCTTTAAATCTGTATATATTTTAATGATAACAAAATAGAAGAAGATGATGCATGGCAGATGCAACTGTGGACCAGCTCAGTATATAAAGAAGGTGTCATTTTTCACAATATAAGATAAATTTGATCTCAACCCTGCCCCATCCACACCGCCCCCACACACACACACTCTCCTGCACCTCCCTTCCTGTTCTTTTCTTCTTCTTCTTTTTTTTTTTTTGTGGGATAGCATGCCTACTGTTTTCACGCTGTAATGCCAAACAGACTTTAATAGCAGCTTTGAATCATCCCTAAAGTATTAGCTATTCAGACATTTTCTGTTGTGTCTACTTCTGAAGCTGTTGATGGCATGATGCTGAAATTATTTCCTGCTTCATCTGTTCCATAAAACAGCAAGAAGCATGGTTTCTAACTTGCAAAAAATTTGCTTTAATTTATTATAAGTATCTTACACTGCATCTTATATATATTTTACAAAGATAAAGTTGGTTTGTTTAAGGAGTGATAATGCTTCTTAAACATGTATTTGCAATTTTATTTTTATTTGTTTTAAACTTGATTTCATGGAGTTTTAGTTACTTTTATAATTATTTTCTCCTACTGAAGAGAGCAAGTAGAGGAGAGAGAAACTCAACCAGGTCCTAGAAAAGTTTGAATAAGATAAACAAAAAATGGTGATGAATAAAACAAACTGAAACTTCCACACCAAACAAAAAAAAATATATGAATTGTGCTTAATCAAAAATACAATTATAATATAAGTGGTTCATCATCATAAAATAGATCCAATGTATCAGAAACATCTTACTGAATTTTTGGAATGTTGGGACATAGTATTTCTTCCACATCTAAAACTTAAGCAAGTACCAAGTTCCATGTATAGGAAGAGAAGAGGATTTCTAGGCAGTTAACTGAATGAGAAGATGATTATACTACTTCATAAATTACATTTGACTAGACTTAGAGTGGTAAACACAGAGAGTATTTTTCAATTATATCCTCATTAACTCATTATACAAACATATTATAATGTGTTGCCTATCCTGAATAGCCGTGAGATTTTTTTATAGGACTGTGGGTCAAATATAAATGAGGCATAATTTTTCTTTCTGAGAAAGATACAGATGCCTGGAAGATGATATACAAACAGTCAGTGACATAGTTAAACAGCATGCTACATAAAGAAGAGACATATCATTGTTTTCTACCAATGCTGTGTAGTACATCTATACCCTTATAAGTTCTAGAAATCACAAGCCTGAAGTTAGTTTCACTGGTTACAATCAAGGTGTCAGCACAGCTGTGTTCCTTTTGGAGGTTATAGGAGAGAGAATCTATCTTATCACCTTCAAGCTTTCTAAGATTGCTCATATTCCTTGCTTCAGAGCCTCTTTTTGATAGTCTTGTAATAAACTAGGCATGGATAACTGAAAAGGAGTAAAAGGAAAAGCCAAATATTATGGCCATCCATTTTTGCAGCTCTGCTGTGATGCCACAAATCTGTCCACCTATTCCCCGCAGATCTCTGGGGGAAGATCATTCGAGATGAGACCTGCAGTTTAGAGGCATGCTGAGTAAAGTCTGGATGAAATAGGGAAGGTACTTGTCAGTCACACCTGGAAACATTGGCCAGTGTCGGCATGGCCTCTGCAAGCCTGGAAAGAGCTAAGATACTTAACCTCCTAAACAAAGGCGTTCTCTCTCTCTCTCTCTCTCTCTCTCTCTCTCTCTCTCTCTCTCTCTCTCATCTCTTGGGAATCTTGGGAATCTTGCTGTAGGGGGTGTGCGTGCTTGGCTCCCCTACATGTGTCCAAAGGACCCACAGCCATGCGGACCCCATGCAGTGGACTAATGGACTGCAACTAACTGAATGCTATGACGAACCCAGTTCTACCATACAGAGAAAACTCTGTACATTCCCTTTCCTTTTACCTCTGCTGGATCCCCAGCTGCACAACTTCCAAAACTGGACCAAGGGAAATGGTCCTTTAGAAACCCAAGAATGTACTTCCAAACAAATGAAATCACTAATTCCCTTGTGTGAGCCTCAGAAAATTATTTTTCTCAAGATAGCTTAAGGACCCGATCCCCAATATTCAATGGGGAAAGGGATCCCCCACTTTCACTAGTTAATTCTCAACTTCCACTGAACATATTTTCTCCATCTTCAAAAACAGCAGAGTTATATTATATTCTTCCAAGTTCTTATCATGTTACCAGCTCTCAGCCCTCCCTCTTCTACCTCTCTTCCATGGTAAAGAGCCGTTGGGATTTCTTTGGGCCCACCTGAGTAATCAGGAATCTCTTCCTATCTTAAATCATCTGATTAGCAACCTTAATTTTATCTAAAGCCTTAATACTCTATTGCTAGATAATATAATTTATTCATAGTTTCCAGAGATTAGGAATAGTATACCTACATAGTGGATAAACTCCAAGGTTGTTCTGCAGCTTTTCTCTGACCCTTCCAGTCATGGATAAGTTTGTATTCCACCTGCCTGATTGATCGCCCCTAACCACTCTGTCTGCCTACCTGATTTCCCCTAACTGCTCACCTGCCTGCCTGATCACCCCTAAGCACCTCTGCCTCGGCCCACACCATGGTTTCATCAGGAAGGACGTCCAGAAGGTTGTTGGTCTGTCTGATCTAATTAGCATATTACACCTTTATTATTATAGCTTAGGACAGAGAAATTATTCTTCTGATCCCATTTTTATATCTTTTTGCGTTCCAATATTAATTGGTAATCAAGATCTGACAAGTACTAAGTTTTGATTAAAAAAAAGAATAAGCCTTTTGAGAACACCAGATGAAGATAAGCAGAGGTTATGCTGCTACAGCTATATGCAGCATATGCTCTATTAGGGTGTGCATTTTAGAGAAAAGGTGCACCTTCTGTCTATATTAGCTCTAGAAGAGCCTGTGTAAAACCCCAATATAGATATTGCACTCTAGTATCTGTCTAAGATCACAGGTAGAAGTTGCACATTGTATGAAAGCACAGAATATTAAAGTTTATAAATTGGCCCAAGTGGATCTACTTTTGTTTATAGCTATATTATCTTTTCATGGCTAAATGAAAAATAACCCCTACCCGAAAACTTATTTCACATAATCTATAATATTTCTAAAAGCAATTTGAGGACTGAATATGAAAAAATGGTAGGTTCAGTCCTGATATTTTCTGACTAAAAAATTGAAGAACAGCTGAAACCAGTTTGGCTCAGTGGATAGAGCGTCGGCCTGCGGACTGAAAGGTCCCAGGTTCAATTCCGGTCAAGGGCATGTACCTTGGTTGTGGGCACATCCCCAGTAGCGGGTGTGCAAGAGGCAGCTGATCGATGATTCTCGTCAATGTTTCTAACTCTCTCTCCCTCTCTCTTCCTCTCTGTAAAAAAAAAAAAAAAAAATCAATAAAAATATTTAAAAAAAAACACAAAAAACCTGAAGAACAAATATATTTATATATTAGCTTGAACTGTATAACATTGCTATTTTTATTATTACAAACAGCAAATCATTGGTAATTTTATATGGCACAATTTAATGTAAATATGATTGATATGTTGTGTCCCTGAAAGAAATATTTTAGTTTTGGATATTTGAAGTTGATTAATAATATTATGAAGAAGTCATCTTTTAATTATTCCCTGTTTTATAAATACTATTTTTTACCTTTCTTTGATAGTTATATTGATGCTTAAAATGACATCATCAGCTTGATATAAGCTTACTGATGCAAGAATTAATTCCTACAAAAACTAATTATTTTTTTAAATATAAAAGTTCCTAAAATTAGTTTTAGCTAATACCATTATTTCTCTGACCTTGATCCCATTATGTAAAGAAGAAAAATATGTAATTTTCAATGTGACTACAGGTTATTTCTAAACTAATTCCCTGTAAATCAACATAATTGTTGGACATCCACAAAATACAGCCACTATGAAGGATACAAAGACAAAGTTCATTGACAATCATCAGTCCAGAAGTCAATCAGACATGTGTGCAGCAAAGTAGAATAAAGCACATACACACACAAAAATGTATACAAAAAAGGCAGAGTATAATTCGGCAGTAAATAAAAGTTTTATTAAAGCTGAATTAATCTCTTCCCAATATATTAGTGACATTAAGGAAGATAAGCTGAGCTTATTTTTAGACTCTAACTTGAATATAGGTCTTGCAATCAAAATAAGCTAGTTAAATAGCATTGTTGAAGTCCATTGAATCTTTCTAATCAGTCTTTTCCTTCATCTCATTACCCTTCCTTTGGGTGATGTGACCTTGGAGTAGCCAGGAGCATTAGGTGTAAGCCTAGAGGAAGCTGACTAGGGGTAAATTTAATGTCAGTTTAGTGGGATAGAGTTACATTGTTTGCAGTTGCTTGCATGCACAGATAAGTTACTGATAGCCATTCTTGTGAAGAAATGGATTCCATTGTCAGTGGGTACTGACATCACGTGTGTTATACAGGAGATGTATAATAACATCAAGGTGTCATTAAGCACCTACTCCCAAAGATGTGTATAGAGTGGTGGGCTACTTCTTAAAATGTATAGAGACAGAATAAAGCATTCTCTAAAATTGTACAGTTAATATACAAAAAAAGAGAAGTCAATAGAATTTATCCCAATCTGGTAACATTTCTATAGTTTTTTCATAATATTAAAACATTTTTAGACTGAAGTAAATTCTAACCTATCAATAACTGGAAACATTTGGTCACTCCTGCTGAAAGTCATACTGAGTTACATTTCTACTCATTATATCAGAAAATATAAAATAATTGGTACTAT
This sequence comes from Vespertilio murinus, assembly GCA_963924515.1. Taxonomy (NCBI): domain Eukaryota; kingdom Metazoa; phylum Chordata; class Mammalia; order Chiroptera; family Vespertilionidae; genus Vespertilio; species Vespertilio murinus. The sequence goes on along the minus strand of OZ004707.1, from coordinate 33,243,746 downwards.
AGATTATTATACATTAGAGGTTAGTGTATGAATTTGTGCACTGGTGGGGTCCCTCGGCGTGGCCTGCACCCTCTCGTAATCCTATACCCCTCAGGGGATATTGGATTGCCCGATTCAGCCCAATGCCTGCAGGCCAGGCCAAAGGATCCCAGTGCATGAATTCATGCTTCCATGCACCAGGCCTCTAGTATGCATAAAAGATCTTTGGTTAATTTCTTCCCTCTCTCCCACCTCCCCAGCCTTTCCTCTGAAATTCATCAGTCTGTTCCATATTTCCATACCTGTGTGTTGAGCATCTGCCCCCTGTTGGTCAGTGTGTGTCATAGCTACTGGTCAAATGGTGGAACAGTTAAATGTTGGAATAGTTGAATGTTGGAATGATCATTTAGTCTTTTACATATACAGATAGATGATATAGATATAGATGATATAGATATAGATATAGATATAGATATAGATATAGATATAGATATAGGTATATAATTATAGATGAGATTATCTGACAGGTAGCTCATTAATAAAACTATTACATATTACATGATTTGTGATTTTCAATGTTTTTGTCAGCTTTTAATATACGTATAATATGCTTTAGTTTTTCACTTTAATAAATAATTGTTTTTATACTAAAACTTTTATTCATATTTTGTAATCTTTTTCTTTTCTGGCCTCCAAGAGTTTTAGTCTCTACAAACCTGGATTTGTCTGTTGTTTCAAAAAAAGTAGAGGATGAAATAATTTTGTTAACTTATTAACTAGTGAAATAAGGGAAATTTTCAAAGGGAAAGATAAGTAGAACATTTAAATGAGGAAAAGAGGCAGGCAAATGCATCATTTTAGGTGAGGAGAACTAGAGTCAATGTGTGCCTGGGGGAATTTATTTCATAGTCTGAGGTAATAAGTGATGGACAGAAAATTATGTGACTGGAGATGGGGTTAGAGCCACACATTGGACAATACTGATGTACAGCTGTGACCTTTAGTCCATCAGCCGTTGTGAGTCACTGTAGGGCTTTGAGCAGCTAAGTGACTTGATATTATCTCTGTGTTATTAAGAACCTGGCAGCGGTGTGCAAGATGAATGTAAAAAGCAATAGATTTTATCCAGGGAAAATAGTATAATGCAACTGAAATAGGTCATGTAAGAGATGATAAATCTCCTCCCCAGAGAGCTGGTCACAGGGTCAGAGTCAGGGTCAAACTATAAGGGCCAATATGAATTAGCCATTCTAAATTATGTGAGGGGAGCCTGATGGGAAAAGGCCAAATGAGAGTGAGGCAGATTTAAATATGATCTCGAGTGTTTGCGGGTACAGGAGGTTCCAGAGAAAAAGACCTTGGTCTCATTTGCCCACTGCCCCCATAAGAGGATACAAGGATCTTAAGACTGTTGCCCTCTAACTGATGTCAGCTGACTGTGGGGTGTCTTAAGGGTCAGATGCTCCGGGATGTGCACCAAAAATAATCTATAGACCTCCATAAATTGATTGGCTTGAGATTAGATGTTAAGGTGGTTTTGTGTGAAAAAGATGTTCTGATTGCCTTTTCAGATCACCAGCAACTGATGAATCGCTTTCCCCTTCCCAATACCTGTCTCTCAACTTTGGTTTTTGTGGGACAGGAAGCCAGAATACGGGGACATATTTCCTCTGGTTGACATAGGAGCCAATTTAGGAGTATCAGTGTTCACACTTATAAAGGGAAATAGGTCAGGGATTTTAGTTGAAGTGAAAATATTTAGAATGAAAAGAATAGGGGTCTGCAGATAAAAATTGAAATTGTGAAAACTGTGTTTAAAGGATTTAAGGGATTGCCAGATTTTTTTTTAATGTGAGCAAATAATTTTGGTATTCATTAGCCTAGTTTCCAACTAGATAATTAAGTAACATTTTCTAATATACATTAGAAAGTTATTTTTAAAATGTATTCTTTAATTTTTGGTTCAACAATTATAGCATAGATAATTTGTAATATTAACAAAAAATAATTCCCTACCTCTTAATTTTAAAATATATTTTATTGATTTTCCACAGAGAGGAAGGGAGAAGGATAGAGAGCTAGAAATGTCCATGAGAGAAACATCGACCAGCGGCCTCCTGCACACCCCCTACCGGGGATGTGCCCTTGACCAGAATAGAACCTGGAACCTTTCAGTCAGCAGACCAACGCTCTATCCACTGAGCCAAACCAGTTTCAGCCCTACCTCTTAATTTTAGATCAATAATAGCTTTTATTTATTGAATGGTCACCATGGGTAAGGCATTATTTTAAGAGCTTTGCATATGTTAATTCACCAAATTCTCACAATAATCCATGACTAGGTATTACTATAATAGTTCCCACTTGCAAATGAAGAAATAGCAACACAAAGAAATATCTTATGCAAGATGACAGTGTGTAAACTGAGAAACTTGAATTTAAACATTAGCATTCTGACTTCAGAATCCATTGTCTCAGCTATAGCAGCAAACGACTTGTTAAAACTCAAACATCCTTAATAATAAAATTGTAATATCCTAATTAGACTGGAAAGCCAAACAACCTTCCGGACATCCTTCTGGACAAAGCCACAATGGTGGGTACTGAGGCAGAGGCAGTTAGGAGTGACCAGGCAGGAAAGCAGAGTTGTTAGAGACATTCAGGCAGGTAGACAAGCAATTAGGAGCCATCGGTCCCAGATTGCAAGAGGGATATCTGACTGCTAGTTTAGGCCCAATCCCTGCAGGTCTAAATTGGCAGTCAGACATCCCCTGAGGGGTCCTGGATTGGGAAAGGGTGCAGGCCAGGCTGAGGGACCACCCCCTCATGCACAAATTTGGGGCATCGGGACTCTAATCTATAATAATAAAAGCATAATATGCTAATTAGACCAGATGTCCTTCTGGTCATCTTTCCTTCTGGACATAGCTGCAGTGGGCAGGGGCCAAGGCAGAGGCGGCAGAGTCCCCTGGCTGTACCGGTAGTGGGCCAGGGTTGGGGCCAAGGCCCTTGAAAAAATTTCTTGCATCACGCTTCTAGTATATAAATATTTTTATTGATAGATAGGAGCCAAAACAATCTATCTTCACAGTTTGGACATTGGAGTCTGAAACTATGCCCACATAATTTACTCAATATTAACGCATTTCCATTTCCTGTCCCAGCAAATAGTCTGACTGTTCATTACAGAAATGAATAATCAACTCTTCAATGGGAAGATCAATAGATAGTCTGTATCTTCAGGATCTTTAAGTTCTGTGCCTCCAAAATTATAGGTGTGCTGTTTCTATCAATTCTCTATAGTTGTATTCTGAGGCCTATCTTACTAAACCTCAAATTCACATACATTTTCATCTTGCCTTCTTGTTTCAGACACCCAGTCGAGCTCTGTTGAATTGGTGTTCTCCCTTACTGCAGAAAACAAGATCAACTCTGTCTTATTAGCAGGTTGCTTAGTGATTTTAGGGGACTGAAATTGCACAATAGTGTGCTTGTTGCTATAATTCTAGTAGAATGGCAGAAAGTCAGGAGCAAGAAGTTATGCTGTAAAGAAAAAAATGATAGTTAACAAACAAAATCGTATTATACTGAAATGGAAATTAACAACCGAACAGATGATAAGCTGATCTAGATCATTGAATGAGTAAGAGATTTCATTGAGAAAGATAGATTAATTTAGAATATATATCCATTGGATGGTATTAAGAAACATGTGTCTAGTAACGCATGTATCAGAAGAGTTTCGTCTATCACATTTAGATTAGAACCTTTATATTTTGCTTTGTATGTGCCAATAGTTTCTAATGCTTTGTAAGTGTTAAGTCATTTAATTTTTGTAGCAACCTTTTGGGGCAGGTTTGTTGTAGAAATACAGAAAAGAAAATATTCTCTTGGGCTGCTGCTGTGCCTGTGCATGCTTCTAATTTATTTGCTTGGTTTTATTTTCCCCCATCTATAATAATAATCTATAATAATAAAAGGGTAATATGCTAATTAGGTAGGATGATTGAATGGCCTTCTGGACAAAGTCTCGGTGGTGAGGGCCAAGGCAGAGGTGGTTAGAGGCAATCAGGCAAGCAGGTAAGCAGTTCGGGGTGATCAGGCAGGCAGGAAGAGTGGTTAGGGGTGATCAGGATGGCTGGCAGGCAAGTGATCAGGAGCCAGCAGTCCCGGATTGCAATATGGATGTCCCACTGCCAGTTTAGGCTGATCCCCTGAGGAGTCCCAGATTGCATGAGGATGCAGGCTTGGCTGAGGGACTCCTCCCCACCCATGCATGAATTTCATCTAACCGGCCTCTAGTACAATTATAAGCTTTTTGTATTTCCTATCTCTGGTACATAACAGATGAGATTTCAATAAATAACTAGCAAATTGTCTGTGTGAGTCTTTACCCAGAAAATCTGAGAACTTAGGAGAAAAATATATCCAAGTGCCCTACAATAGACAATGCCATGAGCATTTTCATCTCTGCAGGCAGTGCTGCCTCCCTGTCCCTAAGTATCTGAGTATGAACACCCCTACTTCTTCCAGACTTCCTACCTCTCTTCTAGTCTTCTGGATTTCATTTGCAATTTAATTCTGAAACATGCTTCTGAGCATATGTCTTATTTGTTTTATCTGCCTCACACCAGAATCTGCACTCCTAGCTGAAGAAGCTGGCCTAATGATCTCCATTGTTCCCTTTAGTGGTCAGTTTGGGCTGATGCTCTTTCCCTAAATGGACTTTGATCTCAATTAATTTTGTCAAATGCTGTGGTGAAAGAGACTGAACCAACCCCTGAGAGCTATTAGCAATGCAAAGTTAAAGGTCATATCAGACTTTCTTATAAGCAGAATAAACAAAATGATGAACTTATTAAATAGGCTTTGTGAAAAATTCAAGCTTTGAGAATTTTGACATAAACAAGCATAATATTTTGTAGAACTAATCCCTTTTGTCTGCTTGATACGTTGAAGAAAACATTCTAATATGTGAAGTCATTTTAAATGTTTTTATGATGAAATTAACACTTTTTCCTGGCACTTGTAGCTCAGAGAAGACACAGACATGAAAGAGTTTTGCATAATCCACGGTAATGTCTGGCTGACAGGTATTGGAAAAAAAAAGATTATAGATGATAGTAGTATAGGGGCATGTGCTTTAAGTTCTACTCTGCAACTTGGAAGAGTTACTATAATTTTTCAATTGCAATTTTCTAATCACTAAATAAATATATGTGTGTGTGTGTGTGTGTTTATGTAGGCATATGTACAATCTATCTCTCTAATATAAATGTTTTTAAAAGTGCCATATACCTTCAATATGACAATCCTGTGTATTATCTCTCTCTCTCTCTCTCTCTCTCTCTCTCTCTCTCTCTCTCTCTCTTTCTCCCTCTCCCTCTCCCTCTCTCTCTCTCTCTCTCTCTCTCTCTCTCTCTCTCTCTCTCTCTCTCTCTCTCTTTTGTGTATATATATATATATATATATATATATATATATATATATATATTTGGAGAGGGTTCTTTATCTCATTTATTTCTGCTCTATTCTCAATTATTTTCTTCCTTCTACTTACTCTGAGCTTTGCTTGTTGATCTCTTTCTAATTATTTAAGTTACAGGGCTAGATAACTAGATAATTCATTACCATTTTTTTTCTTTTTTTCCTTTTTTCCTTTTTTTTTTTTTTTTTTTTGAGGTAGGCTTGTAGAGCTGGGAAGTTTCCTCTCAGGACTAGTTTCCTTGTGTTCCATAGATCTTGGATTGTTGTGTTTTGATTGCCCTTGTTTCCAGAATGCTTTTTATTTTGTCTTTGATCTCTTTGCTATACCAATCATTGTTTAATAGCATGCTACTTAGCCTCCAAGTGCTTGATTTTTTTTCATTGTTTTTATTGTATTTGATTTCTAAGTGTATCCCTTTGTGATCTGAGAAGATGCTTGGTATAATTTCTATCTTCGTGAATTTGAAAAGACTTTGCCTGTGTCCCATTATGTGGTCTATCTTTGAAAATGACCTGTGTGCACTTGAGAAGTATGTGTAATCTGTTGCTTTTGTGATGAAATGTTCTGAAGATCTCAATTAAGTCCATTTGATCTGGTGAGTCATTTAGGATTTTTGGATTTTTTCCTTATTTTTTGTTTAGAGGATTTTTAAAGTGGTGGCAATGGAGTAGTAAGGTCCCCTACTATGATTGTATTGCTGTCAATCTTTCCCTTGATATCATCCAGAGGTGTATTAATGTATTTGAGTGCTCCTGCATTGGGTCCATATGTTTACCAGAGTTTTATCCTCTTGTTGAATTGATCCCTTTAGTATTATGAAGTAGCCCTCCTTATCTCTTTTTATTGCCTGGTCTATTGTGTCAGATAAGTATTGCTACCTCTGCTTCATCTTCTTATTTTATTATTATTATTATTATTATTATTATCATCATCATTATTATTTATTTTTCATTTCTATTTGTCTGAAAAAAATATTTTCTATCCCTTCACTACTGGTCTGTGTGAATCCTTTATTTTGAGGTGGGTCTCTTTTAAGATAGCATATATATATGCATCATGTTTTCTTATCCATTCAGCTACCCTATGTCTTTTGATTGGAGAATTTAGGCCATTTACATTTAAGGTTATTATGGATAGGTGCTTGTTGTAGTCATTTTTATTATTTATGCTTGTGTTCCTTCTTCCTTTCCTATGTCTTCTTTTTACAGCAATCCCTTTAGGATTTCTTGCATTGCTGAGTTGGTGGTCTTTTTGTCTGTGATGCTCCTTATTTCACCTTCACTTTTCAATTACAGCCTTGCCATAATTTGTATTCGTAAATTCAGACCTTTGCTTTGTATCACTTTGAATATTTCATTCAATTCCCTTAAGACTTGATATGTTTATGTTGTGAAATAGGTTGATAGTCTAATGGGAGATCCCTTGTAGGAAACTTTCTGTCTCTCTCTGGCAACCTTTAAGATTCTCACTTTGTTCAGTGATGTTTGTCAATTTAATTATGATGTGCCTTGGTGTGGTTCTTTTGGGGTTCATCTTTTTTGGGACTCTGTGTGCTGCTTGAACTTGTTTAGCTTTTCTCTTCCCAAAATCTGGGATGTATTCTGTCATTATTTCTTCAAACAGGCTTTCTATTCCTTGATTTGCTTCCTCTCCTTCTGGTATCCTTATTTTGTGGATGTTAATTCATTTCATATGGTCCCATGAAATCTCTTAGGATCTCCTCCGGCTTTTAAGATGTTTTTACTTTGTTTGTTTGTTTGTTTTTTCCAAGTCGTTATTCTACTTGGGTGTTTTTATTCACCTTGTATTCTAACTCAGCTTCTTCTATATTGAAGCTTTCCATTGTATTCCTTATTGCAATTATGTCATTATTCATTTTCTTTTGATCCCCCTTCATGTTGGTGACATCCTCTTTCAGCTCCTTATAATTCTCATTGAGATGTGTGCAGTTGTCATCCAGATGTTTGAGCATCCTTATAACCATTACTCTGAATTTTTTCTCTGACAAGTTACTTGCCTCCATTTCATTTCATTCCTTTTCTGGTGATTCTGTTTTTCTTTCATTTGGGGATTGTTTCTTTGTCTCCCCATTTTTGCTGTAAAGTGTATAGTTTTAATTGTTTCTATGTCTTAGATCCAGGACAGCTTTGCTATCCAGGTCCTATGTAGTTGGTGATTTAAGGGACCCAGTGTTGCAGTCTCTCAGATCTCCTGAGCTTGGTGTTCTGGTGGAATACCTACTTATGCTATTTGGGTAATCCTGATTAGAGGATCTTGAATGTTAGTTTCTCACTAGTGGATAAAGTATCATCATGGGTTGACACACCCCTGGTATCCTTGTACAAGCTGTTGTGGATGTGATCATGGTTCCAGCTCTTATGGAAAGGTTTGCCTGAGATCTCACTGGTATGTGCTCACTGTAAAATCCCAGAATCCATGGCCTGGAAGGAAGGGATCTTGGAGTCTGAGGCTTAGGTAGTGTGACTTTGGCTGGTATTGTGTGAGACTCTTGGTGGGGTGACATCACACTGTAACTCACTACATAGATCCCAGAGACTGTGACCGTGGGAGACAGCTGTCCTGTAGTCTGCAGGTGAGGCAGTGATTTTCTGGCCAGGGTGATTTCCCTCTGTGAGTCACATAGGGGTCCAGGAGCCAGAGGCTGTGGATGTTGGAATCTAGGAGTCTGTGGCTGAATCATCGCAATCTTCTTTGGATAGGTGAGTCCTCAGTAACTCACCTAGGTGTCCAGAAGCAGGCAGCCTGGGTGGAAGAAGTTGCACATCCTGTTGAGGGAGTTGTGGGCTTGCAGGGCCCATACACTGGAGCATTGCTACCATGGTGTCTAGAAGCTGGCCACTGGGGAAGGGGAAGTCCCAGTTTCTGCTGAGGGAGTTGTGTGCCCTTGAAGGCAGACATCTTAGGGTCTGCTGGCAAGGCAGTATGACTTTGGCTGGGGTGGCTGCAGGATCCTGGTCAGAGTGCAAGGCCAGCCTGGGAGGTGGTGAGGCTGGGTTCCTAGTGGAGGCCACTCTCCCTTTCAAGATGGTGTGGGCTCTGAGCCCAAGTCCCACAGCCTGGGGCTTTTCTGTAATGGTGGTAGAGGCTCCCTGTCTAGGATATCCTTCCTGATACTCCTGAAGGATCTAATAGTATTATACACACACACACACACACACACACACACACACACACACACACCACATCCACACATGCCTTCTGATACTCCTGAAGGATCTAAGAGTATCACACACACACAAACACACACACACACACACACACACACACACACACACACACACACCCCACATCCACACATGCCTTTTCCTCCCCTCACTTACTCACACCCTCGCCTTCACCTCTTTCCTGCCAGCCACCACCTTGTGAACAGCCTGAAGTCAACATTTTTTATAAAGTTTCTGGCATTGAGTATTAGAACGTCTGTGAGTCACGGAATGTCTAAACATTAATTTTAAACTCATTATTTTAATTCTTTACCTTCTCTTTTGGTTTGTCAATTGAAATTATAGATTTCCAAGTAAGTTTTGCTGTTAAATATAGTTTTATTTCTCATAAATACAAAAGTCCTACGCCTTTAAATCTACCTATAAGTCACAAAGCAATGAGCCCATTGATATTGTTTAGGAAAAGAATCAACTCTGAAGCTTCAGTGATGCAGAATAATTTAATTTTTTTTTCACCAATAACTTTAAAAAAATTTTTTGTAGAGGAAATGAAAAAGGAGGACCTTAAAACACAAGATTTGATTTAAAAATGGAACATTTGTTATTTAACAGCAGTTGTAATTCCAAAGATTTCCAAGTCACAGTTTTATCCTCTGTAATGTTATGTCCATAAAGTCTAACTCAGGAAAATAAGTGAGATAACTCATATGAGACTTCTTGGACTATAGGAGGTATTGCATTTCTGTTTTATAACTTTTTTACATCAGTTAGAAATACAGTAACTTGGAGGGTGTTTAGATACTTGGCTTACTTTAATGTATCTAAAATTACATTCTGAAAGTTTATAGCCTTATAAGCATCACTTTATATTTTCTCTAGAGTATATTTTACATTCATAATATTCTCCTCATCCAAACCTGACTAGATACTGAGGTATTTGCTTGGCTACATGATTAGGATCATTAATGACAAATATACAAATAAAATTATAAGATAATTCATATTGTAAATAAGTAAGAATGGCCATGTCCCTCCATCTACAGTAGAAAACATGTACTTTCTCTGGGATTCCGTAAATCAGGATTAAAAATTAAATATCACTACTTTCTAATATGTATGAATTTCAACTTAACTTAATCTTGCTGTGTCCTGTAATTTATCTTTATCTTTTAAGCTAGACAACAAAACCCAACCATAGAACATTATTGTGATATTTAAATGAGATGCCATACTTAAAGTGCCTCATATGTTGCATGGGAAATACTAGGCAATAAGTAAATATTAGTTCCCCTTACTCCTTTTTTTTTCTTTCACTTTAATGTTTACTTCCACATTACTGGGTGAAATGGAAGTTATAACTTGACTTCTTGGATCCCAACTTTTTTCTCAGCATTCACTCTCCTCAATCTATTTTCACTTTTCTGACAGCTACAAATCACTTGTTTTAATTCAATGGTTATTCTAACCCAGCTATATTAAAATAAAATTTAAGGGAGAGTGTGGAGTTTTTGAGTGAATAGTCTTACATGCAAAGTACAAGCTGAGTGATCTTGGGCAAATTATTTGATCTGTCAACATCTTAATTTTTTTTTGTTTTAAGTGAAAGTGGGGATAATAATTCCTATCTGGCAAGTTTGAAGAATGAATAAATCCAAGCACAGTGTCTGGGAAAGCATATATGTATTTGTTTTATAAAAGGTAAATAACCCTATCTAATAAAAGAGTAATATGCAAATTGACCATAACTCCAACACACAAGATGGCCACCCTCATGTGATCAAAGATGGTTTCCCCCATGTGGACACAAGTTGGCTGGCAGGGGAGGGCAGTTGTGGGTGATAAGGTCAGCAGAGGAGGGAAGTTGGGAGAGACCCAGGCCTGAATGGGGTACCAGGCCTTTAGAAGAGGGCAGTTGGGGAACCAGGCCTTCAGGGGAGGGAAGTTGGAGGCAATCAGGCCTGCAGGAGAGGGAAGTTGGGGGGGGGTGGGAATCAGGCTTGTAGGGGAGAACAGTTAGGGGTAACCTGGCCAGCAGGGAAGGACAGATAGGGGCAATTCGGCCGGCAGGGGAGCAGTTAGGTATCAATCATGCTGGAAGAGGAATGGTTAGGGCTGCCGTGGGCAAACTACAGCCTGCAGGCTGGATCCGGCCTGTTCAGCTGTTCTATCTGGCCCGTGGGGCCGAATAAGTGGAGGGTTCTCTTTCTCTCCCCTCCGCTCCTTCACCAGCAGCCCAAGATGAGAGTGCCAGCATGGTCAGGTTGCTTTTGTTCCAGCCCTCCGGTCCAGTTTAAGAACCCATTGTGGCCCTCGAGTGAAAAAGTTTGCCCACCCCTGGGTTAGGGGGTGATCAGGCTGGCAGGCAGAAGCAGTTAGGGGTAATCAGGCAGGCAGGCAAGCAGGCAGGCAAGTGTTTTGGAGCCAGCAGTCCTGGATTGTGAGAGGGATGTCTTACTGCCCTTTTATTAAAGGACATGCACAAATTTTGTGCACCAGGCCTCTAGTAATTTTGTGCACCATTATATTCCCTATATAATGTGGCTTAGCAAACCAAGACAGGTTTTTGTTTGATTGTATATTTATTTTTAAAATATATGTTTTTTTATTTATTTCAGAGAGGAAGCAAGAGAAACATCAATGATGAGAGAGAATCATTGATTGGCTGCCTTCTACACACCTCCTACTGGGCATCAAGCCTGAAACCCAGGCATGTGCCCTTTACTGGAATTTAACCTGGAACCCTTCAATCCACAGGCAGAAGACTGTTTACTTATTGATTTTAGATAGGTGATAGATAGATTATAGATAGATAGATAGATAGATAGATAGAACTTTGATTTGTTGTTCCACTTATTTATGGTTGTATTGGTTGCTTCCTATATGTGCCCTGACTAGAGACCAAAACTGTAATCTTGGAATTTTGGTCAACCAACTAAGCTACCTGGTCAGGGACCCAAGACAATTTCATAATTTTACTAATGCTGTGACATTTTATGTCTCTTATTGTTAGCAACAAAGAGAAGTGAAGTTGCATGAGCCATGAATGCGGGTATATGCAGTGAATTGCACCTACATGGTAACATTTTTGTGCACCAGACCTCTAGTAATTATTATATCTACCATTCACTGGTACCTACTTTCTTTCCCACATGATAAGATTAATATGTTGTAGAATCATCTGAATAAAATATATATAATAATGAACATCTGATTTATTAGACAAACTTTCAAATGCATATTAGTAGTAGCTATTAATAGAAATATAAGGTCTGAAGTTTCTTTGCTATGTCATAAATTCCTGATTCTATTCACTGGAATACTTCATTGTGGGTTTTTGTTGTTGTTTTTGTTGTTGTTTGTTTGTTTTAAAAAAGGGGTGCAATTGGATGGAGAATTCTGTTCCTTTCTCTATGATATAATAAATAAAGATAGAGTCTGAAATTTCTGAGTAATAAATTTATATTCATTGCTTATTAGAAAATACTTAGAATATGTACTAGATCCAGTAGATGCACCATCATGTCCTATTTTGAGTATTATTACCCAGGCTATGGAATCATATTTTTCCCCATTGAATACTCTTACCATTTCCTTCATTGAACCCGAAGAGCATGTGTTGAGCAGGTGCTGGTGAATGAGGTAATGGAGTAATTTCCAGAAAGGCATCTAGGGAAAATACAACTGAGAACATGGGGATAATTAAAATATTTAGAGTCTCATATCCTGGGATAAAAACTCATTTTTGTACATAATAGAATTTACAGGAAGTCAGAAGTAACTAGGATATAAGGTTGAGGAAAGAATAGTTGACCTGGAAAGGCTATAAAGCTAGAAGGTAGAGTAGAGCTTGTTTTATTTAATGCCTTTTATACATTTTAGTACTCCATGGTATATATTTTGGTATGACTTTGAAGTAATGTATCACTTATAATTTATTAGTGGAATTATATCAATTTAGGAACACTTCATATATCTTGAGAGAAAAGAAAAGTCTATATAAGTGAGGTTCTCAATAAAGTCCAGAGACATGTAAAAGTAAAGAATTGAAACAGCAGATGTTGCTGCCTTTTAAGGGTCTCATACACCTGCAGAAGCATCCATTGTATCTACCTATTGACATTTATGATTCAAAAATATTTATTTAGATATTCAAAACATTTGTAGTATCATTTAAAGTAGTATTTTCCTACTAAAATATTATAATTAAAAAAACATGTTTCCTGAAGTACAGTTTTTGCCAAAAATATATGTGTATATATGGATAGTATTTATAGGTGTATATGTATAGATATGATATTCTGTTTGTTTGTTTTTGTGCTTTCTTTTAAAAAAGGCAGCTTCAAGTTTTCTAGATGGTACATCTTTGGATATCCAATGAAAGGTAAACATTGTTTTAGTAGTATAGGGGAAAGAAAAAAAAAGGCCCCAATGGAATCTTCCAGTTAGTGTCCACCCAAGTTGGGGCTGGGATTCTCAGATGGATATTGCAATATATCCTGAGGGAAGCATTGTGCTGCCAGACCAGGAGAGTTTCTCTACCGATGCCCAGGCAGTCCCTACACCCACAGCTGCTGCAATGTGGCACAGCTGGGCCTCACCTCTCAGTAGATGCTCCAACAACAACACATCAATGAATAATCCATGGAAGGATGGCATGCATGCTGTCTTGGATAATAAGTATTGGATTCCCATCCTGGAACGTGTTCAGGGATAGGAGTCTGGGAAAGAAAGGAGCAGACCATGGATGGCATCAAAGCCATACCTCCTGCTCAGCCTGTGTACCAGGAAAATGTAGAGAGCAGAGCCACATCCAGATGATTTCAATACTGTTCTTGGGATGTCTCTCACTGTGTCATTTATCCCACGGGAATATGTGCTCTGACTGTGACATACTGAACTACAGCTTGGGCAGGGAAATGTTTAGAATGTTAGTTTTGAAACCCCAATTTGCTCATAGTACCCTAGAATCAAAAAATGTAGTAAGATTCTAGAGTTAAACAAATGAAAGTAAAGATTTTCATACACTTATTGAGGTTTCCAAAAAGTCACCGAAAGACTTACCAATTTTCAGAAAAATAGTCCCAGAATAAAATTATCTGAGATGATTTATTAATTTTTATAAGAAATATATTTTTAAAACATATAAGGTATTTCTTCCCAAAACACATTTTGATTTATAAATCCCTAAGTATACATATGTATGTAGTTGCATGTTTATATAAATGCCCTCTATTTTCAAATAATAAAAATTTAGGATTTTAAAAAAGAAATGTATCTCTCTTTAACTGGTTTTGATTGTGTTAGCTATCATTTAGTTGCTTCTGATTCCTAGCAACCAAATCCAAATCCAAGAGTGATGTCCACAATGCCCTGGTCTCAACAGCCCTGCTCAGCTCCTGTGGCTTTTTCATGGAGCAAATCCACCCAATATTTGTTCTTTTTTTTTTTTCCTGTTATTGTTATTGTCCCAACATTGTCTTCTCCAAACAGCTTGTCTTCTCATGATGAAACTGAAATAGGATATAACTGGCTTTATGTACTTTCAAAAGAATACATTGATAATTTAAAATAATTAACAATTTGTGATCTAAACAAGGTATTAGAAGATAGCAACTGTTTTTGTTGGTGGTGTTGTTTGCTAAGATGAGTCTAAATATTACGCCCAACCATGCAACGAGTTGATTACACAAAACCTTTAGATTTAGTTGCAGGTATAAAATGCTTACGATTCCTGTTTACTTTGCATAGCTCTTATATAAAACTAGCGGCCCCATGAATGACTCTAGGGGGGTTCCTCAGCCTGACCTGCATCCTCTCACGGTCCAGGAGCCCTCAGACATCCTTGGTGCTGCAGTGGAGGCAGGAGAGGCTCTGGCCACCTCTGTTGCCCTCTGTAGCCATGATCCCGGCTAAGGGTTTCTGGCTGAGCAGCGCTTCCTCTGTGGGAGCTCACTGACCATGAGGGTCCTGTGTTGAGTGTCTACCCCCCTGGTGGTTAGTGCTTGTCATAGTGACCAGTCATTCTTCCCTTCAGTCAATTTGCATATTCCCTTTAATTACATAGGATAGTTGGCTTCCTGGCAAATCTAACAAATATAAATTTAGAAAACAATTTAGAGTAATGGAAACATTTATTGGCCTTTGCCTAGGCACAACTGAAAGGTTGTGTGAGTGAAGTGAAACTATAACACATATAATAATCAGTAGTGATTTTCCCAACAAAAACATGATCACTAAGCAATGCTGTTGATTCTATTAATTTGGGCAACATTTGGCTTTACAAGGCACTGAGCTACTAAGCGAAGAAGAAGGAGGAGGAGAAGGAGAGAAGGATGAAGGAAGACAGTTCTACCCTCTTCCCCCATTCTTTGCCTTTATGACTCACTGCATCCGGCACGCACAGAACTTTGTTATGTCTTGAGTGCCACCTTTACTTTCCTCAGTTTATAACCACAAGAGCAAGGTGAAGATGTTTCTGTGAATGTTTCCTTTTCAGTATAAGACTTTGAATTCTCTTCGTCTCTTAATGAGTGGGCAGGCATGTACACATGCAGTATAAATGTTGCTTTATGAAATAGTCCTCCTGTGAACCTCTTCCAAAATTAAACACTTTCAATTAAGTCCCGTCTTTTAGGCACAGTGTTTTGAAATGCCTCCCTACCTGCACAGCTGTGCCCCGCCTGTATCTCTGTTACAACATCAGGTGGCTTCTGCGCAAAGCCTTTGGCATCGGTGAACAGGTTTAGGGGGAGGATAGCCTCCCCTAACAACCATACGGAGTGATCGGGACTAATTTATCTCAACCTCTCCTCTGATTCTCCTTCAGCAAGAGTAATTTTATGCAAAAATAGCTTCATGTAAATAAGGCTCATTCTTCAGAGGCAGAGGTTTAAAGGTGGAAGGAACACGGGAAAAAGAGAGCTTGAATGAACTGTATCCCCAGTTGGGGCGGGGCAGATGGAGAAGAAACAACAACAAAAACCTTCACTTGAAAAAAAATCACTTTATATATACATCTATAAAATCACTTTATTTTTTTTAATGAGAGGAAATAATAAAGTTACCAGTAAATAAAACTGTTCCATGTGGTTTATATTGTCTGGTGTTGGTCAAATGGCATGCTTGGGCATCATTTCTGAGTGTGGCCATTTTCTTTCACTTTAAAGAGTACTATAATCATAGGCAACGGTCTTGCCTGTCTCTTCCTCCCCAGCTTAGTCTGTGGAACCAACCAGTTGGAATGAATGGGTGAATAAATAGAAACTGCATTGCATGCCTCCCTATAGATTCTAGTGACTCAATTCACAAAACCCTCCAAGTGGATGCTGCCTTATTATGAATATAAATGAACTTGTTGAAGAATGAAAGTTACACATGTAGTTGAGTAATTCTCATGGATACACATTTGCCAAATTTATGATATGTGAAATCACATTAATCACCTCACTGCCTTCTCGCAGTCATAAAGAGGAAACAGGAGTGGGGGGGAAAGTATGTTTCCGTAAACAGTCAGGTTCTTTTCCTCCTAAGCTGTTGGGGACATTTTACAGCAGCATGTTAAGTGTTGTGATGTCATGCATACACAGCAACATTTAAAATACTTTATTTTATTTATAGGCTGTTCCATATATCATATCTTTAAAGAGAGAACCAACACTGGAGCATCCCACAAGGAAGAATTAAAATGATATGGCATTGAACGTCAACTATTTTCAATTCCGTATTGCTCATAGGTCACATATTTAAAGGAATATGAATCAAACTAGTGTAAGGGCTTGCTCTTACTACTTTTTCTTTTTAACAAAAGCATGTTCAGAAATAGGAATAAGGGGAGAAACCTCAATGAAGAACATCTGTGTTGAAAAAGTATCCAAAAGCCAATTAAAGAAATTTCATTTAATTGACAATGAAATTTAAGTATTGTTATTAATTATTTATTTGTTTGTTTGTTTATTTATGTTCTCAGAGTAAGTTGTAGAGGAGATCTACAGACTGTCATGTTTCCTGTGGTAAATCAAGGTATAGAGACATTAACCATGAAAATGGTGTTAGATTATTCAGTTCATGAGTGAAATATGGGAAATAATTCATTGTTGTTTAAAAAGTTCCAGAAAAAGTCAACAGTCTGCAGCTTCATTTGAAAATCAAAAGGGAAATTCTGGAATTGACCTTGTAATTAATTATCTTTTGTGAATTTGAAGTGTGAGATATGGTCCTTTCTCCCCTCCATAGGGGAGTCATGAAGCTCCTGGAATTTAAATAAATGAAAATAATGGAACCGTGAAATTTATAAAAGACTACTGCTAAGACATACTATAAAAGGCTTAATTATTATGAAAAGTTATGTAGTTTTGTTCATTCACAAAGAATATAAGAATATAGTCTTAAAGCAAAATTTAACGAAAATATTTCAGAAATAATCAGTGTAGTTCTCTGAAAAATAATGTTAAAATTTGCCAGTATGCCTTCACAAATTTTTAATAATATGAATTATTTTCCTGTGTATTGCAAAAGCAATAGATGATAATTATCATCTCTTAAAGGTATCAGATAATAAATACAAGAAAATAATTTTCCATGCTGTGTCTATATATACATAGTGCATTAGCTGTGTGGATTTAGATAACATATGATTACATGTGATCATTTTGAAAAAAACTTGATTTTTAGTTACTTTACAATGGCAGTAAAAGACACATTGATAAAGTGTAAAGGAACATTGATTTAGGCTTGGTTTGAAAGCAACACCTAGTAACAAAATTATTAGAAAACATTTTTTCAAACCACATTTGCACTCTTTAAATTTACTTGAATTACAAGCATACTTTGGAGATATTATGAGTTTGGTTTCATACCACCACAATAAAGTGATTGTTGCAATAAAGTGAGTCACATTAACTTTTGTTTCTCAGTACATATAAAAGTTATGTTTATACTGTATTGTACTCTATTAAGTGTGCATTGATAGCATTATGTCTAAAAATGTACATAACTTAAGTTAAAAATACTTTACTGCTACAAAATGCTAATCTTCATTTGAGTCTTCAGGAGTGATAATCTTTTTGCTGGCAGAGGGTCTTACCATGATGTTGATAAAACACTTTAATTTGGAAAAAAATTAAAATGCAATATTTGTGAAGTGTAATAAAATAAAGTTCAATAAATGAGTTATGTCTATAATTTATTTGAAGAGTACCAAACAAATGTCAACATTACTACTAGATCTAAGTAGTTTATCTTTTATTTATATTGATATCAGTGTTCTTGAAGTTATGTTCTCAAGACAAACATATCTCTTCTCCAAAATAATAAGCAGAAACTTATAAATGTTTACACAATTATTGAAATGGCAAAATAAACTATAAAAAGTAGAATGAGCCACATGTATTTGTTTTTTTGGTATTTTTAACATTATGGTTTTGTTTTTAAATATATAAACCCCAAGAGGAAGGAAGTAAAATAACAGAATCTTCAGTTTTGCTTCTAAATTAAAACAGGATGTAGTTGTTTGATAACAAATTCATGGCCTATAGCATTATGTTTTATGTGACTCTCTCCACAGTAATCTTTATGGAAGTTAAAGAGAGGTATTTCTGAATCAAATAATTTAATCTATTTTAGAAAGGGTAGAAAAATCATCTGCTATTTACTGACATGCCATAGTCCTTTCACATTTGGCTGTTGGCATCATTGCTTCCTCAATGAACTCCCCTGCACTGTACTTAATAATGTCCCCTTTTTTACTCAATAAGTAAATGACATATGCCAGTTATCTACCTAAGGGAATAACAGCTATATATTTATTTAATTGAATTTATATTTATTTTCTTCCAGCCACAGAAATATGTGGAAAGTTTTTTTAAAAATTTGTTCTGCTCAAAGAAGCATTCTGAATTAGATGCAAGCCCTGTTTATAGCTGTCAATTTTTGCATACTCCTGATCAATTTATCTCTATATCTTACTCTTCCATGTACCTATATTTCTGTCAACTTGGGGCCTGAGTGTGTGTTTGAATGTATGAGAGAGTGTGTATATAATTAAAAAGAGAGAGTATGTCACAATGCAAAAGTGACAGAATAAGAGAGAAATACAGCACATATTAGAGAAAGAAGGACAAAAAGGGGATAGAATGAAATAGGGAAGTCTGTAAGACCTTGGCACAAAGTAGCAGGGATGGAGACAAAGACAAAAGAAAAAAAGACACATGATTGTGCGCATGTGCATACACACAGTAGGGTTAATTCTTAGGTTAGAATTGCACTCATATAATAGCATGTTTAAGGTATAGCTTCAAATAATACTATAATAAAATATGCTATGGAATTCAATCATTAAATTTGGGGATGCCATTCCTAAGTACAATGACAGGCTTTGGTTCGTTATGCAAACCTAACACAGAAGTGTGGAGCCATAGTTCTCAATCTGGCTCGTAGGAAAGACCTGCTCTGATTTTCCACAGGAGGAACATCACATCTTGAGGGTCATACCCACACAAAGTCTATATCCCTCCCCTTCTATCCTATATTCCAGGAACATTGGATTCCAGAACCCCCTAAGAAAAACACCTTAGTCCACTTTTAGGACCTGCAGAGGCTCTGCCTTTTATCCATCCTTCAAGGGCAGACCATGTCATGTCTGTGCACACTCATAGTCGCAGAGAAGCTAAAGTGGCAGCCAAGGTGTCTATGTACTTTTCGGATGTAATGTCCATTCAAGTGTGTCACAGTGCAGGATAGAGCTGAGTTGAGAAGAGAAAGAACAGCGGAAGATCTCTTAATGGGCCACTCTGACTCATTCTATGATACCATAATTTTACTAGAGGCCCAATGCACGAAAATTGTGCATGGGGTGGGGGGATGTCCCTCAGCCCGGCCTACACCCTCTCCAACCTGGGACCCCTCAGGGGATGTCCAACTACCAGTTGGGCCTAAACTGGCAGTTGGACGTCCCTCTCACAATCCAGAACTACTGGCTCCAAACCACTCACCTGCCTGCCTTCTTTATGCCCCCAGCTGCCCGCCTCTGCCAGCCTGATCTTGCCCCCAACTGCTCTCCCCTACCAGCCTGATCTTGCCCCCAACCGCTCTCCCCTATCAGCCTGATCTTGCCCCTATCTGCTCTCCCCTACTGTCCTGATTGCCCCTTGCTGCCTCTGCCTTGACCCCCACCACCATGGCTTTGTCTGGAAGGAAGTCGGACGTCCAGAAGATGGCCAGTTAATTAGCATATTACCATTTTATTAGTATAGAGGAGAATGCTAAAAATCCTCAAATTCAACATGTAAACTTGGCCTCTAGAATCCTAAAGATACTTTACTTGTCAAGGCAGGATGATCAAAATCCCCTTACTGAAGATTTGATTACTTACTATAGAACTTTAGAATATTTAAACATATCGCTTCCACTTGTCCCCTTGCACTGGCCTGACGAATATGAGAGGTGGGTGTAATATAGAAGCTTAATAAAATGTCATTCTGGACATCATCGCAGATCAGTTCATTCTAAATCCCTGGGATTGGAGGATTCTTCTAGGCAGCCCAACTTGCAAAGACTGATTTGAAGGGATGGCAAAGTCACTCCTTGCAACTACCCACACACTGAGGAGATGAACACAATTATAAAAGATATCTACTTTAGTTTTCTGATGTGAGAACCTGATATTAGAAGTAATTAATACACATATATTTCTTTATAAGAGTTCACTGACCATTCTAAGGCAGACATTTCTTACACCGCTGTAAATATGAACCTATTAAGAAATGGGAAACAGCATGACTATTGAACACGGCTTGCTTAATTAAATTTCACAATAGAAGACAGCTTTTTAAAACAAAAGACGCCCACACTGAACCAGCTCTTTCATTGTGAAAGCCACCACTCAATTTGGAAAATATACTTCATACTATTTCTGAGCAAGTGAGTATCCCAAGGAGGAAAAAGGATCATTATCTCAAAGTCTAATTAATTTTCTAAAATATTGTTCTGCAGACAACTATTCAACTATAATGTTATGCTCAGCCTCACATTGGGAAATTTCCTGGCAATTGAAAACTTAGAAATTGCAATAAAAAATGGGGGGAGAAAAAAGGTAAAATGTTCAGCCTGAGAAAGTCTATTGTTAGCACAATCTTAATTGGTTGCCATACAAATGAAAATAAGCGATGTTACTATTTATCATTTTTAAAATATTGCTACTGAAATGTGAATATTTTTAGTAACCATCTTATCAATTGCTGGCTTATTATCTTTCTTGGAATCATGTCTTCTCTAATTGAGGTATTTGCATTTGGAAGTCCCTTGTAATCATCATATGTTCACTGATCATTTGTAAAGAAGATTGCAAACAAATCTATTTGGAATGTATTCAGTCACCCCAATTAAAACAAGTTCAGACCCTTTCTTGGAAAAAGAAAATATATATACATACATATAAGAGGCCAGGTGTCCTTCTGTAAATGATTCTCTTGCTCTGGCCTGTGGAAAATGAGCTTTGATAATATAATCAGACTTCTTCCTTTTAAATAGCAATGAGAAGTGAAAGTGATCCATTTTGCCTGAATAATGAATGCTCTCATGAGTTAATATCCATGTTCTCATTCCAATCTGCAATGGCAAGACAATAGGTTTCTGTGCCTCAGATTCCTAAAGCTGTTTAAGGTAAGATGGATTTCAGAAAAAATCCTCCATCCTTAATGGTTGACTTTAAGCATATTATACTCAAAATGTAGAAAGATGAGGAATTCCCCTTGATATCAGAGTGTGCTACCAGATAAGCTTTGAATTTAGATCATCAGGATATACTTTCATTGTAGACAATGAATATTACTTAAGTATGAGTTTTGCATTTCCCATACTTAATTGATATTTCACTTGAACTTTGAACTGTTATTTCTAACCTTTTGGATAATCATGTATTATTTTAAATTTGGTGATTAATTCATTAGTCATATCTTTAAAAATTTTGTATTGATAACCAATTGTATATAAAGCATTTTTTCATTATTAGACTTCCTTTCTTCATTTTCATTTTACTTCTTTTTTTCACACTTCCTACCTCCCTACCCCCTTCTTTTCTCCCTCCCTACTTTCCTTTCTTCCTTCCTTCTCCCATGCTTTCTTCCTGTCAATCTTTTGTTTTCAATCTTCCTACCTGCTTTATAATATATTCTCTCACTCTACTAAAAATACAACTCCCAGGAAAGAAAATTATATCCATCTTATTCTCAAGAGTATTGTCAACACCTATAAAAGCCATGGTTATATATACTAACACATTTAAATGTTGGAATAAATGTTTGAAGAAATGTTTATAGATAATTTCTGTAGGTATAATGACATGATGAAAGTGGTCATAATAGTCAGTGTTACATATGACGATACATATAAAGAGCATATATGCAAAGCCCATGGACACAGACAATTATACAGTGAAGGCCTGGGGGAGGGGAGCTGAGACTGAGTGGCAGGGGACAGATATGGAAAAATGGGGAATATCTGTAATACTATCTACGATAAAAATAAATTAAATAATAAATATTAAAAGCATGAATTTATCATGTGTTATTACCAGGTAATTCCATTTGGGCAAACAGTTCAAAAATTAATCTAACAACATAACAATAATCTTTAAGCATGGAGAGATTCTCTAAATATTATTTATAATGGTGAATTTTAAAGCAATTATTTTTTAAACAATCTATGAGTAGAAACAGAAATTATATATACATCAGAATATCAACCTTAAATGGAGAGTGTTCTTGCAATAATTAAAATTACATTTACAAAGCAGTTAAAATAATATAGGAAGGGATTTGCTGTTCTTGTTACAAAAACAAAGCAAAGCATAGAATCTTATTTACTGAATGATAGCAACCATAAAAATTTGCATAGAGAGTTGATAACATAAATAAAAACATAAGTGGGAAAGGTTTTTTTTTAAGAGAATATGAAAACTTTTTTAGTACTTTTTCCATGTTTTATGTGTTTGATTTTTTAATTTAAAAGTTGGAAAGTGAACTACACCATTTATTTGACAAAAAAAATGTAGGTAATGGAATAACTAATAGTTCTAGTGACAATACGTGTATAAAAAATAAGTTAGAATTCATTGAGAAGTTGAATCCTCCATTAATTGGAGGCACGTCAAACTAAGATCACCATATTTTGAACGTAGACTTTTGGGCATTCCCAGATTTAAAAGAGAAAAGGAAGTCGTATCTATAAAACTGAAACCCTCAAAATTTAGAGCAGCAGTCTCCAAATTACTTTCACATATTTTCTCTTTTAGTTATATTTAGTTATAAATCATAAATAGCAATTCAGTTTTCCAGATGAGAATTTCAAGGCCTTGTGAGGTTTCCAAAAGTAGCACAGACAGCAGGCATAGAGCCGGAAAATAATTATAGTTGTTAATTTATTTGAAGTATAGGCTTTTGCCTATTACTCTAGAACACCCCTCTTTTTAATTCACCACAGTAGAGAAGAGGGCTGAGTGAGTGTGTGTGAATAGAGGAGCAATGTTCCTACTCTGCTGTATGGATGTCCTGGGGGTTAATGGGAAATGCTGCTTTCACTAAAGCAGGGCTCCCAGCCTAACTGCCATAATTTGGCACCAACATCTGACAACTCTCTGGCTCGAGAACAGGCAATAAAAATTCCTTACCCACTAGCTGTTTGTCATCAAGTCCTGATAAGAATATAAGCTTTCATGTTCCTTTTGAAAGTAACCACAGTGAAAAAAAAAACAACAAAAAAAGTAACCACAATGAATTTCTCTTTAAGTATCCATAGTTTATTTTAACAATGGTTTGGTTTTATCCATGTCCTAATGTCATCCTAGATCATTGAGATTTTCTGTAGTTTTACATGACTGGAATATATGGTATATAAAATTAAGAGATGAAGTTGGATGGAAATCAGAGCCTCGTTCATAAAGAGATATGAATGCCATTTTGAAATAGTTGGTTAAAATCATGGAGAAAAATAAGAGATGACTCATAGGCAGTGGGAAGTGAGAGAGAGGCAATACCAGCCGTGGGCAAACTACAGCCTGCGAATCTGGCCTATTCGGCTGTTCTATCTGGCCCGTGGAGCAGAAAGAGTGGAGGGTTCTCTTGCTCTCCCCTCTGGTCCTTCACCAGGAGCCCAAGATGAGAGTGTCAGCATGGTCAGGTTGCTTTTGTTCGGGCCCTCCGGTCCAGTTTAAAAACTCATTGTGGCCCTTGAGTCAAAAAGTTTGCCCACCCCTGGGCAATACCCAGATTTCATGAGGTCTTTGGTTGCCACGGTAAGAAACGCAGGGTCTGTCGGAGTGCTCAGAGTGATAGAAGCCGGGGAGGAAATACATGGCTTTAGAAGGATGGCATTGCCTCCATGTTAAACAGTATGCCAGGGCAGAATAAAAAGTGTCAGGGAGATCCAAGCGGCTCACAAGTGTTTTGCCACAGGCCCTCATCTTTGGCTTACCAATCTTTATATATATATATATATATATATATATATATATATATATATAATTGATTTATTACAGAGAGGAAGAGAGAGGGATAGAGAGTTAGAAAGATCAATGAGAGAGAATCATTGATCAGCTGCCTCTTGCACA
Organism: Vespertilio murinus; assembly: GCA_963924515.1. NCBI lineage: Eukaryota > Metazoa > Chordata > Mammalia > Chiroptera > Vespertilionidae > Vespertilio > Vespertilio murinus. The sequence continues at coordinate 33,219,493 of OZ004707.1, read as the reverse complement.
CCCCCTAATGGGGATGTGCCCACAACTAAGGTACGTGCCCTTGACCGGAATCGAACCAGGGACCTTTCAATCCCCAGGCCAACGCTCTATCCATTGAGCCAAACCGGTTTCGGCTGGCTTACCAATCTTAATGTTTTTTCTCATTACTTCACTGCACCTAATTTCGCCTATGCTATCATCATTGTTCTACTTGGTTCTTTGATACATGTATTTGGCTCTTAAGTTACATAAATAGAAGGTGTGCCCGAAATGTATACACTGTAAACAGTTGATAACGCACTTAATTTTCACTCTTTTTCAGGTTTAGCTGATTTAAAATAATGGGTGAAATCAGACTAAGCTTTGAACAAAGAATATGTATCCTAAAGGGCCACCAGACATTTTTGAATGGGGATACATAAAAGATAAAGTTTATGGTATGAAAATGGCAACAGTCCAAGAATTGATGGCCCACAAATACCTGACGGAATTATTTTTAATGTTTGTAATTCTATTTTTTCTCGTTAGCACCAGTGCCTGGTCCAGAAAGGTCATCAGTTAGAAAACATGCACAGATGGGGTCCCTAGGCCTGGCCGGCAATGAGTTCAGATTAGGGCCATCTCACCCAGTCTCCATTGGGGCCCATGAGGGCTTATCGGCCCGGGAGGGACCTCTGGAAGGTTTCAGGGCACATCCTGCTCTCACCCTGTCCTGATCAGCCAGACCCCAGCACCAAGCTAACATATTGGTTGGAGAATCTGCCCCCTGATGGTCAGTACGAGTCATAGGGACTGGTTGAGAGATCGACCAAACAGTCAACTGATGGGTCAGACACTTAGCATATTACACTGTTATTATACAGGATAATTTTAATCAAAATGAATCTATTTAAAAATAACAGACTGATTCTTACTTCTGACATAAGATGCTATCCTCTCAAATGACATTCAGAAGTGTTAATGTTATTTACACTCCACAACAATAATAACAAAATTAGAAGCCCATATGGATAATAGAATATGGCAATAAAGCATAGGTATTTTTAGTTACCTAGGCTAAATTGATGGAATTTTGTTCCAAGCTCAGTTTTTGTGTGTGTGTGTGTGTATGTGTGTGTGTGTATATGAATTAACTAAAACAATATATGTCAACATTAAAAAAGGGAGTAAACCATAATACCTGCATAAATCTATGGGTGATAATTCTATTTTTCTTTTTCAATTTTCTCAACAAAACTGTTCACTTTTTGTGAAATTTTGGCAGTTAATATATCAACTTCTGAGAAGGAAGAATTCCTTTTGCTTTAAGGAATACTTTTCAAGTGGATATTTAAGGTTTTTGAGAAGTCATTTACAGGAATAAATTGGATAAAATAGCAACATACAACACAGAAGTGGCAGCAATAGTAGCTTCCTTTCTCACTCCTAGTGGTGGGAAGCACTTAAGATAATTGCTGGACAAGTGGTAAACTCAGTTGGAAGTAGAAGATTGATTTCTACTCCATCCCTTTGTATTTCTATTTTTGTAAATATACCAAGCCCCTTGGGTGCGAAACATTTTTAATACAGTGTTTTTAAGATTCCTAAAAATAAAAACAATAATAATAAATTCAATGTAAGTTGAAACAGAATCTGAATGTAGCAAAGTTGGTCATTCCGAAAATGTGCTCAATATATGTAATTGTTATTTACCAAGAAAACTTCTGCCTACCCTGGAGTCACTATATTAGGTATTTATTGGATAAGTAAATAAAGATTTAAACATAATGTGCTCAGTAATTAGAGAAGCTCTTCCTGTTTTACAAATAAGATATATATTAGTACTCATTAAAACATGATTGTATTAATAAAGAGTAATACCTAAGTTTCTATACTTTTTAACTTAACTCCCTTTCATTTTGCTCAATAGTATCTTACAATCTTTACACCATTCAAAAACAATTAAAAAAGTGATTTGAATGTCATAGTTATGTTCTGACATTGTTAATGAAAATCATAATAGTTTGAGAAATAACATGGCTTTTTGTAAATGGCAGTTTAGAGGTAAGCGTTCTGTTCTAAAACCAAAGCTATGGCAACTTTTAGATTGTGTGATTATTGGAACTGGAAGCAATCCACCAGCTGGAATTTGAACAGAGTTGGAATGGTATTTTTACTCCAAATGCTTGAATGTAGAGATAAGGACAGATATATTATCATACTCATTATTTTAGTCCATCTGGGATCAGAGGCTCAAATGAATTACTTTTTTTAAAAAAAAATTATCTTTATTGTTGAAAGTATTACAAATGTCCCCTTCTTCCCCTTTCCCCATTGACCCCTTCTAGCCCACAGTCACCACCACCAGGCTTTCATCACCCTATTGTCAGTGTCTGTGGTTTATGCATACAGGCATACAAGTTCTTTGGTCACTCTTTTCCCACCCACCCACTCTCCCTTGCCTTCCCTCTGAGACTTGACAGTCTGTTCCATGATTCTATGCCTCTGGTTTTATTTTGTTCAACACTTTATTTTGTCCACATATGAGTGAGATCATGTGATACTTGTCTTTTTCTGACAGGCCTATTTTGCAAATATATGACTTTTTTTTGGCAGATGAGTATTTTAGTACATGACTTCTATAGTTCATGCATGTCAACTATAATATTGTACATTTGATTGCGGGACGTACTTCAGCTCTCTCAACTGCATAAATCTGGAACAATCACCAATCCCCACAAAGACACTCAACTGAAGATGCCTTAAAAACACACAATTTTATTGTTGAAAGTATTACATAGATCCTTTTTTTCCCTTCTGCCTCCATTAACCTCTTCCAGCTGGCTCCTGTCCCCACCCCATTGTCTGTGTCAAGGGGTTATGATTATGTACATACAAGTTCACTGGCTGATCTCCTCCCACCCACCCTCCTCTGCCTTCCCTCTGAGGCCCAATAGTCGGCTCTTGCTTCTATGTCTCTGCTTTAACATTTTTACCAAATATGTTTGAGAGACAGCTCTTAGAAGAATAATGGTTCCATAGAGAGCAACTGAAATGCCCAAAAAGTCTTGTTGGAAACAAAGAAATAAAATGGAAAAGATAAAAAAGGAAGGAAGGAAGGAAGGAAGGAAGGAAGGAAGGAAGGAAGGAAGGAAGGAAGGAAGGAAGGAAGGAAGAAAGGAAGGAAGGAAGGAGGGAAGAAACCTGCGGATTCAACCAGGGATATAGCCATCAAGAAATTAAGGGACGTTTTTAAGAGAAGTGGACCTTCTTTAAGCTTTTTCCTAAGATAATATCTAGAAAGAGGAGGGAGGGAAAATGGAAAGCAAGGTGGCTGTGGCTGCTGGAGGGAAAACACTGGCAGCGCATGCGGGGTGGGGCAGGGCTGGGCGAGGTGCACAGAGGTGGCATGCAAGGCCATGGTGGGATGCAGGGGGGGGGGGGCTGCAGGTCAGGTGGGCGGGGCGGGGCACTCAGCAGTGGTGGCAGTGCACCTGTGGCCATGGAGATGGTGAAGGAGGTGGCTGGGGGAGCGGTGGGGAGGGTGAGATGGGGTGGGGGTAAAGGGAGGGTAGCCCGCTGGAAGTCTTGCAGGAATATTCCTGCAACAGGTGCCTAGTCTATACTAATAAAAGGGTAATATGTCAATTAGACCAAATATACCAGATGCCTTCCTTATGTCCTCCCAGACAAAGCTGTGGCAGCAGCGGGTTGATGGGGGCGGCGCCTTGCCCTGATCAGCCTGGTCACCTCCCACAGAGGGAGGCAAGAGGAGCAGCAGCAGTGGGGTGTTGGAGGCTGTGATATCCCCTTAATGGCCAATGGAAGCCACCAGTAGGACATCCCTTGAGAGCTCCCAGACTGTGAGGGGGGCAGGCCAGTCTGAGGGATCCCCCACCCAGTGCACAAATTTCCATGCACCAGTTCCCTAGTTTCTAAAATAAAATTCATCCCCAAAGTAAAATTTCTCACCCATGTTCCAATTTAAAAATCTAAAAATATTTCTAAAAGCAATTAAATATGAAGAGACCTGAAGTTATTTGGACAAATAAATATAAACATGCAGAATAAAGTATCAACTTTCAAGGTTAAAATATGGAAGGGACTACAAGCTTTTGACCTTGTGCGTTCTGATACACTTGCTTAAAAAAATCATCGCTAAAAAAGTACACTTGCCATTTGTATTAGTCAAAATTTATTGTGCAGTTTTCTGCACTTTCCAGATTAGAGCATTGCTCTGAATGACACCCAAGTGACCCAGTAGAGTTAATTTATCTACATTAGTGTCTAACTTAAAACCAGGAAGTGATTTAGAGTTTGACAAGAATAAAGACCAATATACACTCTATATATCAAGTCACTAAAATTTAACTAATGCAATTCCCTATTCCCTTGAAAATTTATATAGCAACTATTCTTTATGGCCATATAACTGATATGAAAATACAAATGTCAGAATAAATTTATTTTATTTTCTGATATTAAAACATCATGAAAATAGTAATAATTAACATTTTTGTGTGCTTACCTTTTAAAACTCTACTATATAAATGTTTTCTAATTCATATAAAATTCCTCAGATTCTAAAAATTATGTAATTTTCCATGTTTTTGTTTGTTTCTATTTGCCAATCATGTTTTCTTTAAATAACACTTTTTAAAAGTGCAATTCCAATGTTTATTTTGTTGTTGTTGTTGTTGTTGTTGTTGTTGTTGTGGTTTTTGTTTTTGTGTTTACATGAACTTCCAGAACATGGCACAAACTCTGATAGACTTCATACTTTAAAATAAATTCATTTTGATTCAGATGTTAATAACCATTTATTTGCAATAAAGGTATTTTTCTTAATAGGAAAAAGAAAATCTATTTGTAGCTAAGAAACACTTACTTCCTAAATGGAAGTTATCTTTTTGCTATCTACTATAAACAAATCTATTTAATGCCCTCTTAATTCACTAGTATAAAAATTCATATTGATATTTATCCTTTATAAGCTATATGTCTATTACTTTGAATAAATAATGCATTTTAACGTTTTATTATTAAAGGAATATCCAGAATTATTTTATGTGCTAAAATTTTGTTTATAATTTTACATTTTATTGATAAATAAAAATAACCAATAGTTTTCTTATTTCTTATTTTTTTTCTTATTAATGTTGGTTCTGCCTATTTTCAGAATATCACTTTTGTCAAATAATGAAAATGACAATTTTTTGTAGATTCTCTTATTTCTCTGATAGAGAAGTTATAGAGTGGATTAAAGAGTTTAGAGTGATGGTAGAAACAGAGTTGTCTGAACATTTATTTCATAAATGTGTATTATTGGACCCACTATTAGAAACAGGTTATACAAAGACAATATAACATATATATGAACCATGCAAAATATCAAGTCACCACAGCAATAGATATGCATATTTTGCCTGATCAGGAAGACAAGGGTGATTTTTCCCTTTGTAACAATAGAATTAAGATGTAATGATAGGTTGGGCTTAAATAAACAAAATTGGGAGACAGGGGTTTTCTTGAAAGAAGACATTTAAAATCCTAAAAGACAAAATAAGAAAATAATAAGAAACACAGGCTAGACTGCTTGTCTGGAATGTACAGAGGGACCTGAAAAACAACATATCAGCATTTAGAGAGAAGGACCATTCTAGGTCAGGTTACCGTAATGAGTGAGATCCTTACATAAAAGCAATGGAAAGCCACTGTGGGATGTAAACAAATTGGCCACAACATCCAATTTGCCTTTAACTGAGTATAAGATGATAAATTGTCTGGAAAGGTCTGACTGCACATTTGGATGCAAGTACAGAGATTTTAATCCCTTGATATCCTTCATTTTACTACCCTGTTTTCCCGAAAATAAGACAGTGTCTTATATTAATTTTTGCTCCCAAAGATGAGCTAGGTCTTATTTTCAGGGGTTGTCTTATTTTTCCATGAAGAAGAATATGGTACACATTTATTGTTAAAGTAAATAAAGGAAATTTATGGTGGTACAGTAGTTGTCAACACAAACCAGACAAACTGTGGATCCTACAATATCAAGAATTTACTCATTTATTCAATGACAATCATGTCATCATCTTCTGAAACATCATCATAACAATCCAATTCCTGAATTTCCAGGTGAATTTCTTGTGACTCCATTTCTTTCAGAATCCGTGGACCAAATCTCTCATGTTTAGCAATAGCACTGTCTTTAAATGACTACTTCTTGTCAAGGTAGCCTGCTCACAGTGCATTTGCAATGCAACTGTCAGTGATTTTTCTCCCATGAATTCTTCACCCAAGTCACAACTTCTTGCAGTTTAGGTTTCACAAAGTTTCCACGCTGATTTCTCTCCATTCACACAACAGTGAAGTCAGGACTCCGGGTAATATCACTGGTTGCTAGACGCCAGTCGGGGCGGCCCTAGCAATCAGTTTAAGGTACATTAATTTTCATTCTGAGACAGAGCCTGGGGGCCTTATTTTTGGGGGGATGCCTTATATTTCACTCAGAAGGAAACCTGTAAGTAGGTCTTATTTTCGGAGGATGTCTTATTTTCAGGGAAACACGGTAATATTGCCTCTTTTTTATTTTCTTTTTTTTTTGTAATATGCTGGAGCTACAGTGGATAAAAAGTTAATTTTCTGTACTCCATTACTACATCTTGAGATAGAAATTGAAGCCTACTGCTAGAGCTTTCAGGAAAGTCACTATTCTCTTAATGGATAAATCAGTGTTCCTTCCACATGCCTGGCCTGCTCCTTTCCTCTTCTTGCTTGAAATAAAGATGCATTTTCCTCGAAGGAGGAACATTCCTCTTAACTATGGGAAGACAAGCCACGCATTAAGGACAACAGGAAAGGAGCCGAGAACCTTGGCCCATTGCCTGACACGGAACTGCCTGGCCTTGGACTCCCTATTGCCTGAAAAAAAATTATTTACTTGTTTAGCCTACACATTTTAAATTTCTGTTGCTTTTTCTGAAAACTCCCAATGCTTATTGCCATGTTTAAGGCACCATCCAAGTGAAAAATTCTAGAAAGAAGACAGGTCTTGGAGCTTCGTGAAGAGTTGTGATCTAAGATATAAAATTGTAAGCGTTCTGTGGACAGGGGACAAGCACATCCCCAGCTGTAGATGAGATTGCAGAGGCAGAAAGTATAGAATGAGAATGCCTATGAAGGAAGCTTTAATGGTTTACAATGTTTATTAGAAGACTACAGAATAAGAACCTTTTAAAGATAATGGAGTAACAGCTATGAATTCTGAAGAAAGTCAACATTTTCAATTTTTGCATGCCTATTTCTGAATGGTCCATCACACATCACTTTCACCATGTAATTATTCCACTTAAATGCCTAGGCTCTCTTCTAAAGGTATTTGGTATCATAATGTGATGGAGCTGCATGGTTTAAGTTCCCTTCATCACTTAATAAAAATGCACATTTTAACTCTAACTTCTTAAGTATTTCATTGTGGTATTTTCCCCCTGTTCTATGAATTAAGTGTGCCTTTCTTTGCGTCATGCATCACCTTATGACAGGTATATGTTCTGAGAAATGCACAGTTAGGTGATTTTGCCATTTTGCAAACATCATGGATTGTACTTTCCCAAACTAGATGGTATAGCACACTAAACAGGTAGGCCACATGGTATAGGCCAGGGGTCGGCAAACTCATTAGTCAACAGAGCCAGATATCAACAGTACAATGATTGAAATTTCTTTTTAAAAATATATATTTCATTTATTTTTACAGAGAGGAAGGGAGAGGAATAGAGAGTCAGAAACATCGATGAGAGAGAAACATAGATCAGCTGCCTCTTGCACACTCCCCACTGAGGATATGCCCTTGACTGGTATCGAACCTGGAACCCTTCAGTCCACAGGCGGATGCTCTATCCACTGAGCCAAACCAGTTTCAGCTGAAATTTCTTTTGAGAGCCAAATTTTTAAAACTTAAATTTCTTTTAATGCCACTTCTTCAAAATAGACTCGCCCAGGCCGTGGTATTTTGTGGAAGAGCCACACTCAAGGGACTAAAGAGCCACATGTGGCTCTCAAGCTGCAGTTTGCTGCCCATGGGTACATCCCATTGCTCTAGGCTATTAACCTCTCCAACATGTTACTCTACTGAATACTACAGGCAATTGTACCACAATATTAAGCATTTGTGTATCTAAACTTATGTAAACATAGAAAATGTTTGATAAGGGGTGGGGCTGTTTGGGGGTGGGGCCATCAAGGGGGAGGGCCATGGGCAGTTGTGGGGGGGCAATCAGGGCCCTGATTAGGCCAATTGGCCACCACAGTGCACATCATAGCATCCAGTCATTCTGGTCGTTCAGGTCGTTCTGTTGTTCTGATCGCTTAGCTTTCATATATATATGAAGAGTAATTATCAAAGTGTTACTGAGGGGAGGCATGCTCTGCTAGGTTTGAAAAATGTTGATTTATAAATTTTTCTGTACTCCAATCCATAAGGTTTTCCTTTATATGTTGCTCTTCCCCCAGCACTTTTGGGCAGTTCAAAATATTTGGCTCACTCATATAATCTGTCTCTCAGAGTACATCTAGTTTAAATAACAAAAGTATAGGAGAAACTTCACACTGCTCATGCTATGCTTAGGTGTAGAATATGATAAAATGAATAGTCATTTTTAATTAAGAGGCTGAAAGTCATGTTTTGTTTTGTTTTTCAGTTCATTAGGAACTAATCAAGTGCCAACATTTGTGTGGCAATGACATCCAGCATAGGACCTACAGCTGAGGTACCACTTGGGTTTATAGTAGTCTTTTGTGCTCCACATGACCCATTTGAATTAAATTCACAGGTTCAAAACAAGTTGTTGAACTTGTATGCGATGAAGATCATTACTTTGAGTCTTTGATGTGTTATCTCTGCAGTTTCTCCTGAGATGCAATATTCTTTCTGCTCAGCAATCTTGTGTGGAGATGGGTAGCTTCAGGTATTTCCCCTTGGTCTGCCAACCATATTAAGTTACTGCGCAGGTCATGACATCAGCAGATATGTATGGGTTTGCACAGGGTAGCTTCCCGATCAGCTTTAGGAATATCAGTCTCAGTTACGCCCATTGAAACAAGACAAATGATTGCAGGGTGGGTGTGTGGCCCCATTGGACTCACTTTAAATGAACTTTGCCCAGTGCTCAAAGACAGAGCTGGCCTCCTCACCGTTGAGTTCCATATTGTCAGAGTAAAAATGAGTGATCCCAATGCCTTTGGGAACATAATCAATCGAGGGGATTCTTTGGTCTCACATAGTAGATCAAAACTTATATCTCCTCTCTTGCCTCTTAAGCCTTCCTGAATAGTGTGCTAAAAATATTTCCAAATCCCCTGCCTCATTTTCCATAGTCACAGTCACGTTAAGCATCAACACACAATATAAACAGCTTATTAGGGCCTGCCCCAGGTGTCCTGGTCAGGATATTAAAGCCTAAGTCAGTAAATTGACTCCACGTGCTCTCATATCAACACATTCCTCTTCCATCATTATGTTCTGCCCTCTCTGGTTCAGCAACCCACGGATAACTCGACAACATGTTTTCATAGTTCCTGCTGGTTAACGTTAGCTGCATCTAGCAGGTTGAGAATGATGTGTTTTGTTTGTTTTTTCTCTCAGAATCAGGACTACATTTTTTTTTGCACAAAATAATGTAAAATATAACTTTATCAGTCTAGTACAGCAATTTTTCCGATCGGCAGTATCAGCAACACCTGGGAAGTTATTAGGGATGCAAATTGTGAGGCCATCTAAAACCTACTGAATCAGAAACTCTGGAGTTGGGTCCTAGGAATAATCTTCATGCCATCAAAGTAACTTGGATAAATTTCTAAATGTTGAGAATAGGCTGAGATCAATGATCAGCAGACTATGTCAGAGGGGCTGAGTTCTACCTGCTTCCTGTTTATATGTCTTGTGGCCTAAAAATAGATTTAGCATTTTAAAATGGCTACATATATTCCTACATAATTATATTTCAATTTTTTCTTCATCCACAAAACTAAAATCATTATTGTTTTGTTGTTTACAGAAAAAAAAGTTTGCCAACTCTTGGTTTAGTGGCAGTGAGGGGTGATGGGACAGACTTTGAAGAACAAAGATCGTCTTGTGAGTCTTCGGTCTCAGAACATATCTTCACATGGTCACCATCTAAGTAAAGGATATTCTCTTCCACCAACAGGAAGGGAGCTACTTCTCCAAACTTGGAGGAACAGGTGACAACCGGTCACAATTAAAGATTCTCAGAAATGTCCCCATTACAGGTTTCATAGCTCCAGTGTTACCTTCTCAGGGCCATTGATTTAGCAAAGGATATCTATGAAGTGCTGCATTTAGTCTATTTATGTGTCTGTGATCCTTACAATTAAATTTGGGGACTTATTTTCAGCACCATCTGACATGTGGCTGCAGGAAATTAGAGTATTTGTGTGGTGTTTGTGTGTGTGTGTGTGTGTGTGTGTGTGTGTGTGTGAGTGAGTGAGGTTTCTGACTTATATAAAGTGCTGTAAATGTTAGTTCAATTAAGTATGTTATTTTCTATTGTCAAGGTTTTAAAGCCATTCCAAAATTAGCTCGCACTGCTATCCTTACATTTATTATTGTCCCCTTTATTACCTAAGCCAATATTTCAACTCCCACTTTGATTCACCTCAAGCCATCATTGGCAAGAAACTTGTAATTGTTGATGTAACACCTGCCAGGTGGGATCTCCACCCTCTTACTTCAGTCATACTTCTTCCAGTCTTCACCTAGGGTAACTCATTGTACCAGCTACCTTATGTTTGGTTCCATCCAGGTGTAGAGTTAATGCTAGGAATTGTATGTGTACCTTTTATTTAAAAAAATCTCCTGAGAAAATAGTGGCATACTAAAAACAAAAAAAAACAGAAATGAAGAAACATGTAATTTAAAAAGGTCTGTTAAGCTGATTCCTACTGTGGGGACCTAGGTCTCAGATTCATGGGTACCCTCCAAGAAATATTGTACCCTAGAAATTTTTACCCAAAACATGAAAGAACAGGGCATTTACACACTGGATCCGGTCCTCCATTGGTCAATAGATGTCCCAGCCCGTGGATGTGCCTCTACATACAAATGTGTCACGAATGACTGAGAATCTCTTTCAGGTAGACAAGCTGCAGAGGTCATGAGGTTGTAGTTGAGGTAAAGACTTATCAGAGTACACCACAGCCTCTGATTTTGTCTGAGTAGATCTCTATGGCAGAAATGGCAAAGCAGACAAATAGAAAGTGATACAAAGGAGAAAAAATAAAAGTTGTTTGATACAGAAAAGAAAATATTTTTAGAATGACAGAAGCAAATAAATATCTCCTTTCAATGAATCAGAAAATATACCAATATTGTCTGACATTCTCAGCTGTTCTGGGTTCCTGTGGCTCTTGTAACAAATTACCACATACTTGATGGCATAAACCAGCAGGAACTTACTCTCTCACAATTTTAGAGTCCAGAAGTCCAAAATCAATATTGTTGAAACAAAATCAGGGTGATAGATCTATAAGATCCTCCCAGAGGTTCTGAAGGGAGTGCATTCCTTTCATCTTCCAGCTTCGGGTAGCTGTCAGCATTCTCTAAATTATATTTGAATCACTTCAATCTTCAAGGCCAGCATCTTCAAATATCTTTGCTCTATCTTCCCATCGCTTTTTCCTCTGTGTTTGCCAAATAACGTTTTGCCTCTTTCTAATTGGATACATGTGACTACACTTAATACCCACATAGATAGTAAATCCAGAATATCCATATTTCAAGATTCTTAACTTTATCTTATCTGCAATATGCTTTTTCCACCTAAGGCATGTATCCATGTTCCAGGTATTAGGATGTCTCTGGAAACCATTCTTCTGCCTACTACATTGTCCATTCTAAAACAATTGTCTGGGCCTGATTTGAGATATGGCAAAATGTAGATGTATTCTAATTCGAGTTCTTTTTATTTTCTCAAAATTTGATTTTAAAATGAATTTTAATAGTTTATTAAAATATTTAAAATTAAATGTATTCAGATGCAAATAAAATATTTCCAGAATTTACTTTTGTCTTTTGTAATACTGACAAAGGGGAAATAACTACTATTCTTACCATGTCTGATATTAGGTGAGTGTAAGTATCAGGTGATAGAAATGCAATTACCTCATTTAATATGAAATGTCAATTAGGAGAGTAAAGGAATATTAAGAAAATAACATAAATATTTCACAGTAGATATATAGGTATAAAAGAAAGAAAAATATTCTAAAAAGATACAGTAAAAAAAGTTCTTTAATTTCTAGCTACTGGTAGATTTTTATCTTAGTGAAACCCTATTGGAGGGTCATCATGAGTAATTACATATTCACACAATAGAACTATTATACAAACCTTCATGAAAAGTTGCACTAAAAATTAAATCATAAAGGAATGATACTTAAAAATTAGTTAAAGAGATATATACATGATCTGAAATAATAAATATAGTCTTTAATAGCTATTTTTTCTTTTAAAATAATTTTAAGAAAGAAAATGTTTGCTTAACTAACTAATTTAATGTCTTTAAATTATTTTCAAATGTGTATTTGAAAGTCCTGAAAATAAAATACACAATGCAAGTATTTCAGTTATAACTATAGCTAAGTGACACAATTTTGTGGTTTATTGGGTTAAATAATGGTGTGTAGTGATAATTAAAGACTACTTATGAAGTCTGAATAATTGAAGATCCAGCTGTTAGGTTTGGCTTTTGATATTATTGGAGGGAAAGGGGAGATGGCATTGTTGCACTATTACAAAGGACCATTTCCAGATGGTGGAAATCCAGCCTCCACCCTTTGGGCATTGACATGACATCTGGTGAGCCATTTAAACCTAGACAAGACTAAGAAGGAGAGAAGAGATGCTTGAAAACCAACTATTTCTAATCAAGTCAAGATTTCCTTATGAAACTCAAATATTGATGAGAATTAAGTAAAAGGTGCCCTCACCTATTGAACAGGAGAATATAATTTTCTATAAATTAGGAACTCTTGGAGGACCAGATTAACACTTATAATTCCCAAGGGAGTGAGTATACATCATTTGTAAATAAAGAGATATTTTAACCAGCATTTTCACATTAGTCTAAGACTAATGGTACATTAGCCTTCCCAAAGACTACTGAAAGTCCGTGGGTACTTTTTATTCTGTCAGCCTCAGTTGTTTCTTTTAATAAGCAAATACATTTTGTTTATTACACTTTCTCATTAACCTTATTTCAAAAGAACATCATGGTTCCTGGATAATTAAAAATATTCAAAAATTCATTTAAGCCCTAGCCGGTTTGGCCCAGTAGATAGAGCATCAGCCTTCAAATTGAAAGGTCCTAGGTTCAATTCTAGTCAAGGGCACATGCCTGGGTTATGGGCTAAATCTCTAGTGGGGAACTTCCAGTAGGCAGCTGATTCATGATTCATTCTCATTATGGATGTTTCTATTTCTCTCTCCCCCTTCCTTCCTCTCTGAAATCAATAAAAATATTAAAAAATAATTTAAGTGATTACATCATTAAATATATAAATTATCATATATTTAAACTTGATTCTCATAAAATGATTTAGGACATCGTGTAAAGTTTGATGTTAATCAGAGTCTCTGGTAACTATATATTTATTTATTCAAAAAATAGGCAAAAAAATGAGACCTATCTGAAGAAATCTAGAGGACAGAAAAAAAAACCCTGGGGTAAAACAGAAATTATGAAATAATGAAGGGAGATTTTGCTTACTATATTCTTTATATTTGGAATAAATCAATAAACTTGGGGAGGAATTGTATCCCCAAATAACTTCAAATCTAGGGAAGCCAAATGGCCTCCTATTTTTGAAATTATCTTTATTATTCCATGTCAAGAGCAGTATGTCATTTCAGAGGGAGAGACCTTAGCCTTTGTAAGTGAGAGGATATTTTAACCAGGGTTTGCACAGATGAGGTCTGAGACTAATTATACCTTAGTCTCCCCACAGGCTAAACTGTGGGTGCTTCCTATTCTCTCACTCTCAGGTTTTGTTTGTTTCTTCATTTTATTTACAGTCGCATATGTGTTTTTATACTAAAATTAAAGGCCTGTTGCACAAAATCATGCACTGGAGGGGAAGCTTTACCCCGGCCTTCACCCCTTGCAGTCGGGGAGCCGTCAGGGGATGTCTGACTGCCTGCTTAGGAGCAGGCCTAAGCCAGCAGTGGGAAAAACAGCACTGCCACAAAGGCAGGAGAGGTTCCTGTCAGCCTTTGCAGTTGCAAGCAATGAGCCTGGCTTAAGGGGAAGCTCCTGTGTTGAGCATCTGCCCCATGGTGGTCAGTACACGTCATAGTGACCAGTCGTTCATCCATTTGGTTGATTTGCTTATTAGCCTTTTATTATATAAGATGCCTCTCATAGCAATAGTCTGAGAATTATGTTATACTAGAGGCCTGATTCACAAAATTCATGCACAGAGGGGGTGTCCCTCAGCCCAGCCTGCACCCTCTCCAATATGTGGGATCAGGGCTAAACAGGCACTTGGACATCCCTCTCACAATCCAGGATGGGTGGCTCCCAACCGCTTGCCTACCTGCCTGTGTGATTGCTCCTTACTACTCCCCTGCCAGCCTGATAGATGCCTAACTGCTCCCCTTCCAGCCCAATTGCCCCCAACTTCCCCCTCCCCTGATGACCTGGTTACCCCTAAATGGCCTCCCTGGCTGGCCAGATTGCCCACAATTGGCCTCCCCTGCCAGCCATCTTGTGACTACATGGGGGCAGCCATCTTGTGCAAGGGTGTGATGGTCAATTTGTATATTACCTCTTTATTATATAGGATTTTAGAGCACTTTCAAATGCACAGTGCAAAACAAAGTTAGTGAGTAGTAGTGGTAAATACAAAGGAAATCTAGGGTGTGAAGAAGAAGTTTGCTAAATCTGGTTTTTGCTGTTTTGACATTTAACTGCTCTTAGAATACTGCATTATACTATGTGTGTGTATAGAAATTCCATACTGAAATTTTCCCTCATCTGTAGGCAAAGTTTTCTTCTCATCATTAGAAAAGTGATGGTGATAACCTATTGGAGAGATAGACAGAAACAAAGTGAAACAAAGCAACATTTTAAACGCTAAGAGCCAAATTAAAAATGATGGTGTGATACTTTATAATTCCTTCAAATAATGATGCCTACCTTGAATTAGATGCTTGCTCTCTGCCAGACTATCTAATTAGTGTCCTGGATATATTATTCGAGTTAATATTCACAAACCCAGTGAAGAAGATAGCTTTGCTTCCATATCTTTCAGATAAGGACAAGTTTTAGGGAGGTTAAAGGTCATGTTTAGCCAGTAAACATGTCAATACTTGTAAGAAAGTAACTTCATTCACTCAGCTGATCCAGCCAATGACAAAAATTAATCTGTTTTTTAATAGTCAAAGTTAAATTCACATTTTATCAGCTGCATTCTCAAATACATTCTAAACCAATGTCCTGCTCATCAGCTCTCACTATGTTCCAACCATCATCTCTTGCCTGGATCAGAAGAGACTTCCAACTCATCCCGATGCTTGTTTATACTCTTATTCCTACATAGCATCACAGGTTTTTATTTTTTTTATTTTTGTGTTGTTTTGATTTTGATTTTTCATAAATTAAGCTGTGTTATTGCTCTACCTGAATGCTTCCATGATAAAATAAAATGCATATCTTTATCTTACCCTAGGAGAATGTAAAGGTTCTTATCCCTGTCCTCTCTCCTCTCCCAACCCTTGAGCAACACTGGTTTCCCTGCACCATGGGCATGGCACACTCATCTTGACCTCTGGACTTTGGCATGTGCATTTGAATATGTCTAGAACACTGTTCACTTAGATGAACCTTTCATTTCCTCCAAGACTTTTGTTTGTTCTTTTAAAGTCGTTTAATCAGGCCTGAGCATCCTCGTGAAACAGACATATTCCACTATATCCTACCCGTTTACACTTAATAATATTTTTACTATCATAATTACGTTTAAAATGAATACATTTTATTGTTTACTTCTTCTTTTCCTCATGACACTGTAAATTATATGAGAACAAAGATTTAATTTGTTTTCTTCATGCTTTTTTTCCTAGCACATTGCAGAGTGCCTAGCTCACTCAGTAAACATTTATTGAATGAAATAAGTAACAAAAGGTGGGTATTCAAACTCAACTCAGCCTTACTCTAATGCTTTTGTTCATAACAATTTCTTCATTCTGCTTCTAGTAGATAAATAAAACAAAATACAATAAAATACGTTCAGATATTCTCAGAACTAAGGAAGTTTGTACCGTCTGCTACAACGTGGGTGCTGTGCTCCAATTTCCATTTATATATTCATCCAATTAATTACACGACAACGTGGATAAATGGAGGGAGCAGCTGTCTCAAAACTTCGCAATGTTTCTTGGCATTGATATTGAAAAATAAGATATACCTATTCAACCTCTCTCAATGTGAAGTTTCTAAAAAGTAATTTGTTTTTAGTTCTCAGTGACAGCTTTTATTTCTTTAATTGACTAGCCTAAATAAAGGTATTTTTAATGGTGGTAAATACAAAATTAATAAATAAATTTAAAAGTTAACTAGTTTTTTATGCTTCAGAAAGAAATACAAAGTATCCTTTTCATTTGAAATTTTTAAAATAGAATGATATATACATTTGCTGAAATACTAGCATATTAAATGAAAAAAGTATGCAGAATTTTGTTATTAAGTTGTTCTGGCTTAATCTTTCATAAAATTTTTTTAAATATTATTTTTTTTTCAGACAGCACAGCACTGCTTTCAGTTAATATATGCTCAATCAGTTTAATTAAAAGGTCATCTGGAAGAAAGTGGGGGCAGGGAGAGATGACTGTTTATAAAAATAACAGCACATATATGGAGATGTTTATTTAAATAACTATTAAGGGTTGGTTGTACTTCCCAAGTCAATAAAGGACATGAAATTGTTCCATTAGCAATTGCTAATTCTAATTCAAAAATGCAGTTCCTTTGTCATTATTGATTTTAGACCAATTATTTTGGTTCAGGATCAGTGGCTATACTTGAAAAAGCAACTAGGGTATAATTCCTTCTCACTACAATGAACACTTTTTTTTCAGAAGAAATGTAGTTATTATTTCCCAAAGATAATCACAATGAAATCTGGAATGTATATACTATATATATATATATGTAAAATTATTCAATATGCAAACATCATTTCCGTTTAGATGCAGGTAAAATTCCAAAAGTCAGTTTACCTATTTCACTGCTTCCTAACCACACATAACTAGAAGCAGCTTAGGCATGAGATCCCCCTCCCTATAAGCTTGTCTTCAAAATAGGCATGGCTTTCACTCTTTCAAAACATTGAAACCAAGACTATTCTCTTTTTATTTCCATTAGTCATTTTTACTCAACATAGAATTCTGACCAGTTTGGTCTCCATTAAAAACCTTCTGATGGCACCATCTCTGTTCATTTTCTCAATAATATTTGCAATATGGTAGATATTTCAGCATCATGTTGACCTTTCAGAATAGGAATGACCTTTAAGTAAAGTAAAATAACTCTTCTCCGGGGAAAGTAAAGAAGAAAACAAACACAACATACCCAGCACTTTTCCAGGCTTGGTTTATGAGTTTTTAATAAACTATGAGCCTTTTCCTAAATTAATGTGAAATGGACAAGCATCCAGCATCAAGGCTGTTTTTATAGCACCAACTAGAAAAGAAGTTCAAATTTTCAACTGCACTTATTTTCCTTTTGTGGATATTAACAATTATAAGATGGCTCATAATTTAGATTATTTCACATTTTGCTGTTTAAGATTTCATGCATAGTAGATTAATTTATTATATATATATATATATATATATATATATATATATATATATGGCAGCATTTATTATTAATTTGTTTATTGATTTTAATTTTTTAAGTTCATTTTCAACATAACTAAACTTCTATGGAATGGTATCTACAAAGTGCAGGATATACTTTAGGTATAAAGCAAGTATTTTATTAGTTTAAGCATACCATGTTTGGGGAAATTCCATTTGCCAGAGACAATATTCATGAAAATATAATTGAAGAACAATTAAACTTGTACAATACTTGGCACTTTAATGTGGATTTTGATAATGGCCATATATCTCTACCATAATCAATTGTATATAAAACAAACAAACTGGAAAAAATGTGTGAGCTGTTTGGCTTCTTATAGAAATAGGCTAGCCTATTTGGTTACACTGACAACCAGTTTTCAAGCATTATCAATTGTACCATATGATTTACATATGTGGGGGAAAATGAGAAATTCTAAATGTTATTTTTCTGTGTTTTTGTTGCTTTAATAACTAACCATAGGCAAAAAGAAACAAGTTGAAGGGAAACAAAACTACCCATAAATAAATAGAAAGCTATTTCTACATGTTGTTTTCATATTCCTAGACTTATTAAAAAGCAACTTTTACTGATGTTGCTAAATTTATATGAAACCTACTAATTGAATAATGCATTTTACCTATTTGAGTAATAATACTGTATAGAAATGTTGATGCATTCCTCACAAGTCCCATTTCTTCAGTGCTAGCTACTTAAGCCTATACCACTTAGTGCTATAAATCACCTCCTACCAGAATACAATTATCCTGAATACATTTGCTGATACATCATTTAAAATGGCATTTTAATGGATAAGAATGGATTCATAATGAAATATGCATTATATTTGATGTTGAGGAAACAGCCTCAAATAGGTCTCATCATATTATGAATATAGCACAAGTGTGCCTTCTTCACTAACAGGCTAGAAGAAATAAAGTAAACATACCGTCTATTTCAGATAGAAAAGGTCACAGCTGAGCGTTGATCAAATTACTCCCTAGAGATTTAGCAATGATAATTCTGCCTCTAATGCTTTAATATGGAAAATGAAGGAGGCTTGTCTATCTGTCTCTTCTGACTCACAATTTATGCTTTGCACTTTGCAATCATATTCTTAACAGTATCTGTTTTCACTTCGAAAGCTGTCCATTACACCCCTCTTAAGGATGTGTAATGAAGCCCCACTATCCAAACCTCCTGCTAAAGGGAATTCTTCCCCTTTGCAATATGTTCAGTCCTTTGCCTCTCCCAATATGCTCATTTTTTTTCCTTACGGAATATAATGTTTTAAAAATCACTTTTAAAAGAAGCTGAACGCTGTTTATGTTTAACATTCGTGATATCTAATAAAATGCCACAGATAGCAGCTTCTGAAGATAGAGACACTTGTCCAGCCCAGTTACGCCTGGAAACCATCACTGTTAGTAGATGTTATAACATTTGCAAGACATATTGAAGGCTTTATTTGGGTGATGCGTTTACACACACATCTTAGTTTATAAACTCGGGACAGATTGCTGGCTGCCCTCTTTTGGGGCCTCTCTTTCTTGTATTGTGATAGATCTATATAAGACCTCAGCATATGGCATCCTTGAATTGCATTTGTATTTCTCAGCTTCCTTACAACCAGACAGGCCTTGAGGATATTCCGGCCAATAGCTTGTGAGCAGAAACCATGTACACATGTTTCAGAATATATCCTAAAGGCACAGATGTATGTGGGGAGTAGGGGTTGGGTGTCTAGCTTTATTATAAAAAAATATGCTTGCCCTTTACTTTTGAAATTCAGTTTTATATCTCTAACCTAAATGCTTTTTGTGGACCATTCCCAATCAAGTTTTAAAGGGTAAAGGATTATATTATGCAGATATATTTTCTTATATCATAATGAAAATATACACGATTATTTACTATTTTTTAAATTTTATTAGTGAAATAGAACGCGACTTGTATTATTGGCTAAGAAATCAAGGATGTTTTTCTTGAAGTGTTCCCTCTTCTTCATGTAACTAAGAACCATGGATCCTATGGAATCAAGAGAGAGTGTGGATGAATATATACACCAGCTCCACACCCAAATGACTACGCAGCTGGACTGGAATCAGTCCACCCACCATTCTGGTCCTCTAATGCAGGCCTCTCAGCTGTGATTTCTGTCTGGGTTCAGTCCTAATTCTTTAGGACCTGGCCTCTCTTAAGATAGTCTTTTCTGGGTGTTTGAAAATGTCATCTAATGTCCATTGGTCCCCTAGGCCAATGTCATCTCCATCTTCAAGGGCATCCAGTCAGTGAGGTTTGCTAGTCTCCACTAATTCCAGGGATTTATTTCCTAGAGACCAAGAAGCACAAGCCTCCTTTCTATATCAGATGTTTAAATTTTTTTTTTTTTAGTTTTGATTTCTCAAATCCCTAAATGCCTATAACCATCTTTTCTTAAAATCCCCTCTAGCTTGCCCACCACCCCCAGGGTAGTTGCTCTTATACTAGTAAACTATACTAGAGGCCCAGTTCATGAATTTGTGCACTGGTGGGGACTCTCAGGGTGGCCTGCGGGAAATGGGCCAAAAACTGCAGTTCAACACCACCTGCAGATCCTACCTGCCTCTCCTGCTCATGCTGGCAGCACTGCGCCTATTGCAGGCTTGTGCCCAATCAGTCATGATCAGGAGAAGCTCATGCCGCCACAACAGTGCTCACCAGTTGTGAGCCCTGTGTCTGGTGCTCTCCCAAGGGGAGTGGCCTACGAGATCAGAATGAAACCAGCTCTCTGACATCTCCCGAGGAGTCCTGGATTGTGAGATTGCAGGCCAGGCTGAGGGACCCCCCACCAATGCATGATTGGGGCTGAGGAAGAACTGCGGGAGGGATCCAGGGCATGTCAGGCCCATCTTGCTCAGTCCTGATAAGTTAGACTCCACCAGCAAGCTAAGCTACCAGTTGGTTGTAGTGTCTTCCCCCTGGTAGTCAGTGCATGTCATACAGACTGGTTGACCAGTCAACTGTCGGCCCCCTGGCGGTCAATGCATGGTATAGTGAGCAATTGAGTGGCCTTAGCATATCATTAGCACATTACATTTTGATTGATTGAACAGTTGATGCCACTGGACGACCAGGTGCTTTGCATATTAGGCTTTTATTACATAGGATGGCACATATATTTTTGAGGGAGTAACTCAATAGTGTCTGAGTTATTATGGGCAATTATCATTCAAAGTGCACAAGAGTATAGGTGGTGGGCTAAGGGGTAGATGTTATGGTGGGTGGGGCTATTAATACATCCTCAGTGTTTCCATGGTGATTTTATGTCATGGTGACTTTTGAAGAAAAACAATGATGAAGCAGATTAAATCTCTAGGGGGAACATCGCTCTATGAACATAACATTTTAATTTTAAAATCTCTAGAATCCAAGTTAACCTCTTAAAATAAGGTACGAATGTGTGCCTTAGATGCCCCAAACTAGCTTCCGTGCCTTAGATCACTGCTCTCTTCAAATGTCTAGCCATCCTCTAACTGGGTCTTAAGAAATCTTCATCCATTAAAATGGGGTTGATACATCTTTTGCCCAAAGAAATGTATCTGTTCCCTGCCTCTACTTTGGACTTCTTCAGTGTATAATTCTCAAGTCTATGTCTTCCATGCATGGTGCCTAGTGAGTGCTGCTAGGAGGACTTCTGTCTTCAGGATGACAGTCACTGGTTTAGTGATGAACAAACACCATGTGTTTTGTTGTTTGGTGTGAGGGCAGCAGATTGTGGAGTTAGAGCTCCAAATCTCATAACTTTGTCAAGAGTAAGCTTGCTTTCTCCTTCTCCCTGCCAGGGTGAACCACTGAAAACACACACACACACACACACACACACACACACACACACACACACACACATATCTTCCTAGGGACAAATCTCATAGGGACATTTATATACCAGGTAGTATAATTCACAGATATTTAAACAAAGAAAAGTTTTTTCCAAAATGTATCCTTTATTTTAATCTTAGAAAGAAACCTTTTGCTAAGATTCAATTTTCTATGTATTTTCTCTCTAGGTTATATGAAAGGACACTTTGACTATCAACCCTTAATGGATGCAGATTTTTAAATAAGGAACTTTATCCTGAACAAATATCTAAGTGAATTAAGAATAAGTTTATTTTTTTGTTTGTTTATTTTGAGTTTTAAGAAATGTTACAGGTTTCAGTCTATCACCATTGTCTTCTATAGTATTCTATAGCATTCCTATGCTTTGTAGCATTTTGGGGGTATTGGTGGAATGGCAGCTAATAGTACTATTATTTTGTTTTGATTCACCTTCTCCAGCTAACACTGTTTTCCTGAGGGAGCTCTTAAAGAGCTGAGGTTGTTTTTGCACAGTTGTTTTTTTTTTTTAATATGACTGATTCAGCTAGTCTAGTACTTAATCTCTTAATCAATTCATAACAGTGTCCTAATATAAAATACCGAATGATATTTTGTTCTTATTTTTATATTTTGTAATGCATTTAATTTAATATAATTGTTGAATTATATTTTTATGGGTTATGGTGCAATAATATTTTTTTTTCAAAACAGATTTGCTATACTTTAATCTTAAAAAAAATCCTTCCAAAGATTATGACCTTTTAGTGGTAAAATTACATCACTCTAAAATCACATTAATATCCAAAGTCTAATTAGAGTTTGGTGTGAGCACATATGCAGTTTCTAAACTATGAACAATGTAAAATTTACACAAATACATGGGGAAAGATTCCCAAAGAGAACAAAATCTTTATAATGAAACCCTTACTTTATATCACAGAAGCACTAATGCTTTCACAATTTATGTTTTAGAATTTCTCTTGATATGGGGATCTAAACATTTAGGATAGTTATATGGATTTAATTCAGCCTGCCTTCTGAAAGTTACTGAACATCTAACCCCAGTGTCTCCGAATGTGATTATATTTGGAAATAAGTGTTTGCTAATGATCATTTAAAATGAAGTAATTAGGGCGGGCCCTCTCCTGATATATTTAAGGTTCTTACAAATAAGGAAAATCCATATAGACAAGCACATAGGGAGAATGCCATGTGAAGATGAAGGCATAGATGTGGATGATGCATCTACAAGCCAAGAAATGCCATGGATAACCAGCAAACCACCAGGAGCTAAAAGTGAGAGCCTGGCCCAGCTGGCATGGCTCAGTGGTTGAGTGTCAACCTCTGAACCAAGAAGTCATGGTTTGTTTCCCAATCAGGTTTAATCCCCAGTGTGTGGTGTGCAGGAGGCAGACGATCAATGATTCTCTCCCATCATTAAAGCTTCTATATTTCCCTTCTTCTCTGAAATCAATAAAAATATATTTAAAAAACTATAAGAGTGAGATCCTGGAACAGATTCTCTCTCATGGCCTCAGAATAAAATCAATCGACCAACACCCTGATCTTGGGCTTCTGGCTTCCAGAAATGTAAGACTTCTATTGTTTAAGACACTCTGGCTGTGGCACTTTGTTATGGTATCCCCAGGAAACTAATAGTTCCATATTTACCCTTTAATTTTGAATAATGAAAATTACTTAATTCTGTGTCTACCTATTCCTAAATGAATCTCTGATTAAACGTGGGCACTTCACAACACAGTTGTGTTCTGTACAAAATATCTGCATTTATTTCTTTATCAATGGATATTGTATAATCTATTCCTCATATTTTTCAAAGATTCCACTGAGTTTCAAGTAAATATAAGCTCAAGATTTATTAATGTAATGGAAAAAAGTAACAAGCAAGCTATTTATACTCTTGCAATCTATTAGATCTTAAAATTTCAGAGTTATAATAATTTCAGTATTATTTCAGTAGTCAAGGTATTCTATTTGGGGAGAATAATAAAGTTATTTTGTTTTCTTACTCTGCTTTGTGATACTGTGTTTTATATAATTATGTTTACAAGTTTCTTGTAGATGTATTCTGAATCAATTAAAACACAAGATGCAAACACATTCTGACAACCACAAATTGTGATTTTATTATAAACCAACATTAGTGTGTATTGTTATTAAATATTAAATGATCAATTAAATGAGTATGCTAAAAAGATCAAGGTACAAGCCAGGAAAAATATGCTGAAGAATGAATGTATCAATAATGCTTTTATGCATTTTAAAAAGCATAAGAATTAGCTAATTAGTTTTTCCTTCAATGCTCCCATAAAGATGCATTAGAGGTTTAACCACTTTGTTTCAGTGTCTTGTTTTGTTTTTATCTTTATCTGAGGATCCGTTTATTGGATGAGAGAGAGAGAGACATGGATGTGAGAGAGACATGAATTGCTTGCCTCCAAAATGCACCCTGACCATGCCTAAATTGGTTTGGCTCAGTGGTAGAGCGTCGGTCTGCGGACTGAAGGGTCCCAGGTTTGATTCTGGTCGGGGGCATGTATCTTGGCTGCGGGCATATCCCCTGTGAGGGGTGTGCAAGAGGCAGCTGATCGATGTTTCTCTCCCATCAACGTTTCTAGCTCTCTATCTCTCTCCCTTCCTCTCTGTAAAATATCAATTATAAATATTTTAAAAAATTAGGAAAAAAAAGCACCCTGACCAAGGATCAAACCCACAACCCAGGTATGTGTTCTGATCAGGAATTGAACCTCCAACATTTTGGTGTATGGGACAATGCTCCAACCAACTGAGCCGCCTGGCCAGGGCTGTTTCATTGTTTTTGATCTGTACTGTCTTAGTTTTCCAAATACAATCATTAAGTCTAAAGCTGAACTATGCTTCTAAAGTAAAACCAGGAAATAAAAGCCTACAAGTAATGTTTTTAAAATCTTTGATCAGTCTGGCTCAATATTTCTATGTAACTATTTTATAGTGCATGTAACTGACAAGAAAGATAAGATTATATCTCAGATATTGTCATACTTCTGCCCTGTTTGCTGATGAGATCTTATCAAGGTGAAGCTCTTCAATTTCTTGGCCTCTTTCTCTCTCTCTCTCTCTCTCTCTCTCTCTCTCTCTCTCTCTCTCTCTTTTATTGTTAAGGTCTTCAGGCCATGAATTATATTTCCTTAAAAAAAAAAACTTAAAGCAGAAAAAATAGCTTGTAAGTACTTTTTTTAAAAAAGTATTTTTACTGATATTTTACAGAGAGGGAGGGAGATAGAGAGCTAGAAATGTCGATGAGAGAGAAACATCGACTAGCTGCCTCTTGCACATCCCCTACCAGGGATGTGCCCGCAGCCAAGACATGCCCTTGACCAGAATTGAACCTGGTACCTTTCAGTTTGCAGACCAACGCTCTACCACTGAGCCAAACCGGTTTCGGCTCTAAGTACTTTTTTAAAGATCATCAAACCAAACCAAAGCACCCAACCAATGCATTCATAAAGGCAATGAGATGATAAGAATCATTTGGTTTTTCAAGCTTGCTTGCTATTCAACTTAAGCACAACATTTCACAAATGCACATTACATCTGATCACGGACTGAGTGGAAACACATTACTATCTCACGCCTGCACAATACGAAAGTAAATCTGGTGATTTGTTTTAGATGATTTTTTCATTCATTCTCATTTAGGAGGATCAGAGGACTAGAAAAATCAAAGAGATATACAAGCATTTGCTGTAAGTAGCACAGTGATATAATTTTGTAGTTGAGAAATAGTCTTCTGTTTTATGTATAAATCCTAACATCATAGAAAAAAATCCCTGTATTTCTTTCTTTAATCTAACCCTACCTGTTTCTTTATACAAAAGTCAACTTTTGCCCTAGCTGCTTTGGCTCAGTGGATAGACCGTAGATCTGAGGACATAAGGGCCCCAGGTTCAATTCCAGTCAAAAGCATGTATTTCAGTGGCTGGCCCCTCTCCAGCTGGACCCTGGTCAGGGCCTGTGGAGGAGACAACTAATTGATGTATTTCTCTCACATCGATGTTCCTCTCTATCTTTCCTTCTTTTCCCATGCTCTCTCTTTAAAAAAAAAAAAATCAATGAAATAATATTCGGGGGGTAGGGAGGGGGCAGGGAGGGATTAAAAACATCAATTTCTTTTGTTTCATAAAAATGGGTCCCATGCTTCTGAAAGAAGATCAAGAAGTGGTATTTATGTCAGGTTGAAAAGTTTGGATTTAGTCATTTGAGTCATGAAAAACCATTGAAAGTATTTACAGAGAGGATGGCTGAGCAGAGAGATAGGTGTCAGATCCTACTAGCGGCATCATGAAGTATTAATTTGAGTGAAAGAACACAGTAGGGTATGTACCCTGAACCAAATGATTAAAAATATTTTAAAATTATATCTGTATCCTTTAGTAATAATATTATCATATCCACCTGTAGAATCCATTCCGATTCTATACACATGCTGTGTTTTTTTTTTATTTTGTTTGTTAAGCTTCCTTTACTGGCACTTTCTTTTTCTTCTATGTTTTTGAGTTATGTTTAACAAATACCATCATGTAAGTGTAAGGGGTACAACATAATAATTTGAAACATATGCATATAGTAAAATGATCACACAACAGACTTAGTTAACAAGTCCATCACCTTATCTATTTGAATTTTTTTTTATGAGAACTTTTAAGATCTTAGCAACTTCCTTTTTTCCCATTGTACCCTTTTTTATTGAATTTATTGGTGGTGACATTGATTAATAAAATTATATAGGTTTCAGGTTTGCAACTCTACACTATATCATTTGTGCATTGTATTGCCTGTTTACAACACTAAGCCAAGTCTCTTTCTATCACTATTTTTCTCCCCTATATCCTTCTCCACCCGTCCTTCTCATCCTGGCAATGTCCACACTGTTGTACTTACACTTTCCAAATGTGTTCCTCCACCTCTATTCTGAATTATCTCATACATTTTGTAGGTTCACACCACTAAAAATATCATCTGTGTCTCGGATTCAATATTCTCCTCCATTTCTTACTTCCACTAAAAGTCACAGATTATATCCATTCCATCTCTGCAAACATCTACATTTCCAATTCCTCTGTTCCCATTCTTTTCTTTCCTGGTCTATTTTAATAAACTCTGAACACGTAAACCTCTTCCAAATGCTTCCAATCCCAATTCATCTCTAACGTCATTGTCAAGACTTGTCTTTTTTTTCTCTAACTCACACTTCATTATCCATTTCCCTGTGTGAAAAACTTTTATCATGTCCTAAATGTTCTTTCTCCACCTACCACCATTGTTTTCAATGTATCCAGGTATTATGCGCTCTGTTCTATCACATCAAACCTCAACAATTTCCAGAGCATGTCATGGAAAGCTTTTATGTTTCCATGCCTTCATGCTATTATCTCCTCAGGTTGATCTGCTCTTTTCCTTCTTCCTCCAACTTATCCATGATGCTATTCAGGAAAACTCAAAAGGCATCTTCCACATGAAGTCTTCTGTTTTGTTTTGTGTGTTCCTTCACAGTAAACAACAGGCCAAATACTGGCCCCCAAAATACGTTCAAATGCTAATCCCCAGAACTTTGGATATGTCAGGCTATGTGGGAAAGGAGAACTGAGGTTATAGATGGAATTAAGTGTGATAACCAAGTTGACCTTGAGATGGAGTCATTATCCTGGATTATCCCAGAGGGAGCAATGAGATCCGAAGGGTCCTTATAAAGTGTGAAAAATGGAAGCAGAAGAAGAAGAGTCAGAGGTGGCAGTGTGAAAAGGTCTTGGCTCCATGTCCCTGGCTTTTAAGATGGAGGAATGGGGCCATGAGGTAAGAAATATGAGAACCCTTAGAAGCTAGAAAAGGCAAATAAATTAATTTTCCTCCCAGAGCCTCAAGAAAGAATGTAATCCCGCTGACACGTTGGATTCAATCCAGTGAGATCAATGATTTTAGAATTCTGACCTCTAAAACTGTGAGACAATACATTTTTAAGTCATTAAATGTGTGGCAATTTCTTTTAGGAGCAATAGCAAACAATCACACAGGAAGACTGACATCTCTCCCCGTAAGGTGAGAAAAATACTTATCCAGAAACTATACTACATGACAGTCACTTTTAGGTGCATTTCTGTGTCCTCTTCCTCATCTTTGCAACCCACGGCAGTAGATCTTATTATTCTCACTTTCAAGATAAGAAAGCGACTTCTCAGAAACTTTAGCACTTTATCAATCTCATGAAATGAGGTGATGTAGTCCGTGCTGGAGAGGGAGGAGAGGTGAAGAATGCACATCAATGTGAGTTTATCTGTTTCTGCATCTGATAGCATTTTCTTCATACTATATTGCCCCCAGCCCCCAATCCTATTGCAGCTCTCCCATTCAGATTCTCTTATTCAACGGTCACCAATACTGAGGTGAAGATAAGTTTCCCGACCTGCTCACGTTCGGTGACCTGCTCACACAGCTGATTGTTCTGATTCCAAACACCAAGGTCTTCCCACTGTGCCCCGTTGCCAGCATGTCGTACCAATATCTTTAAAGAGCTGGCTTAATAGCTATGGTGCAGCTGCCTCGCGTTGGCAGAACTTCTTAGGGAAACACAAAGCACAGATCTGTTTCACATCATCTTTGATGGAAAATGGTTGAAAGAAACACCATTGGCATTAATTCCTCGCTTCTCCATCATGAAGCAATAGCTAGACTTTGAAATTTTTTAAAAGCAGGCAAACTCATTTAATGGTGGCCCAAGTTTATTCTCCTGACTGCGAAACTCTTTAATACAGCTGCTAAGACATATTGGCAATATGCAACTGTGTGTCCTTCTTTTGGGTATAATGCTTTGCAGATGCATCGGAAGGCCTTATCTGTTTTCTCCAGCAATTACTTTGCATCCTCACTCTCTCCAACGTTTTGAAAGGAGGGATACACCTATAATAATTTGATAATATTTATTTTAAAGTAAAGAACATAAAGGTGGGATGGTATCTATTCTATGTCCACTTTTCCCCCCAATAACCTTCTCCTGTTCTCTTTCTCAGAATTATTTTATTCTGTGGATTATTAATTTAAATCATATTTCTTGAACTATTATATCTATTAAATTGAAACCATTATCTTATTAGTTCTTACTAATAAAGAAAATAATATTTATTATTAAAAATAATAGAAAAAGGAGAAAGTAAAGATTTGAAAATTGTGTTGCTTTTGGAGATTCCTAGATTTAGAGATATCCTTGCTTTGCAAGAATGAGAGAGAGGTATATGGAAACCAAATTTCATAATTCTGAATGAACTGAAAGTACTGAAAAATTAACACAGTTGAAAAAATATAAATTCACAGTTGCAACTGTAAATTCCAACAGTTCTATGCTCTGTGGGGCAAAATTCCAGTATGCCAATAAATTATCCAAGATCTTAAGCTATTCTTACCCTTAAGAGTTTTACTGGAATGTTTTGCAAATTATAGATAAATATCAGAATTAATGGACAGTGGCTTCATGAGTTAGCCATATATATGAAGCATGAATAAGCGTTTTACGTTTTGATTATTGACTGAAGAGACATTTTATGAGGAGTACTGTGAATGAAGGGACCTCATGCTGACCTGACCAGCTCAGGGAAGGCCTGCATGGCGGTCTTGCAAACTCAGAGACCTAAAGTCACCACAAAGGATGGTCTGAAATTAAACTTTAAAAGCAGTTATGGTGGGCAGTTACATCATAGGCTGGTATCTTTACTAACAAGGTCAACCTTTACCTTAACTGAGCCTATCTATCTTTTTGCATCTATGATAACACACCCTTGAAACATCTGGGTAACTTGTAACTTCCCTTTTTCTGGAGCCTCTGGGGCACAACCAAAAGTGGTGGGTGCAGGACAGATACCACAAATTCCTTCACTATCATGTTAATTGTTCCTGCACCCACCTAAGTATGTGTCCATCATTTTACTTTTTATCCAATCCCAGGAGTTTCCCACCTCTTTGCTTTCTTTGCCTCCTTACTGCATCACCAATGGATTTCATGTAACCCATCTATGTCCCTCCTTTGATTGCAATGTATAAATACAAATGTAACCTGTCATTCTCTGGAGCATTACCTCAATTCCTTGAGGTTCTGCTTCCTGGCATATGTCTCAAATAAACTCACAAAAATTATTTACAGGTTTCAATTTTTTTTTACATTAACAGTATTAGAGATAAAATGAAATTATGCAAAAATGGAGCTGAATGGCATAGTATCTAAATCCAACTCAGGTGATTTGATTCCTAATAGAGAAATGATGAAACCCAATGTCTGCAGAGACTGATTACTTCAAATTAGTTGTAGAACTCTGAGAAAAAGAGTTTCTATTTAAAAGATCAGATTTTCCCTTACCGGTTTGGCTCAGTGGATAGATCGTCAGCTTGTGGACTAAGGGTCCTGGGCTTGATTCCAGTCAAGGGCACATGCCTGGGTTGCGGGCTCTGACCCCAGTAGGGAGTGTGCAGGAGGCGGTAATTCTCTCTCATCATTGATGTTTCTATCTCTCTCTCCCTCTCCCTCTCTCTCTGAAATCATTAAAAATATATATATTTTTTAAATAAAAGATCACATTTATGTGGGATTAAGTTGCTGTAATCAGGTTGCATTGGGATCTACAGATTTTACAGGAAAACTGCTCTTCAAGTTTCCAAACAAAGCACAGCACATCAGATGGAAACATGTTTTGTGAGAAATAGCACCCTTAGTTTGGAGCCTGTCAGGCACATAGGGGCCCATGTGCAACCATATGCCCTGTCAGGTGCTCTCTGACCCAGAAACCCTGAACTGAAGAGAACAGAGGGGAGTGTGGTGGAGACTCTGGATGACAGATGCATTTGGATGACACATGAGAAAGCTCTTGTTTGTAGCTGGAAAGTAAAATAGGACAGTGTAGTAAAAAGTCAAATTGAGTCAGACCAGTTTTTAGTGACTTCAGTCTTGGAATCCTACCAAAATATTATAAAATGCTACTCTATTCGATTCGATTCTGCACTAATTCACACAGTTTTACTTTTGCTACATATAGTTGTCTCGTTCCTAAAAAACAAAGTTGTCTCGTTCCTAAAAAACAAAGAATAACTTAAAAACACACACACCTGGTAATGCATTAAAGTGTGCTGTAACATATCTATTTGTATTTCAATTAATAAAACACGGGGAAAAAAGTCCACAGGTGTGTTCTTCAGATGGAAGAGATCTATAAATTGCCACAAAATCCATGTGTGTGTGTGTGTGGGGGGGAGGGTAGTAGTTCTAATTTTGTAACAGGTGTAAAGTCTTCTAATCTTCTCAAAAGTAGGAGTTTTTATGTGTCACACATTTTTCATAGGAATAAAAAGAGATGAGAAATAAAACCACTTGTACTAAGCCCAACACTGGGTAAATCACAAAGCTGGGATTTTAACTGAACAGGCATGGATTATAAAGTTACTTCTTCTGCCCCTTCTAAAGGCTGTTAGCAGGTGGTAAAAGAAAGAAAGAAAGAAAGAAAGAAAGAAAGAAAGAAAGAAAGAAAGAAAGAAAGAAAGTCTATGTGATGGAAAATAGTGATCATATTTTGATATTGTTTATGGATGTTCATATGTATATAGTAACTACAATTAATAAAAAGCCTGAGAATATTTTAAAATTATATATATATATATATATATATATATATATATATATATATATATATTCAAAAGAAGATAAAACACTATAAAAAATCCATCCAGTGTAGCATTCCGCCATCTTCCACAATTATGGAATTGTGGCCAATATTGTTTCAGCTCTGCCCACCTTCCACCCCCGGATTGTTTTGAAGCAATTCCCAGGCATGTGATCATATTTGAAGATGTAGTTTCTGGGTAGTTTTACAGAGAACCAGGTGTGAGGTATCTGGAAGTAAGTACAGAGGTTGGCAGACACTGTTAAAGAACAAAAGGACACGGTTCAGGGCTTCTGAGAGGATTCAGAAGCCTCGTAGACCAGAGGCCAAGTGGCAAAGCTAAAAAATGAAAAAATGACTGTGGTCAGGAGGGCAGGCAGGAGAAGAGCAAGAGCAGCTGGAAGTGACAAGGTAAAGTCAAGTTGCTCAGTTGTGACAAAAGAAGTTCTAATGCTCCAACAACAAAAAGAAAACACACACACACACACACACACACATACACACACACACACAAAATGACCAGTCAGCTAGGGATATGGGCTAACAGGCCATTAAGCCTCATTTCTCCTAAGTAAAATCTTACCCAGGGGCGTTCCTCCCAGTGTGGATCCTCAGACTAGCAGAGCACTAGGAGGTGAATGCCCTGAACTGTCACTAAACTTTAGAAACTCCGACTGGCTAATGTTTAATAGCATAATGAGATATGTGCACACCTTGCATGGTTGTCATTTTTGTTTAATGCTGCCGGCGCTGCTCGAAAGGAAGGCGGTGATCCTTCTCTTGAAAATTCTTTCTGACACTTAGAACAAAATGAACTTTGGTGCAAGGAAAGGTTTCACCTTTTACTGTTTCTGACACAAATGTGAGTGTTATACAGCAGGAAGTGTTTGACACTGTAATTTAAAATGACAAAGGGAAGTGAGCTGTGCAATCCGCCTGAATGCGATATTCCCCTTGGACCTTCCCATCCCAACATCATCTTCGGGAACTGTCACATTGTGTGAGGTGCTAAATGGAGATGAAGGTGGGGGCAAACATATTTCCACAGCAGGTTAAGTACATAGAGATCTGGGAACACAGACCATGTTTAAACTAAACCTGGGAAGTCTGTCTATTGATCTATCTATCTGGGCATCCATTGTTCCCAGCTCACGGAGTGTACCGAGGATGTCTGGGTAGAGAAATCTGTTTCAGATTTAGTTACTTTTAAGTAGGGAGGATGAATAACATTGATGTTTTTGAGAATTTATCTTTGACTTCTGATTGTCGTTCTTACGGCTAGAACATGATTTCTAGGTTAATGGGAACATGGCCACTTTCTATGTGGAAAAAAATAAATAAATAAGGAACACAATACAAAGGAAAACTAAAAAAAAAAATAAGCATGCATATATGGATCATAAATAGGGTCAACATTAAATGATAGGGACTTTAAAATATGCTAATATCATGCAGATATTGCTAATGGACCCATAATAATAAAGATTATCACTATAGTTCCTTGATAGGAGACTACCTTTTCTTTTTAGGTCAAAATCTAAAATCGTTATTTTAAGTTCAATACTTATTTTGATAAGAAAAAGAGGAAGAATGTAATCTTACCTAAGGAAACTATTTCTGTGAAATGCTTTAAAGGAGCAATGTTTTATAGTCAAATCCTAAATAGAATTTTTTTTTTCTTTTTCAGAGAGATAAAATAGAACAGTTAAATTGTAAAATTATTAGCAGGTGATGACGAAGATGTTGATGATGAAAATAGTGGAGGCAGCAGTGGTGGAAGAAAACTGTATCTGGAAGGTGTATACAATCTAACACTTGTGAAAATAAATGCATTTTATTATAGCTATTTTAAAACGTAATTCATAAATTGAATTAAAGTTTACAATGAATAAATATTATTCAATTCCATTTGTTTTGTTCTTTTAAAAGTAAGGTATTGTTCTACTGTGATTGTTTCTACCTAATAGCATTAACCTTCTTGGGGGAAATGTTATATTTGTGAATTGAGCACGACAGGGACACGTCACAGTGGGAACTGATCATCTCATACTGTTCACAGAAGACTGTGTTCATTATCCATGCTAAGAATACAAGGGACATGTCTTTGAAATGTAAGCTACACAATGGTTTGTTTTTCGTTGTTACCTCACATGGGTTGTTATGTGATCCTGGGGAATTTCGCTGATGCAAAATTGTGTGCTTTCTTTTGAGAGGCCCTGCTGGAGCCAAGATAAATGAATTTTCATGTAAATACCTAGGGAGCTCTGAAACTCATGTTAACAAGAGGAAATGCATTATCAAGAACTATAGAGTTCTCCAAGCTCAGAGAAGTTGCTACTAACTGGAGAGTTGAATGTACATAAGGTTGAATGGAGCTGGGTACAAAAAAAAAAGTTATAATTTGATAATATAATCTTGCCTAATAAAGCAAATTGAGATCATGATCCAAATTTATCTTAAATTTCTAAAACATTTTCAGTGTTTAGGCTGCTGATAGAAAAATATGGAAAGATATTAGATTGATTAATAATCTTATAATAGTTGTTTAAATTGATGGGCTTTCCTAGTTTCCATGTGAAAATAGTCGCTAGGATTTGTGCTGCATTGAACACATTTTGGCAGCAGACCTTCCATGCCCTACAATATTTTCATCAAAATTATTTTATTCTTCTCATGCATATTACAAATCAATGACAAACAGCCAAAAGATCAGCTTAATTCATTCATGTGAGTGGTGATTTTCAATCTAGTCAATTCTAAATCTGCTCTTACATGTGCTTTTAAATTGTGTGTTCTGTGAGGTTATTAAGTTAGTTTGTAATAAGGAATCGAATTCAACTCACTTCAATGTCTCACTTTCTTTTTTTGATGGGTAGTATTGATTTGGAGTTTGTCAGTGTCTGGAACAGTAATGAAATCTGTCTTTTCCATACTTGAAAGTCTTTTGATTAGCTAGAAAAGATGGTCATGAATTGAGAGTTTCTCCCCACAGTTCCTAATTATATCGCTTTCTTTCTCTGTTCTCTCTTAATTATTTTACACATGCATTTAAAAAGAAAAATATAGAAGGAGAAGGAGAAGAAGAAGAAGAAGAAGAAGAAGAAGAAGAAGAAGAAGAAGAAGTCGTCTTTCCACATGGATGAAAAAATAATGTGCTCAAGTTTTCATAGAACAAACACCTTCTGGGGCTGACTTTAGTAGAAGGCAGAATCACCACAAAGTCAACTCATATAATCTTATTATTGAAATCACCAGAAAGACATAATTATAGAATTGTTCCGTGGTTTGAACCCTGAGGCCAATTCTGTAGTGCAATCCCATTGAAATATGAAATCAGATATAAAATATACCTTTTAGAGAGCAATTTTATTATTCTATTGGCACAAAAAAGTTTCTAAGCTATTATAGTATTTTACCTCAATTAGAAAAACGACCTTTTTATTATAATGAATATTTCTAATGTGAATACTTTTTTTAAAAAAAATCAGTGGCTAAGTGAAAACTGTAAATGCCACAGCATTGTTGTATATAAGAATTAAAAGATAATGTGACTGCCATTCAATAAAATATGCTTAATGTTTTAAAAATATTTTCATTTCCCTTTGGTTATAACATTCTTGGAAGAATGATTAGTTTTATGAGAAACTGGGAAAGGATGGTATTATTATGTTATCTCTGAAATCACCATGAGACTGTGCTGCACCTTCTCAGAGGGGGAATCTTCATTGCAGTGTAAGTTGGCTCTTAGTCCCTACTCACCTGAAGAAGAACCATGGAATTCTACAGCTAAGCCTAACCCAAAGAAAGCATTACATTTTAAATATGTTGTCCTGTCACTTTAATAAACATTATCCAGGAAAAAATATTCTATTAAAACAGCACTTGTCCAAATGCATAATTTTAAAATCATAATATCTTTGTAATATCTAAAAGCATTTGACCTAGCAGTTTGGCTTTTTTGTGGCACTTCTTGTCTTGTGTCAACTGTATTTGATTAGAAATATATGCAGTGGGTCAAGGAGTGAGTAGGTGTGAGAAATAAGACACGCTGAAGTGCTTGCAACATGACAATCTTCTGTTTTAAGTTAGGAAAGACACCTTGTCATAATCACTATGTCTAGATTGCCACACCTTCCCTTGTGGTGCCCACTCGTTCATATTAAACTTACAATAGCTTGGCTCATGACCAAGCCTACCCAAACACTGCTCAAAGGTAAGAATTACTCCTCATGTTGCCCATGGCTCTACCTGTTCTAGAAGCTCTGGAGGACAGGGAGTTTTTGGGGTAGAGGGCACTGTGGGCGTTCCACAGCCATCGATCACTATTTCTCCTCTGGCCATACACCTGACCTTGCTATCAGATAAGGCAAGAGGTAGCAACTCTGTTCTACTTCATGTCTAAACAATTTATTGTCATTTAAGAAAGCTTAGGATATCCAAAAATGACATGTGGGTTTTTTTTACCTTCTTATTTCTTTTTATCAAGAATGGAGTGGGGGAAATTATATATATATATATATATATATATATATATATATATATAGCCCCCTACTTTTTATAACTTTGATTCAAAGAAATACTAAAACACGGGAACACTAAATATAAAGTTTGTGAGGAAGCAGTATCAATATCACTTGTGAATTTTTTCTTGCATCATTCAACACATGAAGTCTCCTTTCATTTATGATTGATTGTGTTGTTTTTCAGTAGTCACATAAGCATGTGCTATGTTTACAATTTACATAATAACCATATTTACTATCAATCTTCGGAATCCCTTAGGAAGGGACACCTTTGGAGATCTGAAACAAATGAACAAAACAATTTTTGTCATAGTATTTTCCTCAGGGCATGGGCAGATTACTGTTTCTCTGGATAAGCTCCTGATATAGCAGTGGCTTGCATTTACTGCCCACATGGCTACAAAAAACCCATCTTTAAAAGCAGAATCCCATTTGGCCCTGTCAGCTGGTCACCTGTGCGAGGTATGCAGTGATTGAGCATGATGGAGGGCTCACCGAGTCTTGCCTCCCATCTCAGGCTAACTCCAGGGCATAAATGTGCCAGGGAATGTTTCACCCAATCAGCCAAACCATTTAAATTGCTATTGCTCTTTCTCCCTTCTTCTTTTTGCTTGCCTTCAATCTTACTATCATTCTAACTTGCTCTCTTGCCTCTGAGAAAATGAAATCAATTTGAGTGTGTATGTAATATAATATCACCACTCTCATATTTAAACATCAATCATGATTCCTTTACACTGGATATCGTTACACCTATTAGGTGATAAATTTCAAATGATTTCTAAATCACTAGGTTTAGATGTGTGCTTATCATGAAGCTCTTATACATTATTTAGTTTATTGTAATAATCTCATAAATAATATATAATGGGATGTTTCCCCGGTGAGGAAGCATAGAAGAAAGGTAAGCAACTTTCCAAAGTCTTTAAGTGGTAGAGCTAATATTTATATTTAGTTTGACCAACATATATATGTGTTTTTGGTATGCTTTGCTTTTTATAAATACCAACAGTTCTTTCAAAAGTGCTAATCATTATTGATAAATTAATTCAATAGTAAGAGTGACTCACGTTTTTAGAAAATACTTAAGTTCCATATATGAGCCAGATATGTTTTAGATGCTGCATATGTGGTTATAAAATGAACAATTCACTGCCTTCATGTAATTGAAAGTCTCCTGGTTGGTGACAAATAAAGAAATCACTAAAACTATAATATACCTGAATATAACAATGGCAAAAAATATAAGAGAGGGAATGGACATTCGGTGCAGTTTTTTATGATGCTTTATTGGGGTGATGAGGTGGAAAATCAGTAAAGAAGACAAAGCAGTGAGGGAAGAGCCCTCGTTGGAAAGTCCATTTCCTCTAGAGCAATCTACCAGTGCACACACCCTGAATAGGAACAGACTTAGTGTGCTTGCAGAACATCATAAAGAGACACTGGATTAAAATGTTAACCTCAGAGGAGAGGGGGGAAGAAGATGGGGTTAGAAGGCTATGGGTGACTTTTGTTTTTGTGCCAAATGATCAGGCAGGCCACCCTGGAGGGTATGAGCAGAAGAGTGCTAGCCATTCCATCTTGGAAAAACTCTGGGTGCATTGCTGAAAATTGACTATTGGGAACTAACAGTGAAATCAGAGAAAAGAAAAAGGATGCCATTTCACTAACATAGACAAGAACTGATGGTTTCCTGGTCCAAACCAAGGCTAAAACACCAGTGAAGCAGAGACTACATTAAGATACTAAGGGGATAGATATAAGAAGGTTTGTCTAGAGAATTTTTTAATTACCCAGAATTGTGGCATGATAAACATGAAAAATGAGACAGTAATCCAAGTAATAAATTGTGAAAATATGAGGGAGAGTAGGCCAGAGGACTACAGATTATTATAACAAGATGAGAGGATTAAACTGTCTGATGATAAAAGAACACCAAGAGAAAGTGGAGCTATTTGTCCTCCTTTCTTTCATAGTCTCAGCTCTGTGACAGTAAGTGCTCAGACTCCTGTAGCTCCTATGTCTCTATTATCATTTTACAAGGACTATTCTGTCCAGAGGACAAGTTTTTATAACTTGATTTTCCTTTTGCTTTAACTTTATTTCCCATTAATGGCAAAATTTCTACTCGACATCATTTCTATGTCCTACAATTTCACTCTCTTGGCTTGATACTAAGGAAATGTATGTTTCTCCGGGTAATGTATTTCTTATAGTCTTTACTCTCCTGAGCTTTTCTCTCCTCAATATAGTACAGTTACTTTCATGGTAGTAAAAATGATTTTTTTCTCTGTACAAGTTTTACGTTTTGCAAAACAGATACCTACCCTCATTTCTTAATGATTTATTCAGTTAATAATAAATCAGAGAATTTCAATGAGGGAGAAATTGCTGTTGATGGGTTAAGAAGTAAATATGTAATTTAGGTTTTCTTCTCCCTTTTTCCCCAAGACTCTCTTCTTCTTCAAATTCTACCAAAGCTCTAATCCTACATAATAAAGAGCTAAATATGCAAACGGTCATCATGCCCTCACGCTGTCACTCCATAATGGCTCAGTCACTCAACACTAGGGAGAGAGGAACGGGGACCAGCCAGGCACAAATAAGCTCACAAGAGAGGAATGGGGACCAGTCAAATTGCAGCCCAGGAGAGGCTCAAGCCACCTGCCCTGCAGTCCAAGGCACCAGTGGCTGTGTCCACAGCCTGGGAGAGGGACAAGCCACATGACCCAGGGTTCTGGGTGCCTGCAACAGGCCTGGAAAAGGCAGGACCAGGTCCCAAGTGCCTGCATCTGGCTAGAGGAAGGAATCCTGGGTCCTATGTCCAGGGCTAGGCAGAGGTGGTTAGGG
This sequence comes from Vespertilio murinus, assembly GCA_963924515.1. NCBI lineage: Eukaryota > Metazoa > Chordata > Mammalia > Chiroptera > Vespertilionidae > Vespertilio > Vespertilio murinus. The sequence continues at coordinate 33,180,685 of OZ004707.1, read as the reverse complement.
GTGATCAGGCCAGCTGGGGAGCAGTTACGGGTAATCAGGCAGACAGGCAGGCAGGCAGGCAAGTAGTTAGGAGCCAGTGGTCCTGGATTGCGAGAGGCAGTTGGACATCCACCAGGGGTCCTGGATTAGAGAGGGTGAAGCCCAGGCTGAGGGACCTCACTCCCATGCATAAATTTTGAGTGCTGGGCCTCTAGTTGTATTATAAGTCCAGTCAAATCACAGTCTTTCAAAGGTCACTCCAGATGGCCTACATCATCTTCTTATAATTATTTTATCTTGCTTTCCCCCAACACACTTTCCTAAATTATATCATAAACATTTACATTTTTATTTTAAAATAAAACTTAAGAATTAAATCCATTGGGGTCATTTACTTTATGGAAAAATACCATAAATCGTGTTTTATTTGAAAAAAAATTTATATTGTAGAAAGTGAAAAATAAGCAGGCAATTCTTATTTTCTAACTTGGTTTGTGATTTTTGATTTCTCTACATCTTCTAGGATTTAGCTTTGGCAAGTGTAAACGGTGAATATGTTGACAAAACACGCCATTTGTTCCCAAGGTTACAATGAAGATGAAGAGCTGCTGATGGCCTCTCTAACAGCAAAATGTGGGACATGATGAATCTCCCTCACCACCTTCTGCAACCAAAGTGTCCCATCCTCCATCCAGAGGGGCCCAGTGCTTTCATACCCCAATATTTTTCTGCCCTTAGGCCTCTGTTGGGCCACCATTATTTGGAGCTTGATAAGTGGTTTTACCATTTCCACCATTTGTTTCACAAGCTGACACATTAACTTCACCGAGTGGGCAGCCTGATGCCCAATGAATCTCCTTGGCAACTGTGGCGATTTCAGCACCAGCTTCCACTTTCATTTTTCTGTATTCAGCCAGGACAGGTGTTGCCCATCCCTAACTTTTGCTTGCCCCTTGTTCCATCCTACACATCCTATAGTCCCTCCAAGGCAGGACCATCGTTTGGGAATGGCCTCAGCTTCCTGGCTACTGGGGATGTTCTCTGTTGAGCCTAGATAGCTTTTATAGGTAAGGATGTAGGGTGCAATAGGAAGCGCCTATCTGGCCTCAGGTTCAAGTGATAGTCAAGAATGTTTTTAGTACTAAAGAGGCATTGCAATTCTGGCCATCAGGAAAGCTGAAATTTTAGAAATGATTTAATTTATGATACTTCTGTATGCAATAGGAGGACAAAGGCCCAAGTGATTAATCAGTTCAGAGGGTTCTGCAGGATTCCCCATCAGAAGACACCTTTGGCTTGGGCCAGGGAGGTCTTGATGTGTGTGGTTTGGGAATTTTCATTATAGACCCAATTAAGGATTATTAGCTGATCTGCCAAATTTTTGTTTTGTTTTTAAATAAACTTTTAAAAAATGTAGAACAGTTTTAAGTAAACCTAAAACTGTGAAGATAGAACAGAGTTTCACATATCAGCTTATATAGTATGATACATCCTATTTAATAAAGAGGAAATATGCTAATTGACCCTCATGCCATCACAAGATGGCAGCACCCACAGCCAATAAGGAGAGAATATGCTAATTGACTGCTCTGCCCTCAAATATGGCAGTGCCCACAGCCACAAGATGGTGGCACCCAGTTCCCTCAGCCTCGGCCAGGGCTGTAGGTGTGCAGCAAGGCTGGGCCCGCCCCCAATCGGGTCCAGCTGCTCCATGCACTTGTCTCCGGAGTTTCCCAGTCCCTTCAGACTCTCAGTAGCCCAGGGAAACCTGAGGTTCAGTTAACCAAGGCTGGCCAAGGCTTGTGCTGCTGGCAGTGGCAGCAGCAGAGGTGTGATGGGGCATCACCTTCCCCTGATCTCCAGGTCACCATCTGCCCCTGAAGGCTCCTGCGGCCAAGCCGGGCTAAATTTTCATGCACTGGGCCTCTAGTTTGTTATAAATAATGAACAAATATTGATAATTTTTTATTGACCAACATCCACACATTACTCAGATTTTCTTACTTGTTAAATAATGTCTTTTCTTTTCTGTTCCAGGATACCACATAGTGTTTATTAGTCATGTTTCCTTAGATGTCTTTGGGCTCTAAGAGTTTTTCACAATTTATTTGTGTTTTGGTGACCTTCATAGTTATGAGGAATACTGGACAGATATTTTGTTACAATGTCTTTCAGTTGAGATCTGTCAAGTGTAATCCTTGTGAATAAAATGGGTTGTGAATTTTTGGTACAAAAACAGAAGCAGAAAGGTGCCATTCTCACCAGGTCATATCAATGTTATCTACTATCAACCTGACTTATCACAGTAGCTGTTGCCCTTTATCACTTGGCTGAAATAACTTTAATCAAGTCTCCCCTCTATCAAGCTACTCTTGTCTCCTCTTTTAATACTGAGGGTGACCAGAGTTTGCACCCCAAAACATCTTTTAGGACACTGGTTATTTTTGCTATTTATTTCTAAGAACAAAAGACACAGAAAGAACATTTGGCCCTCCCCCTTTACCTGTCTGAGGCATTCATATAGAAAAAAAGATAATAAAGGACAAGAGCTATTTATTTTAGCTATTCACCTTGGCATATATGAATGAAGTGTGGCAGACAGGGAGAAATCTAGCAAGCTTGTTTTTTAATCCCCTTACGTGTCCCATTGTTTCTGGGTGGCCCAGCAAGAATTTGTTTACCACATGTTTGCTCTTACTCATCTACTGGTGAATTGCATACATTCCCTTTGAAATCCTAGATACTTGCCTCCTTCTCCTTGGTCCATAATGACATATAAAGCTCAACTACTCAATGTGTTCTCAGTTCTCATATTCTTAATGGAACTCTCATGTGTGCATATTTCATAAAATTGGTTATTTTTCCTGTTAATCTGCCTTATGTCAATTTATTAGTCCAGCCAGAAGAACTTAGAAAAATGGGAAGGAAAATTATTTTTCTGTTCTCATAATACTATGGTCTTTGTAAGGAAGTTATTATATGCAGTCCACACTTCAGGAGGAAGATGCCATACTTCCTGTCCTTAAAGAAGTAATCACTTGTTACTTGGGATCTTCTGCATAGGATATCTGTCTGCCCCTCCCACTTACTTATATATTCAATCACTTATTTATATCAATGTGTTCTTTTGGACATTTATTCTATACGTTGGGTTATAATCAAATATTACTTTATATGTTGTTAGGTACTCAAAATGTCCTACTATTTTTGCACTAGAGTTTTTGTTTGATTGATTGATTGTATTCAGCTAACTTCTGTGTTCCTTTGGCATGCCTCATACTAGCAGGGTATATTGAAAATACTTCCTTACTTTTTGAAGGTATGACAGCCTCTAAGTTACTCTTGGGTATTTTCTACTTGGTTCTAAAATCTGCCATTTCACCATGGAGCTCGCTCATGTACCTTTAAAGAATGACATTAAAAGTCAAGATCTGAACACTTGAGCTACTTGATTCTACTAGGTTGCCAGTGCTTCCAGTTGCTAAATAAAGGCAAATAAGTATATTTTTATATTTTTTTGTTCCTAATTGGTCTTATAGACAACATTTTGGTAAACATGATAGGAACAAGGTATTAGGTAGTTATAGTACCTGGAGAAATGTAATAAATGTCAGGAATGTTATAAAGGATGGGAGGGAAAATTGGGAATACTGTGTTAAGTTTGTAAGATAACTAGAGGCCCAGTTCAGGATTCATGCAACAGTAGGGTCCCACAGCCTGGTCTGTGCCCTCTCGAAATCCAACATCCCCAAAGGGATGTAGTAGTACACAAAGGGGCAAGTGACTGGGAAGAAGCCAGAGCCCTGGCTGAGCACTTTGCTGCTCCCACTCATCCTGACCCTGCTGTGCCTGCTACCTGAGAGGCTCACACCTCAGCAACTGCGCTTGCCAACCATGAGCTCTGTGTCTGTTGCCTGTCAATCAGCTGAGTGGTGCTCCTACTGTGGAAGTGCACTGACCACCAGGGGGCAGCTCCAATATTGAGCATCTGCCCCCTTGTGGTCAGTGTATGTCATAGAGACCAGTTGACCAGTTGTTCTGTTGCTTAGGCTTATATATATATATATATATATATATATATATATATATATATATATATTGCACTGCCCATAAAATGGTTTACTGTTATTTGAATGTAGACCTTGATTACTTATAAATGTGTATTAAAAACTCAGAGACAACCACAAAATATTTTTATTAATTGATTGATTTTAGAGAGAGGGAGAGAGAGAAAGAAACATCAATTTTGTTACACTTATTTATGCATTCTTTGATTGATTCTTGTTTGTGCCCTGACTGAGGATCAAACCCACAACCTTGGCATGCTAGAATGATGCTCTATCTAACCAACTAAGCTATCTGGCCAGGATCACAATTTTTTTTCTCTCTTTTGGCATTTGTGCATTTTATTTGTAGTTCTCTATGGGGATTAAAAATGACTTGGGAAAATAATTTGCTTTGTTTCAGCACTATTTTTTTCCCATTATGGGAATTTTAATTAAGAATTCAAAAAGAGAAACTAAAGTAAGTACCCAAAAGTAAAGCATGAACTGTAAAGTGACTAGAGACTCTAAGGGAAGTAGATAAATATTATGCTTTTTAATAATACAAATGCATATAATTATACATTCAAACACAGAGCTATGAAAACTCTACCATATTATAACTCTTTATGTATATATCTTTGAATGCTTAGGATAAGCACCCTCTCCAATTCAGGACATCTTGAGGGATGTCTGACTTCTGTCTCATAATTCGGGACCACTGGCTCCTAATGACTCACCTGCCTGCCTGCCTGATTGCCCCTATCTGCCTCCTTTCTGGCATGGACACTGCTCCCCCCTACCTGCCTGGTTTCCTCCAACTGCCCTCCCATGGGTCTGGTGACCCCCAACTGCCCCCTCTGCCTGCCTGGTTGCCCCATGCAGCCTGTTGTTGAGTCATTTGGTTGACCCTCACTAATCCCTCTGCTCTCTGCCAGCCTGGTCTCCCCATGAAGCCTGCTGTTCAGTTGTATATCTGGTTGTTTCAGTTGTGACAGCCTCTGGCATTTTATATATTAGGAGATTACATATATATTACATCATATATATATATATATATATATATATATATATATATATATATATAATCTCATAATCCCTTCCTCTAAGAATTGACGGTCCATTTGGTGATTCTCTGTCTCTGGACCTATTTTTATTCATTATATTCCACAAATGATTGAGATCAAGTGATATTTATCTTTCTCTGACTGGCTTATTTTGTTTATCATAATGCTCTTCAGGTCCATGTATGCTGTTGCAAATGGTAAGAGTTCTTTCATTTTATTGCCACATAGTATTCCATTGTGTAGATGCACCACAATTTTCTAATCAGCTCATCCTCTGATGGGCACTTAGGCTGTTTCCAAATTTTAGCTATTGCAAATCCTGTTGCTATAAACATAGGGGTACATATGTCCTTTCTGATTGGTGTTTCTGTTTTCATGGGATACATTCCTAGAAGTGTGATTACTGGGTCCAATGAAAGTTTCATTTTTAACTTTTTGAGGAAACTCCATATTATTCTCCATAGTTAGCTAAATCAATCTGTCTTCCCACCAACATTTTACATATATTCAGCCATTTCATTTTCATAACCATCCTCTGAGTTAGGTACTATGATTGGTACCTACATTCAACACATGAAGACAGTGAAGGTGAGATAAGACATATAATTTACCCAAGGTTAGAGGGCAACAAAGATTGCAATTCATGAATTTTGATTATTTTTTTTAAAATATATTTTATTGGTTTTTTATAGAGAGGGATAGAAAGTTAGAAACATCGATGAGAGAGAAACATTAATCAACTGCCTCCTGCACACTCGACACTGGGGAAGTGCCCACAACCAAGATACATGCCCTTTACCGGAATCAAACCTGGGACCTTTCAGTCTGTAGACTGACGCTCTACCACTGAGCCAAACCGGTTTCAGCATGAATTTTAATTCTTAAGTATGTGCTCTTAATTACCACCAAGCCTGAAACTTAAAAGGTGCAAAATAGATGCTTACAGTTTGAAGCAGTCAAGATTAATGGATAGGAACATGAGGCCCTGGAGGCAAAATAGCTGGGTTTGCATGCCGATTATTCACCACTGGCAGCCTGGTGCATAAAATGAGTGCATGGTGGAGAGGGGTTGTCCCTCCGCCCAGCCTGCACCCTCTCCAATCACAGACCTTTTGGGGGGATGTCTGACTGAAGGTTTAGGCTTGATCCCTTAGACAACAAAGTGGTAAAATGAAAAACACTACTTTTATTCTTCCTCTTCCTTCCTTTACAGCTTTTATTTAAACTTTGAAATGTATAAAAATTTCACTCCTATTGTCACTTCTTCACATTCAATATTATTTTGTATTGGTTTCAGGTTTCATATTTGTTACAGAATAGTGGTTAGACAACCATATACTTTATAAAGTGTTCCCTGATATTTCCAGTACCCAACTGGCCTCATACCATCATTACAACACTATTGACTATATTCCCTATTTAAGTGACAATGGGTTTACAGGTTCCTTCCAGTCTTTCTTTTGTGTTGCTCAACCTTCCTTTTCTTTCTCACTTCTTCCTTCATTTGTTTTATATGATATTTCAGTTGGACTTCAATGCTTAATCCGTTTTACAGAACAGGAAACTGAGGCTAATTCCAGCTTGCTGCAGAACTGGACTCAGCACACAGGGATTCCTCACAGCTGCACTCTTCGCCTTTCCTAAGAGACAGTCACAGGGCAAACAGAACAAACTTCCCTGTAAGGCTTCCCAGACTGGTTCTCAAGCACCAATTCCTCATGGATGCTCCACATTCTTTTCTCTCTCCCTGCCCCCCACCCCCATTCTTTACTGCCCCCTCTTTTGGGGACCAGGTGGTAGACTTCTCACTAACCATGCAGGTGCGCACCACCATGGGGCAGGGTGGGAACTGGAGGCCGGACAGGAACAAGCTTGCTTTTGGGCCAAGGCAGGAGCAGAAGTCATGTCCTCTCAAGTGCACAGGCCGTAGGGAGACCCAGTTAGCTACGGGAGCTTGGCTGAACCACTGCAGTGGGGTACCCAGCAGTGCAGTGCCCCTCCACTGAGATGGCACCACCCTCAACCCCTGCCTCAGGACTGAGGGTCCGTGCTCCTCCAACTGGGCATCCTTCCATGCCAGCAGTCATCGCCTCATGTTTCCTGCCAGGCTGACTTGAGTCTTGGGACCACTGCAGAACCCACCCACTAGCCCCCTACCCAGGCCTGAGGCCCTTCTGGTGCACCTGGCTTCAGCGCCACTCTGTGTCCCTTGGGCCACCGGCCTCCTGGATGGCTGCTTCACTGAAGCCAAGGCACTTGCCTGGGAGCCGCCCCTCCGCCCTGGAGGCCTGTCTCTGCGTCTGCGGATCCGCTGGCCATGGCTCCTGGCTGGACCGCTTCCCCTAAGCTTCCTCTTCCTTCCGGTCCTCTCCTCAGACCCCGGGGAGCTTGGCTACGGTGGCCCAACCCCTTCATGGCTCCCTGCAGCCCCTGCCCTGCTTGGCTCTCCCCAGCCTCCCACCTGTCAGGACACTGCCGGCGCCCTGCTGCAGGCAGCACGATTCTGGGGCAGGGAGCGGGGTGTGGGGAGCAGCAGCTCCAGTAAAGTTTAGTAAACCCCAAGTCGGCATTGGGATTTGGCTGTGGGCATTGGGAGAGTTTGCCTGGGCAGGACACAATCTGACTTAGACAAGGAGTGCCCCCCAGCGGCCTAGCAGCACCACCCCTCTGTGAACAGACATGGTGTGATGGTGTCACAGACAAATTTGCATATTCCTCAAATATATATATTTTTATATACAGAGATAGATATAGATATAGATAGATATTTAGATAGATAGATAGATAGATAGATAGATAGATAGATAGATAGATAGATAGATATGACTTTGGACAAGTCACTTAAACTTTCTTGGCTTAGTTTGTTCATGTGAAAAAGCAGTATGGGGAAGAGCAGGAAACTAATTGGGCTGCTATAGAATTAAATAGGTTACTATATCAAGAACCACTGAGTACTTGCCTTCATAATTCTGATACATATCTATGTACTAGTATGTGATACTAAAATTTTTACTGTTATTTTTAGTGTTTTTGCTTTTCATTTACATATTTATTCATTCATACTTCTTGTGGGTGATGACTAGATAAAATAAATCTAATAACACAGTGTACATTAAATGGCTGAAATCATCTTCAGTGTCATTGGCCAAATATCTGTGACACTGTTTTCTGGGCACATTTTAGGATTCTAATTTCTGGTCCCATTGAGTGGTACTCTTGACTAATTCTGGTCAGTAGGCTGTGGTTAAAACATTGGCCTATAGGATTGAATGTGATTGAAATAATTTTTCTGGGGCCTGATAAACAATTGATTAATTTGCTTGGGATTCTGAGTGACTACAATAGATAGAGCCTCCTGCTGACTTAAAAGAAAAATACAGCATTGATAACAATTTTTTTTTTAAAGAAACAAACAAAATGTCAGAGTTGTTTCAGTAACTAATCCCTCTCCTGATTGAATCATAGCCTACCGTGAAAGATATATTTAACAAAACAAGGAAAAATATAACCATACCATAAGAAAACAACATTGACAAAAGTGTTTCCAGATAGATGAGAGTAGCTACAATCTACACATTATTCTTACAAGACCACATTCATTTACATTGCAATTGCCCATTTGAAAAAAGAAATGCATAGTTGGAAGAGTTTTGGGACAAATATGTAAACTAAGTTGACTCACAGCTTTCATTGAATTTCCAGGATTATAAACAGTTCAGAATAATGCCAGAATTCATAACTTTTAAGACATACCTGAACCTTGACAAACAGAGCTATGCTTCACAGAGTCAGACAGAATCTTGTGTTGTGGTTGACATTTTCTTCTCTACTTTATATCTGCATGCAGTCACTGACACTAGGAAATCAAGATGCAAGTTGCAAACCAGTCTCACTGTTATGAAATTCACAAATGCAAAATTATGTAAATATAAAAGTATGCATTACATTTTCAGCCATAGCAAATTGTTGCCTTTAAAATATTGTTGCAGCCAAAACCGGTTTGGCTCAGTGGATAGAGCATCAGCTTTCGGACTGAAAAGTCCCTGGTTCGATTCCGGTCAAGGGCATGTACCTTGGTTGCGGGTACATCCCCAGTAAGGGGTATACAAGAGGCAGCTGATTGATAATTCTCTCTCATCGATGTTTCTAGCTCTCTATTCCTCTCTCTTCCTCTCTGTAAAAAATTAATAAAATATATTTTAAAAATAAAATATTATTGCAAATACAGAATCTTAACATATATAACATGCCTTTTACTAAACACACACACACACACACACAATATTAACCAAATTAATATTGAAAAATATTTTGTCCCATCAATTAATCACAATTTTAAAATATATTTTTATCAATTGATTTTTTTTTAGAAGAGAGAGAAACATCAATGTGTTATTTTACTTATTTATGCATTCATTGGTTCACTTTTTTCATGTTCTCTGACCAGGTACTGAACCTGCAACTTTGGTGTATTTGGACAATGATCTAATCAATGGAGCTACTTAGCTGGGGCTTAATTAATCACATCATCCTATCTAATAAAAAGGCAATATGCAAATTAGCCATCACTCCGCAATAAAAATGGTGTTGCCCATAGCCACAAGATGGCGGCACCCAGTCCTCTTTTCCCTGCAGAGTCCCCAAGTCTGTCCAGTGGCAGTCCAGGGTGTCTAGCTGGGAGGCGCCTGCCCCTCATGGAGTGATCCCTGCCCAGTGGTAGGGACCCGGGGTGTCCAGCTGGGAGGTGCCAGCTGTGATCCTGGCCAGCAGCAGCAGCTTGGGCTGGGGTCTCAGACCTGCAGGGCCTTGCACCAAAGCTGAGGCAACAGCCAGGCTGGGGTCTCTGGCCGGCAGGGCCACACACCCAAGCCACATGATCCCCTGGCCTCAGAGGCAGCCAGGGCTGGGGTCTCATGCCAGCAGGGCTGGGCACCCCCACAGCAAGAGAAGCTCCTGCTGCAGCTGTGGGTGCACTGACCACCAGGGGGCAGCTCCTGAAATGAGCACCTCCCCTTGGATAGTGAGTGAACATTATAGAGACCAATCATTAAGGTTGTTCAGTCATAAAGGTTGCTTAGGCTTCATATATATATATATATATATATATATATATATATATATATATACACATTGTGAAATGCTAGCCTCTGTTAATGTGACTATGGCTACAGCTATATATATACACAGTATTTGCCGGCGTATAAGACAATTTTTTGGCCCTGAAAAATACGTATTTGCCGGCTTATAAGACGAATGGGCATATAAGACGACCCCCTAACATTTCCACTAAAAATACAGAGTTTGTTATATACTCGCCGTATAAGACTACCCCCCACTTGGAGGCATATTTTTCAGGACCAAAGGGTCTTCTTATATGCTGGCAAATACGGTATATATATATATATATATATATATATATATATATATATATATATATATAAACACCTATGTGTGTCCTATGTTTTGATCAGTTACATGAAACAGAATTAAAATCTACTTTACCGTAGGCATACAAAAGCCACATTAAAACATATACCAGAAGGGGATTAGAGATCTGCAGGTGAGTAATTCAAATTTCTCTGCTGTGGGGCATAAATCTTATTTTTTGTACCTTATATGAGCCTTGTATATTTTTGTTTGCATTTGTTGTTGTTGTTATGTTTTGTTGTTTTCTCATTCCAGCTGAAATTTTTCTATTCCAAAACTTCTGAGTGATTCTTTTTAAAAAAATATATTTTATTGATTTATTACAGAGTGGAAGGTAGAGAGCTAGAGAGTTAGAAACATCGATGAGAGAGAATCATCGACCAGCCGCCTCTTGCACACCCCCTACTGGGGATGTGCCCGCAACCAAGGTACATGCCCTTGACCGGAATTGAACCCGGGACCTTTCAGTCCGCAGGCCGAGGCTCTATCCACTGAGCCAAACTGGTTTTGACCTGAGTGATTCTTGAATTCCCTTGGTCAATAGAGGTAATGAAAGGTGAACATGGTGGATGGTGCTCATGAGTAGGCTGAGCAGGCTAAATAGCTTGATGAATACTATTTTTTATGTCCAAAGGTAACTCATAACTTCCCTAAGTTTTAGTCTCTCTATACAAGTTCTAATAATATCCTAATAGTAATAATATCGCAAAAAATTAAAAATATAACATTAAAAGGAAGTTTATCAATTCTCAATGAACTAATCATAATAAATACAACTTTTGTCGATAATTATAATAAGTTTGAAAATAGTGTGTGCACTAAATAAGACAGAAATCCAAAGAAAGGAATGAGATGAAATGACAATGTACAATCATTTTTGCTTATTATTTAGCACTTGCTCTATTTTGTTCATTCTCATTTCATTCCTTCTATTAACTACATAAAGTCTAACCTTTACTGGGAATATACTTGTACTTATTTTTATGATAATTTATCAATCCATTTAAGAAATTGTCTAAATGAATAAGTGAAGGGATCAATAAGATTATAAATTAAATTCAAAAAAGCTAGTCACAGATTTATTTTATACACGAGGTATATCATTCACAGCCTTTGACATTGAATAAATATTCAATAATTATTTGTTGAGGTAAATTGCCTCAATTCTCCAAGGATTAAAAAAACGCCCATGATTGTGTCCCTGTATACTAATGAATTTGCAGTACCAACCTACATTTTATAGTAGAGTATATCTTCTCAGAGTTCCTAGTGATTGTTTTATATAATTCATTGAGTTCATATTTCTAATATTTTTATCATTATGTGAAGGGATTAGTTGTTATTACTGCACATCCAAATAAGAAAGCTAGTATTTCTGTGATTACACATACAGAACAAAATTCACTATTTTGAGTGGATTAAGGATTAAACATACATTTCCTAAAAAAAAAAACCAACAACAACAAAAAAATACTTACTTGGAATTTTTTTAAATTCAAACTCATTTTCCTTACATAAGAAATTGAATTAATAGACTATAAGCAAATGTGAAATACTCAAGAAACCTACCACCTTTTGCATACTTATATTCCTAAAAGAGCACATTTTTATGGTCAGACAAATTCAATCATAACTAACTCCATTTAAAATTTCAGAGGAATAATAGTATTTGATCACAATAGGAAATTAGATGTTTGAAATTGGATTTCTGGCCCTGATTTAGTCACCTCCAACCTCCCTGTGGGTGTCCCTTCATTAGTGAAATGGTACCTGAAGACACACTGCTTACCATGGCACTCATAGGAGTGTCTTAATATCCAGAAAGTGCTTTTAGACCTTTGTTTTAAAATGTTCTAAGTGTGAAAAAATGTCATCATAATTATAAAACATTTTATTCAGTCTTGCAAACACTGTATCTTAGTTTTGTATTATACATTTTTTCTCATGAAGATTTATTTGATTTACTACATTTCAATAATTTCTAGTGAGAAGTTCCATTTGTCCATTCTTCAGTCCACTAGATATGTAAAGTTAGTTTTTGTTGAGAGGGTCTTAGCCCTGGCACTGTTCACATTTAAGACTAGGTGATTCTTTGTTATGGGGGCAGTCTTATGCATTTTGCTAGCATCCTTGGCATGGATTCTCCACATGCCAACAATTACCAAAACAAACTTACGGCCCTAACCAGTTTGGCCCAGTAGATAGAGTGTTGGCCTGTAGACTGAAGGGTCCCAGGTTCAGTTCTGGTCAAGGGAATGTACCTTGATTGTGGGCACATACTCAGTAGAGGATGTGCAGGAGGTAGCTGATTGATGTTTCTCTCTCCATTGATGTTTCCAACTCTCTATCCTTCGCCCTTCCTCTCTGTAAAAAAATCAATAAAATATACTTATAAAAAACAAACAAACAAATAAAACAACAAACTTCGGTTGCCAGAAAACAGGTAGGGCACAGGGGAGAAATGGACAAAAAATATAAAGGTGATTAAGAAGTACAAACTTCCACTTATGAAATTGTCAAGTCATAAGATATAATGTCTAGCCAGATGAATATAGTCATAACTTTGTAATAACTTTGCAAGGTGAGAGAATGTTACTAAACTTATTGTGGTCACTTTGTAAGGTACTAAATGTGGAGTCATTATGTTGTGTGCCTGAAACTAATGTAGTACATGTTAACCAGACTTTAATTAAAAAAAAAATCTCTGGACCTTACCTGGGGCATTTGAGAGCAACTACTTCAGTTTTATTTACATAGTCAATGTTCGCAGAAATATTTATTGCAAATCTCTAATTTATAATTATAATAATAAAATGATATCTCTTGTTTTAAAATAAAAATCAGCAACTAATAAATTATTTTATGAAATAAATCTTTTATATTCTCAAATATATAATTTTTAAATGGTTTAACATACTTAAAATGGAACTTGAGCAAAACAAAATCACCTTTTCCTTTCAAATAACTTTGTCAGAAGAGCATGTTTTTGGTCTTTGACAAAAAAAAAAAAAGTGTCAATAATTATGACATCAAATTTAAAAGTCATGTATTTAAAGATTATAGAACAATATAAATTTAAAGTTTTGTTTGTAATAAATACTTTATGATTTTATAATAACTATGAATCAGAAAAACCATTACACTAGAAGTCAACATATAGAATTCAATCATCTATCCCGAATACACCCACACACATCAGCACATTCATTACATTATTCACCAGCAATTCAAACTCTATGGAGCAGAAACTATAATTGTCCCTGGAAACCACTGTCATAATACCACTTTACCATTCTCCTATAGCCAAATATTTCTCAGTAAGGTAGAGCTCTCAATTCTAATAATCATATAGTTACATATTATGACCATTCTTCTATTGTTTGAAAATGATTCATTATAGGAAGTATCTGTAACTATAAACAATTTTTTTTTTACTTTTTTATTTAATTTATTGGGTGATATTGGTCAATAAAATTATATAGGTTTTAGGTGTACAATTATACATTGCCTGTGTATTTTATTGTGTGTTTACCACTCCAAGTGAAGTCTCCTTCCATCACCATTTATGCCCCTATATTCTCTTCTATTTTATCCCCATTGCACTTTCCCTCTGGTAATCACCATACTGCTGTCTGTGTCTATGAGGTGTGTGTGTGTGTGTGTGTGTGTGTGTGAGTGTGTGGGTGTGTGCTTGATCGCTTCACCTTATCATCCAGTACCTAATCTCCCTTTCCTCTGAAAGCTGTCAGTCTGTTCTCTATGAGTCTGTTTATTTGTTAGTTTATTTTGTCATTGGACTCCACATATAAGTGAAATCATATATTCTTTTCTTTCTCTGATTGGCTTATTTCACTTAGCAAATACTCTCCACGTCCCTCCATTCTGCAAAAGAAAGTAAGAATTCCTTCTTTCTACAACTCAATAATATCCCATTGTGTAAATGTACCACAGTTGTGTTGTTTGTTTTGATTTGTTTTAGAAACTTATCTACTGATGGATAGTTAGGCTGCTTCCAAATCTTGACTATTGTAAATAATGCTACAATAAATATAGGAGTCAATATATTCTTTCCAATTGTATTTTGGGTTTCGTAGGCTATATTTCCAGAAGTGGAAGCACTGGGTTATAGATAGTTCCATATTTAACATTTTTAGGTAACTATATACTGCTTTCCACAGTGGCTGCACCAATCTGCATTCCCACCAACAGTGCAAAAGTGTGGTTTCCTTTTCTCCACATTCTAGCTAACATTTTTTTAAAAATTATTGCTGATAGCCACTGTGGTTTTAATTTATATTTTCTGATGATTTTATTATTAAATTCTGCATGCTTTTTGTTTTTTCAAATTCCACAAACTTATTTTACCACTGCATTGTTATTCTTAGAGAGATCCCTCCCCTTCTATCCTGATTATGTTCTTCCACTTATGAAAATCTTACAAATCCTTAAGACTGGGTAAGATCTGATATGAAATTTAAGAATATTTTATTGCCCATTTTAGTCCTTATTTGCCTTCTCTGCCAGCCCAAGGAGTTAATCGCACCTAATTAGGACTCTATTATATTTTATTGGTTTGTTCCTATAGTACATTTTCAACTAGATTTTAAGTGCAAAGACAGACAACTGTCTTTGACTTTTGTAATTAAGAAACACTCATCATAGTGTGGGACCCATACACATTCCCTCCTGGTGTGTTCATTCTAATTTGGGAGGAAACAGAAACTACTCAGAAATTCTTGTGTGTTGTGTGGCTCTAAATAACCATGTCACCCCGGGGGCAAGGTCCTTGGTTTTACCCAATGCTAGGTACCCAGGGATAGGTATCCAGGGCCCTCCACTCTGGTGGCATTCCATGCCTGGCTAATGTTTCCTACTCTGCTCATGCCTGCTTAACTGCCTCATACAGTACCTCCTTGAAGACAGCTTGTACTCTCCTCTTTTTCTGCTAGGGCGCTGCCCATGTCATACCCAATATTAAATATTTTATCAACTATTTCAAATATTGCCATTGCATAAAGCTGACACCCTTATCAGCTCAGCCTCTTTACTAATATATATCATCACTCATAAATAATCAACAAAAGAAAATGTATTTTCATTCATACATAGAAAAATTGTCAAACTATTCTCCATCAGATATGTCATTCACATAAGCTAAATGTTGATTCATAATGTACACATCTTGGGGCAGATTGATTTTGTTCACTTTTAGAAAAAGATACCTTTTCCTACACATCTGGAGAGTAACTGCTCTTTGTTGTATGGCAATGATATTTTGCCACTTCCATCATTATCATTTAAAAGAGGGATTTTTATGAATAGCTCTTTCTGGTTTCTCCCTGAGCATCATATTTCTGTTAACTTAGTGGCTGGTTTTACAAGATTCTAGGTAATAGAGTGTCTTGTACTTGCTTTTGATAAGAAAAGTGTTAATTTGAATGATGCCTGAATAATTCTGTTTTCTCTCTCCTACACTTAATGAAAAACAACCAACTTGGTTTTGTAAATAATGTGCTAAACTCGTGATAAAAGAATATGTAAGCCATTGGTTTAGTGCAATGGACAGTGCATTTTAATAGCGAGGTCACTGTATCCATGTTATCAGAGATAATTTAACAAAATTAATAACAGACCACATGTTAGAGACTAAGTCAAATGAATCAGGAGTCCAATAAAATCAGTTTTTCTCATATTTATGGTGCTTTTGTGCATAATCTTTTTTGTTTTGTTGCTTATGAGGAACCATTATATTTTGATATCACATTGCCAGTGGATGAATTGTTCTGGAAGGAATTTATCATTTTTAGGTTTGTAATGTTTTACAGAATTTTGGTACTTGTGATACAGTTTTTGTCATTGCTTTTATGCATCATAGATCCATTTTTAGACACTCATCCAGTTCTTAGGAGTAAAATATATAGTTTAACATAATCGTAAAAAGATATCAAAGTTAACAAACAGTAGTACACAAATCACACTAATGTAGTTCTTAAGGCAAAATACATATTGTTCAAACAGAATATTATCTAAAACAAATCAAATACTGCAGAATTGCAGTACATGGTCTACCTTGAGGTGATGATTATTAAGAATATAATCAAAATAACACACACAACTATGTTTTACAGCCTTTCAATGTTAAGTAACAAAAGTACCATCATGGTTTACATATTTTTGAGAGACATTACTGTGCAATAAAAGATGACAGAAAAAAGAAAAATAATATTTTATCCAATGCAGGAAAAGTAACTGAGCAAGGAGAGAGATAAGTGTTTTTATTTGTTTGCTGTGTGCTTGTTTGCTTTTTATAGGAAGAACTGAAATAATGAGTTGAGAAAAAGTGACAGATTATTTGAAAGATGGTAACAAATTTTATCTTATTCCTGTACACTGTCTCATTCATTAAGTGGATTTGCTGCTCCTCTTCATTAAAACATAGAGTCTGGTCCTGTCTGAAAAGCTCAATTGGTTACAGTGTCCTCCTGATACACCAAGGCTATGAGTGTGATTTCCTTAGAGCACATACAAGAATCAACCAATGAATGCATATAAGTGAAACAGCAAACTGATGTTCTCTCTCTCTCTCTCTCTCTCTCTCTCTCTCTCTCTCTCTCTCTGCCATATTGTTTTCTTTCTGCCTTTGAAATTCAATACAAAAAGGTAGAGTCCATTTTCCCAACCCTTGTTCTGAGCTGGCATTGTGGCTTGCTTTGACCAATGCAATATAATGGATATAAATGCCGTGTGAGCTCAGAGCATAGGGTTCAAAATTCTCTGTAACTTCAGCGTTATGCTCATTCAGCACAGCACCACTAAGTGAAGAAAAGCACTCTAGCCTGTGGGGGAATAAATGACATGGGAGGGAGATAAGCCATCCCAGCTCAGGCCCCTAAAACAGCCAGCCCCTTGGTGAGCCAAAGACAACTGCAGAAAAGACCTGAATGGAAACAGCCCCTCCATGTCCAGCGCAAATTGCCGAACCTTGATATAGCATATACAATGAAACAGGTTGATTTTATTTATTTATTTATTTATTTATTTATTTATTTAAATATATTTTATTTATATTTTACAGAGAGAACGGGAGAGAGATAGAGAGCTAGAAACGTTGATGATGGAGAAACATCAACCAGCTGCCTCTTGCACACCCCCCACCGGGGATGTGCCCGCAACCAATGTACATGCCCTTGACCGGAATCGAACCCGGGACCTTTCAGTCCGCAGACCGACACTCTACCACTGAGCCAAACCAGTTTCGGTGAAACAGGTTGATTTTAAAATAAACAAATAAATAAAAGAAGAAACCACTTTGGTTCTAAATTTCCTAAGGAGAAAGTAGTATGAGAAAGCGACTCAGATGTAAACCAAAAACAAACCTTTTTATTTAATTATTATTATTATTATTATTATTATTATTATTTATGAGGAAAACCATCTATTAAAGTAAAGCAAAGAAGAAGGGGCCAAAGCTGAGAATGGAAGAAAACTTTGAATTTTTTTCTACCATAGTTCCCCAAACTTTAATATTCTTGGCTCTGGGGTAAGGGGAACCCAGCAACCAGTGCCTGCCTGGATTTCAGAATTGCCGTGGACCACTGGTGGCTACGTGGCTGCTACTTTACTCTTTTTGAACAGGAGGGCCTATTGTGATTATTATTTTTCCATGTCAACATTTTATGTTGGATATGTACTTTTTAATCATATGTCTCTGGATAGAAAGATGTCACAGTCAAGAAAGTGTGCTTGAAGAAAGGCATTCTTGGTGCTTCCTCCACATCTAATTCTGACTTTAATAATAGGGTGCTATATACTTTTGAATGTCTTTTTTTATTTCATAGAGGAAGAGAAAGAGATAGAAACATCAATGATGAGAGAGAATCATTGATGGGCTGCCTCCTACACATCTCTACTGGATATTGAGCCCACAACTCATGAATGTGCCATGATTGGGAATCAAACCATAACTTCTTGGTCATCGCTCAATGCTCAACCACTGAGCCACACCGGCATGGCAACAGGGTGATATTTGGGAGATAGTTTTGGAGTATTTGTTATATCTAGAAAGAATATGAATTATTGTGGAAAAGTTGTGGGAGTTGGGTAGATTTCCAAAGATGCCTCTTTGTAATTTTATCAATATGCTTCCACTGTGCTGTGATTTTAGATAATCACAATCAATTATATTTTATTCAATTAATTTCCTCAATGTTAATACATGTCTTAAGTATGATCTCCTATAGCAAAACAAACATAATATTTTAAAGGCCTTACTTTTCTGTGAGAGCACGATATTCCACTGGCAATATTGAAGTAGATACTGGATTAAATGGAATATACTAGACCCCAGAAAACTGATGTCCTTCAAGCTGCATACTTTCCCTTACCATATTTCTTTCTGAATAAGATAGGAAGACATTTAATTTCCCTTTCTCCTAAAATAGGATTGAGAGTAAACAAAGATTTCCTTCAGCAACCTCTAGAGTTGCTGTTTTATTCTTAGTAGGCAAAGAAACAGTTAGAAACACTACTTGTAAAAAATGATAACAATTATGCTCACTTTTCTGCATTGAGATTGGCAATATATATTCAGTTCTGACAGTCTGCATCTTTTGAATATGTGTGGAATTGCATACATCTACAGTCTGCTCCAAAATTGTAAGCTGCATTATCTCAGTCACTTTTACATTGGCTATAGGCATGCCAAGACTTCTTTTTCTGGATGGGACATTATTCCCTGGATAGCATCCTGAATGTCAAGGTTGCCTGAATTAATTTCAGAGCAAAGTGAAAGACTTTATCCTGTGGAACTTTGTAGAGTGTATTTCTAATGATTTGACTCTCTCTTGACCTCCAGAAACAAAGAAAAAGCCTCCATCATGATCATGATTCAATAAACAGGAGCAAAATAATAGTCTTGTCATGATAGAGTCTCATATATAAGAACATTTGACTAATAGTAGATATTGCACATTTAAAGCCTCTTTGCCAGGAATATAGCATACATTATTCATTTAGTTCCCTACATAAATCTGCAAGGTAAATATTGCAGCCTGTGGATAAGAATGCCAACTTTACAGGCTTTGAAAATAAATTGCCCAACTTTACCTAGTTATGCTTGATGTTTTTTTGTTTAGCTCCCCAAATCACTCTCTGTTCTCCAGTTACCAATCTTAATTGCTGATTACTAAGCTTGACTTTTTGGATATGTACTCCTTTGTTGTTACATATCTACGGAATGTGTCCCTAAAAAACTCAATTGCTCAGAATAAGGGTGAGTGTGGTAAGTGGGCGGGACCTGTGAAAAGATTGAAGGGTAGTCTCTTCTGTGATGCTGCTGCACTGAGTAAGTCCCTATCATAGCTGCTTTAAAAAAAAAAAAAAAATATATATATATATATATATATATATATATATATATATATAATTGATTTTTTACAGAGAGGAAGAGAGAGGGATAGAGAGTTAGAAACATCGATGAAATAGAATCATCAATCAGCTGCCTCCTGCACACCCCTACTGGGAATGTGCCCGCAACCAAGGTACATGCCCTTGACCGGAATCAAACCTGGGACCTTTCAGTCTGCAGACTGACGCTCTCTCCACTGAACCGAACCGGTTTTGGCCATAGATGCTTTAAATTATATATATATATATATATATATATATATATATATATATATATATATAATTTCTTACAAAGAGGAAGGGAGAGGGGTTAAGAGTTAGAAACATCAATGAGAGAGAAATATTAATCAGCCACCTCCTGCACATCCCCTACTTGGGAATGTACCTGCAACTAAGGTTCATGCCCTTGACCTGAATTGAACCTGGGACCCTTAGTCTGCAGGCTGACACTCTATCCACTGATCCATACTGGTTAGGCCTGTGGTGATGCTTTAAAGAAGTGTGCCTGCTTGTGAGAGGGTCACATGGCTAGGACCTGAGAGGGGTCTTTAGTAGCTGAGAGTAATGTCCTGCTGAGAACTCACTAGCCCGTGATAGGCAAACTGCGGCTTACAAGCCACAGGTGGCTCTTTAGCCCCTTGAGAGTGGCTCTTCCACAAAATACCACAGCCTGGGCCAGTCTATTTTGAAGAAGTGGTGTTAGAAGAGGTTTAAGTTTTAAAAAATTGTCTCTCAAAAGGAATTTCAATCGATGTACTTTTGATATTTGGCTCTGATGACTAATGAGTTTGCCGACCACTGCATTAGCCAAATGGGATGTCTGTTCTTCACTCACCAGGAGCTGGATTCTGCCAGCAGAATTTGAGAGTGAACCTCGAGCCAGAAATGAGACCCCAGCTCAAGCTGACGTCTTGGTTTTGGGTTTTTAGTCTGTGGAAACACAGAACAGAGGTACCAGCTAATCCCCTGCTTATAATTCTCATTCATAGAAAGTAAGATGATAATTTTTGTTTTTTTGTTTTTATCTGCTGGTAGTTTGTCACTCAGCAATAGAAAACTAGCACAGCAATTTACTTTCCCTTTCTTCCTGCCTCTCTCTCTCTTTCATTCTTTCTATCCTCTTAAAAATACATATTATGTCCCACTAGCTTTTTTGTTTAGCTCCCCAAATCACTCTCTGTTCTCTAGTTACCAATCTATGGCTCTGCAGATAGAGCTTGTCCTCTTTAAAGGTCCCAGGTTCAATTCCAGCCAAGAATGCATGCCCAGGTTTTGGGCTCAGTCCCCAATAGGGGGCATGCAAGAAGCAGTTAATCAATGACTCTCATCATTGATGTTTCTATATCTATGTTCCTCTCTCTTCCTCTCTGAAATCAATTAAAAATACATTTAATGTCTAGGAAAATGGCATTCATGCTAGAATATTTTAGATTCTCAAACCATTTTACCATGTGTCACTAAGGGTGGAAGTCTCTTTGAGCAAATCAAAGGAATTTTTAATTTTCACATATTTATACTAATTTTTATATCAAAGCCCTACTTAAATCCCCATTCTCCTTATTCTTTTTTCATATTCATAAACTGAAGGGACTCTGGCTATACGAGTTGGGATAGGAAGACAAATTGGATACATGAGCATCATGATGTCCGTGAGAATGAGTTGTCTCTGGTAATTTTTAGCAGCAGGAGGTGAAAAAAATAGAGTAAATGAGAGGAAAAGATAGGAAAAATCTAACAAGTGGAAAATATTAAAGATGATTTGGAAGTTTCAGGTTCCAGGATTAAGTTATTTTTATTTCCATTACCTTGAGCATGGAATGCTTTCTAAAGATATTGTTCCTATATCAGAAACCTCAAAGCAACATCTGCATCACAGAGATAAAATTATAGGTAAGAAATTCGTGTCTAGGGAGCACTGAACTATTTCGTTTGGGTCTTGGTTGAGCTTGAAATAGATTTCAGAAAATGAGGTCCCATTCCTTACTCTGTAATTAGAAATAATTTATACACAGCTATTAAAAATACACAAAACCGCATCTTTTAATTGCCTTCTACTTTGCCCAATATCCATAAAATATTACAACTTAATTCTGCATTCCTGACTTACCCTTTAATACCCTTCCAACATATATCATGAGCAAAATGAGATAATTACTACAATACGCCCTTGGAGAATATTTTCTTCAACAATTTTATGTTTTGAGTTCTCTGTGTTTTGCCATTGTGGCTCACACCTGCAGATGAAAACACGAGGAAATTGCTGTCTTGATATTACTTCTGAATGTTGCGAGCAGTTTAAATCAAAGTTTGACATTCTAAGCTGTTTAATTCTCTCAAGGGAAACAGTTTTCCCTGTTGAGAAGCTTCAAAAGTAAACCTCCACATCCCAAGTCTTTTTGAAACAAATCTAGAGCTTTTATAAGATTATTTTGGGATACCTTTGCACTTGTATGGAGATAATGAGTACAATGCTTAAATAAGGGCCTCAGGCAAGGATTATAGCCCAAAGCTTGTATTTGTCCTGTATTTAGAAAACATCAAAAAAGCAGGTTTACTGTAGGAATGCCTTCTTCAACCAACAGCTACACATTCCTAAGGAGGGTATAATTTTGGGTTATATGTTCATGTATCCAAATTAAAACATGATTATTATATAAATTTTCCCTTCGTTGCTTATTATTCTTTAATTTCCAGAGTTCGTTCATAATGCTATACTATATTTCCATATTGTTTTTGTTATTATTATAGCTATTTTATAAATTGGGAAACTAAAACTCAAAATAGTGAAATGACAGATCCATGATATAAAAGATGTAAATGATAAGTATAAAACTAAATTATCAGTTTAATCTCAGTTATAAACTCGACTTCTCAAGATGAGATCTGGTAAGTCAAGAATAAGGAATGGAGTTATATCAAGAACTTTATCTTTTTTCAAGTATTGGGATAATAATTAATATAGAAAGAACTGTATGAACACTTTTATTCCGGGGATTTCAGGAACATAAGAATTAAAGAGGGTAGGTAAATGTGGAAATTATCATATTGGAAATTAATAATAAAGGGATTTTTGAAATGCCTTCATTTTATTAAAAATCGTTCTGACATTCTTATAGTTTTGAGAGTTCAGTTTAAGATATTCTTGCAATATATTAAACTGATTATTCAGTGCAAAAATAATAAAAGGCAATCTTCTACTTTTTTTATATTGATAAGCCTTTTTATCCTCACAACTATCATATAGATCACATAAATAAGTAATTATCATCTATATTGAATAGTCAAAGAAACTGAGGAAGTGAGAGCTTTAGTAATCTGCCAGAGATCTCCCAGCCAGTAAAGGTGGCCAAGATTTCCACTTAGGCAACTTCACAGGTGAACTATTGATTGAATCAACCAGATTTTTCTTCAATAGATTATGCCATAGGAAATTTGGCAATGTGCAATCATGTTCACATATAAAAACAACAATTTTCTGTGGCTGAAATTATTATTATACTAATTATTATTACTATATATTTTCCAGTGTTAAATGAAAAGCTGCTGTTTACTTTCTGAATTATACCATTTCAAATTAAAGTATAAAATGTAGTGCATTTTTAAAATTTATATATATTGATTTCAGGGAAATATATATATATATATATATATATATATATATATATAATGTTAGAGTGATAGAAACATCAATGATGAGAGAGAATGATTTATTGGCTGCCTCCTGCAGGTCCCCCACTGGGTTTTGAGCCTATAACCCAGACATGTGCCCTGACCTGGAATTAAACCATGACCTTCTGGTTCATAGATCTATGCTTAACCACTGGGCCCCGGTGGCAGAGCAAATGTAGTGCATTTTTATTTAATTTATCATTAATTTAATTGTAGTAAATTAGATATAGGTCATAGTATTAGTCAATTCAAGTTATAAGTCAGAGTTATCACTTTTATATCATGTAATATTTTCTGTTATTAGTATATACTCAGGCTCCTGTGAAGTCTCCCCCACCGCCCATTTCAGTATATGCAAAGAAAATAATGACCAAAGAGCGCTGGGCGGTCTGGGCGCTGACGGGGCGGCCGCGGGGTGGCTCCTGGGCGGGCGGAGAAGGTAGAAGCGCACGGTGTCTTTCAGAGAAAGCAGCTGAGGATCGTGCTAGGAGTGCTCGTCAACAAGCCAGGAGACTAGCAAACACCAGAGGAAATTTGGGGTCTGCTGATTAGGGAGCCACCAACAGCTGACCACCCACAGCTGGGTCCCTTACCGGAGATACTTGCTGGCGCGGACGGGAAATCTCGCCATCTTGGAAGGGAGGAGGTTCGAGTGTTGGAGGCCTGATTATCCCCAGCCCCAAGGAACACCAAATGAACATAGTCGGCGCGAACCCTTGATCTCAGAGGAGCTCAGATTTCGCAGCGATCCGGTGGGTGAGTTCCCCTGGGACCGGTAGTTCTGACTGAGTTCCACTCGGTGCAGCAACACCCCCCCCCCCTGCGCACCAGCGCGCGGCGCACAGAGGCTGAGGGACTGGTCGTGGATTTACTTCTCAGCTGGAGGCGCGCCTGTCTGTGGACAGGGCTCCTAAGACTAGGGATATCTAAGGAGCAGCACAGCTGGATCTGAGTCCAAGAAGTAGCCGCAGAATTACAGGGGAGTGCAGCCAGCTGCGGACCGCCCCACCCCCAGCCATCAAAGACACAGAGAAGGGGAAAAAGCTAGAAAGGCTTTAGAGTCCTGGAAGTCATCCAGAAACACTGCCACCCAGAGGCTAAAGCACATAGGGTCTCTAGATTGGCTTAAAAATCAGGTCTTGTAATCAACACGGAGGAACGGTGAAACACAGTGAACTGCCACTACCGCCCAGACTGGGAACAGGCGTGCGAGACATAGCAACACAGAAAGTGAATGACCTTCATTACTGCAAATTTTGTTTAATTTTTAATTTTCAATTTTTATTTTTTTAACTGTTGAATTTTTGTTTTTTACCTACTTTAATTGCAAAGTTTACTCAAGAAATTTTTTTCATCTGCCATCACTAGATTTTACCTTTTTAATTAATTCATTTTTATAGGTAATCAACATTATTACTACTACTATTTTACCTTTTTTATCA
The DNA here is from genome assembly GCA_963924515.1 of Vespertilio murinus. NCBI lineage: Eukaryota > Metazoa > Chordata > Mammalia > Chiroptera > Vespertilionidae > Vespertilio > Vespertilio murinus. The sequence goes on along the minus strand of OZ004707.1, from coordinate 33,155,653 downwards.
TTTTTATCTTATTTTCTTTTGTTTATTTTTATTACTACTTTTTAAGTGTCATATTATAATCCTTTTTTTGCTTTCTTTTTTCTTTTTTTTCCTTTTTCCTCTATTTCTTTTTTTCTCTATTTCCTCCTTCGGGATTACTATTCTAAAAACTATTCATACCTTGCCTTCTCCAATGCTCTATTCTATCTCAAACCGACCTTTATGACATCTCTCTATTCCTAACCCTTTACCTTTGGTGTCCTGCTTATCTTAACCCTTTACTGCTATAGATTTTCCTTACTCTTTCTGTTTACCCTCTCCAAAGTTTTCACCTGTCCTGTGTATATATAATTCCCAACCCCCTGCTCCAATCCCATTCACACCTACCTTGCCACTGCCCCCCACCAAAAAAAAAAAAGCCTTCTCTCTACCCCTTTGTTGTTGTATGTTGAATGCTAACTATATCAAAGGTTTATGCTTTTTTGTGTGTGTGTAAGATTGGTTTGCTTATTCTTTTTATTGGATTGTATGTTCTTGTTATCTGGGTTCTAGACACCTTTATTGGAGGATATTAATATTGCAAACACATTTCTGTCCAGTGCCTTGTGTGTTGTACCTGGTTGTGTTGTATTTTGTGCCTTTAAATCAAAGCAGGAGGGAGAGAACTACGTTACCAGGCACCCTATAAAGAGAGAGCATGGGGAGACTAAGAAACAACCCGCCTGTGAAAGAAAATCAACCATCACCAGAAAATGAAGTAAACGAGTTAGAGGCAAGCAACCTACCAGAGCAAGAATTCAGAGTAATGATCATAAGTTGGCTAAAAAGAATGGAAGACAAATTTGACAATATGAATAAGACCCAAGAGGAAATGAAGAAGACCCAAGAGGAAATGAAGGTGACCCAAGAGGAAATGAAGGTGACCCAAGAAGAAATGAAAAATGACATCGCTACTATGAAGAACTCAATAGAAAGCATCAAGAGTAGACTAGATGAAGCAGAAGACCGCATCAGTGAGCTAGAAGACAAAATGGAAAAAAATACCCAATTACAGCAGTTGCTAGAAAAAAAAATTAAAAAACAGGAGGAGAGCCTAAGGGAGCTTTGGGACAATACAAAACAAAACAATATTAGAATAATAGGGGTTCCAGAAGGAAAGGAAACTGAGCAAGATATGGAAAAAGTATTTCAAGAAATAATGACAGAAAACTTTCCTGAGATAGAGAAGAAAAAACCAACACAAATCCAAGATGCTCGAAGGGTCCCCAACAAAATGAACCCCCAAAGATCAACACCCAGACACATTATAATTAAACTGGCAAAAAACATCGACAAAACCAGAATCTTAAAAGCAGCCAGAGAGAGACAGAAAGTTACATATAAAGGAAACCCCATCAGACTAGCAACTGATTTCTCAACAGAAACTCATCAGGCCAGAAGGGAATGGGATGACATATACAAAGTCATGCAAAGGAAGGGTCTGAACCCAAGAATACTGTACCCCGCAAGGCTGTCAATCAAAATTGAAGGTGTAATCAGGAGCTTCACCGACAAAAACAGACTAAAGGAATTTATCTCCAACAAACCAGCAATGCAAGAAATGCTAAAGGGTCTACTGTAATAATAAAGAAATAGGAAGTGAAGAAGGAACACAGGGGGATAGAATAAAAATGGCATCAAATACCTACCTTTCAATAATTACTTTAAATGTAAATGGTTTAAATGCTCCAATTAAAAGACATAGGGTAACAGAATGGATAAGAAAGCAAAACCCATTCATCTGCTGTCTACAAGAAACCCACCTCAGAAAAACAGACGCCCACAGACTGAAGGTGAAAGGATGGAAAAAGATTTTCCAGGCAAACGGAAACGAAAAAAAAGCTGGGGTAGCAATACTTATATCTGACAAACTAGATCTCAAAGTGAAGGACATAACAAGAGATAAGGAAGGCCACTTCATAATACTAAAGGGTGTAATCCAACAAGAAGAAATAACCCTGGTAAACATATATGCACCCAATTTGGGAGCACCCAAATACATAAAGAAACTGCTGGAGGACATTAAGGGACAGATTAATAGCAATGCTATCATAGTAGGAGATTTTAATACTCCATTGTCACCTCTGGACAAATCATCTAAACAAAAAATCAGTAAAGAAACGTCAATTCTAAATGACGTATTAGACCAGATGGAATTAATTGACATCTTCAGAACATTTCATCCCAAAGCCACAGAATATACATTCTTCTCAAGTGCACACGGGTCATTCTCAAAGATAGACCACATATTGGGACATAGGCAAAGTCTCTTCAAATTCAAGAAGATAGAAATCTTATCAAGCATTTTCTCAGATCACAGTGCCATAAAATTGGAAATCAACTACAATAATAATAAGCCAAAGAAATTAAACACATGGAGACTAAATAGCATGCTATTGAACAAAGACTGGGTTACCAGAGAAATCAAGGAAGAAATCAAAAACATCATGGCAACTAATGACAATGAAAACACAACAATCCAAAATCTATGGGACACAGTAAAAGCTGTTTTGAGAGGGAAGTTCATATCCCTACAAGCCTATTGCAAAAAACAAGAAAGAATGGTAACAAATTATCTTACCCTACAACTCAAACAGTTAGAAAAAGAACAGCAAGAAAGGCCCACTGTAAGCAGAAGGAAGGAAATAATAAAAATCAGAGCGGAGATTAACGACATAGAGACCAAAGACACAATACATAAGATCAACAAAACCAAGAGCTGGTTCTTTGAAAGGATTAACAAGATTGATGAGCCTCTAGCCAGGCTAACCAAGAAACAAAGAGAGAGGACCCAAATAAACAAAATTAGAAATGAAAGAGGTGAAATAACAACAGACCCCGCCGAAATACAAAGGATTGTTACAAAATACTATGAACAACTCTATTCCAACAAACAGGACAACCTGGAGGAAATGGACATATTCCTAGAAAAATACAACCTTCCAAAACTCAATCAGGAAGAATCTAAAAATCTCAATAGACCAGTAACTTGGGAAGAAATTGAAGCAGTCATCAAAAAGCTTCCAGCAAACAAAAGCCCAGGGCCAGATGGCTTCACAGGAGAGTTTTACCAAACATTCAAGGAAGAACTAAAACCTATCCTCCTCAGACTTTTCCAAAAAATTCAAGAGGAAGGAACACTGCCAAACTCCTTTTATGAAGCCAGCATCACCCTAATACCAAAACCAGATAAAGACAACTCAATGAAAGAGAATTACAGGCCAATATCCCTCATGAACATAGATGCCAAAATCCTCAACAAAATTCTAGCAAATCGGCTCCAGCAGTACATCAGGAAGATCATACACCATGACCAAGTAGGTTTTATACCAGGAATGCAAGGATGGTACAATATTCGCAAATCAATAAACGTGATACATCACATAAACAAATTGAGAGATAAAAATCATATGGTCATATCTATCGATGCAGAAAAGGCATTTGATAAAATCCAACACCCTTTCCTGATAAAAACTCTCAACAAGGTGGGAGTACAAGGATCATACCTCAACATAATAAAAGCTATATATGATAAACCCACAGCCAACATCATGCTCAATGGGCAAAAACTAAAACCATTCCCTCTAAGAACAGGAACAAGACAGGGATGCCCACTCTCACCACTCCTCTTTGACATAGTACTGGAAGTACTCGCCATCGCAATTAGACAAGAAGAGGAAATAAAAGGCATCAAAATCGGAAAAGAAGAAGTAAAGCTGTCACTATTTGCAGATGACATGATATTGTACATAAAAAACCCAAGAGACTCCATCAAAAAGCTAATAGACTTAATAAACGAATTTGGCAATGTAGCAGGATACAAAATAAATGCCAAGAAATCAATGGCATTTCTCTACACCAATAGTGAACTTACAGAAACAGAGACTAAAAAAGCAATCCCGTTTACCATCGCACCAAAAAAATTAAGATACCTAGGAATAAACTTAACCAAGGAGGTAAAAGACCTATATGCAGAAAACTACAGGACACTGAAAAAAGAAATAGAGAAAGATGTAAACAGATGGAAGAACATACCATGTTCATGGATTGGTAGAATCAACATCATCAAAATGTCCATACTTCCCAAAGCAATATATAAGTTCAATGCACTCCCCATGAAAATACCATGGACATACTTCACAGACCTAGAAAGAACTCTCCAAAAATTCATTTGGAACAATAAAAGACCCCGAATAGCCTCAGCAATCTTAAGAAATAAGAGTAAAGTAGGAGGAATCTCAATACCAGATTTCAAGCTGTATTACAAAGCAACTGTTCTCAAAACAGCCTGGTACTGGCACAAGAACAGACATATTGATCAATGGAATAGATTAGAGAATCCAGACATCAACCCAAATCAATATGCTCAATTAATATTTGACAAAGGAGGCACGAACATACAATGGAGTCAAGACAGTCTTTTTAATAAATGGTGTTGGGAAAATTGGACACATACATGCAAAAGAATGAAACTAGATCACCAACTTACACCATACACAAAAATAAACTCAAAATGGATACAGGACTTAAACATAAGACGGGAAACCATAAAAATACTAGAGGCATCCACAGGCAGCAAAATCTCAGACATATGCCTAAAGAACTTCTTCACTGATACTAACCCTAGGGCAATGGAAGCTAAAGAGAAAATAAACAAATGGGACTACATCAAAATAAAAAGCTTTTTTACGTCAAAAGAAACCATCAACAAAACAACAAGAAAACCCACTGTATGGGAGAACATATTTGCAAACGATATCACTGATAAAGGTTTAATCTCCAACATCTACAGACAGCTTATACAACTCAATAAAAGGAAAATGAATGAGCCAATTAAAAAATGGGCAATGGACCTAAATAGAATCCTCTCAAAAGAAGACAGAAGGAAGGCCAAGAGGCACATGAAAACATGCTCCAAGTCACTAATTATCCGAGAGATGCAAATCAAAACAACAATGCGGTACCATCTCACACCTGTCAGAATGGCCAACATCAACAAAACAACAAACAACAAATGTTGGCGAGGTTGTGGAGAAAAAGGAACCCTCGTGCACTGCTGGTGGGATTGTAGGTTGGTGCAACCACTGTGGAAAACAGTATGGAGCTTCCTCAAAAAACTGAAAATGGAACTCCCATTTGACCCAGTAATCCCACTACTAGGAATATACCCCAAGAAACTAGAAAGACCAATCAGAAAGGATATATGCACCCCTATGTTCATAGCAGCACAATTTACAATAGCTAGGACTTGGAAACAGCCTAGGTGCCCGTCAGCAGATGAATGGATCAGAAAACTATGGTACATCTACACCATGGAATACTATGCTGCCATAAAAAGGAAGGAATTCTCATCATTTGCAGTAACTTGGATGGAATTGGAGAGCATCATGCTGAGTGAAATAAGCCAGTCAATGAAAGAGAAACACTACATGACCTCACTCATTTATGGATATTAAAGATCATTATAAACGAATGAACAGAAAGATTGATATAGTGACAGTAAAACAACAGGCAGTCTGTCAAATGACAGCGGGGGGGGGGGTAGGGAGATCTGGGGGAGATAAGAGATCAACCAAAGGACTGGTATGCTTGCATACAAGAATAGCGAATGGACACAAAACTCTGGGGAGGGAGGGCATATATTGGGGGCGGGGGGCAATGATAAGCTATGTATACAGATAATACCTTAATAAAAAAAAAAAAAAAACTAAAAAAAAAAAAAAAAAAAAAAGAAAATAATGACCAAAGCTTCTGCAAATTTAAATATAAACATACTATAAATTCTTAGTGATTCAGACAGAGAATTTAACATTAGGGAGTCTCTGTTTCCAAGTCTAGGGTATTTTTGTTTGTATTTAAACTCTATTCATGGTTTTATCTTAAGTGATTGTCAATAGTTTTTAAAGAAAATTAGAATTTTTTAAGGAATCATCATAAAAATCTGTTTTTAGGAAAACAAAAACAAATCAATCATTAACCATTAATATATCTCTTTTATAGATTCAGATTTTACATCTTTTTCCCCCAAAAGCAACATATAGATTTAATGCAATCCTTATCAAAATCCCAATGTCATTGTTTAAAGAAATAGGATGAGAAATCGTCAGATTTGTATGAAACCACAAAAGACCCTAATATAACAAACAATCCTGAAAAAGCAAACTAAGTGGGAAGTATCAACACTACCTGACTTCAAATTATACTACAGAGCTATGATAATGAAAACAGCACGGCACTGGCAGAGAAAGAGCAACACAGATCAAAGGAAAAACTATAAAACCACATAAATATGGACATATAATTTTCAGCAAAGATGCCAGAAACACACAATGGAGTAAAGATAGTCTCTTCAATAAATGGTGCTGAGAAAACAGGAAAGCGACAAGCAAATGAATGAAACTGGATTACAGTTTGTCCCCATTTACAAAAATTACTTCAAAATGGAATATAAGACCCAAAACAATGAGTGACATAGAAGAAAATATAGATTCCAATCTTTTGGACCTTGGTCATAGAGAACATTTTATGAAGTTGACCCCAATGGCAAGGGAAGTAAAGGCAAAAAAAAATAATAATAATGGGACTCTATTAAACTAAAAAGCTTCTGCACAGCAAATAAAACTAACAAAACAAAGAGGCTGCCAACCAGATGGGAGATGCTATTTGCAAATAGTAGCTTCAACAAAGATTTAATTTCCAAAATATATAAAGAACTCATAAAACTCAACACTAAACAAACAACCCAATTAAAAAGTGGGCAGAGGACCTGAAAATACAGCTCTCCCTCCCCACATAGAACTTGTCTCTTAGCGGGTATCCAGCTTCTGGCTGCAGTGGTTTACAGGGGCAAGTGTTGAGGTGTTGCCCATAGCTTGTATGGAGGGTGATAGGCACTACCTCTCCTTCCCTGTGCTGTGCTGGCTGAACTCACTGGGGAACTGGGCTCTGTTTCCCCCTGATGGAGCCCCAAGGTCCCAGGACACACCTGTCTGTCTCCAAGACAGAAGCCCAACGTGGAGACACAGTCTCAATGTCCTAGCTCTGCCTTGCTCCCTTGCACCCCTTCACCACCACACCAAATAAAAGGGGATAAAACAATCAGCCCCAGTTGACATTCCAATCTCTCAGCATACCAAATGCCTGGGTCATCTGCACAGTCCATAGGGGCACAGATTTCCAGCTCAGAGCATTACATCTTTTTCTTAAGGTCATTTAAAATGAATTAGTTTTCATGGAATTCTTATAGAGAAAGTAGTCTTCAAAAATCTTTAAAAATAAAATGAAATTTTATGTAATTTAAATGATATATTAAAATGCATCATCTCTTGAAATAGCACACTGCAATTTTTTTTTTACATTCCCTTAATTTTTTTCTTTGTCTACTACATATCTTCTTACACTAACTTCCAAACAAATGCCAACATAAAAATATATATATATTTTAAATATATGTTATTGATTTTTTACAGAGAGGAAGGGAGAAAGATGGAGAGTTAGAAACATTGATGAGAGAGAAACATTGATTAGCTGCCTCCTGCACATTCCCCACTGGGGATGTGCCCACAACCAAGGTATATGCCCGCCCTTGACTGGAATCTAACCTGGGACCCCTCAGTCCTCAGGCTGACACTCTATCCTCTGAGCCAAACCAGTCAGGCAACAAATAATATTTTGAAGTACATGTTAATATGTTAATTAAAATAATCTATAGCTTGTTAATGTTTTTATTGCATGAAGATATATATATGGCTAATGTGCTAATGTTGACTGGTCGCTATTACACTCACTGACTACCAGGGGGCAGATGCTCAATGCAGGAGCTGCAGTGATGCACATTTGCTATTTACAGAGAAATTGCACCACATACCTGGTTCCCACAAAGCATCACTCTGCTTCCCCCAAGTGGGACAGAGGCCCCACCACCACCCCAGAATGACAGCCCACCTTGCAGCCCACTCTGCGGAGACCCCATGGTACAAGATGTGACTGACAGCCCAATCCAGCCTAGAAACAGAGGCTGTGGGCACTGGGTAATGACATCACGTAGCAATACCCAGCTTCCTCTCCTTGGAGTTTCTTCAGCCTAGGAACACAACTTGCTTTATAGCCAGGTACAAACATTTTACAATTTTACCAAATGTCTGTGAAGCATTTCCTGTATCTCATTTCATTTGATCCTCACAGAAGTCCTGAAGTAGGTAGATAGGAGACTCGGTGGAATCCTATTTCCTTTTCATTAGCCAGAAAACAGAGATTTAGAAAGCTTAGAAACTTGACCCGACTGATAGTAATTAAGAAATGGTGGACCTTGAAAATTCCTTCAGGTTTTCTCACTATGGCAGAATATAATCAAACACTGCTGCAGCTACATTACCTACAATAACAATATGCTTCATGTTAATATTTACTACTGTGTTGCTGACAATTACCTGAAAGAGAAGTTGGGGTGCTACACTGGGCTGGAAAAAGTTTAGCTAAATCAGAAAACGGGTCTAATTAAGCCATATATATATATATATATATATATATATATATATATATATATATATCGCTGGTGCCAATTACACACATGTGCCTTGATCTTCATTGTCCTTTGTGAATTTGGTTGACAATTCTATTATAGAAAAAGGGAAAATAGCAATATTAAAATATTTCTTCTAATTAGTTTCCTTTCAATGTGCACAAATTCGTGCCCCAGGCCACTAGTCCATATAAATAAAAATTTCTGTAACTATTTTGGCTTAATACCACCAAACTATATAAGACAACAGACAAGTGGTAGAGCTCAGTACTGTGCCTGTCATGGGAGAACTGAAGAAGGGAAGTTAAGCAATCAGCACTAGAGTGGGGTCCAAATGTCATTGCACAATTTTAATATGCACATTTAAAAAATAATAACTATGATTATGCAACCCAAAGACCTAACCTATGGCTTTCACCATATTGTAAAAATCATATTCATTAAGACTGGTCCCCATCATTTAATGTTACAGGAAACACACTTCTGACACTCAATCAGCAATGAATAAAGGGATATAATCTGTATTGGCTCAGCTCAGGACAACTGAAATGATGAAAGGGTTAAAAGAGGTGATTATCTATAGTGAAGAAGATAAACCTGGGAAATTATTTAATACTAATGGCTTAGTACTTGAAATTTGTTCACTGGGTGGGGGGTTGCAAGGGCATGTTCCTCAGCTTGGGCTGCACTCTCTCCAATCTGGGATCCCTCTCACAATCCAGAACTATTGGCTCCTAACCACTCACCTGTCTGTCTGATGCCCCTAACTGTTCTCCTGCCTGCCTGTTACCTCTAACTGCTCTCTTGCCGAACTGATGGCCCTAACTGCTCTCCTCTACTGGCCTGATCTTCCCAACTGCTCTCTCCTCCTTTCTTATCCCCCTAACTGCCTATCTGCTCTCCCTTCCTGGCCTAAATTCCCTAACTGCCTATGTGCTCTCCCTTCCTCTCCGCACCTTCAGACCCTGGGGCAGGAGTGCTGAGAGCTCTCTGCCAAGGCACCACCCCTGTCCTGATGCCTCTTCCCCCTCCAGGCTGGGTGTCACCACAGGCCTGCACGTGCTTCTGCCAGGGGCGCCACTACGCCCATCCTGACGCCCCCCTTCTTGGCCAGGATATGCCACAGACCCATGCACACCTCAGCCAGGGGTGTCGCCCTCCGTGGCAGCCTCATGTCCAGGTAACGCAAGTCCCCTCCCCTGTCCCCATCCACCACCTTCTATGCGTGTGCAGGCTGGTCATGACTGTGGCACCTTTGAGACCAATTAGCATATTACCTCTTTATTATATAGATGATTTGATTTGCAAGAGGATAAAAAAAAACTTTAAGTAGATGTCAAACTGATATCTTAAAATTCAAGTTTTCTTTGTTTTTATTCACCAAAAGGAGTTATATGTGTGTAAATATCCATGTCTCTTACTTAAAAAAATATTATATATATTTTAATATGTATATTCCTCTGCCCTGCACAGTTTGGCTCTGCCATTGGAGTGTCAATCTGTGGACTGAAGAGACTCACATTTGATTTCGGTCAAGGACATGTACCTCTATTTCCCAAGCTTTATTCCTTTGTTCATTTTCTTTGTTTCATGTCACTGTTTTCTGATTGCAATTCCTTCTCTACGATCTATTAAAAAAAGTATTTTATTTTAGCAAGTCCATACTGTTATTCTAGGTTCAATGTTGGCTTTCCTTACATGCTTGCTTGAAAGCGACAACATTAATGCTAAATCTGAGAAAAAAATAGAGAGGCTATTTCATGTAACAATTAATACTGTTAGTGCAATATGAAGGAACACAAAAAGAAAGTACCTTTTGATGAGTTTTTTTATTTATTATTATTATAAAGCTATTTTTCCCTTTCTCAATGCCAGCCCCTCTTCTTTTCCCAAATATTTGTTATGCTGACCCTGCTGGTAAGAAACCTTACCCTCTTCAAACATAGCATGCACCTCCACTAGAGCAAAGCTGTAGTCATTCTTTACTTGGGAGAATATATTTTCCAGAGCTATTCTGTTCTCTGTGACGCATTTATGGACATTCTAAACTACAGCACCCTTTATTAATACTGTGAATATTATTCGTGTAGGATATAACCCATGCTTCTTGTATGTGTGTGGGAGTGCCAAAGCCATCTGCTAACAGAAGGCCATAGTCATACATCTCTAATAGCAGAAGGAAAGCCACCGGGCTGACCTAAGGCATCTATTTAGCTTCCTCGCTGCCATCTCACTGATCTCAATGGGACCTGTCAGACAGCGCTAAAGCAAGTGGTTCTGCCTGTCAGTTAACAACAGTTAAAGAAAATGAACTTCTCAGAAACTGAGCTCAACTAGTGATCACTTCTGATTTATCGTCCACTGTGGCAGGCCATGGCTATGCACCATTGCTTTCTTCGTCTGCACCATTTCAAGAGGCTTAGTCAAAGGAAAGAAGTGGACATGTTTGGAAAATGCTCTCTTATTATTAGAAGGGAGCTATGTGGGGAACTTGCATAGAACAGCTACCTACCTAGCTTGAAGGCAAAGCACTGTAGTCGAGCCACATCGGTAAGGATGGTGGCATTTGCCTGTTTTGAGGAGGAGAAAAACAAAAAGAAAACAACCATTTCTAGAACACTGGTTCAAGGGACCTTCAGCGTGGCAACATGCAAAACCCCCCAGTAAGATCATCAGAATGCTTGGCATTCTGGCACTTGTACAAATGTCCACCTCCATCCTCAATTTCTCCTGGGAGAGGAATGCAAGTCTGGCCACAGCATAGTTGGCTGTCTCTCCCTGGATGTCCTTCAAACAGATGATGTGCTTGCGGGGACTGTTTGTCATTCTGCACAGTCCCTAGAAAGAAATGTCACACAAACTAAACAAGGGAAGGTTAGTCATATGAAGGGGAGATAAAGCATGTTCAAAAATCTATGACACGCATTTTCTGTGACTCATAATATTGATAGATGCATTTTTATTTATCTTATGAAACATGGAATTATACATGATACTCATTGAGAATACATAGAAAATATACATATGCATGTGTATACATACATATATGAATATTATTCATATATGTTGAATATTACTCATTTATTTTCCAACATGAATTATTGACCACCCATATTACTATTTGAGTTGTTTCCAATAGTATATCTAGAACAGAAACAGGCCCCATTTTATAGAGACTGGATCAAGTCCAGGAGGCAAAGCTTAAAAAATATAGACATTATTGGACCTAGGAAACGGTATAAATGGTGAAGTTAATTGAAATGATGTTGTGATCAGAGTAGAGTTATCATACACAGGAAAAGTGCTTTTAAAAGAAAGATGCTTTGTTTTCCCCAAAAATACATTTTAGGAAGTTGTTGGAATGGATAGTCAGGAAGGCTGAAACCCTTTTAAAAGGTGAAGTATAGATTGATTTTGTATGGTGGGAAAACTTCTGATGTTCCTCTTAAAATTGTTCTCATACTAAATAAAATTAAGAATACATCATTTTGAACAAAATGCTAAACTTTTCTTAGCCTTCCTTTAAACTTAATTAGTGATGCTACAACTCTGACCACGTGATACAGAGAATGGCAGAAGCAAACACACAAATGAATGGATTAACTAGTGATAATTTAGGGGTGGGCTACAGCAACAATGGTGGTGACATTGTGCAGAGAATGAAAAGCTGAGAGAAACAAAACTTTCTCCGACAAAATTGTGCAGAAGAAACCTGTAATTTCCTGTCACATATAAGAATTGGATTCTCCTTTCTTCTCTCTCTTCTTTAGAAAAGGGCAATTGTGGAGGAATTTTAGTGCAAATCTGCCCAAAGATCTCTTATTTCTTTAAACAAACACAAATTTTCATAATAGCATAGATTATTATTAACATTTATAAAACTCAGACACTTTGGTAAAAAAAATCATAATAAATAGTTTTATAATATTATAGCAAAATGAAAGCATCAAACAAACATTCCAGGTTAATGTTAAGGCTCAGTGTTGGTGGTTTAGCAATAACTTTATAATACTTGTGTTTATGTGCCACCTATAGAGTTTGCTAAGTTCAAAAATCAGTAACATATTCTAGTAAAATTTTTGTTACACTTAACATATAGGTACAGATCACATCCCTTGTCATTTTGAAAGCATATGTTGGAGTCTTCCCATAGTAGCAGTAATTATACTTGTGAAATAATTTTATTAAGATTATAAAATACATTGAATAGTGTATTCAATTTAGTAAAAATAATATTTGTCATATATTCTCATCCGTGTCTAAAAAAAGTAAAGAAAGTAAAATTACAAAATTTAGGCATACAATTCTGTATTTTTATTTTAAATAATCAACATAGATAAATATGTATGAAAAGAGCATAAGTGTTTTGGACTTATATCCAAGATCCTTAGGTTCTCTTTGGTGTTTAAAATTTTGGTCACACCTTAGGCATCTTAATGTTGATGCCACCATATATAAAAATACATTTTGTAGGAAGAGCCTTAAGTGTCTAGAACTCTTTCCTCATCAGTAACAGCAGTACCCTGTCAATTTCATATTCACCAGCTCTTTCTGGAAATTTAGTGCAAATTTGTCCAAAGCCCAATGAGTCTCAAAAGTTGGTACTACTAACACAGGGAAGCTCCATTCAAATGATGATCACACAACTAGGAAGACTACACAGTGCTGATCCTTATGCCAGTCTGATACCAAGTTCATGCTTTTTTACAATACAGGATTCTTCTATCAAAATAATTTTGCTCAATATTTGCAAATAGACAAGTTTAAGGCTTGACTTATTGTAAAATCTATCTGATACTATAAATAGTGATAATCTTTTTATTTAATTATCCTCCATAATGTTTTTCTATAAATCCCAAATAATAGATACTTCAGAGATTAGTAAAAGCTTTGATGAAGCCATTAAAGATCAAATTTAAATTCTCCAATTAGAAAAATATAATGTACTTATTAAGACATAAGCTTGGCCAAAAACAGTTTGGCTCAGTGGATAGAGCGTCAGCCTACGGACTGAAAGGTTCTAGGTTTGATTCCAGTCAAGGGCATGTACCTTGGTTGCGGGAACATCCCCAGTAGGGGGTGTGCAGGAGGCAGCTGGTCTATATTTCTTTCTCATTGATGTTTCTAACTCTCTATCCCTCTCCCTTCCTGTCTGTAAAAAAATCAATAAAATATATATTTTTTAAAAGACATAAGCATGGTTATTCTACATAAAATTATTAATTAAATTATATAATTGTTTGTATATGTTCATCACATGTCATAGAATTTTGCAGCAAAATATCTAGGAAATGTTGTTCACTCAATGGCACAAATAAAAAAAATTAACTAACAAGATAAAGGCAAAAGTATTATTTTAATCTGTTTAATTATTTCTAATTTGACTAAACAAGGGAATTGTCATAAATTATAATATTTTTACTTTCTCTAGAAAATATGTGTCTTCTCTAGTTAATATAAAACAAATACACTTAAATATTTATATTATCACATGACTCTAATATCTGCATATAGATGAACCAAAGGCAAAGGTATTTATTTTCTAGGACTTTCATGACATGATATTTATGGCTATTCTTTCACAAGTCACAAAAATTGGGGAGATGTTGACAATGCACTGGGGTGACCTCAATTTTATATGCTTATAAAGCACATGAAAAATGAGAAACAAGTCAAATGATTTATAATTATATTACAGTAGAGGCCTGGTGCATGAAATTCATGCAATGAGGGTGGGGGCCTCTGCAGCTGGGCGCAAAATGCTTGCCTCATCATAGGGTCTATGACACAAGCATTTCCCACACCAGGATTCCCCCCCACACACACACACCTGGCCGCTCAGTGTCTGCTGGCCAGAGATCCTCCAAGGCCAGGGTGGAACACTTGCCTCATCGCTACTTCAATGAAGCAAGCATTCCACCAGGCCACTCATGCTGCCCGCTCTCAGCGGCCACCCCAACAGGACTGGGGGACTCTGGTGGGGCTGACTGGACTGGGCACCGCCATCTTGTGGCTATGGGAGCTGCCATTTTGTGAAGGAGTGACAGTCATTTTGCATATTCCCTCTTTATTATATCAGATAGTATGATATTTAAAATATATAGGCCTCATTAAAGTAATACAATAAACATTTTATGGAAATATTTATTTTTGATTTCTGACATTTAATTAAAAATATTTTAAAGATATGTACTACAAGCATCTAAATGGATTGTTAAATGAAATATATTGCAACAACTAAGCACATCCTCAAAATAGTTTAAAGATTTAGCTATATGGTTTTATTTCTATTCAAATTTATGTATTTTTTCTTCTTCTTCTAGACATAGGGATTTTAGCTCTTCCATTTTTTAATTTTGTTGTTGTTGTTGTTACCAGGACAATTTAGTTATTTCAGATGAAGTGAAACCATTAAATGCCAGCTACTTTGACTTCACTCATTTTTTTATAAATGTACCCTCTTTTTCAAATTTTATTTGATAACATTCCAACAGGTGACATTTTAACATTTATCACTTTAGCCCTGTGAAACAGACTATGAAATGTTTGGAAAAGAATCAGGCTTGAAAGTTTTACTCTATATTTAAATGTCTTGTTCCATAAAATAGACTCTCCCCATTCTTAATTTTCCCAAATAATTTTCATCATTATCTCCTGCTCTCCATTAACCATTTATCCAATTAACTGACAGGTTGAGTCAGGATCTCCTATCCAGGTAACACTTTTGTGTGGGTTTTTTTAAACTGTCATTTAGCTCCATTACATGGGTGCCATTGATCTTTGTGTCGTTCTACATTTCTCTTGAAAGCCTGTCCACCTGAGTCACACCTAGGATATGAGCCTTGCTTGTGCCTACCTTCCAAAATTAAGGCTTTGGCCGCTGAGGTCTTTGAACTGTGCTCCCATTGTGACAACAGAACACATAAAACCAGAAATTGTTTCTAAAGGTTCAGCAAGGTGAAGGCTTATTCTCATTTCTCAATCGTCTTAGCATAGACAGGATATTTAAGGTTTTATGATCCATCTTTTGTTAGATCACATGTGTTTTTGCTATTCGCAAGCAAAGCTCAGCAGATGTTCATTACAAACTAAGTAAGAGGCAAGTTTGCCAAAATGTCTTTGGGTTGTATTTTTGTTGTTGTTGCTTTTTTTTCTTCCTCACCTGGACTAAGTTTTAAGAAAGCATGGGAAGAATTATGATTTACAATTGAGGTTGTATCTAAATTGGGTTTTGTAAGCTAAAATCCTATGCAATTCTACCTAATGTGAATTTTTCACAGCCAAAGACTTCACCTAATTCATTTTTTTCCCTACAAACACATGCATATAAGATGCACATATAAAATCAAAACAAAAAGGAAAATTGTGCAAGCAATATTAAAATCTCAAATATGAATTCCACATTAATACAAATGATGGTTCACAAAACTATGCACTTCAAATATTATGTATAAAATTATGAGTTATTTGGATAAAATTATTAGTTATTTATTTTTTATTATGGATAAAATTATGAGTTTTTTTATTTTTTTATTTTTACTAGGGTATAAATCCACAATTGGAAACTGCATGTCCTGATTAATAAATATAAACAATTAATAGAAAACTAAATGTACTTTAATATAATCAAACATGTTACATAATTGGCTAATCAATAATGATTTCAGACATATTGATAATTCCATTTTAACTTTTTTAAAATATTTTATTGATTCTACACAGAGATGAATTGAGAGGGATAGAGAGTTAGAAACGTCGATGACAGAGATACATCAACCAGCTGCCTCTTGCACACTCCCTACCAGGGATGTGCCCGCAACCAAGGTACATGCCCTTGACTGGAATTGAACCCGGGACCTTTCAGTCCGCAGGCCGACGCTCTATCCACTGAGCCAAACCGGTTTTTGGCAATTCCATTTTAACTTTAAATGAATGACTTTACTGAAAAGCATAGGAATTTAATTTTAGTCTCTAAAACACTCATTGGAGGACTTTCAAAGTGTCGGTTGATCTCCCTTGTTTTAGTTTCTTTGTATATACAATGAAGGTTTGAGCTATATGGTACAGCAATTCTGTTTTAAGACACTAGAAATTCTAGATTTCTGGAACATATTCAAAACCATTTGATTTCTTGGAGTAGTTTAAACAAATCACATTGCAATAATTTTTCTCACATCATAAATTATTTCAGCAAGATTTATGTGTAAATACTGATAAGGTGAAATTTTCTAAATCCTCAGTGTCACAACTACTGATTTCCAACCTATGACTACAGGTAATTTTATTTCAGTCCCTTTCTTTGTGAAAAAAAAAATGATATGAGTTATATTAAGTTTAAGATTATAAAGTTAGAAAACCTACAGTCCGCAGACCGATGCTCTACCACTGAGCCAAACCGGTTTCGGCAAAAGTGCATATTCTTAAAGCCAATAAAAATATAACTAAATATATAACTAATAAATTAAGTATTATATTCATTAAATTTATAATTTTACAAATAATTAAAAGTAGCCGAAACCGGTTTGGCTCAGTGGATAGAGCGTCTGCCTGCGGACAGAAAGGTCCCAGGTTCCATTCTGGTCAAGGGCATGTACCTTGATTGCGGGCACATCCCCAGTGGGGGGTGTGCAGGAGGCAGCTGATTGATGATTCTCTCTCATCTCTGTTTCTAGCTCTCTACCCCTCTCTCTTCCTCTCTGTAAAAAATTCAATAAAATATATTTTTTTAAAAAATTAAGTAAATTCAAAATGTATATCTAAATAAGAAAAGGTACTTTTGGCAAATTTATAATAAATTATCCACATAGTATAGAGGATATAATTTTGGTTCTACTTACTATGAAATTATAAAATGAGTTACATACTCATTTACTATTAGAGCTCTATCTCAGTAGTAATTGATCCAATTTTCTTATTCTAGATTTATAAACTGAGTTCATACAGTTAGTTAAGAAGAAAAGTAGAATAAGCTGATTTAGTATTTGATCAAATGTCTTTTAAAATTTTATTATTTTCTTGTGTAATAGTTAGACTAACCTACATGTGTGTGTGTATTTTATACTTCCTCCTGCCTAACATCTGCATAGACTGCTGTCTTATACACTGTACAGATTTCCATCTTCAATTGAAGATATGGAGGTAATTTGATGCAATGCTTTGTTTGCTTTTTAAATGAGGTTATCAAATAGACCAGATAATAAAAATCCTCTATGATAGATGTGAAAAAATCCTGCAGGTCACATAACCTCCTCAACAATTCAAGAATTACTATCTTGGAAGAATATGTTTTTAAATATTTCACCAGTCTAATGTTAAGATGAGTCCAGGGATGGCATTACACATATTTTCATGCTGTGTTTTCTAGAACATTTTAAACTTAGTTACAAAATGTTTCCTGAGGTGATGTTTTAGTTTTAATACTCTTCTACCTAAATTTATATAATCCATCAAATATTATTTTAGCCTAATCCATTCAACCAATATAACATTTTATTACTTTTACCTTATCCACTTATTGATTTTTTTTCTCCCTACTGACCTTTAAATCTCCATAGCCATTGAAGCACCAAAGGCTTTCAAACCTAACCTACAAGTATGTTTGGAAAAAAATTAAGGGGTGTAATTAAATAAAAATAATTATTCTATATTGAATGAACAAAAATTTTCTTAGTTTCTGAAACGTTGACACTATAGCACCATGGGTAAATTAACCTCATTTTATAAAGTGATCAAATTTAAAATGTAAATTATACATGAGAAATTACAGACGAGGTACTATCATGTGCAAACTGGTAAATCCAGAGTCCAGGCCAATTTCTAAGTTATCATTTAAAAACAAGACTTTATGACTTATTGTATCTGCTATTATATTTTATGTCTGTTATTTCTGATGCCATAGTTCAGCATTACATATTTTACTGGTAATATTGTTTCTGGAGTGGATTTTTCTTGTAATTGAGGAGATGATAGTAGGGGAGGGGAGAAAAAGAGGAAGTGATGGATAGTTATTTTATTGAAATAATATGAGAGGTTTATAGAAATCCAACCCCTTTGTTTGTTTTTGCCTGATATTCCATCCAACTTTGTTTTTGTGACAAGAGTGGATTCAGCTGAAAGACTGGAGCAAAGAGTGTACATTCACCAGATAATCAGTCCTAACTAATAAAATAGTAATATGCAAATTGACCATCACACCAACACACAAGATAGGCTGCCCCATTTTTGGTGTGGACACATGGTGGCCGCAACAAGATAGCCAGCATGGGCAGGCAGTTGTCAGGGACAGGTCTGCAATGGAGGATAGTTGTGGGTGATCAGACCATCAGGGGTGGGCAGTTGGGAGGCACCAGGCCTGCAAGGGAGAGCAGTTGGGGATAATCAAGCCTGCAGGGGGAGGGCAGACAGGGGTGACCAGGTCAGCACAAATTTCATGCACCGAGCCACTAGTGATGTAATAAAACCTGGACTACCTTTGATGATAAAGCAGCTTTGAATTTCAAATTGTTGCTTTGGAACAAATAAACGAGTTTTAGATTGGACTATTCACTTCTAGACCCTTGCAGTGGCCACTTCTGGCCATTGACTCCCTTCCAAATATGATTGACAGATAAGCATCTTCTCATGTATCTCAGACCTATTGGGCATGTGTCTATTGTCCAGTCCCTTCCCTCGGTGATCTGTGGGGAACAGACTTTGAGAATATTAACTGCAGCTTCCTGGGAAAAGCTGTATAAGTGGCATGTCTGTATTAACTAGTGATCCCTTTATTCCTTTTCTGTTAATAATAACCAGGTCTTTATAATGACATTACATGATAGTCTACTACTACATGGGAAACAACATTAGATATCCATCTTACATTTATTTTCTCTCATTTAAAAATATTTTAATTTAGTTAATGTTTCCTAATACACTTAAGAGAACCAAAATCATATATGCATACAATTTATAACTATAATAGATTTATACATTGAGTGGGATTCAATAAAGAGATAATCATTTCGCTCTTTCCCCAAACTGTCCTTTTGAATCCATCTTTTCCTGTCTAGCTGTTCGTGCAACAAACTGTTGGGACAGGCAATCTCCTACGGGCCTCTATGACCCTGTACACTTTCACTGGGCGGGCTTATGATATAAGTCTCTGGCCACTATTTACCTGGCATGCTGTCCCAGATTGTGTTTGCACAGAGCACACTTGAAGGATAATATGATCTCTCTCAGGGATAAAAAAGTAAGTGTGCTTGCTGCATGTTATAAAACAGCACTGCTCTGTAATCATTGATCCTCCTTCTCTGTGCTCTGCTCGCTACATGGGCCCTCCATGTGGCCGGTGGTGGAGGACAAGGGCAACGAACTCATCATGCTCACGCTGTTCCCTGTGCCAGGCGGAATAATTTGATGTCCCGTGTCTTCTGCCAGCATTCTCCAAACAAGAAGAGATTAATTTATTCATTAGGAAGATAAAGCGAAATCAGAGACTCTGATGGTTATTACAATGAGCATGAGATGCTGAAAGAGACAGATTTCTGGGGTAGAGCGGAGGAGGATCCAATGGACTTGGTTTAGGAATAAGAGGAGATACCTGGGACCTGGTAGCTAATGCTTTGTCAGAGTACTGGGTAGAGGGGATCTGGAGGGAGTAGTTCTCACTGGTCTACCTTTAAATGATGCTGGATGAGGAAGGGGAGAAGCAGAATGAGACATCAAAATGGTGACTTGGATATTACTCTTTCCCTCCAAATACAAGAGACATTTTTTCAGCCACATGCAAACTGATAGGACCCCACTTCTGAAAGGCAGTGTGGCTGTGGCTCCAGAGTCAAATGGTCTACAAAGATGAAATAGTGTCAGCAATGCAAACTATGTGTTTAAGTCTATAGCTTTGTGTTAACAAAATAACCAAAATCTGTTCAATTGAACCCTAGCAGGTGGCTGCACTAAATTAAAAAGAAATGAAAATCATATCGGCATAGAATCATCCTCTCCATTCATCACCCCAGTGTCTTCTGCCTTTCTACTCAACCTCATCTGTTTTAAGAGAAAAAATGAAGAAAAGAAATAATTATTAGTGACATTGAGATCTCTTTGTCTCCAAGAAGGACCAAGGTCAGATGTACTATTCTGAGTAACTCAGAAAAATTAAGAAAAGAGCAGAACCCATAATTTATAGATTTATTGGTTTCCCCCGTATCTGGTCTCATGGAAAAGTAGGCACAGAAGGAGCTGAAACGCCAAAGCAGAGGCATGGAGGAAATGCGTCCTGAATCATTTTATAAAAATAAAGTTTACTTTTATACTTTAAAATTTTATACTTATAAAATTTACTTTTACACTTTAAAATTTATGATTTTTTTTTACTCTGGGTCTGAACATTTGCTAAACATTAGGCAGCGTAGGAAGGAGTGCCCATTCAATCCCATCTCTGGACTGAAGGGAGAGGAAATGCCTGCCATCCTCCTCCCCTCCCCCAGTCAGGCCGCCGTAGCTTTCTCACTCAGCCTGGACTCTCCAGGCACCAGGCTGAGGAAGCATGCCAGCTCCTGGCAGCTCCTCCATGGGGCACATGGTAAGCTCCTTGCTCTGTGTTCTCACAGGGAAAAGCACCCCAAGCCAATCAATGGTGGTTGGCCTGGGCTCATCACCATCCGTGGGGAGGAAAACGAAGGTGTCCTAAGTAGCATCCTTTCTAATAATGCATTACCCCAATCTCATCCTAAGAAAACAGACAAACCCAAATGAAAGAACATTCTACAATATAACATGTCTGTACTCACAACAAATGTCAAGGACATGAAAGACAAGGCAAGACTGACTAGCTATTAGAGACGTGATGGGACTCGGAATTCACAAAATGTAACTGCAATGCAGGCTCTAGGATGGGATCCTGGAGAAAGAACATCCATGGGAAAATCTAGTTAAATATAAATCAATGTTTTGCTTTTGTTAATGGCGGTAGAGCAAGATTAATTTCTTCCTTTTGATAAATGTTCTGCGATGACATGAATTGTTAGCATAAGGGGAATTTGGGTGAAGAGCATACGAAGACAGATTCAGCATCTCTTTGGTAGGTCGAATATATTAAGATAATCAAGTAGAAATTTATAAGCGCCAAATAATTTAAAAATCAAAAAATGAAATGATGACAGTTTTATGAATATGAGCAAACAAAAATAACCATAATTTACAACCAAGGGATTGTGTTAAATAGAATGTTAATTCCTACTATCCTGGAAGACAGATACAGAAAAAAAAAATAACCAAAATGTAGCAGCAAGAGACAAAATAGAAAAAAGAGGATAAGAAACATAAATACAAAGAGAAAAGTTGACAGGAAATTATTTGCAGCCCCTGAAGAGGAAGCATAGAATGTGGGATAGACACAATATTTGAAAATTTAATGCATGAGACTTTTTGAAAAAAATGAAAAATATCAATTTATAGATTCAAGAAGACATATGCATACTGACATAGATTAAATTTTAAAAGGGAAAATTCATATTGAGAAATACATAGTAAATCTGTAGAAAGAGGGAGGGAGGAAGAAAGAAGAGAATATTAAAAGCAGCTGAAATAAAAGAGGTGACCTTCAAAGAACCAAAATAAGCCTTACAGCTAATTACACAACAGAAGCAAAGCCAGAGACAAATATTTGAAAAATATTAATTAACTTCTACCTTACAATGTTATACCTAGCAAGGTTTTTTTTAAGAAGAAGGAAAACTTAGTTTAGGCACAGGAGAAATGAATTTACCTCTAGTATATACATATTCATGGGGAAAACTGACCTGTTTCCTTAGGTAGAAGAAAATAATCCCTAGATTAAATTTTAGAGATGCAGATAAAAGTAGACTGAACTGAAAATGAAAAATATGTTTGTAAAACTAACTGAATATGAACTACTAAAAATAATAATTATGCTTCATGAGGTTTGAAATCTTACAAAGTGTAAAATACAGAATATAATAAAACTAGAGACAAGAACAAATATTCTTAGAAGATTTTCATAATTGCTGTGAGGAGAGCTAATATAAAATTATATTAGCTTCTGATAAGTTTAGGAAAGATATTGTTACCTCTAGTAGTAAAACAGTAAATGGATTGTGTGTGTGTGTTGTGTGTGTGTGCACAGAGAGAAAAAAAGAAAGGAATGATGAGAAAATAGTCATCAATATAAACAAGTTTTATACTGAAAATACATGGATGAAATGCTATAAGTTTCATACTACATTCTAACTGAATTAAATGTAAACAATATATGTTGTTTACAATAGACATCAAAACATAAAGATGTTGACAATAAAATGACAGAAATCATAGACACGCTGATTTTTTTTTAAAGTTGAGGAAGTCATGTTAACATCAGAAAAAAATCAATACCTAAGTAATTACTACAGAAAAAGGGGTTCATTTGATACACTGAATACTAATTTACCAAGAAAATACAGTTCTCAGTTCATTTGAAACTAAAATAAGACATCACATTATATAAACTAAAATGGATAGCTATAATATAAGCATTGATATGGGGTGACTTTTACCCATTTCTAATTGAGTATACCAGGAGAAACAGTTAAAGTTTTAATACAGCTGAAACCGGTTTGGCTCAGTGGATAGAGAGTCAGCCTGCGAAATGAAAGGTCCCAGGTTCAATTCTGGTCAAGGGCATGTACCTTGGTTGCTGGCACATCCCCAGTAGGGGGTGTGCAAGAGGCAGCTGGTCAATGTTTCTCTCTCATTGATGTTTCTAACTCTCTATCCTTCTCTCTTCCTTTCTGTAAAAATCAATAAAGATATATCTTAAGAAAATTTAATACAGATACAAAACTAACCCAGTTTAATTTGGTAACTACTAAGCTACATGTGGCTAATTCAAATCAAGCTTAAATAAATTAAAAATATATTTACACTATCCATAATCCAAACTCTCATGATCACATTACCATATTAGAAACTTTAGAATATAGAAATTTTACATCGTTACAGAAATACTGTAGTATTATGTAATGCTGAAAAATAATTTGAAATAGGAGTATCTAAAAATTTGGCATATATATATATATATATATATATATATATATATACATAGTACTAAGTCTAACAACCTAAGAACATATATCCTTTACAAGATTACACTTTACATTTTCAAAATTTGAAGATGGGATGCCCTCAAAGAACATCTGAAGATAGTCACATAATGTAAACCAGTAGTAATATGTTTTCTTAATAATGCCACCCAAAAGTCAGAAATAACCAAAAGAAATTGAAACTTTATTTCCTTAGAAAATAATGTAAACACATTATTTGTGTGTCTGTGTATTTATAGTTACAAATTATATATGAAGAAAAGATGAGTCAAAACCCAAACTAGGAAACATTTTGTTTTGTTTTGTTTTTTAATATTTTATTTATTTTTTACAGAGAGTAAGGGAGAGGGATAGAGAGCTAGAAACATCGATGAGAGAGAAACATCGACAAGCTGCCTCCTGCACACCCCCTACTGGGGATGTGCCCACAACCAATGTACATGCCCTTGACCGGAATCGAACCCGGGACCTTTTAGTCCACAGACCGGCGCTCTACCACTGAACCAAACCGGTTTAGGCTAGAAAACATTTTGAATTGAATAGGTATGTAAATCCATAATCAAACTTTCAGGGTGGAATTAACTCAACCTTAGAGATATAATTATGGTGTTATTACATAAATTAAACAAAAATAAATAAAAAGTAGACTGAACACTAATGGATTAAACATCTACTTAAAAACCTATCAAAACAAAAATAGAAAATTGAACCAAATATGGCATGAGCATAAATTTAAGAACTAAAACGTGATTACACAGTTGAAAATATCTACAGACTAAAACATAGTCTTTCAAAAGATTAATACCATTGGCAAATTATTGGGGAAGACAAATAAAACCAGAAGCACAAAAGCACAAAATAGCTCAGATGCAAAATAACATGTGGGCCATCACCACAGAAATTACCATCATTAAGAGGATAGTAAGAATGTTAACCAAAAAACTTGTATGAATATAAGCATGACAAATGGACACAGACAATGGGGGGTATGAAGGCCTGGGAAAAATGGTCCTGAATTGGAGATGGTGCAGGCTGGGCTGAGGAGATTCCCCCCATGCATGAATTGTATGCCCTGTGCCTCTAATTATCAAATAATTATATTTCTTAATGTATACCTAATGTATGCATATGTGAAAAAATGTAGAAATGTAGGCATATGTTAAAAAACTCACAAGTAAAATGAACATTACTTGAAATAGCAGTATAAAAGTATGATAAAATGTCTAGCAATGTAAAATGGATAATTAAATATTGATGTAGTCATCAAATGGGAAACTGCACGTTGACTGCTGCATAGTAACTATAGGAGCAAATAAAAACACGGGTCAATCTCACAAACATAATGCTGAGCAATATTAGTTGATTAGAAGAATAAATACTGTATTTTATTATACTATATCCTTCAATTTATATAAAGTACAAAACAGGGAAGCAAAACTGTATTGCTTGGAGATGTACACTTTAACAATCAAATACAAAAAGACTAGGAACAATGTGAGTACCATCAAGGGGAGGATAGTGATTATCTGTAAGACATAGAGGGTGTATTGATAATATTAAGATTCTGACACAGGTGTTCACTTAGCAATTCATCAAACAGTCCCCATTTTTTATGGGCTTTTATAGAATAAAGGGAGAATGTAGAATTAATGACTAAAGAAGTAACTTTATTCTATGTGGAGTGCTCATAAAATATTACCTCTAATTAACCATGATTTCAGGGAGATTATTTAGGGGAGGATATGACGGAGTGCCCAGTCTTCAGTTTTAGAAAGAGGCAAAGCAGGGATTGATTCTGGGAGAATGGTCATTCTCTTGTAGAGTGGCTTAAGAGGAAGTACAGCATTGGCTGAGGCTGTTAGGCCACCTGGCTAAGTTCTTCTAGCTCAGTAGCATGGTCTGAGGAATGGGACTACAGATATGATTAAGAGCAGCATAATAACTAATTACCATCATCTAGCCATTGGTTAGATAAGAGCCAGCTAGTTAGCACTGGCCCGAGAGCTCACAGGTGCTGGAGAATTTGTCAGGGCCCAGTGTGGCAGATGCAGAATGAATGGCTTAAGCTAACCCTTTGAGGTCAGTCTTCTGTTCCCTTCTAAATCTAACTCAACTCTTGGACTGAGATAATCTCATGGACCCTGAGGGTAGTTGGATAATTTTTTAATTAAGAAATAAACAAGAATCTCCTGCTCAAAAAGGTATGGATAACTTTTTTTTTCTTTTTATTCAATTTATTGGGATGACATTGGCTTATAAAATTATATCGGTTTCCAGTGTACAATTATTTAACACATGATTTACGTGTCATACTGTGTGTTCACCACCCCAAGTAAAATCTACTTCCATTACCATTTATTAAATAGACAAGTAAAACCCTCTTAGCCCATAGATGAAGACCATAGTATGCTGATTTTCTATATGAGTCTATATGGATTAGTTATAAATTAATATACCTAACATACATGTTATCACTATAAAGTATGTACCACTTTTCTTAATATTTACAATTAAATCTCGTATGGTAACTTCTTGATCTATATACAGAAAGAGAAAGAGCTTGAACCTTTAAGTGCAATGTGAACTGGTTTATGCAAAGATATATAAATGTCATAATTAATTTAATTTTAAAGAAAAGAACAATTGAAAATTGTTGTGGCCTGCAATAATCAATGTCATGAATTCCATACCTGTGCCCTAATGAGACCTAAATCTACGTGCTCATAAAAACCTACACAGATCAACATAGCTCCTTCCGGAATTTTGTATGACTCAGGGTCACACACTGTCTTTGCTTAGGAGAGAGGGGAAGATGTGTACACACATGCACGTGCATCGAGCTCAGTGGAAGCTCTACTATAATTACGCTCAATAGTTCCCAGGTGTTCCCAAGAGAAGACTTCCTGAAAATACTCATAGAAATCCACCCTAAACGTTTATTTTAGCACTTCAAAAAATGAAACACCTTTAAACACTTTTCCCCTCGCCTGTTCACATAAGTTCATTGAAAACGTAAAATATGAAGCTTATGCAATGATGAGGAAACACGATGTTCTTTTTATCCATGAAAATAATTCATTCAACAATGTGGGGTTTAAAAATATACATACACTTCTTAGCCATTGGGAGAAAGATAAAAAGTTGGTTTTGTGATTTTTTTCCCCTCTCTTTGATTTTTCCTACCAGATTTCAACCTTTATATATTGCCATTCATGGAAGTGAGTATAATCACACCAAACAAATTCCATCTCCATGACAATTGTAACTCTATTTGGAAAAAGGAGAGATGGAGATGTGTTTTTCAAACTCCAAAATATTTCAAGTGAAAATAAATTAATATAAAGCAATTAAATATTATGTGTTTATTTATGTGTCCTGCCATGCTCCAAGTGCTTACACATATTCCTGTGGTTTACGATTAAAAGGAAATTGAGCAAATTTTGGAAGAAAAAATAGGTATGAAAGTAAGTTGAAGCCAGGGAAAAATTACACATAAAGTGCTAGGTGTGGGTTTGCTAGGTGTGGGCTGAAATCTTGGCTCTCTCCCTCAAACAGATCAAAGCCAAAAGAAAAATATAAATACATGATTCATAGTGCCCAATAGAGGCAAAATAAACAAACAGGTCACCTGGAAAAGAACAGCTATGGCTGATAATTTCTTAATGCAAGAAATCCTCCTCATGCTCTTTCTTCATAAAAGGAAAACATTGACCTGGATAGGACTATAGATGTATTTATATGTATAAATAGACCACAGTAAATATTTATAAAATATTTATCATAAAAACCAGTATAAGTAGGAACATAACATGGTGAAATAGTTGTGAAGAACTCTATAGTGATAATTTAAAAAAATTAACAATTTACCATATGAACCAGCAGATCCACTTCTGGATATACCCCCCCCCAAAAGTCAATCAGAGACTCAGACAAATATTTTCACACTCATATTAATGGCAGCATTTTTCACAATAGTAAAAAGGTGGAAGCAACCATAATATCCCTCATAGAAGAGTGGATAAACAAAATCTGTTTCGTACACACAATGGAATATTATTCCCTAGCCTTAAAAACACATGAAATATGTCACTTGCTAGAATGTGAATAAACTTTGAAGACGCCATGATAAATAAAATAAACCAAACATAAAAGTTCTAATACTGTATGATTGTATTTCTATGAAGTACCTGAGAGAGGCAAATTTATTAAGACAGGGAGTATAATGGTGGTTTCCAGGGGCTGGGGACAGGAGCGAATGGGGAGTCTGTGTTTGATGAGAACAGAGTTTCTGTGAGAGAAGTTGAACACGTTCTGGGGATGGATGGCAGGGGATCTGCACAACACTGTCCACGTGCTTAATGCCACGGACATTCAGAAATGATAAAAATGGTAAATTTTATGTTGTACTGCATTTTACCACAGCCAAAGAAATGATGGGTTTTGCAAGTTATTTTGATTACATCCTGGATTTTGAACACTATACATGTAATGTTCAAAATGTATCATTAAATGATACATTTCTGTAAAGGCTAACATAATGCTACCTAGCTATGTAGCATTCATGTGTTCATTCATATGTAGCATACATATGTAGCATACATATGTAGATATCATATGTTCTGCTTAAGAAAGTGATATAATTTATAGATGTTAAAGTAATATTCTTCAAGATTGCATAAGATTCTGTGTGTGTGTGTGTGTGTGTGTGTGTGTGTGTGTGTGTTTTACTCATTGCTTGGGGAGATAGTGTAATATAGAATGGGTCGCCAAAGTCCCTTGTGGCCCTGCTCTAGGCCAGAGTCCAAATGGCCCTTCAGAATAGTATTGTGCCTCAGAGAAACTATTTGGAAACTATTCCTCTAGGAAAACTAAATGATCAGTTTATCTTTCTGGATATGAGGTCTTTAGCATCATATATAGAATCCATGTTAACTTTATAGTGAATTAGCAGAAAGGACACCCTGGGAACATCATGCAGTAACAATCATTCAAATTAAACTTTGAAGTTTGAGTGTTGGTTTTCTAGCTGAATTACAAAGCCCAGACCCCTTTATTTATTTTTTAAAATATATTTTATTGACTTTTTACAGAGAGGAAGAGAGAAAGGGATAGTTAGAAACATCAATGAGAATCATTGGTCAGTTGCCTCTTGCACACCCCTTCCTGGGGATGTGCCCGCAACCAAGGTACATGCCCCTGACCTGGATCAAACCCTGGACCTTTTAGTCTGCAGACCGACACTCTATCCACTGAGCCAAACTGGTTTCAGCAAAGCCCAGACCCCTTTAGCATATTCAAAAAGTTCTTCATGGAGATAAGGGTCTATGCAAAGAACTGACTAATCCATGACCTATAAGACCCCTTACCAGAAGCCAAGGGAAGTCATTTCTCTAATCAAACCACTAAAACCTTTGATGACGTGAAATACAAGAGATGTCTCCCATTAAGTAACAATTTAAAAAACTTTTTGTCCTACCATAAAAAACAAAAACAATAACAAGAAATCTTTTCACATGTAAGTTTCACGTCCCCAAAATGAAGGAAAACCAGTGTCACATTTTCAATGAGTATAACTTTAGTCACTTCCTTATCCATGTGTTTTGCTAAAGCCTATGAGTTGTGAGATCTGTCCGAGATGTTAGTTACGGAAATCACTTTCTTCCTAAAACAGCACATAGCGTTATTCTTCTCAGCAACAACAGAACTGGAGGCTCTGTGTTTGGAGAGCTACATGCGAATTACATTTCTCTTAACCCCTTTCTCTTGGGACTCTGTGGCATCTGCCATAATATTGTATGACTCTTGTTAACACTTGAATGAAATATGTATATTAAAATGTTATTTTTTTAGAAAATTTCCCTTGATTCTAAAATAGATTTTACATAGTCTCTTATTAGATTAATCCTAGGGATGGTTCCTGATTCACCCCTCAATTACATGTACATGATTCTCATAACCAATAGTTATGTGGAGCCCAATTGAGAGTGGAGCCCAATTTTCCATCCACATCTAGAACCCAATTTGTAATGCCTGCCATAGAGCCAAATATTTTCTTTCTGTCTAGTAGATATGACTTAGTTATTCAAACTACTGGTAGAGATTTTCCTGGCTTCAGACTTACAGAAACATAAGTAAGTGAGAGGGAGGAGTTCCCTTCATGGGACAAGAGCCAATAAGGGGTCTCTGAACTTAGTAATATACAAAACTTGTAAATGGTGAGTTATCAAGACTCTCACTGTGTATGTATATCACTACATGAGCTCCCCTTTAATGCAAATCTTTGTATTTATGAATGCCTCGCCTCTGATACTTAGCTATGGTGTCACTCCCCTACCTGTTCATCCACATTGTGGTGTTTTATTTGTGCAAGTTAATAAGACTCTGGAATGAGAAGTATGCCTTAATACTGGATAATAGTCTTATTTTGCATAAACAATACCAATATTCATTAGTCACAGTGGCCTATGAGCAATGTCAAATGTCAACATTTTTGTTGGTGTGTATAAGCTCTTTATTGGCACATAGAATTGCCTGAGAGTGCCACACCCCACCCACTAGAGGTTTGGTTACAATCATTCCAAAGGAGGACTGGCTTCTCATGCTACTAATGTGCCTATTCTAGGATGCAAGCTGGTCAGCGAAAATATTTTACCAAATTTCACTGCAGCTAAATCATACATCCTTTTGGTCACCTCATGAACTACTAGATTATCACATCCTCCACTGTTAAAATTCTAGTACTAGAGCTGTAGGATTTTGAAGTAAACAGGTAAAATCTTCCCTAAGTTTTAATCTCCAAGTTACCAGGTAAGGTTGGCTCCAGATGTTTACAGTCTCCCTTTGTGTTCTTGAAATGCAAGATCTTTATTCAACAGGGTGCATGACCTTTAGAGAACCAGGGGAGACAATTGTGACCACCCTTTATGCCTGGACAGTGAACAACTCAAAGGGTAAGTTTCACCCAATATCATATACTAAGTTGAACGATTTCCTTACTCAATATTACCAATGTTCTTGAGTGAGAGGCTGTTGTTCTAATCTTCCCAGTGCTCATCTAAGGCTTGGTTATGGAGAGATGGCACAATGTAGTATTTGTGTTATTGTTCCTGGTTTGCACAAGAATCGTGGAGGAATGTGATCAGAAAAAGAAGGAAACTTTCCTGAGTCAGCCAGATCACGTCTGATTCCATCAACATTTGGGTAATTCTGAGAAATACATGGTCAGCTAGACCAAAATGTGGCTTGATGTGAATTCATCTCAATGCACAATGAAAGACCTACTTTTCCAATTCTGGTCAGTGTCCCTCACTTGGAGGACCTGACCTCTTCTCATCCTTCCTCCTGCAATGGACTGCAGGTGAACTTGTCAAGAACCAATACTTTTATGCATAGGCTTAATGACAAATGGAACTTCACTAAATTGTTCCTGAACTTTCCCTAAAAATCGAATTCCCTACTTATACTATCTAATAAGAGAATAGTATACAAATTGGCCATACCTCAGTTACACCACAAGTTACACACACCAGCCAATCAGGAGCAAGTATGCAAATGTACCCAACCAAAATTGCTGAGGCCATGGAGAGAACAGGAGTCTTGGATTTCCCTGACAATGGAGGAAGCCAATCTATCCGCACACCCTGGCCGGCCCAGAACTCTGCCCAAGGCTACAAAGTTTCAATTAGAGAAGATAAAAAAATCCCAGATCCCAGAACCTCCACTCGGGTCAGCAGTGCCTACAAACCACCACAGGTCCCTTGTCCAGGCCACCCCACACCCCAAATGAACTCCCACTCTGATAAGGGCAAACCAGATGGCCCCCACCCATACATCAGGGCTCTATCCCATCTAAGAAAAGAATAATATGCAAACTGACCATCACTCCACCACACAAGATGGCTGCCCCCATGTGGACACAAAATGGCCATCAGGGGAGGGCAATTAGGGGTGACCAGGCCAACAGAGGAGGGAGGTTGGGGGTGACTGGGCCTCTAGGAAAGGGCAGTTGGTGGGGGGACCCAGGCCTGCAGGTGAGGGCAGTTAGGGGAGACCAAGCCTTCAAAAGAGGGCAGTTAGGGGCAATCAGGAAGGCAGGCAGGCGAACATTGAAGCCAGCAATCCTGGATTGTGAGAGGGATGTCCAACTGCCTGTTTAGGCCCAATCCTAAAAAGGCAGTCAGGCATTCCTCAAGGGGTCCCGGATTGGAGAAGGTGCAGGCTGGGCTGATGGACACATACCCCCGTACATGAATTTTTGCACTGGGCCTCTAGTATATCAATAAATCTGTTTAAAAAAATGAAAAAAATATAGTAGAGCTGATTTAATTCCTCCTTCTACTTCTACCTTTGATCTGAGCTTTTGAAGACTGACCTTTGTATCATATTATTTTATTTTATGCTTTTTATTGATTTTAGAGAGAAAAAGGGAGCAGGAGAGATCTAGAGAAAAACATTGATGTGAGACAGGAACATCTATTGGCTGCCTCCTGCTTGCCCTTTACTGGAGATGAAGCCTACATTCCAGGCACATGCCCTCATTTGGAATTGAGCCAGTGGCTTTTGGGGGCATGGAGTAGCACCCAACAAACTGAGCCACACCAGCTAGTACAAAGACCAATATCCTTATTTAAAAAAAAAAAAAAGGTTATTTGGACACAGGCAGGCACATGGGGAAAATGCCAGGTGAAGACAAAGGCACAGATTGGGGTGATGTACCAAAGCAAGGACACCAAAGATTGGGAGCAAATCATCAAAATCTAAGAGAAAGCTATAGAACAAATTCTCTCTTACAAACTTCAGAAGAATCCAATCATTCCAATACCTTTACCTTAGACTTTTAGCCTCCAGGAAATGTGGCCCAATATGTTTTTGTTGTTTAGTGACTCAGTTTGTGGTATTTTGTCATAGCAACTTCAGCAAACTAATACAGTTTCTATGTGATATCGGCCCAGCTGCGTGATTTCTAAGCAGCACTCTTTATTTATGGATTAATACATTCTCATAAAGAGATGTAATAGTCTGAACCAAACTCTAGTTTATATATTTTATATAAAATGTTATTTGTTATTGTGTGCTTCAAAGAACTTATCTTTGAATGACATGGTACAGTTCTATGATATTTGTCTAAGTTAGAAAAATTCATGTTTCAAAGTGAAATTGAAAAGAACATTTGGGCTTCACTGATAAACATTTATCTGCTTTTGTAAACAGCAAAAACAACATTGGTTTAGATATTAAGTCTTCTTTGAGAATATTTATGAAATTTACAAAATTTTGTTTATTGTTGATGTAATTAGAGCACTTACTACTTTAACAATTAGATGTTCCCATGCTTTTTATCCACAATTAACTTACATTTTTATATTCTTGACATGGTATAAATTTTTTGAGAAAAAATAATAAAATTTAGGCTAATTCTGATAGCATGTGTTCTCCTTAAATTGCTCAGTATTATCTGGCTAGCAATATTATCCAATTTGCAAAGAATTCTGTAATGTGAGATTATGTAATTGTTCTGTATTTTTTTTAAAATAGTCAACGTAGAACCATGCTATGTCTTGTGAATTCATTTTCATGAATGATGCCCATGCCTAAACAATATAAAGAAGTTGCTGAAATGAATTAAAATTGCAGAATTAATCCAATTAATATTTATTAGGTAAAGTGCAACAAAGAATTATTGATTGAAGCCACCACTAACCAAAATAAATGTATATATGTGTAGATTTACACACACACACACACACACACACACACAATCGAGTATATTGAAATATTTCAAATTATTCATTATCTATATGATTTATTTATTTTCCTATATCAGTTGTTTTTTTGCCCTTATGTATTCATGATATGCTAATGCTGGAATGGAATTTTTTAAAAATACAAAACTCTCTAAGTTAAAAGTGTTAAGTGAGTTAGGCCTAGATAGGCGAGGGAGCATCCTCAGACTGATGACTTGCAAATGAAGCAGAGATGCTCCAGTTGTGTTCTGAGACCTTGGTGGTACACAGAAGTCCCTTCAGGCCCATCCCAATGGCAGGAGATATATTAAGTGCATGAAGTTCTTTATTTATCTATTCTGAAGAGAGCTGCTCTATATTCATGTTATATAATATATTTAGATACTATAAGTTTATAGTTAGCAGTGATAGTCTTCTGTTAAATATAAAAGTTATTTAAAACACAGGAGTGCATCTAGTTCTTCTAAACAATATTATTCACATACTTAAAATTACTTTTGAAAATGTTTTGGCTTTCTTCTTAAGAACCTCGCTGCCATAAACAATATGAATTCACATTCACACACATGTACACTTAAGCTATTAACTTTGCATGATTATACTGTTGAGTTCCACATAGCTTAACTGTAGATAGGATGTGCTCTGGAGATATTTCAAATGATTTGTGCAACTAAGTTATTTACATTGGAATTTTTTTCCACAGAAAATGATATGCTTACTATATTTATCAAAATGGTTCAATTAGGTTTTTCCCACAATATATTTTTATTTAAATTTTATTTACATTTAAAACATGTTTTATGTGCAAAAGAAACAGACTCACCATAAAGAATTTAAGAAATGTAAAATGTACTAGAAGATAAAGGAAGAAAACTATTTCTACAATCTCTTCACTCCTGGGACGGAGCAACTTACCTTGAGCAATGGGTAAATGGTTACTCTGACACAACTGTTTGCTGTGAAAGAGAGGGCTAAGGGACTGCCTGACTTAAGGAACCAGATAGCCTCAATTGCTGGCATCCTTAGGCTTTTATTGTTAACAGCAATTTGACATAAAGTTTACTTTATAGATACAACCAATAGGGTGATTTTGGGAGGACATATGTGTTTGTAATATCCTTTAAGCAAGGACACCCAAAGATTAAGTATAAGGATTCCAGTAAACACCTGGGGGTCTGCACATGTACTGACTTGTTTGAAAGGTCATGAAATGAGTAGGGGCACTCCCCTAAGTCAAAATTTTGATAAACAGGGCAGGAGGCCTTCTGCACACTTCCCTTTTTTCAGAATGTCCTCTGTACACACTTTCCAACCAAGTCTCATGCTTCCCCACAATCCACCAAAAATGTAGAGATTAAAATTAGATACACAACATTCCAAAAGTCTCTATAAGTATATACTGATAAAAACCATAAAAATATGAATTTTGTATTCAGTAGTACTAATTGCCAGTTATAAAACCAATAATGGATGTAAAGAATAGCATAGGTAATATAGTCGATAATATTATAATAGCTATGTACGGTGTCAGACGGGTACTACACTTACCCAAATGGGTACTACACTTACACTGTAGCTAATATAAATGTCTAACTACTGTGTTGTACACCTGAAACTAATATAATATTCTATGTAAAGTGTAATTGAAAAGTTAAAAATAAACCTGAAAAATAATAATAATGTAGAAAGATAGTTAAAATTATATTTGAAATGTTATATATATATATATATATATATATATATATATATATATATATCAAGAGAGGACCACCTGCCAAACTCAACATCCCTTCTGCCCAGCCAGCCTCACCTTCTGCCCAGCCAGCCTCACCCCTGATCAGCCCACCCCACCATGATAGGCCTGCAGTCCCTCCCCATGGTCAGCCAATCACTGATCGGCTCTTCCACCCCAATTGAGGGTGGGGCAGCTGGTCAACCCCCCTGTATCCCCTCCTGCTGGCCTTCCTTGCTCCTGATTGGCCTGAATTCCCTCTGCTCAGTTGGCCTTGCCCCTGATCAACCCCCTATTCCAACAGAGGGTGGGCCCAGCCTCCCAACATCCTAGAGCCTCTCCTTCCCACTAGACTCACCCCAGATCAGCCCACTCACTTCAATCAGGGGCAGGACCAGCTGGCCTACCACCCAAAGCCTCTCCCCATGGCCAGCCCTACCCCCATCAGCCCACACCACTCCAAATGGCCTATGGCCCCACCCCCAAGCCAGTTCCACTCCCAAATACTCCCTTCCCACACCAATCAAGAGTGGGGCTGACCAGCCAACCCCCATGGCCCCTCCCCCAAGCTGCTGGCTCCTGATCAGCCTCCCACCCCATTAGGTGGTGAGGCTAGTTGGCCCACTGCCCTCAGCCCCTCTCCACAGCTGGCCCTGCTCCCATTGATCCCCTTCTCCCCAATTGGGGGTGAGGCCCACGAGCCAATTTCCTGCAGCCCCTCCCCCCAGCCTGCTCGGCCCTGATCCCCTGATAAAAACCCAATCAGTGCAGACTGGTTGGCCAACCTCCCACAATCTCCTCTCCCTGACAGGCTCAGCCCCAATCTACCCTGATTGGGGCTTGGCTGGCTGTACCCCATCCATGCACGAATTCATGCACTGGGCCTTTAGTCATAAATATAATGCTTTAAAATAATGTATTACATTGTTTGTTACATTAATTTGACTTGATATTAACAGAAAGATAAATATTGAAAACTGAAAGAATTACTGAACCTAAGATTTCTCACATGAGATATATTGTGATATTAAGAAAATACTTTATTAAATATGTTAATCATTTAAGATCATTGTGTTTTTATTTATCATCACATACCAATATTAGCCTATAAACTATGATAAACAAGGCATTAATATATTCTCACATCCTCCTCACATTTCAATTCTGTAAATTATATCACTTCTTGCATTTTCAAGGTCTACAACATTGTTATTCAATTCTATAACTATATTTCTCACTGTTATTTAGTAATGCTTTTATATTTACATTAATTCACACCAAAGAGAACTCATTTTATCATGGTCTCTCAACTGTTGAGTTGTTTTCATTTAACTTCTCTTTGACAAGATTTCACTAACATAAACTTTTTATTTTTATTGGTGCCAAGTTTGTCTATATTTAATGGTATTTCATTGCATCTTTATATGTGACAATCTTGGCAGAATATAATGTTCTTGCTTCATAGTTACTTCCTATGGAAGTAGCGGTGGGTGGATGGGTCAGGGGTATCTCTGTATTACTGTTCAGCTCTGTCTGAGGCAGTTTGACTTTTAGTCCTAGAAATGGCTTGCCATTACCAACAAGGTAATCAGTTCTAAAAAACAATAATAATAATAAAGCAAATGTTTACATGTTAGTTTTAAAATCACATCACAAATAGTGCCATAAGTAATTATATTTATGGTGTACATTTTATCTGTAGTATCATAACAAGTCAAAAGTCAATTTTAAGTAAATTACAAGATACATTAAAAAAAACATGCTCTGATTATGCTTGCTTTTTCAGA
Organism: Vespertilio murinus; assembly: GCA_963924515.1. Taxonomy (NCBI): domain Eukaryota; kingdom Metazoa; phylum Chordata; class Mammalia; order Chiroptera; family Vespertilionidae; genus Vespertilio; species Vespertilio murinus. The sequence continues at coordinate 33,118,769 of OZ004707.1, read as the reverse complement.
AAAATTTGCTCATTGGTATGACATCTTTAGATAAATTTTCCTCTCTAATTATTTTATTTCTTTGAGGTATTACTCATTTTACTTGCTTTGTTTCAATATATATAGCCAGGGTCATAACATCCAAAATAACTGAAGGCTCCACTGAATGTCATGCTGTGCATGCAGCAAGTGAGCAGTCTGAAATGCTGACCTCTTGGAGAGAGAGAGGCAGTGCTGATCAGCAGCAGCAGGGGCTGCTGGTGAGGCCTCTCTCTCTCTCCCAGAGGTCAGTATTCATTCTGCTCTCTAGCAGTCGGGGATGGCTACTGATCAGTCCTGCCTCTATGACCAGGCCTGGAGATGCAGACTAGCATAGAAACTGACCAATCAGAACCTACTCTGGGTGAACTGCAAAGGCAGAAACTAAGGTGGAGGATGAGGAGGGGTTTTAAGGACAAAGCTCTTTGGCGTAAGGTGTGAAAAAGTGATTCAATTTTTTAATGGCCAGTTTGGCAGTGTAGTGCATATGGCTGGCTATCAGTACAGATATAGAGAGTATGTGTTTTTGTCTGCCAAAAGCATGTCCTCCTGCTGAAAAAGCCCTTCTCCTCATTTAAGCAATCCTATTATACATAATATATCTATACTAATAAAAGGGTTTATGCTAATTAGACAGTGTTGACCGGCCATCTCCCAGAAGTCTGGCTTCCTTCTGGACAAAGCCATGGTCGTAGGGGCAGAGGCAGAGGCAGAGGCAGTTAGGGGATGATCAGGCTGGCAGGGGAGGGCAGTTAGGGGTGACTACACTGGCAGGGGAGGGCAGTTGAGGGCAAGATTAGATTTGCAGGGGAGGGCAGTTTGGGGCAATCAGGCAGGAAGAGGTATTAGGGATGATCAGGCAGGAAGGCAGAGAGGTTAGGGATGATCAGGCAGGCAGGCAGGTGAGTGGTTAAGAGTCAGCCATCCCTGATAGTGAGAGGGATGTCTAACTGTGGGATCAGGCTTAAATTGGCAGTCAGGCATCCCCTGAGGGTTGCCAGATTGGAGAGGGTGCAGACCAGGCTGAGGAACCTCCTTCCGTGCATGAATTCTGTTCCCTGAGCCTCTAGTATATGTAAAAGCCTAAGTGTCCCTTAGGCCATTCAACTGTTTGTCCTGTAGCTATGACGCACACTGACCACTAGGGGGCAGGTGCTCAGTGCACAGGCATAGAAATATGGAACAGACTGATGAATCTCAGAGGGAAGGGGGAGGAGATATGGCAGCAAGAGATTAACCAAAGATCTCATATGCATAACCAGTGCACAGTTTTGCAGGGTCCTTCGGCCTGGCCTGTGGGGATCAGGCTGAAACCGGAAGTCTGACGTCCCCTGAGGGGTCCCTATACGTTATTAGGTGTTTACATTGATTATTTTTCATTTCAATAGCATTTCCTGTAATTTTCTTTAACCCCTGTATGGATAGAGTTCAGAAAATGGTCACCGCACAGGATCAGCATCACCTGGGAACTTGTTCAAAGTGGAAATGAATTCATGGCGTGCCTCAGGTCTATTGAATCAGGTAAAACAAGGGTGTGACCCATAGGTGGTTGTTGTTGTTGTTGTTGTTGTTGTGTGTGTGTGTTTTAATTTATTAGCATTTTGTGTTATAACCATACCTCTGGGTAATTCTGGAGAATGTCGTAATTTCAGAATCACTATTCTGTATTTTAATTCAGTAGTTAGGTAAATCTATCTAGCTGTTTTCTAGTTGTTTGCAGTAATCAGCTTGGTACCTTCACCTACAACATTCCCTAGTATCTATTTTTTATGTTTTCTTACTTTGTTAATTCATGTTCTTAGGCAATTCTAAGATTTTTAACTTATATTGTTGTTTTACAATTATATTGTGCTATATTTACATAGTTGTATTGCATTTTTTATCATGTTGTCTATTTCTTTTTTAAAAATATATTTTATTGATATTTTTACAGAGAGGAAGGGAGAGAGATAGATATCTAGAAACGTCGATGAGAGAGAAACATCGACCAGCCCTCTCCTGCACAACCCCCACCAGGGATGTGCCCGCAACCAATGTACATGCCCTTGACCAGAATTGATCCGGGCACCCCTCAGTCCGCAGACCTACATTCTGCCACTGAGCCAAACCAGTTTCTGCTCATGTTGTCTATTTCTTAATGGTGATGTCTGAGACCTACTGTTTGCACTGATTCTTTTTTTTTAATATATTTTATTGATTTCTTACAGAGAAGAAGAGAGAGGGATAGAGAGCCAGAAACATCGATGAGAGAGAATCATCCATCAGTTGCCTCTTGCACACCCCCCTACTGGGAATGTGCCCGCAACCAAGGTACATGCCATTGACTGGAATTGAACCTGGGACCTTTCAGTCAGCAGGCTGATGCTCTATCCACTGAGCCAACCCAGTTTTGGATGTTTGCACTGATCTTAATTAAGAGATGTAATTCCCACCATATCAGAGACAAGAATGATTTTGCTGCTCCGACTTCCATAGAATTCAGTCACTCTAGCCCGAAAAGTAGCAAATCCCAGAGTAAGTGTAATCTCTCTTCTCACATTTATCTGTTTCTTATACCAAGGTTCATAACACAGGTGCCTTTACAAAATGGTGGGAGAATTTCAGCATTAGATCCTCTTTATATTTCAGTATTTACTTTACCCTGGAGTACTTATTTTTGCAGAAAATGTCACCCTTCATCTTTAGTGTCTTTACTGCACTATTTGTCCCAGCAGATATTTCCACTAATCTCTATTTGGAAGGAGGAAACCATCAACATTTCCAATTATAGGATTATATGCATATATATTAATAATATTATGTACCTTTGGTATGTAAATATTACAACAGCATTTCTATCAACGCCTTGTGTCTGTTTGCCTGTCACCAATTCATTTATTTGAGAGGTTCCCAAGCAATTTCTGAGACTCCCTGGCACCTCCAAAAATTCCTCCTGAGTGGACATGGGTAGACAGCACTGCAGGGGTCCCTCTTGTGCTTCATCTGGAAAAACTCTGCCTTTATCCATCTTCTCGATAGTGATGTCCAGAGTGTTTTACTTGGCCAAGGACCACTACTATATATATAATTGATTTTTCACAGAGAGGAAGAGAGAGGGATAGAGAGTTAGAAACATCGATGAGAGAAACATTGATCAGCTGTCTCTTGCACACCCCCCACTGGGGATGTGCCCACAACCAAGGTACACGCCCTTGACTGGAACTGAACCTGGGACCCTTTTGTCCACAGGCCAATGCTCTATCCACTGAGCCAAACCGGTTTTAGCAGGATCACCACCTTTATTTCTGAACCAAGCCATGACAAGGGCTAGTAGTTTTGTTCTGTTATTACTATGGCTCAGTAAACACTGTAGAAGACACTGCAATAATCACTCAGAATTCAGAAAGTTCAAGGTAACACCTGGTGATCATTACTGAAGCCTATGGTCTTCTTGACTATTTTCTTCCCTCTGTTTTTATTTGAATCTATGCTGAAAGGAGTGAAACAGAAAACCCCCATCCATCCTTTTTTCCTTCAAGATTCTGCAACTCCCCAAAACTAGCACCAGAAGACAATCAAATGAGCCCTATTATGCTCTAAACTCTGATTTATGGTCGTCACCACGGGAAACCCCTGGCTCTCAGATCACTGTCATTATTCTCACTTACATTACCTTATCTTATGGCTTTGCACAGCCTCTCCCTACCCCCAAGAAGAGAGACTAAGCAAGAAAATAAGAAAATACAAATGGTATAGGTAGAAGAAGGAAGAGATTCATTTTTTTCTAAATTAGTTTTATTTTATAATCCTATATAATAAAAGCCTAATATGCTAAGTATGCAGTCCTTTGGCCAGCTGTTTAACCAAAGTGTAATATCCTAATGATATGCTAAGGCCACTCAATTGCTTGCTATGACATGCACTGAGGGCTAGGAGCAGATACTCCAACTTGTAGGTTAGCTTGTTTCTGGGGTCGGGCATCAGGACTGAGCGAGATGGGCCGGACAATTCCTGGAGCCCTCCCGGAGTTTCCCCCCTGGCTGGCTAACCTCCGGAGTCCCTCTAGGCTCTGTGGGTCCCTCAGTTTGGCCTGCACCCTCTCACAATCCAGGCTGAGGGGACCGCTCCCCCCTGCCGCAACTGCATGAATTTCATCCACTGGGTCTCATCAAAAATAATCAGTTTGGGGTCTTCTTTGATTAAACTATTTTGATATTTTCCAAGTTCCACTTTATATTGCATAAAGATTTTATGTTGTTTTACAATCAGAATGAGACATAAAACTGTAGAAACTATGTGCATAAAGGGAAATCTCATCTGAAATATTTCAGGAAAACTATGCTGTGTATTTATCACACAGCTATCTTCTGATTGAATTTTGAATCAGGGTGATAAGTTCATAAATCACAATGGATGGATCTATCATCCTTAAACCTAGAAACATCCTTTTTCTTTCAACAAACAACTTACAAAATAGTGATGTACTTAACAAACCATGTTTATTTTATTTGAAGGGTATTTAAGTACATAATCACTGAAATCAGAAATGTTTATTTTCTAGGTGACAGCATAATGTGGCTGGGATTCTGGCAATTCATTCAAAATAATAAGCAATTAACATGTATCCTGTTTGTCCAAGTTTTATACATTTTACCACAATCACTCCTAATGTAAGTGGAGTATATATCCAATTAAAGTATTTCATTTATGGTGAGCTTTCCTTTTTTATTTTTCATTTTGAAGAAATAGTGTAAAAAGCCCTTTCAAATGTTTTGTCCTTAAACTTTCCATCATTATTAAAATATACTAGGTGTTGCTTCCTGCAATTTTCAATGAATAGTTTAGTCAGTATTCAATAGTGTTATACCACTTTTGTGTACAAAGAGCAGGAAAACCAGTATGTTTTTCACCTGCAATAAAATAAACCAAGTGGCTTTAGTGTGACAAAAATATAATGCTAAATACCTACCTGTAAATTTAAACAAACATATTCACTTTTATTTTTAAATATCTTTCTGGCAGCAAGAAAACTGGTGGGTCACCTTGATCCTAAAAACTTTGGTTTTATTGTCTATTACCACAAATTCACCTAGCATGTACTGAGTGCTGACAATTTCTATTTTGTTCTATATCTAATGGTTCCAAAACCTGCATATTTTTAGTCTGATTATATACAATCATTTTTTAAATGAAATTTAATTTTTTTTCTCATTGTGCTTTTTTTCTTTCTTTTTTTTAATCAATTGTGCTTACCATCGTTGAAACTTTATTTGTGGCAGATTTGGTTTTATTAGGAGTGATCACTTAAGGTTTATTTTTACTCTTAGGGCATAGATGCTTCCTATGTGTAGTCCTTCCTCTTAGTCCTGAAATATTGACCAAGACACCATCCTTTTGACTGGTAGTGAATATCAAGAGTGATAAATTGCTAAAATTGTTTTCTGCTCCTTGGCTTTCTAGTTATTGAGTTATGCTGGGTTTCTGGGAGTTCAGTGTGTCCATTTCCAGTTTAGGGGTGGATCAACAATTTGAGGGATATTTACATCCTGGTTTTTATGTTGCTTTTCTTATATTTCCTACTCTTCAGTTCATGACATTTTGTCAGTCCTGAAGTACTTCTGGTTATTTGACTGAGAAGGTGGTACCTTTCACTTAGGTTCCATTTATGCATGTCCATCATTTGGAAAATTCTTTAGGGAATAAAGTGGTTGAAAGTGTCACTCATGGAAGCATGACCTTATTATCTCTTAGCACTTTTCTCAACAAGAACATATCACTATACATGTATTTGGGTACATTCTCTATATGTTCTTGGAGCTTGTGTGCCATGACTAGTCAGTCCATTGGGAACAAAGCCAGGTTGTGCTCTTTTGAGAGACAGTAAGCACTTCTCAGTAACTTTTGCTGACTACTATAGGCCAAATGGCTCAAACTCCATCTGCCACCTCTCACCATGAAATGATCTTGGGAATAAAATGATGCATAACAGAGCAACAAGGTCAGAGAAAGTAAGGTCTCTGCTGTGGGCAGTGCCTCAACATCTTTGTATGGCTCTCTCTGAACTCTGTTAATGCGACAGGAAAAATAAACTAAATACTCTATCTTGTTTAAACTCAGTGCTAATTTTTATGTCACTTGTAGATACATCGAATCCTAAATTATGCCTTCTCCAATTTGGTGATATGTGATTATTTATTTTAAATATTGCATCATTCAGATATAGTTATGTACACATGTATATAGAACTGCCAGGAACCAATTCCAGCATGTAATAATTATAATAGTTCCATCAAAAGGTTGATGGGACTTGGGAGACTCAAGAAGGCTGAGTCACATACCGTATTTGCCGGCGTATAAGACGATTTTTTGGCCCTGAAAAATATGCCTCCAAGTGGGGTGTAGTCTTATACGGTGAGTATATAACAAACTGAATTTTTAGTGGAAATGTTAGGGGGTCGTCTTATACGCCGGCAAATACGTATTTTTCAGGGCCAAAAAATCGTCTCATATGCCGGCAAATACGGTATGTATTTTATCTGTTGGAAATGGATAAACAGCACTTCTCCCAAATCTGAATAGGATTGTCTGTTACCAGACAGCTCAGGGCATTTTATTGTCTCATGTTGGCCAAACACCTGAACAGTTGTAGGCTATTCCCTAATATCTGTAAACCCTACCATTTGAAGTATATTATCTCCACCTTACCTTAGGACAAATTGTGTTCATAAATAGCAGGGGGTCCTTAGTCAAGGGGTAGTCTTTTAACTCCTTTAGCTGAAGATCATCTGACCCCCAATGCCCCTCAAAATTATCTTTCATCCTTGGACTCCTTCTTAAATCTAGACATCAGCTTCTTTCTCCAGATTGCTGAACCCTTTGTAAAGCTGGGACAGTATCCCTGGCATAGAACAAATGTAAAAAAAAAAAAAATCAAAGTTTGTAATCATGATTATATTTCTGATTCTTTCTCTTAAAGCAATTGGTATTTATAACTGTGATCCCAGAAACCATAAGAAATAATAAATCTTTAATAAGGTCAGCATTTTAAATGAAGGAAAAGGCAATGCCAAAATTAGTGAGACAATGCCAAAATCTAGGTCATGACAGACATGTAATAAGTGAGTATATAAACCCTAGATTATTTGGCTCAATGGATAGAGCATCAGCCCATTGACTGAAGAGTCCCAACTTCAATTCTGGTCAAGGGCACAGAACTGACATTAAAATTTAATACTGTTGGTACTGAACTCATTAAAAAAATAAAATGAAAAATTTGAAAATTCCTCTTGTTTTAATTTATTTAGCTCAGTATACTTTTATTATATTTAAATCATTTAACCACATTTCACCTAATTCAGCTTAAATGGTAATAAATTGAACAATTTGCAGTCCTGGAATGGCAAAAACACCTTGGTAAACTGACAAAGCAACAGATTATTTTATCACATTGCAAATTGATTAAATTTGAGGACATCTCATTTGCATAGTTAAAATAACTTTTTCCTGTTTGAATAAAAATCAATAAATGCTGCTATGAAAGACAAAGACAGCAGGCACATATTCACCAATCACTTGATTTTAGGTGAAATATCTTTGTTTTCTTCAAAGAGATCTATATGTGTGTTTTGTAAATGTTCAATGATGTTTTTGCGAGGTACTGAGGTATTGAGATCCATACCTTTCAGATGACTCATGCTGCATCACAGCAAGTGTCTGCCCAAATTACCAAGAAGACATGAAACTAGAAGGGAGCATGTGGGTATCTTTAAGATATTAGGCATGACCATATGGTTCATATTCTCAGAACCCTTTCAATAATAAAACGCTCCTATGGAGCTTCCAGGTAAGGGTATGTGGAGAGGTAGAGGGGAGTGGGAGGGTGGACTTGGAGGCAAGGGCATGCAATATCATTGCTCAGCAGTCTTGCATTTTCATGGCATGCTGATGACTGCTGCCCCAGCAGGTGGGCGTGTGTTAGGCCAAAATCCAAGGCTAGGAAGACAAAACAATCTGCAGTTCCTTTTCAAATTTCTCTTTAGAATATGAAATATTTAGGTGCTCACCCTCATACAATTCTAAATATAGAAAAAGTGGGCTCCTCTTTCTGCACAAGCTTTATTATAAATCACCTTGAATAAGCATAGAAAGAATTATGTTGTACCACGAAGCAAGTTTTTACACTTCTTTTGTGGCTTATAATTAGAATAATTAATTAAACTCTTTTAATTATGATACCCTTTCCAACATTACTTGCTAAAGTCTACTCTAAAGAGGTCACTTATTCATTAAATTCCAAAATATGCAACACCAAAGTTATCTGGTATTTATTATAAAAAGCAAAAAAATAAAAAAAAATAAAAAATAACCCTTGCCCAAACACCAACTAGAGTAGTAGACCCAATCAGAGTATTGCTAAATGAAAATGAGTCCTTGTTCTCTGGAAATGATTGTGTTATAAACAGTGAGGAATGGCCCCAGTGTCAACATCCTGTGCTCCACAGCATTAAGAGCTATTAGATTCAGGACAGATACTTGAGTTCTCATCCCCCACTACTGCAGAGACACACAGCCTGGATTCACAATGCTAAGCCTCGAGTAAGGCAGAATTCTCAAAGCAAAATCTACAAACTCCTTTCTGTATTTTCTAGTGTTATTCTGTTTTTTTCCCAACTCTCTAGCTTCACTGTTAAGTCCTTACTTAATACAGTGTGATTACTACTACAGTACCCTCTTTCCTCAAAAATTAATGAGTCTCTCTCTTTTTTTTGCAACCAAGAAAACATCACTAATATATAAACTAATATATACTTGTCGTTATTTTGTGACACTATCTTTTAAAAAATATATTGTATTGATTTTTTAGAGAGGAAGGGAGAAGGACAGAGTTAGAAACATCGATGGGAGAGAAACATTGCCCAACTGTTTCCTGCACAATCCCTACTGGGGATGTGCCCACAACCAAGGCACATGCCCTTGACAGAATGGAACATGGGACTTTCTGTCAGCAGCTCTATCCACTGAGCCAAACCAGTTAAGACTGTGTCACTATCTTTAAATCTCTAGTGCTTAGGTTGTTATAGATATCCATATTTTATAAACTTTATATTTCAAATACGAATAAGATGAGTTTTTAAAACATATTACCTAGACAAACTTGTTTATTGTTTAAAAATCACTCATTTTACATGTTAAGAGGATTACTTCTTTAAATAAGAAAAATAGATGAGAAAAAGAACTGATGGGATATGAATTAAAAAAGGAAGTTTTGCAGAAAAGAGGTAAGGCAAATGGAGTCATATAAAGCAGGTAAGCCCTGAGATATTGGAAAAGACTTAAAGCATTTTAAGCTGGAGTTAGACATTACCAGGTTATATTTACCAGTGGAGAATGGAAAGGGGGGGAATGATGGAGAAAGTGAAACAGGGTAGGGATTTGTACCTGTTGCCAAGGTGAGAATTGATGGGAGGAGAGATGGCTGGATATTGGTAGTATGAACTGAAATAAGTAATCAGTTTTGAGAAAGATGTCCAGGTAGAAATTAAGGACTTGGATGCTTGATTTTCTGTCAGTTATAAGAGCATAGTGAGAATGTGAGAAGAGCTTTGCCCTAACGGTCTCTTGTTTGTGCAGGTATAAAACCACCACAGAGAGAAATGGGAGAAATAGCCCTGGTCAGGTAAATCAGTTGGTTAGGGTGTCATCACCGTATGCCAAGGTTGTGGGTTCTAACCCTGGTCAGAATAGGTACAAGAAGCAACCAATGAATGCAAAAATAAGTGGAAAAAGAAATCAGTGTTTCTATCTCTCTTTCTCTAAAATTAATAATAATTTTAAAGAATGGGAGAAATAGTACTTTGTGGAGAGAATGTATGAGATAAATTCATTTTTAGAGATTTTCAATTTGAGGGACTTGCAACACCCATGAGTGAAGATAATCAGTAGACTTCTGGAAGGCTAAAATAAATATTAGGTTGAAGATACAAATTCACAAAGTCATCTTCATAGAGATAACAGTATAATGCAGGAGAGTGTACGCAACTATCTGTTGCCAGAAAAATCAGCGGGCCATATTTCCCAGACACAAGTGGATATGAGGTTCTTGGGGTACCACTAAAACAAGCATTCTCAGAAGCTCTCTGGAGAAGGAGATATGGTAAAGGGCCTAATTTGCATATTCCTAACCTTATCTAACCTTAACTTATTCTATAAAGGTCTTATGTCCAAATACAGTAACACTGGGAATTGAGTCATCACATATGAATTAGGGGGACACCATTTATTACATAACAATGATCCCAAGAAAAGGGCCTGTAAAGGGGCATTTGAAGAAAAAAATAAAACTGCAAGAATATCAAGAAAACAGCCGAAACCTGTTTGGCTCAGTGGACAGAACGTAGGCCTGTGGAAGGTCCCGGGTTCGATTCCTGTCAAGGGCATGTACCCTGGTTGCGGGCACATCCCCAGTGGGGGGTGTGCAAGAGGCAGCTGATCAATGTTTCCCATTGATGTTTCTATCTCTCTGGCCCTCTCTCTTCCTCTCTGTAAAAAAAATCAATGAAATATATATATATTTTAAAAAGGAATATCATGAAAACAGAAATCAAACAGACTGAAGAACAAAGCTTAACAACATCCAGTTCAGATTAAGAAAAACTACAGTCAGGTCATTATAGCTGAAGAAATAGAAATGTTAAGTTTAGAAAATTGTTTTTAAAAGTCTGTCTCTGAAAGGAAGAGTAAGCTATTGTTCACTGGTAAAAGGGAATGCAGTATCAGCCAAGCATATTTAAAGGCTGATATAAAGTATGAAACAAAGCAGTCTGTTTACTATGACAGAAAAGTGAGGCCAGAGGCATGGGCATTGAGGACCACGGTAACTAATCACTGCAGACATTGTGAGGGAATAAGTGGGTAGGCTGGACAGTGTGAAAATTCACCTGTGGTTACTGATCATAATTCCATACTGACCACTCTCCACCTGGTTATGTGATTGTTCCCAGGAATGTGTGTAAGTCCTGGCTCAGGCAGAGAAATACCCCCCCAACCTCTAAAATATGCGTGATAAAATAAAATGTGAGAAAAAGAGTTTAAGGAATTGACAAAAGCATCATCAAAGTCCATGAAGCATGAACTCTAAGTAGATGGAGAAGAAGGAGACTTTATTTATCTAATAACATTTTCAGAAATTCTCAAGGTACCAGGCAGTGTTCTAAGCAATCGAACAACTAGAAATTGTTGGGATCAATTATGTAAAAGTATTATACACTGTTAGGTGCATTGTCTCATATTTTATTCTTCAATCACACTCTTGGAGTCACTTTTAAACTCATAAACAATGGTAAGCTGACATTAGAAGTGTCTCATACTCAAGTACTATGTATTTAGATCTAAGAGCTAATGATCTTGCATACCTCATAATTCCTATTTAAAAAATAGTAGCAATCATAGTCTTATTTGACAGCTTATTAAGTATATGACCCTTGGGTTTTTTTTCTCAATCTTTTGGGGAACTCTAAGCAGATACTTTATGAGACATGTTAAGCCAGATGGGATTTGCAGCCTTTCCTACAAGCTCTTCAGTTCATCTTCTGAGCTTGAGCAAGAAGGTCTGCTCTTGAGTCACCTCATCTCTATCACACTTTGCAACAATACATGGGATTATTTTATTACTTTTTTTTGACCAGGGTAAAAAGGTCATTAGGCCAATCCATAATAATTTGAAGATGCTTCTTCTGACACTTATTAGTTTCCTGGTTTGTTCAGTTTATTTATTCTCATATTTATCCACCCTCCCTAAGGCCATCTTTCTCTTAAATAAGTAATTGCTGGAAATATAATGTAGAGTATGATGACTACAGTTAATGATGTTATATTGAACATTCAAAATTACTAAGAGAGCAGATCTTAAAGGTTCTTATCACAAGAAAAAAAAGTTGAGTTTGGTGAGAGATGTTAACTAGACTTATTATGACTTGTCATAACCATCTCACAATACATAAATAGATAAAATCATTATGTTGCATACATGAAACAATATAATGCTACATATCAATTATATCTCCATCAACATTCTAAAATAATAACAAAAAAGGCCCCACAATGTTCTAGACTAGAAAAGCAATAGTCTTTATATACCTATAAAGGATAATGTTTTTTCAAAGTATTTTTAAAAGCTTAAGAATGTTTATTGACCAAATATTACTGGTCCCAAATTTTGATAATCGCTCTAAAGAATCATGAAGGCAGATTTGTAGAGAAGTTGCAAAACAAAGGAAATGTATACATTACTAATATACTCATGCCTGCGTGATAAATAACTCTCTTCGACTGTATATAAACTCCAGGATTGGGGAATTTTCTGAGGGTGGCATTACTTTTGTTTTATTGCACTATATTGAAGCCATACTCAAAACTGTGTGTTTTGAAAACATTTTTGTATGTTTGTTTTATTTATTTTCATATTCCAGAGCAGAATTATAAGGAACTTTCTATCATTTTTTCATATCAAAATTTAATTCCTTGGTTTAATTTTGTATCTCCCTATTTTTGGTCAATACACAAACTCTAAAAGCTCCCATTGCTGGAAACAATGAAACCCTTATTTTAAGTGTGAAAGAAACCCGGACCCTCAATATGTTCCTTGTGGGGCTCATCTTTCCCCACCCCACCTTTATGAAATGATTTTTAAATTGGATTTCTTAGAAGTTCATTGACTACACTTAGAACCTGTACAGGTATCAGTATTTCTTCTATTTCTGACCTTCTGTTTAAAGTTTCTGTACTTCAAAACAAAAACAAATGAAACCGGTTTGGCTCATTGGGCAGAGCATCGGCCTTTAGACTGAAGGGTCCCGGGTTTGATTCCCAGTCAAGAGCATGTACCTTGGTTGTGGGTATATCCCTAGTAGAAGGTATGAAAGAGGCAGCTGATCAATGACTCTCTCTCATCGATGTTTCTAACTCTATCTCTCTCCATTCCCCTCTACAAAAGAATGAATAAAATATATTTTAAAAAAACAAACAACAACCTTGAAATGTGTTAGAAAAAGATATCTTTATTTAAGACATCAGTATTTTATACAGAATTCAAATAATTATTTCTCAGGTTATAGGTCAGAAGATATGTTCTCATAAAAATGGTTATAAACATGGGTCATTGGATGGGGTTAGTTAGCAGAAAGAAAGTGCTGGAGTAGATGCATGCTTTCCAAGAGGGCTTTTTTTTTCATTTTATTAATAGTTTTCTAATCTACATCAAGTAAAGTACTGTGTTGCTTTATATCTGCATCAATATGTTCAAGACAGTGAATTACTAGAAAAAAGGATCCTGGCATAAAGGAAAGATGATGATAATTCATCATAGTTTTATTTTCTTTTGTTTTAGAGGAGGAAAGCAAACATAGAGGTGAACCTATAAAAGTGTACCTCTCACGGAACAACTAAAAACAGTGGTTAATTTAGCAGGGAGAAAAAGGAAAAAAATAGACAAAATAACATTCTCCTGTCAACTGCCTTTCATTTCTTGCATTATAGGATTAGATCAAGCAGGCGGACATCCAGACTCCAGTCCCTGTGGGTTTTATGGTTCACACTCAGAACATGCTCTCGTGTTAGATGTTAAGACTACTGGCCTTTCCACTGCTCCCTTTCTCTTTACTGTTACCTAACACAATATCCTTAAGTGAACAATAATGTGCGGTCTTGGAATTTCAATTCCCAAACCAACTCTGCCCTTGAATAAAATCTGTTTTTTATTAGTAATTTAGAGCTAATGTACTTTGCAGAAAGTCTCCCTGTTCTGAGGTTATTCACACCTGGAATGAAATTCTGAAATATCCATAGAGGGGCACTAATTTTATCCAGCCATAAAACTCCTAGACTTCAATATTTGACGTCTAATGATGTTAAAGTTCTTCTCTCTCTCTTTCTCTCTCTCTCTCTCTCTCTCTCTCTCTCTCTCTCTCTCTCTCTCTCTCTCTTCTTTCTTCTTTTCTTTTTTTCTCTTCATTCCCTCACTCTTTCCTCTCTCTCTCTTTCCCTCAGTCTCTTTCTCTTCTCTCTTATTTTTGAAGCTGAAGATCTTGTTTGTTAAGTTCCCTGCCCCCTAAATATTTGTATATTCTTGAATATAAGTTTATCAATCCATATATTCTTAATTTGTCTAAGATCTGGTTTCCCTGCATGTATATTTTTACTCTTGGATATGTAAAAATGTTATACTGTCTTTCAAAAAATAGTTGCAAGTTTAAGTTACCCTCTAGCATTATTTCTGCTATAAATTTCAAATGAAAAAAATGACTAAAATTGAAATTTCAAAACAATTCTCTTGATACTAATTATCAGTAGGTAATATATATATATATATATATATATATATATATATATATATACACACACCAAGGTCAAAATGTTCTATTAAATTGACTCCTTTCTATTCAGTAACTATAGACAAATCCCACACAAGTCTTTGGAAGCCAGTTTGAATTAAATGGCAACTAAGATAGCAAGTTAGTTGTATATTTTTCAGGTGGAAAACAAAACAAACACTATGCATAATATTTTGAAGCTACTTGTAGTCCAGGATTACTCTGAAACTGGTGTCAAGTAGAAACATAGACATAAATAATGCTGGATTGGTAAGTTTCGACAAAAATATCTAAATAAAAAATATTGTCAAACTATAATTGATAATTTTTATTTCACATGTAAATGATAAACATTTTGAGTTACTGTTGTTTCTTTTTTTATGAAAGTTATTTATAGTTGGTGTCTCAGACCTGTGATTGTCCTGTCTCAGTGAGTTGAGAAAATAAATAAAACACTCATCACTACCAACAACAACAACAAAAACAATAGCAAGGAGTATCTGTTTCTAAGAAATAAAATAAAAAGTCTTCCAGTTTACCCTGGCTTGTTTGGCTCACTGGGTAGAGCATTGGCCTGCAGTCTGAAGGATCCCAGGTTCAATTCCAGTCAAGGGCATGTACCTCAGTTAGGGCTCATGCCGAAGGCAACCAATCTATGTGCTTCTCTCAAATCGATAGTTCTCTTTGTCTTTCCCTCTCTCTCCTACTCTCCCTAAAAATCAATGGAAAGATATACACAGGTGAGAATTTTTTTAAAAAATCTTCCAATTTGTAAGAAATGAGTTCTCTTTAGTAATAAACATTAGAAGTAAGTTATAAAAGTTTTAATGTAAATATTGATTCTGGAGATTGTAAAAAAAATTAGGGTACTTTTTTCTTCACTATTTTTATTCTTCAAAACATGAAAAAAAATTATTTCACTGATTAGTAATTCAGAATTTGTCATAGAATATCTGCTTGTT
The DNA here is from genome assembly GCA_963924515.1 of Vespertilio murinus. Classification (NCBI taxonomy): domain Eukaryota; kingdom Metazoa; phylum Chordata; class Mammalia; order Chiroptera; family Vespertilionidae; genus Vespertilio; species Vespertilio murinus. The sequence goes on along the minus strand of OZ004707.1, from coordinate 33,103,444 downwards.
AAGCTTTGCTTGTAAGTTTGGAAAATGAATCTTGTAGGTGTCATGGGCTTAGTTATCAAAGCAGCACTGTAATTACACGAGAGGTCTAATACTTTAAAAGGCCGTGCCCTCTATTATCAAAGGTTGTACCCATGCACTGAGTCTTCCAAAAGAGTTAGTAAGTTGGTGAATATTGGTATGCTCTGTTGAAGTTGTAGTGCCAGTTCATAAAAAATATATGCTAGTTTATAATGACAAATGTGAATTTTGCTCTTTAACATACCAAAATTTGTGAAAAACAATAGAATAGTTTATAGTGTATTGCAGTATCCGGACATTAATCATAAGATGCCACCTGCAGCAATGCCATTTATACAAATCGGGTACCCCATCCTGAAATTTATGAAGAAAACCATTATTCACCTTTACTGCAATTTTAGAAACAAACCTTGTGAGGAAATCATTTGCAATTACCCTTTCATGGTATCAAAATGTTACCACACAACACTAAACATGTTTCTTTTTGCTTACGTGTTCACTATGACCAATCTTCTGCCACCCTGATTTTGAAAAGAGTTTTGCACTTCTGCACAATCCCTGGTCATTTGTCTTTATTTCAAATTTTGCTTTGGCTTCACTTTTTTTTCAGTCTAGTTTTTATTTTTAGTCCATACCTCTATGCCATCTGGAAATATTATTAGATGAGTAACAATTACATTTCTGCTGAAAGACTAAGGATCATCTGAAATATTATTTGATGATGTATCATCCTACAGGATGTAATACTAAAGCTGTCACATACTACCTCACACCAGCACTAACTATCGTATATCACCTGCATCGGCCCCTCCATCAAGTTCTGATTACTGTCAACAAGAGGTTAGCAATTGAGAAAGAGTAAAATTCACGGAATAATGGCAGCTGACATGTCTTCACAGCTGGTAAAGACGTGCAACAGATGAAAAGGTAGCACATCATATAACTTTCATTTCTCAGCAAAGGCACACACTCTACTGCGGGCCATTTCAACAACCGCCTATGCTTTCTGTGAGATTCTCCTTTTTCCCCTAAAATGTAATTACATGCAGGACATCTGTGTGGTATTTTAAATGAATATTCATACCAATTCAATGAACGTTCCTTAACTATTCACACTAGGCTGAAATTTTCCTTCTCTGACAAAAAGCCATTAATTGCAAATCGTCTGAGAGTCCATGTTCGGTGCTTAAAATGTCTGTATCAGAACATTTCATTTCAGTCTTCCAACTTTCTCTGTCTCATCTTCGGTCTTTGAGCAAGGGTTGTTTCTGGTTAAGTGGGAGCCACCCAAAATGATTCTAAACCAAATCATCTCGTTTAGCCCAAACTTGGAGCTTTGGTTTCCAACCATGTTCTTTTCAATATGCATAGAACCTTCCTTTCACTGTGCACCTACATTCCTCTTTGGTGGGAGGTCATGGAGTGGAATGAAGGAGTCTAACCATTATTTATGTAAGATGTTTCAACCCCTTTTCCACAGACAACATAATTCATCAGAATTAATTGATGCAAAATATTATATATATTATAATATATTCTTTACCCCATTATACAGAATTTCTTGTGACTATAAACATTCATTTATTCCTTAGACTTTTAGATCTTAATATCTGCAATGACCTTATGGTAGATCCACTACTGTTTTGAGGATAGATTTCTGACTTGGCTTTGTGCAGATGCATTCTAATTGGTTCTACACATTTGAAACACGGATGGTTTAAAAGCTTTGGGGAAACTTTTAGTTAATTATCTTGGCTAAAATAAAGGCTAAATTGTCAAGATTTTTCAATTTTCTACATTGTACAGGGACTAACACCCTGTGTGTTAAACACACACATTCGGCAGTGTGGTTTTTAGTCAACCAGCACCTGGAATTTCGTTCTTTACAACACACAGTCATCAAACGAAAATGTGTAGAATATTGAACTTAAACTTCCAGCTCAGTGAAGAAGCTTGACATATTTTGCAATACATAATGTATATAAAGATATTTACTAATCATAATGTGAAATTCGGGAAGAAAAAAATGAAGATTTTGCTATAAACATTCTGAAAACTGAACTGCAAATTTAATATTCTGGCAAGCTTTATACTTACTGCAATATTCTTCACAGGGTAGGTGTGCAATAAATGTTGGCAGACTGCATTCATAAAGACAATAGCTTCAATATTTTGAACATGGTTTATATCAAGGCCGTACATGTAAAATTTAATGTTAAGAAGCACTGGTTAAGTTTCTAAATATGCTATTAACATAGGTCAATCTTTTTGCAAGTAGTTTTATGCTCTTAAAAGGGACAAAAAAGAAAAGAAAGGAAAACTAGGACTTCTACCTCAAAAAAGCGCTTCAAACACGGAGAGTGTTATTGAGAACATTTATGACAAAGGCTTTGATGTCTCTGTACATCCAATAAATACAAAACATTGCTATATATTTTAAGGATGTGCATGCCTACACACATTATGACTTTAACAAATGTTTCAAACAGCATTTTGAAAGTTATTGAATTTGGTAAAGCTCCAAACACATTTATCCTAGAATGTTTCCACCATGAACCCTAAGAGCTTCAAAGTTGGATGGTTTTGAATATTGGAAGGGGCTGTGTATGCAAAATTTGACTCCATTTCACAGACATATTGTTTAGTGCTTCAGGTGATTAAAGTACACTGCAAATAGCTATAAAAATGAATGGAAGTACCTGGCAACTTTGCTATAAGCACCCTATTACAGACTAGCTTTGCTTATGAAAGGTGAAATTAGATTGGATGTGACAAGGCATTTTAATATTTAACATATTTAGCCTTTTTTAAAGCTTTAGTATGGCTAAGTATTTTTCACAGGTATGGGATGAAGTTTTGCAGACATATTATAGAATATTATTTTAGTTCTTTGAGAAATGTTGCCTATTGCTGGAAGCCGCTACTGGGTGACCAGTTGTAAAGCTCTGGGTTAGCAAATACACTTGTTTGGGCATAAACTAAGAAAACTGGCTTTACCATTTATATTCTTACCAGTAATGTGCGCTGAACTATTTAGAATAGTAAAATAAAACATTGGACATGTAGATGGGTAATACAATATATTTGAACATGTGCCTATGACAAAATGTAGTTTTCTTGATTCAAAGCTATGGAGAATGAGAAAGGACCTTAGTGATTGCAGGTGGTTATTTTCCAGGTGTGTTGGATAGAGCCCTTGGTTTTCACTACAAGTCTCAGAGGCCCTCATGAGGTGGATAACTGGAAGAATATGTATATAGGGTACCAGATAGGTTTATGACTATTCTATTGTAAAATGGGCTCTGTGCAAACATATATATATATATATATATATATATATATATATATATATATATATATTTTTTTTTTAAATATGTTATTAATTTTTTATAGCGAGGAACGGAGAGGGATAGAGAGTTAGAAACACTGATGAGAGAGAAACATAGACCAGCTGCCTCCTGTACACCCCCTACTGGGGATGTGCCTGCAACCAAGGTACAAGCCCTTGATCAGAATCGAACCTGGGATCTCTCAGTTCATAGGCTGACACTCTATACACTAAGCCAAAATAGTCAGGGCTGTGCAAAATTTTGTTAAATTATTTTAATAAGGAAGAAATAGCCCTGCTTCAAACAGTTTACAAACTTATTTAAACAAACAAAACAAAAAAATAGAGATGAACAATATCAGTACTTTACCAATGAGACATGCTTATTTGATTTTTGCTTAATTGTGCTTGTTTATTAGCATTTTTCTATTTCAGTTACCCTACAAATCTTTTATGGCTTTGGAGTTAAACACTAGTCTTTGTATAAATATGTAATGACACATTAATCTGTTACATTATACCAAGCTAGCCCTTGCCGGTTTCACTCAATGGGTAGAAACGTCACTTGCGAACTGAAGAGTCCCCGGTTTGATTCAGGTCAAGAGCACATGCCTGGGTTGTGGGCTTGATCCCCAGTAGAGGGCAGGCAAGAGGCAGCAAATGATTCTCTCTCATCATTGATGTTTTTATCTTTCTCTCCCTCTCCATACTCTCTGAAACAAATAAAAACATACTTTAAAATATGCCATGCTAACTTATTTATTATTAGGAACCAGAATAAAGTAATTGTTACACTGTCTTTTTTATCGGCTAGTTTATTTTATTCATTTCTTCAATCAGCAAATTTTTAGAGAAGGCCTCCTCTTCCGCAGATGCTTAAAGATTAACCATAACTTGGGTAATCTGACAGGTAACTATATAATAATCATAATACATTCTAAGGGTTATGAGAGAGGTGGCCACAATGATTATGAGGGTAAATGAAAGAGGAACCATACCTGGGGGACAGTTAGAGTGGGAAGAGATATGTGAAAGATCTTTGCAGGTGAGACGTTCTCCCTAGGGGGATATGGGTTAGAAATGTGAACATGGATAGGAAGGGCTCAATAATTTAAGGCCAGCGACATGGTATTTGTAAATGGTCTTTGGGGAGATAGTCCAAGTTGGAGTGAAGGATGCTACCGCGTTTGCTGCACGTGGCTCTGTTTCTCTCTCCCTCCATTTCCCTTTGACCTTACACACATGCCAGAGGCCAGGGATCCTGGAATAAAGTAGCTGCTGTTTTTGCAACACATTGTGCCTGGGGATCGATGATCCCACTTTAGAGTATATGGTTGCTTAGTCCTGCATTGTGTGTAATATGTGATGCCATCATAGGGGTGTGCATTATTCTTGTGAATCATAAAAAGTTTCATGGTTATTAACAACAAAAAATGTATCTGCTAATAAAAAAAATGCCAAGTTCAATATGAAGGAAGCAATGGTAAGTGGTAGGCATTGGCTGTTTCTGTGGTAAATTGTCACTAGTGAACAGAAGGGTTCAGGTCACAGAGAAGAGTCTGGTCAGACAGATTAGACAGGGGCTCAGCTGTCTTGCAAGCAGAACAGCAGAGACTAGCGGAGCCATGAATGATAAATAGCCACAGCTTTTTAGGACAGTTGGCAAGCCAAGAAAACAGAAAAGAGTCCTGTGACAGGATCAGGTTTCTACGTGTCCGGATACACGCTTAAGCTAACACATCATGAGTTCTGTATGAAACCCAGTGGGAGAAATCGCTAACGCAGAGACATGGCATCTCACAGAATTAAGTTGAATTACGAAGCATTTCCTCCTATCTGCCCGCCTATCCTTTCTGCCTGGCTCTCCCTCATCTCCTCCTGCTGACATATATTTGTTTTCCCTTTCTTGGCTTTTTTCTACTCAGCTTCTCATAGCACCAACTTGAGGCAGTTTTCCCTTTCTTCATCTTGCCCTTTTGTCTCTTGCATTACATGCGCATTTAAGTATCCATCTATGATTTTTATTGCCACCTACTCTCAACCTCATTCTGTGTCTCAGAAGCTACACAGTTGCTATGTCTCAGGATCACTGGTGACAAGAAACTGCAAACATTAGAGAAGTTACAGGAAGTTCCAGTTTGGAAAGTAGCTACTTAATTCTCTACTGGATTGAGAATATGCTGGCCCAACCTACTCAAAGTCTTGTTTGGTAGTAATTGAACAATTACTCCATTAAGATATATTTTCAGAGGCCTCCATGCTGCCTTCCACATTGTAAGTATGTGGTCCTATTACATGCAGCTTCAGCTAATGTTAAGTACTTATTAAATTGCCTTTTTTCTCAAATGTTAAATTATTTTGCAAACAATCTAAATATAAGTTAAATGATGTTATCCTATGTCACATTTAGGATATAGGACTTCCCCATGGCATTTTCCTTACTAAGTTTGGACTTGCTTTAGACTCATCACCTCTGCCTTCTTTCCCATTTCTATCTTTTGGAAGGAAAATGTCTATCTTATGCCTTTTCTACCATTGTATTTTGGTAAAACATAATTTACATGATTTCCAAGCTCCTAACTGGAGCGGACTATTGCTTCCAGACTTACTGTAACTTGAGCCTAGCCCATATCTGATTTAATTGACATTAAATGGGACTTTGAACTTGAGAATTGATCTTGAAATGAGTTAATGCTTTTGGGGTTTTGGGATGGAATGAATGTCCTTTGCATTTAAGAAGAACATGACATCTGAAGGGTCAGAAGTGAGGAGTGCTATGAATTGAATTGTGTCCTCCAAATTCATTTTGAAACTCTAACCCTCAGTGTGACTTTATGTGACACAGGTCCTGTGACGTGATAAAGGTTAATGAGGCCATCAGGGCGGTGCCCCAATCTTACAGGGCTAGTGCCCTTATTACAAAAGGCAAAGGTGCCAGCGCTTCCTTTCTCTGTCATAGGAGGAAAGGGAAAAAGATATCTCACCAGGAACCAAATTGACCAAGACCCATTTTGGACTTTCAGCCTCCAGAACTGTGAGAAATAACTTTCTGATGTTTAAGCCACCTAGTCTATAGTATTTTATTATGCCAGTTTGAGCATTTCAATACAATTAACAACACTTTTGTGCACAATTTATCCTTAACTTCTCATAATTTTTTAGTACCCATGCACTTTTCATTTCCTGCTGTGGAATTATCACTGTGTATGTACAATGTTTTCTCTTCTAGGACATCTCCTGTGCATCCTTCAGTGGTGATTCAAATAGCATTTTATTATAAAAAATATTATTAACTGACAAGGCATGTCTTATATAGTTAGTCCATAAACTATTTATTAGTTCTTTGGGCATGTATTATCAACCCTTCCCATATCACCAACTTCACATATCTTTGAAGATTTATATCTCACAACAACCCATGAGTACATTTTTAGTAGAGAAAAGAAACAAAGCTATTCAAAAAATAAAAGATAATGGTTTATAATAGCTATAAAATAAAATTTTATCCTTACCTTTTTTACTTATGTGACATAATTTTGGGTTGATATTTCCATGTTAACCTTGAAATTATCTCAAATTCTGTCAGAGTAGTTTTTACAGTAACCAAGGAATATAGACTGTTTCCTTCTGTAGATAAATGAAACAGAAAATAGAAAACAAGTCTGTCTACCACCTAGTTCCCTCACAACATTTAAACAGAGACATAGAAGATAGAATTTAGGGGTATATAGACATCTCCCAAAGTGACCATTATATGTTGAATGCCATGGATTGCATGAGTTTACTAGGGTTATCATAACCATGTACGCAGCCTGGGTGTCTTAAACAACAGAGATTTACTTTCTCACAGTTCTGGAGGCTAGAAGTCCTAGGTGAAGGTGCTGGCAGGGTTGGTTCCTTCTGAAAGTAGGATAGAAGGATATGTTCCAGGCCTCTTTCGTTGGACTATTGATGGCTGTCTTCTCCCATGTCCCCACATTGCCTTCCCTCTGTGTGTGTTTGTTTCTAAATTTCTTCTTCTATAAGAAAACTGGTCATATTTGATTAGGGTCCACCCCAAGGATTTCATTTTAACTTAAATCTTTAATGATTCTATCTCCATCTATGCTCACATTTTTAGGCACTGCAAATTAGGACTAACATGTCAATTATTTTGGAGGGGTACACAACTCAGCCCCTAATGGGGATTAATGGAAAGCTTAAAATTGGTATTGTGCTTTCTGTAGGAGATAAGATAGGAATATTATCAAATATTTTTAATCTCAAAAGATAAAGAAGCCTCAACATACATCTAGGTTTCATAACCAATTTAAAGATTTATAAAATGAGATTCAGTGATATGAAATAAGTAACCTAAGGCTCATGACTTCTGTGCCAAATCTAAGACTCAAACCCAGGGATTGCAAAAACCACATATACCATTCCAACCCATTGTTCTGCCTCTTAGTCATACTCAGAAAAGAATACACCTAATGTATGACTTTCTAGTGTGTTAAAGGAACATTTACAAAACATTGTTATAATTAATATAAACTTAAGTTTTTTACATAAACTTTTTAAGATGAGAATAAATTAAACTAAGAAACAGTTTTATCATGAGTAATTTATAGCAATTGCTAGTTTTGGTATTATTAAAAAAACAGGAAATTTTTTTAAAAAGTAATAAACGGAAGCATTAAATGAGTGGGTACATGAATTAATTCTGATACATTGCAAAAATATGATATTTTTATCTGTGCCATAAGAAAATTTTCAAAAATTATAAAAAAACAAATTTCATGTTATTTTCATTTTTTAAGGTGCCATACTTAAACTTTGTCATGACGATAGTACAAAAACTGGGATTTTTCAGATAACATTTATATCCTCTTTAAATAAAACTATAAAATTCTGGCATCAAAACTACAAATACAAATAACAGAAACCTAAATATAAGTTATTTATGAAAGTTATAATCTTTTACATAAAGAGACAGATACATTTGCATAAAGTAATATTAAGAATTTTTGGTTTAAGAAATTAACAACTTGAACAATCGTTATACTGAATTACTGGGGAAGCTAGCTGCTAGTTCTCGTAGACTTTAAGAATAGAAAAATAGTTACTTTGGTCAGTTTTGTGTGGAAAATAAATTTATAAATTAAAGGGAGGGGTTTCTTTATTATAAAATTTATTGAATGTCAAACAAACTAACACTTTAAACATTTCCAGGCTATTATAGTATACTAGTAGGTGCATCAGCAATGCATGTGATTATGGGACTCATACTTTCAGGTGCCCCTGTAAGGAAATAACTTTTCAAAATGCTATTTTGGAGACATAGCTCCAAACACATTGACATTACTCTATTATATTTATATTTATTCTGATTACAGTAATAGAAGTATCTACTGGAAATATTTATTGTTTAATAAATTATAATTACATGTTCCATAAAGTATAATTATTTTATATATAAAATTAGAGGCTCCGTGCACAAAATATGTGCACGGGGGTCATAATGGGGGGGGTTTCCTCAGCCCAGCCTGTGCCCTCTCACAACCCAAGACCCCTCAGGGGATGTCTGACTGCCAGTATATGCCCAATCCCCTGACAGTCGAACATCCTTCTTGCAATCTAGGATGCTGCATGCACCAGTGACCATACTTTTCATACAGGTGAAAGACATCTTACTGTTGTGTGGGAAGCTACCTTTTTGGCCCTGATTATAAAAAGTAGTACATAGCATGATCCTTTTGAGGCAGTGGTACCATTTTTTTTTCCATTTTATGGGTGGAAAAACTGAAGCAGAGAGAAGTTAAGTAATTGGCTTTGTCACACAGTTATGTGTCAGAATTAGGGCTGACCACAAAATGTGCCAGCCAGAGTCCATCCATGTCATCACTGCATCATCCTGTTTTTTCAGAGTACCCTTGCCAGGTTTTAATTTTTAAATCTAAGAGTCTGTCCCCAATATATAGGGTAGAGACCCTAGGACTGGCTGGCAATCAGTACTGATCTCTGAGACGATCTGTGGGCAGGACAATCAGAGGGTCACTGCTGGCACCCACCTTGGCTGTTGGCCTGGCACCACCACTTGCCAGCCCTGACCAGGGACAGCTCCTGTTTTAAGTACTATAACAACCAGTAGTTCCACCAGTCATTTTCCATTTGGTTGATTTGCATATTAGGGTTTTCTTAGATAGGATATTTATTTATTCAAAAAAGGTTAAATAAAAATAATTATGTTAGATATGGAAATTAGCTCTTCAAATTAACTTAAATATTTAATAACATAGGTCACCACATTATCTAACTATTCTGGAGAAACCATAGGTTATTCTAGAAAATTCATCTTAGAGTCATTAAATAAAATTCTGGTGGGTAATTTGCTCTGAAAAATGTTCTCAGGACAAAAATCAGTCTAATAATAAATTTTGCATAGTACTTAGCTAATGAACTATATTCCTTTATTGAATCATTTAAAGTCAGAAGTATTTATAAGGTTTCCATTTACATTGTGAAATTGATGCAGTCTTTATTACAATTGGGGCTGTATTCTAACTTAGTAAATGAAACAGGAACTGAAACATAGGAATAAACAATTGGGATGGACAAAGGAACCAAAGGGAGCAAAATTCAGTAGCCTCTAAACCACTCAAAAAAGAGCATTCACTCAAGAAAGTAAAGAAACAGCCTGGCTGGTGTGGTTCCCTGGTTAAGCGTCCACCTAGAAACAAGGAGATCACGGTTTGGCTCCAGATTAGGAATCGATTCCTGATTAGGCATATGCCCAGGTTGCAGTCTCAATACCAAGTAGGGGGTGTAGAGGAGATAGCCGATCAATTATTCTCTTATCATTGATGTTTCTATTACTTTGTCCTCCCTTCCTCTCTAAAATAAATTTTTAAAAAAATTAATATATATATTTTTTAATAAACAAATGGATTCCACCATGACTAAAGATGCCTTCAGGAGGCATAGTAATATTATAGGATCCCAACATCCAGGTCTCTTGCTCTGTGCCTATGTACTATTTTTATAAATTTGGTCAAGTCACTTAATATGTGTAAGCACAAATATCCTAATCTGAAAATTGAGGAAAGTAAAGTTGTGGAGTTATAAAGACAAGCAAGAATTCACATTTGTTCAGTGCTCACTCACATTTGTTTAGCAAGCACTAAATAGATGGCTACTTTCATTATAAATGAGAAATTTAATTATATCCTGAAGGAAATTTTGGAGATAAGTAGTTATTAAATGGTTAGATTAAGTTGTCACCTATTAGAGTAGGAAGAAAATAAAACTTACATGATAAAATATTTCTATATACTCCTTGCTTGAAATGTTATTATATATAAACTATCTATAATAATAAAATAGAAACATGCAAATGGACCATCCCTCTGCTATGTCCACCAGCCAATCAGGAGTGAGTATGCCAAATTAACACAACAAAGATGGCAGCAGCCAAGGATCTGGAGTTAGCAGAAGGCTTGGGTTGCCCCAGGTGGCAGAGGAAGCCAAGCTTCCACCCAACCCTGGCCTCCTCTCAAAGAGGGCCTGGGAGCCTGGGTCACTGGGGAACGAGGCCAGCCTGAAAGTGGCCCTCAGCCCCTTACACAGGCTTGCCACACCGCCATGGGGTGAGGGTCCCCACTGGGGGGCTTAGCCAGCCTGAAAACAGCTATCAGCCCCTCACCCAGGCTGCCCCACGCCCCAAGGGAACCCCCATTCTGATCTTGGACACCCTTCAGGGCAAACCAGATGGCCTCTATCTATATTAATAAAAGGTAATATGCAAATTAGACTAGGAGACCTTCCAGGAGAACTTTTGGGTGTTCTTCTGGACAAAGCCATGGTGGCGGGGTCAAGGTAGAGGTGGTTAGAGGCCAAGAGGGGAGGGCAGTTGTGGGTGATCAGGCTGGTGGGGGAAGGGGCATTGGGTTTGATCTGGCTGGCCGAAAGAGCAGTTGAGGGTGAGCAGACCAGTATGGGGGCCAGTTGGAGGCAAGCAGGCTATTAGTGGGGGTCAGTTGGGGGTGATATGGACAGTGGGGGACAGTTTAGGGTGAGCAGGCCAGCAAGTGGGGGGCAGGAGAGGGCAAGCAGGCCAGCTGGCAATATGGTTAGGTGCAATCAGGCAGGCAGGCAGATGAGCAGTTGGGAGCCAGGAGTCCTGGATTGCTAGAGGGATGTCCAACTGCTGGCTTAGGCCCAATCCCTGAAAACCAGTAGTAGGACATCCTTCTAGGAGTCCCAGATTGGAGAGGCTGCAGGGCAGGCTGAGCATGAATTTCATGCAGTGGGCCACTAGTTCACTATACATAAAAGAACAGGCATCAACTCCCTACTTTTAATATTCTTAAGGCTATCTGGCTTTAAGGTTATCTGTTTGGTGTCTTGTCTCTAGTTAACAGAACAAAATATGTTGAAAAGGAAATAAAACAACAACAACACAACAGCAACCCTATTCTCTACACAAGCTAATCTAAACATTAAACCTCATGTTCATATATGTTACATATAGAGTGTAATTGTGCCCTATTGGTTATTAGCAGGAACAGATAAGATATAGCCAGGATTTTCTTCAAATAACTTTATCAATTCAGCTCCTTTATTGATAGCAGGAAAGAGTGAAAAGAATCTACATAAGCTCTCCAAAATGATCCATCAGTCTGGGATCACCTCTTCATCACTGTGCATTGCTCATGCCATTTAAGCAGCTAGTGAAAATCTTCCCTGACTGACAGTATGAATTGTCAAAGTGTTAATGAGTACACTATCATTCAGATGCCAACAGCCTCATGTAAAAGACTGAATGAAAACAGTGCTGCATTGACTAACTAGATGGTGCATTTGCTTTAAAATTGTATTGAGCTAAAAGCATCTAAATTATTCTTACTAGAACTAGTAAGATATGAGGAGGTGAATCTGTTATTTATCAGGTCTTGCCAATGCCCGATATACAGTTTTAGTACTAAGTGTCATTGGAAATGTTTGCCTTTCTAAGCATACCAAAATTTAGACTCCACACATATACATCAGTTTGGAATTATATCTATTATTCATAGTTTTTTTAAATATATATTTTATTGATATTTTATAGAGAGGAAGGGAGAGAGATAGAGAACTAGAAACATCAATGAGAGAGAAACATCGACCAGCTGCCTCTTGCACTCCCCCCACCGGGGATGTCCCCGCAACCAATGTACATGCCCTTGACCGGAATCGAACCTGGGACCTTTCAGTCCACAGTCCGACGCTCTACCACTGAGCCAAACCGGTTTCGGCTATTCATAGGTTTTAAGTAAAATATGGTTTGCCATTATCTATAGAAGTCAGAAAAAATGTTTTTGATGCCTGAATTGTGAGAATAAAAACTTAATCTTCTACATTATTTTGAGCATGCAGACATCCTTTCAGAGGGTTGCTTCAGAAATACATACATACATATACATACACATACACATACGCATATATATATATATATATATATATATATATATATAGAGAGAGAGAGAGAGAGAGAGAGAGAGAGAGAGGCCTGATGCACAAAATTCATGCACTCGGGAGGTTTCTCAGCCCAGCCTGAATCCTCTCACACTCTGGGAGCCCTTGGGGAATGTTCGACTGACATGGAGGTGGGAGAGGCTCCTGCTACCACTGCTGCACTCATCAGCCACGAGCCTGGCACCCTCCCTGTGGAAGCTCCCTGACCACCAGGAGGCAGCTCCTGTGTTGAGCATCTGCCCCCTGGTGGTCAATGAGCATCATAACAACTGGTCATTGGACCATTTGGTCAATTTGCATATTGGCCTTTTCTTATATAGAATTATGCTTTGATTGGTTGAACAGATGACTGGACAATTAGCATATAAGGCTTTTTAATATATATAAACACATATATATGCCTAAGTGACTGGAACAACTGGAACGACTGGTCAACCAGTTACTATGTCACACACTGACCACCAGGGAGCAGATACTCAATGCAGGAGCTGCTCCCTGGTGGTCAGTGCATTCCCACAGCCAACCTCCTACAGCTAACCAACCTCCTGAGGTCTCTCCCCCCCAGCCAGCTGGCCCCCCATTAGGCCTTGATTGCTGGTCAGGTCAAGAGACCACATCCATGCATGAATTCACGCACTGGGTCTCTAGTGTGTGTGTGTGTGTGTGTGTGTGTGTGTTTGTGTGTGTGTGTGTGGACATTGTGTTATCTGAATTAGTTTTCAACAATCCTGTTGTTGAAAAAAAATTGCTGGCATTGAACCAGTCAAATATATTTTTGGATGAAGCTCATAAGAAATAAGAATGTTGGTCTTATCCCTGTGGGAGATCTAAAGCGAACAGGAAAATGTCCACACACTTGTATTTGGCAGAGTGGATAAAAACGTGCATACATTTACAATAAACCTATTTTCAGTTTGCACTGTAATATATTCTCAGAATTTTTATTTTTATTGCAATATTTATTAGACTTACAATAGGGTTCTGTGAGGACAACAAAGAAATGGACAATGTTTGAGGAAATGGATAATGAGGATAAAGGTAACACACAGGTGCAGTCACACAATTGAACCATTTATTAAGTTTATTAGCTTTTTTATTGCACATGTTCATACAAAAGCTACATTGAAATGGAGGAAATCTCTGGTGCAGCTAAAAGCAATGGAACTGAATGTTAAGGATGCACTTTTATTTTTGGATTGTCTCATTGGAGAGTATATAGAGATATAAATTCAAAATTTTATTTCTCCAGATGAAACCTGAAAGTTGAATAAAATTATGGTTATACAAGATGAAGGGTATTGCTGAACTGCATTCAATTGAGCTAGATCAAATTTCATTTTAAAATAAATACACTTATATATTTACATTTGCTATTTGCTATTCAATTATAATATCTGACAAGAATAAATTATTTATTTGTTTATTTTACTAAGTTAAAATGAAGTGTCAGGTATAATATTCAAAATGTACCTGCCAGCTTACATCTGGGTTCTTCAGCATACCACAGATGCCAAAATGACAGAAAAGATGATTTTGAATGGCAGGACCAGAATGGCCTAAGGCAAAATATTGAGAAAAGGTAGATGTCTTTGTCCCCTCCAAGCAGCCCCGTTAGCATCACCTTTCTCCCTTCAAGCCACTGTCTGACCTCAACCCCAGGCACTTTTCTGGACTGCAGAGGAGCTTATACATATTTTAGAAGTTCCTTAACTAGTAAAGGTTTTACTTGAGCCTTTTCTAATAAGAAGGTGCCCAAATGCCAAGTCCTCCTTTCCTACAGTTAGCTCTCTCTTCCTGTTGCAAATCCCGACCTGAACATTGAGCCCTGTTGAAGTCTAAATATGACCTATTTTTTTCGAATGAACTTATGCTAAGTGAAACAAGCCAGTCAGAGGAAGACAAGTACCATGTGATTTCACTTATACGTGGAATCTAATGAACAAGGTAAACTAACAAACAACATAGAAGCAGACTCCTAGACAGAGATACAGAAAACAGACTCAGAGCTGTCACAGTGGAGGGTGTTACTGGGCTGGTGATTAAGGTGAAGGGATTAAGAATAAAACAACAAGACTCAGGCATAGACAATAGTATGGTGGTTGTCAGAGAGAAAAGGGATGTGGTAGGTAAAAGGCAGTATGGGGAATAAATTATGATGAAAGGAAACTTGAGTGGGGGTGGTGAACACACATCACTCTATACAGATGAGGTATTATAGAATTGTGCATCTGAAACCTATATGATTTTACTAAACAATGTCACCCCTAATACATTCCATAAAAAATAAAATTAATTAATTTTTAAAAATGAACCAATTATTGGTCCAGGATCAAAATATTATGCATTTTCACAAGATACCAACTCAAATAATGTGGTCCTAGCATAAAATAGAACCAATCACAACTCAGTTCTTCCTTCTCAAAGGAACTACAGCTCTGACCTCTAGTTGACCTGAGGTTGGCAAGAAAATGAAGACTCTGTTCCATGATCACAGGCAGTTTTATATGCAGTGTATTCTCTACACTCTCTGGTATGTTCTCTGAGAACTTTTACCAGCTTCTTCACAAGTATATCTACTGCAATTGATTCCATGGATTTAATAGTTACAACATATTGTTTACAACTATGTTTTAGGTCTTCAGCCATTTTGTTTTCTTGGGATACTTTGCAGTTTGTTTCTAGTCTATTTATTTTCTACAACATCTGTTGCACATCAATGCTGTTTAGTGTGTACACAGTGTATACAAATTCATCCTGACATAAGAAATTGTGTTTATGTAAATAACGTATTTCTTGTTTTGTGGCACATTCTGTGTCTTAGAGAACGAACTACCCCATGTCTGCAGTTTAACCAATGAGCTCTTCCAATTCTTAATCTTCAAAATGGACCTCCCAACAAATTTCACGTGCATTGTTCCAAGCACCTGTCAAACATCCCCACATGTACAGTAAAGTTCTTTTTAATGCCATTACTTTCCTCACTTCTGTCTTTCTTTAAGAATATTGTTTTTTATTGTTTAATTTTCTTGGCTTTCTTTTTTATTTTTTTATTAATTTTATCTTTTAATATATTTTATTGATATTTTACAGAGAGGAAGGGAGAGAGATAGAGAGCTAGAAATGTCGATGAGAGAGAAATATATACCAGTTGCCTCTTGCACACCCCCTAATAGGGATGTGCCCGCAACCAATATACATGCCCTTGACCGGAATTGAACCCGGGATCTTTCAGTCCGCAGACCAATGCTCTACCACTGAGCCAAACCGGTTTCAGCATGGATTTCTTTTTTAAAATATGTTTTCTTGATTTTAGAGAGATGAAGGGAGAGAGAGAGAGAGAGAGAGAGAGAGAGAGAGAGAGAGAGATCAATGTGAGAGAGAAACATTGATCTGTTAACTACTATACCTGGGGATCAAGCCTGAAACCTTGGTATGTGCCCTGACAGGGAACTGAACCAGGGACCTTTTTGGTTCCCAGGTGGAAAATAATCATCTGATTGCTACAGAACCAAGGTGGATGGCTGGCTGAGTGTGAAATCCCCAGCTTTAAGAGTGGAGTGGTTTGTTTTGTTTTTTTTCTCCTGTAAGTGTAAAGAAACATGTTTCCATTTATATTTTCATACATAAAAAAATTGTCTCATAGTAAGAAGAAAACAAAAAAAATACTATAATTTAGAGATTATGGTACTTGCAAGGTGTTTTTTAAAATATATTTTATTGACTTTTTACAGAGAAGAAGGGAGGGGGATAGAGAGTTAGAAACATCGATGAGAGAGAAACATCAACCAGCTTCCTCCTGAACACCTCCTACTGGGGATGTGCCTGCAGCCAAGGCACATGCCTTGACCAGAATCAAACCTGGGACCTTTCAGTCCATAGGCCAATGCTCCATCCACTGAGCCAAACCCGTCAGGGCAAGGTGGTTTTATAGTGGTTTGGAAACTGAGGTGTAAAAACTAGCACAGGACCATCCATACAAGATTATTAAAACAAATCCCATTGTTGTTTAATCAGGGTAGTGTTGTTGATTGTGTTTAATAACTACCTGTTCTTTGCATATTTAGCTGCCTAGGACAGTTGCTGTGAAACATGTCATTCTATTTTGATATCTCCTATATTACTTATTCAAGTAAAGCAATTAATGGTGAAAAAAATAATCCCATATTGTTGAACCTGAACTATTTTATAGCATTTAATTTTTTTTCTGATTTCCAAAAAAAATACACTGAAAATACCTATCAAATACAGAAAAGCATAAGGAAAATACATTAACTTAACCCATCACTGTGTATCAGAAATGGCTATTGTTATCAATACATTATATAATTTTCAGTTTATATAAATATAGAGATAACAATCTTATAAATTTGTATTACAAATATTTTTGTTTAGAAAACTAGAAAAATAGTACATTCTATTTTATCACCCATTTTAGTTTATTTACATATTGCGGACATTTCATATGATTAAATTCTCATCAATAGAATTTCCAAAGCCTATGCAATATTCCAGATCATGGTTCTATAAACTATTGTTTATTCCTATTTTAGTAAGTTCTGTGAGCTAAGAATGATAGGGTAGGTCAGAGAAATCTTTAAGGATAAGAGGGACTTAATTTGCCATTTATTGGTAGATTTGAAGATGGAGGAAGGGACACCTGAGCTGAAATTGATACCAGGGTCTGTAGTAGCTGAGAATAAATGCAAAGTGCCTACAGATGGCAAGAAAATGGGAACCTCTTTACAACAGTCATATGAAACTAAATTCTATCAACACCCTGAATGACTTGTAAAATTTCTCTACTAGAATTTTCAGAAAGGAACATAGTCTTGCTGATACTCAAAATTTTGCTGTTGGCCCTAAATCTCAGGGCAGAGAAATAGATGAACCACCTGGTGAGGAAATAAGCAGGTGTTTTGTTGTGATAATACTGGAGACCCAATGCAAGAAATTCATGCAACATTAGGCCTTTCTTCCCCCTGCTGCAGCCACCTTCTTCCCTCTGGCACCTGGGACCCAGGTTTCCTTCCCATCCCCAGCTTTGTCTAGAAGGATGGAAGGATGTCTGGGAAAATGTCTGGTCTAATTAGCATATTATGCCTTTATTATTATAGATGTGGTAATGTGTTATGACATAAGGAGAAAACTAATCGAAAACATTATTGTATTGAATTTTGTCAAGTAAATATTTGTAAAAAATTTGTTTTCTCTTTTCATGTGAAAATACCTGGTGAAAAGGTACTTATATTGTCCTGTTGGCAAACAAGACTTACAATATTTCCTATCCTGTTCTTTATAGAAAAAACTGGAGACCCAGTGCATGAAATTCATGCATGGGAGTGTGTTCCTCAGCCCAGCCTGCACACTCTCCAATCTGGGACCCCTCCAGGGATATATGACTGCCCATTTAGGCCTGATCCAATTAAATGGGCAGTTGGACATCCCTCTCATAATCCAGGACTGTTGGCTTCCCAAAGGCTTGCTTGCCTGCCTGCCTGATTGCCCCTAATCTCTTCTGCCTGCCAATCTGATCAATGCCTAACTGCTTCCCTGACAACCCAATTTCCCCTAATTGCCCTCCCTGCCAGCCTGGTTCCCCCAACTGCCCTCCCCTGCAGGCCTAGGTTCCCCCAACTGCCCTCATCTGCCTGCCATATTGTGTTCACATGGGGCAGCCATATTTGACCACATGGGGGTGGCTATCTTGTGTGTTGGAGTGACAATCAATTTGCATATTACTCTTTTATTAGATAGACTGTGTTGACTACTGATCTAAATTACACATTTTCAATAATATATCTAATGGCTCTCTTATTGTTGAAAAGTACAATTTTTCATGTCCTTTCTAGTTTACTACACTTGGACTTTTTCTACAACATACATATTGGAAGTCTCATGAAACCAAACTCTGGTGATATATCAGAGACACACTGACTTATAAAAATAATCTACTATTTTTGGAACTTCTTGATGTTTTTCTGAAATGTGTAGGCTTAGCATGGTTACTAAGGTACAACATGATATCGAGTTGACTAGTATTAACTTCACAGATGATATAGATTTATGGAAAACTGGTTGGGTCAACAACAATGACATACTTTCTAGTTATATAATAGTCTCAGATGAGCTCATCAATTATCTCTTGTAGACACTTTTAGGTGGCAAAGATAAAGAACAATGATATAAATTTGAATATATACAAATATATCTTAGAAGATCATTTATTATATCAGAAAATATAGAATGTCCCAAAAAATGTACATACACACTTTGAATAATTACAAAGGCAGTGTTTATTAAAATATATTTCATTTTCAAAATTGAGCTTTCTTCAGCTTTTAAAGTGTGTATACATTTTTGGGGGACATCCTGTATAAAATAAGCCAACTCAGATGACATATAATTTTTAGGAAATATTTTTGAAAGAGTAGAAAATTGAAATTTAAATAAAAATAAAAGACAGCTGAATGTATAAAAGACTCAGCAGGAGAAAGAAAAGTTATAAAACATTAACTTTTAGTATGATTAGCCAATCAGACAAACATCAATTGAAGACATAAATTTTAAACATCTAATTTTTAGGATTATATACTCCAAAATTTTCAAGAATTACATTATACTAGGCGATCAGTGCACAAATCCGTGTACCTTGAAAGGAACTGTGGGATGCAAGGCTGCAGTGGGCACAGGGGCAGGTCTCAGCCATTCCACTCTGCCCTTGCCCAGCCACTCCCACCATAAACTCCAAGCTCCTGTCTGCCAGCAGCCTCACGGAGCCATTGGGGCCGGTTCCAACAGTGGGTGCAATCAGAGGCTGCTTCCATGATTACCCCTCAGGAGCAGGGTGGGGGGAGGGAGGAGAAGCCCTGAGGAGTGATCAGGGTTGGCAACTGCCTCTCACACCTGCTGATGATGTTGAGCAATCAGAACTGGCCCTGGTTGCTAACAATGGGTGCAAGGGGTGGCTGCCAGCCCCAATCACCCCTCAGGACCAGGGGGAGGTGGAGAAGCCCTAAGTGATCAGGGCTGGCAGCCACTGCTTGCACCCACTCATGGTGCTGGGCCATCAGGGCCAGCACTGGGCACTGACAGTGGGTGCAAGTGGCGGCTCTGGAACCAGCAGTGGGTGCGAGCAGAGCCAGCACTGGCAGCAAATCACTGGGCGGGACCAGGGTGTGCAAAAGTAGATACTTTTTAGTAACCACCAGAGTCTCTCTCTGATGAGAGCGACTGGCATCCTGCCTTTGTCTGGTGGACCCTCTCACCTGCTCCACCATCCTGCCATGGCCAATGCCCACCATGTTCCACATGAACCCCCTGGTGATCATCACAGGTCATAACAACCAGTTGTTTGGTTGTTCGGTGGTTCGACTTATTTGCATATTAACCTTTTATTATATAGAATACTATTGAATCTATATTTGTTCTTGCTAATAAAGAAACATAAAACAACGTTGAGAATATTTTAATGAACTTACTAAATTAGAAACTAGGCAAACACATAAATGGATAAGTGGGAATGCTGAATGCTGGCAGTGTGGTAGTGTAGCTGCTGGAACATCACATACTGAAGGAAGCATATAACATGCACCATTTGGAAAACAATATTACCCTTTATATCAAGAGCCACAAAAATGTCTGTCATAAAAATGATTCAGCTATTTTATATTTAAGACATTTTCATGCAGTATTTTGTGGAAAGAAATGGAAAGAAATAAAAAAGAAAAGTTAGAAATATTCCTTAAGTGTGGCTATTAGCATTATCTATGCTTGTGGATATTAGACCAGGTATTTAGGCTGAAGGTGAAGTGTTTCACATATTTTATCTAATTAACAAATCGATGTGTGCTGAAATTAATATTTGTCTAAATATGAAAATTTTCTTAATGAAATCACCTTTGAATTAAACAAAAAATCTACAATATTCTTCAGAAAATGTAATTGCAATACCATTTTATTATTATAATTTTACTCCTCAAATTTAAAAAAAAAAACATTAGTTTACAAATAGTCAGCAATTGTTAGCAGTCAAGTTCTTTCTGAATTAAATATATTGAAAATTTGTGTTATAACACTGATATTTGTAGTCAGCTGAAATCAGTAGTTCAAAAAATTGTAAAATAACTTTATCATACTAACTATATTTTATGTCTTATGTCTTTTTAAAAATATATGTTTTATCAATTTTTTTTTCCAGAGAGGAAGGGAAAGGGATAGAGAGCTAGAAACATCAATGAGAGAGAGACATCAATTAACTGCCTCCTGCACACTCTCTACTGGGTATGTGTCTGCAACCAAGGTACATGCCCTTGACTGGAATTGAACCTGGGACCCTTGAGTTCACAGGCTGACACTCTATCCACTGAGACAAACTGGTTAGGGCTGTCTTATTTAAATATCTCGATTAAAATTAATGTATTATGGATTTTTGTAGGTTTTTTTATTTTTATAAAATTATAAGATATCCAGTGCATTTTATTTCCTAACTCATATAAAAATTACACAGCCAAAACCGGTTTGGCTCAGTGAATAGAGTATCAGCCTGTGGACTGAATGGCCCGGGTTTGACTCTGATCAAGGGCATGTATCTTGGTTGCAGGCACATTCCCAGTGGGGGGTTTGCAGGAGGCAGCTGATCAATGTTTCCCTCTCATTGATGTTTCTAACTCTCTATCCCTCTCTCTTCCTCTCTGTAAAAATCAATAAAATATATTAGGGGGAAAAATTGCACAAAGGGCATTTTTTCCATAACTCACAGTCTACATGGAATTCAATAAATCAGCACGGTACTTTAAATTATTTCATGTAGGTTTGTAAATGCTACTATTTCAAATAATTAAAAAAGTAATATCATGAGTATCAGTTACAATATCTTATGTTGTCACTTTAACTTTTGCAAACATATCTTGCCTTAAGCATCCTAAATTTCTCTTACAGTTTCCAACTTTCATATTATCTGTTAAGTTTTACATTATATTATCTTTCAAAACCCTTAAAAGTTGTTTTGTGTATAAAATTAATATTTTTCACAATAATCACTAATTGGTGTAACATTTCAAACTTGCAAAAATAATTATACATTCAAATTGCTGCTGATGGGAAGAATTTCAATATATAAAGTCTCTCAGGAGGTATTCATTGCAAGTTACTGGGACCCTTAGCTACATTTATGTGACTAGTGAGCTATTAACATTAAATCTAAATGGCATACCTTAGCCTTACATTGCTGCCCTTATTAGATATAATGGTGCCTAAAAAGATAAAGCTTCACAAGACTGAAGCTAATGGAGAAACTGACAAGCAGATTAAGGCTAACTGTTAAGACTGAGGTTGAATAACACTTGCCTATTTTTTTAAAAAAATATATTTTATTGATTTTTTTACAGAGAGGAAGAGAGAGGGATAGAGAGCTAGAAACATTGATGAGAGGGAAACATCGACCAGCTGCCTCTTGCACATCCCCTACTGGGGATGTGCCGGCAACCAATGTACATGCCCTTGATCGGAATCGAACCCGGGACCTTTCAGTCCGTAGACCGATGCTCTACCACTGAGTCAAACCGGTTTCGGCAGAGACTTGTGTATTTTAAGAAAAGAAAAAAAAACTGAAATTTAGTAGAAGTATCTTTGGAGTCTCACAGAGGAAATGTTACAAATCTTTTAAAGGGGTTGGAATCAGGTGAGCTCCAGAAGGCCTAGATAAGCAATCCCTTTGGTTGTTACAGGACAGGGACAGTCATTTCACAGGCTGTACGGAAGCCTGAATGAACCACAAACACCTCATTACTACTATGACTTTGCATAAGCAGATCAAGTTCCAAAGCCCACGGACACACTGCTTTATAAAGTGTGAGGAGCAGCAAGAGTGACGATCTCAAATCTGATTCCTTCAACTTCTACAATCTTTCCTAGAAGATGGCATATAACAGAGGAAAGGGAATTCCCCACAGTGGTATTGTTATAAGGGTTGGATCAATCCATTTATGATCTATTTTTGCTTATTGTTTATAAAGTTTGTATTTAACCTGTGAGGGTTAGATCAACCAATCTATAATAATAAGAGCATAATATGCAAATAGACTGAATGGCCCAACAGTGGAACGATCATCCAGACAACCTTCTGGGTGAAGCCATGGCAGCCAGGCTGGGAAGGCCTACTCTTGCGCAAATTTTGTGCACCAGGCCTCTAGTATAACAAAATCTCGACTAGAATGGGGATAATATTATGCTAGTGGACAAAATCAATTAGACAGTACACATTAGGACATAAATAAGACCAATGAAGAATAAGAAGATTTAAAAAAAAAAAAAAAGGACACAAAGCTACTTTAGAAAGGGTGGCAATGAAACAATCCCAGAAATGATAAAATTGCCAAAGAGACTTTAACAAGTGAAGGAATTAAGTCCTGAGATGCCTGGAGGGAGAGCATCATGGCCCCAGGACACAGCAAGTGCAGAGGGCCTGAAGCTGCAGGGCATTTGATGTGATTGGAAAATAACGAGGAAGCAAGTGGGCAGTGGGACTGCAACTGTGTGAACAAAGAGAAAGTGGCTGGAGATGTAATCACCAGTCACACCACTTAAGGCTAAAAGACATGGAATACACTTTAGCTTTTATTTTGAAAGCGGTAGAAAACAATGGAAAGTTTCAACAGGAGAAAGATATGATCTTCCTTTTCTAAGAGCTGAATGTCATAAGCTGCTATATATTCAATTCAACACTACTCAGTACAACTTCATAAACAACACAATGCCAAAATATTGAATGACCGTGAAAATTATGACACAGGAACATAAAAATAAATTATGCAGAAAATATAAGAAAATTAAGGACACAAAATAAATAGAACAATAGGTAATATTAACTGAAATATTAAATGGTAAGTAAAATATATATGTGTTAGGATAATAAGCAACTTAAGATAGCCATGTGATAACTGCATGATTATATGATATTAAGAAATGTTAATAATGCTTTATTTCTTATTCAATTGTATAAGTGCTTATTAAGTTTTTTTTCTAACTCAAAATCACCTACCATTTTATTAAGTGTACATAAACGCTTTAGGAAGACATAGAAGGAGGCCATCATATGTCCATCACTTCAATTTCTATTGTCATAGATTGTCTCTATTACCTCCCAAGCTCATCTTCCCTGTTTCATCAATACTTTCTAAATGCATTCCAACGGTACGCTAACACTGAAATTGTCCTTCTTGTTTTAATTATATGATTAAGTCTATCTCAGCTTCCTGTGTGTGCTTCATAATCTTTGTGAAAACTTTTGGCATGATAAATATTGACCTGCCCTACCCTGTGCTAAAATAGTTCAAGAGTGTGGAGCAGAAATGAAAAATAAGTATGGTTTATCAATAAATATATATCATTTTAAAATCTAGTCTGATTATGGATGAATGTAGTGACTATTCTATTTAAAATAAAAATTTAATTCAACAAGTAACCTATGTTAATCTGTATGGATATTTCAATGTAAATCAGAAATGGATATAGACTTGAGCAAGGCTAACACTTTAGTGATATGATAAACTCCGTAAAGAATGGACCTGGAGAGCATTATGCTAAGTGCAATAAGCCAGTCAAAGAAAGACAAGTACCATATGATTTCACTCGTTATGGAATTTAATGAACAAACCTAACAAGCAAAATAGAGAGACTCAAAGAGAGCAAGCAGGCAGTGCTGGTTGGGGTTGTTGAGAGGAGTGGAGGGATTAAGAAGAAGAAAAAAAAAGAGGAGAAAGAACTTAAGGATATGAACAACAGTAAAGTAATTGAGAAGAAAGATAGATGGGTGGAGGTGAGACAGGGCATAGGGAGGATAAATGATAATGGAAAAAATAAAAAAATAATAATTAAAATAAATAACAAATAATTATCATAGTGCCTATGGACCAGTGCTATGTTGATATAATCATATATTTTCAGAAAAGTAAAGAATTGACTACAAAAGTGAAGAACTGGCATTAGATTTGGTTTTCCTGAGGGGAGGCCCTGGCTCTGTAATGCATTAGCTTTGTGACTATAGACAAGTTACACAAACTCTCTCAGCCTTGGTTTTCTTACATGACAAATAAGGGCAATAATATATTCTAACTGATAAGTTATGTATACTAATAATAGCCTAGGGCCATCACTACTGGATAGACAACCAAACACCTGGATGTCAGCGCCCACAGTAGGAGTCAGGCCTGGGTGAAGGCATCTCAGGGTGAAGACCATCACCTCAGCCAGAACTCAAGATGGACACCTGGCCTGGCCCCTCTTCAGAGGAAGCCCTTTCCTCCAGGTACGCTGCAGAGGACAGATAGGGATGCCTAAGAGGCTGGGGCCTTGGTGTCAATACCTACCCTACTCCCCTGGCCTCCTTCACCTGTGGCCCCCACAGAAGGGTAGGTATGAGAACCCTTCCCCCGCTACCTCTGTCCACTGTCTCTGGCCATCCCTCAGCACAAACTTGCCCTACTCACTTCCTCTCACCCCCTCTCAGGGCCTCTGCTCTGGATGAGGCCTTGGGAATCCAGGGCTCTGGGGTTTTACAACAGAGCTGGGGTGGGAAAGGGTAAACAGCACCAACGATGGCTGATATGGCCACCCACCTCTGCCTCAGCTTGACCAATTAGTACAGTCTCAGAACATGGCAATCAAATGGCATTCCTACTTCACCAGCATCGGCTCTAAGACCTTGGTACCAACCTCCTCTCTCCCTTAGCCCTCCCCACAGCTGGTGCTTACTGACTTACTTAACCATTCATTCCTTATCTGTATCTTGTATGTTATATTCATATAAACTTTGTAATGTTTTGAAAACAAACAAACAATGGCCAAGAGAATGGAACAGTCAGTCAACTGTTATCTGGCTCAGGAGAATGGCGAGTAGGGAGAATTCCTTAAGTTAACTGATGCCAGGGTATTTCTGAGTGACTGCCTGGCATGTGACAGTTGTGTGACCACAGAGGAAGGAGTCCAAGTTTCTCAGCAGAACACCAAGGACTTCTTCTGTGTTCTGAACCTTTTCTTTGGTTTTCAGGATTTCCTGCTCCTCATCTGACCGTTCCCTCCCTCTGAAGGGCATTTTAGTCATAACATGAGATCAGATCCTATCTCTGGGAATCAGGGGGCACTGGAGTGGACCCACCCCCTGCGCCCTTTTATATTCAGAGATTGAGCTGAACTCACTTGGGGGAGGCCTGGCAAGGGTGACAGGTGTCACAGATGGAAGGATGGAGAACAGAGAGGCAGACACCCTGCTCAACCCTCCCTGGGTGGGGTTAGGTCAGGCAGATGAAGGCCGGTCAGCCTGTCCCATGCAGAGAAGTGAGTTGGGGGGAGACCAGGCCAGCAAGGGAGGGCAGTTGGGGGAGTAGGCCTGAAGGAGAGAGCATTTGAGGGGACCAGGCATGCAAGGGATGGCAGTTGGGGGGGGGGCAGGCCTGCAAGGGAGGACAGTCAGGCAGAGAAAGACAATAGCCTATGTTTTCACTTATATGTAGAATCTTAAAAAAAATAATGAACAAATAAAACAAAGCAAAACCAGACTTATAGAAACAGAGGCCAAGGAGTGGAGAGAAGGGTAAAAATGGATTACTGGAATGAGAAATAAATAAACAAATAAAATGACATGCGCATTGATCCAACATTAAAGTTGTCAAAATGAGATAAGCATTTTTATGTCTATATCAAACTATGTTGGTTAAGATAGAGCAAATTAAGTCCCTACTACCCGTGTTTCCCTGAAAACATGGAAACATAACACATCCCCTGAAAATAAGACCTAGCGCATATTTTGGAGCAAAAATTAATATAAGACACTGTCTTACTTTCGGGAAAACAGGGTATTAGAGACTTTGGCAGCTAAGCTATAAATAATGTTATGTACACCTAACTGATGCTCTGGACACTGGTTAATTGTCCCTACAGTTATTCTTGATTCATGGGGCTTTCCCAGCCAATCCTACCTTAGAAAAGGCTGTGTACATGGCTTTTGGGAAAAGTACAAGACCTGTGAATGTACTGGTGACAGAGAGGGAACAGTTGTCACATGCCTGGAACCCGACCAGCAGACTGTTGACTTAATTATGCCGCACAACAGAGCCAACATTTTAAAGCCGTGAAAGATGGAGATTTTTCATGTTCTTTATTTTCCCCCACCCTCCTACTTTAATGTGCCTATATAAATCATTTAAAGTACTAATGCCGTACCTTCTCGAATAATGTTATGGTCTTCTGTATGGCCATTTATTTCATTAACTAGTATGAACCTGAATTAAGCAAAATAATCGAGTATCCCTAACATACTTTTTAAAAGCTTTTGTTACTGCACACTTCACCTTTGTAACCTATTTCTGAACACAGAGCCAAAAACGTTAGATGTATTGCTCAGCCAGTATGGCTCTGTGGTTGAATGTGGACCTAGGAACCAGGAGGTCAGGGTTGTTTGTGGGTCAGAGCACATGGCCCAGTTGTGAGCTTGATCCCCAGTGTGAGGCATGCAGGAAGCAGTCAATTGATGATTCTCTCTCATCATTGATGTTTCTATCTCTCCTTCCTCTCTCTCTGAAATAAATTTTAAAAACATATTTTTAAAAAAGAATGTTAGATATATTTGGCGGGGGGATGGTGATAAAAATTTATGGGAACATTTATTGCCAAATGTATTTAAACTCCACTTTGCATGTGTTGTTGCCCATGAATCCAGGAAAATGTGATAAACCTCACTTTTGACACCCATCAGTAAATCCATTAGAAATAAAAACAAGGATTGGAGTGATACTTGCCAGGTTTGAAACCATTTGAACACATATAAATTTAAGAGAGATAGTAAAATGGTGCTTAAATAGTTTGATCTAGAGAGGCTAGACAAGGCCTCTTAAGAAGGGGGGGGGGATATATATTTCTCACATCAACTTTCAACCCCTCTATACCGGAGGTCCTTTCCACCTCTGAAAAATCTCAAATAGATTCCATAACATTTTCTGGTCACCCTCTGCTATGTATATTCACCCTGAGTTACAGGCATTGAAAATCCCATTGAGTCTAATATAGAATCACTTATCAGTCATCCACTTCAAAGTGTTACTCCAAGCAGACTTTGTTCTGACTCCTGGTTATTGGGAGTTTCCTCCTCCTCCTGTTTGTGGTCCACCCCCATCCTTCTGCCGTGGCTGGTTCCCCTCAGCACTGGGGCAGGAGAGGGAGTGGAAATGACCTGGTGACCAGATGGCTGCTAGAGTTCCTGGGGGCAGATGTCCCAATTATGATCTTCCTACTGGCCTTTTTGAGGTTGCCTTCTGATGACTTGCCATCATACCATTCTCAAATGCTGACTATTTAAAACTGCTCCCTCAACTCCTGCTCCCTCATCACACACATAATCTGTCACAGTCACCATACCTTGGCGGGCATTACTCTTGTGTAGGCTCCTTACTGGATGCTAGAGCTTAGTTACCTTCACATCAGCACTAAAACCATGAGAAAACCTCTGTGCCTGGCATCTCTGTTTTTTTTTTTTCTTAGGAGCAGCTTTAGCTGGTTACCGTGTTGCTTGTTTTGGATGAGAGTCAGAGACAAACCCATGTCCCTGAATCACGAGAGCAAGCATATCAATTGTCCAAATAGATCTGGGAAAACATTTTGAAATCTTCATTTGAGGATATACTTTTAAAGAGAGAGGACACAAATGATATTACTGATAAAGGTTTAATCTCCAGCATCTACAAACAATTTATTCAACTCAATAAAAGGAAAATAAATGAGCCAATTAAAAAATGGGCAATGGGCCGAAACCGGTTTGGCTCAGTGGTAGAGCGTCGGTCTGCGGACTGAAAGGTCCCAGGTTCGATTCCGGCCAAGGGCATGTACATTGGTTGTGGGCACATCCCTGTTAGGGGGTGGGGGGTGTGCAAGAGGCAGCTGGTCGATGTTTCTCTCTCATCGACGTTTCTAACTCTATCTCTCTCCCTTCCTCTCTGTAAAAAATCAATAAAATATATTTAAAAAATGGGCAGTGGAACTAAATAGAATCTTCTCAAAAGAAGACAGAAGGAAAGCCAAGAGGTACATGAAAACCTGCTCAAAGTCACTACTTATCCTAGAGATGCAAATCAAAACAACAATGTGATACCATCTCACACCTGTCAGAATGGCCAACATTAACAGTCAACATACGATAAGTGTTGGCTAGGTTGAGGAGAAAAAGGAACCCTCGTGCACTGCTGGTGGGAATGCAGACTCGTACAACCACTGTGGAGAACAGTATAGAGTTTCCTCAAAAAACTGAAAATGGAACTCCCATTTGACCCAGTAATCCCACTCCTAGGAATATTTCCCAAGAAACTAGAATATATCTCAAGAAAATAGGAACACCAATCAGAAAGGATATATGCACCTCTATGTTCATAGCAGCACAATTTACAATAGCTAGGATTTGGAAACAGCCTAGGTGTCCATCAGCAGATGATTGGATCAAAAAACTATGGTACATCTACACCATGGAATACTATGCTGCCATAAAAAGGAAGGAATTCTCATCATTTGCAGCAATCTGGATGGAATTGGAGAACATCATGCTGAGTGAAATAAGCCAGTCAATGAAAGAGAAACACCACATGACCTCACTCATTTATGGATAATAAAGAACATTATAAACTGATGAACCATAAGATAAATATAGCGACAGTAAAGCAACAAGCAGACTGTCTAATTACAGCGGGGAGGGGAGGGAAATATGGGGGAAATAAGAGATCAACCGAAGGACTTACTTGTACACATGCATATAAGTATAACCAATGGACAAAAAACTCTGGGGAGGGAGGGAATGTTTTGGGGGGCAATGATAATATATGTACACAGATAATAATTTAATAAAAAAAGAAAAAAAGAAAGAAAATAAAGAGGACGGGTGGAAGAAATGAGAGAGAGAGAGAGAGAGAGAGAGAGAGAGAGAGAGAGAAACCTCCATGTTTAAGAACACTATATTAAAAAAAAATTGCAGCAGGTTTGTATGAAACACATCTAACACAAAATGATGTAGAAAGATTACAAATAAAAAAAAGAAGAAGAGAAAAGGTGGACCAGGCAAATATTACCAAGAGAAAGCTAGTATAGAAATGAGAATAAAATGCAATGCTAGACAGTGGGATGTCATTTTACATAGATTTGACAAATCTAAAATTGGATATACTTAATAAAACTTCAAAAATGTAAAAGCTTAAATTGACAAGATCACATATATATTGACAAATTGAATTTATATATGGAAATTTATATCCCACCTTCAAGCAAAAAATGTTTAGAGGATTAGAATAACACAATTAGTTACCTGTAATATTTCTTCAACAAGAGAGTGGTAAGTAGGATTCATCACTGTACTTTAAACTGCACATACATTATGTTAAATCATACAAAATGCCATTTATGTAGGTCAGGTATGGTGGATTATTGGCCATTTTTCTTGTTTAAGTGAAAATGATTACATGTTAGAAAATGAGGGAAAGACAGTGGGTGTATAAAAATAGTATTTTAATGCTACCTGCAGTAGCATGATGATCTCAGGTATAATGGCTTGGGTAAAATTGTAATAAACTTTTATAGAAAAATGGTTATTTTATTGATTCTACCACGTTTTAGTTACTCTTTGTGTTTCCTTATATGTTTAACACGTAAATTTAGAAAGTTGCATTTTACCCAACTGGAAAAAGTACCTGGTGAAAGATGCTCAAGGTCACTTTCAAGCTTGGTATGATAATGACGACCGGTCATTATCATGTGATGGGGATAGCAGGCAGCTCTTATTGAAGCACAGACAGATCCAGACACTTTTAAATGTTATGTTTGTCTTGCAGGGGCCTCAGCCCACATATTCATTTTAAATCCAACGGCAATATCAAATGTGTCTGCTAAAGTATTAACAAAAGTACCATCTGGTTTTAAAGTTTCCAAATTGTACCAATATAATTTAAAGCACTGCTGGGTATAAAAGCCTTCTAATTAAAAAAAAAAAATCATCAGTGTTGAAGTGAATCTAGGCCATATACTTGCACTAATTGAGTATGTTCATAACTTCCAATGCCATTTGTAATCTAATAATATATCTGTATGTGGCAGGAGAGATATTCATAGGTGACTCAGGTTGTATTGTGGTATTGTTTGGAGAATTGTTTCCGTTCGTTTTTCTTTCCTTTGAGTACAAATGATGCATGTTAGTTTCACATAAGTAGTTTATGTCATTTCTTTTACTTGGTTAAGACACTGGCTCCTACTTGAACACTACTTTTGTTTATATTCCTACAAAAACACATGACTAATAGCCAGGGTGTTGTTCCTCTTGTCCTTCTGCCAAATTCTTGACATAATCTGGCCAAACCTCCTTTTCTCTGACACCCATTCTGGTCTCCTTCCCATTCCTTCTATTTCTGTCTCATTTTTATGTTGCCCTTTCTCTTTCCTGTTCGCTCATCCTTCGATTGATTCAACATCCTAGAATTAAGCCAGAATGCATTATCCTGGCCTAAAAATCTCCTAAAAGTATCCATTTATGGATTTTAACATCCCTTCCAGAGGGCTGAATGCCCAGGTTGCATCCATATGATCCAAATGAATAAACAGTTCAGAAAGGTGAGCTCCTAATCTATATTTTAGCCTTGATAGAGTACTTGGTAAGAAATAGTCTGATTTGTTACAAGTCAAAATTAATGGGAAGATAACTGAGCACAAGCAAATCATTAGTGAGTGTGAGTCATATATGAGGAGACAGAGATGCCAGATAACTGAATTAGGGTTCTGACTACCAGTCAGGGAATCTGCTCAGAACACACAGCAGTGGGGAAGCAGATCCACTGGTTTGCTCATATATTGGACTATTAGAGGCCCAGTGTACGAAATTCATGCACTTGGGGGTAGGTGGGGGATCCTTCAACCCAGCCTGCACCCTCTCCACAGTCCAGCAGTCCTTGGGGAATGCTGATTAGTAGCTAGTCCCGTTCTCCTGAGAGAGTGGGACTAAGCTAGCAGTCCTACATCCTTAGTGCTGCTGTGGAGGCAGGAGAGGCTCCTGCCACTACTGCTGTGCTCACCAGCCATGAGCCCGGCTTCTGGCTGAGCAGTGCCCACTCTGTGGTGAGTGTGCATCATAGCAACCGGTGATTCCACTGTTTGGTTGCTTTGCATATTAGCCTTTTATTATATAGGAGAGTGGTTCCCACAATTCCACCTGGAACCTTACATTAGCCACATACCATGTGGTCATTAAAGCATGGTTGTAGAAACTGCTTACAGCTAGATGCCTTTTCCACAACATTGATAATTTATATAAGAATATTATAATTAACGAGGCTCGCAAACATATACATCCTTATTCCTATTTAACCTCCAAACACACAAACATGTGTCCAAACAACTTTTGGTTGGAATTAAGATATAAATACTCAGAGGAAATCAAGCAAGCATATACTACAACAAACATATAACAAAAGCAACAAAAAGAAAAATGAGCCTTTATATTCCATTGCAGTGAAGTCTCTACATGTTGCTTTCCATAACATGACATTCTATAGGGAAACTCTATTCTGCATCACAGTTGGTCTTGGCATAGAAGTATAAATTTTGTAATCCTACCTTAAGCCCTAGGTGCTCCCTCCATATTCCTAATTGAAGAAAGTAATTTAGGCATTTTTAGCTTTGTCCAGTGGAACGTGCTTGCTTTTTTCCAACCATTAGTCTGCTAAGTATTCATATTCAGACCGAAATTTTATTAATGGGTGCTTATTAACACCTCTGACAACTTCATAAATAACAATTATAGGCTGAAAAAAATCAACCTTACACTATGAGAAATGACTGACTGTTTAAAATGGAAAATAAGAATCCCCAGTTCCAACACACAGAAGCTTGTCAGTACACTGACACAGCATGCCTCCAATCTAAGGCAACATTTGAAATGAGCGATTTTTCTTTTGAACACTATTTCCTTTAAGTGTCATTCCTTATTAGCACCGACAGAAATAGCTCATTCCCTCAATTGCTTATTTACAGCTAGAATTCTGCAGTTGGAGACTATAGAATTAACTCAGTTCTCATTACCGAACAATTAGAACCACAATAACAAGTAAGATTAGTACCTTTGAGAGCTATTTTCCTGATGGGCTGGGCATATTTAATTTTATTTTTTGGGAAAAAAAAGTTATTGAGCCATTTTAAATTGGTTTCATTTTATATCCTTGTCTATTTTTTTATTTTAATAATTCTCCATTGAAAAAATAGGGTCAATCTCTGAAAACTTAGAAAATTCATAATTATGATAACACATAATCCAGGTGACTTACCTCCTTTTCTCTCACAATGGGGGTTGGATACAAAGTTCCTTACATCAACCTGGCTGGTGACCAAGAGAAAGGCGGAGGCCAGTGGGAGAATGAGAGTACCAGACTCTTCAGGAAGCCTGTTATCCTTATTATTTCTCTCCATTTAACATCTTTGCCTAGCTGAGGCACGTGCATGCTGATAATCAGGGATTCTCTAACCTACATAAGAAGAAACAAAACAAAAACAAAAAAACTGGGCCTCTTGCTTAAGGAGGAGAAATGAGAGACATTTTGTCTCTTATCTCGCAGGGAAATATAATGAACTATTATCTCTCTATTCTGAACTTTTATTCATTCATTTTACCCCCTCACAAAATTATCAGGGGGCACTATATCCCTTACAAACATTTTCAATTCAGATCATTCTCTTCTTCCTATTTTCCCACATTCAAGAGGGATGGTATTAGCATATTTATTAGCGCATGCATGCATGCATTCTTGCTATTTATTCAATCATGTACTTGCATGCATTTATTTATGACTACTTTATTCCCAGCAGAGTGATTGACCTTAGCAATAGTGATAAGAAAACATCCTCTGATGCTCAATTGATGAAGCAAGAAAGATAATTATATGGCTTACTAGACGGTAATGGAAGTAAGAGTCTAACAACTTAGAATGTTCAAAATAAAGAGATTATAGCAATTAGTTTTGCATGGGAGGGTGCTTCTTGTGACTTACTGTTGCTTCCAGACTGTTAGAACCCTGTCTTCTCTTATAATTTATACTGTTTTGGAATCCCTGCTATTGGTTTAAATAATCGTGTGCCCTCTTCAAAATCTGATCTGAATGGTCTTGACATTTACCGATGTTCCTCAATGACATTGGTGACTCATGAGCGTCTGAGATTGCCAGTTCTTCCTGTTACTTTCCAAAGGCTCCAATATCAAAGTGATGTCAGTGCCTCTTTTCTAAGTTGTATCTACTGTTAATAATTTAAAATCCAATGACTAGATTTTATGCTTTTATTTACCAAGGATTTTTTCATGTGTTTTTTTTTAAAGGCACCATGGAAGACATAAAGAAAAATATAATAATTCACAATATTATAGGGGACAGGATGCAGGCAAGGGGAACTGGAGTAACTATAAAAGATTTAAAATGAAACAAACAAAAAATGTTTGCTGTAAGAAACATAGTTACAAAATTCTCAGAAGAAGGTAGACATGTGTCAGAGTGAGAAGTTGAGTTAATTGATAAATTATAGCACCCTTCTTCTTAGAGAAAGTGGAGACTGAAATCAATGGAGAAAAGAACCAGTGAAACACTCTTTCCCTCATCCTCCAGCTTCTTCATTTCTATTTTATTTCTATTTTATTTTATTTTATTTTATTTTATTTTATTTTATTTTATTTTATTATTGATTACGGTATCACATAGTTGTCCTTATCCCCCCATTCCCATCCCAAACCCCTCCCTATATATGCCCCCACCCACCCACCCCCCTGTTGTGGATGGCCACTGTCTAGGCCCATATGCATGTATACAAGTCCTTTGGTTGATCTCTCTCCCTTACCCCCACCCTCCCCTACCTTCCCTCTGAGGTTTGAGAGTCTGATCGCTGCTTCTCTTTCTCTGGGTCTGTTTTTGTTCATCGGTTTATGTTGTTCATTATTTCCTCTAGATGTGTGAGGTCATGTGATCCAAGAAATACCCTTATAAGAACCTAAACTGTGACAAGCCATAATGGTTATGCTGAGAGGCAAATAAATCAGTCTGTAGTGAGTTCCTTTCTGGACCAACAGTTCTTTTGAGTCCCAATTTCAATGTCAAATAGTTTCTTATGTGTATATGTCAGTTATGATATTTCAGATCTGGTTGGTGGACAAATGGTAGTAATGCAGGTTCGACTGTCTCTGGTTTGATCCTGGGCATTGTTCAGCAACACATAGCTGCTGTCTATTGGTATCGTGAGGCATCGCCAGCATCTTCCATCTCTGAATTGTGTCTCTTCTGTCTTCATGGCTGGAGCACTTCTGTCTATTCTTCTCTGTTACAGGATTCCAGATGGTCTTAGAGTTGTTTTCTGAAAATATACAAACATATTATCAACCAAAAGTTAATAAAGGGATATTTTATTTAAATTTGTTCATGTCTATTTTATTTCACTGGCCTCTCTCTAGGGCCAGGATACCATGTTCAGTAATTTAATGTGTCCTCCCTTAGTGACTGTCCTCATTCACAGATTCTGCCATAGTCACAGAACTCTTGTGCATGAATAGATAGCAGGAAACATTACTGATTTTGTTTATCTTAAATATTGCTTAACTCAGAGAGGTTAATGACTTGCACAGGTGTGCAAACCATGGACCATCCACTGCCAGATGCAATCTCTTCTGTTCATTTAATTTCCCAGAGTGTTCACTAAGCAAGAAATTCAATGGCTTTAAAATGGCCTCCAAAAATTGAGCCTCCATAATCATATCTAATAAAAGAGTAATATGAAAATTAACAATCATTCTGCTACACCCATAAGCCAGGCCCACCAGCCCATCAGGAGCAAATATGCAAATAAGCCCAACCAACATGGCTATGGGCTTGGGTTTCCCCAGTAATGGAGGAAGCCAAGCATTCTGCCTGCTCTTGCCTGCCTAAGCCTCCACTCAAGGCTATCATGTTTCAATTATAGAAGATACATAAATCTAAACAGGCTGGCACGGGAGCAATTAAGCATCGATCAGGCTGGCAGGGAAGTGGTTAGGAGTGATCTGGCTGGCAAGCAGAAGTTGGAGGTAATCAGGAAGGCAAGCAGGTGAGCAGCTGGGGCCAGCAGTCCTGGATTGTGAGAGGGATGTCCAACTGCCCGTTTAGGTGGGATGGGGCCTCAATGGGCAGTCAGACATTGCTTTAGGGGTCCCAGATTGGAAAGAGTGAAGGCTGGGCTGAGGTACACCCGGATTTAGTGCACTGGGCCTATAATTTTATAATTGAGTCAAAATTCCTTAGTTTGATATTAAAACATGACTATAATGCATCCATTATTTTTGTGTG
This sequence comes from Vespertilio murinus, assembly GCA_963924515.1. Classification (NCBI taxonomy): domain Eukaryota; kingdom Metazoa; phylum Chordata; class Mammalia; order Chiroptera; family Vespertilionidae; genus Vespertilio; species Vespertilio murinus. The sequence continues at coordinate 33,067,240 of OZ004707.1, read as the reverse complement.
TGTGTGTAGTTTTGTGTGTGTTGTTTTCTGTCCATCACAACTCCTTCCAATGCAAATTATTGTTCTTGAAGCTCTGATATATATTAGTTCTGGCAGTCATAATTTGTAACATGCTACTCCACCCAAACATGCTAAGACTGATCATCTCAGAGTAGGTGGTATGGTAATGTAATAAAATTCATAAGCTTGTTTGGAGAGTCTATAGAAAGACTGGGTGGCAAGTTCTATCACTTTAACATAAACATTTTTGAGCTTAGGCTAAAATGAAAAACTCATCTGAGCTTCAATTTTCCCCTCTCTCAAATAATATAATAAGAACAATAATGTCCCCACTAAATAATGTTCCTTGAATTATAGTACATACTCTACTAATATAAGCTAAGACTAATTTTTGCCAATCAGATTATATTTTAGGAATATGAACCAAGCAAAGAATACCAATCAAGGGAGAAACTGAAGCTTAAAAGATAAATAATTGATTCCAAAGATATAAATGAGAAAGAAGCAGACACTTTATTTGGGAAATTTAAAGTGATACATTAAGACACAGAACCCCAAAAATAAACTGAATATGTCTAGTTCCCTAGAATTCATTTTCATTCTGTTCCAGTTCTCCTGAAGTTTAGCTTAATTCTTTGTAGAGACCTGAAATCCTATGAAACCCATCTCCCCATTCTTAAGGAAAGCTTTCTTTGAACTACGGTTATTTGAGTGAGTTCCTTGCTAACAAAAGAACTCAGGTAATGTTGGTCTCATCTGTAAATATCTATCTCTTTTTACTTCAGGCTATGTTTTTTAATGTGCCCCAAAACACATGTAAAGAACTGTAAATGTAATTGGAAATACGGAGCATATAAAACATTGATGGTAAGCACCAATATTTCCTTTGGGAGCACTCAGAGAGATAATACCTAGTGAATAGGGATGGATGAAGAGAAGAGAAAGATGTTTAAGGATAACCTCCCATAAATGTTAGTGAATGTCAACCCTCCTGGATCAGCAAAAACTAATTTGGGAAAGAGACCAAATTATACAGATGAAGTATAGGATGCCATGGTGCTTGGACCAGTCATTCAATTTACATTTTTGACAGTTAAAATATTTCCATTGAGAAAATTGTGAAAAATCAAAAATGAGAATTTAACTGGTACAGCTCATTTTTTGAGTAAAGTCCTTGAATGCTTAGGGCATTTGGAACCCCAGTTGGGAATTATTCCAAGTTTTAGAACATGGTATGGGTAGTGAGACAAGGATGCATATAAATAACTTAGGGAATCTACAGTAGATATAATCTTAGAGGTAGACAGTAATGCAATAGAATAGAATAAAGGTTTTTTTTTTTTAGGGAAAGGAAAACAACTAGAGATCTGGGTTACACAGGGTGTAAATTTAGGGGTCATTGAGCTTACAGAGAACAAATAAAAACACGTAAAAGTTTAAAATCCTCAAAGAAGACTGACTTGAGAAGAAAAAATGAATAATGTTATATAAGATATGGGAAGAGAAAGGACACATAAACAAGCAGCCACAGGGGAAATAAAATAGTCAGGCAAGTGCCACTAAAAAGAGATTTGAGAAGGAAGACGTCAAAAGAATGATTTTTAGCCAAAACTGTTGAACAAGGTTTCAAGGATGTTGTGTTAATCTCACAATAAGTGGGTTTAATGGGAATAGTAAAACTAGAACCCTAAAAAAATATAGTAGTAGATTGAGTAATACCCCAAATATATGAAGACCTATATTTTTAGTGTAGATAGTACTTTAGAGAAATTTAGGAAAGATGCTAGATTGAAGGAGGGACATTTAGGTCACAAAAGAGGAGGTTTTATTTTTATGGGAATAAACATAATTTAAAAATATAGTTGGGATGATAATTCTAGAAAGAATAATTTTAATGAGATGGGATTGACAGATAAACTGTTAAATCATAGAGAAAAGACCACCAACCAGGTAAGAAGGAATAAGATCTGGAACAGAGAGGCAACTTGTCTTAGGAAGAAATAAGTTCTCATTTTCTATTCTTATTGTAAGAATGAAAAATACCATATGAATGCAGGTAAAGCTATTTATTTTTATAAAAGGAATATGAGAACCGCTCTTTCCTTTGATGAGGCAGATGGCATTTTCCAAAGATGACCATGCCAATATACCCCATAGCACATGCTCTTCTTTGGAAGAGATGGTGATATTTCTTCATTGAGTCATGAAGACTCTGTCCCTTTCCCTGGGAACTGAGTGGGCTTGTGATAACAGGATGTGCTGAAAACATGACAAAGTATGAAAGACCAAGAGGGAGCTTTGATGCAGAAAGGAGAGCCCAAATTAGGTGGAAACAACTAGAATCATATACTATCATTTTGCTTGCTCAGTTACTGTCTGAAGTATTCCTTGAGCTGAATGTGATCTTAGCCACCGGCATTTGTGCCTTCCAAGATCACAGAGAATTTTTGTGTGGCTGTAGTTCAGGGAAATGGTGGTTGGGGAGACTAAGAATGTGGAATAAGTCAAACTGCACAGTGTTTTATATATGTCAAAGTAAGAAAGATGGCTTTTTATTATTAACTAAAGGCCTGGTGTATGAAAATGCATGCACTGGAAGGGGGTTCCCTCTCCCCGCCTGCCCCCTCTCACAGTCCAGGAGCCCTAAGGGACGGAAGGTGACCAGGTGATCAGGGGGAGGTGACACCCCCATCACACCTCTGCTGTTGCCACTGCGGACCGCACAAACCTCAGCCAACCGGCTCTGGTTACCTGAGCCATGGGTCTCCCTGGATGGCTGGGAAGCCACCATCCCAGGCTTCCCTGCACCTCAGGCATTGCCTGGGCAGCCACCATCTGGGGCTTGCCTGTGCCTCGGGAAGATGGGGGGTTGAGGGGACTCGGGGACTTTGGAGGCAAGCACACAGAGTGGCCAGACCTGCCTGGGGGTGGGCCCATCCTTGCTATGCACCTGACACCCAAGTTGGACTGAGGGGACTGGGCGCCACCATCTTTGAGAGTGTGTGAGGGTGTGATAGTCAATTAGCATATTCCATCCTTATTGGCTGTGGGTGCCACCATCTTAGTCAGGGTGTGATGGCCAATTTAGCCTGTTCCCTATTTATTAGATAAGATGTGTCTCCCAAATGAAATAGTTAGCAACTCTAGGGTGTTTTCCATATAGCTTTGTATCCTGTAACAGCAAGCAATTTGTAACTTAGTAATCACTGCATGAATAAGTGTATTAGTGACTGTTTTCACCCTCAATGGCAGTGCCAGGAGATTTCATGATATGCCCCAATTAGAGGGAATCAAGAGCCCTATTTATTATATAAGGAACAAACTATTTTCACTCTGTCATGATAATAAAGATTTCTAAAAATTAACATAGGACTGTACTAAAATTTAAGGAATTATTTAGTAAGAAGTAAAATCATCTGTTGGTAAAAATGTATATTCTATATGGTCATTTACCATGGTTCCATCATTAAGGAAATAGCAAATAAGATTTTCTAGGAAAATAGCAAATGATTTATTTCATCCTGACATCACTTTTTTTTTCATTTTGGCAAACTTTATTTAGTATAAAGAGGACACAGTCTATAAAATCTATATCTTATTTTTTGCTGAAAATTTTATAGCAAAGTACTAACGAGAAGTAAATACAGGTATTGAATAAACATTTAATAATTTATTATATGCATAGTTTTTAATCTCTCATAGAAACATTGCTATTCCATAAACAGAACACCAGATATGAGTAAAAATAATAAAATTCATACATATGTGATATTTAGTTTTATTATATAAAGGCATATTTATCAAAGAAGTTGGTTAGAAAATAATTTATTTTATTGATAACTTTAAAGCATTTGGATATACAGAACAATGTGAACCTAGCTTTGTACTCCTGCCTAAGTATATGTTATTATCAAGTCTGTGTGATAATGTCTTCCCTTCCCAACTTCTTCATAATCTCTCTGTTGTGCTTCAGCTACTCTCATCCTGACTCTGCCTGGTTGTTTTCTTTCAAGTTTATCTCTTTATGTTTCTACTAGAGGCCCGGTGCATGAAATGTGTGCATTCAGGGGAGGAAGGGGACCCTCAGCCTGGCCTACACACTCTTGCAGCCTGGAAGCCCTTGAGGGATGTTTGACTGATGGCTTAGTCTTACGACCCTTAGGGATCAGGCCTAAGCTGGTAGTCAGACATCCTTAGTGCTGCCGTGGAGGTGGGAGAGACTCCCATCACCACCACTGCGCTCACCAGCTGTGAGCCCAGCTGAGGCCTTCTGACTGAGCAGTGCACCCCCTATGGGAGTGTACTGACCACCAGGGGGCAGCTCCTGCATTAAGCGTCTTCCCCCTGGTGGTCAGCATGCATCACAGTGACTGGTCTTTCCACTGTTTGGTCAGTTTTCATATTAGCCTTATATTATATAGAATAATGTCTTTTCTCTGTAGCTTTCTGTTACCACTTTATTTTTCTCCAATCCTTCTAGTCCCAGTGGTCCTCAACAAAAAATAAGAAATATTAAAATGTGACCTTGAAACATTGGTTGACCATGCCTTGTAATATTGGTTTGTTTTGCCTGTAAATTAAACCCTCCAAGTAGGCAGGCACACGGCATTTTGTTGTTTTTAACTGTGATTAAGTATCCATCACTTAAGCATAGGTAAAACAAGCCATCAATTGGTCAGTGAAATTTTAAGAATGATTATGAGCCTGTAAGATGATCCTTGCCAATAAGATTAATTGAAATGATAGCTCCTGAAATGAGATCCATTAAACATGAGAGTCTGATAATCCCAGAAAGAAGGCAGATGCCTCCCTTGAGATCAACCTCCTGAAGGCTTGAAAGATCAGTTTCTAAAGAAAGGATTAAAACAGTATTCCCTGCTCTTCTTTATTTTATCCATACTGCAGAGCTTGAGTGGGTAGCTTAGTGGTAGGAAGGACTGAATTCTACTTAACATTCAGGTCATATGGAGGTCAGTACAGGTCATACAATTTTATAAATTGCTTGGAATTAATTAACGTAATTATGGCCTGGTCACATATTCACCCATCCCTGTGAAGCCACTCTCTAGGGCTGAGTCCTGAGTAAATGAGGTGTGTGGTAGCATTCTCTAACACAAATGCATTCCCTCATCAGAGCATCTCATTATCCTAACTGAACTTAACTGAGGCCTCAGTGGTTTCTTCTTTCTGTAAAAATAGTGGTAGGATGTGTCTGTGAATGATAGAGTGTACTAGAGATAATTACGTTCTATTAAACAGTAATGGGAGAATGTGACACAATTGAAGCATATGGTTTTCAGACCTAACTTTACCAACTTGTGTGGTCTTGCTTGATATGTTTTAATTATTTGAATTTTTATTTGGTTATCCATAAAACAGTAATAATACTAATATTTGTTTGATTTTATTTATAAGGATATGGTAAATATCCAAAGAAAATAAAACATAAGATTATTATAGAAATGTGACTAATATACACTGGCATGATAAGTATTCAGAATGGGTTTTCTAAAGCAATTTCTATTGGCCACATACACTGAGAGACAATATGATTTCAATGTCTAACTCAGGTCCTAGGACATCGAGGGTACTGCATACCTGCTATACAATAGAATTAAGCAGGCAAATATCCCAAAGTCAGAAATAATGAGCTACTAAAATTCTTGAGAATCATACACTATTCATTAAAAATCAAGTACATAATATATGCTCAACATTTAACTAGTTGTTTTAAAAACAAATTAAGATAAATAAAATTTTGTAGCTAGTTGGTATAAGGGACATGTCATGTTTCTATATACATTAATTACTCTGCTTACACAAAGATTGGATTTCCCTCAGTTTGCTCAGAAGATAAAGGATGATGGATGGATAGGTAAAGGGTATAATGACTTTGGAGTAAATGGTTTATCTCATGTGAGTGAGATATGCTAATGCAGCTAAGTAGTATGCCATTATATATACACACAAAAGGAAAAAGAGAAGTATAGTAAAGAACTTCAGAGAGTTTATTTTGCATTACTGTTGAGAGAGAAAAGTACCACTATGCTTATCTACCTACTAGAGGCCTGGTACACAAAATTGTGTGTGTGTGGTGTCTGGCTGGCCTGCCCTGATCCGGGTGGATAGGGCCAGGCTGGCTAGGGGGAGGGAGCATGGGAGGTTGGCCAGCCGGCCCCACCTCTGATCTGAGTGGGGGGTGATGGGAGGTGAGGCCAGCTGGGGGGGGGGTTGGAATGTCAGTGGTTTGCTGGCTGACCCCACCCCCTAGTCGAACTCCCTGTCAAGGGGTTTTGCATACTAGCTTTTTATTATATAGGATCAGCTAGCACAGAGATTACTTCAAGTTGTGTAATGGCACAAAAAAGGTATGTAAGGAGGAAGCACAGATCGTGAAAGTCCTGATGCTAAAGAGTTGGACTTTATCTTGGATGAAATCAGGGACATTGGGGAATTTTTATCAAAATTATGTTTTAGAAAGACAACATAGAAAGACTGAGTTTTGTAGAATGAAATGGAAGGAGTGAGATAGATTAATAGATTTTGTAGTAATCTAGATAAGAAAGAAGAAATATTCTAAATAGGGTGAGGGAAAAAGGAGAAAATAAACTAGTCATTTGTGGTGTGTTTTGATGATTTGATATGGGAGGTGATGGAGAGGAAGACTGAAATTTTGGTATGATGCCATCATTCATTTAAATAAAAATTATAAATTGAAAGTTAGGTTTTTGAGAGAGTCAAAGTTAATTTTTCATTTCATGATTTTGAGGTGTTCCACAGGCAAACAACATTTTCCAGGAAGAATATGAAGATGCATGTTTTTTTATAGGAAAGACATCAAGATTGGGCATAACTATTGAGAAGAATTTAGGACATAGGGGAGAGCTGAAGCAGTGGGGGTGGATGAGATTATCCAGGAACATCTCTGGATACAAAGAAGGAGTAGGCCCTAGAAATAGAGTGAAACTTCAATATATCCAGAGGACTGGAAGAAAAGTCAGACTGAAAGGGAAAAGTAGGTGGAAGGATGAAGCTGTTTTACTATATAGGGCTGATCTGAAAATCTTTCCATTTTTCTGATTATGTTCTATCCTTATATTATTTTTTTTGCCAAAAAAATTATAGATATTTATTTATTCTCAACTTAGTTTGGCTATTTTTGTCCATACCCTAACTGAAGACTAGGAATGGTCCCAACTAAAATTTCCCGACACGATTTTGCTTGGGAATCATTTTTTAATAAAACTGATCCAACCATACAGTGCATAATTTTTTTTTAAAAAAAAGGATACTTTTTTTTAAGTACTACAATATTCTTTTAATGATTGCTTCACATGCACTCATATGTTATTCTGAAAAGAATGTGTTAAAATTGCATCTAAAATTACAATATGATTATTTTACATAGTATACTCTCAGGTTTTAAAGGAAGCAAAAAGATAACATCTGTGCTCATTAAGCATTTCCACAAACCCTCTGGTAAGTGCCAGAATGCTTATGTAGCAAAGTGAGAAATCAAGGTTATTTACTTCCTTGCTCGTTCTTTGTTATGCATGCCTCCTCCTCTCAGCTCAGGCTTATTTTTCTTGTATGTTGTGCCAGCTTTTTCAGTCCCAGATTGAAGGTTGTCAGTTTCTAAATAACCTCATAATTCAACTTCTATTAATTCCATCATCATGTGGACACTTTTAACTTCAAAACACCAAAAACAAAAACAAGCAAGCAAACAAATGAGCCTGTTCAAAATGGTACTACTTTGCTTATGTACCCGATTATCTGATATAACAACAAATCTGCCCTGAGGCAATTCCAGGGCTGGTTAACTCAATCTCAACCATGTCATGAATCCCACAAGTTCTTTCTACTGCACCATTGTGACAAGTTGGTAAGTCCCTGAGCAGATCAGAAAGAGGCATTTCAATTGGTTTACACATAAAGGTGGCTACACAGTTCAGGCATTGCCAGAAGAGGGGTCGGCCCTCCTACATGACCCTTGTATTAGGTGTGTGCATGGCATCCGTTTTCAGAAGACCCTGAATTCACTTTCCTCTTGTCTACTAACAAAACTGGACCATATGCCCATTGTTAAACAAATGATTAACAAGTGAGAGGCAATGTTCTCTTTGATATACTGGTATTTGCTTCCTGGGGTTGGAACAAGGATCAGTACTATGCTCCAAGTGTTCGTGTCCCCCCAAAACTTATGTGTTGAGATCCTAACCCCTGAAGATGATCATAGGAGGAGGAGGAGATTTAGGGAGCTGATTAGATAAGGAGAGTGGGGGCCTCATGAATGGGATTAGTGATCTCATAAAAGAGACCCTACAGAGCGCCCCAGATTGCCCCTTCCCCACCCTGCTACCTGGAAGAGAAGCCTCACATTTCTGTGCTGACACCCTCATCTTAGACTTACAGTCTCCAGAACTATGAGCAATCAATTCTGTTGTTTATAAGCTAACCAGTCTGTGGTATTTTGGTATAGCAGCCAGAAATAAGATACCCAGGAAATGCAAGAGTGCCTAAAACTATAGTTGAACAGGGACAAAAGTTGGAGAAGATGCGTTTCAATTAGAAATGACATTATCTACCATCTCCCACGTTTTCTTCTGTGTGTATAGACTGGAGCAGTTCAAATTTCTCCTTTTCCTCCTAAAGTTGAATCCTAAGAACAGATGAAATTCAAATCAACTTATGCCTTATTGGGCACAAAATATACTCATATTATTTATTTATGCTGCCAGTTTTTAAACAAATGGCTTAATCATCTTAGACTTTTGTGAGTCTCATATTTCTCATTTCTTGAGGATGTTCACACTGTTGGGCCAGTATAATTTTTTTTAGAGTAAACAATGTATTATCTATTTTATGTCTTCATTTTAGCAGTGAGTGTCACTAAGTATACTATCCAGAATTTCCACTTATTGCTTAATAAATAAGCTGAAGAATTAAAAAGTAATACATAATTATAGTCACTGTTCATATTAATACACTTATAAAAATAAAAATCCAAGTTAGAGTAAACATCAGAAAAGCAAAATAAAGTAAATTTCATATTTTGTTCTAAAATATTCAAAACAGTCTATAAAAACAAATAATTTACAATAAAGAATATAAAATTTAAATATTAATTAAAGTTCCATTTAAAATTTATTCTTTTGAAAATCTAATTCTTTTTAGTAGGTAATTACAAATAAGTCTATTTTATTAAAAAGTATATCATTCCAATGCTTCATGGTTACTTAGTTGTCAAATTAAGAAATTATCAGCAAATGTTTTAAAAAATATTAAATATATAGCCTTACTTGCTTGAAATATACATGGCAAGGGAGAGGTTATTTTATTAAATTCTCATGGAAACACTCTTTGCTCCAATAAAACTTAAAACAACAAAAATTAAAAATCACTTTTTCCTTAAAATATTTATTTTATACATATAAATAGTGTTTATTTGCATTTTTATGTTACTTTAAAAAACTACAGGTATCTTCAGGCATTTTAAAAGATTTGCAGATATTATCAGGAATGAAGTGACAAATATACAAAGATTGTACCAGAGAAAATATGTTCCCCCAAATAACTATATATTTGAAGTAAGTCAATGATGTCCTATCCACTATTAGAGATATAAGTACAAGAATATATTTTGGAAACAATAACCACAAAAAATAAAGGGTGATGCCACTGCGGAGAACAGTATGGAGTTTCCTCAAAAAATTAAAAATGGAACTCCCATTTGACCCAGTGATCCCACTTCTAGGAATATATCCCAAGAAATAAGAAATACCAGTCAGAAAGGATATATACACCTTTGTGTTCATAGCAGCACAGTTTACAATAGCTAAGATTTGGATAGAGCCTAAGTCCCCATCAGCAGATGAGTGGGTTAGAAAACTGTGGTGCATCTACACAATGGAATACTACGCTGTTGTAAAAAGGAAGGAACTCCTAGCATTTGCAATAAACAGCATGGATGGGCGTGGAGAGCATTATACTAAGTGAAATAAGTCAGCTGGAGAAAGATAAATTTCACGTGATCGCACTCATTTATGGAATATAATGAACAACATAAACTGATGGACAAAAATAGATCCAGAGATAGAGGAGCATAGATAAGACCATCAAGCCTGAGAGGGAAGGCAGGGAAGGATGGGAGCAAGGAGGAGAGATCAACCAAAGGACCGGTATACATGTATATAAGTATGGCCAATGGACACAGACACTAAGGGGCTGAGGGCATGAGCAAGAAGGTGGGGGGCAGTGGAGGATAAGGACATATATGTAATACCTTAATCAATAAAAAAGAATAAATAAAATAAAGGGTGATGGACATGAATACAGATTGCTGGTGCATTCTAACAAAGACAATCTAGCTCATAGATATGTCCATTACACTGTACAAGATACAGGGAGGTGTTTTTTTTTATTTCTTTATTGATGAAGGTATCACATATTTGTCCTCAACCCCCCATTTTAACCCTCCACCCCTTCCCACTCATGCCCCCACTCCCCTATTGTCCTTGACCACTGGTTAGGCTCATATGTATACACACAAGTCTTTTGGTTGATCTCTCCCTTTTATCCCCACCCTCCCTTTGAGGTCCAACAATCTGACCCATGGCTCCTTATCTTTGGGTCTGTTCTTGTTCATCAGTCTATGTCGTTCACCATTTCCCCTAGATGAGTGAGATCATGTGCTACTGGATATATAGTTATAAGAATAAAAAATGAGACAAGCAATAATGGTTATGCTGAAAGATATATGAATCAGTCTGTAGAGAGTTTATTTCTGGGCCAACAGTTTTTTTGAGACCCAATTTCAATGTCACCAGGCCTCTAGTGTCTAGGCCTAGTCAAATAAATAATTCTACATCCACACACTAGAATACAATAGTACTTCAAAATATAGAACAAGAAAATTGTAAATGAACTGGTGGAAAATGATCATACTGTTGTTATTATTGTTTTAACAGTGTTTACTGGATGATTCTTTTAATTTTCTCTTTGCTTGAAAATGTTCATAATAAAATTTTGGAAAAAATAAAAAAATAAAGCTGTATGGAATTACCTGACACATTGCCAAATAAGATGTGCAAATTACAAACTAAATTGCATAAGACAATCATGCTTTATTACTAATAAATAATTGCATCAGATTTTATATATTTTGCATTTGTAATATTATATCTGTTCATTAAAAATGGTTTATAAATGCAAGCCAATATACATAACTTTCATGTTATTGCAGTAGGTGGATATCAAGAGGAATTCACTAAAAATTACTAACATTATTTAAATATTCATGTTGCACCTATTAATGTAATGACATATCTTAATGATATCAATTAATTATGTAAATAAATTAATTATAATACTAATGTTGATAATTTTTAACTGAGGTAAAAACATTTAATATGAGAATTACCCTCTTAACAAATTTTTAAGAGTGCAATAAGTATTGTTAACTATAGGTTTATGTTGTTCAGAGGATTTCCAGAGTTCTTTCATCTTGTATAACTGAAATTTTATACCCTTAGTTTTAAATTATTTTTATTATGACCATACTATTTTTTAAAGAAAACAAGTTTTTGGAAGAATTATATGCTGTTTAGACCTTTTATATATTACATAAAAGTTATGTACTATTGACTAAAATACTTTATACTTATGTAATATAATTTAGTGTATTTTCCAGTGATTATTTCATTAAAAATTTTAATGTATTATACCAACCCTTGATGCATTTAAAAGTCAGAAAAACACTATATTTCTAAAGCAAGCTATTGTTAGTGTTGATGGAAACAGTGCATAAAATATAGAAGACAATGTGGACAAATCTCTGACTTCAACCATTGCTTTGAGCTAGCTGTATGCAAAGGTATTCTATCATTTCTTCTTTCAGCATCCTAGAAATTAAATAACTTTTGAAGCAAAAGTTTACTTTGAGGAAAAGTGGCTATCTCTAAAACTCATAGCTTTTGTACATTACTAAGGTGTAATATCCGGAGCATTATGGCATTTTTTCTTTGCTATAGAACTCAGTATATGCTGCAGTTGAAAAAATCAGGTAAATATCATGCAAGATTACACTTTGCACAGTGATATTGAAGACCCTAAGCCAAATATAAAAATATTACAATAAAGCTTAGCAGAAAAAGGGATTCAGGGTTTGGATATATTTATATAATTTTCTGTGCTCCCAAGAAAGAAAAATTAGTATTGAAAATAAATATACCCTTGGAATGATGATTTGAACCATTAACTCATTTTCTGAGATATACTAAGCAACTGCAAAGTAATTTTCATACTAATATTAATATCACTAGATGGTAAGTTTAAAATTCAACACAACTTTAAGCATTCTTTTTCAATTAATTGTTAAGTCAAAAAGAAATCATATCAAAATGGCAGTCTTTTATCAAAATACTTATTACAAAGTGCAGAGATTTTTCAAAAAGATGAGACAAAGTAAGTTATTAAAAACCTTATAGAATTTTTAGAGGAATCTGCCATTAAGTTCAACTTCCAAACTATAAAGCATTTAGTCAGTATGAGAACCAGGGATAGACTTTTTTTGCAGAAATAATTTCTGCAGGCTATAAAATCAAAAATTGCTTTGAACTGCCCTTTATACTCAGTAAGGATAATCAAAATAATATTGCCTGCATGGTATTATCATCCAAAAATATGATGATATTATTATTATCATCCAAAATATGATGATGTTATTATTAAAAATATGCACTTTAATAATAATACTTTTGTGCTTTGATATACTTTTTAATCTCAGGTATTCATAATCATAAAAGCTTTATCCATTTTGAAGGAACTGGCAAAACATGCAGGTGAAAGATACCAGTTTTAGTGTAAAAAACAGAAAAGGAAAACAAGCCTTAAGAAACAACAGAAACCAAGCAAGTAGATTAATATTTTGATTTGATGGCTTAAAGAGACGTTTGCTCATTCAAGCCCAAAGCTCTGGTTTCTGAGAGGGGCACCACCCTGACTTTTACAGGTAGAACCATAACCCAGAGTAGGGTGTAAAAGCTCAAGAGTCAAGTAATGACAAAGCAAGTGGAGAGATCAAGAATAGGAGACAATAGTGTAAGGAAGGCCAGTGGAGGGGCCAGAAATGGTGTGGAGGCGGTCAATGAGGGGAAAAGGGGGAGATCTATAATAATTTCAATAATAAAAATAAATTTTAAAAATAGGAGCACAGTTTAAAATCTATTGAAATAGTCAGATAAGAGATAGAGTCACATTAAGAAGAAACTGGAATATATTCCTTTTAAGTATTCTTAAAGTTCCTACAACTAGTAATGCGTAACTAAGAATAGTAGTAAAATTATAAATGTCTGTGTTCTACTTCTTCTAATCCCCATAGCATGATTGTTAAATCTCAATTTGTGTCTCAAACTGATTGGGAAATTTAAGAAAAAATTCAAACATGCTAGTAATTTAGGCAGTTCACGATCAATTATTTATCTAGTGCTGGGACCTCTATGAAATTTTGGTCCAGTTCCAAGCCTCTGAGAGACATATCCCCTTCAGATATTGGGTTTCTCTCTTGCTCCTGGTGGCAGAAATACAAATTTGATAGCCTTAGCCATGAGCTACTCTAGCTCTCTCTTAGGAGTCCTGATCTTAATTATAGACAAAGTTCCAAATATTCTTTCAAACTCCCCAGACAATACATCTTATTATGGAATTAACATGTTACACCTCTAAATAAAAATATATATGGAAATTTAGAGACAGTAACTATCTCAAAAAATTTCTTTTTATTTATTAAAAAATTGACTTACTTGCTAGGTACTGAAACAGTGTATTTTGTAAATAAAATCAGACATGGTCCCTGGTTTTTAGGGAAGCAGAGTAGGCAAATGACCATGTAGTTAAATATAAGACTTTAACTGTGACAAATGATAACAGTCATTTTAAATGAGGATCGGAGGGTTAGTTGGCAGGACTCTGGGAGGTTAGAAAAAGATTCTAAGGGGTGCTTAGTTGAGATGAACAGGGTAAGTGGGAGGCATCCAGAAAAACAAGGGTGAGCTTCTCAGAGAACAGGATCTTTTATTCAGTGCCTATGGCAGAAGGAGGCAAGGGAAATAAAGGCCATAAATAGCTGAAACCAGTTTGGCTCAGTGGTAGAGCGTCAGCCTGTGGACTGAAAGGTCCCAGGTTCGATTCCAATCAAGGACATGTACCTTGGTTGTGGGCACATCCCTAGTAGGGGGTGTGCAAGAGGCAGCTGGTCTATGATTCTCTATCATCAATGTTTCTAACTCTCTATCCCTCTCTCTTCCTCTCTGTTAAAAATCAATAAAATAGATTTAAATAAATAAATAAATAAATAAAGGCCATAGATGTAGTTGCTGTCCAGCACAAGATGATGGGGATATGCAATAAAACTGGAGAGGAGGAAATAGTCAGGTCTTATCTTAGGTGCTATTTCCATACTCATTCCACCCCCAATTCAACAACTGGAAGGCAGAAATTGGAATTTAATTTGATAAATAATATACTTTGATTTTTTCTTTTTAGAAAGAGGATACCTATTAAAAGTTAAATATTTTTAGTGATGTTTTTAAATGAATCATAATATTTCTATATTTGTATAGTCTACCAACAATCAAAAGTGTTTGTAGAAGAAAATGATTGTAATTTCTTAAGAAACTTCTGAAAAACCTCTAAATCCAATAGCTCTTAACAATGGGCCTTCACAAACAATTGTCCCAGGGGGGTGTCCTCAATTTTCTGTCTAAGCCACATTCCTTTTGTTGTATGTATAGGTATTTTTTCCACCAGGTCAATGGATAGTTATTCCCATCATCCATATCTTGGGCTCATGAGTATCTGAGTAGAAAGGTGTCCACACTGGGGATTCAGATAGACACAGGGCACCATATTTAAGTCTGAGGAGAATGTTATCTGCTTAGCTTATCTGAGTGTCATCATTGATGGAGAAGGAGCAAAATTCTCTTCCGCCCTCAAACAAGAGCAGGCAGTTGGAGATTCTAGGAGGAGATAACATGAGGTTCTAATTCTGTAAACACTGGGTCTTTTCCTGGTAATGCTTCAGTTTGTGTAACATAAATGCAAGACAATGACCATTGCAGTGATTCCTCACCTTTCTTCTAAGACACCGTCATTCTTATGATTTTCCTGCTTTCTAGGGCCCCAGATATATTTCTGTTCATGTGTTCTTCTATTACCTCTTAAAACAAATACAAGTGTATACACACAGGCTCACACAAACAAACTTATAATTTCTTTGTCACCAATATATCTTACAGAAATACTTTTTATATATCTGAATAATTTAACAAACTACAAACTAGTTTCCTTTACCTCAAGTTGAGGAGAGTTCAGTTTATAAACAATAGAAACAATTATCTTCTATCTAGGTAGAGATAATTTTCTTCTTTTAATTGGTTGGGTTCTTCAAGGGATCAAAAGGATGGGCATGGCTGGGGTGAGAAGGTAAAATGTAGTCAACTTTCCATATTGAAACTGGTTGAAGATTCACTTTTAACTCATTTTCCATGGTCTACTTAATGTTGGGAATGTATGACTGGATAATAATGATGCTTATAATTTGATGGAGCAAATACTTCTTGTCTTAAAAGCAAAAGATTTGCCTGAAAGTAAACAGTTATGCAGAAGATAAATTTCTTACTAGGTTAATTGGTTGGGGAGGAGGAGAACTGTCTAAAAATTTTGTTTTCAAATTTAGAAATGTATCAGCCAGTGTTGTATTAGTTAAGAACCACTATAGTCATATATATATATATATATATATATATATATATATATATATATATATATATATGACTGTTTAGGACTGAATTTTCCTCAGTGGTGGAAGTAGCTTGGTGGTAAGGTTTTGAAATAGGAATTGAAGGACAAAGAGCAGACTGAGAGCTCTCAGAAGGGAGAGGGTGACAGCTGGGTGAGAAGTGTTAAGGGATTAAGCAAAGAAAAAGGAAAGACTAATGGACACAGAGAACAGTATGGGAAATGCCAGAGAGAAGGGGGTTGGGAGAAAGAGAAGGGAGCAAAGGGGGATAAATGATAACGAAAAGAGTCTTAAGTTGGAGTGGTAAAGACACAATACAATATACAGATGATCTATTGCAGATTTGTATACCTAAAACCTATATAATTTTATAAACCAATGTCACTATAATAAATTAAATTAATTTTTAATTCACCATTTTTTAAAGCATTTTGATATGGTGACTGCAAGAAGGAAAATTTGGGTGATTACAGCCTAGTTCAGTGTCTAGTTATACAGTACTCTTTTTTTAATATATTTTATTGATATTTTACAGAGAGGAAGGGAGAGAGCTAGAGAGCTAGAAACATTGATGAGAGAGAAACATCTACCAGCTGCCTCCTGCACACCCCCCACCGGGGATGTGCCCGCAACCAATGCACATGACCTTGACCGGAATCGAACCCGGGACCTTTCAGTCTGCAGACCAACACTCTACCACTGAGCCAAACCGGTTTCGGCATAGTTATACAGTACTCTTAAAAGCCCCATTCTAACTGACTTGGGCGAAGCTGCAATGCCCACCTAGAAAGGCCCACCACAAGAATATATATATGTATATATATTGTATTTGAAACAACCAAACAGAAAACAGAACTGGCTGAGTGGGATGACCAGGCTGCAGGCTGCATGGGGCTAACAGACCCACAGAGGGGGCAGTTGGGGGCAACCAGACCAGAAGGAGGTCAGTGATGGGCGATCAGGCTGGCAGAGGAGGGCAGTGAGGGGCAACCAGGTTGGCAGTGTAACAATTGGGAATACCAAGTCAATGGGAGGGGAAGTTTGGGGTGACTACACCTGCAGAGGGGCAGTTGGGGATGATCAGGCCAGTGGGGGGCGGGGTGTCAAGCAGACAGGTGAGCAGTTAGGAGCCAGTGGTCCCAGATTGTGAGAGGGATGTCGGAATTAGGACCAGTGGTCATTATCCTCTGAAGGTTACTGAATGGTTTAGGAACAATTCTGCAATCAGACATCCCTTGATGGGTCCTGGATTGGAGTGGGTACAGGCTTGCCTTAGGGGACCCCTCATCCAAGAATTTTGTGCACTGAGCCTCTAAAATACACACACACACAAACACACACACACTAGAGGCCCAATGCCAGGAAGATTTGTGCACATATGGACCTTCCTTTCCCTGGATGCTGGCACTGCCTCTGCTCCTGCCTTGAGCCACCTTTCTGCCTTCCCACACTACTCAGAAGCCTGGAGAAGCTGGGGCAATGCAGAACGCCTTGTCATCACCATGGTGACCATGCAAGCGTCCAGCCCCTGAAGGTTCGGGACCCACTCCCAGTAGTTCAGCCCCTGTGTATGCAAATTAACCCACCGTAATTGTTGAGTTAATTTGCATACTGACTCCTGATTGGCTAGTGGGTGTGGTGAAGGTACAGTCAATTTGCATCCTTCTCTTTTATTAGTGTAGATATATATTATAACCTCCCCACATTGTTGTTTCAGGCTTCCAATCAAAGTCCCAGGAACTAGCAGCACTGCATAATAAAGGTTTTACTTTCCTGATTCCTCTGGTGCTGGCTTTCACTTCTCCTGGGTCATTTGCCACATCAGCTGGACAAATGGGAGCTTGCAGGAAAATCTGAAGCCAAGCATAATAGTACCATGAAGGGGAGCTGGGTGCAGGTGTGTTTTCAAGACTGTCAAATCTGCATCTGGGGATGGCCTTGCTGTTGCTATTGGTCAATCCTGGCAGCAGTCAGGAAGAGCTGCACATAGAGGAAGTACGAGAAGGAGGAGCTGGACTGTCAGCACCTGTGTCTCACTGCAGTAACCTCCAGAGGACCATAACCACTGACTCACTTCTGCCTTCCAAATATTGCATGAAACTTCATTCCAAAGTATGTACCAATAATTATTATAGTGATATGAGTTTTCTGGTGATTTTAATCATAGAATATTGGAGTTAAGAGGCTTTCCAGACATACTCCTCCCTTCTCCAAATTTTAGCAGTGACAAAATCTTCTCCTGATAGTTACATCTAATCTCTCTTACTACTACAATAACTCCCCCTGCCCCCAAACAGGAAGTTCAAGAAACTAGAAATGACAAAGTGCCAGCCTAATCCTCTAGTTTAATAAATAGAATATGGTAAGGACAATGAATTTCATATGTCCAAGTCCATTGTCATGCTTTTTAGCTGTAAAATTAGTTCTCTGGTTAAATATGATGCTATGCTTAATATCATTACAATGAATAATGTAGCTATTATATCTGTGGATGGTGATTTTGGTCAGGTGCATTACAGGCAGGGAAGGCAAATCCATATTTAGAACAAATATATATTTCAATGAGAACAAAGTTTTGCCCCTTCCACGGTAGATAGAGTTCGATGTAATCAATCAGTTTAATAGAATCAAGCTGGCTGACTCATTTCCTTGGGAAATGGTGCCATAAGGTGGGCTATTCCATATAAATTTTTTTCGGCCAATTTTCTAATTGCATTTCTTCCATGTTCTTAACTAGCTATCCAAATAATTAGCCTCTGAACATATATCACTATAGATTGGTATTTTGGCTATTTTTTGTTATCATTTTGTAGGTAAAACAATAGAGTTCACTGCTTAGTTATGGCAAACAGGAGGATTTCCTATTACTTCTGTTCTTTAGGACCTCTCATATTAAAACCATCATGCTGTAATTATCCTCCTCTAGAATGTGCCAATGTGCCAATATATCTTATAGAGCCATCTGTATACCAGGCCTGAATTCCTCTTTTTTAAATGACTCTTAATTGTCACCATACAACTAATACGTTGGTCATACAACTAACAAGTGGCTTTGGGCAGACTCAAATCTCACTCTTCATTCACTAGCACAACTTTTAATGGCGTGCTGCAGTGAACACCTAACTTTATGGCTCAGAGGGCAAATTATATCAGCATTTTGCTTCTGCCATGTGTCATTAAAAGCAAATAGTTTTCAGGCATACTTCCCGAAGCCTCTATGACCAGCATTTCCTTCTGCATTCCATAGTATTTTTCTTTCCTACTGTTCAATTTAATTTGTTTCACTGGAGGATAATCTCAAAATTTTAGTTGAAATTTGGGTCTTCCAGTGATAGATTTGCTCATGACAAAAAAGTTATGGTCTTCATTACATTGCTTATAATAACTTCTTTTCATGGTTACTGTCTAAACCAAATGGGAGACTGGCTTCAATTTTCTTTCTAAGAGGCAGGTCAAGTTATTAACCTAACCATTGTTTCCAGAGGGTGAAAGTCAGCCAACATCTGTCTTATCCTTGGCTATTTACTCAGATCTGTAGAGAAAGATGATATTAGAAATAAGATTTTTATGTGGCAGGTGATATTCTTCAGAAACATTTACCAAAATATTTCAGGTAAGAATTTATTTATTTTTCATTTTGTTGATTAATAATGTGTGATTCTAAAGGATCATATTTAAGGTATCACCAATTACTGGTAAAAGTCCAGTGGACTGTATTTAGGATGAGAAGGCTTTTTCCCCCTATATAGATAGGGATATTGTAAAAAGAGATAGATAATAAGCAGTTATACAGTTGATATACATAGATATATGACACTTTAATCATCTATATACCAGTATATAAAAGCCTGATCAACCATTCAACCACTTTGCCAGTAGCTATGACATGCACTGACCACTATGGAGGCAGACGCTCAATGCACAGGCATGGAAACATGGAACTAACTGATGAATCTCAGAGGGAAAGAGGGAAGACGGAGAGCTGGAAGAGATTAACCAACATAAATGCATACTAGAGGCCCGGTGCACGGATTTGTGCACCAGTGGGGTCTCACAGCCTGGCCTGCACCCTCTGACACTCTGGGACCCCTAAGGGGGTTTCAGAGAGCTAGTTTCAGCCTGATCCCCGCAGGTCAGGCCAAGGGAACCAACCTGTGCACAAATTCATGCACCAGGCCTCTATTTGGTTTATACTGATTCAGCCAAGGATTATAGTGATATTTACATTATTTTTTATTATATCTTTACAAACCCTGGACAAGCTTTCAAAAATTATTATTTACCAATGTTGTTATTTTCTTTTATATAAAAGTATTAATATTGTTGTCATTAGCATATTCTAAACATAAAAACGATTATATATACCTTGGCCAGTGTAGCTCAGTTGGTTGTGTTTTCCTCCTGTGTATAGAAAGTTGTTTTGATTCTGGGTGAGGAAACATGCCCAGGTATCAGGGTCGATCACCAATCAGGGACATGCAGGAGGCAGTAAGGAATGTTTTGTTCTCACATCAATTTTTTTTTCTCTCTCTCTAAAAATTAATCAACAAAATATATTAATAGAAAAGTTTTATAATATAAGCTGATATGGTTCTATAAACACATACAAATACAACATACATATATTTAATATCAACATTTAAGGCAAACAATTCTTATTTAAGAAAAGTTATTTCATAATAAAGGATGTTAATGTAAAATATAGTTTTGAAACATATCTAAAATATTAAAGTATTAAAAATATTAAAGTATTGGTTTTATAAATATTCTTGAAGGAGAGGTACAATTAAAATTTGACAATTTTTTAGAGCATTATTTTCTAAATTAAAGGAAGTCAAATTTCAGTTATTAATTTTATTAGAAAAATAAAACCAATAGGTAATCTAAAACCTGGCTTCAATTTTTATCGTATTAAAACTGTTCCTTCATCAAATAAAAAAACTGGTTCATTTAATTTTTCCATTTTTATTTCCTTTCTAAAGGTAGATAATTAATTCTAAAATAATAAAATGATAAGTGATTGAGGAAAAGCTAAAAAACATTAAAACAGAGTAATCTGTTCGTTGAAAGTTTGTCTATCTAGTACTCAATGTCAAAGGTAGAATTGACATAAAGCATTACACTGTCTGTATAGGTTTCCAGAATGTTTCATTGAAAGAATAGACTGATTTCTGAAGTTATTTTTGAAGAGTAAGTTTGATAACAAGTACAATTAATTCAATATGCCATTCCCTTTAGTTTCTTTCTAGTTATAGCTACAAAGAAAATTATTCTTAATCATGTAAAATTGTAAACATTTTTTCTAAAACAATTTTAAGGTCTTTTCAATAATAAATTAGGTTTTATATTATTACTTGTCAAGAGTAATCACCAGCATATATTTAAATAATAATATTGGTGAATTTATATAACAACTCTTTGAACTTAGGTTATGACTCTGGAGAGGCACATTTTACTATTTTATATCTATTATTCTGTTGACTTATCTAAATAAGTCTGACAGATAAAATGCAGGATATCCAAATAAGTTCACACGTCAAATTAACAAAAACAAAATGTTTTAGTATAAGTATATACTCTTCAAGATTTGGGACATACTTACACTAAATCATCTTTTGCTGTTTATTTGAAATCTCAACCAATTAAACATCATATATTAAATGGGGTTGGTGGCAAAATATGGCCTACACAAACTACTTTCCCCTTTTAGACTATCAGAGGTATTCTTGGATGTGACACATAGCTTTGTCTTCAGATTTCTTAAATCTTGCATGACTAGATTCTTGAAGTAGAGAATTAAAATTTAATGGATGTTTCTCACAGAAATTCTTTGGATGAATCTTTGTATTAACATAATAGTATTCATTATATATAACATTCAGAATTATACAGTTTTGGAAGAGCTGATCTTACTGGTACACATACCATATTTTTTAAATATTGTTTTTATTGATTTCAAAGAGGAATGTAGAAGGAGAGAGATAGAAACATCAATGATGGGAGAGAATCATTGATGGGCTGCCTTCTACTAGGTACATGCCCCTTACTGGGGATCCAGACTGCGATAGGTCCTGTGCCTTGACTAGGAACCACACGGTGACCTCTTAGTTCATAGATTGATGCTCAAGCACTGAACAAGCTGGGACACATGACATTTTTTTACACCACGTTATAAATAATTCTAATGTCTTTCCATTAAATTCAGTTTTCAAGGAGGCAACAGAGTCAGAGAAACAATTATAATCAAGTTACTGGAGCAAAAGTAAATGTTCTATATGGAAATTAAATTTCTAATTTATTGGTATTACCTGCTAACCAATTCAACTAGCTTCATGAACTATTAATAAAGTATTAATCACATTTTATCTTTTAAAATATATTTTTATTGATTTTTTTTCTTTTTTTACAGAGAGGAAGAGAGAGAGACAGAGAGTCAGAAACATCAATGAGAGAGAATCATCGATCAGCTGCCTCCTGCACACCCCCACTGGGGATGTGCCCGCAACCAAGGCACATGCCCTTGACCTGAATCGAACCCTGGACCCTTCACTTCACAGGCCGTCGCTCCATCTACTGAGTCAAACCGGTCTCGGCTATTAATCACATTTTAAAATCAACAACTTTTTTATTGGAAATGAAAAGATAGTTGCCATTTTATAAAATTTTAGACAGGTTTGGTTTGTGTGTTTTTTTCCTATAAAATATTAGACTATTAATTTTGTGGCAACGTAAGAAGCCATACTTATTTTATCTATTCTTACCAAAGTAATTTTTTTCAGCCATTATATGGATTTCTATCAAAATTACTGGGGAAAGTGATCATATTTTATCTGTACTGACTTTGATGGTTTTCTGCACATATTACTAAAAATACTTCCTAAAAATAGGAAAAGATACCTTCTACAGTATAATTATCTGGGATGTCTTATATAAGTGGTTTTAAAATAGATCTCCTGTATGACAATTGTATAATGTGTGTGTTTTTTTAGCTTTTCAGAGAACATGCTATGTGGAAATTTTCTTAATATAATTAATCATGCTTCATAACAAAACCAGAGGGATAGCTAAAAACAAGCAGAATTTCTAATGAATTCTCTGAATGAAGCAGAATTAGTTTTTCTCTATTAGTACTTGTTTTTCTCAATAGACTTATTTCTCCTTTTCTAAATATTTTATGAGTAATGTTTTATAGATTGAAAATGATTTGTTCTTTTATTTTACAGTGCTTATTCAATAGTTACCTGGTCATCAATCATTGAAATATAGTATATTCCTTATATTAATATAATATAATATATTCCTTATATTAAATTCCATGAGTTACAGATGGGATAAACATAGCATAAAGGGCCTCTCTTATTTTTATTAGGAGGGCATTTTAAGTAGCAAAAAGCAAACTGAATTTCAAGTCTGACAATATTGGTTTAAATCACAGCATTAAAATCTATAAATCTCCTGATCTTGGGAGATTTAGCTAACATTTCTAAGATTCAATTTTCTCATTTATAAAATGGGATAATAAACATTATTAAAATATTTAATATAAAGATTAAAATTATTTTTTTTAAATGAAGTGGAGACACTGATACCCAATAATCACTTCTGAGCTTCACGTACTCTTTGGTGTCTTTTTAATGGACATCTCTCTAACACAGGGCTGGGCAAACTTTTTGACTTGAGGGCCACAATGGGTTCTTAAACTGGTCCAGAGGACCGGAACCAAAGCAACCTGACCATGCTGGCACTCTCATCTTGGGCTGCTGGTGAAGGAGTGGAGGGGAGAGCAAGAGAACCCTCCGCTCTTTTGGCTCTGGGGGCGGATAAAATAGCCGAACAGGCCATATCCCGCCAGAGGGCCGTAGTTTGCCCACGGCTGCTCTAACATATTAAAAAAATGCATCAAAAGTAGCAAATGTAAATTACTTTATAAAACTGCAAATTCAGCAATCATTAGTGGGACTATTACTAAAAGTTTTATAATTTTCCATGTTACCTATAATTTTTGTTATATTGTGTCTTTATGAGACTGTCTAAAAACCAGGTGTATTTGTAGACCTAGAAATAGAGATGCTAGAGATAGATAGATGATGATGATAGATAGATAGGTGATAGATAGATAGATAGATAGATAGATGATAGATAGATGATAGAAAGATAGAGATAGAGTAGATAGAGATTAGACATAGACAGACATAGATATAGATATGGTTCTACTATATATGTGTATAGTAGAATAACATGCTTTTATGAATTGAGGGGCAACTTCCAACCAGATTGATTTATTCATCTTTCTCTTTCTGAAAAACATCTACAATTATTGGTGTCTAGGTCTTTAGCCAGTTTTCTCTCTCAATTTTCCCTCTGGCAAATGTTAGTTACTCAAGTTTACAGATTTTAAAGTGGGTGATTTTAAGGTCTCTCCTAGTCACACTAAGTGTTTTAAAAGGAAAATCATTCTAGAATCCTACATATAAAATAAATCAAGCAACCTAGATATCATTTGAAGGAGACAAATGAAATTACACCTTTGTCCTGTTGTATTTTCTATTTTTAATAATTTAATAAGATGGTTATTTGTTGATTTACAGATTTAACAAAAAATTCTAAATTGTATGTAACTTACTGTCAGGAGAGACTAAGCATTGGTTTGCTTTGAAACAACTTTTTCAACCATCTCACTTCCTGTTCTGTTACCTTTCGAGCTTTCCTTCTAAAGTTAATGAACCTGAGGCCTTTTGACTTCATGACTTTTTAAGCAATAAATGTTTTTATTGATATGTACTTTACCTAATGTAATATTCACTCTCTTAAAGTGTAAATGTCAGTAGTTTTTAGTATGTTTACTATGTTGTGCAATTACAACAACTGCTCCACTCCATTATCTAATTCATTATTCCCAAAAGATACCGCATGCCTATTACAAGGTAGTCCCAAATTTTCCCTCCCCGATTCCTTACCAATCACAATGTACTTTTTATTTGTACTTTGGACACTGCACATAAATTAATTTGTACAATATGAGGCCTTTTGTGTCTCACTTCTTTTACTTAGACTCCTGTTTTCAAGATTACTTCATGTTGTAGCATGAAAGAGCACTATATTCTTTGTATGGCTGGAAAATATTTTATTGTATAGATTTACCACATTCTGTTTACTCACTCATTACCAGATATTCGGTCTTGTGCATTTTGGGTAATTATGAATAACATTTCTATAAGTGTTCATAGGAAAGTTTTTGAATGAATATATATTTTAGTTTTCTTGACTATACACCTAGAAGTGAAGTTGCTATAGCACTTGGGAATTCTAGGGTTCACATTTTAAAGTTAAACTTGAAAACTGTCAAATTGGTTTCCACCAAAGTGGTTTCATCATTTTATATTCCCAAAGGTAATTATGAGGATACCGATTTCTCCACAACCACCCTACCACTTGTTGTATTTTGTTTATTGCTAATACTTTTAGTTGTAATACAGTCCTCTTAGTGACCTTTCTGAGCTAATTCTATAGAGTCTGTATGCTTTGTCATATGTGGTCCCTGAGGTCTATGAACCACTAGTGCAGTGGTTAGCAAGAAGAGCTTCTCTTATTTTTATTATGTGGGTATGTTTAAGTAGCAAGAGCAAAGTGGGTTCCCTTAAACATTTGGAACCATAATATCCCAGTGTCTGTCTAGGACTGGGTAGTATATGTTGAGGCATGCTGGCAGCACTCAGCAAGGCAGGTGGAAACTCTGTCTTAGTCTTCACTTCCTGTTTCCATTGAGCCTCAAGGTCAGTAGGAAACCTTCCCTGAGCATGTACACATGTATGTGACCTTCTAGACACCCTAGTACTAGAGTAGTTTTCACAGCTCTTTGTACATATTATTCCCCAGCCTCACGTCTATGTGTTTTGGTTAGTAAACTATTTATACCACCTATTGCCTATTGACTTAGACAACGGCAACCTTACATATTACTTTGGAAACATTTATTGGCAACTTTCCCGGGGCAGCAACTTTTGTACTGAACAAGTCCTGAGTTAGATGAAATAAAGACAATAAGAGACAATCTGAGCCTGTCTTCCATGCAAGCATCAGGCAGGTCAGAATGCGGCAGGCCACCGGTGCTTTGTGAATGAGGTCTGTCTGTTTCGCTGATGCTAGGAATGCACACTGCTGTTCCTATGTCTCCTGCTGAGCGGGGAACAGGGCATGAGTCTTCTGTACGCTCTAACGCCACAATGTTCACTGATCTTCCGAACGAAGATAGCTCATTGTTATTTTTAAATAAGCTCTCCCGGAGTAGCTGCAAGCCTTTGTTTCCTTTCCAGACATCTGAAAACATTGATTCAGAAGTGTTTTTGCCTTATTCGCAGCTTCTGTGGAAGGGTAGGATTTAAAGTTTCTTACTCCAGCATTTTTTGCTTCCGTCACTCCAACTCCTATATGCTTTCCATTCCATTATTCTATTTTTCTTCTCTAACTTCATCATTGAGTTTAAAGTCCACAAAAGTCATTATGTTCTTGGTATTTCTGCATAAACACTAAACTTTCTTGTCCTCCTGCAATGCTATAGAACCCGTCTGGCAAAAGTCCAATGTTAGATAAACCCACTTCTCTGACTTCTACTAACCTATCACTGAGAAACATTGCGCTGGTGAAGAAAGACCCAATGTGGGAGATGTTTCCCCCTCGTTGTGGAAAAGCAGTCTCACCTCCTGCTGCTCATTAGGATCCCTCACCCTCGCCTTGGTTGTGACTTTGCTTTTTTCATGGACTCCTCCGTAGACCCAAAGAGCGAACAGCTGCTGCCATGACACTTTGTAAGCCCACTTTTAATAGCCTCCTTCTATTCCTCTGCCTTCCGGCAGGCACTCCCCTTTGTTTTACTTTGTCGGATTGTGACATAAGGGTGGGAACTTCTCCAAAGGATGAGATTCAGGGGGTCAAATTCAAATTTCAAATATAGGACACAGAAATGGAAAATTAATTATGCTACTTCGAGTGGTAAAAGCAAATGTAGGCTAAGTATACAGGAAAACTACTTCGTTGTATGAATTAGACATTTATTGTTGAAAGAAGTTGAATGGACCCAACTCAACAGAAAAGGAGGAATGGATAGAAAGAATTTGCAAGAAATTTAAAGAACTGAAGGAGAAAGAAAGTGCAGTTTAGACTCTAAAGAAAATTGGATTCAGGAATTGGAGAGCCTGAGTACCAGTTTCTTGCTACAATATTTTCCCTTGCATGCTGGCACTCTCTATTTTATACTGCTGCTTCATGGTGTCTCAACTCTAAGTCTACATTACTCCTAATATAACTTTGAACAAAACCCACTATGGTGTCTGTGATACACTTGCAAATTGTAAGGAGAAAAAAGAATACTTACCCAACATGAAAGACTGTCTAAACATGACATTCATGTACTCTTTTGGTCATTTATTTATACTTTCACTATTTTTGTATATATTTTATTGGTTTTCCACAGAGAGGAAGGAAGAGGGATAGAAAGCTATAAATGTCGATGAGAGAGAAACATCAACCAGTTGCCTCCTGCACACCCCCTGCCAGGGATGTGCCCGCAACCAATGTACATGCCTTTGAACAGAATCGAACCTGGGACCTTTCAGTCCACAGACTGATGCTCTATCCACTGAGCCAAACCGGTTTCGGCATACCTTCACTATTTTTAGTTACCTACTATGTGCCAACTCCTGTTTTAGGTAATAGGAAAGAGCAGTGACTATACAAGAAGCTTCACGTCTCACTGAGTCTGTATTCTATGAGTCCGGGAGGCCTATTTCCGAATGGCATGGTAGGTATGCAGTGCAGATTTTGCAATATCATTTTCTGAGGGGCATTACACAAGGATATGAATGAGTGGCAAATCTCAGGATAGGGTCTACATGGAAGTCAGTTACCCTAAGAAATGAATCACTACCCCACTAATAATCTAAGAGTTAAAGGCATTATAGTACATGGAAGCTACGTATGGTTTTGTTCGTTTGATTGGAAGAAGGTTAAACATTTTTGAGATATTGGCCCATTACCAAGTGACTTTTTGATTAGTGTTAAATGATTTTTGCCTCTTCAACTTTTGAAATTATCACATTTCCAGGCAAGACAAAAGTGTAGTTCAGAGGAATTTCTTCTGTCTATACGTTTTATTTTGTCACTAAGATAATTAAAGGTCCTGGGAAAATCCATGTTGATAGTTACTTCAAGAAGATTATAAAGTTGCGGTTGCTGAAAGAGCCAGCTGATGGAGTTCATATTCCTTTCCTTAACCTCAGCATAATGCCCGTTTCACTTCCCAGATAAGCAAGGTTTGACCGCGGCAGGGAGACTTCGTGACTCCATCCTTTCCGCTCCATCCTCACGAACCAGAGTGTCATTTGATCTGATGACACAAAATAAATTAATACACTTTCCCTCTGGATGCCTTTACTGGCCAAGAAGACTAGAAAATAGATAACAATTAACTTATTTCCAATTCATAACTTTATTCTTTTAAATATGAATGCACATTTATGTTTTATTTCCATTTAAAAATAGCATGCCTTTTCTTCCGTTCCTGGTTTTAATAGCATTTTGGTTCTGAGTTTAAATATCACATATTACTAACATTTCAAATCTCAGTTTTAAACCCCTTTTTATATTGTAAGGTGTTTTAGAGAAAATCATATTTTTTTCACTTTCAGAAATCTTTGTATGATTATAATTGTATGTAGACTTTGTATATAATATGTGTGATTCATTTAAAGTTTATTCTGGCTTTAATTTGCATGTACAACATTGTCACGAAATATGTATATTGTGTGAGCGTGTATGTGAGATGTACAAACAGCTCTTACTAGTAAATATCTATATACTTTTCAGGCTCTGGGTGTTGGATGGCTCTCCCCAAGCATGGCTGTTACTCCAGATAGGCCAATCAGAACACTGCATACCTTTGGTCTTTAACTCAGATTTGGCACATTTTTTTTATTTGATTCAATTAAAATTAACTGTTGAATTCTACCCCAAATAAACATTATTTCCTACTCAGCTTAAGTTAGGGAAGATATAGGCATTCTGAGTCCATGGGGAGCTGAATGTTATGAACAGGAATTGGGGTAGAAAGAATGAGAGAAGCCAGGTTCTTATGCTGCCTACTTAACAAGAAGCCAAACACACTGTGTGTTTTTTTTGTTTGTTTGTTTGGTTGGTTGGTTGGTTTTGTTTTTTGTTTTGTTTTTTTCAATTGAATAAGCCAGTAAAGGAACCCCCAGTGAATTGACTTTTCTACCATTTGTATTCCAAACATCCTTAAGTGATAAAAACAATTATGCCTTTGGTGCATCTGAACAGAGTTAATGCTGTGTTTGTTAATGTCAATCATATCTGGTTTGCATACTCAGATGTATCTGATTGCTTTTCTCAGAAAGACCCTATCTATTTTAGTAGCTGCTACACTGAGCTTCATTTTAGCAAGTTTTCCATGGGATTGTTTAAGTGACCATTCATTCCATGGAACTGTGCATGGATTCAGAACACTATTGACTGAAAAGTGTTTAATTATTTTGCATGCTTCTAAAAAAATGCAGAAAATTTAGTGTAATACCCACATATTTTAGATTAATTTTGCATTAGAAATGTTATGACAGAAGCTCACTGATGGTCTTATCCCTTTAAAATCCATGTACAATACTTTCTCCTTTCCCTAACTTAATCATACATAAACTTGATTGAGATTTTTGAGAAATATAGACCAAGAATATTTGTGAAAAAATTGGAGGATGAGATTTTCCTAATTGCAGGCATAATAGTATAAATTTTGGCTAGACTAAAATGATAATTTATGATGCAAGGGAATTGAGAACAAATGCATTTTTTTTTCTTGACAGCTATTCTTTTCACAAGAGTCCAGTGTTACATAAGACCAAAACTAATAATCCAAGAAAATTTAAATATTAATTTGATACCAAGCCTTGGACTTCATAACTTGATCTTACTTGGTAATCTAATAAATTATTTGGAAATGTGTACAGGACTTCTTTTCCTAATTGAAATAAAAAAAGAAAGCTATAGGCCTTTACAGCTAGATTCTTCTCTTAAATTCTCTCTCTCTCTCTCTCTCTCTCTCTCTCTCTCTCTCTCTCCCTCTCTCTCTCTCCCTCTCTCTCTCTCCCTCTTTCTCCATACACACACACATACACACATATTTTTGCATCGCCAGATTTTCATTCCAAAGAAGCAAAGAGTTACATTTGTTAATTAATCCAGAACTAAATTCAATGAGGAAAGAAGAAGGTTTCTCTTCATAAGGCAGGACAGTCTAGATTACTATCCTAACCTTTACCACATAAAAATGTTAGTCTTAAACCAAGTTGACAATTGATAAAGGAAGAGGGAGAGAAAGAAAGAAAAAGGTGTAAGGTGTGTGTGTGTGTGTGTGTGTGTGTGTGTGTGCGTGTGTGTGTGAGAGAGAGAGAGAGAGAGAGAGAGAGAGAGAGAGAGAGAGAGGGAGAGAGAAGTCACTGTACTCAGAGAAAAGATAGGGAAAGAGACAAAAATGTTAAGAGAAAGAAACAGATAAAGACAGAAAGACAGAGAAAGAGAGACATAGACAAAGAAAGAGATACCAAGAGAAATAAGACACAGAGAAAAAAACAGATATTCAGAAAGATAGAGAGCGACAGAGACAGAAAGAGAAAGAAGGGATCAGTGTAAGAGAAAGAACCATACCTTATATCTTTAATGTATGGTTCGGACATTTTGTCAATGTGAGGCAATGGGAAATGTCTGAACCAGACATTAAAGATATAAATAGTCTTTTTTTCTTCTTTGGACTAAAGTGAAAACACACACACACTAAGAATAAAACCCTCAAAACCTAAAAATTATTTACCTCTTTCTTCTTACCTACCTCTTAAATAATGGTAATCAATGATTTATTGAAGGCATGTGCCATGATAATATACAGGTTATCAGTTTATGCCTAATGTACATATATAAAAAGCCAGCAACTGTAACTGCCATCCCTGATTGTACCCCCCTACCCAAATAGGCGGTGGGGCTGGCTAGCCAACTTCCTGCAACCCCTCCCCTCGGTCAAACCCACCCCTGATCACCCCTTACTCCAATAGGGAGTGCAGTAGGCTGGACAATCTTCTGCAGCCCCTCTCCCTTCCTGGCCCAACTCCAGATCAGCTTCCCCCATCCCAATCAGGGGCTGGGCCGGCTGACTGGTCAACCACCCATGGACCCTCCCTCAGGCCTCTGGCCCCCAATCAGCATCCCAACCCCATTTGGTGGCAGGGACAGCTGGCCCACTGCCCACAGCTGGCCCCTCCCCCAATCAGCCCTTCAATCCCAATTGGGGGTGGGATCTACTGTCCAATAACCTGTGGCCCCCTCCCTGAGCTGGCCTGATCAGGCCAGCCAACCTTCTGCCATCTCCTCCTTCCCACAGGCCAAGCACTGATCTGCCCGGATTGAAGCTGGGCCAGCTGGACCCCACCCATGCAAGAATTTGTGCACTGGGCCTCTAGTTTATAACAAACATACTGGATTGAAAATTGAAACTATGAAACAGTTGAAGCAGATAGTGTCACTATATTTTGGGTGAAAACCTCATTTTAAGTAGTCATGCAGTTTACTGATTTTTTCCAATGTTAAGTGGCAGCTCAAATGTTCAGGCCTTACTTTAAGTACCACTGGATTCTGTTGACTTGTCAATGATCAGATTTTATTGTGAATAAACTAAAGAAAGAAGTCTTCAGTTAGTCCTTGGATTGTGATTGAGGACGTTCTCAATATTTAGAGGTTAAAATATGAAAAAATGCATGATGAGTGTTATCATCTAAAATATGAGAATATTTCCAAATAATATCTGTAAGTTTTTCTCCTTTATTTACATCATTGTAATTACTAGATTGAGTTCAAATCTTTATCAAAGCTCTATCCCACTCCACCAGTGACAATTATTGGAATGAAGTGGAAACTAAGAGCATGATTATGTTTATTAAACCACTGAGATTTTGATATTATAGATATAGCTGTTATCATCCCCTAATCCGTTTGACCGGGGAAATGTAGAGAAGAAAAAATGTGACATAGGTAATTTTAAGGAAGGCAACTCCTAGACTAAAACTGGATTTAAACAAAAACAAATATCCACTCACCCCAAGAAAAACATTCTTTGTTCTACAGATTTTAACACAGAGGTTGACATATTGAATCATTTCTATCAGAGCAAGGTTGAAATCTAAAGTGAATAATGGACAATGAGGTTGACATTTATGCCCACAGACACTATTTCACACTTGGAGACTTTTCAGAATGGCTTTTCGGTGGTCAATGCCTGGGTGCCATTCCAAAGCATAGAACATCCCATTTGTCCATTGGTTAGTATCATTGATCAGTGTTATTGAACTGTCAAAGTGTCTCTGTCATCACAATAAATCATTTTCATGGAAATTGTTGCAATTAGGCATAAAAGAAATAAATCAACTTAAGCTAAACGATTCAATCCGATGTTTCAGAGACGCCAAATGATCTATATATACTCAAATATTGATGCCTGCATCCATGTATCTATATATATATTTCTATCTGTACACTGCAACCTCTCTGTATCTGGAATGTTGGTACACCGTTTCCAAAATAAATACCTTGTCACTTGTGACTGATTTTTATGTTATAGGGTCCAAAAAAGATCATTAATCTCAATCAGGTTAACTGAGCCATGAAATACAGCCGGCAGGAGGTTTTAGAAGAGTGTAGTCAGAATCCCCTCAGAGACTCACCAGTTAATATTTGAAGAAGAAATTAAAATGATCCTATGGCTTAAAAATACTGTAACAGTTTATAACTAACCACACTTGCAGTTTGAGAGCTTTAATACTTTTTTTTCAATGCTATTGTGATCTTTTCAGAGTCCTAATGTGATCACACATTTTCTGTTTTCCCTAAACATTCAAAATTGGATTCATTTAGGCTTATATTATCTATTCAATAATTCTCAAGTTAGTGTCATTGCTGGAGTTAAAATATTAAAATATTAACTACCGTATGTGTTTTTTTAACTTTTTGTTTAAAAAATGCCACAAGCACCCAAATTGTATTCATGGTATATGTACTCAATAAGTAATAGATTATCATTCTTCAAAATGCTCTACTATAATTTGTTTCATTCAAAACAAATATAATTTGAAATGAAAAAAAAATTATAGTGTTTTAGTGAAGATCATTTCAGAAGGTTGCATGGAAAGTTTTGCATACATTATACAGTATGTACTTTATGCAGAGTTCTAAAATGATTTAGATTGCTGCTTGGTTTGCTGAAAATATTGTTTATTACTCGTTTGTTTGTTTGTTTGTTTGTTTGTTTGTTTGTTTTTCCCAGTGAAGGGCTGGTCAAGTCCTCCAAATAATAGCACAAACAATTTATTTGGAAAAAATCCAACTAAAAACAGGTGTAAAGCAATGCATGAACAAGTGTATCTGTTTCTTTTTGTGGTAGTTGTTTTTTTTTTTTTTTAATGACAAAATAGTCCAAGTGATAAAAAAAAAAAAAAAAACTGATGAAAAGGCAAGCTGAAACATTGCCCATGCAGAGGGATTATTAACCCAGATCCCCTCCATAAACATTACCAAGAATTTGACAAAATTATAGGCGTCCTTCCCAAGAAGTTTAGTAGTCATTTCATGAGGTTCAGGATCAAGGGACAATACATAAAGCTTGTCTACATCTGACCCAGCCCACTAGGAGGGACCATCACCCCCTGCTGTCCTGGCTTTGATTTGCAGCTTCCTGTTACCAGTGGTGCTGACTCCAGCCAGCAAGCACGTGGCCTGTTGGAGCTCTCTAGGATAAGGAAGGGTGCCACAGGTTTACATGAGGTGAGTGCTTTCCTTTATGCTATAATCAGAGGGTGAAATCTGTCACACCAAAGTGGCTTAGGCTGTGAGAAATTAATGACATGGGGTGGCCAGGAATTTCTCAGCTAGTATAATTATATCTTCGAGGGGGAACAATCAATGGAAAGTAGATATAAACAACTGGTTTCATTATTAAAAGTCTGTCTTTGGGCCAGATATAATCATTTTCTTTAAGTAGCAGAGAAGATTGTCATTTCCTGTAAAACAGCCTTGCAGATGGGTTCAAAAAAAAATCTATGAGTCTGAAAATATTCACATGTCCTTCTCACATTTATCAATGTCATATAGCAGCATTTTTCAGGCTTTTCCCACACTCATCAATGCCATAATGATACTGCAATGGACTACACTCATCTAAAGATATTGAGTACCAATTCAATAATTCATATTTTATTTTGTTTTTAATGAAGCCAGTTAGCTTCTTTTCCAGTGCCTTTTATTCTAGATACATAAGCATTACCTGATTTTTTTTTATTTTATTTTACACATCAAGGCCAAGTCTTGCCCTATAATAAAATTTTGTTTCTCAGAGAAAACTTAATTCCACAGAAAGACATAAAGAAGAGGGCCTTTCTGCTTATTATTTCTTAGTAACTGAAAATTCAAGCTAAATTAGGGAGTGGGAAAGTCTCTTTATACACTGCTTTGTCCCATCTCTGCTAAGCCTCTATACCTTAGACAAGTCAAATAACCCAAAACTTTGGTTTCAAAAATGTGGAATTTTAAATCGAAACTCTTACAGTTTCTTGTTGTTGCAAAATTCCAGAATAATATGAAGGACACTGATTTATTAAGTATGCAGATAGACATAAAGAAAAATAATTACTTGACAATAGTGTTCATTTCTTCTCATTAGATACGTGGCCGCACTTTAAAATTCTCAACAACAAGAATATTAGCAAGGAGTTATGTTTGAATAAGCTAAAATCACGTTTTTAAATAAGGATTTAAACTTTAGACTGGATGAATTCTAGGATTCAAACAATTTAGGGAAGTTTGGTAAGTTTTTTGTTTATTTGTTTGTTTATTTTTTGTTTATCTTTGTTGAACACTTCCATCCTGCAGCTCCTTCCCCAGGCCTTGTCTATTGTCTGTGCCCATAGGTAATGCATATATGAATATAAATTATTTGCTTATCCTCTTTCCCCCAGCCCTGCCTTCTCTCTGAGATTCTTCAGTCTATTCCATGCTTCTATGTCTCTGGATTTATTTTGGGAAGTTTTAACAGTCTTTTATAATATAAAGCTACCATATTATTGAAATGGAATCACAAATGATAAAGTTCACTAGCATCAGATTTGTGCTAGTTATGCTTTCTAGGATATTCATATACGATTTTAAACATCAGTTTGCTTTGAAGTTTATTTTTGTGGGATGGTGGAGATATTTTCCTAGTGATAAAAGATAAGTTTTCTGGAATTTTGATCTGGATAATCTCTTCATGTTTTGGAACTTTCTCTATTCCTTTACTTAATATCTACACTTTTAAGTTGCCCATTTTATGTTCCTGTTTATAAGTTGATCAAATATTATCTTTAGGTCAGTACTCTGTTGTTATTGGCTGTGTGTAAGGATTCTTTTGTCATGGATGATTAATGTACCAAATCTATGTTTGTAGCTTCTAATAACCCCTCTCCCAAATTGGTTTAAAGCTCCATCCAAGTCTATTTCCTTCTTCAATCTTAACAGCTATTATGATGAATTGTCACTAATGCAAAGCCAGATGAATGCTTGAGGACTAAAAAATTAAATATATGAATGGATTTTTGCATTTAAGTTTTAAAATCTTTAGAAAGAAAAGAAGGGGGAGAACATACTGTTGTGCTAATTGGTGGGACTATACATGACTTGCATTCATAGTGTTACACTTTCCCATGTACCTGAACTCAGTCCTGGCTGTGTAATTAGTTTTGCCTTTCTTGCTTGTTTAACCATCGCCCAGTCAGCGTAAAAATGAGATG
This sequence comes from Vespertilio murinus, assembly GCA_963924515.1. Lineage (NCBI taxonomy): Eukaryota > Metazoa > Chordata > Mammalia > Chiroptera > Vespertilionidae > Vespertilio > Vespertilio murinus. The sequence goes on along the minus strand of OZ004707.1, from coordinate 33,031,573 downwards.
CATTTTCATTCCACAGATCTCTAGATTGAGAGTCATATCCAAAAACACATAGCCAGACTTGAGATAGATCACAAGAACTGTGTTCTGTATCCACCATTGTGACTGAGAGAGACTTTCAAGGTTCCTGTGATGAGGATGAATACATAAAGGGAAGTGAATAATTTTAGCGAGAGGGTGAACTTTGGCATATTGATTGCATTTATGATGCAATATCTTGCTAAGTTGATTTATTAGGCATTTGAATCACAATTATAGTAACTAGTCACAAAGGTATTGGATGTTGAAGGTCAACTTTAAAACTATATTAAACCAAATATATTAAATATTTATATACTTACATTGGATTTGGCAATTAATAAATTGTGTCCAGTACCTGAGAGCCTAATCGATTGGTTAACTAACTCGGGACTAGAATGTTCCCTAAAGACAGTGATTGAAATATCAGAACTTTTCTGCCCTCAGAAGGAGTGCATAAGGTCTAAAAGTTCAGGAAATATGATACTGGAATGGATAGATTTGGTGCAACCAGTTCAACTACTATGTCACCATACTATGATCTGTGATGGTTGACATTTATAGGCTGGAGATAATGGTAGGAGATGCATGTAGAATTCAGCTCCGTGATTTTAGTGTACATAGTGAAATAAAGGTCAAGACAACATGACTGTACAAAGCAATGGAGACAGAGGAATCAACAGAGTGTTGTAAATCTCACTAATTATTTGTGGTGTCTAATTAATTGGTGGTTGGATCCTTAGAAATGAAAAAAATTGGCAATGTACTAAGGTTATACTTGCCTATAAAAACAGAAACTTACCATATTTGGTAGGTAGAAACCCAAGTGGAAAAACTGCTATAGAAATCCATGACATCTTTGTGGGTATAAGAACAAATATTTTACAGACCTAGAGCTCCTTGACTGAATGAGACTCTAAGTTGTTTTGGGAAAATATCCTGCAATAATGCCACACCTGTGTCCTCTGAATCTTCCTCTAAGATTTTTTTTTAAACTATCCTGTCGTCATTTATGAAAGTGTCAGTATTTTGGAAGGGGAAATAGACATCTGGAGATCATTATATGTTGAATATGAACTGGCATTAATACCTAAACACCAAAGCCTTCCTTATTAGAGGCACAGAATGGTCATTCTGTGGCATATGGAGTCTTGGCCTGAGACCATTCTATAGATCATGCTTAGTCTCAATACGTTTAAGGGAGATAAATATAACTAATTGACAGATTCCCCACATGGTGCTTGATCGTGGAATGAAGTAGGAATTATGGCCCACTAATCTCTCAGTAAAACAATAAGCCAATAAGCAATATTGCAGTCTTGGGGAATTGCAAATATTAGTGCCCCAACAAAAACTTGCAAACTTGAATGGTTGGAATTCCAATTGCATCTCCATTAAAATATTCTATTTGGCTCATGTAAAAGACACATTTCTTGCAATGATTGGGGTTTTGGTTAATTTAATCAGGCGCTGCTCAATCACATTATTTTGTAGGGTGTTTTTGCTGTCTGCTAGAATACAGTATAGATCAAATCTGATTTCACCAAAATTTACATGGATAATCAGAAGCACTTTGCTTTCATTTCATAGGACAATACATCATCTTCAGTATTTTATTCCAGTGCTTTTCAACTCAATCATCACACTTGAGAAAATTTGTTTGTATTCATACTCTATCAAACATCACAACATCCCATTGATGATATTATAATTATTGGATTAGCAAGCAACTTAAATGCCTTAGTTGATCACAAGAAATACCTGAATATAGATTTAAGTAGAAATATTAGTATAAAAGCATGATATACTAGTATATGTCCACTGAATAGGCTTAGAACAATGGTTGCAATGAGTATACTTAGTGTCCCAATCTTTATTTCCTAAAATCAGTTGTCACTAATTAGAACCAGAAAGAGTTGCTTGGAGAAATATATGATTACATGTCTGATATTGAAATTTGTCATGTGAGAATTCAAGCTTCACTAATTTGAACTTGAAAATGAATAACATTGCAATGAGCTAAATGTATTTAATATAATAAATAGCAATGATGATATACTAATATTCAAACATTTGAAAATATAAGAAGAAAAATTTTAAAAGATAATTTTATAGAAATGTCAGGTAATAAATATAGAAGAAGTGATAAAATTATAAAATCTTAATTTTACAACAAACTTCCAACATAAAAATTACTTCAGGTAAGAATCTTCAATGAGGTGATAGGTAGCTGGGGAATAGGATTTTTTATATGGTTTTAAAGTATCCTGCCAAACCTAAGTATAAATTTCAAAATGAAGCATGCTTTTTTCCTGTGGATGATCTGATTGATGGTCACCACCTTCATACACCTGATTACTATCCAGCATGGGAACTCCCTAAGTGCTTCCTGATGGTATGTAATGGCAGATGTCATAATATCTATGCTGTATTATTGCAAAAATATGTAACTTGACCTACTCTTAAGAAAACAGGTAAAAATTTGTTTGCAGTAGTTTCTTCAAGAAAATTGGAATTGGAATCTTTAAACTTTATTATCATGGGTAGAAAAAGAGTTAAAAACTATTGAGATTATGAAAAAGTAAAGAAAATAAAAACAAAAAATGTGTCAAGATTGATTAAATCCTGAATTTTTAAAACAAACCAACAACAATGCTATAAAAGGCTTTCAGGACAAAAGGGAAAATTGAAATATTTTCACTATACATTAAGATTATGTAACTAAATTGATGTCAGTTCTTAAGCATGGAAATGGTACTGTAATTACAAAAACAATGACCTAGTTTTAAGATATCTATGGGAAAACATGTCATGTATTTTCTTTACTTTTAAATGTATCAGAATGGGGGGAAAATGGTTGTCTGAGGCACATATCTGAGAACTCCTTTATCTGAATAATGTGTAGCATATTATTGTATTGAAAGGCTTGAAGGGAATTTATTTCTTCTAACATCTTAGACAAGATTATTATTTTGTATTGTGATATTAAGAATTCACTTATTTCACAATGTAAACTACAGTATTTAAAAGAATTGAAAATTCTAAACAGATATCATTATTTACTCTGCTGTGAATTTTTAATGATACAAAATATTTCTCATAGTTTAAAATTATACTGGCCTATAAAAATTTTTGTTAAACTTACTTATTGCAATTCTTAATTAATATAGCAAATCAAATTGTGTTGGTCTCTTAGACATGGTAGTGCTACATTTTAAATAAGAAGATCTGGCCCTTATAAGTTACTTATAACCAAAATTCACCATCTATAAAAAACATTGTTTATACTGAGTTACTGTATATAACTTAAATTTATAATTAATAACATTTGATTAATGAAGTACATATGCTTAGAGATGTAACAGTTTTAATGAAAAGAATTAGCAGACTAATCCAGCTAGATTATCATGTCAAAATCTCAAATTAACTATAAATTATACAGTAGATGATGAATCATATTGAAATAATAGTACTGACATATGTGATAGCTATGTACTAGTATATCTTAAAATAATATTATAAAAATAATGTATATATATAGTTATTAATTTTTGATTAAGTATTTATTTTCAATATTGATGAAGAGTATTTGAGACATACTGTAGATTTATTATTATCTACCTGAATTTTGTATATTTTTCTCTCTTCTGATTTTTTCTTTTTAATCGATTTTAATATTCTTTGTAAATTAATGGTTGTTCCAACATAATCAAATGCCTTAAACAGTCATATTTTCCTTTCATGTTTTCAACAGATATAGACTGTTTATCTCTTCAAAGAACGACTAAGTTGAATTCTCTTGTGTCCTTAAGGTAGTTATATAATCACCAAATGGGTTTATATCCAAATGGATAAATTATGCTTGTTTAACCTTAAACCATAAAAATGTATATTTGCATGTTTTATTAAAATTTTTCTTCTAAGAAATTCAACTTTATTTTTTTCATTTTTTTATTAAGGTATTATATGTGTACATATCTTACCATTGCTGCCCCTCCCCTACCTCCCATTCATGCCCTCCCTCCCCAGAGTTCTGTGTTCATTGGTTGTACTTATATTCATGCATACCAGTCCTTTGATTGTTCTCTTATCTCCCCCCAGGTCTCCTTCCCCTCCCTGCTGAAATTTGATAATCTGCTTGTTTTATGGTGACTATCTCAGGATCACATCGATATAATCCGCTCCTCATTTGGCAGTCTGCTTGTTTTATGGTGATTATCTCAGGTAAACTAGAGGCAGGTGCATGAAATTTGTGCATGGGGGAGGGGGTTCCCCTCATCCCAGCCTGCGCCCCCTCCAATATGGGACCCCTTAGAAAATGTCTGACTGATGTCTGGCAGTCAGACATCCCTCTCACAATCCTGGACTGCTGGCTCCTTACTGCTCACCTGTCTGCTGGCCTGATTGCCCCTCACTGCCCCTCCCCCCCTGCTGGCCTGGTCACCCCAAACTGCCCCCCTTTGCTGGCCTGGTCAACCCTAACTGTCCCCCTGCCAGCCTGGCCACCCTTCACTGCCCCACCTGCTGGGCTGATCACCCTCAAATGCCCCCCTTCCTGCCTGGTCACCTCCAACTGGCCCCCACCAGCCTCATCACCCCCAACTGCCTGCCCTGCTGGTGTGTTCACCCCTAACTGATAACTGATCCCTCTGCCAGCCTGGTTGCCTCCAATTGCCCCTGCCAGCCTGGTTGCCCTATGCAGCCTGCTGTTTGGTCCTTGGTCATCCCTCACATTCCACCCCCCCCCCGTCCCCCTTCAAGCCTGATCACTCCATGCAGCCTCTGGTTAGTAGTTTGGTCGTCCCTTACTGCCCCCCTTGAGGGCCTGGTCGTTCATCAGGTTGTTTCTGTCATGACAGCCCTGGCTTTTTATATATTAGGACTGGTATTTCTTAAAGTGAATATTATACCAGCGATCTCTAAGAGTCCAGCAAATATTAGAAGATTTAATCAAAACAACCAAAGTAAACTCAGAAGCATGCCAAGAACATAAACCTTAGTATTAAATCAAATTACATATATTATTTCATCTAAATTTTCAGGAAATGTCAGTAGAAGTATATAAATGAGGCAAGAAGGGACTTATCTGAAAGACAGATTAAAGAGATGATGGAAGGGTTTTAATTTTCTCCCATAAGGTACATATTAGTTTTAAAGTTTTAATCTGAAATATATGTTGCCTTGACTTTTCCTACCATTTGATTTTTCTTTCTTATTAAATAGTCATAAAACTACTTAGCTTTGGATCCTTCTGTGCACTTTTTCCATTTACAAAATTTTGTTTTGGTGGAAGAGCGCCCAATATTACAGATTTTTGCATGCTGACCAGAATGCAGATGTGTTCATGCAATTTTGTTATAGTCTCAAATTCCTTCGCTTGCTCTGCACACATTTAGCAAATTGAAATTCAGAAATGTATTTGTGTGAGACAGTTTGGGTTAGTTTTGTTGAATTTGCCTCAGCATAAATATAGATAAAGTACTTTTATCTATATTTTAATGTGTATATTCAACCAAGTAGGAACTGAATATATGAGCACTAATAAATATATCATTGTTGAACAATTATAATTAATATTCAGAATGATTATATAGATACTTCATTTAATATTAAAATTATATTCTTTATAATAATAAATTTATTATAAATGTTTTATCTATATCTTAAACCAAGTTATATAAATATTAATATTTTAGTCAAAAATTAATTTTACTTAGCATCTTTTCGTTTCCAATAAAATCTAGATGTCACACATAAGATGAAGTTTTAGTAACCCCTGGTCGCAGAGGAACTACAGATGATTTGTTTTATTTGTATTTTTCAGTTAAAGTTATCCTCATCTTTAAATGCTCATCACTTCTGGAGTAAGAGGAGGGAAGAGGAAATTAGATATATGAATAAGCCAACAGGGACTACAATAATAGTAATACATCAATAAAGCAGATAAAAAGATAACTTTTTAAATATATTTTTTATTGATTTTTTACAGAGAGGAAGGAAGAGGGACAGAGAGCTAGAAACATCAGTGAGAGAGAAACATCAAACAGCTGCCTCCTGTATCCCCCCTCCTCCGGGGATGTGCCCATAACCTATGTGCATGCCTTTGACCAGAATTGAAACTGGGACCCTTCAGTCCGAAGGCCTATGCTCTATCCACTGAGCCAAACCGGTTTCGGCCAAGAAGATCACTTTTTAACAAGGGGTAAAAAGAAAGCAAAGGGAAAAGCTAAAGCAGGGGATGGAAAAGGAAAACAGGATGAAAAACCGAGAAGGGAGGAAGAAATGGTGAAAAAATAAAATAAAATATAATAACAGTAAAAATTTTAAAAAATATAATACTAATACACACACAAACACACACACACACACACACACACACACACACACACACACATATATATATATATATATATATATATATATATATATATATATATTATTTTTTAAATAAAAAAGTGAAGTATCATTTGCTTCGGCTGTGTTTTAATGCACCAAGGGGGCTGATTTAGGACTCCCCTCTTCTGTCTGACAATCCTGGGCTTCTTTTTAGGTAGTTAGGTGCTGACCATTGTCAGGGATGTCTTTGGAGATTAGCACCAGGTTGAAGCTTCAAGCATTCAAGCAGTCCACCAGTCTGCTGCTCTTGCCTGTCGCCACACGCCTTGGTTGCAAGCAGACAGGACCAATCTGCCTTCTTTGCCAGTCTGACAGCTGTCAGTCTTTATCTCTCCAGAGTCTGTTTTTTTCCAGGGGTTTAGATGGGGTTGTTGCCGTTTTGCTCTCTGGGGATCAGATGGATGCATTTTTTCCTCATCCAGAGCCAGTCCTCCACAAGTGGCCCAAGTGATAATGCTGTCCTTGATTGATAAGAGATCTTGTATGGAGACCAGTGGGGTTGATTGGCTACCTGGAGTTTTTTTTTGTTTTTTTTTTTTATCAGTCTGGTCCCCAGAATAGTGGGCCAGACCAACCCCTCTTCCAACCCGTCACTGAGCTCTTCGGGGCCATTCAAAGCCTTTGTTTCCTTTGTATAGCTCAAATGCAGGCAGGGGGTGGCAGGCTGTGTAGCCCCTGCCTTGAGGCCCCTGGGGGTGGCTAGCTCTTTTCCGGAGAAATGCCTACTTGGGTTTGGAGTGTCCTGGCCACCTCTTGGTGCCCTGCCTCCCTCCCCAGCCTCTTCCCAGACCCCACAAATCTGCGCCTCTCCAGAGCCTCAGGTGAGTTTTTGCAAATTGAAAAGTACTATCTTCTGGGTTTAGCGAATAAAAGCAAAGACAAATCAAAACAAAAGCAAAACAACCACAAAACTGTGAGTTTCTTGCCCCCAGCTTCAAGCATCTAGGGCCACTTTTCAGGTCTTTCTGGGCACACTCCCCCGCAGCGGTGGTTTTAGGTCTAAATTCCCGGGGATCCAGGAGCTCTGCGGGTTTTCCTTTTCATAACTGTCACCTAGGGACCTGACTTCGGTGCAATGCAGCCTCCACCTCACCCTTTTGGCTGGGGTCCTCGGGCATCTCTCTCCAGCCCAGATCCCGGCTCCTGCCATTCTCCAGGCATGCTCTGCCCTTCCTTCTTGGAAATTGTTTCCTCAGCTGTGTCTAATTTGTTAATCCAAGATGGATGTTTTCCAATTTAGTTGCTTTTCTAGCCTGGCTCAGGGGTGGGGGTAGGGGGGGTGTGGAGTGGTGGAGAAGGGGAGGTGAGCCACATGTCTGCCTAATCGGCTGCCATTTTCTTCTCTTAGTCAATTGTGCCTTTATGAAATGCTCCCTTTTATATAGTTTAATGCCTCTTCTCTTAAATTTTTATTTTTTAATATTTATGCAGTCAACTTCACTTTCCTGTTTTCTTTTGTCTGGCCTAGCCCAAACCCTTATTTAGATTTTTTTTGTGTGTGTGTTTGATGTGTTTACTATATATTGTCCTTACCTTGTATTAACAAAAAAACAAACAAACATAGAAACCTGTAAAGAATTTTTGTGAGTTTATTTGAGCCAAACTGTCGACAATTGCCGGGAAGCAGAACCTCAATGGATTGAGATAATGCTCCGGAGAATGGCCGGTTGTTTCTGTATTTATACATTGCCATCAAAGGAGGGACATAGATGGGTTACATGAAATTCAATGGTGATGGAGTAAGGAGGCAGGAGAAAGCAAGCCTGTGGGAAACCTCTGAGATAGGGTAAAAGGTGAAATGATGGATGTGAGCTTCTTTTACAGAGATGGATACAGGACACTCCAACACAATTAACAGTTGACAATTAACTTGATAACTTGATAACAATACCAATGAGGGAATGTCTCATGGCCATTTGTTGTGCCCTCAGGGGTCCGGGGTAAAGAGGAAGCTACAAGTTACTCAGACATCTCACAGATAGGTTATCTTAGAGGCAGGAAGGCAGATGGGCTCAGTAAAGATCAAAGCTGATCTTTGTCTGGGAAAATATTGGCCTAGAAAATGACTGCCCACTATAACCTGTTGGTAGGAAGATATTTAATTTTCAAACCATCCTTTGTGGTTACTTTAGGTCTCTGAGTTTGCAAGACTGCCTCGCAGGCCTTCCCTGAGCTTATCAGGTTAGCATGTGGCTCTTTTCGTTCACACTTTTAAACAAATTTTATTATAGGAGATGCATGTGATTATAAATAAAATCCCAAATTATATGCATTCAACTCCAGTGACTGTATGCATGTGACTACCAGTCAAAACAATAACTAGAACATTTCTAACATACAGGAAACACATACTTCTCATGAAATCCCTTGCTTTTTATTCAGAACCCGAGTCCTTTATGTTATGATTGATATCGATAGGTTTATCTTACTTGGCTTTTTTTAAAAAAAAATGTTTTGGCTTTATATATTTTTTCCTATTTTTCTTTCTGTCAAATGTGTTATATTTATTTTTATTTTCTCCACTGAAAGGATTGTATTCTCTTTTTATTACATTTTTTAAATTGCTTTTCTATTTCTCAAAATGTTACCATAACCCATGTATCCAAACAGCATCAAATTTAAGTTATATATAATAACTTTTGACTCCTTCCTAAAAGAAAGTAAGGGATTTAGCATGAAATCACATTCCTCATTCTCCCACTTCCTGACATTAAAAATATGAAGCTCATTCCTCCAGAACCCTAAGGATAAGGACTCTGTAATATAATGTGCAAAGTCCTCCAGGAAATGCCATTACACCGGAGACCGATATGAGCATAAGGTTGCTGTTTCTTCTATTATCCTCAAAAATAAGTCAAGCTAAATGGAAATTCACAGCAACATAACAACAGACAGCTAAAACCAAGGCTGCAGAAATCTGTTCTAATGGATTCACACCCTATAATATTTGTATGTAGGATTCCTGAATCTCATCTTAGTGATCAATTTTTTTTTAAATTCTGCCCCGAAATGAGCTAAAAAATGAATAATCAGTAATAAAATATGCCAGTAAATGCAATGTTTGCATTTCTCAGTAATTGATGCTGAACTAAGAAAATAACTTCAGTCTGTTTTAACAAATTTCTAGATTTTAATGAGTACTAGTGTTTACTATAGATATATTTGTGCCTGCTTTCCTATATATACAATTAAAAAAAAACACAATTTGTCTTTTAGAAAAAGTTTAGATTCACACAAAAATTATGACAATAGTACAATTTCATATACTCCACGCTTTGTTTCCTTCATTAATAACATGGTTTATTTGGTATATTTGATTAATTAAAATGACAGATTATTAGTAAATAAAGACCACACATTATTCAGATTTGCTTAGTTTTTACTTTCACCTCTTTTACTGTTCCAATAGCTCATACGGAATACCACAATATATTTAACTAGAGGCCCGGTGCATGAAATTCATGCACAGAGGGTGGGGTGTATGTGTTCATCAGCCCAGCCTGCACCCTCTCTAATCCGGGACCCCTCAAGGGATGTCCGACGGATGGACAGTCAGACATACCTCTCACAATCCAGGCTCACAACCACTCACCTCCTATCTGTCTGATTGCCCCTAAACACTTCTCACTGCCAGCCTGATAACCCCTAATCATTCTCCTGCCAGCCTAATCAAGGCCTAACTTCCCTCCTCTGCCAACCTGGTCACCCCTAACTGTCCTCCCATGCAGGCCTGGTTGCCCCCAACTGCCCTACCTTGCTGGCCTGTTCCCTCCCAAATGTCCTCCCCTACAGGTCTGGTTCACCCCAACTGACTTCCTCTGCCAGCCTGGTCACCTCTAACTGCCTTCCCCTGCTGGCCTGATCGCCCACAACTGCCCTCCCCTGCTGGCCATCCTGTGTCCACATGAGGGACAGGCATCTTGTGTGTTGGAGTGATGGTCAATTTGCATATAACCTCTTTAATAGATAGGATTGTTGTGTTTCTTTGTTATAAAATTTCTTAGTCTTTTTTTTTATGTGTTTAATGATTTGAAGAGTACTCATGGAGAATGCCTCTCAATTGGGATGTGTATGATGTTGTTTGTTTGTGGTGTTGTTTTTTTATAAAGTATATTTGTATTGATTTCAGGGAGGCAGGGAGAGGGAGAGCTAGACAGAAACATCAATGATGAGAGAGAATCATTGATCTGCTTTCTTCTGCATGCTGCACACTGGGGATCAAGCCCAAAACCCAAACATATGGCCTGACTGGGAATTGAACTGTGACTTCCTGGTTCATAGGTCGATGCTCAACCACTGAACAACACTTGCCTGGCCTCTGATGTTTACGTAATGGAATTTTGTGTTCTTTGGAGGAAGACAGCAGAGGTAAAGTCCGCTTCCCTACACATCCTATCAAGAATATCAAACTGACATCTCTGTAGATGTTAAACTTCACTACTCAGCTGAAGTAGTGTTTGTTAAGGATTACTACTATAAATCTACTGGTTTTTCCCCTCTCCCATACTGTATTCTTTGGAAAGAATTCTTTATGTACATTTAAAGACTGCAGAGTTATAGTCCCCTTCCTTAAGGATGGAGAATCTTCATAAAATATGTGACCTCTTCTGCACAGATTTGTCTATTGTGCCTCACCAATTTATTCATTAAAACATTCATTCATAGAAGTATGTACACATAGATGCTTATCTATATTATGGATTATAATCCAATACTAATTTATTTTATTGCTCAAATTGCTGAAGCTTTGGACTTGGAATATTTTTTTTAATAGATGCTTGTGTTCTGTTGATATATTCCCATAAATGCTACACTTCCTTATTTTATGAAACTACAGAATGCTCCAAGCTCATCTTATATTTTTCTGTTCCTGTCATAGAATTAGGCATTTTTACACAGATCCTGGTTCCTATTTAGACATTTAGGAGGCAGCGGTGTTCATTGCTCTGTGGTGGCTACTAGGTCTCTGTTTAGAGAACAAGGAAAAATATGTGTATATATTTACATTGTATACATACATATGTATAAATATTTCTATATGTAACCATCCATATTTATATTAAACTAAATAGTTCATGCCTGTGTCTTTAATTCCAATCCATTACCACATGAATTATCCTAGCATCCCTCTCTTGCTTGTCAGTAAATAACTATTCCAACATTGGAAAATTTGGCTGTGGCCATCATCAATCATCATTTTTTAATTATTCAATTCTCATAATCACACGGAGTCTATTCGTGTGATTAATTCACACATTTAGTGAAAGCAAGTTTTGATAAACATTGGCCCAGTAAAATTCATAAGACTTCAGCTTCAACCCTGACATATAAAGAATTCAAAGTCTTTATTTTGTTTTAGCACAAGAAAGGCTGGAAAATCTAAAAGTCAATGACTTCTTGGACCCTTCAAAGAACTAAAGCTGCCACCTTAAGTCTGGAGAGAGGACACAGGAGAGGCAGCTGAGCCATGCTTACCTGAAGCAGAAACTGCTAAAGCCTTTAACTGGAACATTCAATGGTATTTTTGAATAGTTACCAGAGGTTAAATGTGCACTAATAGGAGAGTGAGACCCTCCTGGGGGCGGGGGCGTGGAGGTGCAGGGATGCTGAAGTCTTAGTATGGGCAGGTCATCCAGAACTCTGTTAGGTTATTAGGGCAAGGATCCCCCAAAAGCTCCAGGAAAGGGGAGAGGAAGATTAAGCCTTGTGAGATGTATGGAGAGTCCTCTCCATAATAGAACTTCTCTAGGAGGAAGGATTTAACAGAGCCTCATCCCAACTGTGAGAATAGAATTCAGCAAGTCAGAAGCTGATAAAATAAATGTATTAAATATAGTGACAGGAACTTAGAGTGTGAAATTTAATACATACAATAAAACTACTGAAAGTCTAACTTCGATCAATAGAACTGAATAGAATATCTAGAAAACAGATCCCAGCTTATGTAAGAATTACTCACGGAAACTGGTTTGACTCAGTGGATAGAGTCGGCCTAAGGTTTGAAAAGTCCCTGGTTCGGTTCTGATGAAGGGCATGTACCTTGGTTCTGGGCACATTCCCAGTAGGGGGTGTGCAAGAGGCAACTGATCAATGTTCCTCTCTCACGGATGTTTCTAACTCTCTATGCCTTTCCCTTCCTCTCTGTAAAAAAAAATAAAATTATATATATATATATATATATATATATATATATATAATAAGAATTTCTCATATGATAAAATTTCTATTTCAGTTTAATAAGAAAAAAGATAGATGATTTCATGCATGAGGATAGTACAACTTTGTATGTGTTGTCATTTAGGGAAAATAAAATTACAAACATGTTTTTCCAAAAGGGAGAGGAATTAAAATGAATTAAGTAGTTATAAAATAAAAATAAAAAAACATAGATATTCTGTTTGGAAATCTTGGAGAAACTAAAAACCAAGAAAAAGGAGAAAGTTTCTTTTTTTTAAAGGAAAAAAGTCTCTTAAAGAAGACAATATTAAGATGCCATAAAAGGGTGGCATGGTTGACTGTGTAAAAATAAAGCTTTGCATAGGAAAACACCTGGTAAACTAAATCAGCAGACACCCAACACATTTGGAAAAATACATGTTATTTAGCCAGAGGTAAAACTTCATAATGAACAGAGCTTTAGAAAGAATAAAGTAAGCTACTCAATAAAAAATTTGAAAGAGGCCATAAAAGGATAATTCATAGAAGAGAAAATCTAAGTATTCATCATACATAAAAAAGGATTCTTAACTCAGTTGTATTCATATAAATGAGTAATAGATTGATAATGTGATATCATTACACCCATAAACTTGTTTGTAGTGAAGTTTCAGCAAATAAGCTATTTCATAAATACAAGAGTCTCATTATGAAAAAATTCCATGCTATGTTAAATACCTTTAAATTCTGCAATCAATATGGAAGTAGTGAAATATATATATGTATATATATATGTATATATATATGTGTGTGTATATATATATATGTATATATATATATGTATATATACATCCTCATCTGAGGATATTTTTTTATTTTTTTATTTTTAGAGAGACAGAGAAAGAAACATTGATGTGAGAAACATCAATCGGTTGCCTTCCATATACTCCTCGACTGAGGATCAAACCTGCAACCCAGGGATGTGCCCTCACCATGAATTGAACTGACAACCTTCAATGCACAGGAGAATGTTCAACCAACTGAACCACCCTGGTCAGACATATAGTAAAAAACAAAAAAAATTACATTGAGTAGGTGATAGAAAAACTGGAATCTTCTAAGCAATTAGAACATTAGTGTTGAAAATCTCAAAAATCATTTGAAAGTTACTTTGATGTCATTAACCAAGATAGAAAAGAGCAGGAGACAAAACAGATCTTGAGGCATAATAATAAATATCCATCTCTGTTTAATAGTTAAGTTAATATGCTCATTAATATGGTGCATACATTTCTAAAAGATGTAGTGATTTGAGATATACCCCAGAGGCATTGCTATATATACATATTAGCTAAGAATGGAAATAAATATTCACTCCAGGAGAGAGTGAAGCAAGATGATAGAAGGGGCTTGCACAACTCTGAATCACACCCACAATGAATTATTGGGCACTGATTATGGAACCAACACATTAATTCATTGGGTATCATGTTCATATAGCTGGCATTAGAGAGCTAGTTTTCTATAGCTACGTTTTAGAGTTCTTGGAAATAAAAAGAGCAGTAGTGTTATTCCACTTATGTTTTAGACACATTGTGTCAGAGTTTCCTGTGCAAAAAATATGAAAAAGTATACTATAGATTAGAATATAATTTTAATATGCATGAGCATATTGACTTGTTTATGAAAATGATGCATATAGATGCTCATTTTTTTGTCTGTATAACTAATTTATGATATTTTGTTAAACTTGATGACTGACTTTTCACAAGAGAAAAATATTCTTTTAGGTGGAACAAATTTGAATGGATTTTCTGTGTAAGAGAATGAATAGAGGGAAATAAGACCACTAAGACTGTTTTGTTATGTTTCCTCCCCGAAGGCTTTGCTTAAAAGCATTCCTCTATTACTTACCAATGTGCATCCAGTCTCGCAAATATAGAGTGACATTGTGGAGAGTTTCTGTATCTGCTTATATGCCAGCATAATTATTTATGGCTCCTTTTATCACTTTTTTTTTTTTTAAATAAATCTTTATTGTTCATATTATTACAAATGTTCCTCATTCCCCCCCCCCATTGCTCCCCTACACCAAGTTTCCATTCAATTCTCTGCCCTTTCCCCATCCCCCATTGTCCTCATCCATAGGTGCAGTTTATGTTCAGTCTCTTCCCGCTCCGCTCCACTCCCCATTTCCCCAAGAATCATCAGTCCACTCCCCTCCCATACCTCTGATTCTATTATATTCACCAGTTAATATTGTTCATCATTTTTACTTCCCTTGGTTTTTAGACTCACTTGTTGATAGTTACGTGTTTGTTCATAATTTTTATCTTTATTTTCTTCCTCTTCCTAAAGAACCCCTTTTAACAATTCATATAATTCTGGCTTGGCAGTGATGAATTCCTTTAGCTTAAATTTATTTGTGAAGCTCTTTATCTGGCCTTCGATTCTGAGTGATAGCTTTGCTGGGTAGAGTATTTTTGGCTGTAGGTTCTTGTTATTCATCACCTTGAATATTTCTTGCCATTCCCGTCTGGCCTGCATGGTTTCTGTTGAGAAATCAGCTGACAGTCGTATGGGTGTCCCTTTATAGGTAACTACCTGCTTTTGTCTTGCTGCTTTTAATATTCTCTCTTTGTCTTTAGCTCTTGGAATTTTAATTATGATGTGTCGTGGTGTGGTTCTTTTTGGATTCCTTTTGTTTGGGGTTCTGTGTGCTTCCTGGACATGTAAATCTATTTCTTTCACCAGGTGGGGGAAGTTTTCTGTCACTATTTCTTTCAATATGTTTTCGGTATTTTGCTCTCTGTCATCTTCTGGGATGCCCATAATTCTGATGTTGGTTCGCTTGAAGTTGTCCCAGAGGTTTCTTACATTATCTTCAACTTTCTGGATTCTCTTGTCTTCTTGCTTCTGTGGAGGAGTGTCCTCTGGCTCTTTGTGTTGCAAATCTTGGACTTGATTCTTACAATCTTCCATTCTGTTTTTAGGACTCTGTATAATATTATTTATTTCAGAGATTGTATTCTTTATTTCTAGTTGACCTTTTATTATTTCTTGTTGACCCTTTATTATTTCTTGTTGATCTTTTTTCATATCCTCATAGGTGTCATTTATTCTATCGGCCTTTTCTAGGAGATTGTTGAACAACCTTATAAGTGTGGTTTTGAACTCTATATCCCGTCGCTTTTTGTCCTCCATTTCTTTCGTTTGTGATCTGTTTCCTCGTTTCGACATTTTCGCTGCTTCCCTGAGTTGGTAGGTTGGGAGGATCAGCTGTGTCTATGCCAGGAGATAACCTTATTCCACTAGACTTGGAAACCTGCAAAAGCCTCTCTGAGTTCAGCTTGGATGGGGCAGAGTTTCAGGGTGGAACCTACAGCCTTGGCTTCCGGTTAGCCCCGCCCTCGGAGGTTCCTGAGTCTCAGTGTTCCTCAGTGTCCTTTGGTACTCGCTGCAAGCACCTCTGAGAGAAAGGCGCCCTGGAGCTTCGCCCGCTTCCAGACAGTGTAGTCTCTCCCCCAACAAGCCCACAACTGGGGTTCAGAGCAGTTGGAAGTGGGGTTAAGAACAGTCCGGAGCTTATGTCTCCTTCCCGCTAGGGCGGTCTCGCGGCCCAAACAACAGTCTGTCCTCTGTGCGCGTAAAGTGCGCGACTCAGGGGATCTGCTTTTCGCTCCCCTGAGCTTCTGCCTTACAGCCCAGATTCCCCCTGTATGAGGCTGGGGCCCGAGGGTCTTGCCCAGGACTGGGGTTCAGTGCAGTCAGAACTGGGGCTCAGCACAGTCCTGAGCTTTGAGTCCTTCCCGCTGGGGCAATTCAGCAGCTCAGCGAACAGTCCCTCCTCTGCGCGCAATGTGCGCGACTCCGGGGCTCAGCCTTTCGCCGCTGTTCCGCTGAGCTTCCGCCTTACAGCCCAGATTCCCTCTGTATGAGCCTGGGACCCCCGGGGTCTCGCCCAGAATTGGGGTTCAGTGCAGTCGGAGTTGGGGTTCAGCACGGTCCGGAGCTTTTATCTCCTTCCCGCTGGGGAACGCCAGCCAGGCACTCAGCCGCCCCTCCTCTCCGGCTCCGTCCTCTTCCCGCGCGCGCACCGCGCGCCTCTGTACCTCAGGCTTTTACGGCTCCTCTGGTTTTCCTTCTGGTTTTCTCTTTCCTTCTAGTTGTAGAATTTCCAGTCAGTCAACTTTCCTGTAGTTCTGGATAGTGTCCACTCTATATTTTAGTTGTATTTTTTTAAATTGTTGAGGGCGGCTGCAGTTAGGCTTTTACCTCTGCCGCCATCTTGTTGTGTCCCTCCTTTTATCACTTTTAAAATTCTCCTGATTTGGAAAAAAAAATTATATGGTCACCCTTTTCAAATAATACAGTTTTACTGAAGTGTACACTGAACTGTGTATTCACCCTCTTATAATTAATTTCAGGTAATTCTACAGATTTTCTCAAACCTTTTATATTAGCATTCTATAATGAACTATACTTTCCTACCACTCATGTGTATATATGTACAAGTAACTAGTTCAACATTTACGTAGTGTTGTGAATCTATACTTTAATAAATAATTGCCCAGTAAGAAACTCCATTGACAGAACATATAATTACAATGCATGATGATAAATACATAGAATTGCTGGGTATTGTGTTGAGAGAAATTATTAGCCATGGAATTTTACAGAGTCAGCAAAGGCCTTATAGACAAAGTGAGATTTCCATTGGCTGTTGACTAACTTGCAACTAAGTTTATGCTGAGCTTTCACCCTTAGAGAACTGATGAAACCAGACAGTCTGGACTAGACTCTAAGCAGGGGGATGTGAGCAGTTTTTACCTCTGTTGTCTTTATTCCCAGAACCAGTATAATTTGTAGCAGTTATTTTATATAAGTACTTGTGGCTTGAATGAACAAATAAAGAGATAAGGAAAGAAAAATAGCAAAAATGCCAACTCTCTGTTATGTCTCCAAATTCTACATTCCTTTTCTAATTTACACACATTAATCAGTGCCAGTTAGGATTTGGAACTAATAATTTCCAATTAATTGTGGAACCATTTTACAATTCAAATCTAATGAATAATTTTATTTCCATATATGTTCAGGTAAATATTTTTATGAATAATGTTATATTCCTAGGGTTCACAGAGACATAATAAAGTACTGACTTCTAAAAATTTATAATCCAATGTAAGAGATAAGACATTCCATTAAGAGGCAGACTCTTGCAAGGCAGCAAATCTTCACATATTGCATGAGTGGTGCAATGGAATCAATAAATATATATATGATTTCAGCAAAGAAAGGTCACTGTGCTGGAACTCTAAAAAAAGAAAAGTTCTTGAGGAGGTGAGACAGGTTGAAATGTAGAGATGAAATATTATTCTGTTATATTAAGGAAAGCGTCTTGAGTATATTTTAATCCCTTTACCCTTTTCACGTAACTCCCGCCACCCTCCCCTCTAACAGCTATGAGTCTGTCCTCTGTATCTGTGTATCTGTTTTCTTTGTTAGCTTATTATATTCATTAGATTCCACTTATACATGAAATAATATAGTATTTGTCTTTCTCTAACTGACTTTTTTCACTTAACATAATATTCTCCAAGTTTACCCATGCTGTCAAAAAGATGCCCTTGCTTTCTACAGCTGAGTATTAAAAATAATGATGATAGCAACAACAACAAAAATACATAGGCACAGAGAACAGTGTGGTGATTGCCAGAAGCAAAAGAAACTGGGGGGGAGGTAGAATAGGGAGCAATGGGAATTAATGGTGATAGAAGGAGGCTTAACTTTTGGTGGTAAACACAATATAATATACAGGTGGTGTATTGTAGAATTATACCTCTGCAATAGATACAATTTTATTAAACAATGTCACCCCAAAACATTCAATACATATTTTAAAATATTAAAAGAAAAGTAGTGAAAGGACATAGCTCATAATTCTGAAGATAGAATTAACCTTTTTAGATAATCACTCCATTTAGAATATTTAGTGTGTTTTCTATATTCTATGCCTCAATATAATAGACAGAGTCAAACAAGAATAAGCATATAGTCTCCTAAGGTGATTATCTTAAAGAAAACAACTTTGTATATTAAAGTTCCAATGTAAGTATTTAATACATTATTATTATCATTATCATTATATTTACAAAATAATCACTTTATTAAAAAAGACTCATCAAATGTATTTTTAATTATAAAATCAATAGCAGATAGGAAGGTAGAGATTGCATATATATTAATTTTATTAGGAGGTATTAATTTTACGTACTCTGTATAACTGTCTTACTAAAGTCGCAAGTCTCATTCATTATACAACACCCTACTTGGCCTCATGGAAGCATACAATGAATCCTTATCAAGGATTCAGTGAATGAATTATTGAAATCTAGTAATCTAAGCTTTCAATATCATGTTTTGATCTAGCACACCAGAAGGCTCTCCAAACCTGGTTTAATCAGCAGGTTTCTTCTAAGTAATTTAGTTGTTTTATAATAATAATAATAATAATAATAATAATATATATCATCTTTAATAGTATAAATAAAAAATGTCTAATGCATAGATAATTATCTAATAAAAACTTCATACTAGTGCTTCTATTTTATCTTGTGTTTCATAATTTATTTGAGTAAATATCTTATAAATTTAAAATGTTCAGAATTGTCATCTGTCTGTGAACTAATCTACCATTTAATATAGCTTTTATCTCTGCCAAAATCTACTTTAGTACCATTTTATTTTTTACATCTTTATTGTTGGAAGTATTACCTATTTCTCCTTGGTACTAATATTTTAAATAGAAATATAGGGAACATTTTTGTCTTAAAATTATAAGAAAAAATTGTTTGTAATCAAAGAGGGCAACTTTATAACCATGCATCTTGTCCATTAACCCTCACTGTCTGTTATCATTTGTCTTTTTTTTTTTTCACAGTCAGAACAACAATGAATAGCCTCTTGGGATATACATTTAAATTCAATTTAAAGAGAAAGTTCTGATATATATTTGAAAAAAAAATATGATTATACTGATTCCATCTAATTCTAAATATAGACATTGTAATGGCAATTGTAAAAATTACTTTTTAAAAATTAAAAAAAATAAACTTGTATACCAAAAAAACACACCAAAAAACTGTCTTGTCAAGGACCTCAATGGCAATTAGTTGACCTTACCCTGATTATGTTTCTCTATTGACTTTAAGTAAAGATGCTGAGTCTGAGAGAGGAGGGTCAGTGTTTTCATTCATGTAACTGTTGGCACATGTATTCAGATTTTTATTTTTAACTTTGTAAGCCATTTTGTAGTTCAGAAATAACATAGCTTGGAGCAATTTTTTTCTTTTTTCCATTCAAAGGTCAGGAACTGTAGCCATGAGGTCACTGAGGGTCTCTGAAGGGCTTCAAAGAGACTGCTGATATAGAATTAAGCACAGTTAATTAGTACTGCCATTTCCTTGCAAGGAACCATATGTCAAAATTATCCTTACTTACCCTGTCAGTTCCTCCATTGGTGTCACCAATTCTCATCAACTGCTTTCACTCATGAAATGCCAATTCTTCACCAAACATTTCTAATAATGATTACCATGTGAGATATAGACAGCTAGAAGGTACACAGGTGCCGTCTTCCACTGAAACTCACTTCTGATATTAAAAGTGAAATCCTTCACTATTATGAAATAATTTTAATAACAGATATTTAAATAGTTAACAGATATTTATTTATTTCCTTTTGAGAGCATTGGAATTTCAACATGTAAATAGTTATTTTTAAAATAAATTTAATTTTTTTTTATCACAATTGATTCCCTATATACCCTCTTTCACCTCCACTCATCCCTCTACCCTCACTATCACCACAGTGCTATCCCTGTGTGAATAGGCATTTTAAATAATCTCTTCAAATACAACTTTAGAATCTTCTCAACTTTACGATTAAATTATTTTATTTGTGTTTCAAAGTGACAGAGCTCTTACCAATTATGTTGCAATCAAATTTTATTTCTTTTACAACTATGTAATTCTTAAGATGAAATGTATATCTCAGTACAACATTGGTTTTGGTAATCAGTTTTTTTTTAACATTTCTATTTCTCAATAATATGAAAATAAATCTTCTGTGAACAAATTATCATTTCATTACCTCAAAAAATCCCACTTCTAAAAAATACATTTAAGACAATAGATAAGAATATTTAAACATTCAAATTCAAAGAAACCAACAGAAATAACAGACACAATAAAGAAATAGAAAGCAAAATAAAACAGAAGTCATTATTCAGAATTGTGACTAGTAAAATAAGCAGAATAATCAATAAAAGTTGTCACTACCTCAAAAAGCAAGATCACAAAATCAAAATGGAATAACTATGGCATAAACTTACAGTACTATAAGTTGATTGATTTATAAAATAGACATTTAATCAACAGACTTAGATAATTCAACACACTGAGAAATAACTATATTGCAACTTATGTTCAGATCAAGGAAAATAGATTAAACACTTCAATTTATAAACAAAGGAATAGTTTTCATATTTAGTTCCATGTAGGCTAGAATAGGATTAGGAGAAATGAATACTTCTCTTTCAATATAAAGATGCATTTTAATAGCTAGTTACATCTATTTGCCTTTACTAAAATTTAATAAATAAATTATTTTCCAATTAAAAACAAGATATCAGCCTGGCTGGTGTTGCTCAGTGGTTGAGCATCGACCTATGAACCAGAAGGTCACGGTTTGATTCCTGGTCAGGACACATGCCTGTGTTGTGGGCTCAATTCTCAGTGTGAGACATGCAGAAGGCATCCAATCAATGATTTTCTCTAATAAGTGATGCTTCTATCTCTCTCTATCTCTCCCTTCCTCTTTGAAATCAATAAATATATATATATATATATATATATATATATATTTAAAAATCATCTCAAAGTCAATCATCTCAAAGCTACTTACATTCTATAGGCAACTAGCAATTTGGATTGACTCTCTAAATTAAATATATAATAGACCTTATATTCATTAGATGCTTAGATTAAGATCATTTAAAAATATTTGGTCTTAAAATTACAACAATTGATATATTTTTGGTCAAGGATATCGGCAGATAAATTTATTTCTTAAGGAAAAAAGAAGAAGAAATACACTTTAAATAAGATCTATGATGAAAATAATTGGCTATAAAATTGAACAAAAAAGAAACATAAATAATGGGAGATCTTTAGCAACAGTAGATGAATGCAGTCAAAATTAGAGAATAAGTGAAAAGATCAGCTATTATGAAACAAATGAAAAGATCAGCTATTAAACATGGACCTTAGAAGACTGCAAATGTAGATAATATTAACTAGAACAAGAAACCTTATGAGTGAAAAGAAATTAGTCTTTATATTTGAAAGGGGCAATCATGTCTCTTTTTAAGAGATTGCGAGAGGGAGTTTAACTTAAAAAATTAGCTCTTAAAATACATAAAATTTTTGTGTTGAAGTTCTATTGCTTTGATGAGAACATGTGAAAATGTTTTTAGAGAATTACAGAACTGTTTTGAGAAGTCAATTACCAATTCTCTCTGAGACCAATGGTAAAACAATACTAGGCAGATTAGTCAGTTTATGATTTAGAATTTATTATATCTAACGCTCGGCTCTTCCTGTTCATCAGACAGCCACATCTCCCTGTACAGTGCCAGCTGCAACCCTGAGACATGACAGTGAAGGTCAGAGTGGTCACCAAGGCTGCTTTAAACTCTGGCAGAGTGGATATTGTCACCATCAGTGACCCCAATCATTGACCTCAACTCCATGGTCTACATATCTACACTAATAAAAGAGTCACATGAAAATTTACCATACCTCAGCCACGCCCACCAGCCAATCTGGAGTGAGTATGCAAATTAACCCAACCAAGCTGGCAGCTATTTTGCATATCCAGGTGCAGAATGAAGGCTGAATACAATGTAGAAGGAAGCCAAGAGCTGCAGAAGGAAGTGAAGCTGCGGAGAAGCAAGGTGGGCAGCAGAGATGGTAGGGAAGCAGATGGGGTGGTGGAAATGGAAAGAAGATAGGCAGGGTGGCGGAGATGGCCACAGGAAGCCCTATTTTTTCAGAAATCTTCCTGCAATGGGCCTCTAGTTTCAATATAATTCTCCTCATGTCAAGTTCAAAGGCACAGACAAGGCTGGGAATGGAAAGCTTGTCATCAATGAAAAGTCAACCCCCATCTTCCAGGAGCAAGATCCAGCCGATTTTAAATGGGAGATACTAGTGCTGAATATGTTGTGCAGTCCAATGTTGTCATCACTACTTTGGAGAAGGCGGGGATCACCTGAAGGGCAGAACCAGGAGAATAATCATCTCTGTCCCTGTTGCAAATGTCCCCATGTTTGTGATGGGTGTGAAGCATGACAAGTATGACAACTGCCTAAAATTGTCAGAAGTCAGAAGTGTCTCCTGCACAACCCCTTGGGCCAAGTTCATCCATGACAACTATAGCATCTAGGAGGAACTCAGGGCCGCAGTCCATGCCATCACTGCCACTGAGAAGACCGTGGATGGCCCCTCTGGGAAGCTGTGTTATGGTGGCAGAGGGGCTGCCCAGCACATCCTTCCTGCTTGTACTGTTGCTGCCAAGGTTGTGGACAAGGTCATTCCTGTTTTGAATGGGCAGTTTACTGGCACCACCTTCCATGTACCCACTCCCAATACTTTGTTTTTGTTGTTTTGTTTTGTTTTATCTGACCTCCTACCTGGAGAAAGCTGTCAAATATGATAATATCAAGAAGGTTGTGGCCGAAACCGGTTTGGCTCAGTGGATAGAGCATCAGCCTGCAGAATGAAGGGTTCCAGGTTCGATTCCGGTCAAGGGCATGTACCTTGGTTGCGGGCACATCCCCGGTGGAGGGTGTGCAGGAGGGGAGGCAACTGATCGATGTTTCTCTCTCATTGATGTTTCTAACTTTCTGTCCCTCTCTCTTCCTCTCTGTAAAACATCAATAAAAATATATTAAAAATAAATAAATAAGAAGGTTGTGAAGCAGGCAGGCAGCGGAGCATCCCCTCAAAGGCATCCCAGTCTATACTGAAGACCAAGTTGCTTTCTGCAATTTTAATAGTGACACCCACTACTTCACCTTTGAAGCTGGGGCTGGCATTGTCCTCAATGCTGACTTTGTCAAGCTCAGTCCCTGGTATGACAGTGAATTTGGCTACAGCTACAGGGTGGTGAACATTATGTTCCATGTGGCCTCCGAGGAGTCCCGTGGACCACCAGTCCCAGTGAGAGGAAGAGGGTCTCTCGGCTGCTGGGGAGTCCTTGCCCCAAATAGATTCCCCAACACACTGAGATTCTCCTGTCCTCCACAATTTCCATCCCAGACCCCATGGAGAAGGGGAGGGCTTAGGAAGCCCTACCTTGTTATGCACCATCAATAAAGTTCACTGTACCCAGCCAAACAAACAAAAATAATTTATTATATTGAAGTTCCCACAAACCTTTAAAGGTACTCTTTATAGTTGAACTTCCATCTTTTGTATTTGTTAATAGATTTATGTTTTTGTGTTTATATTTTAAGTGCACTCAAGTATTTTGCTATACTGCTCAGTAATGTATTTTTGCTATTATAGATCAATCTTTTATATTTAAGATATACTAGGGTTTATATATGTCAATATATTTCTTCTGTGACTGCATAGTATTTCATTTTGTGCTTATATCACCATTTACATATTCTTGTTATGAAATTTAGGTGTTTTGGTTTGTTTTTGCCAGAAAAATATGGCAATAAATATTATCTTTTATAAATCCTTTTGACATCTGGAAGATTGTTCTCTAGAATGTTTACTAAGAAGTGAGACTGCCTGATTACAGGGTTACATAAATCTCATTAGGTATTGCAAGTTTGCTCTCAGGATGGTGCCCCATACAGTCCCACCAGTAGTACAAATATTTTTTATTATTTAATATTTTAATAGCACTTGTCATCGTTCTACTTTTTGTCAATATTATAAGCTTAACCTGGCATGCCATGGTTTTAATAGGCATTTCCAAAGTTATTTATTGCAATTAAGTATGTTATTGCATATTGTTAGCCACTAAGTTTTTAATCTAAAACCTTTTGTTTGATTTACCCTTTTGCATCCATTATAGTTTATATTTTAAACCCTAAGAATCATTCCTCCATATACAGTTTCCAAAACTATTTCATAATTTTTTTCTTTTAGCATCTTGGTTTTTGTTTTAAATTTACACATTGATTCTTTTGAATGTTTTGTATGGTATGAGGTAGGATATAATTTCATTTTTACTGAAGAGAGATTTTTTTCCCATACCTCTCTAGTGAATACTGAAATCACTTTTGTTGCATATGAAATCATAATATATATAGATGGAAGTTTCAGTATCCTCATCTTTTCATCTATCTTTTTGTCTGCAATATCTTAATTAACTTAACTTTAAAAGATTTTTATTCTGAACTAATTTTAGAAGTTACAAAAGTAATAAAAAATAGATTTTCCTTATATCTTCCTCTTAACTTCTTCAGTTAGCACCTCACAAACAATAGTAAAATAATCACTAATAAGAAATAAATATTGGTGCAATTTCATTATCTAGATTACAAACCTTACTCACACTTGTCTTGCTATGTCACCAAAGTACTTTTTTATCCTGTCTTTTTTAGTTTTTAAGATTATGTCCTCTCTGGCATTCTCTTTCAAAATTACTTCATCACTCCATGCATACATATGCTTTCACATCAAATTTAAAATGAGTTTGTTATAATTTTATGCCAGTTGAATTGATTGGAATTGCAATAATATCATATATACTTAGTAAATTTTGACATTTTTATGATAATCTATCTTATGAATAAAAACAGTGCTTTTATGCCATTGTTGTCACTTATTTTTCCTACAGTAAATTTTATTGTTTTTCTTCATAAATGTTCTGTTTATTTGTTTTCAGATTTGTTTCTTTTCACTCTTATAAATTATATTTCAATTTATTTTAATTTATCAAAATAATGTAAACATATAGTTTACAATTTTAACTTGTTTACATGACATCTTACAGTCAACAGCCTCACTCTTATCTCACTTCTGATACCTTTGGCAAATTATTTTATGTTGACTTCCAAATTTCAAAATAATACACTTGTTTTTATTTTTGCTTCCTTATGTTTAAACACAATTTACTTCCCAATATGATGACTTTGCTTATTTTTTTTTCTTTCCACCACACTCTTTGCATATGTAAATGTGCCACTTGGATAACTATTTTCACTATTATGTCTTCTACTCAAGTGAACTAAATAGTATATTAGAATTACTTATCTTTTTATTATGTTTTTGTTTGTTATCCAAAGAGTTGTTTTTTTCATTTTGTTAGTTTTCTACATGTTTATTAATAATTCACCTAATTCTACTCTTAAGGCAATTATTCACACTAAGTGATACATCTCCTTCATCTGCTAGGAGTGTCTACTGCCATTGCTGATTTGCTCCCATCTGGAGTGATTGCTCTCTTAACCTGGTACAGACTTCCTCCCTGGTATCTACTTTCATTGCCATGTTGGGGATGCACCTTGTATCTCCTGACTTTGTTGGCTTCTTTTTTTTTCTTTTTTCTTGAAATTCTTCCTCACTAAAATGAAGCACATCTTCCAGTAGATTTATAAGGTGAGGAGAATATGAGGTAAGCATTTTTAATTTCTGTATGTCTGAAAATATCTTCATTCTTCACACTTGATTGTTTGGCTGGTTATAGTTTTTTGGGGGTTGGGGGGCTGGAACTTACTTTTCTTCAGAACTTTCAAACATAATTTCATCTTCTAGCTTTCAGAATTGCTATTGAAAATCTGACCTGAAGCCATTTTGATTTCTGAGTCTTTTATATTAACTGTCATTTTTCCCCCCCTATGGAGGTTCTCTCTGCAGAAATGCCTTTTGAGAAGGAGTCTAAAAATATGAAGGGCTGAGCCATTTCTTGTGATGATGTGAGAGATGTCTGTAATTAGTGCTATGCTGCTGCTATATGTAACTCATTACCACAAACTTGTCAGCCTAAAACAAAAAAAAAATGTATTATTTTACATATATGGAAATGAGAAGTCGTACATGATTCTTACAGAGTTAAAATCAAGATGCTAACAGGGCTGGATCCATCTGGCTTCAGGGGAGATTTCATTCCATTCTTCTTGCTTCTTGTGCCTGCCAGCTTTCTTTGGTTTATGGACACATCACTCCAATTTCTGCTACCCTAGGCGCATTGCTTTCTCCTCTTCTATAGTTGTGTTTTGTTTTCGTTTTTTATTTCTTAGAAAGGCACTACTGAAACATTATCTTACTCTGCACACCTGGATTGTCCAGGATAACCTTGCTATCATAAAATCCCAAATCATATTTGTAATATTTGTAAATTACCTTTGACCATATAAAGTTGCACATTCATGGTTTGTGGGTAATCAGCTGTCAAAATCTTTGGGGGCAAATATTTAGCTTACCACAGTGTCCAATCAGAAAAGAAAGATAACCAAAGCCAATACTATTCCTGACTCATTGAATTTGGCTAGAATTTACCATGCCATGAAAGAGTAGGACATGAGATTAAAGCAAGAGGTCAGAATTGATGTTGTGCTTGGTTTTAAAATGTGTTGAGTCCACAAAGAGTCAATAAATGATTTCTTTAAGTTAAAAAAAAAAAGAGAAAATCTCTCTCTGGTTTTGAAAGTTTGAATAACGGCTAGTTGGGATCTCATTTATTATTATTAGAAATGAAGAACTTAAGTTTGTTAGGAGAAAATGATACTACTGATTATCATAACAATGAAAGCTAGCATTTATTGTTTACTCTGTGGAGAGATCTGTGGTGCACATTTTACATGGATTCTTTCTTTCAGTTCTCACTACAATTTTATTATCATCCACACATGCCAGATGATGGGTTACATAACCAACCTGAGGTTATACTTAGATTTGAAGTCAGTATTGGGATTCAGTCTTAATTTCTTCTGGAGCTGGTTGGAAAGTTCACCAAACATACGGGGAATTAAAAAAAAAAATACTTTCCCCTCATAGCTCTTTCCATTGGCTACAGGGAGTGTCTCAGTAATAAAATGAAAGGGTTGTTTTTAGCAGAGGATACAAAGCAATTAATATAGAATAGTTTTTTAAGAGTAAAACATAATTAAAATATACTAATTACAATTTTCATAATAACCTGGTTCTCCCTAAGCATGTTTAATTGACAAAAGTCAATTATTACCACTCAGAGTGATTTAATCTTCAAATATCAAGAATTTTTTGCTTGACCTAGGTGATAGTTTCCTAATTAGTAAAACTCCATATTTAAATTCCAGAGGCTGTAATAGCTTCTGTACTTTATAGTCCTAAATGGTTCTGCCAAAATACATTTTGGCTGTGAAATGCAATTTTGTTTTATTTCCCTATGTGCAGGTAAGGAAAATACAAAAGCAATCCTCTTTACTCTATGGTTATATGCTTCCCAATAGAAAAGACATTAGGTTTTAATTATAGTTCTTTCAACTATTCAAAACAAGTTAATTAATTTGCGGAATTTAAAATGTTATAAATTCTGGAATAATATAAAGGCCTATCGCTTTTTTCAAGCTCAGAACGTCGATGGGGTGTCTGCTTTCTAAGTTTAATTTGTATTTTATGATACATTGATTCTTATTTAAGGGTAGAGCAGTCTCTGCAATGCTGGTAAGATGAGTTCTTCTGCTCTTAGCGGCCACTTGACTCTGCATTTCATATTTTCCTCAGTATATAGTTCTCTATCGAAATGGTTGGATCAAATCATTGAATGTTCGCATAAACTCCTTCATGTAAGTATACCAGTGTGTTTTATAGTCTCTCTTTTTACATGCATCTGAATAATGCATTATACATTCCCTTTTCTCCCTTATTCTGGTTGTTACCTAAACCTGTGCTTCTATTTTTTGTTATTATTATCATCACTATACACATTCTTTTTGAAAAACTCTATCTTTGTCCATGGCACCAACTGTCACATACTGACATATGTTCTTAATCCACACCTTCTGAAATTCAGGATAAGAGACCCAACGTCCCCTTGAGTATCATTACTTGGTTGTCCCTTAGCTATATTAAGTTCAACATGTTCAAAGCTCAGCAAACCATTCCTTCTGCTCCTCAATCCAAACCTATACATTTTCAGATGTTCCCTTTCTCAGTAAATGACACATCCATCTGTCAGAGTGTCTAAGCCTTTTATGGTTTTCCTAGCGGCCTGCTTTAGAATCACCCAGGGAGCTTGTAAATAATACTGTAGTTGAACTCCCAGGAAGGCATTCTGATGTAATATTCATGGGTAGAGCAAAGACAGACATGTTTGTTAAAGCTGATCAGGGCTAAGAACCACTGTTCTATCTCATTCAACCTTCATCAGGTTACCAAATCTATTGGTTACTAGTTCACAACCTGGGCTGGACCTGCAATTCTCTGTAGAAGTTGTATTGTATACTGATATCTGAATCTCACTGATATCTGTTGTCCACTGAAGGCTAAAAACTACTTGCATTGATATAACCTCAGGTATTTGACCCTGACAATTCTATTCTAATGCATCTTTGTAGTCTTGATTCAGACAGTCATGCAATTAATTTAATCATATACCTCCAACCATAACCCTTCACAGGTAACAAAAATATTCCCATAAAACACAAATCTGACCATAGTCCTCATTGACCTAAAATCTTTCAGAGAATCATTTGGCTTCTTTAATATCCCAACAATATGTCACTCATGAACCAATTTTACCAACAACACCAGACACACACACACACATAAAAAAAAAGAAGAAGAAGAAGAAGAAGAAGAAGAAGAAGAAGAAGAAGAAGAAGAAAAAGAAAAAGAAGAAAAAAACAACAACCTGATATTCATGGATTTTGAATAACTTCTCTATGACATAAAAGCAAAGAGTGGTAGAATAGTTTTTGAGCACAGATGTAAATGACTCCAAATTCTACCTGTTTCATATAGTTGATATTGCTAATTAAAGACAATATAACTACAAAGAAAATTCTAGTCTATAAAGTGGGTGGCTGGTAATAATAAGAAAAAAGCATAACAACCAAAGACTTAAATGAATATTTCTGTGCAATTTTGATAAATAATAAAACTATTAAGCACCAATTATTAACAAATGTCTTATACCACTTGGAGTAATTTCATTCAAAAACATTCACAATAGATTGCATTAAGTGTTTCAATCAGACTGATCTTGCAAAGAGTTATCGGTGATATTGAACTATAACTGTTAAAAATATATAGTCAATAAGAGTAAGTGTTTACACACTAAGTGCTCACATACAAAAAAAAACAAAAACCCACAAATAATCCAAACATCTGTTTTACCAGATGAGAATTTCAAACTTATTTTTGGGCTGCATAATATTTGAAATCTCAAATGACTTCAGTATTGCTCTGAAGATTATCATCGTGCTTCAGTAAGTCAAACCAATATAATCTCCTAAATACATATCTTGAAAGCAAGGGATTTTAATATGACATAGTGTATTTCATAAACTGAACAGAAAAGAATCCCCTTTTATCTAATCTATAATGTATCTTTTTCTAATATAGCATTGTTTATTATATTTTAAGTGTTACCATGAAACCTCATTGGGTATCTTTAATCTAATTACAATTAATAACAATAACAACCACAAAAGGCAGGTTGAGCTATAATGTGGCCACAGCAGCACTATGATATGATTTCTTCCAGTGATCACTCAGGCTGTGAACACTCAGAATCCATGCACTGGACTTATGAGATTCACGATCACTCCCAGCCTCCCCTTCTATGCTATTAAATGTGTCGGTTGTCCTATCTTAACTTAAGTCTTCTGGTGCCAATTTATTTATCCAAGAGTGTGCACCTGACACAAGCTAAGCCAGTAAAGATTTTCCTCTGAATTTAAGAATATATATATATATTGATTTCAGAGAGGAAGGGAAAGGAAGAGAGAGATAGAAATATCAATCATGAGAGAGAATCATTGTTCAGCTGCCTCCTGCATACCCATACTGGGGATCTAACTAGCAACCCACACCCACACGTGTGTCCTGACAGGGAATCGAACCATGACCTCCTGGTTCATAGGTTAAAGCTTAACCATTTAGTCGTGCTGGCAGGGCTAGATGTTTTGTTGTTGTTAGATTTAGAAAGACCATTTATTCCTCTATGTGGCTAAAGCTCCTCCCCCCCTTCCCCACTATGAGTCTTGGAATTGTCATTGGTTAGGCTGTGCTCCCCAGTGAAGGAAATGAGACTTCTATGAGAAAGAATGATAAATGAAAGAGAGATGCGGAGAAAGATATGAAAGTTTTCTGATTCCTGTTTTTTGTTTTGCTTAACATAAAATGCAATTATTTTATTTTCCAGATTTTGGTTGTGCAACACTCCTAGGATTTAATAAGGCAGCATTTCCTACTTATCTATGCTAGTTTAACCCATATATCTACCAGAGACATATATTTGTTAAATCACCCTGCTTAGTTGGTTGCTTTGAATGTTCTATAAGGTTCATCTCTATGGCCTAAAATCAAGTTGCATGTGGAATAGATATAAATAGAAGTAGCACAGCAAGTATTTCTTGGCAGTATTTTTTGGTGATATTAAAAATACATAAAAGCTACATAGTAGTCAAATCAGATGCCAGCTATAACAAAGGCAATACCAGTGTAGGCTAACAAAACATGGGTCTTGCACTGATGATCTTTGCAAAGTGCTCGTGTTCTCTTAGTAGAAAAGAAACAATCAGTAATATGGCATGCTGCAAAATTTATGGAAAATGATAACAACGAGAGAAACAAATTCAATTAGGTTTAACAATTAACGAATTGCTGGTAATCTGCAAGATAACTTTAAAATATGTTACTGACTTTCATATTTTTATTTTTATTTTCTTCTTCCTTCTCTGTTATTTTCTTTTCAAATTTACAGAATCAGCCCAGCTGGCATGGCTCAGTGGATGAGCATTGATCTATGAACCAGAAGGTTGCTGGTTCAACTTCCAGTGAGGGCACATGCCCAGGTTGTGGGCATGATTCTGAGTAGGGAGCATGCAGGAGGTAGCTGATCAATGATTCTCTCTCTTATCATTGATGTTTCTATCTTTCTCTCTCCCTTCATCTTTGAAATCAATAAAGATATATTTTTAAAAACTTGCAAAGTTGATACAGTGCATCCCTCTTACTTTTATCTGTGATCTTCAAGTCTCTTCCAACTTTTCTTTTCTCTGCTTCTCACTTAAACGTCACCTCCTTCATTACATACTCAGTGGGTCCATTGAGCTTCACCCACCCTGACATACTGTCCTCCATACAAACAGTCAAGTTCCTAAGTCACGATTTTCTCTCAATCAAAATTCTCATTACTTGAGACTAGGTATAAATCTATCCTTATTTTGTCTCCTCTCATGTTTAAATAACATGATATGGAAATTTAAAAGCTATGGTAAAATATCACTTCATGAAAAATACTCAGATATTCCATCTTTATTCATTCAACTCACTACTTTGTAGGTAGTGAATGGAAATATAATATGGCAATGCTGAGGACACAAAGGTGAAAATTATTAATATTTCTTCTGCAAAATAATATTCAATTGTACAAGATGAAGAAGCAGACAAATCATTCATATAATTATCTTGAACGGATAGTATATTGTCCACATTGTGCATGCATTCATTTATCATCAATATAAAACATGTTAAACTCTTTCCTAAGAGATTTAGAAGTCAGAATGTGCTTGTATCTTGGGAATTACAGATTTTTTAAAGATAGGTAACTTACTTTTATAGGTGTTATTTTTAGAATAGTTTTAGTTTTACAGCAAAATTGAACAGAAAGTAGCAACTTCCCATATACCCACTGATCTCAAACATACACAGCTTACCCCACTATCAACCCCCTCAACTAAAGTGACATATTTGTAATACTAGTAGTCAGTGAACCCATATTGACATGTAATTATAACCTCAAGTCCATAGTTTACATAAGCATGTGCTGTTGGTATTGTACATTCCATGGGTTTTGACCAATTTATAATGACCTGCTGTAACCTTTGTGTCGGGGTTCAGGATCTGAAGAAGGGGTTGACAAACAAATGAAAATTCAATACAAGAAATGTACATTTAAAAGGCATTGGGGGGAGGACTAATAGGGGAATAAGGACACATATGTAACACCTAAATCAATAAGGAATTTTTTTTCCTTTTTATTTTATTTTATTTTTAAAAAATATATTTTATTGATATTTTACAGAGAGGAAGGGAGAGAGATAGAGAGCTAGAAACATCGATGAGAGAGAAACATCGACCAGCTGCCTCTTGCACACCCCCCACCGGGGATGTGCCCGCAACCAATGTACATGCCCTTGACCGGAATCCAACCTGGGACCTTTCAGTCTGCAGACCGATGCTCTACCACTGAGCCAAACCGGTTTTGGCAAGAATTTTTTCCTTTTTAAAAAGAAAGCATTGGGGGCCAGATGGAGCCTCTTTTTTGAAGAGATACATGGAAACTGGGTCCTGTGTAATTTTATTTCAGTTTTATATACACATCTTGCGCTCTAGCAATGCATATAGGCATATCAAAGGTGAAGTTTGATAAAGAGTAAAAGGATTATCAGGTTAGATAATTTCCTTGAGTTACCACTATCTCAACAACCGGTGCTTAGCATCAGCCCTGCTAATGCCCAAGGTCCATCAGCTTTCCTCATTCCTTGTTGCACTGACAATATTGGCAAATGGTAGCTTCACACAATGGCCTGCATCCACAAATACAGAATGTTTTCACTGCCCAAAATGTCCTCTGTTCTCTTCTGTTTTATTTACCCATCTCCCCATCTCCTCTAATACCTAGAAACCATTATTCTTATTGTCTTTTTTTTAAAACCTTTTTCAGAATGGCATATATTTCAGAATATCATGATAATGTGTAGCCTTTCTTAGATTGGCTTCTTTCACTTAGTAACTTGCATTTAAGGTTTTTCTGTGCCTTTTCATGATTGACAACTCTTTTTAACAATGAATAATAATCCATGGTCTGGTGTACCACAATTTATTCATCCAGTCACCTACCAAATGATAACTTGTTTTTACCAATTTTGAGAATTATGAATAAAGCTGCTATGCTGTTATTAATAGGCAACATCACTATTCCAATATCAAACTATAAAAAATAAGCCACCCCTATTTCAAAAGTTTTGTAATTAAAATAAAATAAATAACATGTATCCTAAAATAATATATTTGACTGTGATATCAACATTTCGCTCATTTTCACATTTCTAGGAGAGGCGCCTTGTTTACAACAGGATCTCTGGATCAGGAGCTTATCAAAATAGGAAACTTTAAGAAGAAAAAATAGAAAATAATCTGTTTCTCTTTCTTTAACACCTGTTACAAACCATGACAAAAAAATACTATTCGTATCTGTCAAATAAATAAATAAACAAACAAACAAATGAATGAATAAATAGGTTACTCTGGGTTGGATTTCATTGTGAGCTAAAAGGGATTATCTCAGCTTAACACTCGACTGTCTCTTTAGCCAGGATCAAAAACACTGTGCCCCGCAACCTCCATTTATATAGGTACCGCAAGGGTCTTTGTTTCCTGGCCTGCCCTTTCTATGTCTTTCTGATTTCTCTATTGTTGTGTACATGCTCCTCACCCCCAGTTCACCTTCCTTGGAGTTTGGCTCTCGGACTTCTGGAACCCACTATGCCTTGGTGCATGGGAAGGCCAGCACTGCTAGATTTTTACATTCTCCCCAGGGACACCTCTTTATCAGTGCTGACAGCAGGGGGAGTGTAAGTTCCCCAGCCCCCTCCTGCTCACATGCAGACTTCACTCTGCTCTGCAAAGCTGTCCTGCAGGACTGAGAGGGATCCATGCACACTGACACTTTCCTTGATAAACTTTCTTGGCCTCTTCCTGTTCCCACTCCCACTTAACCTCTGTCCTCTTCATTGTGCTTGGAACACTTCTGGTTACATCTCTTCATGACAATCTTCTCAGAGTGTGTTCCTGGGAAAACCAACTTAAAAGGGTTAGAGATGACAGATGGGATCCCATGGCTATGTAATGAAATTAATGTTAATTCTTTTTTATTCAATTTATTAGCCCCAACTAATCATTAAATCTAGTAACATTATATAGTCATATGCAGACGGTTTGATACTACAGAAGTTTGATCTCTCTACAATCAGTTTTAAAGGGGTAAATAAAACCTTTGAATTTGTTCTTTAAATGGTTTTACTTACATACTTTAGAAAGTCTAATTGATGTAAATGCTAGCCTTATTTCTTTAGTCTACTGGAGCTTTTGAACTAAGTAATGTTTAGGAAAATAGATGTGCAACTGTCAATACACAAAATGTGGAGAAAAGTTCAATCTATCCAAATATATTGTAGTTCATGAACTATTAATTCATGCGGTAAAAGTGAGTCACTGGCATGGAAAGGGAAAATTTGTACAGGTATAGAGGAGAAAACTGGCAAACACTACTTTAATCATATGTTCAATGTTAAGCAAGCCATAAGTCATGTTGATATAATGTACACTCTCATTAAATGTGGTGAGAAAGGCACTTTGCCTCTGTGGTCTTCTTTTAAAAATATATAACCTCAGTATAATCATAACTACAATTACTAGTTTTCTCTGTGTAAAATAAATAAATAAATAAATAAACAAACAAATAAACAAATTGAAATATGTTGCAAATTATGACGTGTCTTGGTGTAAGTCAACAGCATGGATGGAACTGGAGAGCATCGTGCTAAGTGAAATAAGCGAGTCAGAGAAAGATAAATACCACATAATCTCAGTCATTTATGGAATATAATGAACAGCATAAACTGATGAACAAAAACAGATCCAGAGACAGAGAAGCAGCAATCTCTGAGGGAAGGTAGGGAAGGGAGGGGGTCAGGGGAACTTGTATGCATGCATATAAGCCCAACCAATAGACATAGACAACAGGGAGGTGTGGGCATGAGTGGGGGCGGGGTTGGGGGTTAATACGGGAATGAAGACACATATGTAATACCTTAATCAATAAAGAAGTTAAAGATTGAAACGTGTTCTACAAACTACCTGACTAGTATCTTTCAGGATCAGAAGGTCATCAAAAACAAGAGAAGACTAAAAAACTGTCACAGCCTTGTGATTCTTAAGGAGATAGGACAACTGAAAGTCACATGGTGGGATCCTCTGATAGCAAACAGACATTAGTGGAAAGACTGAAGAAATATAAATGAAGCCTAGCATTCAGTGAGTAATAATTGCACCAAGTTACTTTTTTAGCTTTGCAGTTGTATCATACTAATGTAAGATGATAATATTAGGGGAAGCTGAGTAAAGTATATCTTGGAATTATATGGATTATCTTTGCAACATTCTGTAAATCTAAATAGTTTTACTAAAATGTTAAAGTTGTTTTTAAATGTTTTTTTTAAATGAATTGCTAATGCCACAGGTAACTCATAAAATGCCATTGCCATATTATCCAATTGATCTTAAAGAGAAAAAAATATACAGGTTAATTTCATTAGATGTGTGATAAGGAGTGGGAAGGCATTATAGAGTAGGGTTATGATTAATTTTAAATGAATTAAGCAGTAACTAGACTCTTCCCAGTTTGACTAAAAAAATGTTTATAGGGAATACAGTATGAGGCAGTATTGCAAGGGAATTAAAGTGGAGTGATAAAAACAGTGAGGATTTGCCTATATTAATTTCTGGAAAAAATATGTATACTTTTATGCAATAAACAAGGTTAGCAATAAAACTCAGAGTTAACCTAGAATGTACATTGAATTTCAAAAGCATACATTTTTTTTTTTTAGTATAAGTGTATTCCCAAATACTGCAGTTGTTGTTTATCTGGAAGTTAAATTTAACTAGGCATCCTCAATTTTATCTGCTAGACCTACACAGAGGGCACCTTGGGATCCATGGCAGACTGCTTTTATCTCTGTGACCATAACTAAAAGCAGCTCTCACATTCTAGCAAGAGGAATAGCTATGTGCTTAGTGACTTGAAGCAAGATACAATGTGAAATATTCCAAGGTACATATTTAAAATACTTTCTAACCTTTCAGAGAGAACATTTAATTAGAACTGAGGAAATTAAAGAGGCCTCGGTGAAAGAGATGGTGTTTACACTGAGTTTCTAAAGGAAAGTAAAATGTCTGAAAATTGAGAGATACATATTTCAGGACATAACAATGTGGAAAAAATTACATAAATTCATACTGAACACATTCACTGATCGCACTGTAGGTTAAATTTCTTATTCTTGGGATAGGGAAAATTGCTTCTAGAAAAACAATAAGTAAAATATATAAAAAATAAAATTATAAATGGTCATATACTCGTAAAGCTTAAATTCAAATAGGGAGAAAGGACCCTTCCCCCACCTCCTACCATAATTGATAAGTATTAAAAATGTAATGTTTTACAAAACATTAAAAAAAAAAGTTAAGGGAGATCCAGAATAATGGGAGAGGGTTGCAATGTTATATAAAACGACCATTGATAAGGTGGCATCTGAGAGACATTTGAAGGAAAAGGGAATGAAGTTGTGCAGCTCTTTCGGGGAAGAGTGTTCCAGGCAGAGGCAAGCACTGGGGAGCAGCGTGTATTTGATATAAAGAAACCAGTGGGTCTGGAGTAATTTAAATGAGGGGGAAGTTAGTAGTGGAGGAGAAGAATAAATAAGTCCGATCTTGTAAGTCCTTCTAGCCAGCCATGGACAAACTACAGCCCGTGGGCCGGATCCGGCCCGTTCAGCTGTTCTATCTGGCCCGCGGAGCCGAAAGAGCGGAGGGTTCTCTTGCTCTCCCCTCCGCTCCTTCACCAGCAGCCCAAGATGAGAGTGCCAGCATGGTCAGGTTGCTTTTGTTCCGGCCCTCCGGTCCAGTTTAAGAACCCATGGTGGTCCTCGAGTCAAAAAGTTTGCCCACCCCTGTATCTAGCCCCTGCAGAAGGACTTGGCTTTGTCTCTAAAGAAAGTGGAAAAAAAAATTGAAGTTCTGTGAGCAGAGACATGACATGATGTGATGTGGTTCATAAAGGAATTCTCAAAGGTTGGAGCTGCATGGCCAAGGAGAAAGCTGCTGTGATGTTGCTACTAAGATCAACCAAAGAGAAAGCTGTCTTGATGTTTCCAAAGAGAAGAGGGTCAGATTGCAGCACTTATAGCAAAGGTGGAACAGGCAAGATTTGTTCATCAATCCTAAGTGAAAAAGGAAAATTCAGGGATGACTTCAAATCATAGAGTCCAAAGATAGCAAGAATTTTTTTTTTGGGGGGGGGGAATAATACCATTAAGGGAATGAGTAATAGACTAGAGGAGGAATAATAAGCAAAGGTTGTTACTAAATAATGGGTAACTTTTTAAAGCATTGGAATAAGAAAATTGGGATTTGATTCTGTAGTGGTCAAGGAAGCACAAAAGGTTTTTGAACAGACGAATGTCATATTTATGTATTATATAATATACAGTATATTACAGGATGACCTTATATGTGATTTGATATGATATAAATTGCCTCATTGCTTTTGTACTTAAAGTGGTAAAGTTTACGTAACCATGTTATTTGTTCATGACATATTGACCCATGAAAACCCCTCACTCATTTTATTTATCCCTGAACACAACCCCCAGACCCAGGACACTTCCCCCCACTACAAAACTCTCAGAATAAATTGCCCCACCCTTTTTTAAAACTTGGAGATGTCAACATTATGGCATTCTCCCTCTCCCTCCCTTCTTTCATTTCTCTAGAATATTCTGTATTAATAAACGTGTGGGGAATGAGTGTTCTTATACAGGGTGGGGCACAGTAGGCTTAGAGTTGTTCACATGTGAAACAGTGTTTATTCTTTTATTATTATTTATTAACTAGAGGCCCAATACACATTTTTTTTTGCCCTTGGGAGGGGTCCTTCAGCCCAGCCTGTCCCCTCTCACATACTGGGAGCCCTCAGGGGATGTCCTACAAACGACTTAGACCTGGTCCCCATTGGGAGCGGACCTAAGCTGCAGTCTGGCCTCCCTTTGCAGGAGTTGACCGGGCTGATCAGGGGAAGGCACCATCCCCACTGCTGAAACCACTGCCGGTCACTGCAGCCGCCAAGGTATTTTCATCAACAGGGAGTCCAGTCTTTCACCATGAAAAAACAGCAACTTTCTTTAGGCATTTTCAAGATGATGTGTCTTTCATAGGATATGCCATTTCTTCCTTTATTTTTCTTTTTATCCTCACCTGAGGATATGTTGCCATTGATCCCCACCCCCTTTTCCCTCTGATGCTAAGATTGGCTCCTGCCCAAGGCTTTTGGCTTGGGCAGGGCCCCCATCCCACATCACAGGCTTGGCTGCTTCCCAAGCCTAAAGCCTCTGCCTATAATTGAAACTTTGTCTCTTTGAGCAGAGCCAAGCCTCCTGCTTGCTCTATAGCTGCAGCCATTTTTGTTGGGATTTATTTATCTTCTATAATTGAAATTTGGTAACCTTGAGTGTAGGCCTGAGCTAGCCAGTGCAGCAGGGAAGCTTGGCTTCCTTCATTGCCTGGGGCAACTCAAACCTCCTGCTCTCTCCAGCTCTGTGGCCACCACTATTTTGTTAGGATTTATTTATCTTCTATAATTGAAATCTTGTAGCCTTGAACAGAGGCTTGGGCCTGCCAGGGCTGGCAGAAAGCTTGGCTTCCTCCATTGCCAGGGGCAACTCAAGCCTCATGTTCTCTCCTTGGCCTCAGCCATCTTGCTTGGGTTAATTTGCGTACTCACTCCTGATTGCCTGGTGAGCTTGGCTTGTGGGTGTAGTGGAGGTAAGGTGAATTTGCATATTGCTCTTTTATTAGATAGGATATCCATAACCCATGGACACACATTAGTTTGGAGAAGGCCTGGGTGGTTGGATTGAGGAAGGTAAAAGGGCTCAGTAGGGTAAAAAAAAGGGGACATCTGTAATACTTTCAACAATAAAGATATTTTTTTTAAAAGCAAAAAAAAAAAAACAACAACAAAAAACCACATTCTAAGTCATCTGATAAAATGAAGAAAATAAGAATTTACTTAATAATAAAATACATAAATTATTTATTGATAACAGTAGGTTAAATGTTTAGTCATGTTCAATACACTAAATGGAATTCTTGAATATAAGTATTTAACCTCTTTGTGCATCAGGAAAAGGAGAAATGGCTGATACACATAAAAATCTTTGTAGCAAACATTTTAAAGCATTGAGTGGGACTAGTGACATGAGCTCTAGATAATGGATTAATACAGTGAAAGCAAATGCAGAAGGTTTTGCCATAGGCATCATACAACATGTTTCTAACAACAGTTATGGTTCCACGAGGGCCATTCCGGTGAAACCTTATGGTATCACAAGAGCTATTTTTAATATAACAAATATTAAGCACTTACAAAATGTGGATTCTTAATTGAAATGAGTTTTGCCTGAAGATAGAATATAATTTACTTAATGTTACTTCACTTGCCACAATTAAATAAATACACAATCTAAATATGTGGTGATTAGCAATTATTTTGAATTTTTTATAAGGTACATGATTTTTCAGGGTTTATCATGTATATATATTTATAACAACCATTCATTTTTCTAAATCAGGAGCCTATTACCTGATGACTAATAGTAAATAAGTAAGTAAACAAATCTAGTGTTAAAACTACATTGTCTTTTCTTTTATTTTTTTCTCTTTTATCAAATTTATTGGGGTGACTGGTTAATATGATTGTACAGGTTTCAGTGGATTCTTATGTTATGAGACTAGTATATTGCACTGTGTACCTGCCACCCAAAGTCAAATCTTATCCCTTCATGGTTTATTAGGACTCCCTTCAATCCATACCCCCTTCCTCCTTACCACCCCTTGCTGTTTGTAAAACTACATTGCCTTTTAAAGATCTAGAAGTATTTTTATTTTAAATGTCTACAACATGAAGACCTAGTTTGTCACACTACATAAAACCCAAAAACAAACATGTTTGTTTTTTCTTTTCTTTTTAACAATCTTTTTTTTTTTCATTATTTTTTCCCTTTCCCAAATTTACTTTTGAGGTAAAAGGTAATAAAGGAAGAGCTTTCTTGTTTGCAGTCCCCTGTAATGATGCTGGTTAATATCCTTTAGTGTTACAGTTGTCATTTTTTTAATATATTTACTTGGGAAAATAATGTAAAGGAAGCAGTAATCTTGTCACTCTAATATTTAATTTAAATATGTGGTATTCAAAATTGTTCATGTAAATATATCAAACAACTTTGAATATAGAATAAAGAGGAAGTATAGATATTTTACATAAATGAGGCTTAAATGCAAAATATCTAAATTATGTTTTATATTCTTTGTTCCAATAATGGTAATATTCAATGTCATATTATAATATTCAATGCCATATTATCTAGTACTACTGATCCATTTTTATCATTGCATCTAGAGTAAAAAATTAATAAGAATTTTAATTACTAAGCAAAGAATAGATTTGTGTGTTATACTTAGTTTATACTATTCTTTAAATATATCCAGTCCCTACCAAATTAACTGTCTATTTTAGTGACATATCACTAAATGCTGTCATCAATATTATATATAGTGTTGAAATGTTAAAGAAATTGTTGTTAATGTATCTAATGTGTTCTGGATGCAGCATCTATACTTATTCATGTAGCAGATTAAACTGAAAGGATGAGGATAATTTAAAATATTAATAAAATGGAGGAATAGTTAAGTAAAAGGGTTATAAAATAATATTTCATATATTAGAATGCATAATAAAACTGGCTATAGATATACCCTTGGCTGAACCAACATAAACTTAAATTTTAAGAAATGTGTTAATCTCTTGAAAATCTGAGATCATCTGAATATTTTAGACTATTTCCCAGAAAAAAAAAATTAAAGGAAGTACATCAGCCTATAAATTAATCCAATTGTATTTTAAAGTTCATGAATGTAATCACTATTTGTTAAGATTCATTACTTTTTGTTGGAGTAGTTTAAATTAAAATTAAAATCGGCTTAATGAATTTCGAATTCCAGAGTGTCTTTTATGAACTAAACATTTGAATTTAGATTCTTTTAATTCATTATTTTAGAACTAGAGGCTTGGTGAACAGATTCATGAACTGGTGGGGTCCCTGGCCTGGCCTGCAGGGACCAGCCAAAGCTGGCAGTCCTATATCCCCCGAGGGAGGGACTAGTGCTCAGAGTGGCAGGTGGCCAGGGGGGAGCCCGAGCCAGGTGCTGCACCACTCCTGTTTATCCCAGCCCCGCTGTGCCTACCACCACCACAGCTCAGTAGGTTGACTGCAGCTCTGCTGTGGTCTCCACATGCTCACCCTAGGGCGATACTGGTGCACCCATAACCTAGAAGTGCTGTGCCCAGTCAATCCCAATGCCAGTCCCAATCTTGGTCCTGGTACAGATGAAGAGGGGCGTGCAGGGTGTGTGTTCACAGGAGAGGCTCAAACCTCTGCTCTTGAGCTCCTGTTCCATGAGCCTTGTGTCTGGCATCTGTTGGTCAGCTGAGAAGCTCTCCTGCTGTGGGAGCACACTGCCCACTAGAGGGCAGCTCTTGCATTGAATGTCTGCTCCCTGGTGGTCAATGTGTGTCATAGCTCTAGTGGATTGGCTGTTCAGTCCTTTGGTGGTTCAGTTGTTTAGGCTTTTATATATATAGATTATATGGATAGAAGCATCTTGTCTGATACATGCAATCTCACAAAATTAAATTTCTTGCCTTGAGATTAAATAGAGCAGTGCATTACAATAATAATGTAATCAATATTTTACAAAGAGAAATGTTTTTTCATCTCAGGCTTTTACATTGTCTATTAAAGTTTTGGATGGGTAGCATAATAATCTCTTATTAAGTAATTTGATTCTTAATTTCCTCTTTTTATTTAACAGACCATAGTGCATACTGCCTCTCTATTGAGAAAATGGAAATCTGAAGTTCTTAAGGAAGTCCTAATCACGGGAGGAAGACAGATCATAATAGGTCATTTTATAAACAGCAGAGTGAATGTGTATGTAATTTTTAAAAAATTATTTTTTAAATATACTTCATTGATATTTTATAGAGAGGAAGGGAGAGAGATAGTCAGAAACACCATGAGAGAGAGACATCAACTAGCTGTCTCCTGCACACCCCTACTGGGGACGTGCCTGCAAATAAGGTACATGCCCTTGACTTGAATCGAACCTGGGACCCTTGAGTCCGTAGGCCGACGCTCTTTACACTGAGCCAAACCGGTTTCAGCTTAAAAATTTCTTGAGACTTTAAAGCATTCAATGGCTCTCTACTTTGCCCTGTGGTGTTAATCAATCAACTCAAATATTTATGCGTTTATTATTTCCTTAGGGTGATATATAAATAGTAGAGTCCTTTCATATGTTTGATTTACAAATGAAATAAAGGCATGTGCTTACTACATAAATATATAATCGTATAAAATAAACATTTATAACTATACATGTATGTAAAGATGTATAAATATAAATATATATGTTATATGTTACTCATTTATATTTACTCACTTGTCACAGTTAGCACAGTTCCAGTATAATAACAACAGGACCAAAATAAAAGTACTTTAGACTCTAAAGCAATATTTTCATGTTTTAGAAAATATAAAAATCCCCTAACTGTCCACATTTTGATTGGTTTATTCTGGTCAGTTGTATTATTTTGCTAAACCATAAAAAGGAAAATGTACTATTTCTATTTTTTTAAATTCTTCAATCATTTGTTTGAATTCTTAGTATTTTTCTTTTAATTCTCTACATTGTAACATTAAAAAGTGATTACTATTTGGTAATTCTTGCCTATCTCATGCTGTTTTATATATATATATATATATATATATATATATATATATATATATATATAATATATAACTGGCAGGAGGCACAGATTTTTAGTGAGTCATTTTAAGAAACTATGGTTTTTATTTCTATAGATGTAAAACCTAATGAAGTGAATAAAGAAGTACTAAAATTCTTCACTTACATTTCATAGTCATTTCAGGTATATATGGTATATATGATGTGTATCAATGAAATGATATGTTCAGAATCATTGAGCAATGAATTTTAATTCTTGGCCATTGTGATTTTAAGGCATCTCATGACATTAAATATAGAAAATCAAAGAAAATTTGGAGATCTCTTTGCATCATTTTCAGTCAACTTTTATGTGTGTTCATGTCTACACATGTGTGTGATTATAAATGCAATTATATGTGCAATTATATTTGCATTATAAATGCAAATATCTTTAACAAGCAAGGGGAACAAAAATTATAGATATATAAAATAGAAAGATAGATAACTTTACTTTTTTATTTATAACAAAATTTCTAAAATTTTTATTAAAACGGAACACATATTTTTAGAGACAAAAAAGTATGTCTAATGAAGCACATTGCATGACTTTTCTTGTTTTGCAGAGGCACTTATATGTAAACTACAGGCATGGGGGGTGAAATTTGTGCACAGGGGGTATCCCTCAGCCCGGCCTGCATCTTCTCCAATCTGGGACCCCTTGGGGGATCGAGCCTAAACCAGCAGTTGGACATCCCTTTTACAATCCAGAACCACTGGCTTCTAATTGTTTGCCTCCCTGCCTGCCTGCCTGCCTGCCTGCCTGATTGCCCCTAAATGCTTCTGCCTGCCGGCCTGATCACCCCCAACTGATCCCCTACCAGCCTGATTGACACCTACCTGCTCCCTATCAGCCTGATTTCCCAC
Organism: Vespertilio murinus; assembly: GCA_963924515.1. Lineage (NCBI taxonomy): Eukaryota > Metazoa > Chordata > Mammalia > Chiroptera > Vespertilionidae > Vespertilio > Vespertilio murinus. The sequence continues at coordinate 32,987,155 of OZ004707.1, read as the reverse complement.
AACTTCCCTCTCCTGCTAGCCTGATCGCCCACAAATGTCCTCCCCTGCCAGATCAATAGCCCCCAACTGACCTCCCCTGCTAACCTGTTCACCCACAACTCCCTCCGATGCCGGCCTGATTGCCCACAACTATCATCTTGTGACGACATCACATGCAAGGATGCGAGGACTATCTAGGCTTTTATTAGTATAGATTCTGAGGAAACACTTATATTTCATTTTCTTAGTGCAATGGAAAAAGAAAAGAATTTTGATAGTAAGATCAAGGATTTTTAACCAGTGTGGAACAACAGTTTTTAAAACATTCAATACCTGACTATTTAGTCCTTTCCTTAAGACTGTCAAATAAAAAACGGACAAAAGCCAACACAACTATATTTATCAAATCTGAGTGAATCAAAATTATTCTTATTTTTGTTAGATCGGTAAAAAATATATATATATATATTTTTTGATATGGCACTGAATTTTAATAATTAATTTATGTGTGCCATGAGACGAAAAAGGTTGACAATTGCTGAGTTAGATTGTTTCATTTTCACATGTCAGCAAACTTAGCAAGGCCCGCCTTTCAATATGTAAGTATCATGGTGGTTGAACAGACTGCTGGTATGAAGGTGACCTAAGTTCTGGAGGAGTTTCAAGGCTTTGCTTCATGGGCAATTGGAGACCATGACAATTGCTGTGTTAAAGTAACTGATATTCAAAGGAGTTGGTATATTTATGGTTTTTAGAAGATACCACTTGGTGTTAGACTGTGGGAGAATTCAGTTTTAGAGAGCAGAATGTTGTCATAGGAGAGTATAGGCATCCTTGATTCAAATGACATCCAAAACAAACCCAGGTCCCTGAAGCAGATGCATATGGTCTTATCATGTATGTTTTGGATTATATATTTTATTAGAGGCCTAGTGCATGGACTCATGAACTGGTGGGGTCCCTCGGCCTATCCTGAGAGAGGGTGGTTTGGGGGTGACACTCCGTGGAATTGTGCTCCCTCCTCACTGGTTCTAGGTGCATCACCTGAGAATCACAGCTGCGGATTCACCACAGCTCAGCAGCTCCTGCATTGAGCATCTGCCCCCTAGTAGTCACTTCACATCATAGCTACTGGTCAGATGGTTAAATAGTCAGATGGTTGCTTAGGCTTTTATATCTAAACTCATGTCCCAGTGCTCAAAATTCATGCAAAGAGAGGGGTTCCCTGGGCCCAGCCTGCACCCTCTCCAATCAGGGACCCCTTGGGAGATGTACAACTGCCAGGAGTCAGGCATCCCTCTCACAATCTGGGACCACTGGCTCACCTGTCTGCTCACCTGTCTGCCTGCCTGATCCCCCCCAAACTGCCTCTGCCCGTTTGCCTGCCTAATTGCCCCTAACTGCCCTCCCCTGCCAGCCTGATCTTGCCTCCAATGGCCCTTCACTGCCAGCCTGATCTCGACCCCCAACTGCCTCTGCTGGCTGATCTTGCCTCCAATTGCCTCTGCCTGCCTGATCGCCCCTAACTGCCCTCCCCTGCTGGCCTGATCTAGCCCCAACTGCCCTCCCCTGCCAGCCAATTTGGTTCTGATTAGTAAGTTTCTATGCCAGTTAGCATCAAAAGTTGCACCTCCTAAGCAGCCATTGGCTCCTCACAGTTCACCCAGATTTGGTTTTGATTGGTCAGTCTCCATGCCAGTCAACATCTCCAGGCCTATTGCTAGGCCTGATTAGAGAGGTGGGGATGATCAGCAGCCCCTGTGGAGGCCCGGAGAGAAACAAAGGTGGTGCTACTGGTGAAGCCCGGAGAGAGAGAGGCAATAACTGGTCAATAGCAGCCACAGAAACTGCAGATCAGACCGAGCCTCTCTCTCCCGTCCTCTCTCCAGGACTGATTTGCAGCCCCCTCGGCAGTCAGTGCTGGGTCACCAGGGCAACCCATCACTGACATCCAGTATTTTGTTGAGCATTTGGTCAGTTATTACAGACCCTGGGTTTTTAAATATTAGCATACATATTTCAACACTCTCTTCAAACATCACACACAAGCTGTATACATTGATTTTTATTTCTGTCACTTTTTTTTCATTTTTATTTTTATTGTCTTTCCTCTTAATAGTAAGTCATACACTAAGGGAAATATTTCTTTTCTATCTGAGGTTATGTCTTATTTAAATGACTAATACTATCAAACCACATTTAGAACAAATCACGAGTAAATAGAAGCTTTGGGAGGTACAGTGAAATATGGATAGGATCAGACTGTGCTCCTTTCTAATCTTATATTTTTGCTCTGCTGTTCTATGTGCCTGGCATGACATCCTACTCAAGATTAAGATTAAGTCATATATTTGGGGCTGATTAAACAGACATTCAGTTGATTCATATAAAATGAAGAAATAAATAAATACATGAACAAATATTTGCTTCTGTGATAATCCAACCCTGTGATGATGAATATTTTGCTGTATAAAAAACAAGTCATTAGACATAAGAAATATTTTTAGAAAAAAATTTAATCAGAGCTAAGATGGCTTCATCATCATGAGGTACAAAATAGAATAGTGTGCCTTTCTCTTATTCAATTTCACATTTCATATAAATTTTATTGAAAACTAATAAATTATTAATATATCTATGATTATGTTAATAAATGCAATTGTTACATATTAGTCTTAAGGATAAAATTAGTTAATACTTTTATCAGAAAAAGTGTTATTTTATTACATACAAGAAAAATAAACATTAAGTGTAATATTTAAAATAGAAATTAGATCTTTCTGAAGAATTAATAAAGACATTGCAAAATATTGAAAAAAATTGAAGTGTGTTACATGTGAGAATGGAAAACTACTCTTGATTACATTTATTAGGTTGGCTAGAAATATATGGACCTTATGTCATACACATCTACGTTTAAAATTACACTATATAAAAATTACACTATATAAAACAGAAAATAGGATATAAATTTCCTTAAGGTATTAATTATTTTCTGATTGAATAGCAAATTATCTGCCCTTCTTAAAAAATTATTGCAGTGGGGGATAGAGGGTGATGAAGGAAGCTCTGAGGCCCTACCCATGACTCACTCCCAGTTCTGATCCTTAACTCAGTGGGTTTGGCTTTATTTAAAATATCTAAGACTCCATGCCCCTTTGTATCCAATAACAATATGTGAATACCTAATATTTATATCTATATCTATATCTATATCTATATGGCTATGTGACTGTCCAACCATCTGACCATCTGATAGGTATGATGCACACTGACCATCAGGGGGCAGACACTCAATGCAGGAGCTGCTGAGCTGCAATGACTTGACAGCAGCATTTACTGGGTGATGCACCACAGAACCAGAGAGGAAGGAGCCCAATTTGGGGTGTGTTACCCAAGAACTGCCCTCTCACCATATGGGTCCCTTTGTGGGATGTCAGAGAGCCCTATTCAACCCAACCCCTGCAGGCCAGGCTGAGGGTCCCCACCTTCTGAAAAGACCCTGCTCATTATGCAGGTGCTCTTTGAGCCACAGTGGGCCAGCCAGGGAGGGACCACAGAATGTTGGCTCCAGGGTATGTCCAGCCAGTCTCACCTAGTCCCACCCTGCCATCCACCTTCTAATTAATTTTCGTTTAATATGCATGAATCCCTGCACCAGGGCATTGGTATAGTTATAATGACATATATATTATTTATTTTTTAATTTTAAAAACCTTCAACATTGTGACCATATTCAACAAATAATAAACATCTATATTTTCATCTTTTGAAAGCATATGAGTAAACACTGACTATGGGAAAAAAATGGTTTCAGAGAAAACAGCAAATCTAGTCAGACTTATGAAAATTGAACTTTGAATTTATATTGGAGGAAGTACAAATATTTAACTCTGAAACCTATAATAAAAATATAAAGTGATTATTTTTTCAAGAGTAATATATGAGTAAGGTACTATCTTTTATCCAAATATGCACATGAATAAACAATGAACAATCTAATATTAATCAGTGCAAATTATTGTTGAACAAAGAATATTTTTATTGACAGGTTGGTAGACATATAAACTTATCATTACATTTTTAGACTACTTATAATTATGGAAATTAAGTTTCCATATTTCTAAATATAATATAATCATAATCATAATACCCAATGCATGTATAACATTCGATTCTGTGATTTTATTTTCTGTTCTTCATATTGTCTATAAGACAAGAGATTATCCAAGTGTTCTCTCTCATGAGTTCATAACTCAGTTTTTAGAGCGTAATTCTCAATGCTCTTTAGACTCCTATGAGTTTCAAAGGAAATTGAACAGAATCCTATATAATAAAAGCCTAGGTGGCATTGTGTGAGCCCCTCACAATACGTAGTCACAATATGGCCACCACAAAGATGGCCACCACAACATAGCCACCACAAGATGGTCACCAAAAGATGGCTGGCAGGGGAGGGCAGTTGGGGGCAACCAGGACTGTAGGGGAGAGCAGTTAGGGGGCGATCAGGTTGGGAGACAGAAGCAGTTAGGGGCAATGAGGAAGACAGGCAGGTGAGCATTTAGGAGCCAGCAGTCTCAGATTAGAGGGGGTGCAGGCTGGGCTTAGGGACACCCATGTCTGTGCACAAATTTCATACACTGGGCCTCTAGTTTAATAAGGGTTACAGAAAATGCACAAATATGCTTTAAAATATGCACGCATAATAAGACAACAAAAAGAAATGCAAGACACAGTTAAAATTAATGATTTAAAGTAGCCAACATTGCTTTGATTATATGGCCTTGAAATCCCAAATAATTTATTTCAAGTCATGCCTTGTGGTAATTTGCATGGCTTCCTTCAGAGCCTAGTTAGTTTAAAACAAAACAGAACAGTTCAGAGCTACAGTGTTAGTAAACATACCGCTTAATTCTAGCTTGGATTCTTCTTAATGCTCAGATCATCTTTATTAATGGAGTAATAGAAAGTTTGAAACAAATATATATTCTATGATTTTTACCCCAAAACTCTGTTTCTGAGAGTGTCCATATGTAAATACAATTTTTACAGAGATTTCAGATTTATAAAATAACATTACTTAGAGAACTAATTGCCCTTTGTCTTATAATTCTGATAGTGAGCACTTTGGCTTCAAGCTGTTTATCTCCTTGTGAAATTACATTTAAAGATATAAGATTTCTAAAACTCAGAAAACATTTATGATTGAAAATCAAATGACTACTTAAGCTCTCCGTGCACTTCTATTTTTCTTTTGTTGTTGTTGACCATAATGATAAATATCAGATGATTTACTCTATTTCTAGAAAAAATATATATTTTTAATAATTATTGTGATATATGTAATGGAATTAGAAAAATATGAAGAGGTAATGAAAAAGGAGCTGCTATTACATTTGAAGGCCAACAGGCAATCATTGCCATCATATTTTGGAGGTATTATATTGATCAGTAAATATTTTTAATACCTCTTCACTATGGGGATTTTATATACTGGGTCATGACGCCTCAAAAATGAGAGAGAGAAAAAAATGAGAAGAAGGTGAAAGAGGAGGAAAAAAGGAACAAACAAATGGATGAAGGAACAAGGAAGGAAGGAAGGAAAGGAAAGGGGAGGATGGAATGATAATAAAAAAAGAAACAACAGGTTGAAGCAAGAACTCACCTAATGAATTTAACAAGCATACCACAGAATTTGTTACTAGCCATATGTCATATTTTGGGAAACTCATTGTGAAATAATTGCAGTGTTTTTTGGCATCTTCCTTTCATTAATTTGCAACCATCTGTCACTCTATAGAAGTGTGAGGCACATATTATGGTGAATGCCTCAGAGCAATTCAAACCATTCTTTACATTATCTTCATCAGTTGAATTATGAAGTGGGATCACAATTCTTATTAAAATCTTACTTCTTTGACCAATGGATGGATTTTTTTTATCCTAAAGTTAAATTAATGTAGGAAACAATCAAATAGAAAACATGTCTAAGTTGCCTGTAGGCAGCCTCAAGGGCCCAGGACAATGACCTATGTTCACCCTACACAGAGTTCATCTTCTCTGCTCTGTCCTATTTTGTCAAAGGCACATCACCTGGTAGCTTTCACTATGTCATGGATTTCTTAGTTGGCAATCATAGAAGCCGGCAATAATAACATTTATTCTTGAAAAACTGTAATATTTTCATTTTGACAGAAATATAGTTGCATATAGTTGGAGTAGTTGTTTAATTAAATAGACTGGGAAAACATCACTTTCCACAAATATAACCACAAAAGTTGATAAATTCTTGCTGTTTCTATTTTTTTAATTAATAAAATATTTTAATAAATTAATATTCATAATTTATGATTAACCTGTTATTTATGTGACTTGTAATTTAAGGGATCTTTTAAAGAAAAAAATCTTAATATTAAAATATTAAAATTTAAGGGTAAGAAATATTAGATTTTCTTTGAATAGTTATAGTATTTCATTAACATTTTAATCATTATTTTCATTTTTAATTACAGTTGATATATATTATATTAGTTTCATATGTACATATAGCGAATAGACATTATATAACTTATTAAGTGAGCATTCAGATAAATCTTGTACCTATCTGACACTATACATAGTTATTAGAATAAAATTGGCTGTATTCCCTGTGCTATACTTTATATGCACATGACTATTCTCTACCAATTTGTTCTTCTTCATTCCTTCACCTTTTTCACCCATCTCCCCAATCCTCCTTCCATTGGGCAACCATCAGAATGATCTTTGTATATATTAGTCTATTTGTGTATTGCTTGTTCATTTATTTTTTTAATTCAATTATTGATAGATATGTATTTATTGCCTTTTATTGTGCATATTTTAACCTTTTTCTTCTTCTTAAGGAAGTCCCTTTAACATTTCAAATAATACTGGTTTGGTGGTGATTAACTCCTTTAGCTTTTTCTTGTCTGGGAAGCTCTTTATAATTCTTTCAATTCTAAGTGACAGCTTTTCTGGGTAGAGAAATAATGGTGGTAAGTCCTTGTTTTTAAGAAATCAGCTGTTAGTCTCATGGGAGCTTCCTTGTAGGAAGCTAACTGTCCTATTGCTACTTTTTAGACTTTCTCTTTGTGTTAATCCTTGGGAATTTTAATTATGATGTGTCTTAGTGTGGGCTTTTCTGTCTTCCTCTTATTTGGGACTTTATGCTTTACTGGAATTTCATGTTTATTTTATTCACCAGGTAAGGGAAGTTTTATGTCATTATTTTTTCAAATAGGTTTTAAATTTCTTGCATGCTCTCTTCTTCCATCATCCCCATGATGTGAATGTTGATACATTTGAAGTTGTCTCAGAGACCCATTATACTATATATTATTGTTATTTTTATTTTATTACTAGAGGTCCAGTGCATGAATTCATGCATGGCTGGCCAGGGGTGGGAGGAGACCAGGAGGTTGTATTTTTGACCACTGCTGTCTTTTCTTAACATAATATTGGCTTAATAAATGGTAGAGACCATAACTATGTATATTTTATCCAATCATAAATACACACATGGAACATAATTTTAATATGTTGTATTTGATTGATTACACATACAGAAAATATATATTTCACTTTTTTAATTAGTTGCTAGATTGTGCTTTTCAAAACTTCTTATATGAGTAACCAGGAGTTATGGTTAAAATTCAGATGTTGTATTAATAGGCTTGAGGCGGGGCCAGCCATTCTCCATTTATAACAAGCTCCATGGTGTTGCATAAGCTGCTAGTTCAAAGAGTTATTTTTAGTACCAAGGTATTTATGTGCCCCAATGTATTATTACCTGTTTCCCTTTTGAAGCTTCTTTAACCCACAATTAGCCTTAAATTCTTGAGAATTCATTCAGTCACAGAGCTAACTGGAAACCTGAGTCTGTGCTGACTTCTGTCTTTGCTTCTTTCTGTCTTGACATGTGTCTTTGAAGGGAACCTCTGCAGCCGGTTTGTGCTTTCCCTGGTGGCATAACTCACTGGAGGTTCAATCGCACAAAGGTGCCCATGCTCAGACTCCAGCTTACAGTATTCTTACTTAACTCAAAACACTTAAAACACTTAGTTCCTTCTATCCAGGTCTTCAGTCAAAAATAAGTGAAATTACACTACTAGCAATGCCACCACAAATAATGACAACTTCTTTAAGAGTTGCACATTGGTTCACTCGCTCCAAGGAATCAGCCAATGTATACTAAGTGGGGGAGGCTGGTTCCACTTCTGAACATAGTGGCCTGAGTTTGTGTACCACATTCAAGTAATCCTTTCATAGAAGATAACATTTTCTTCAGTCAAAGAGACAGAGAACAATATATCTCTGTTACCGTTTCTGAATCTTGAACTATCTATCTATGGTTGAGTATTCAAATTCTATTCACATTAATATTACTAAGTCGGTGCATATTCAGGGCTAGAGCAAATTGACAGAGTAAAAACATCAATAAATAGATATTATATTCTTTCTCTATTACTTACCAATTAATAAAGTTAAAATATAATTTCCCTACATATTATTCCAATCTGTTATTAGATCTGATAATTTTTCTTTTATCTATCTGTTCAAGGTAAGTTGATGGAGGATCATAGCAGCAAGAAAAATAATGCAAGAAAAAAACAAACATAAAACTTCATTTTTAAAAAGGAAGGTTTAGTTCAATAGAGGTCATGTGAAAATTTCCTAACAAAATAAAATGTATTGATAATAAATAATATACAGAAGTATTTTCTCATTCGATGCTTCTATAAACTTCTTTTACTACCATTAAAGCATTCAAAATACTTTCATAAGTTAAGAAAATCAAAAGTTGCTAAATGTAATTAAAATACTCTACCTGGTAGGCATATTTCTTAGTGTTCTTTCAAAAACAAGAACATGTGAAAAAACATAGGCAAGTCTTTATTTTATATCCATGGGTCATTAAATTACTTCATGCTGTAAATAGCAACCTGCCAACTATTTTAATTGGGTTGAATGGGTACCAGGTCCTGTTTTTATAAATTATTTTCTATATTATAGTTTTAAAATTTAAATAAATAAAAGTATATCTCAAAGAGTCTATTTAAGTAGGTTCTCACCATATAAGGTAGTCCACCATAACACACACACCATGCAATTTACTAAAGGGGAAAATAAAATCTTCATTAATGTAAAGTAACCACTTTAATCTTACTTTCTGAATCAGAAAACAAATAATAAGAAAATAAAAATAGAGAAATGGGAATACTTTATATTGTATAATGTGTCAGAATTAGTGATGTGAATAAGTTTAAATGCTGAGAATATAGGTCCCTTTTTATTAGGCTGAATAAGGGTTATTCATGGGGAGAAATTATATGTGATCCCCATCTGCATCACTAACAGATGAAACATGTGCCTGTGATGAAAGGTCTCCAGCTGCGATCAATTCCAGCAGTTACTGTGATTCACAGACTTAGGCACATAGTAAAGATGGGATAAAAGGATTTTGAAATGTGTTATTCCCTCTGATCATTAATCTGCTTGTTTAGTCATGAAGATTTGGATACTTCACTACTGGTTTGTCACATACCTTCCCTTAATTCCTTGTAAACACAGAGAAAAATAACCAAGTTAGTACAAAAGGCGTGCTTTATTTTTTATATTGTCTGAAATATTTTGCCAAGTTCAGCTATACAGCTTTCTTACATTGTGTTTTAACAACAATTTACATTTAAGAACAGATTTAGTAAGTAACATCAGCTACAGCAAATTTACTTGAATGGTTCAGACATATTTATTTGTTTTTTGATGCTTCTTCCCCCCCCAAACAAGGAATAGTTATATTTATGCTCTCATTCCCTCCTCCACCTCCCCCTCCTCCTCCTCCTTCTCTTCCTCCTTCTCCTCTTCCTCCTTTTCTTCCTTCTTCTTTTGGTACATTGAGTATATGGTATAGGCAGAGAATTTTCTATCCACATTTCATAGATGATAAATGTAGTAAGATGTATGTCTGATAAAAGCAGGTGAAATAATGTTTGTTTGTTAAATATATGTCTATAGATTTCAGAGAGGAAGGGAGAGAAAGACATAGATAAAAACATCAATGATGAGAGAGAATCGTTGATTGTCTACCTCCTGCATTCCCACAATGGGGATTGAGCTTTCAAACTGGGCATGTGCCCCGGCCCAGAATCAAACCATGACCTCCTGGCTCATAGGTCGATTATCAAACATTGAGCCTTATCAGTCTGGCAGAATGCTTTAATTTTAAAAGTGTAAAAGTTTCCCCCTAACTAGTTTTCACAGTGGGTAGAGCCTCAGCCTGCGGACTGAAGGGTCCCGGATTTGATTCTAGTCAAGGGCATGTACTTTGGTTGCAGGCGCTAGTAGGGGCTTTGCAGGAGGCAGATGATCGATGCGTCTCTCTCATCAACGTTTCTAACTCTCTCTCCCTCTCCCTTCCTCTCTGTAAAAGTCAATAAAAATATATTTTTAAAGTATAAAAGTTTCAAGGCAAACAAAAATATAAAAATGTTTAGGATTCAGACAGAAATATAAAAATTAAGAATTCATTATGTGGCAAATTATGTAAAGATCAGTACTTAATGGGAAAAAATCATAAAGCTGAAGCTTTATGAATTTGATTCAATGAAATAGAACACTGGAAGATGCCATCAAGTCTTATTGAGTAGGTAAACATCAAGAATAGTTTGTTTGTATGATGAAATCAGACTTAAAAAATGTTTCATTTCATTTAGGTTTTTTTTTTCTTGTCCTTACAGTCTTTCCCAAGAATATTGTGCCCCAAGGTTAATCTCCTAAAGCTGTGATGAAATTGAAAAGAAAAGATAAATATGAAAAGGATTGGAAAAGGAAAGTGAAATTGAAGAAAAATGGAAATATGGGGTAAAAAACAATTTTGCACAAAGATATTCTGGAAGATAGATAGCTATGTGGTCAATATCATCAGTTAGATTGAGGACATTAAGACTTTATTTGAAGACTTTAAAATGGAAGAGTTAGGATAAAACTGTGCATTGAGGACATAAACAACTTGAAATATAAACATATGGAGAACTTTACTCTCCAAAAACATCATTTTTTATATGTGGGTTTCAGAAATCTTCCCAGTTAAACTATTATGAGATATTTGAGGGCAGAATTTAGCACTATGGGAAAGTATTAGTTAAGAACTTAGACAGATAGAGAAATAAGAGAAATACAGAGAAGCTGAATGTTAGGGTCAGAAAAGAACACAATCTTGAAAATAAAATCTTGGGATAGGGGAAATACTAGAACAAAATTATTTTATGTTGTAATTATTTTAATTGTGTTTAAATAAAGTAATATTTGGAAGAGAAGCAAACATAACAGAATAGTTTTGATTAGAGAAAAAACATAATAAACTAATAAAGAATCAAATTTTTATGTATATAAATTTTATTTATTTTTTAAATAAATCTTTATTACTCAGATTATTACAATTGTTTCTCCTTTTTCTCCCCCAAAGCTCCCTACCACTCAGTTCCCTTCCCACCCTCTGCCCTTACCCCTTCTCCCCCCAATTGTCTTCATCCATTGGTTATACGATTTCAATCCAGTCTCTCACTGCTTCCCCACTCCCTTATCCTCCTGATAATTATCAGTCCACTCCCCTTCTTTGCTCCTGATTCTACTATATTCACCACTTTATTCTGTTCCTCAGATTTTTTTCCTTCTCTTTTCCTTTTTTCCATATATGCATTTCAAGTGGGATACTCTCTCTCATTTGTTTTTGTAGGGAAATACAACAGTGTTCTGTAGCTAATGGCTGCAGACTCTCCAAATATCTCAGGACCACACGAATAGAATCCGCTCCTCCTCTGGTTCACAACACCACCCCCCCCCAATCCCACCGCTTCCCCGGGGCACAAGGCTCTCCCGGGGCACATGGCTCCCCCGGGGCACACGTCCCCCTGGGACACAGGGCTCATATGTATATAAATTTTAAAGTCAGCTAATACTTTTTATTTTTTACAATGGAGTGGAAATCATTTCTGATATGTTTATTACTATTAATAATAAGAAACCTATTAAGATATTGTGTCCATGTTCAGTATCAGGATTTAACTTAATCAGGAACAGGTATAAACTTTAAAATAGAACCATAAAATTTTTAGCATTTAAGATAAAAAATATTTTAATTTGCAACTTAGAACCTAAAATTAATTCAAAATACTTATGCTGAACAAAATCTTAACATTTTAAATAAACACAGACTTATATGAATAGATTATTATCTCTGGTCTCCATTTCTTAAATATTACCTCTTTGTGATCTATCTGAGAGAGCAGCTGATCTTATTTATTTATTTTTTTGCTTTGTATTTGATTTTTTTTAATGAAAGAGCAAACTGAAATAGTTTTTTTATGAATGATTTTGACATGAAATACTAAAATTCTTTTTAAAAAATATATGTTATTGACATTTTTACAGAGAGGAAAGGAGAGAGATAGAGAGCTAGAAACGTCGATGAGAGAGAAACATCGACCAGCTGCCTCTTGCACACCCCCTACCAGGGATGTTCCCGCAACCAAGGTACATGCCCCCTACCGGAATCGAACCCGGGACCCTTCAGTCCGCAGACCGATGCTCTACCACTGAGCCAAACCGGTTTTGGCGAAATACTATAATTCTTATAGTTGGTCTTTAAAATGTTCAGTTTTAGATAAAAGAAACCAGATGCATCATTATAATTATGTAAAGCACTTTTGCTATGATGTTTATTTTTAATACTCATAATTGATGTATGAATGAGATTTATGAAAAATAAAAGTATGCTGTTTTTATAAAATTCATGGTTTCCTTTCAAATAATTTTGGTATATCATTTGTTTTCATTTAAGAACATATGAACCACTTGTTGTAGAAGTTGGAATATGATCATATATAAAGGTACTAAAAATGTAAAGCTAAAGATATAATATAATCATTCCAGAATGCTTGCATTTATCATTACAAAATCAAACATTGTGTAAGACATATGGGAGGTGCTTTCTCTTCGTTCATGTTGATATATTATTGAATCTCTCCTATTTAAAGAGAGATCTTCAAAATAATTTGCAGCTTAGATTAAGGAGACACAAATACAAACAATACTCCCAAATGAAACAGAGAAGTTTAGTGAGAGATCTGAGATTTATCACTCAAATATTCTTACTTTCTTACCACCCCTATGCAATTATATAATTTATTGGTCCTTGCTTGAGCATATTCTTCAGTTCAAATACTGGGGCTATCCAAAAGTGTCATCTAATTTATTGCTCCTCAAAATGTTGTCCCAGGCCAGCAGACTTACCATCACTGGGCGCTTGCTAGACATGTAGTTGCTCAGCCTACACCCTAATCCTCTTCAATAAAAACGGCATTTTGACATAGCTCTTCTGGTGAATCTCCTGTGGATATGGACTATTTTTTTAATCTAATTGAAGCAAACTGCATCAGGGAATCCTTAATTAAATATATTCTGAAAACTAGATAAGTGTATGTGCAAACAGGTGTATGCACATATGCACATATGAATATGCATATTAGATTCTATTCTTAGATTAATATGAATAACTTTTAATTTTCATTATATATTTCTAAACTTTATAAGTAGGCCCTTGTTGATGTAGCTCAGTTGCTGGAGCATTATCTCATGCACTGGAAGGTCTGGGGTTCCATTTCCAGTCAGGGCACATACATAGGTTGCAGGTTCAATCCCTAGTCAGGGCACCTACCAAGAGGCAACCAATCCAGGTATCTCTCTCACATTGATGTCCTCTCTCTTTCTTCTCCCCTCTCTAAAATCAATTAAATAATAAAATAAACAAATAAACTTTACAAATAGTTATTGTGTCAGTAAAGAGTAACCTAAAATTATAAATTCTATAATAAAAGAAATCATTAAATTTTTGTAGTAAGATTTACTATACTTATTTTTTCTCACTTTTGCCTTAAAAATGAAATAAAACTTGCTCAGCTGTTAATTATTTTAGTATTTCTGATGAAAAGCAATATTAAACCAAATTTAGATGTATAATGAAAAAGGAATTATATTCACAATAAATAAAAGAAAAAGAATACCTTTTAAATTGTATTCCCTTTATACTTGATTAAAATTGGTCATATTAAATGTTGATGATTGGAGATTCAACTGCTGTTGCTGTGAATATTATTAATCCAATATTATAACAATGCAAATACTTGCCCACCCGCATGAGTTAATTTTAATTGAAAAGACCATAATGAGACCGAAGTTGTTCTATTCAACTTTAAGAGAAACAAACAAACAAACAAAGAGCAAAATTAGTGGAAAATTGTGATAATAATGGTACTGAAAATATCATTCACTGGGAAGATGTGTTTCATTTCAATTGTTGTTAGTAAAACTAGAATAATTGTAAAATTTTGTCACAAAAAGGAAGCCACGGTTCATGTTTTATGTTATTTTGAATTATATAATTATTTGTATTGAAATATAATGTGATTTTTGCATGTTATTATAGTTGATTAATTTTAATCACATACAAATACCAGTTGCCACTTTGATATAGCTTACTTGAGAGTCAAATACAGAAGCAATGAAGTTATTGACTAGATGATTAAAGGAAACCTAAACTATCAAGCGGTTTTAGTTGACAAAATGAATCTGCAACTAAAATAAGAAGTTCACCACAAGACGAACAGAGTTAATACAACAATTCAAAAACAATTATTGATTTTATTTGATGTCAAGCACTGCAATAGGTTCTGGGTCTAAAAAGATTAGTTGGGCTCTACATTAAGGAATTTACAATTTCTCACTTGCCTGTCATAATGTTCTATGACTCTCTAGTAGATTCTTTACCTCCATTATTACTTTTAAGAAAATTTTATTTTAGTTAATTTGTTGAATATGTAAAGTCAGAAACCTTAATTAGTGCCATGGTGAAGGAGTATTGAAGGAGGATATTTAGTCAATTAGCAGGAACAGATATACTTTAAATTGGCTATAAGAGACTCAGGAGAGTCAAGAGCTGTACAGTAAGCTAATCAATTACATGTTTTCGAGTTTTCACATTCCTTTGCATTGACTTATTTTGATTTGCAACTTTGATAATCTGGTACTTTACTAGATCATGTAATGGATATGCTTTAGTAACACTTATATGTAAATTTCTTTCACCTCACAGGAAACTTTTACAGAAGTAAATAATCATCTGCATCTTTCTCCACTCAGTGATTTTCAAACATGATAGGAAATGGATTCTTTACTCCAAGCTAAAACCTACTGCTGTAAGATAATTGCTGCAAAGCTGTTTACAGTGCCATCCTGCATTAACACATTATTCTGCTCTTGTTTGTAACTCTGGTGTAGACATAGTAGTTCTGTATTTTTTTCCATGAAAAATAATCATTTACACTATACCCAGTAGAAGTTGGAGACTTCTCTGGCTGTTATATCATGTGGAACTATTTGACTTCTGCTATTTTTAGAAACATGCTTGGAAAAAAGTAACTTTCAAGAATTACTACAGATAGAGCAAGCAAACATTGCTAATTTTTAGAAAATTACATTTTCCTAATGTTTAATTAGAAATCAATTAAATTAAAGATTGGCTATATAAGTTGAAATAAGTATTAAGGTAATGTAGGAGAACTCCACAAATAATGCTGACATCACTATACTTTACCTAATAGTTTCAGCAATTTACTTAATTCCATAGGCAAAACCAACCCTTAAATTATGTATTTGGAATGTTTCAAAAACATTTCAGTGGTGGTGGTCAGATACTATATGAGCTAATACACACACACACACACGCACACACACACACACACACAGCATCCTATATAATAAAAGCCTAATATGCTAAGTATCTGGTCATCTGGTTCAACAAATCAAAGTGTAATATGCTAATGTATGCTGAGGCCTCTCAACAATGAGCTATGATGTGTACTGACCACCAAGAAACAGACTCTCTGACGGGTAGGTTTGCTTGCTGCTAATTGGGACTGAGTGAGATGGGCTGGACACATCCTGGAGCCCTTCTCTGGTCCCTCCCCACCCTGATTGTGCACAGGTGTGGTCTCTCAGTCTGACCTGTGCCCTCTTGCAATATGGGACTCCTTAAATCTTAAAAGTAATAATGGAGGTAAAGAATCTATTAGAGCAGTGTTTCCCAAACTTCTCTCATGATGAGAATCACCTGGCGGAGTTGTTAAAATACAGATTCCTGAATCCCAACTAAGAAGTGCTAAACTAGAACTTTTGGGAACATATAGGTAAAATTGTAAACTCTACAGTTATAAATTGTAAACTCTACAACATAATTTTACCTATATGTTCCCAAAAGTTCTAGTTTAGCACTTCTTAGTTGGGATTCAGGAATCTGTATTTTAACAACTCCGCCAGGTGATTCTCATCATGAGAGAAGTTTGGGAAACACTGTACTAGAGAGTCACAGGACATGATTACAGGCAAGTGAGAAATGGTAAGTTCCTTAATGTAGAGCTCAACTAATCTTGCAAACTGGATGTTTGAAGAGCCAGTTTCAGCCCATTCCCTCAGGCCACCCCCCTTGTGAGGGTGCCAAGTGCAGGGCTCATGGCTGGTGAGCGCTGCTGTTACAGCAGCACAAGCCTCTCCTATCTGGACTGATTGGGGGAGAGCCTGTGGCAAGTGCAGTGGGGCCAGGATTAGCCGGAGCAGCAGGTCGCATTGGACTGTGGGTTTCAGACTGATCCCCACAGGCCACCCAGACGGACCCCACCCATGCACAAATTCATGCACTGGGACTCTAGTTTACATATAATCAAGCATCGATGCTTAAAATTTTCAGAACTCAACACAATACATTCAAAATAAAAACTGTTCTATTCTGAATGCGTTAGGGCATTCATTTTTATTTGTATGCCAATTACATGGAAATCTTCTTCCAGTTGATATTACTGTTGGAAATGTTTTAAGGAAACTGTATCTTTAATTATATTATACCAGAAAAATTTGGAGTTTCTGAAACTGATACACAAAACTATGTACTGTATAGAATTCAGACTCTAACTCAGGGACTGTATAAGCCTTCTCCCTAAAGTGTAGTTGGCCTAGGTTTCCTCAAGATGCAGTCATTGCTGAGCTGAGGGAATGCAAGCTGAAACAAAATGAATGAGGTGGACAGTTGATCTTATAGGATTATGGCATGGGTTGACAATTATCATACTTTTTGACAATGCAATACTGTTTTAGGAAAGGATTTCATACAACCCAGCCGCCTTCTCATTTGTAACGTCCAACCCCTTTCAGACTGGGCAAGTTACCAGGTCACAATTCTGTGATACCCAAATAAATTTTGTAACCAACTAGGGAATAATTCATTCTTGGTTGATCCCATAGTGGAGGGTGTCCATTTATGGTTAAAAATGGAGGCTAATAAACTATTTTGATTTAGTATTTATGGGGTAAAAGTGCGCAATTTACTGTGTTTTTTTTAAACCCATAGAATAACTTCTTTTGATTCTACTTAAATCCTTTCCCAGAGGAAAAGAAATTTAGTAAGAGTTGGAAGTGGACATTGGCCCTGGATAGAGGCTTCTGTTTTCTAGGATGTTAGCATTATGCCAGTTTCTGCTCACCTGGGTGGTCATTTTTAATGTGGACATTTTTCTAAGGAAGTAGACCGAAACCACTAAACATATTTGCTCCATGAGCTAAACCACAATAAAACTGAGGTCTCCTGTGCATAGCTTTCCTCACTGGCTGAATGCAGCTCATTCTTATTTTATTTCCATAAGAAACAAATGCCCTTTAGGAAGTTTCTCTTTGAAGTTGAAATGCAGTTGTGTAAGTGTGTGAGTGCATGTGTATCCAAAATGCAATTACACGCAGATATCTGATTAAATGATGACATGGCCATTTCTTCAGGAGAATGAAGTGTCCTCTGAGGGTTTAAGCATGCCAGACCCTGGACCACATCTGGTTGATCAGTCATCGCCCACCTATTGTAAATGGGAATGCATGAAATGGAGAAAGTCTGGTGTCATAAATGAGTAATAGGTTGCAACACCGATAATGCTGTTCTAGATGTCTACCTGAAAGCAAAGGTTTGGGTTTTTTTATGATTTCCTTAATTTTTTTAAATGTATTTTATTTGATTTTTACAGAGAAAGAGGGAGAGGGATAGAGAGCTAGAAACAGAGATGAGAGAGAAACATTGATCAGCTGTCTCTTGCACATCCTCCACTGGGGATGTGCCCCCAACCAAGGTACATGCCCTTGACCAGAATCGAACCTGGGACCTTTCAATCTGCAGGCCGACGCTCTATCCACTGAGCCAAACTGGTTTCAGCATGATTTTCTTCTAATGTTATTTATTCAACATCACTTCAGAGACTACATAGTTCTGTCTTTCTGAAAATGTTTCTTCCTTCATCTATGTCTGCCTTTGTCACCTAGCAAAAGAAAAAAAGGATCATTATTGTTTGATCAGGAACCTTCCAGGTAAGGTAGAGAGCCTGGCCAGGTGAAGGAACTCCTCAGAGATTGTAATGCGAAGACTGGAGCCTTGATCTGATGCTTAGCCCGGCTTTCTGTGCTATTTCTAGCTGCCTGGGAGGCAAGAAAACATCTCATCAATTTGAAGGAGAGTATGACTTTCTTAAAATTAGTGACCTACAGAAACAACCAGTGCTGTGATTTTTTCCCCCCTTCATAGCACTGAGAAATAAATAAAAGAATTCCAAACATCATCTGAGCATAAATTGCTCAGTTTACCTAGGCAGATATTTCTTTTCCTTGTATATATTTGTATGCTTAAATGTATAATACATCTTATTTCTTAAAGCACAAGTGACATTTTTTTTAGTTTAATATATTTCACTAAAAGGCATAAGCAATCTATATAAAATTCATATTCAAGAAAAATATTATACTCACCATTCTGTGAAATTGAAGCAGTGCTCTCTCATCTGCCTTATTGCCCTAAATATAAATAAACTGATCATATTTCTCAAACAGTACACAAAAGGGATTGCTCTGAAGCTGCGCTTTGATGGGCAGGGGTGGAGAGATATTTTGCTTGCAGGATTAGATGTACAAATTAGCACAACCATAGGCACTGATGATTCTTCAGTAGTGATTTTATTTATTTATTTTTTTAATATATTTTTAATTGATATTTTACAGAGAGGAAGGGAGAGAGAGAGAGAGCTAGAAACGTTGGTGAGAGAGAAACACTGACCAGCTGCCTCTTGCACACCCTCTACCAGGGATATGCCCGCAACTAATGTACATGTCCTTGACCGGAATCGAACCTGGGACCTTTCAGTCCGCAGACCGACGCTCTATCTACTGAGCCAAACCGGTTTTGGCTTCAGTGGTGATTTTAACTCCCGGATACCAAACTAACCTAGAACCAATATATTAATAGTAATTGTGGTTATTGCTTTATTTCAAATGAAAGTTAATACTTATATTTTATTGATTAAATGTGAATACCATTTTAACTAATATAATTAATACATAGGTTCACAAACAACTTTTAAAATTACATTTTATTCAAAAGTGTACGATGTGCATGCATCTTGACACATGCATATTACACACATATACGATATTAAGGAATCAGGCATGTTTATATCACTTTGCTTTGAAAAAAACGTTGAAAGGAAGGGTCAATATACTGAAAAACTAAAATTAATTTTATAATAATTATACCATCTGAAAAAAAATAAGTAAATCAAGTAGTGAAATTTCCCAATTGCTGCATTTTGTCAGAACAGGAAACACAATTTTCTTACTTGGTTTTCATCAAGTATGGAAGGGTAGGCAGTTTGCATCCAGCCCTGATAGCAGTAGCCACGCTGTAATTGGTGATTCTGCATGGAGAATAAAGCAAAAGACTAAATCAATTCCTGGTCGATAGAAAGTGACTGTGTTGGCGGTGGACACTTATTTCCTTGCAGACAGTTAAAGCCGCTCCGGGCAAAGGCTGTTTCATTATTATAGATGATGGAGAATCGAGCCGAGTGCCACCTGTATCACACAGTCACAGCTCTCGGATGGATTGCGGCGCTGGGTTGTTTCTTGACCTTTTGTGGGGATGGTCGAGTGGAGTTATTTGAAGTCACATTAATACAGATACTTAAGATAATTGTCTTATTTTCAACCACCTGCTAGAGCATACATAGCAATTACTACACAATCATGTAATCTTTGGAAAAATCATTCTTTTTCTCTTCTTTAATCAATCCACAAGCCTCAAGGCAATCATAAGTATCAACCGGCGGTGGCTCCTTCTCTTCACCACTTCCGGCCCTGTCACATTTCTAAGGTTACATCTGCAGCTCAGCAATCCAGGAAAATGCATGTTGCAAAAAAAAGCAAAGGAGTAGTCGTAATAGTTCCACTTACTGAAAATAGTAGTACTTCTCTCTAAATTAAGTGCATAATTGGCAGGCCTTATTTATACTCTCAGAGGGATTAGCTTTTATTGATCTAATTAGGAGGAAGCTTTGAAATGGCTTGCCAGTCAACCTGATGGAGCTGCAGCTGCACATTGTTCTCGTCTTCAAACAAAAGGTGGAATTAGTGGGTGAACATACAGCATGCTATTCTAGACCTGTGTTCTGCCAGCAAGAAACAAGTCCTGGTGGAAATATCTCTCCAGAAATTAATTTTTATGTTCCTAACTACAAGATGGGAAAGAAGGCTCACAATATTATTTTTACAGCAAATATATGATACTATTAATGCTATTAACAGAAGACCTTTTTAAGGTCATAAAATATTAATGGTTTGAAATAATTCAAGTTTACTAGAACAAACAAACTTTTTGCCCTTCATAGTTAATTTCCTATCCTTTTTAAAGTTTTTGATCACAGGTATTACAAATAATTCCTTAAAAAAATGTCTTACTTCCCATTTACAAACCAATGTGGTAAATTATAAACAGGTGAAAGTCCTAAACAATGAGGAAGAACGGGCAAAGATGTCTTTTTCTAATGACATTCCTGCACACAGAAGTTGGGTTTGAGCATTCTGACTTAGTTATTCAGTTAGGCCTTCTGAGCACGTGTGACTGCACTCACTGACCACACTCCATTAAGATAGTCCCACTGACTTAGCCCTCAGCAATGATGAACAGCTATGGACTCAAAGTCAATATTTTGATGAAGATTAGCAGATAAATTAATGGCCTTTCATGTTTAAGATTGCAACAATTTTGAGCCATAATTCAGCCCAGAATGAGAAGAGCTGAAATATGAAGTATATTTGGTACCGCTCAGATGATGGAATTAATTGGCAGAGGTTCCAGAAAGTTGTTTGCATTTAAACTGATGCAAAAAAAAATGTTCAGCTTGTAAAACCTTTAATGAGGACTTCTGGCATTTGAAAATATAAAATTCAATACACATATTCATTTCCTTTTATTGCATTTCAAAACATTTCTTAGTTCCTATTTCTGAGAGACATAAAATGTATTAACATTTAATTTGATTAATATATGAAAGCTCTTACATAACAGTATACTTATATTATTTTCCCTTATGAAACTTTCATTTTCATTTCCATGCAAAATATCATTTTTTCTGCAATTGTAGTAAAAGTTTCTAATGTTTGCATAATTTAGATGATATAAGACTAAGAAATATAGCTACTTTAATAATACAGTTCAGTCTCTCTTTATCTGTCATAATCTGTCATCTCTTTTTCACTCTCTCTGTCTCCTTTCCTACCCATACACACACGCATGTACATACATGTGCCTCATTATATATGTGCATGTTTATGTTGCTACCCCTTTGCTTTAATTTCTCAATTTTATTGTGAGATATACAACTGAACCGACCGAACCATTTCAAGTTAATTAGTTTTTTTTAATCAGGTAACCATTGTGTTAGACATCAATAGCATGTAACTCTCATCATATGACCTGATAGCTTATTAGAGGAAAATTAACCTCTAAAAGAATACTTATAGTAAGTATATCGTGGTAAATGATTATAGAACAGTGCCTAATACTGCCTGTGTGACTTGGCGTTCCCTTTTGAGAGGAGGGGTATTTGAACTTTCTCAGGAAGAATCAGTAATAGATTATCAGCCAAGAAGTGGGCCAGAACATTCAGTATGGGGAAAGAGCAAGATCTTCAGTGAGGTCATACAAAGAGATGGCCACATAGTGCATTCTGATTGCCAAGAAAGATGATTCTGGAGAGAGATGTGTTGGACCAAATCACAAAGGTCTTTAAACACTATATCAAAGAGTTTGGATTCTATTCAGAAAGCAGTACATGATAGCAAGAGATCTTTTAATCAATGAAATGACATATTCTGATTTATTTATTAGGGCAATAAATTTGCCAGCAATGTGAACAGTGGACCAAAGTCTAGGAGATCTGGCAGCCAGCAAACTATTTCGGAGTTTGTAAAAATAGTGCAGATAAGAGATGAGGAAACCACAATATTTCTTCAGCTTTAAAAAATGTTATGGAGATAGGTTCGGGAGATTGGATTCAAGATATATGTTTTTGTAATAAACAGGATTTAACTTGAGATGGGAGGGGCACTTGGTGGGGAATGGGGACATAAAGTAACAAGAGATACATGATGAATAATACCAGGTGTTGGAGAGGGTACGTATGTGCAGTGGACAAACTAAGCATTCATGCAAACAGAGAAGTCAAAGGTCAATAATATTCAGAAAGCCTGGCATACAGGACAGTTGCAGGGACTAGAAACGAAGGCGCAGCACTCATCCAAATGTAGAGGAAGAATGGAAGCCAGGAGGGCAATTGTGTCCATGATGCAATTCAACTTCACTTGAACAAATTAAGTTTAAATAGTACAAAATATGGTAAGAAGAGTTGAGAACTCTGGGGCGCACAGAGGCCAGGCAAAGAAGCAGGAACACATTCGAAGTGAGAGGAGTGTTATAAGAAAGAACTTAGGGAGAAAGAGGATTCTAGCAGCTCCCAGGTACCAGCGATAAAGAAAAACATAACTAAAAATAGACTATTGTGTCTGATCATTAGTGATTTTAAGAAGATAAGTTTCGGTAGAACAGGGGTTCTTGGCTAAGCATAATCTTGTGACACACAGAACATTTGGCAATATTTGGAAACATTTTTGATTGTCATGACTTGGATCCTATTTTTGCTTAGTAGGTAGTGTGCAAAGATGCTGCTAAACATCTTACAATGCACAGTAGAACTCCCACAACAAAGAATTATCCAGCCTCAGATGCTAAAATTGCTGAGAAACTGGAGTAGAGTGATAAGAGTATTCACAATAGCTAAGACATAGAAACAATCTACTTGTCCTTCAGCAAACAGTGGATAAAGATGATGCAAATATACACAGCGGACTACTACTCAGCCATAAAAAGATGGCAAATTGTCATTTATCACAACATGAGTGGATTTTGAAAGTATTTATGCTTAGTGAAATAAGTCAAACAGTAAAGGACAGGAACTGTATGATTTCATTCAGATGCGCAATATAAAACAAAAAGCAACAAGTTAACAACCAGAACAAACATACAAACAAAGAAAAAACAAACTTGAATCATGGTTACCAGCAGGGATGGAGTGTGGGGGAAGAGGAAGAGGGTCAAAGGCATGTTGATGGAAGGAGACTAGACTTCAGGTGGTAAGCACATAATCCTATTTAATAAAGAGGGACTATGTTAATTGACTGTCATACCCTCACAAAATGGCGGCACCCACAGCCAATAAAGAGGGAATATTATAATTGACTTCCACACCCTTACAAGATGCTAGTCCCCCAGTCCCCTCAGTCCCACCGGGAGGTCATAGGCCACCCCACACCTCATCCAGTCAGAGTTCCCCTGTCCACTCAGCCCTGCCTCATCCAGCCTCAGTCCCCTGGTCTCCTTGCCCTGCCTCATCCAGCTGCAGTCCCCCAGTCCCCTCAGGCCTGCAGGGGAAGGCAGTTGGTGGGCAACTGGGCCAGCAAGGGAGGGCATTTGGAGGTGATCATGCTGGCAGGGGAACAGTTAAGTGCCAATCAGGCTGGCAGGGGAGTGGTTAGGAGGTGATTAGGCTGGCAGGCAGAATGGTTAGTAGCAATCAGGCAGGCAAGTGGTTAGGAACCAGCAGTCCCAGATTGGAGAGGGTACAGGCTGGGTTAAGGGACAACCCCTTCAATGCATGAATTTCATGCACTGGGCTTCTAGTGGAGTATAGAGATGCTGTTTTATAAAATTGTACACCTGAAATTTGTATAACCAATGTCACCCCAATAAATGTAATAAAGTTTCTTAAAAAGAGTACAGAGTAGTTCTTAAAGAGTTGATCCAAGAATTTGAATTTAAGAGATAGGCAGAATAAATATAGATAAATTCTATCAAGATCAACCAAACAATAGAGAAGTGAGAAGTGGTTTTGTAGTTAGAAGCCAACAGATATAGTAAAAATTAAAATAAAATTTTTACCAGAATGTTTGGAAAATATACAGTATACAGAATAAAGGAGAATATCTCCTATAAAATACTCTTAGTTAAATCATATTGTCATATATGACTTTTTATTGAAGCACACAAAAACGAATGTATGCTATAAAAATGAGACTTGATGTCATCTACACAAATTGAATCTAAAACAAAGGTAATACGAATGAGCATAAAAGTACTAATATTGACGTCATCAGAAAATGTATGACACAAGGAAAAGATAACTTTCATTAAGAAAGAATAAAATGCCCTACTCATTTAAAGGTAATATAAATGCTGGTCAACGTTTAACCTTTCACAGGTCAGAAATAAAGACTACTAAATGATAGTTATGATGATACGATATACATAATAATTTGATCAAAGACAAAAAGATTCAGATATATGTGACATTGATTCAATAAATTAGCAAGGATGCATTCATTTATTGGTGGTAAACTGATTAGGGCCATCCTTGATTCCAGCAGTAGCGATGCCTGGGCTGTGGAAATATGCAGAGTTGATGCAGAATCTCCCAGTGACATGACTCCCTAACAACATAATCTTGGAAACAGTTCTTACTCTCTTTGAAGGCATCTGTTTTAGGGGAGGTGGGGGAGGGGGAGTTGAAAAAGAAGTAGCAAAATTTCATTTAAACATCCTCTTTCTCTACTCTTTTCCCTTTTAATCCTAGAGAAACATTACCATCCTGTTGCTTTAAGTTCCCAAAACCCTGTCTTAAAATGTCCTTTGCTCCAAAATAGTCATACATCCAGGTCTATTCCTGTTCTCCAAGGTTGGCTTTATTTTGGTGACCATCCAGTGGAAATGGCATTTTAATTTAACTCATGCTAAACCATGTAGTTTCAACCAGGTTGGAAACTATGAACAGATTTTTTCTTTCTTTCCCAGAACAGTGAGTTATTTTTTCTTACAGTAAATTGAAACCTTTATAGAACCATGCTTTCCCTGTCAAGTTTGCCTTAGCCTAACCCACTCATTTTCCTGCACTGTACTTTTATATTACTGCCTCTTTTTTTAATGCATTTGAATGATAGACACAAAGTTTAAGCCAGCCTTCTCAAATGCTAATGTGCATAGGAATCACCTGGAGATCTTGTTAATATTGCAGATTCTTATTCTGGAGGTCTTGGGGAGGGCATGATATTTCATTCCCAGAAATTCCATATAATTCTGATGGTTCTGCACCAACCAAGGACCATTTTTTTTTTGAGTAGCAAGGATTTAACCTCTCAGAGGAAGTGCTGATTCTGCTAGGAATCTATTACTCAAATAAGTCAATAATAAGAAAGATCTACCAAGGAATAATTGTTAAGCAAGTGAAGACTGTTGCTATCTATACTTTTAGGTTTTCTTTAGTGATTTTTGTTGTTGTCTGGTTTATTTTTCTTTTAGTTTACTGAAGGTGCTCCATTTTGGGATACCTGTATTCAAATCATTTTTATCTCTGTAAACTGCAATGACAAGACAAGAAAAGACAAATCAAATACTTGGTTCTCTATATTTGTTATTTTCTATCAAATGTAGAACCAATCCTATCAAATAAAAGAGTAATATGGAAAATGACCATACCTCCGCTAAACCCACAAGGCACACTCACCAGCCAATCAGGAGTGCTTATGTAAATTAACCCATACAAGATGGCTGTAGTTACAGAGTGACCAGGAGGCTTGGATTTCCCCGTAAATGGAGGAAGCCAAGCTTCCCACACACCCTGGCCGGCCCTGGAATTCACTCAAGGCTACAAAGTTTCAATGATAGAAGATAAATAAATCCCAACAAAAATTGATGCAGCCATGAAGAGAGCAGGAGGCTTGCGTTTCCCTGGTGATGGAGGAATCCACGCTTTTCGCCTGTCCTGGCCTCCACTCAAGGCTATAAAATTTCAATTATAGAAACTAAATAAATCCCAACAAAAATGGTGACAGCCACAGAGCTAGAGAGGGCAGGAGGCTTGCATTTCCATCAGCAATGGAGGAAGCCAAGCTTTTACCCAACCTCCTTCCCTGGCCTGTCCTGGCCTCTGCTTAAGACTACAAAGTTTCAATTATAGAATATAAATAAATCCTGGTAACTGGGCCTCCATTTGGGTTGCCAGGTGGTTTAGTTAGCTTGCAAACCACCACTGGACCCTCACCCAGGCCATCCCATTCCCCCAAGGGAACCCCCACATTGATTCAGGACACCTTTCAGGGCAAACTAGCCAGCCACCACCCATACTCCAGGCCTCTATCCTATCTAATAAACTAGTAATATGCAAATTGACCATCACTCCAACACACAAGATGGCTGCCCCCATGTGGACACAATTTGGCCACCACAATATGGTCAGCAGAGGAGGGCTGTTGGGAGGGACCAGACCTACAGGAAAGGGCAGTTGCAGGGAACCCAGACCTTCAGGGGAGAGCAGTTGGGATGACCAGACCTGTACAGGAGGGCCATTAGGGGTGACCAGTCTGGCAAGGGAGCAGTTAAGCATCAATCAGGCTAGCAGGCATAAGTGGTTAGGGGCAATCAGGAATGCAGGCAGGCAAGCAGTTGGGAGCAAACAGTCCTGGATTGTAAGAGGGATGTCTTACTGCCCATTTAGGCCCGATCCAAATGGGCAGTTGGACATTCCTCTAGAAGTCCCATATTGGAGAGGGTGCAGGTTGGGCTGAGGTATACATGTCCCCATGCACAAATTCCATGCACCAGACTTCTAGTTAAGATATAAATAAACTGATCATTTTCAGTACTTTTTCTCAAAATGTGTATTCCAAGCTGAACATGGAATCTACCATTATTCCCTGAACTGATCTGCCCAATCTGACATTGACATTATGGCCCACTTATTACTCGTTTTGGAAGAAATTGTAACAAACATAAAATCCATTGACAACTTCCTCTTTTGCTTATATACAATGCATAAAGTAATCTTGTTCTAAGCTATTATTTTAGAGGCATATTTATCAATGAGAGAACTAAGTGATAGGGCTCATCTTAACTGAGGACAATTTTTGTGATATTTCAATGAGCTGTTACCAACAACATCTATAATAATAAACGTTTAATGTGCTAATTAGACCAGACATCTTTCCAGATGAACTTCCCAGGAAGCCAGGCCTGTGAGGGAAGCCTGGATTCTAGCATCCAGAGGGAAGCTCTGGTCCTGGGTGCCAAAGGGAAGCCAGTGCTGGCAGCCAGGGGAAGGAAGGCCTACTCTTGCACAAATTTTGTGCATCGGGCCTCTAATATATATATATGATGTGATATGGTATGTATATGACATGGTATGTATATGATGCCAGAATTGTTGACCAGTTTCTATTCTGCAAGCGCTACCCTCCAAAACTGGGTTTTCTGGAGAGTAAAATATAGGGGAAGGTGGCCAGAGAATTCTGATTACATTTCAGGTCAGAAGACCTAACACTTAATAAGATAATTAAAAACACAGTCATCATTTGGGTAGAGAATGTAAAGGTCAAAAGGATAATGAAAGCAATATAAAAAATTGAAATTTCATGACATGACATTTAAAAAATGTTTTTAAATGACATAATTTATATGTTTTTATCCAACACAAACATCGAATTCTAAGTCTTTAAACCAATATTGATTGTTGCTTCAGATTAGGCACTTCTATAATTAGGGATGGACAGGTAGAAGCAGTAAAAAAAAAATACAAAGTTGTTACCTTCATGAGCTTACACTGTAGCTGAGGGAAACAGACGTATACTCTCTCAGATGGTATTAAGTGCTATTAAGAACAAGAAAACATTCACCAGGCATAGATCATGCCAGGGTCAAGTGAAGACCTGTAGGAAATGAGAGAGCAAGCCATAAGATTAAAAGTTGAAACAAAATCCCATCAGCACTGAGGTGAGCTGATGCTAGAGAGGCGGTGACGAAGCTGGTGTGTCTGGTAGAGAGAGAGGACGAGGATGCTCAGAAACCAGCCAGCATGGTTATCCACAGGGGCTTGTAGGCCAAGAAGGGGCATTGCCCTAATGGTGAGTTTTGATAACCCTTTTATAAAACCAAAATATAAATAAAAGTACAGAATATGGTTAACCTGTAGATAATCTTAAAGGAATGACAAAGGTTTAGGCATCAAATATTGCATAATATGATAGCTTACATTGTGTTCATTTCATGACCACAGTTCTTTGAAGTAGAGTATTATAATTGTTGTCTAGCTATAAAGAATTACAAAAGTTAGCTGGTAGCATGATTCACCAAAGTAATAACCACTGTGGTTTCTTTTCTAATACCAACTTCATCAACTGACCCCTAAAGACTGCCAAGACAGGTAGAACAAGAGAAAGCACAATACACTTTCCTTTTAAGTTTATAATTCTGGGTCTGAGTATAAACCAGAAGAGTTTCAATAAACGCATTATTTCTTTCTTTTTCTTTTTTCTCTCTCTTTTTTTAACATTCCATAGGCTGATGTGGATAATGAGGAAAAATGTGAGACCATAGGGAGAGAGGAAAGTCTAGGCTCAGCAGAGAATACGTGCCACCAGGGCCAGGAGTCATGATAAATACCAAGTAAGTACCTGGAAACACCCAGACTGATGTTCGCTGGAACAGAGCAGCCACCTACAATATGCCCATCCTTGTGATTATTTATACTCTGGGGATGGAGCATTAATAACAACCAGCATGTCATCCAATCATTGTCCGGCAGAGTAAGGATTCTACTGAACTTCACCACAAGGCTGTATGCAACATTTACCTGAGGCTCACAGGGTGAACAGTATCCTCTCACCTCCTGGATGAGGGAGGGAACACAGAACAAACTGTACCCTGCACACCTGGGTGCTTACTGGTAGAATGAAAGGGATGTCCCTGCATAGTTAGGTTAAAACAACTGGAACCAGCTCTAAGTTCAAACTTTCTCCCAGACCCCACCTACTGAGTATTTGCCATAAAAGTGGTAGACTTGAGACTTGCCCTCGGCTTCTGATCTTTCCATTAAGCCAACTGACTGCAATATGAATTAATCCTTAAAAAGAAATAATAGCCCAGTTGGTGTGGCTCTATGATTGAGGGTCGACCCATAAACCATCAGGTCATGATTTGATTCCCGGTCAGGGCAGTAGGAGGCATGCAAGAGGCAGCCAATCAATAATTATCTCTCATCATTGATGTTCCTATTTCACCCTCCCTTTCCTTTCCTCTCTGAATTAAAAAAAGAAAAATACATTTTTTAAAAGTAATAATAAAGTTAAAGAATATTTTCTCCACAAAAATTATACCTATTTTTTAGTATCTTATCCACATACTTTCTAATACATCTAATGATCTAGATCCTATATAATAAAAGCTCAGCAACCAAATGGCAGAATGACCAGTCAACCAGTGGCTATGACACACACTGACCACCAGGGGGTAGACACTCAACACAGGAGCTGCCCCCCGGTGGTCAGTGCACTCCCACAGCAAGGGTGCCACTCAGCCAGAAGCCAGGCTCATGGCTGCAAGTGCAGCTGTGGAGGTGGGAGACTCTCAGCAGCACTGCTGAGCAGCGGCAACAGCAGGTGCAGCAGGGATGGGATGGGTGGCAGCAGAGCTGTGCTTGGCCCAGGCAGGGCTCCTCCCCAGCCTCCTACCACTCATCCCTCAAGGGGTCCTGGATTGTGAGAAAGCACGGGCCAGCCTAAGGGACCCCGCCCTTGCACAAATCTGGGCACTGGGCCGCTAGTACTCAAGAACATTAATAACCAAAATTTACTCAGCATTTGATATGGATTAAACACTTTAAAAAAGTATATGAATTTCTCACTTAGTCATGTTTTAAATCATTCAATTTAATCATGTTTAATTCCCCTTTTAATCATATATCATACATCTCTTCACTTTCTATGCCTATGTTACTTCATGCTGCTGTAGGTTCTTAGAAAGTTCCAAGCTCATTTCCGCTTCAGGGACTTTGCAGTTTCTAGTCTCTCTTTGAAACAAATACCTCTTCTGAGTTCTTCACAAGAATTCCTTTCTTCAGTTTTACTTACGTTACTTAACCCAGTGTTACCTATCGAGGAAGTACTTTTCTAGGTATTTTTTAAAATATATTTTTATTGATTTTAGAGAGGAAGATAGAGATAGAAACATTAATGGTGAAAAAGTGCCATTGATTGGTTGCCTCCTGCATGGCCCACACTTGGGATAAAACCCACAATCTAGGCATGTGCCCTGACCAGCAATCAAATGGTGACTTCCTGGTTCATAGGTTGACACTCAACCACTGAGCCATGCTGGTTAGGCTCTAGGTATTTTTAATATTTAAAAATAGTATCTTCCATTTGGTTGTTATATACGACAGCCTATTTCATAAGTTATTTTTCTGTCCCTCTGATTGTCTAAGATTATGTTTTATTTATTACCTATTAGTCCATATTACTTAACTTACTAGAACATATGTATTCTAGAGCATATGAACAGGCCTATCTTGTAGACAGCAGGGAAATGCAATTTAAAAACACAATAAGATACCATATCATAGGAATTAAGTTGGCTAGAATTAAAACAAGCAAGCAAACAAACAAACAAACAAGAAAATCAAAACAGGCAATACAACCCATTGGTCAGAAATATATATATCTCCCATTCTGCTTATGGAAAGGTAAAACAGCATAGCTGTTGTGCAATGCAGTCCGATACTCCCTCAAAAGCTGTAAATATAGAACAACCCTATGATTAAGAAATTTTACTCGTAGATTTATACCCAAGAGGAATGAAAACCTATATCCATGCAAAAATGTGGGCATGATGCTGATAACAGCATTAATCCCAGAAGTAAAAAAAAAAAGTAGAAATAGCCCAAATGTTCATCACTGATGGATGCATAAATTACTGTGGCATATCTACATAACGGTGCATTATTTGGCAATTTAAGGAAAGTACTGATATACACTAGACCCTGGCTAGACCTTGAAAAAGTTACTGAAAGAATCAGTCACACACACACACACACACACACACACACACACACACACACATCATATATAGTGTGATTTTATTTATTGAAATGTCCAGAACAGGCAAATACATAAAGACAGGAAAGACAGGAAGCAGATTAGTAGTTGCCTAGGGCTGGAGTAAAAGTGGTCAGAGCAAATGGAGAGTGACAGGAATGAGAATGGGAGTTCTTTTGGGGGTGATGAAAATGTTCCAAAATTGATTGTGGTGATGGTCGCATAACACTCTAAGTAAAACCATTGACTTGTACACAAATGGGTCAATTATATGGTTTGTAAATTTCATTTCAATGAAGACATAATAAAAGGGGGCCCAGTAGGAAAGTGGACTTTATTCTTTTTCCCAAAGATGCAACCGTTTTCCCTTTATCTTTTATGTTATAAACTTCTCCGGGAGAGGTATCTGTATAATGACCTGAAATGTAGTTAATGGGAAAAATTCAGCTAAAGCCTAATTAGCTACTCTCTAACAATTTCAAAATGGTGACTTAAAAATAGCATTTTTAAATAGCAAATCATACATTATTTTGCATCACATGGATTCATTTTTTATGATAGCTTTGCATGATCATTGATCTGATTTCGAGGCATGTAAAAATCTCTATAATCCCACCCCATCAGCACAAATCCTCCTTGTCCCAAGACAACATACAACCTGAATGGCGTGTCCTATCTGTAGGTTGGGTTCCCTCAACATCTTGAACTGCTTTCGACTTGAAGTCAAAGCTTGGAGTATATCTTTTGGGATGCCTTTGCCCTTGGTTTTTACAACCTTGGGTATTTTAATGGAAATTTAATCCATATGGTTTCAATTCATTGAAGCTTAAACCATCAAAACATCAGTCTTTCAAGGTGATCTGATATCCACGAAGACCATTTATACTTTTAAAATAATCCTTTAGAGTATTAAAAAAGAAAGAAAGAAAGAAAGAAAGACATCAGGAACTTTTGCTTTTCCCACGTTAATAAAAAAGCTGGGGGGTTCACTTTTAACATGTTCTAAACATATCTAAACATGTTCTCTCAGCTGCCATAGGCAGCGGGACAGCAAGGTGCTGGTGACATGCTCCCCACAAGTAAAAGTGCTGAAGCTTTTGATGAGACACGGAGAATGTGTAACTCGGAGCACATTTTACAGAACTCCTGGGCTTTTAGACCTTTTCATCATAATAAAAAATTCTAAAAGTATTAGTTTGCATTACTGTGGATGCTGTCACTTATCTCCTTTTATATTGCCACATTTGGATGCATTACACCTTACTCGATATTATTAAGCATTTTATTTAAAAAGTGCTCAGTAATCATTTTACATATACTTTTCACGTAGGGTGTAAATTTATTCTTTACATGAGGTTTTAGAAAAAAATACTACTATGCATTTTATATATCACTGGCTGGTTACAAAAGCTTTTTCCACTGGGTAATATTCATAGGTAAAAATAGTGCTTCTATTATGAGACAAAAAATAATTTAGTTTTAAAATGCAATGTTTTAAAAGTTAGTATTTTCTGTCTCTATTTTCTCACAGTTATAAATCAGTTTTGCTCTTGATTAAATATATATGAAAGATGCATTAGGCTACTCTTCATCATCTCAAATTGTCTTCCTTTTCTCGTTTTTCTAAAATGAAATACGTAATCTTGTATTTACTTTCTCTGGTTCATATGGATTGGTTACTACCATCTCATCCCAAGTGTCCATTTGAAGATCAATTTCCCTTTTTAAGATGGTTACTTGATCTGACACTTAATAGCTTGGATTTATACAATTATATATTTTTCCATATAAACAATATATGAAGAGTTCCATGTGATGTAAAAATATTTTCTGAAGTGTCTTCTTGTGTCTTTTCCCCTTTAAATAAAAAATATTCAGAATTTATATAGATTCTGAATGTATGTTTATTTTTACATAATTTAAATTCCATTTGCAAATAACAAATGTTTTATTTTTCCTTTAGGTAGCTGAAGTCTTCATTGTGTGTTCAAAGGATTAGTCATTCTTAAGTAGAAAAAGCTTGAAAATAGAAAAAAATTTACAGAGATAATTCAAATCTATCTAATTTTATGTAGCGTTTTCTTTGAAGTGCTATTAAAGATTCACTCTCTATTAGAAAATACTTTTTCTGCTAAAAAAATATCAATAAACTCAACATGCACAGCAGTTAACCTTTGCCCTTAATCTATGTATGGCTAGAAAACATCACAGTTGTATGTCAAATATACAAGGAAATGTTATATTGTAAATGGTAACCAATCTTCTATGGTGTCCTAAAATAATGATTACTTCAACACTAAAGTGTTAGGTTCTTTAAATATTTTAATATTGTTAATGTGGTAAAACCTATGATCATAGAAGTATATGGGATGTCAAAGCTGGTATTATTTTTAGTTGTCATAATTCATCAAATATCTCCCCTACATATTAGAAGAAAGAAGTAAATCCATTGTCATTAAATTAAGTCCCTGATATAAGTAGGGCTTTATAGAAACAACCGTTTTCAATTATTTAATTGCTCAAGTGTAGTTTTTATTCATCACCCCATAGTGTATTGATGTAATATATATTTATTGCCATCCACTGGTTTTCTGTTTTATTTCTGTATGATGAAGAGCATTACATTTCTGTCATACTAATGGAGTGAGTTGTATGTGACTGTCTGGATTATTTTGGTCATTTTCTCTGTAAGTAGGGTTTACAATGTGAGTCCTAAACTTAATTGCTTAAGTTCAAAAAAATTGTTGATAAGGCATATGGCCTGTGGGGATATAGCTTTCATTGTGTTATTTATTTAACTTTAATGGCCAATGACGTTTCTGAATTTCTTCCTATCAAAGTAAAGTACTCAAAGCTGTTTTGTGTTCATTGGAATGAGAAATTTTTCATAAGATCTTCACTATATTCTATCCTTGGTAAAAGTATATGTATAACATATGTGTAAAATTTTAACAATTTTGCATGGATATTAGTTGGTAGAAATCTTATATTAAAAAGGAGAAATTCATTTTTAAGCTGAATAAATATTTCTTTCAGCATAAAGAGTAATATTTAACAACTGCTGAGAATGCATACAGACAGAGGCAAAACTATAATCTAAAATTACTTTAGCATCAAGAATTTTCCTGCAGACACTATGCCTAATCAATTATGGTTGAAAATTTCTCTCTCTCTCTCTCTCTCTCTCTCTACTGGTCATATGCATACTTGATGTATTGTGAGTAATGAAGTCTACACTTATTTTTGAAGCCACTTAGCAGTTATTTAGAAAGCCTTAATTTTAAACCTGCCATTTCATTAATTTATTTAAATGTCCAAAGTGTATAAAGAATAAATGATGTTTACTTGCTTTAACAAAATCAATATAATTGAAAAATGCACATTTTGTTGTATTTCAAATGTTATCTCATTTAGTTACTTGAAAAAAAAATATGTTACTTAAATATTAATTACTTGAACAGTATGCTACTAAATATGTTAAAATGATAAGAATAGTACCTTTATTTTACTACAACCTTAATCACCATAGTTCAGAGTCTGTCTAATAATGAATTCTTAAACTAATTTATAGAAATAAGCTTTTCTATTCTGATAACTTTGCCTCTTGTAGCCTTGCTTGCATAAATGTATCCATATATTCTGCAAGTTATTTGCTAATGTGCAAGCCATCTGTAGCTAAATGATTAGTGGAGTGCAGGAATATGTGTCCTGCATTTGGTCCTCACTGGCCATTTATTTTGTTTTATTATTTTTATTATACGACTAATCTTCAATGTGACTATTATGTGGCATTTGTATGCTAAAAATTAGCCTCAAACATTCATGTAATTTTAAATTGCTCTATAGTTTTGAGATTTATTAACTGGGATTAATTTTGAGTATCAGTATTGTTGCCTTGAGTTTGTGTTGCATAATCGTATTGGAAATGGAAGTTACATTTCAATGTTAACTGACTGTTACATGACAAGTAAACAAGTTTAATTGTGCTATTCAACTCATTGACTTTAATGAGTCAATAATAGATGTAATAGTCACCTCAGGACCAGATGGCATAGGCTAAAAAGTTGCCATGAATGCCATTTTTTTCATCTCAAGTATCTGACAAATATGTTAACTTCCTGCATTGGAAGGAAATTGTTGAAATTTCTTAGCAGCTGGTCAGTTACCCTACCCTGCAGTGGCCACTGGGCGCTGGTTACAGCTTAAGTATCAGCTCTAATTGTTAGAGAAAGTACAGGTGTAAAAATCCCTCTTTCTATACCACAATGCAATATCACAATTGATTAATTGAATCAAAGTATTTTATTCAATTAAACCGAAGTTTGGGAAATCCCTCTGGAAGGGATCAATGGTACATAATCTATCTGAAAGTTACGAAGAGCCTTCCTACCTGTCAGAGCCTCAGTTTCACGTGTCTATTATTTGTTTGGCCTTTCTTAATTTTCTTCCACGTGTCCTTTGTTATTTTCTTTAACACAAAACATACGGAGTATAATAAGAGTTCATTGGTAAAGTGGCACTCGCATGTATTGTGGAGGGACCCTTCTTTACCTGTAGCAGTGGATTCATTGCTAGTCTCGTGTCTGCATCTGGCTTTATGAACAGGGTTTATGGTGGTTCTTCTCTTCATATGCTTAATCAGATTTTTTTTTTTAAATAAGGAAATTCAAATATTTTCCTGTTGTGTAGTAGCTGAAAGCTCAGCCTCGGGTGAATGGTGAGCTGCTGTCTTGGCAACCGAGAAAATATTTTCAAGAGTGTCATGTTATTATGTTCTTGGAAAAGGCAAATGAATGTTCACCTTGTCAATTTAATATTACATCTAAAAGGAATTCCCACTTCTTCTGGTAAAACTTTAGGACCTAGAAATGGCCCAGACCCAGAATCAAGAATTTATAGCACATTGAACATTATTGATTTAAAATGAGAACAATCTATTAAGCTCTCTTCAGCTTACCTGCAGCACTGAAGTTTAGGCCATTCTCCAATATATTTAATGCTTAAAGTTTTAGTTGCAGCTTTGCACTCCACACTTGTGCCAGATTTGACAGCATAATAACACAACAACAGCCACCGCGGTGTCCATTTAAGAAAGGGCATCTTTCGGGATTTTGTATGTGCAAAGATGCCTTCATAATAATTGCTATTCTTTGTTGGTAATTGGTGCTTTTATTCTCTTGGCTATGGTAGATTGGGGCTGTTTTTCCTAGTAGATAGAAATATACTATTCTTCATAATTTACAATTTTACATTTGGTCCAGTAGAAAAAAGAAGAAATGGCAGAAAAATGTACTGGGAAAAGGTCTACTGAGAAAAATGAGAAACACTGGATAATCTTTTTTTTTTTTAATCTAAGGCATATTTAAGATGCTTCCGAGACCCAAACTAACTAAATTCATTCAGAGACTTTAAATTCTCCAGGAAAATCTGGTGATCCTGGAGGATAATATAAAGACTTTAAGAAGACAAGTAGAGTTATAACAGTCATGTGGTATTACTGTATGTGAGAAAATATATAACGTCAGGGTGCACCAGAAATTGAGGCAATCTGACAAACCAACCTAAATTTAGTTTAGGATCCCAAAGAAGCTCTACTATAAAAGTAAGTGGAAGAAGACACAGAGCAGCTCAGTGATGACTGAGACTTGCTCTTCCTTAAAATAAGGTAACATTGAATTGATCTTATTTCTAAAATCCCAAAAGAGGGGGGGGGATATATAGAAAAGAAAGCATTTTATTATATTTCTGTCAAACTCTGTGTTTGTTTGTTTTTTAATTTTTTAATTAGCCATGTATCCTACCAGGCAAACAAAAGGACAAAAGCAATTTTTTTTAAGGAGAAAAGAAAAACAAGTAAAGATTCATACATTTTAAAATAACATTACTTAATTTTTTAAACAAAATGAATAATTTACAAAAGTAAGTAGAAACTATTTAAAAAGCAACCAATGACTGACTCTGAAAAATACAAAGTAAACTAACAAGCAGAACAGAAACAGACATACAGATACAGAGGACATTTTGACTGTTGCCAGATGGGAGGAGAATTGAAGGATGGGTGAAAAAGGTGAAGGGATTAAGAAGCACAAATTGATTGTTACAGAACAGGTATGGGGATGTAAAGTACAGCATAGGAAATGTAGTCAATAATCCATATATATAAAGAGCCAGGGTCCATAATGTCCAAAATAACCAAAGGCTCAACTGAATGCCAGGATGCAGACGCAGCAAGCTTGGGTGGGTGGGGACTGGTGAGTGGGCTAAATTGCTGACCTCTTGCCCCCTCCCCCCCCTCTTCCCCAGGCTCTGATGGATCAGTGATGGTGAAGGGGTGGGGGGAGGGAATCGGGGTGGGTGGTGGG
Source organism: Vespertilio murinus (assembly GCA_963924515.1). Lineage (NCBI taxonomy): Eukaryota > Metazoa > Chordata > Mammalia > Chiroptera > Vespertilionidae > Vespertilio > Vespertilio murinus. The sequence continues at coordinate 32,949,410 of OZ004707.1, read as the reverse complement.
TGGACCAGGCTGGCTCTCAGGCCAGTGGGTTCACCAACTCATCCCCAGTGGCTCTGGGGCTCAGGCCTGGGGAAAAGTGGGCACCAGAGACCTCACCTCCATCCATGCACATGATGGAACTCACAGCTCACTTTCCTGCAACACCACGGCCCCTCCCAGGCTTCCCCTACCCCCACAGAGAGGTTAAAGGCACCCCTAGGCAACATGATAGGGTATCGGGGAAAGTCAGCAAAATAGGGAGGAAGGTCTTAAGGGTCCGTCCGGGGGGTCGGGGTGGATCAGCCGGAGTAGGTTTGGAGTGTGCTGGCAGGAAGAGGAAGATCCCAATGGGAAACAGCTCAGCACAGTGCCTTTCCCCTTGCGAACCAGGAAGGTGCACCTCCCAGGGGCCTTGGTATCCCACCTGACAGAAGTGCTGGGCAAAGCATCTCTGCTCAGCGGAGCCTCTCTGACACACGGGGCCCTGGAGGAGAGCACGCATGGGGCAGCGCCCTCCATCCTCCAGGTGAAGGGTCCAAGGAGGCGCGTTCACTCCCTGTGCCCAAGGGCTGCCCTCAGGGGCTGCGAGCTGCCTGGGCACAGCCAGGGCGGGCCTGATGACCTGATGAGGGGGTGATGTCCTGGTTGAGCTGGCCAGCCATCTCTTCTGGGGGCACCAAGGGAAGGTGCTGATCCCTGCTCTCCTGTGGGCCCCGGGGGCATGGCGAGGCCACAGCGGTTCTGCTTTCCCCCAAGCAGGAGCAGCTTCTGCTTTTGACTCCCACCAGCTTCTCCTCCCCACGGGACCTGCCCTGCCAGCGAGGGGCCCCACAGACAGTGCACCCCACCACCCACCGCGGCCATGGCCCAGGCGGCCACACCCGCCCAGGTGACCCAGGTCTCCTGCGCAGCCAGGGCACCTTGAAGCTGGAGGAGCTACAGCAGTGTTTCCCAAAGTGTAGGACGCGTACCCCCAGGGGTACGGGAAGAGTTTGGTGGGGGTACCCGTTGCACCAGAGTTTGGTAGGGACATGCACTGCACCGTGCTTAGCTGCACCTAATTCTATGTTCTCATGAGTCAAGTCAAGACAGTCTTGTGAGGCGTGAGACAATCCGGTGTGTAAATAAATATTATTTATAATACAACTTTTATTTATATTTTATTATGCATAATTTTATTTTTCGTTTATTAATATTTTGTGTATGTACCAAAAAAAGAAATATATGTTGATTGTTATTAAAAATACATCCTTTTTAAATATATTTTATTGATTTTTTAAAATTTATTTTATTTTATTTTATTTTTTACAGAGAGGAAGCGAGAGATATAGAGCTAGAAACGTCCACCAGCTGCCTCTTGCACACCCCCCCACTGAGGATTTGCCCACAACCAATGTACATGCCCTTGACCGGAATTGAACCTGGGACCTTTCAGTCCGCAGGCCGATGCTCTACCACTGAGCCAAACCGATTTTCGGCTACATCCTTTTTTTTTTTTTTTTTTTTTTTTTTATGAGGGGTTCTCAGTGTTACAAAAATCATAGAAGGGGTGCACATGTGTCAAAAGTTTGGGAACCACTGAGCTACAGCGCTGCTCCTGGGACAGCGTTGGTGTGGATGCACTGGGGCGGCTGCTGTGGGAGTCCCGCCACGTCGTGGCTGTACACCTGAAACTGATACAGTATTGTATGTCAACTGTTGCTGCAACCTTTGCAGCAAGGGGTTCATGATCTAAGAAGGGGCTGATGCACAAATGAAAACATTAGAGAATAAATATGAATTTAGAAGGCAAGAGGGGCCAGGTGGAGACCTCTCCGTCAGAGAGGCACACTGAAACTGGCCTTGTCCGCTTTTTATTCAGTTTTAGATACACATTTGCCCTCAGTAAAGCACAGCAAACAGGTAGCAGACAGACTGTCTCTACGGTCAATAAAGATAAGTAAAGATCAGTAAGATTCAGTAAACATTTACTTTGAGGCTATTAGGTCAGGAAATTGCTTTGACCCACCACTATCGCAACAGAACAATGGCGCTTGGCATTCACCCGGCTAATGCCCAAGGTCCACCGGCCTTAATGCACTCTCATAAGAGTATGGACGGTGGGTGGCTTCCCGCAAACTGTAATTGAAAAAAATGATTTCAATAAAGAACCAAATGAAAAATATATAGCTGAATAATAAAACATGTGCAATTAATAATAGAATAGCCGAAACCGGTTTGGCTCAGTGGTAGAGCGTTGGTCTGAGGATTGAAGGATCCTGGGTTTGATTCTGGTCAAGGGCATGTACCTTGGTTGCGGGCACATCTCTGGTAGGGGGTGTGCAAGAGGCAGCTGGTCGATGTTTCTCTCCCATCGACGATTCTAGCTCTCTATCTCTCTCTCCCTTCCTCTCTGTAAAATATCAATAAAATATATTAAAAATAATAATAGAATAAATACATTTTGCAGTGGAATAGACACACTAGAGAAAGAATGAGTAAACTGGAATATCTGATGAATATATCTCCCCAACAATGAACAGATAAAACATTGAAAGTATGAAAATATTTCAGAGACATAAGAGTACAGTAAAAATTGTAATTGTACATATAATTGGAGCTTCTGATGCCATTGTAATTAGCCGATTATTAATAGTAGGAAAGGAGAAAAGGGAAAACCAGACATTATAGGCATTTATCCTGTAAAATATTGAGGAAAGGGAAGATAAATGCATGCCCAGTGAAGTTGAGGTAACATAGGTAAGGTGCTTGTTCTAAGTCACACTTGTTTTGGCAAAGCATACTAAAATATTTAATAATGTAGAGGTATTAAGTCTTCTACTCTGAAACAGACTAGAAAAAATGTATGTGTATTGTATATGTTTATATACAAAGTATATAATAATATCAAATAAAAGATTGACAATATCAAATATGCTTCAAATGGAAAACTTAGTGGGGGTGTAAGTGGATATAACAATTCAGAACAATATGGGTAACCACCTACTGATGCTGAGAATATGCATAACCTGACCAAGTTATTTCAAAAAAACATTCAACCTATGTGCATATGCAAATAAACCAAAAGACTCATCTGTAACCTAGTAACAGTAAATGTAGCAAACACTAACTTGAAACAACTCAAAAGTCTATCAAGAGCAGAATAAATAAATCATCAGTGGTACATTCATAAAATGGGATTATAGATAGCAAGGAAAGAAAATAAACTATTACCGTTACATAAAATGACATGCATGAAAATATGCAGACTATTTCCTAATAATTATTTTCTAATTTATTATCTTCTTTATATGAACTTGAGCAACAGACAAATCCAATCTATGTTGAAAGAGGCCGGGAGAGTGGAGACTTTGCTGGGTGGCAATCAGTTGTGATCTGGTGTCAGAATGGGTTTTCTAGTCATTGGTGATGACATGAGATAGTACTTCTGCAATTGTAGTCACTTGGAAATAGTTAATTGAGTTTACAATCCTATGCACTTTTCTGTTGTATCATTCATAAGGAGAGAATGTTTGAGACTAGGAAAAGATGTACATAGATCATTGGAATTGGACTTCAGTGCTCTCTAATTGTAATTGACCCTGTTGATTTACCCTTATTCAACTTCACTGAAAACTAATTGGATCTCTAAAAATTTAATCATAATGCTTGCTTGCCTGTAGGAGAAGGTCAGAACCCCTTGGATTCTGGTTATAGACCTGGATTATTCAAAGGTAGTAAGTAGTATTTCTCTATGTCTTTGTGGGTTTCTCTTCCTTCAAAGAGCGTTGGTGTATAATGTTCTAATCAGTCCAGAATGCAAAGGGACTGAACCAAATTGTTCTGTTCCTCTTTGGACATTATATTCTTCCATCTTGCTTATAGGCAGTGACACACTAAGACAAACTAGATCACTTATTTTTTTTCTCTAGGCTCCAATGGCTCCCCATCCCCCTACACATTAACTTTCTATGGCTTCCTAAATTACTCTACAATTTGCATATGATTTTAGAGTTATTTTTACTACTTTGGCTATTTTCTTTGTATATTGGATATGTGATGCATGAGGGACTTTTGGGAAAGACATGACAAAAAGCAGAATACAGGTAGCCTGTTGTAGGGACCCTAATCAGTGTATGATGGATGGTCAAGGTCAATGGGAGTGTGGCGGCCCTGTCCAGAATACGCCGGCGGTCCAAGCCCAAAACGAGAAAGGACACAGAGATGGTACCGCACGCACTGTTATCTTCTGTAACCCAAAGATTGAGATCATTATTTGTCAAAAAGCTTCTTTTGTCTGAGTTGGTATAAAGTTGTGTTACTGACCAGCCAGCCAGTCGGCGACTGCCTGGTCGGGCTACTTTGTGTAACATCTCCTAAGATTGCTGAGGCTGCTTTTATGTAGGGCGGCTGCTTGGTATGGCTCCTGTGTTTGCTACTGTGTTTTTGGTGGCTGCTATGTAAGGCTACTTTAAAGAACTCTTTTGGCCAAAACCGGTTTGGCTCAGTGGATAGAGCGTTGGCCTGCAGACTGAAGGGTCGTGGGTTCAATTCCGGTCGGGGCATGTATCTTGGTTGCGGGCACATCCCCAGGAGGGGGTGTGCAGGAGGCAGCTGATCAATGTTTCTCTCCCATCAATGTTTCTAACTCTCTCTTCTTCTTCCTTCCTCTCTGTAAAAAATCAATAAATATTTTTTTAAAAGAACTGTTTTGTCTAATGGCTCCTTAGTAGCAATGACTACGTGGGCTACAAGAAAGACTCTCTTATACAACCAGTGTGCCATGCCAGCACAGCCAAGGGTTCAGCGAGCCTGAGCAGGGGCAACAAAGGATGGAGATATGATAGACAAAGAGAAAAGGCTGGGTCTAGGTGGATCTTCTGTGCCTGGCTGAAGCCACACAACAGATCCAGACTGCAAAGCTGAGGCGTTATTTATAGTCAGGGACAAACAAGGTAATCTACAATGTTGTTGTAAGTTTCACTTGTTTTGTCAGCACTTGCTGCCCCTCCCACAGTCCACTAGCTACCCAGGAAAGAGCTAGCAAGCAGTCTCAAGATCAAGCTTACTTATGCTTAGAGGGCTGTGCCCTCCAAGATGGGGATTTGTTTGTGGCTTTGCCAGCAGGTCAGTCCGAGACTTAATCCTATAACCGCTTTCTACAACCTGGACATTGCATGTCTCTCCATTTTCCAATACCCAGCATCCATGGGGGCACAATTCCTAGCAGAGAAGGATCTGTGCATCCAATTGTTGGTTGTAGTTGGTGCAGGATGAAGGCGTGAGTACTCCCACAACTGACAGAGCAAGCAGGACCAAGGAGAAACTTATTTCAACACCTGTATAGCACTCTAGTATTATAGTAAGACAGAGATGCAGTGATTTTCCTTCCTTTATGCCAGACTAAAATAGGCGCGGGCAGTTGGAAGAGCAATCTCCTGCTACAGAAAAGCAAATTATAGGTTTTTCTAATACCATGCATGAACAAAATATCTTTTATAACTTTGGAGAGAGTTTCTTCCCTATATATTTGTGGACCAATTTGAAAATACTCTTGCCTAAAAGTGTTTATGCTATCCAAAATCTAAGTACTTAAATGTACCAATGAGCCCTAAAATATAACACAAGTTATACGTAAGATCAGCAGTCCCTTTATTCATGAATTCATTTTTAATGTGCAATCATATTTTCTCTATCCTGAAATAAGCACTTTTCAGATGACCTTGAGTTGACCTTCCAAGATCCCTAAATATTTTCTTTTTTTAATGTTCTCCTTTCAGTTAACATCACTGGCATAAGAATCTATAAACTTTATAGACCAGTCAATATGATAGAATGCATTGTGTTATTTTTTTAGGAGTGATGCTTATTCATGTATTTTGAATAACACCTAAAATTATTCTATTCTGTACATATGACAATCCAGACAGATGTCCAAGTGTAATAAAATGTTCTGTAGCCCTAAACACTTCACTATTTTGAATGCCTTTAAAATATAATATGTGAGTGTTCTTGAAATAGTTTGAAAATATTCTTCAACATTTATAGAAAATAGAAATAAAGTAGAATAAAAAGATACTCTAAAATAATGGAAAACTGTTTTTAACACAAAAATAATTTGATGGTCTATCAGGGAAATATCATAGACTCCAGTAAAAATAAATATCATTTCAGAATGATAGTAATTTCTGAAGGAATAAAAGTATAAAATGAAACAAAACTAAAATTATAACATAATGCTTTATTTGGTAATATACACTTTGTAGAAAATGCTTATTTCTATGAAGTTATTATTCCCATACTTGGTTATGAGAATAAATGGGAAGGAAACAGAGGAAAATAAAATGGTGATTTTTGCCTTTTTCTTATGAGAGTTTAAAATGCCATTCAAAAAAAAAAAAAAGTAGTCGTCTGAATGAAACTGTGTTACAAGTTCCTGTCTACAAATAAATAATAAGATAAAAATTCTAGACAAACCTCTAGAAGTGTCATTTTAACTAAAGTACTTGCCATTTTCATGTCTGCATACATTATAAGGAGGCACTCACTAACCCCCTCTGCCATTTGTTTAATTAAGGATAAATTCTAAAATATAGGCCAAGGTTCTGAAAATCAAAACCTCCTACCCAAATACAGTCAAGACACGATTCTAAAACACTGCAGTTTCCACATAACTTAACCTATGATGTTGGCATTTGCCTATTCCTGCAGATTTTCTCCCACGCTATTAGCTTGATTGTTCATCATAGGGACTACCAGCGACTCTTCAGTGGAAAGTGCTGAACAGTTTGTGCCCTAAGATTCTTTGATCCTCACTCTGCAAAATCTTCACCTATGTTCTTATCCGACCTTTCCCCACTGTCCCACCAAAAGAACCTCACTCTGCAGGCACAAGCGATGTTACTTGCAGGAAGCATCATAGACAATGTTCAAGATTGTGAACTCTTTGCTTGAGAGGTAGACATGTAGTCTCATGATAGATAGTGCAGTGCAGTTTTCCATGTTTAACATATTTTGAATACAATAGTATCAATTTAGTGCTTCGAAAGAGTTCTTCTGAAATCTATTCTTTTTAAGATGAGGGATCATTTGATAAAAAATAATTTACTGGGCTTAAAAAAAAAAAGATTAGTTTGTGGTGTTGGCCAAAGACATAAAATAAATATGTATGATTTGGGGCATTCGGGTGGCTTTAGAACTTTGCAGGAAGACCATGCTTTTAAAACCATACATAAAAGTTCATGAATATGGTAATGGCCCCTGAGATCTGCCATAGGCCCCACTGCCCTGCCCCACACTTCCGGAGTGTGTACGATGCTGACACCAGCAAAACTTCAAAGCTACCCAAGGGCAATTTTGGTTGGGAATCATTCTCTTCTCCCCACATGAACCTCCACTTTAAAACCAAGATTTTCGCACAGGAAACCAAACATTTATATTCTACATTTTTGTTGCTTTTATTGGGTTTCGAGGCAGCATTACCTCAGTTTCTGTGGAGTTATATAGTACATTAAAAGCTGTAAATTACCATAAAGTGAAACAACACATCACAGGGTGATGTCGGAACCATAAATCACCACTATTTCCTGCTGCAAACAGATGTTCTTATTTTTAGACCCAGGTCAAGATTCATTTTGCTCTTCCAGATTGTTGAGCCAAACTTTAAATTTTCTTGTTATCAAAATGAACCATTATATTCATGCTGTCATTTATAAGCCGAGCAAAATGAGTTGCTCAGGCATTCAAGGTAAATCAAATTGCATACATCACTCTTCCACAATTGATTTCAAATACATCAGAATTTAAACCAGCAAAGACGAAGCTGTGATAGACTTTAAATAATAATCGTATTCGACATCATTAAGTAAAGATGACATTTTAACATCTGTTGAAAGATCATTATATATGATTTAAGCAGTGATGGTTTTGCCAGAGGTATCACAGTGTACATCCGCTTGGTGTCTCTTTGCCTCTGGGAATGGGATGTCATTCATTCATCAGAAAAGGTGGCGTTAGAGAATCAGAGGTGTTATGTTGGTGTTTGCTATTTGCTCCTGAAATTTGTCACCCTGCTTTTTCTCTCCACTCCGTACTTGGCCTATTATAAAACTGGAGTTTCATTTATATGACTCACAAGGAAGGGCAGCAATTGACATACTTACAAATAGAAATTTTATGCCTCCAGACAAGGGCTGGGTAGATGGAGAAGATCTGTTTTCAAAATGTCCCAAGAACTTTTAGAGACCCATCGGAGGAAGAGCAGAAATCAACAGAAATCCTGTGAGTGAAAATCAAAGAAACAATGAAGGCAGGAAAATGTGGTCAAAGCTTGTAACACCATATAAAGGAATGAATTTCACTTACAAGAAGCCAAACATCTGCTGCAAAATAATATATGTGTAGATGGCAGAATTTAATTGGCATATTTTCAGGTTTCCTTTTTGGTGGTTTTCTTGTAGGTGAGTATGAGATTAAGTGGAGTATATTTGAAAGGATTTAATATATAATCTACTCTAAGCAGAAAAATGATGTTTAAAGTTTTATTCAGGAATCCACGAATAATGCAATGTATTACGTGTCCAGTGTAATAACTACTCTAAAAAATTTTTATATTAAAGTTTAAGAAGTAAAACTATGAAAAGGTACATTTTCCACTTTCCGATCCATTTCAGAAAATTAAAATTTAGTTTGCAAACCAAGTTACAATATGTTAGAAAATATTTTTTTCATTTTCCCCTCCTTTCATTTTTATAAAATATGTTTTTATTGGTTTTAGAGAGAGAGATAGAAACATTGATGAGAGAAACATTGATTGGCTGCCTGCCTCCTCTATACCCCCTACTAAGGTTGTGCCCTAACCACGAAGCAAATCGTGACCTTCTGGTTCACAACCACTGAGCCATGTGCTCCCACCAGGAGTCAAACTGGGGACCTCTTGGTTCATAGGTTGATGCTCAACCAGTCAGCAGCAAAGGCCTGGTTCCCATCCTTTCATTTTTTTTCCTAGTTCTCTATAACCTTTCTTCTCTGTCTTTATACCCTTCTGCTTTCCTGCATTATTTATCCCTTAATCTTTATTTTCTCTCTCTTTTTAACTTTATAAATTATCTTTCTCTATTTTCCTCTATGCAAAATAATCTTTTAACATATTCTCTAGATATCTAAAGTAACTTTCTTTACTTGGAAAACCTAAATACCTAGGAACAAAACATCTCCAGGATAATTGTTTAAATTTATAAATCAAGTAACCAAAGCCAAATACTTATAAGTGGGATCAGGGTAATGAATGATTCAATGCTTGTGAGCAGAGAACTGTACTGTAATCTTTACGAATTCAACAAAGGCCAAAACCGGTTTGACTCAGTGGTAGAGCTTTGGTCTGCGGACAGAAGGGTCCCGGGTTCGATTTCGGTCAAGGGCATGTACCTTGGTTGTGGGCACATTTCCCGGTGGGGGTGTGCAGGAGGCAGCTGGTAGATGTTTCTCTCTCATCGACAATTCTAACTCTCTATCTCTCCTCTTTCCTCTCTGTAAAATATCAATAAAATATATATATTTTAAAAAGAATTCAACAAAGAAAAATCTATTTTTTAATTTTATAATATTAATTATTATGATGATAGTTGGCAATAATTGCTTAAATTATTACTTTTCAAAGAATAATTCCTTAAGATAATATATGCATCATAGAAAAATATAATAACATCTTAACAAAGGTGAAATAACATGATTCAATTTAACTTACATCCTGTATGAAAATCTATTATCTTGAGATATATATTAATAGAAATTTAACAGAAGAATTCATCAAGGAGAACTCTAAGAAATATGTTTGCATCTTCTTGAAATAAAACATGTTTTCAACTTAAATACTTCTAATATTATTAATTTTTCTTTTCAATTTACCAGCTTCCTAAAATGCCTGGGAATAGCTCATTACATCAATCACTAAATATAACTAAATTTCAACCAGGAAGTTCTTATAATTCTGTGATTCTATATTATGTTTTGTATAAAAGGTAAAATTAAAAAAAAGTTGTTAACCTTGTAGATATAATCAAGCCCTGTTATTTTTACATGGAGATTTCAAGGGTAACTGCATTAATTGGACAACAAGAAATTGAGAAATTTATCAAAATAAAGGTAATTAAAATAATAACAAGTGTGGTTTTCCTTGTCTATAATAAAAATGCTTCTACTAACCAAATGAGTGTTGAATTCTCTATATTCTGCAACTTCTTTTCACACTTATTGTCCTATTTACATGAAACTCACCACCATATCATGAAGCTGGCAAGTCCTCGTCTTCATCTTCACAAAGATAGCATTAAGTATATATTCAGTTGGACTCAGTCAAGGATATCCAAGAATGTGTACCAAAAAATGTCTTTGTGTTATATGAATATTAACCAGAATAAAACAATTGTAAACAAAGCACCAGTAACCAGGAATGATCTTTAGTTTTCAGGTAGCGATCCTTATTTTCTAAAAATTGGCATTATTGTCATGAAGTGATTTCTTATTGCTAAACACATAGTTCATGGAATTTTAAATTAAAAAAATACTTATAGGTATTTAACGATGTGATTTCTGTCCTCAGGCAACACATAATATAGTTGGGATGACAATGATAACAAACAAGAAGCACAGCACAATAAAAAACATGTCTTATGAAATGCTGGGTGGTGCACCTATCATGATCTTAGCTTCTCCCGGGAGAGATGAAGAGAAGATGTGAGACTAGGAGTGTCTATCAAAAGATAGATAGGATCTGGAAAGAAAGAAAAGAAAGTGAAATACAAGGGAGGAGGAAGCATAACTGGTCATAGTGTCAGAGATTTGCCACTCTGTTGACTAATGAGCCTGCCGACCACTGTCATATACTACTCTTTACCTCTTTGCACACAATATGCCACAATTGCCTAATCCTCACAGCTTCCCACTACAGTAACATTTAATCTAGACCAGTGGTTGACAAACTCATTAGTCAACAGAGTGGCAAACTGCAGCTCGTGAGCGGCATGTGGACAGCGAGCTGCAATTTGCTGACCACTGGACTAACTCAAGGGAATCTTAACGATATATATTTTACAAATTTATAGACAACTTAAAAAAAGTATTATAGAATTAGTGGAGTGTCTTTTACACCTAGTCTAAAAGAATAGTAGCTATTTCAAATCTTCGATATAAGAGTTGGTGAGAGCAACAGTATCATGATTTCAGTCAATATGTGAAGAAATGTAAATTTCCCATAGCTAACCTATAAATGGAGAAGCATATAAGAATTTGTGAACTTGAAACTCCTTAGGTCACTAGTAGATTAACAAAATATAAATTATACTTAAGTAACTAATTTCAAATTGTAATTCTCCTCTTCTTAGTTTTCAAGTACCTTGCACATCTTTCTCAGGGCTGGGTCATCACAAAACCACTCTGAGCATAAATTACAAGTATGAATATTACTAGAGGCCTACTGCTTGAAATTCTGTATAGGTAGGATCCCTAGGCCTGGCTGGAGATCAGAGACAATCTGTGGGGTGACCAGTGGGGCGATCTGGCCCCCTGTTGGCACCTGCCATGGCTGGCCTGGGGCCTGTGGGCTGGGGACAGGTCCTGTGTTGAGTGTCTTCAGCCTGGTGGTCAGTGCATGTCATAGAAACCACTAATCCCACCAGTCATTCCACTGTTTAGTTGATTTGCATATTAGACTTTTATTATATAGGATTTCTTGGGGATATCACTTTTTAAGTGGTATTATTAGCAAGTATTGGGAAAATTTTTGCTTTAAGGGATATTTTCCTTTTTTAATTCTTTATTATTTAAAGTATTACATAAGTCTCCTTTTATCCCCCATTGACCACTTCACAATCACTCCCACTCCCCAGCACATGCCCTCACCCCTCACACCCCCCAGAACCTCGGTCTGTGTCCATTGGTTTTGCTCATATGCATGCATACAAGTCCTTTAGTTGATCTTTTAACCCCTCACTCCCCCTTCTCTCATACTAGTAGTTGGACAGTCAATTCAGTGCTTCTATGTCTCTGGTTCTATTATTGTCATCAGTTTATAATTTGTTCATTATATTCCACAAATGAATGAGATCATGTGCTATGTATCTTTCTCTGATTGGCTTATTTCACTTAGCATGAAGCTCTCTAGTTCCATCCATGCTGTTGCACAGTTTCCCAAACTTTTGACATATGTGTACCCCTTCTATAATTTTTGTAACACTGAGTACCCCTTGTCAAAAAAAATGGATGTATTTTAATAACAATTAAAATATATTTTTTTATTTTTTGGTACATACACAAAATAATAATAAACGAAAAATAAAATTATTCATAATAAAATATACATAAAAGTTATATTATAGATAACATTTATTTGGATCAATGAGAAGGATGAAACTGACTTGACTCATGAGAACGTAGAATTAGGCGCAGCTAAAGCACGGTGCAGTGCATATCCTCACCAAACTCCTGTGCAACTCGTACCCCCACCAAACTCTTCCCATACCCCTGGGGGTACGCATACCACACTTTGGGAAACACTGCCTTGCAAATGGTAAGAAGTCCTCCTTTTTTAAAAGCAGCATAGTATTCCATTGTGTAGATGTACCACCATTTTCTAATCCACTCATCTGCTGATGGATACTTAGGTCGTTTCCAAAGCTTAGCTATTGTAAATTGTGCTGCTATGAACATAAGAGTGCATATGTACTTTCTGATTGGTGTTTCTGTTTTTTTGTTTCTAGAAGCAGGATTACTGGGTGAAATGAAAGTTCATTTGTAAGTTTTTGAGGAATTCAAATAAACTTCTGGACTGAATGTATACATACAGTCTAAATTCTTTCATCAGTAATTACAATAGGATAATATTCATTGCTACTTGTCTTTCCTTTTTACATGTAGCCTAAATGTTCCCAGTTATCACCAGAGTATATATAAAATTCTAATATATTGATTTAACATAGTTTTCTTTAACTCATTAATTCTGTATTTACATATTTTGGATTTATTTTCCTTCCTTAACCACTCCCAATTACGTCTGGGAAACAATAGGTATTTTGTGATCAAAACTATTTGATTTCCATTTCCCTAATTACTGTAAATACTAGACATGTCAAAAGATGCTACATTTGGTTCTCATTGTGATGTAGTTATATGTTGTTAATAAAAATCACAGGGCAAGTACTTGTTTTCAACACTATGCTTCCTTGTGACCTTGGGCTCCCAAGTTCCATTAAATCATCTTTGCTGTGATTAATTCAGTTCTTGTTCTTAAATAAAGCCTAAATAATAATAATACAATTAATAAGTACCATGACCTTAACTGGAATGGATACAATGACCTGATCCTTACAAACACATAAATACATACACTTAGCTGTTTCTTACTACTAGACATTGTCTTGATATAATTTACTGTCCTACTAATTTTTCTTCTCCTTGAAGTCCAGAGTCTTTCCCCAAGCAAAGAAATTTAAATTATGTAGGGTAGAAGTTATAAGCCTCAAAAAAAAAAAAGCAAATACTAATGTAAACTATGTTTAGAATGATACATTTTATTGATTGTATTAAAATATCTAAAGGTGGTAAACAGCTTTTTGAACATGAATTAACATCTACCAGCTTTGAACCATTGGTTAAATTTATCAAGTTGTAAATGTTCTCCATGCTCGATTAAAATTATCTCCTGTGCCAATTTTATGGCCCGTGTACCTCTCCCATTTTTTGTTCTCTGTTATATAGGCAAATCTAACTCCATCTAAGCAGGCATGGTTATTGCCTATTTGTTTTCACAATAGCCAACCTGGAAAAAACTGGTTTAGACTTTAGAACCCACCATTTTGTCTTTGATAATGTTATCATGGAACAATGTAGTCTTCATGTAACATTTTATTACATTCATTCAAGAATTATTTATTGGTCATCTATAATACTTTCCACTGCTCCATTTGAGTTCCCATTGTTCTTCATGTCTCAACATGAGCCAAAAGCAAATAGCATTATAACATCACTAGAGGCCAGGTGCACAAATTCATACATGGGTGGGGTTGAGCCAGCTGGTGTGGATTGTTGCTGATAAGGCCTGGGCATCTGGGGAGAGGGGATGCAGGAGATTGGCTAGCCCTGTCCTGGTCAGGGTATAGTGGGCCGATTTGGGGCAGGACTGGCTGGGAGCAGAGGGCCTGGGCAGTTGGCAGGCTGGCCCCAACTCCTGGTTGAACTCTGGTCAAACCTCCTGGTCCAGGGGATAATTTGCATATTACCTTTTTATTATATAGGACTAGTGACCAGTGCACGAAATTCATGCACATTAAAAGGGAACAAATTAGAGGGAATAATTTAATATTGCAATTTTCCCTTTCTCTATAATAGAAGTATTAGAGATGAAAGAAAATTAGTGAGATGTATATGAAAACCTTCCTCCTGGCAGAGTGTGGGGCTCACCATGGGACCCAGAGTCAAGTCCCTGCCCACCCATATGCACCTCAAAATCCTGTGAGACCCAGAACCGACTCCCCGCCCCCCCCCACATTGGGCTAGATTAAAACCTGGCCAATACCACCCTTGTCAAGTCCTGCTGGACAGGGGGCATAGCCTCAGGTGTCCTGGCCCAGCGCCAGGATGGAGGGCATGATCTGAGGTTCCCCAGCCCAGACCAGGGCAGGGGGCTTGCCTTGAGGTCCTCCATCAAGGCCCGCCAGGTGGGAGACATAGCCTGAGATCCCCTGTCAAACCCCGCTGTGTGGGGGGCATGGCCTAAGGTCCCTAATAAAGGCCCACTAGCAGGAGGCACAGCCTCAGGTCCCCTATCAAGCCCTGCTGGACAGAGGCACAGCCTGAGTTTCCCCGACCCAGCACTGGGGATGCACCTTGAGGTCCCTGTCAAGCCCAGCCAGGCAGAGGGGTGCAGCCTCAGGTTCCCTCACTGGGTGCTGGAGCGAGGGGTGCGACCTGAGGTCCCCCAGCCTAGCACTGGGGTGGGGGTAGTAGCCTGAGGTCCCCTAGCCCAGCAACAGGACAGGAAGCACACCTTGAGGTCCCCCATCAAACCCTGGCGGGTGGGGGGCACAACCTGAGGTCCCCTGTCAAGCCCTGCCACGTTGGGGGTGAGGATGGCCTGAGATCCTCTGTCAAGCCTTCTGAATGGGGGACACAGCCTGAAGTCCCCTGTCAAGCACCACGGGGCAGGGGTGGGCATAGCCTCAGGTTCCTGCTGATTGCTCCTTAAGGCTCCTTATGGGAACTTGGCCTCAGCTGTGGGTGCAGCCATCGTTGCCAATTTGCATATTCCCTCTTTATTATATAGGATGGGGAGAGAAAAGATACTTATTCATCAATTGTCCATCCCTTCCACTAATATACATTAAATATAACCACTCCTGCCCACACACATTATATATTTTCAGCATGATTATAGGCATTTACATATTTTGATAACAGGAGGAAGAATCATAAAAAGAAGGATCCAAAAAGTCAGTGAAGAAACAGAAGAAGAAGTAACTGAAGCACTATTGCTCCAATTATAAGATGGCTTTTTAGTCCTACTGATTCACTCATGATTTCTCAATAATAAAATGGTGGATGGAGTGGATACAATTAGTACCCTCATTTTACAGGTAAACAAACCAGCATTTAGTTTATTTTTGTAATTTTCCCCAAAACTGGCATAGAAGTGGAGCTTAGATTTGACAACAGAGAATTCTATCTGAACAAATAATCATATGAATGACCGACTAAAAGAAATGAGTCTATACTGGGCTTATCAAGTGATAAATGCATTCATACGTTTAACAGATGAATATTCTAGAACGGAGGTAGATAAGCTTTTTATGCAAAAAAAATCAGGATAGTATTTTAAGCTCTGTGGGTTATAATGTCTTTGTGAGTTTTCTTAACACTGTGGTAACTAGTCAACTCTGTCTTTGCAGCCGGAAAGCAGGCACACACAGTCAGGAAATAAATGAGTGTACTTGTGTTTCTATAGAAAATATATTTACAAAAACAGGTGACTGCCAAGACAGATTTAGAAAACACCCAGTCACGTAAGTAGGAAAACTAAGAAGTAGACTGTGATATGTTCTGTGTGACACAGGTTGCCATGGTAGCCCATGGCAGGTACCTTTTAATCAGACAAGTCCTCCCATTTTCAGACTAAAAGAGAGCCTGTTTGCTTAAAATACACAATTCAGGTACCGTATTTGCCGGCATATAAGACGACCCTTTTGCCCTGAAAAATATGCCTCCAAGTGGGGGGCAGTCTTATACGGCGAGTATATAACAAACTCTGTATTTTTAGTGGAAATGTTAGGGGGTCTTCTTATACGCCCAGTCGTCTTATACGCCGGCAAATACGTATTTTTCAGGGCCAAAAAAATCGTCTTATACGCTGGCAAATACGGTATTTTGTTCATAATTTTGGGAAACAAAATGCATACACCTCTGGCACACAATGGACCAGATTAATGACAAGTTTATAATTAGCATTTTTTCAGGTCTAATATCCTTCTAATTGGAAATATTTCTATATTATTCCAGCCCCAATGTTGAGCAACCATCATTTTCTATAGCGAATATACTTAACATGCAATATCCATATCAAGTAACCTGGCAAACTTCAAATGGCATTGAGACCACATAACAAATTTATTATGGTTCAGTGTCTGCCTTTATGTTAGTGCTTAGTTCAGGAGAGGTCAAGTGTACCAATATAGCCTTGGAGCCGATGGGGATGGTGGCGGTATTGACAAGACAAAAGAGTACTTACCCTATATGAAACACTCACCTTTGAGACCCATCAGTTATAAATAGCCCAGTTGCTGGTTCAGTAGCTGGCCTGCGGCCAGAAGAGAGAGGATAACAGATTGAGGTGAGCCACGGGGAGATGAGCAAGGTGGGCAGAAGGCTCTTCAGTATGAAAGAGTCAAAGAAATAAAAACAAGGGCATTAAAGTGATGAAAGCAGAAGGAAATTTTTTTTAATGCGATTACTGTTCTATTAGGATTCTCTGCAATTCCTGTGTCTTTTCAACTGTACAACCTTCTCTCATATCTATGAGAAAACAGAAAGAATTAGAAGAAGCAATGTATGAAGCATGTGTAACATGCTTTGGCAATAAATCCCACCTTCTGTTTTGTGAATAGTAGCCGGGGGGTATAGAGGAGCAGAGAGGAAACAGACAGTCAGACATACAGTGGATCTGGGGGGCACCGGGAATGCTTAGTCAGTGCACATATGTTGCTGAATTTATGGGACATCTTGAAAAGATAGCTAAGCCTTCCCCACATGTAACAGTGGCAACTCTAATAGGGATACCAGTGTAATGCAATTCATAAATGAGTTTCTTAAACACTGCTGTTTCAATGGGCTTTCTTATTTATTAAAAAGAAATCAAAAGGAACTCTATTATTCTTGAGGGCAAAATTTTATTTTTAACTTCTCTTTGATGTCCATTTATAATTTAACTTGTGCAAGAAATAAAAAAGTTACTGAGAAGTAAAAATATTTGACTTGTCTCTATGGATAAATGAAAACCAACTTGCAGATATAACTTAAATAATATTCCTCCACAAATTAAATAGTTTAAGATCAATCAGTTAACATCTTTCTTTATGTACAAACTACATTAATAGATGCTCTGGAGATACATGAATAAATTTGAAAACACCTTTCAGGGGTTTTATAATATAGTGAATTAGGATGCTTACACATTCAAACAATAACAAAGTAATCTCAAATGCACAGCATGATTGATTCTGTGTATTGGCTTATTTGCCTGTGAATGTCAGAATTAGCCCACACAATCCCAAAGAGAATGTTAACAACTTAGATGATATTGCTGGTTCATAGACAATTTTAAGAGCTCATAGTGCTTAGCATTTTATCAACTGAAATATTTTCACTTACATGTTAGAATAATGGCAATTCATTAGTCATTACTCCTCAGACACTTCCTAGCATTTACCAGAGATTTCCAGAATAGTAATAATTCATTTCTTTTACTTCAAATGTGATTCGTTTTTATATTGTACAGTAAAATTGAGGTATTATTTTTTACTGATTCAACATAATACACAGTATTGAATAAACAAAATAAATTTTACTTCAGAAATACTTCCAAATGCATTGTGTTCTTTTTAATTAATATGAAAACCTCACTCTCTAATTTAGAAATAAAGGTATGAGTATTAGCTTACCTATTTATATTTAAAAAGTGTTGTCAAACAAAATATTGCATTGAACATTTTCTAATTTTATTGCAGAACTCTTTCCATCCTATATAATAAAGAGATGATATGTAAATTGACCCTCACACCCTTGCACAAGATGGCTGCCCCATGTAGTCAAAGATGGCCACTACAAGATGGCTAGCAAGGGAGGGTAATTGTGGGTGAACAGGCCAGCAGGGGAGGGCAGTTAGGAGGGACCAGGCCTTCAGGGGAGGGCAATTAGTTGTGACCAAGCTTTCAGGGGAGGGAAGTTTGGGGTGACAGGCCTGCACAGGTGGGCAATTGGGGGCGATTGGGCTGGCAGGGGAGCAGTTAGGTGATGATCAGGATGGGGGAATGAATAGAGGGTGATCATGTTGGCAGGCAGGTGAGCGTTTGGGAACCAGCAATTCTACAGGGATTGGGCCTAAACTGGTGGTTGGACATCCCCTAAGGGGTCCCAGATTGGAGAGGATGCAGACTGAGCTGAGGGACACCATGCTCCCCCACCCCACCCCACTAGTGCACGAATTTCATTTACTGGGCCTCTAGTAACCTATTAAAAGCAGCATTTACCTTGAAAGTTGTTTTAATAATGAGTTTTCTGAATTTTTCAAAAATAGAATATACAAAAGACTATCCTAATTTTCAATAAGATAGGCCAGCTGGTGTGACACAGTTGTTGATTATTAATCTATAAACCAGGAGATCACACTTAGATTCCTGATTATGGCACATGACCAGCTGTGGACTCAATCCCTAGTAGGCATTTTGCAGGAGGGAGCCTATCAATTATTCTCTCTCATCATTGATGTTTATATCTCTCTTTCTCTCCCTTCTTTTCTGAAATTAATAAAAATATATTTTAGATGCTTTTTGAGGAAAAACCAAGATGGCGGTATAGGTAAACGCCTAACTGCAGCCTCACACAACAATTTCAAAAAATACAACTAATATATAAAGTGGACATTATCCAGAACTACAGGAAAGTTGACTGATGGGAAATTCTACAACTAGAAGGAAAGAAAAACCAGAAGCAAAATCAGAGGAACTGTAAAAGCCTAAGGTACGGAGTCACGATGCATGCGTGGGGAGAGGACTAAGCCAGAGAGGAGGGGAGGCTAAGTGCCTGGCTGGCGTTTCCTAGCGGGAAGGAGATAAAAGCCCCAGACTACACTGAACCCCAGTTCTGGGCAAGAACCTGGGGTCCCAAGCTCATACAGAGGGAAAGAGCTGAAAGGCAGAAGCTCAGGGGAGCAGCAAAAGGCAGAGCCCCAGAGTCACACACATTGCACGCAGAGGATTGACTGAGCTGCTAGATTGCCCTCGGGGAAAGGAGACAAAAGCTCCGGACTGCTCTTAACCCCACTTCCAACTGCACTCCATCCCAGTTCCAGGCTCATTGGGGGAGATACTAGACTGTCTGGTAGCGGGCAAAACTCTAGGGCACCTTTCTCTTAGAGGTGCTTGCAGCGAGTACTAAAGGACACTGAGGAACACTGAGACTCAGGAACCTCATAGGGCATGGCTAACGGGAAGCCAAGGCTGTAGGCTCCACCCTGAAACTCTATCCCACCCAAACTGAGCACAGAGGCTTTTGCAGGTTTCCAAGTCTAGTCCAATAAAGCTGTCTCCTGGCATAGACACAGCTGATCCTCACAGCCAATTGGCCTGGAGTTCAGTTCCTCCCAGTGATGCCAACAACAATCAAGACTTAACTAAAATAAGGTTGTACACACAGTCCACAAAGGGGCGCACCAAGAATGTCCACCTCAGATAACTGGGAGGCTGACCCACTGAACCATATAAGACATCTTAACACACAAAGCCACCCTACCAACTCAGGGAAGCAGCAAAAATGCCGAGACAAGGAAATAGATCACAAACGAAATAAACGGAGGACAAAAAGCGACTGAATATAGAGTTCAAAACCACGGTTATAAAGTTTTTCAAGAATTTCCTAGAAAAGGCCGATAAAGTAAACAAGACCTAAGAGGATATGAAAAGGGATCAACTAGAAATAATAAAGACTCAACTAGAAATAAAGAATACATTGTTTGAAATAAATATATATATATATATATATATATATATATATATATATATATATATTATACAGAGTCCTAAAAACAGAATGGAAGATTGCAAGAATCAAGTCAAAGATTTGGAACACAAAGAGCCAGAGGACACTCCTCTGCAGAAGCAAGAAGACAAGAGAATCCAGAAAGTTGAAGATAGTGTAAGAAACCTCTGGGACAACTTCAAGCGAACCATCATCAGAATTATGGGGATCCCAGAAGAAGAGAGAGAGCAAGATACCAAAAACATACTGGAAGAAATAGTGACAGAAAACTTCCCCCACCTGGTGAAAGAATTAGACTTAAAACTCCAGGAAATGCACAGAACCCCAAACAAAAGGAATCCAAAGAGGACCACACCAAGACACGTGATAATTAAAATTCCAAGAGCAAAAGACAAAGAGAGAATGTTAAAAGCAGCAAGAGAAAAGCAGACAGTTATCTATAAAGGAGCACCCATACGATTGTCAGCTGATTTCTCCACAGAAACCATACAGGCCAGATAGGAATGGCAAGAAATATTCAAGGTGATGAATAATAAGAACCTACAGCCAAAAATACTCTATCCAGCAAAACTATCACTCAGAATCAAGGGCCAGATAAAGAGCTTCACAAATTAAAAAAAACAAAAAAAAAACTAAAGGAATTCATCACCACCAAACCAGAATTATATGAATCGCTGAAAGGGGTCCTTTAGGAAGAAGAAGAAAATAAAGATAAAAATTATGAACAACAAATACGTAACTACCAACAAGTGAATCTAAAAACCAAGAAAATTTTAAAAAACATGATGAACAATATTAACTGTTGAATATAATAGAATCAGAGGTATGGAAGGGGAGTGGACTGATGATTCTTGGGGAAAAGAGGAGAAGGGGGTGTGGAAAGAGATTGAACATAAACTGTGCACCTATGGATGGGGACAATGAGACAATGGGATATGCAGAGGGTGGGATGGGAATCTGGTGGAGGGGAGCAATGGAGGGGGAAAAATGAGGAACATTTGTAATAATATGAACAATAAAAATTTATTTTAAAAAATACATATATATTAAAAAAATATATAGCCATACATTAAGTTGCAATTATATGTCTACTTAACATTTATATGTAAGTAGAGGCCCATGCACTTGGGGGTGTTCCCTCAGCCTGGGTTGCACCCTATCGCAGTCTGGGAACCCTCAGGGGATGTCTGACTGATGCCTTAGGCCCATTCCCCCAAAGCTGTTGGTCAGACATCCTTAGAGCTGCTTCAGAGGCTTAAGAGACCCCCAGGAAAGCCACTGTACTCACCAGCTGTGATCCCAGCTTCTGGCTGAGCAGCATTCCCCCTGAGGGAGCACACTAACCACCAGAGGGAAGCTCCTGCACTGAGCATCTGCCCCTGGTGGTCAGTTCATGTCAAGTGACCAGTCTTTCTGCTGTTTGGTCAATTTGCATATTAACCTTTTATTATATAGGATAGTAGGAAGGACTACAATTATGCAAGATATCAATTAATTCATATGACCCTAAAATAAATAATAATGTTTCATATGCCAAAAGTGGTTTGGCTCAGTAGATAGAATGTCAGCCTGCGGACTGAAAGGTCCCGGGTTCGATTCCAGTAAAGGGCATGTACCTTGGTTGATGGCACATCCCCAGTAGGGATGTGAAAGAGGCAGCTGATCAATGATTCTCTCTTATCGATGTTTCTAACTCTCTGTCCCTCTCTTCATCTCTGTAAAAAATTTCTGTAAAAATTATATTAAAAGTAAAAATAATGTTTCATATACTCTGAAACTTTTGTGTTTTTTAAATAAATACAATTCTGTAGTTCTATAAAAATATTCTGTACTAAATGATACAGTAATTTAAATACCTTAAAAAGAAATAATGATAGCACCAATTGGTCACAGCTGAGAAAAAGTTAAGTGGCAAGAAATTTTTCAAAAATAATGACGGGATAATATGAACTGTGAATGTCTGAATATTTTTATGCTGAGGATAATTAGAGTCATGATGAAGCTCAAGAGTGAGCTAGAATGGAATAAGTAGATATGGGTAAGAACAAGAAATACACAGTGTATTTTTGTTATATTTATACTGTTACTATATAATTTATTGTTAGCATTAATTTTTTGGAACTATGTTAACTTAACATTGACTGGGGGGAAAAATGTAACAGCATTTGTAGAAGTAAATGGTGTTGCTTCCAATTAGTAGGATAAAACAGTGAATGTATGGGAAATAAAATAGTACTTCACTGTTTCCATATTTCCAGCAAATGCAGCAGACAGGTTTGGGATTTGGACTAGGAAACGTAAGTGTGAAACAGAAATGTGGCAAGGATAGAAAGGGATTAGCCACTTGCCAGGTGTTTTCCAATATAAACAAAGGAGGATTATCATCATAAAAAAGACAATTAAAGACACACTTTGTGTAAGCCATCAGAACTCATTTGGGAGCAATGTACAGTCAGGAAATGAGAACCTAGCATGGAGGAAAAGAACTGGCATATTTTCCAATAAAATGTTGCAACCTTTATTATGCAAGAAGCATAATAAAGTATGCAAATTACTCAACAACTGAACCAACTTCAATGACACAATATGAAAGTTCAGAGGGGGAAAAAAGATATGGGCCATTCTCCTAAATTAATGTAACAAAGATTCTAGAGTGGATAGGAGAAGAGGGCAGAAGTGAAGGGGACTTCAAGAAGAAATGAGAAGTTAAAACAAAGACTGCATTCAGGCTGAAGTGAGAGGAAAGAGATAAGTAAACACATCACAAAGGAAGGAGATGAGGTTCAGCAGAAGACTAGCAAGGCAGAGATGGATCATGTTGAGAAAGGAAAGCAAAACGTGTCAAAAACTTGAATCTACAATTCTCAGATGAGGGAAGAAAGGAAGGGAAGAATTATAGGGAATAAAGGAGAATGAGAACCATAAAAAGAAGCTCCTTTCCTAGAAGGTGGAATAGAAGAGAAGATAAACCAAAAAGAAGCACTGGAGCCTGGTCAGTGTGGCTCAGTGGATTGAGTGCATTCCCATGCACCAAGAGCTCATGGGTTCAATTCCCGGTCAGGGCTCATGCCTGCATTGCAGGCTCTATACCTAGTAGGAAGTGTGCAGAATGCAGTCAGTCCATGTTTCTATCTCTCTCTCCCTCTTCATCTTTATCTTAAAAAATCAATAAAAATATTATATATATTAGAGGCCTTGTACATGAAATTTGTGTAGGGGGAGTCCCTCAGCCCGGCCTGCACCCTCTCCAATCCGGACCCCTCAGGGGATGTCTGACTGCCGTTTTGGGATTGAGCCTAAACCTGCAATCAGACATCCCTATGGCAATCTGGGACTGCTGGTTCCTAACTGCTTGCCTGCCTGACTGCCTGCCTGATTGTCTCCTACCTGTCTCTCTGCAGGCCTGGTCACACCCTAACTGCCCCCTGCCAGCCTGATCACCCCTAACCTCCTCTACCTTGGCCCCCACCACTGTGGCTTTGTCTAGAAAATGATGTCTGGTCTAATTAGTGTATTACCCTTTTGTTAGTGTGTGTGTGTGTGTGTGTGTGTGTGTGTGTGTGTGTGTGTGAAAACATTAGAAATCTACACGGGCATTTTTATGATTTGAGGGAGAAAATTTCTCCTGACTTTTAGAAAAATTCAAGTAAGTTTGAATCTAAGCAAAAAGTAATGATAATATTAAGTGTTCTAAAATCAGTCTGTTTGTGTGTACTATAAGAAAGTATTTAGGGCCGAAACTGGTTTGGCTCAAAGGATAGAGAGTCAGCCTGTGGAATGAAGGGTCCCAGGTTGGATTCCGATCAGGGGCATGTACCTTGGTTGTGAGCACATCCCCAGTGGAGGGTGTGCAGGAGGCAGCTGGTCAATGATTCTCTCTCATTGATGTTTCTAACTCTCTATCCCTCTCTCTTCCTCTCTTTAAAAAATCAATAAAATATGTTTTAAAAAAGAAAAGAAAAGAATTTAGGGATGCATATGTTAATTTTATTATATATATATATATATATATATATATATATATATATATATATTAGATTTTATTATATATATATAATATATATATATATATTAATATATATATATTAGAAGGAAGAGTGTAGCTCAAGTCCACAAAGGTTAAAATAAAAAACTTCAAAGAATACTGGAAGAGGTAACCACATGAATATAAGGAAATAATAATATAGTGTATTGAAACATCTCACTCATATGTGGAATCTAATGAACCAAATAAAAAGAACAAAATAGATCCAGAGACATAGGAGCATGGAACAGTCTGTCAAATCCCAGAGGGAAGGCAGGGGTGGATGGGTGGGTGAGAAGAGATCAACCAAAGAACTTGTATGCATATAAACACAACCCATGACACAAACAATAGGGAGGTGTAGGCCTGAGGTGGGGGGTAGGGGCAGGATATAAGGTATCAATGGGAGAAAAAAGGGGACATATATAATACTTTAAACATTACAGATTAATAATAATAATAATAATAAAAGTGTATTGAAGTAACAGAAAACGTGTCCCATTCAAAACACAAAATAGAAGGAGTAGGAGGAAAGGTGTGGGAGAAGGAGAAATACAATGACAGTTTGGGTAAACAGGTGTGTTTTGTTTTGCTTTAGGTGTTCTGGGCCGCAGTTTTCTTACATGTTAAGCGAGCAGATGGGACTTCAGGATGGCTGACATCTCCCTGTCCTCTAGCCTTCTGGGGGTTTGCCCTTCCGTTCTGGCAATGAGGAATACCAGCTATACAGAAGGTCAAAGACACTGTTTCTGAGTCTATGCAAGGACATTTCAAGCAGCTAAGAAGAGTATTTCAGTTTTAAACATAAGGATTCAGGTAGAAATGAAGGAAAACTCTTTAGTCCTAAGATTTGAAATTCTTCCCAGGCAAAAATAAGTGATTATGTCCATTAAATCTGCACAGGATTTAGAGACATGGCATAGAAACATTAGAAATCTGCATGGGAAATGGTATGATTTGAGGGAGGAAATTTCACTTGTCTTTTAGAAAAATTCAAGTAAGTTTGAATCTAAGCAAAAAGTGATGGTAATGGTAAATACTCTAAAATCAGCCTGTTTTTGTTTAGAATAAGAAGGTATATAGGGATATATATGCTAATTGTATGAAATAGAATCGCAGTAAGATGAAGTATACAAAAGAATTGATATGGCATATAGAAAAGTGTGTATTATAAATATAAAAAGAAAATATTATGATTTATCATCATGATATTGCAATAGCTAAAACTACTTTCACACAATATATTGGAAATTTGAAAGTCATATGCAGGAAGTAAAAAAAAAACTTCTGTAAGAACAAGAAGAAATTTAAATGTTAATATAATCAATGGGAGAGAAAGCTTGCTTTCATTCTAGAGTGTTACTAGTTGCATAACTGAGAAAAACACATTCAGTATAAGAAAAGAAACTGCAAAATAGATTCTCTGATTTTACATTTAGAGGCATACATAGATTGTTTTCAGTAAAGAACGAGAAAATGAAATAGGACTAAACACACACACACACACACACACACACACACACACACACACACACACCAAAAAAAAGGCAGGAAGGGGAAAAAGAGAAAACTACAGACAGAGCCAACATAACAGTATAGGGATACATTTTCAAAAATAGATGCTCTGTCTAGACACATTTCACAGGACAAGGAAGAGAGAGATGGTGATGGTGGTACAGGGTTTAAGAGATTTAGGTGATGCTGAAATGGAAGATGTGAGTAATAGAGCATAAGAAACCACAGTGTGGAAGTAAGTGATGTGTGAGTTCACATTATCACATCGATCAAAATGATTAAGGGTAAGCTGGTGAATGTTGGGAAGTTATACCCAATCATAATGACCTCGTAAAAAAAAATATTTGAGGAAGACCCACACAAACCTCAGACTCTGTTTGCAATGGCATGTGGGAGAAATGGCATTCCAAAACAAGCATCACAGTAAAACAAGAACTGCTATTAATACATGAAAAAGGAGAAGGGAGTGAAAGCAGAAGCTGCAGATCATTAACCTCACTAATCATGTAAATGGAATTTCTCATACCTCCATGTGCATACACCTAGCTGGTGAATTGATGTGAAAAGGTAGATTATTTGATCCCCACTATGGAATCACTGGCAGTAGAGACTCCACGTGTTTCAGTCGATTAAAATTTTTGTTATTGTAGTTGTTTCGGGTTCTCAGACTATCCATTTCCAGCCAATTGGAATCTCTTCATGATAGCCCCAGTGTCCATTTGACATGACCTCAATAGATTTTTTGTTCGCTCTCCTTGCTGTGTGGCACACTTCCCAGAAGCACCATGAATATTTCTTGCCCCAGATTGAAATCACCTTCTTTAAGAAGTCCTGGTTCCTCTGGTAGGGGAATTCCCAGAGTGCACGTTTTTGCTGAATTATCATTGATTTTTGGCCTCCCTTTGATTTCTAGTTCACACAGCTGGTAAATCCATAATTTAGGGGGGTGGGGGGAGAGTTCTGAGTATTATTTTCAATCGAATCAACTTCTTTGGTTTTATACTTGAAGTAACTTTAAATAATACTCACTCTGTCTGAATATGTTGTCCACCCAGCAGAGAGCTAAGTTCATTCATTAAGCTTGTTATCAAATTCTATGAACATTTAAAAGAATTTTTTTATTTAATTTTTGTAATTCTAAGCAGCTCCATTGGATCATAGTCAAATAATAACACAAAGGTCTTCAAAGCAGTGCCGCTCTTCTATTCCTATTAACTCAGCAGTCTGTAACTAACTAAAAGTCCTTATTTTGGCATGCATAGCCAAGTTGGGGCTACTTAGTATTCCCTACTCATCCCATAAAACTCTATAACATAAACTCTAGCTCAATTGGACTATGCATGACTCCAAACGTGCCAAGAATATTTCCTACTCTCTCATTCTCCTTCAATGCCCATCCATTTTTCTGGAATGTAGCTGCTCTCTCTGCCAATTTACATTTTCTGTTTTCCTCCAAATCCCATAGACCTTGAAAACAGAAATAAATTGAAAAAAAGAAAGTTAAAAAAACACACACACCTATTAGCACAATTTTAACCACTTTGTATAGCCTCTATATTTATTTTTTAACGTGTTTTGGTGGCTTATAACAAAGATATACTTATGCTAATACTATAATTATGAATAAAAAGTAAGGAAAAGCAGAAAGAAGGTGAACATAATAAAGTGCAATGTTCTGGCATAACATGGTGGTTTTGGATGAGTGTGTTCTGTCTTAGATTTTAAGCACGAAGATGGAGGACTCGACCTGATCTTTTGCATCCAAGGGCAATTGGCAGCAGAGGATTCAGACGTGAGCTCTCAGCAGCCCAGTCTCCAAGGAGACAGGGGTTGGAAACACCAGCTATGAAAAGGGCACCTGAGCCAAGCACCCGGTGTCCATCACATATAACAAAGATGCTAGAGAAACAATATAATTTCATGAATAAATTCTGCAACATTTAAAGACAACTTCAGGTGTTAACAGTCTTTAAAGTCTTAAATTATGCACATCAGTATCTCTAGTCATATTGTGTACAACTTTTAAACAGAAAGAAAAAGGCAAAAACTAAATGAACATCATTACATATTATTATAATTATTATTGGTGCTTGATTTTTTTATTACAATTTGAAAATAAACATTGTAAATTGCCAGAAAAAGACCCTTTAGGGCAGGGTGGTGGTGGACTTTCATCCAATTAAGATTAAAAAAATATATCTAACTTTAAATTTAAAAAAATAAATTTATTTACAATGTTTTGCAGTATAACTCTGCCAATGTATAAGAAAAACATATTTTAAAAGATAAATACTTTTGGGCAAGAAAGCTTAATAAACTTTGAAATGGCTGAATATTAGTTTGCCTTCCCAACTTTTTTTCAAAATGCAAAACATTCTCTTGCTGTATTCCTAATTTATTTTTAAAAAATCATAGCATCCTTTGGTGAAGTAAACATATGTGCATATACGTGCAAGATAATTGAAGTGCCACATGATTGCGTGACTATTAAAATGGACTCCCTAGACGTGTGGCACTGACTGCCCTGGAGCTTTAAAAATAAATACCCATCTGTGTAGTTCCATTTTAGTAAACTTCTGCTTAGGAGTAGAATATATTTCTAAAGTTTTAGATTCTCTAAACTTCTTTTGAAAGCATGCTCTTGATATCCTAATGAGTCAAAATATATCTGGCCTTAATTTATGTTTAATTCATTAGTGTGCAAAGAGGTGCTAGTTTGTTGTCCAATGTGTTTAGCCAAAATGAATTTCTTATTAAATTACTTCAGTCTAAGGGAGACCATCTTCTGGGTTAACTGAAGGGAGAGTATCTTTTGATTTTTTTTTTTAAGTATTTTGGTATTAATTTAATTGTGATTTCTAGGGTCTTGGACAAAAAGGTTACTCACCAGGAAGAAGTTTATAATTTGAAATTAGATACATGTGATAGATGACAAAATAACACCCAGCTTATGTGTGTCTGTTTTTCTTTAATGCTGTATTTACACCAGTCTGCATTCTTTATTCTTGAAACCCTGCTTCTTATTTTCATGGTTCCTGCCTAATGAAGCCAAGGCCAGTACTGGGAGTAGTGTGGGAGTAGAGGGTTATAGTTCCTTGAAATACCTTGATTCATATTGTGTGGCAGTTGCTATAACATGGGTAGTTTTCAATTAAGCATCAGTGTAAATACACGTCACACAATCTTTCAAGGGTGCTTGCGTATACATGGATGTATTCATATGTGTTTTTACACTGGCCATTAAGTAAAAATACATTTTTCATAAAACATATTTTTTTATTTTCAAAAAAATTCTAAGATGTCAACAAGGACAAATGGCAATTTAATCGACCTACTCAAAGGACAATTTTAAATTTAAAATGCAAAAACAAATAGATAGAGATTTTTCAGTTTCATAAAGTGGCTGATCCATCTGATCGTGATAATCATGAACATGCTTTCTTCATTCTAATATTTTCTTCTTATGAATATATTCATATGGGTCTAACTGCAGATGAATACATAAAAATCAGAATATGCATTGTGTCCTGTGGACTTTTGAAAGGTCTAGGAATACTTTAAGTCGTATCTACTGTCTTTTATTAACAAGAGCGTCTATCAAATCTCCATTCCTTATTAGTATGTTTGAATGCTATATTGATTCTCATTTGATATAAATTACAATATAATCACATAATGGATTTGAGTATAAGCGATTGCAAGTAAATGAGGAGCACATGATGAGATGCAACATGTGGAGTTCGGCGTGCAGACCTTATGAACACTTGCACATGTTCAGGAAAGCCCACTGGATAAAATTTATGTATTGCTAATGATTTTTATTGGCCCCTTGGCCCAACGTGGTGGCAAGCTGCCCAGGAATCTGAAGGAATCCTGTTTTCGGTTAGTAGTTAGAAGGCAAAGAGTCATAAAATTCAGCAAAGGCACGGTGAAAAGCTAAAATGCATTTATTCAGGTACAACGAGTCTAGCCAGCCTTGCGATTGTGATTTCTTTTGTCTGTCTTTCCTGAGGTTATGGAATTTTGCTTTATCGGGGTATTTTTGTTGGAGGATCGTTTTTAACAAAGTCCTGAAAAGTGCTGCTTTCTCCATTTGTGTGTATTTGTTTACACTGTGTGCCTGTGCAGTGCCATAAAATGGCTAATATGATCCACAGCTTTCTTTTTCCTACTGAATGAATGATTTCTTATATTCCTGATGGAATTTTAGGCAAACCGCTTTGCTTATATTAAAAGCAGGCATTTTGATAATCCAAATGTTGTATATAAAAGTGCATAAGATCTTTCTCTTTCAAGGTAAGGGCACATTTCCTGCCACATTGCCTCTATACCACCACAAGAAAGAGATGATGCAGTTAAAAGCAGCACATCACTTTCAATTTTTTACTAGACTGTTTATTTGTACTTTTTATTACTAATTAAAAACTTAATTTTTGTGTGTGATTGTTTCCATTTAAAAGATACATTTATAGCTCAAACTGGTTTGGCTCAGTGGGTAGAGTGTCGGCCTGTGGACTGAAGGGTCCCAGGTTCTATTCGGTCAAGAGCATGTACCTTGGTTTTGGGCCCAACCCCAGTGGGGGGTGTGCAGGAGGCAGCTGATGGATGTTTCTCTCTCATGGATATTTCTAACTCTGTCACTCTTCCTTCCTCTCTGTAAAAAATCAATAAAATATATATTTTTAAAAAAAAGAAACATTTATAAAATGTATTATGGTTTGACTCCTAGTCAAACATTCAACTAATGGGAGTGTGAGAGTGTGTTTGGGGAATTTGAATCAGTAGCTGGACAAATGATGATCCTACCTAATAAAAGAGAAACATGCAAATTGACTGCACCTTTGCTACACACACAAGCCTGCCCACCAGCCAATCAGGGTGAGTATGCAAATTAACCCAAACAAGATGGCAGTTAATTTGAATACCCAGGCCAGAGCAAAAACTGAAGACTCATAGAAAGAAGCCAAGCACTGTAGAGAAGCAAGCCAAGTGGGCAGGGGAGAAGGAAGGGAAGCAAGCTGGCCAGGGAGAAGGGAGGAAAGCAGGCAGGGCAGCAACCACAGCAGGAAGCCTATTACAAGAATCTTCCTGCAAGGGGCATCTAGTATAAAATAAATGTTAGTATTTTCAGAGAGATCATGATCCTATAGTTATGTTAGTAAATAAAGTTGTTGCAGTTTGCAAATATAAAATTGATACATCAAGTTGAAGTAATATGTATCTGAGAGATAAAGATAGATATAGATAGGACTGGGCTTAGGTGATTCCAGAGGCAAAGAAGTCCCAACATCCGCTGCAAGCTGAACAGCCAGGAACACCAGTGGTATGGTTTAGCCTGAATCCACAAATCTGCGCAGCAGGGGAGCAGGTGATGTAAATCTCAGCCTTAGTCTTAGGTCCAAGAACCACAAGCGCCCATGTCTGTGGGCGGAATGAACAGCACAGATCAAGCAGACCAGAACAGCCCGTCCTCCACCTTTTTGTTCTGTTCAGCCCCTCAGCAGATTGGATGATGTCCACCCACATTGGTGAGGGGGGTCTTCTTTCCTCATTCTACTGATTCAAATGCCAGCCTCCTCCAGAAACACCATCACAGACACACCCAGGGATAATGTTTCACCAGCTATCTAGGCATCCCTATCCTAGGCAAGTGGACACCAAACAATTAGCCATCACAGCACACAAGTGTTGGAGGTGTGTAGTGGGTACATAGGGATTATTACATCGTGTCCTCTTTTGTGTCTATGCTTGAACTTTGAAATTTTCATGATGACGGTTCCATATTTTTTAGTATGTTTAAGATAGGGTAGACTATTTCATCTGTAAATTATGCTACAAGGCAAGTGTCCAGACATTTAAATTGTAATACTTGAAGTGCCTCGGAGATTTCTAACCTAATCTGGGCTGGCTTCCATGTATGCAAGCTGATCCAGAGGCTCGGCAGTTGTTCCTGAATAAAAGTCACACAAGCTTTTTAGGAGGGAGAGGGCTTATCATCTCTATTCCAGAGAAATGTGAATGAAATCAGGGGCAGATCCAGGTTATACGTACAGGGACAGTGTCCAAGTACATAGGGCAGTCGGAGAAAGTTGGTATCAGAACCTAGACAGAGAGTACTGGGTTACAGTGAAACTCATGTATAAGAACAGGACTCCAATGCTAGCCAGGGGCCATATAAGTGCTCAGGTATCTAAGTGCACACTAGTCAGTCAGGCTAGAGCCGGAGACCAGCATCTGGACTGGCAACTGGCAGGTCCCCCACACAACCCAGACTGTAATAACACCTGTGCCAACAAAACCCAGTTCCTTAGTGGTGGCAATCATCTTTTAGTATAATGTCAGGTATAGTTAAGATTATCCCGTGACTGTAGGAGTTAGACACGCTGTATGAAATTCTCAAACATATAAACTATAGGCTGTAAATAGGGCCAGTCAATTGCTGTTCTTCCATGACATTTGCGAGCTTATCCTCAATATGTCTGTTACTTTTTTAAAAATATAACTTAACTTATTTCAGAGAGGAAGGGAGAGGAAGAGAGATAGAAACATCAATGATGAGAGAGAATCACAGATATGCTGCCTCCTGCATGACCCATACTGGGGATCGAGCCCACAACCCAAGCATGTGCCTTTGGCTGGAGTTGAACCCTGGACTCTTTTGTCTACAGGCCGATGCTCTACTCCTCACTGAGCCAAACCGGTTAGGGCAATATGTCCGTTATTTCAGGTACCCCCTTTGGTCAATGGTATTCCCTATGCGAAACCCAAACTTCATAGGTTTAACCGATATGTTAATTATTCACATTCTTCTGCTTACTGTTGGGACCAAATCAGAGATCCAAGATAATAATAAATAACTTACAAAGTGGAAACAGCCCAAAGCAACCCCTAAATGCTTGTTCAGTGGAATAGTCATAGCCATCTTAAAACCGAGCTGTGCATGCCACGAGGCAGAGCACGTGGAGAAGGGATACCCAGGAGAAGGCCAGGGAACATATGGCCGCAAATGCCCTACCTAAGCAGATAGGAATAAAGTTCACAGGAAATAAAAGCTAGTATTAAAAAAAATGAAGCATGCAAAATAAGGATGATAAAGCAGCAAACATGATAGTCATAAATTCCCAGGATTCCGTTGAATGTGCAGAAAATTTAATAAGCACAGCCATTATCAGAAGTGCTGAGAGCAAGCAGGGAGTTCGCTCAGGTGTGCGGATGCCGGGGAGGGCGGGGGCCGAGGAGCCGGTGCGCAGAGGCAGACACAGAGGCGCGAGCTAGCTGAGAACAATGACCTTTTAAAATAGATACAAATGACCTACTTAGAGAGGCCTGCAAAGATCCGAGTTTAAAGAACTAATAGGAAAAGCTCAAACGGCGAAAACGGAAACGCTGACATTATAGACAAAAAGCCTGTATTATAGGATGAAATACATCATCAGGTGTAAACACAGGCTCTTATTGGTATGTGGAAGAGCTGGAAATAAAAGCAAAAAAGAATGGAAGGAAGGAGAGGGAGGGAGGGAGTGAGAGAGGGAAAGAGGGAAAGAGAAAGAAAGGAAGGGTTAGTCCCAGAGGTAACAGTTTCAATTGACTCTCAATAAGAAAACCATTCCCTTAACTATAGCTAGTACCTAAAGACATGTGTGGGTTTTTTTTTTAATATAAACACACACACACACACACACACACACACACACACACACACACACTACAATAGATATTTACTAAATATGGAATTAGAATAGGATGAGTTTTGCCACTTCATTGATGGCAGATTTTTTAAAAAAATATATATCCATTTAGGAGGTTTGGTTTTACTTTCAGTAAATGGAAAAAATCATATACTTCTGGTCTCTTTATGGCCATGAGCCACACACA
This sequence comes from Vespertilio murinus, assembly GCA_963924515.1. Lineage (NCBI taxonomy): Eukaryota > Metazoa > Chordata > Mammalia > Chiroptera > Vespertilionidae > Vespertilio > Vespertilio murinus. The sequence goes on along the minus strand of OZ004707.1, from coordinate 32,915,740 downwards.
CAAAAAAAAAATCATATCAACACATGCACCATGTAAATATTTGGTAATAATTCTTTCAGATGTGTTTGCTAATGTGGGAATTATTTTAGTATATTTTTCTGAGGAGAGATGCACATGTCTTCTAGGGCTGCTCTATCAAAGTACCAGAAACCAGGCAGCTTAAAAACATAATTTTTTTTTCTTCACAATTCTGAAGGCCAGAAGCCCAGCATCAAGGTGTCAACAAGGCTGGCTCCATCTGGGAGCTGTGAGGGAGGATCTGGTCCGGGGCTGGCTTCCGGCTTCTGGAGGTGGCAGGTGGTCCTTGGTGTTCCTTGTCGACTTCATCCTCACATGCCATTTTCTCTGCATGTGGGTCTGTATCCAAATATCCCCATTTTAGAAGGAAAGTGCTTGGGGGCCCACCCTATTCCAGTATGATCTCATCTTAACTAATTATCTCTGTAATTTTTTTTTTCCATTTCCAAAGAAAGGTCCCATTCGGTGGTATTGTGAATTAGGGTTTTAACCCACGCATTTGGAGGGCCATAATTCAAACCATTACAAGCAGTATACTAGTATATTAGAATTACCAGTTTAAATACAGGACATTAGAACAAACTTGAATTTCAGACAAACAGCTACGAGGTCTTTATGTATACATAGAAATATGCATATTTTATGTTATATTTGTATTTTTGCTGAATTTGGCAATCCTAATATATATGTCAGTGTTTTCAAGATTGCGATTTTTTTGGTGAATGCTGAGCCAAATGGTTATATGGCTGTAAAGTAATTTTCACTTAAACCAGAAGCTGTGAGATGAAGTTAGTGCTTCAGCCCTGCTTGTCAGTAAGAGCACAGCACAAAGCAATGTATTTAGCACACAGTATGTACTTAGTTTTAGTAATTAATTTATTAAATAAATAAATCATTTCCAACTTTATGTTTCCAAATCACAGTGCATATATTACATTAGAATTTGTGAGTAAAATCAATGTCTCAGCTATGCCTCAGATAACCTACTACAAAAAGGTAGACTCAGTCTAAAAATAATGTTTTATAATATATAAATGTAAATACATAGTATTTATGAGGGTTATTTGCACATTGGGTGAAATTTATTTGGTATTAATTTTCATTATGGTAAAGAGTCATTAAAACTATGTACACAGTACATATTGTTTTGCCTTTCAGCACTGGCCAAATAATTCAGAAGAGGGGCATGTCTCCATTTCATAAATATTAGTATTTGCCAGGAAATACTTCTTAAATATATGCAATTGACAGACGAAAACATATTCATTATCTTCTTGATATAAAATTCAACTCAGTTGGGATGAGAACATATAATACAAATGGACACAGGTCAATGCCCTATAATAACTAAGAAATATAAACTAGTGAAGACCTACTATTATATTCTCTAATTTGCCTACTGTAGTGGTAAGTCCTCTTACCGAGGGAACATTTTCAGATAAAATTAGAAACTGAAAGATGATGCATGACTCACCTACTGAGTTAAACTCTGATTATATTCTCATTGTGCTAACAGCACCTGACACTTCCCACAATCCAAGGTGTTTCATCTGGAATTTCCATGGTTTCTTACTCTCTATGTATTTTTTTTTTAATCTTGTACTTCCCACGAGTATGCAGTCTCTTAGATGAACATTATTAAATTAATGTTCTTTAATTCTTTCAATATTGTAGTCAGAGACTAGATGCTAAGTTAAAAAATAGCTAATTGACTATGAATAAGCTCATTAAAAACAGTAATAACATGTGTTATATTACATATTGAAAGCATAATGGTTGCCGAGGTTGGTTTGGCTCAGTGGATAGAGCATTGGTCTGCGGACTGAAAGGTCCTGGGTTCGATTCCGGCCAAGGGCATGTACATTGGTTGCGGGCACATCCCCGGTAGGGGATGTGCAAGAGGCGGCTGGTCGATGTTTCTCTCTCATCGACATTTCTGGCTCTCTCTCTCTCCCTTCCTCTCTGCAAAATATCAATAAAAATATATTTAAAAAAAAAGAAAGCATAATGGTTATAGTAAATATTATTTCTCTACTAATGCTGTTTATCTTGAATTTCAGATAAACATCTATGAAATATTTCTCTATGTATATATATGAATATGTATATTCCGTGTTATAGTTGCATTTTTGTTTGTAAAGTAAGTACCTTGGAGAAGAGCATGCTCAGCAAATGACCCAACTGCCTCTAAAATCTACAGCAGCCAAGTTCCTGGTTAATGACAAGCTCACAATATAGGTAGCCACTTAGAAAATGAATGCTAGAGACATCCTGCCTCCATTGCCCTGCCTCTGCTCAACCCCTTAGCCAGGGGTGGGCAAACTTTTTGACTCGAGGGCCACATGGGTTCTTAAACTGGACCGGAGGGCCGGAACAAAAGCAACCTGACCATGCTGGCACTCTCATCTTGGGCTGCTGATGAAGGAGCGGAGGGAAGAGCAAGAGAACCCTCTGCTCTTTAAGCTTCGTGAGCAGGATAGAACAGCCGAATGGGCCAGATCCCGCCCGCGGGCCATAGTTTGCCCACGGCTGCTAGGCTGAGTGTAGCAGATCATTGTCTCAGTCAAGGCAAAACTGGACAGAATTTGATTGGCCAGAAATAACACTACAGAAAACTATGATGGATATATAGGCACAGGTTAGAGTCTGTGAGTCTCATCCTCTGAGGCGAATCAGCATTGAATGGTGCCAAGTATCCTCGACTAAGACAGAAATTAGTGCAGAGCAAGGAGGGAAAACAGAAATGGTTGATCAAAGATAAACAGGATAAGAAATAATGAGGAGAAAAAAAAGTAGTCTGATACCCAGATACACACGGGGAGGTTTGGCTTAAGGTGTTCTCACCACCTAATAGTGGATTAATTATTTTTAGGGAATAGACACAGGGTGAAGACTAACTCAAGGAAGGAATTCAGAGACTATAAGAGCAGTGGTTGTTTTGTTGTTGTTTGTTTTCTTTTACATGTATTCCTATCTTTAGTATGGGGGAGAGAGAGAGAGAGAGAGAGAGAGAGAGAGAGAGAGAGAGAGATGTATATGATGCCATAATTATAGATGCATACATATTTTAGTGTTATGAATTGTTTTCTGCATATTACATGTTAAGTGCAAATTTAAAAAAAAAAACTTTGATGGTAAAATATTTAAACATTTAATGTTTAGCCTTAAAACTTCAAAATGTATTTATGTTTTGACCTGTAAGTGATCACTCATCATTATCATCCTCTTCATCATTTCATCATCAAACTCTCCTTGGCTATTTCCAAATATTCTGCAAGGAAGTATTATTTTGTGTTTTGTATTGTGGGTCAAAATAACCATATGAGGATATACAACTGCAAATAAAAACACAATTAGAAATTGGGACCCTTTCATATTGAGTATAAAGTTCATCACTTCCTTCATGGTCACACACTCAAAGCCAACCCCAATCATTAACCATTCTTAAACAATGCACAAGGCTCAGGAAATGACAGAAAAGAGGTAGTGAATGTTACTAAAACAATAAAGGCAAAGCATAACTTCAATCTTGGACAGGAACATTCCACTTAAAATAAGTGATACACTCTCATGTGCTATATGCTGGCAGCAAATAGGAGAGTGGCGAAGAGTAAACCAGATAAGCTGATTGCAGGGTCATTTCCCAGTCCAGCTTTTATGTAAGCATCATTAGGTACCTCCCATATCCTAACGCTGGAAAGAATCTTAATGCAGCCGTGAAACAGGTACAGCCTCACAGACCTTTTCATTATTGCCCTTGCAGCATCAGCAAAAGCTCTATGAAAAATTACTATCGTATTTCTCCATATCCTTTATTAAGCATTTATGACAAATTTTAAAATCATATAATGTTTCATTTACCCTTTTAAGTGCAAAGTATATTAATATGACTTTCTATATGAGAACAATGAGGTACGGGGTTACAACTCTTTAGATTTTAATTTAGCAGCAGCAGAAGGAGCAGAACAGTCCTATTTGCTAAGCCAAGCAACTAAAACACTTTTTTAAAAAAATTTGCCAAACCTGGTCATCCTATCTTGTCACATTTTTGAGACATACTTTCATAATGCATATAGGGGAGTGATTACATTAACAAACAACAGGGTCATACTTAGAGAATATGACCTTTTAATCCATAGATTCAAATATTCTTTTGCATCATAGTCTCGGGCTGCAGATGTTCTGCTAGACTTCCATCCAGTGCCAATCTTCTCATTGCCCGGCAAAGGAATTAAGATGGTGTCAACATCATGTTGAGTAGAAGGGGGAGAGCTAGAATTCAGATCATTCTCTAACTATTACTAAGAAAATATTTCACAAGGAATTTAGGCTGGTTAGAGTATATAGGCATATATTAAAGATGTAATTGCATTTTTTCACAAGACGTAGGATTTGCCCTGGACTATGCTGCCAAGATTCTGGAATCTGGATGTAAACCAAGAACCTGGCATATCCCTACAGGGAAATAGTCACCTTATAAAATAAGATTTATGTATTGACTTAATTATGTCATATGATGTCCACCCCCAAAAAATTAATGGCCAAAGTTCAACTAAATTTATTTGTGATGAATGTACCTCTCAGGTTGAATGAAATAATTTACCAAATTTCCAATTATGAATGAATCCAAAATCAACGAAATGTGCATTGACCTCTGATATAGTGTGCATTGCCACTGATGTAAGAAGGAGGCTGCCGTAAAGCATTTCTGGGTTTAGTCAATATTTTTCTTCAATTGTTATTTAAAGAAGAAAGAATGAGTGAAGACATAGGTAAATTGATACTGTGAAAAATTTTATATGTAGGAGAGTGACAAACTATTTTTACTGTCACTAATGCTGGGATTCATAGTTGAGGTTAAAATATAAGGCAAGATGTAAGAATATTATGACATTTCCTTATTTTGAAGTTTTGAGTAAAAGATATGATTTTGACCTCCAGATTAGTGACCAAACTAGAAAACTGTTCATGAGAATTAATGGCACTAATATTTTCTTGTAAGCAAAAACAAACAAACAAATAAATAAATAAATAAGCATAAATTGTATTACTAAAGTCACAAACAATAGGTTTTATTTTTGGTTTTGCTTGTTGTTTTTGTAGTCTGTGAGTGTTTTTTATTCTCTACACATTTCAGAATATCTCCTATGCCCTTGATTTCCACTTCTTGACAATTCCTATGTGATTAGCTGCATTGGTATCAACCATTTAGAATTGGGATTAAAAATTACATCCTTCCTTGAACACTGCTCAGACCGTCTGCCTTTCCTTTCTAGAAACAACTACTGTTGATATAATTTCCTTAAATCTTTCTCCCTACCATGTTTGTTCCCCCTAGATAGATTCTGTTTCAAGGATAGATTCTGCCTCATTTTCAAATAATGACTGGAAAATGTACTGTGGCATTAGAATTTAGGGTTAATTATATAGCATTATTACTTTTTCATGCTGTTAACATTCCTACAAAGGGCTGCTCCATAGCTGAACTCTAACTATCCACTGGTGGAAGATGCACGTGTTTCTGAGGGGAATGCACTCATCACTGAGCTGTTTCAGGCACTTAGAGGTGAAAGCGAAGATAAATTCTGAAATGTTGAAACCTTTGCTTTCCTTCTCTTCCTCCCCTGTTTCTTCCTTCTCCACTACCTTCTCTCCTTCTCTTTCTTTTCCTCTTCTTCCTTCTCCTCCTTCCTTTTTTCTTCTTCTTTCTCTTCTGCTGAGTAATAAAAAAGGTGGGGAAACTGCATATTCGTCACCATTTAACCAAATATATGAATGAGAGCTTGAAGCACTCACTTTGTATATAATAATAAAAAACAAAACAAAAACAGGGAGATTGAATTTCCACAGAGAGGACCAGGACATCGGGAATTAAGGTAACCGAGAAGAGAAAAAAGTGATTGGCCTAGAGATATAAAACCTCCCAGTCCATACAGAACTTGACAACATTCTCATACAAAGCCAATGTGCATATGTTGCATTTGAGACAAAGATCTGTGTTCTATCTGCAGTATCATGATAGAATTTAAATGGGAAGAGCAAGTGGAATGGCCAGATAGTGACCATAAAAGCAGAAGATTCAATGCAGAGCTGCCACAGCACAAGGGAACTCTCTGCCTCATTGTAAACCCTCCTTAAACCCCCCAATTCCTAGGAAAAGAAGTTGGAATGGCATGAATCAGTTATAGCATGTGGAAAGGATTAGAACTAATTTCATTTGAATTTCAAAGGATGGGATATTACAGTGGACATTGGAATTATAAGGAAGGGAGGTCACTAATTAGATTCCATTATCTAGATATAATGCAAAGATCACTATACTAAAGTATTAAAACTTAATTATGCAGAATTATTATTAGTATGTTTATGTTCTTTTGCTCACTATTTTTGCTAACTTCTGTGCCGTAGCACATTAGTGGATAATAATTTTAGGAGTCATTTTGTATTGTTGCTTCTAAAGACGACTGGTACAAAACTATAATGCTTTTTTAACAAGTAGAGATTTCTCTCATAGAAATATGTGTATATATTTTTTCATCCTCAAATTTTGTGCTGCTAGGATAGCTGTACATTTGTGACATTGCTGTTGCTTTAATATTTTTATGTAAATTGTTTAGTGTTCATGTTGTTATATGTGAATCATATGTTGCTATTTTACCTCATGAAAGGTAAAAAATATTGTGGTATATCTTGAATTTAGATGAACCTTCTCTGTTAATTTTTTTTTATTTTCTTTGTTTCTGCCTCTCTTTTATGTCCACCTATTTTTATTTCTCCTTTTCTCTATTCTTTTTCTTTATATCAAATATTCACTATATATGCTAGGTGTTACATATAGAATTGGATATTTTTTAACTTTATAATTATCCCAATGTCTCTATCCTAAGTTCTAAAATATACATCACTTTTCATAAGAATTTGGGTACACTTCTCCCATGATCTTTGATTTATAAGGTGCAATGGTTAAAATATCCTAGGGATCTGGAGTGGACAAGCCAGGTAGGAAACTCATAAAAGTAACTTAGCCATTAGTATCCTAATCCTCTAGCTGAAGAAAGCAACAGAGTATGTAAACTCACCTAAAGTCATATAGTAAAAAATCATAGAATTTATGTTTGACTCCAAAACTTACTATAAAAATATGCTTTTGATTATATCAGCACCTTTAATTAACATCCAGGAACTTGTATTTCAAGGAGTAGAGATGACTTTCCCAAGATTACACAGCTACTTAAACATAATATGCACATGTTCAGAAATTATCATGAAGAAATTTTATGGTTTGTCATTGATTAACCATTTCTTCAATAAGAAACTAACATTATTCACAGTCAAAAGGTGATGTATGTATGTGTGTGTGTTTGTGTGCCCCTGTTTTCACAGTAACTTGACAGTTTCCCCGCTATCCTCATGCTCAAAGGACAGCTCTGAGACTAAGGGATAGGAAACTGAACTTGACACATTATTTTAAATTCATTATTACCATAAAAAAGTAAATATTAAATATTATATTATATACTTTATATTATATTAGATATTACACATCATACTAGTATATTATATAAGTGATGTAAACACATCTTTAGGAACATAAAGATATGTATATAAGAACCAAAAATAAGTTTACACTCAATGAAATATCATAATATTAATGGAAAGTAAGTTTAAAGAGAAAAATATTTCACATCTGAAGGAATAGTTTAACAGAGTACACTTCTTCTTAGGGGGAAAAAAATGTGAGCCGAAACCAGTTTGGCTCAGTGGATAGAGCATTGGCCTGCGGACTTAGGGGTCCCAAGTTCAATTCCAGTCAAGGGCATGTACCTTGGTTGTGGTCACATCCCCATTAGGGGGTGTACAAGAGGCAGCTGATCAATGATTCTCTCTCATCAATGTTTCTAACTCTATCCCTCTCTGTTAAAAAAAAAAAATCAATAAAATATATTTTTAAAAATGTCATTGGAAAAGCCTGAAGCTGTTTTATATGTGTGTGTGTGTGTGTGTGTGTGTGTGTGTGTGTGTGTGTGTTTCTTCTTTAGAGCTTCTTTGTCGTCCCAGGGTCCTCTGCATAGTAAGTGGACTGAAGGCTGGAGCTGGTCCATCTCTGGTTTAGGTCAGGGGTCAAAAAGTTTGTCCCTCAAGCCAAACCCAAACTCACCCATTTTGGTATATAAAATTTTCCTGGAGCACAGCCAAGTTGATTCTTTTGCATATTGTCCATGGCTGGCTTCTTGCTACCAAGCAGAGTTGAGTAGCTGTGACAGAGACCACATGGCCCACAAAGCCATAAATGTTTACTATCTGGACCTTTACGGAATGTGCTTGCCAAACCCGGGTTAGGCTTTGACAACTCAAGAAGTAGGACCTTCTGTATCCCTTCTCGAGCCAAGTGCCAGGTCCAGTAATGTGCAATGGTATAAGACACAGAGTACTAGTCCATTGGGCAGGTTCCACTACTCAACTCCAAGGTAGCCAAAGCCAACTTGTTAAATTTTATTTTGACATGATGTATAAATTTTATGAACAGAGCACTTAAAAACACATTTAAAATAAAATGACAACAATCTTTTATTTCTTTAGCTCCTTAACCTTAAAACAATAACATCATCAATTCAGCTTACGGATTCTATAGGTATTCTTCCCCTCCCTATAACATGCCAATCTATACAAACGAAGTCATTTGATAGACTTAACTCAGTGGATAAAATGTAGTTGTTTCTGCCCTTGTAGTTGGAACAGTATACACCTACTGTTCCAATTGACAAATATCTGTATTCAAAAGCACTACCAGAAGATATTGTATTGGAGACAGTAGAAATAAAGAATTGTATGCTGAGCCATTTAAAATAAATGACTTCTTGAAATGGGCCAGACAATAAATACATCATAGCCGGCACATTTACTGCGATCTGAATTAAGATTTTCTTCAACATTGATTTTTGGAAACAAAATTTGGGAATGGCATCCAATGTATGTTAAAGAAGCATTAATGGAAAATGAAATAAAACTTCCTCTGGCCTGTCCTCATCTCAGCTGCTATCCTGTTTCTCTACTTCTCCGGGGAGCAGAAGTAAATCAACAGTGTTTTTGAAATATAGGTCCACTCGTAGGCCAAATAGTGCTAAAACCATTGAGTTTGGAGGCCAGCTTAACGGGCCATTAAATTCTAAATTCGAACTTGAAGGCAATGAGTTTTTTGGTGGAGTACTCAAAACCGTGACTAGTATTACTAGAATCCAATTACTTTCAATATTGCGTATTTTTCTGCCATAATGAGTGTATACTTTTTGCATGGGAAATGCATTTACATGCACCAGTTTTTTTTGTTTTGTTTTTTCTTTTCTAGTGAGTTTCTTTCCTACATATTTCTTTTCTCCTCCACATTTTCAGATGAGACTATAAATGCCAAGGATGGGTAGGGTTACATCTGCAAGCAGGAGTCCTGGCTTGCGGCAGAAGTGAGTTCAGGACCCGCACAGACTGTCTGTGTATCTTCAGGAAAAATGGCCATCTGTCTTTCAAAGTGACCACAATTGAAGCGAAAAGACATCATCCTCTGCCCGGGATTTAACAAAGGTGGGCCACCTGCTGCCGAATGATTTATGGGAAGACGGCAAGGGGTACCGAAGGGCAAGATTTTGGTTTGAGGACATTGGCAAGAACTTAAAGGAGAGGTAACTTTGCAATTATGTCACATGCCTTTCCATCTGACTCTTCTCTCTTGAGCGTTCCATCCATTTACACAGAATTAATTGCAGGCTTTTGTATTCATGAGCTTCTCCTGCTCTCTTTCCTTTGTACAAGCTGGCCGTTTGGCCTGAAATACCTTCTCTAAACATCTTCCAGTAGTGCGATGTGCCTGAGCTTTAATTTGAGCAATGGAGGTTTCAGCACAGCATCAGCAGAAAACAGAAGGGGTGCTACTAACAGTTCTTGATGACTTTAAGGTGTAATACGCCCTCAAAAAACGGAGTCATGGTTATTCCTCACAATGCCATTCCTCACAGTTTTCCATCTCAGTGAAAGGCCCTTGATGGCCTCCCACACACCCCACACTGGAGATGGAGTCTGCAACCCCCGAATGTGCCCTAACCAGAAATCTAAACGTGGCCTCCTGATTTATTGGTCAATATTCAATCACTGAGACACACCAGCTGGGCTTGACTCCTCTTCCCTTCCAAACCACACCCAATCTGTGGGATCCCTGTACACGACCCCGGTGGTTCAGGGCCCACTCCGGGTCTGGTTTCTAGAGAAGGCCGCACACTAAAATGAAGAGAGAGACTAGAAAAGAGTTAATTTGGGAAAATGGGGGTAGAGTGGTAGGCGAGAGTCAACCTCTAGTGGGAAGACTACCCCTAGGCTCTGGCCTTGCAATCCCTTTTATTGAGCCTACGGGATACCCATTACCCTTAAGCAGCTTTGGGAAACACCCATACCCCTTAGGCAGGTAATAAGTGGATTATCATATCAGTAAGGATTTACATGATTACAAGATGAGGAAATTGCCTCAGTTACCACTGTCTCACTTAGATAGGGAGTGGTTGGCTCTGACCTTTCAGAGCTTCAAGGTTGACTAGCCTCTTTCTATTAGTGAGACGATGATTGGTTTCCGGCAGCAATTCACAAATAAACCTTATTCATTCATTCTATTTGCAAAAGATATGCAGACTCCAACCAACTCTTGAAATTCTGACAGTGATCACTTTCAGCTTCCCTGAGAGCTGCCTAGAAAGGCTCCAGTTTCTACTCTTGTGTCTCTTATGACCTCTACTCCTCACCAGGTGAGCATTTTAAAAAATTGGATCATGTGGCCAACCTTTTGGAAGCCCTCTAATATCTTCCCATCTCACTCAGAGTGAAACCTAAAGCTTGTCAATGATGGGGGGGACATAACTCCTGCTCCTCTTTCTGTGCACAGCTAATTTGTGTAATTCTGACTATTCTCCTGTTTCCTCACAGTGGGGTGGGAGCGGTGGTAATGCCCTTTCTGCCAACCACTAACCCAGCTGGGCAGCTCCCATGAGGGCTCATATACTTGCTGTACCTTCTGACTAAAACACTTCCTCCCCACCCCAGACACAAACACAAGACTCAGCTCCTCATCTTCTCCAAAGCTTTGCTGAAATACTGTTGTATCAGTAGGCGTTGCATCAGAGAAACAGAAGCATATATATAAAGTCCTGGTGCACTAAATTCATGCATGGGGTGAGTCCTCTCAGCTCAGCCTGCACCCTTTTCAACCCAGGACCCCTCGGGGAATGTCTGACTGCTGGTCTAGATCGGCAGGCAGACATCCCTCTCACAATCCTGGACTGCTGGTTCCTAATCACTTACCTGCCTACCTGCCTGATCACCCCTAACTACCACACCCTACTGGCCTGGTCCCCCCACTGCCAGCCAGGTTTTCCCCAACTACCTCCTCCCTGCCAGTCTCGTTGCTCCTAACTGTCCACCCCACTAGCCAGCCTGGTCACCCTTAACTGCACCTCCCATTGGCCTGGTCACCCCCAACTACATCCCTCTGCTGGCCTTATTGCCCCTAACTGCCCCCCTGTTGGCCTGGTCTCCCCCAGCTTCTTTCCCCCTCCATCCCCCCACTCTGCTGGCCTAGTTGACCCTCACTGCCCCACCTGCCAGCCTAATCACCCCCAACTGTACCCCCCACCCACCCACCTGGTCGTCCCTCAGGGCACCCCCGTCAGCCTGGTTGCCCATGCAACCTTCTGTTCAGTCGTTTGGTTGTCCCTTGGGTTGGCCCTGGTGGCAGGGGCCTAGGGAGTCTGGGGGACTCCAGAAGCAGGTGCACAGAGCAGCCGGACCGACCTGAGGGTGGACCTGGCCATGCCACATGCCTGCTGCCCCAGCGTGGCTTAGGGCACTGGGCACCACTATCTTGTGGCTGCGGGTGCCACCATCTTTGTGAGAACATAATGATCAATTAGCATATTCCCTCCTTATTAGATAGGATGGTATGAAAAGGTGTGTGTAGAGGGCTGCCTGGGAAGGCACATGGACATTCTTTAAATTATTAGCTGAGCCCGAGGCACTGGCAGAGTGCCTTTGTCCAGGTGTCAGCAGGGTCTAGTCTAGATATGTAAATCCAGTAATGCTAGAGCCTAGTTAACAATGCAAATAAGTTCCTTTGATGGTATAAATAAACTTGCTGCTTGGCTTGCTGGGGTGGGGGTTGGGGGGCGTTGTTTGCTCTCTCTCCATCAGAGAGATGGCGCCCACCTAGCACCCAGCTTGATTAATCTATTTCTGACTCCGGTCTCTTTCTTTCTTAATCCCCAGCTCCTCCTCCACTCAGGAACCTGTCTTTTTCAGTGATGGACATGGAAAACAGAGAAACAGCCCCTCCCTGATGTGGGTTTTTTATTCGTTTTATTTTGTTTTCATAGAATCCGCTCACATGATCTTGGAGACTGTATAGGGCAGGAAGGACGGGCTGCAACTCAGGGGCATGCACAAAAGCTCCAGGTCACAATTGGAATTTCTTTTTCAAGAAAGCCTCAGTGCTGCCCTTAAGTTCTTGCAGCAAATTGACTCAAATCCACCCTTATGATTAAGAATCACCTCCCTTAGCTAAGCTGATTATAGACTTTAATCTATTAAAAAAAAAAAAAAAAAAAAAAAAAACTTCTACAGAAACACTTAAAATAGTGTTTGAATAGCTGGGACTATAGCTTAGCCAAGTTGACCCATAACATCTCTTCTCAGTGAGGCCTCTCCTCATCATCGCCACGCACACTGCACCCCCACCACACCATAGACGTCTGCCATGCTTTATGGTTTCAACACCAGGTGCCTTCTAAAAACTAGTAAATGCTCCATGAATAGTGGTTAATTTTATATCTCCTGGATACATGAGAACACTACCCAACACATAATCAATACTTAACAGTATCTATTGAACAAACACATAGACAGCCAGAGTAGGAAGAGAAGGGGAAAAAAAGGTAAAGCCTTGGCAAAAAGGGGAAATCCCTTGAAATTTCCCAGAAAAAGATGGGGGAGGAGGGTGTCAAATATAGGTAAACATCTAAACAATAACCAAGTAAATCTTTATATCCTTTAGCTAAATCCCAAAGGTTCCAAAAAGCATTCTCCCAAAACTATACTACTACCTCACACTTAAAAATTAGTAATCATATACTTTTTAGTAAACTTTCTCTATTCAAATTCCATAATTATTTATCTGATATCGCATAGCTTAAAAGCATACTTTGTTTCATAGCATTTCTAACACTGGTATTTAATCAAATTTTACTCATTTCACATGATTTGTACATCCCCTTACTCTTTTAATCTGGACCAGTGTCCCCGCTTTTTTTTTTTTTCTTCTTTTATTCCTTGTATTACTCTGAAACACCAAGCCAATTAGTTGTCTTACAGAATAAATTGTTTTGAGAACTTGTCTGAAACTGTTGTGTCATAAAATGCATCCCTCTACTTCCTATATTTTCCATAAATTGGGAGCTACATTTAGACTTTTAGAAAGCCTATGTAAGCTGTTGGCTTTTTCATGCTTCATATGACATCACATTCACTGTCATAGAATCTCAGTGTTTCTTGATCGATAGCATCATGCTTGAATAAGAACTTTTGAGAGCTGTTATAATCCCCATTATGACAAGCTGCCTTGTTTAGAAGACTTGCGTTACATACTTTGTGCTTAGACCTCTGCTGCTGCTTTTTAAAACGTGTACCCTTATGACAGTAGACACATCATGTGGCATTCCAGAAAAAGAAAACTTCAAAAATCTTTGAAACTTAACTTATTGCCTCACATAAAGGCAATGTGGGACATAAAACGCTGAGGTGAAGATAAAGTCTTCCATAGACGAACTAATAAGGAGCCACACAGCAGGAAGGTAGCAGAGTTAAATAAATATTGAACAAGTATGCTTCCATTTGCTTTTACACATAAAATTTTTACCAGGAACTAGTGGCATTGCATCTATCTTATAAATAATTAGAAAAATGACAAATGAGTTTCAAAGCAAAACATGGGTATTTTAAAAAGTGAAATATTGTTTGAACACATTTAATACATCTTGGAACTATATACATATATATTTTCCCCATGTTTGATATATATATTCGTGTGTGTGTGTGTGTGTGTGTGTGTGTGTGTGTGTGTGTCCATCCTCAGGTAAGAATGTTTCTGGATATTCAAAGAATCATATATTTCTTCTGACAAAGAAAACTTAATAGAGGTAACATGCATTTTATATTTATTTTAAAATACATTTGTAAATCTACCACTTGGACCCCTCTGCACAGAGATGCCTGGCTGCTGTAATGGTGTAGGAACAGCCTTCCCTTCCACCTCTGCGCCACTTCTCCAAGACACAGAGCTGGCAGGCGAAGGCTGCCTTTGCGATGGCCCTCTGATGCCGCAGTCCCTAACCCAACCAGCGTCTGAGTACCTCACACAGCCTTGGTGATTCTGTATGTCCAAATATAGTGTCTCCCGATCTCCCATCTTTCTTTTAATCTATTCCTTTGTCCTTGAAGTAAGCAAAAACAATTACTTCTAAATTTATTAGAATTTTTTAAAAATAAATTTCATTGCTAGTGCAAATGGAAAGCCTTAGAACCTGGTGCATACACAAATGCACGTGTGCAGTCTAATGTGTGTGTGTGTGTGTGTGTGTGTGTGTGTGTGTGTGTGTTGCAATAAGTATAGTTGTGGATGTGATTATTATTGTTGTTGCTTGAGCTTTTGACCACTTCATTATAGAGACCCTAAAGAGCACAAGAAGGGCATGCAAAAATAAAATAATATAAATAGCCATGGTGAACAGTGCTGTTCGATGTAGGGAAGGTTCTTTGGATAACAACGTAAGTTCTAAACTGCTGGCCACATGTGATGAAAATAGCCTATAGGATGCAGGACTGGAGACACTCTGGCAACTTCTATACATCCCCCTTTTAAGCTCCGGTTTAGAAACAGTAAGGTTTTCTTTGCATTTACCATAATGTTTTAAGTAGAATAGATATTCAACAAATATTGAGGGAAACTAAAACTGGTGTTTGGGTGGATGTAAAAGGATTTGCAATCTTGGCTGCCTCTGGTGAAATGGAATCTCATACCTAATTTTTCTCCATTAAGAAGTTTTCTTTGGTGCTGGCTGTAAGTAAATTGTGGTAGACAGGTTACAATTCTGTGGTCACCCTGAAATTTAAATCTAATCCTCTGTTACAAAAACAAGTTTCTATCAAAAAGTTGACTAATATCCCTCAAAAACACATACAAATATGAATGTTAAGAATATATTTAGAAAATTCAATATGCAAATACAGTATATGTATATAATTCATCAACATTTGTCAAAAATAGTTCTTGAAGTTTGTGTATGTGGTCAAATTTGCAATATCTTTTTAAAAATATGTAGACTTACTTTTCTGCTTTTGGAATTAATGGCACACATGTTTAGTGAAACTGCAAAAAGAAACATATATTTAAAATACTTTAAAAATAATAAAGCAGATATTTTTTAAAAATGAAAAGTTGTGTATTTTACTCTAAACATTTATAAATCTCTATTTCCAAAATGCAAATAATTATTGGCTTCTAATTAATTAAAATTTGTAATAAAATAGTAAGGTAATACATGTAATAGAAGTTTTCTCAGAAATTCTGAGATCAAGTCATTAATATTATAATTTATATCAAACAGTGAATTACACTTGAATTAATAAATTGATTCAACCAACAACTATTTAATATATATCTGTTAGTGTAAAAGGCTATAGTGGTTTATAAATATGTAAAAACCTTCCTGAAGGAACGACCAAAGACTATTCATGGAAAAAGCTATGCTACATTATAATTTCTCTGCATTGTTTTTTGCTTTCTTTGTTTATTTGTTTTGTTTGATTTTTTATACAGGAGCTAGTTTAAAGTTTACCCATCAAAATCAGATGACTGAATGTCTTACAAGAAACAACTAAATTCTGAACAACAGAAAACAAATAGACAAAAAACACAAATAAGTAAATAAATATCAATAAATAAATAACAATAAATAAATAAATAAATAAATAAATAAATAAATAGATAAATACGGAGCCTCGGGTATTTATAGGACAAAAATAAAGATCCAACATTTTATCATGAGAGTCCCAGAGGCAGATGTAAAAGAAAATGGCACTGTTAGAGTATTTTAAGTAATAATGGCCGACAACTTACCAAATTTGGTCAAAGATACAAATATACAAAACAATGAAATGGAGTGTATAACAAAAAAAAAAAAAGAAAGAAAGAAAAGAAATAAAGATTTACAACCAAGACAGATCATACTTAAACTTCTGAGAATAAAAGACAAAGCCTTAAAAACAAAGAAATTACATATTTTCTAAAAATAATTAAGATGACAGCAGATTTCTTATCTGCAACCATGGGAAGTCAGCAGGAGGTGGCATGACATTTTATACATGTTGAAGGAAAATCTTCAGGGAAATTTTCCTTTAAGAATGATGAGAAGATAAAGATGTTCTAAGATGAAATAATATTTAAAAACATTTGTTAGTACGCTGCCTGTAAGAATGGCTTTAAAGATCTTTAAACAGAAATAAAATTATTATTTTTTTTTAAATCTCAAAGCATCAAAAGAAAGATAAAAAGTATAAATAGGAAAAATGGGAGAACATAGATTATCCTTCTCATAAGTTTTATAAAACAGAATTATTAATTGAAATAAATATGTTAATACCTTTGATAGTAAATTCTATGATGTTTAAGAGTAGAGAAGATAAAATATCTAAGTGGAAAAAAGGTTTATAATCTTTACTCAAAGTGGTGGAAAATAGTACATATAATGGATCCTTAAAATATAATCAAGGCGCATTTATTAGGAAAAAAAAAGACAGTAAAAAATCAAGAAATGAATATCTCAAAGATATAGTCAGGAAACTTAATTTCTAATGCTTTATTCTTGACTGGTGGCCTGGTGTATGAATTCATACATGGGTGGGGTCTGGCCGGCCTGTTTGATGGCAGTCAATCAGGCCCAACAAGCTGGGGAGGGGCCCATGAGGGGATAAGTTCTTGGTGGTTGGCTGGACGGTCTCACCTCTGATTGGGATGGGGGTTTGATTGAGGTGGGGCTGGCTGGGGGGAGGGAACGTGGGCAGTTGACCAGCTGGTCCCATCCCTGATCAGGGCCAGGCCAGCCTGGGAAAGGGGTCTTGGGCTGATTGGGGAGAGGAGCTGTGGGAGGTTGGGGGTGCTGACCAGGGCCCTGATTGGGCTGGTTTGCCACTGCAGTGCATGTCATAGTAACCGGTCTTTAAGGTTATTCCATCATTCTGGTTGCATGGCTTTTATAAATATAGATTACACACTATTTAATTATTTTAATGTCAGAAAATGCTTATATGTACCTCAGAAAATGTCTTATTGTTATTAAATCAAATAGTACTTTCAAAAACAATTATAAAATATATAGGAACTATTTAGGAAATTTGAGTATTAATTATTAGATATGAGAGGCTCAGTGCATGTATTAGTGCACACTGAAAGGAAATTAATTAGAATAAATATTCAAATTAATAAAGGTCAAAAAACCAAAAATTGTTTCAAAGGAGAGTAAGAATATTGTGCAGCCAGATTTTGTTTTGTATTGGGATTAATCTAAGTTTAATGTGGATGGGAAGAACTATGTTAGACACAAAAAATAGTACAACTGAATCTAGGAGAAAATAAGTCTCAGTGGAATTGCTAAAAAATATCTTCAGGAATTCAAAGAGGTGATATTTTTTTCTTGAAGCAATGGAATGGAATGCATATGGTTTAGCATATTAATGAATCATCATATTCTGAAACTAATTCAAAGTGTAAAAAGTTATAGAGGAATTGACCTTAAGAAATCACATCATTTCCAAATGCAGCACTATTTTCGGAAGGCGTGGCAGTTGCTAGGCTCAGTGCACATAGGGACAAAGTTTCCCAGTCTTAGAGGATCAATGGTGCATTTGAGGGAAACAGAGGAGTTGGAACACCGCTGCCAGAGAGAGCACCGTCTTCTCAGGAGGGAGACTGACAGGAGTCAACGACCCTTTCAAAAGCTTCCCCGGGCCATCCACGGCACTCTGTCTCATAGTCATTGAACTCCAGCCACTTCACTGCTGTCTAAACCCTCCACAATAACCAAGTACAAGGAAACCACGCTATCGGAGGAAGGAGAAAACTAAAAGGAAACCTTGAATGAAGCCACAATAATCCATTCTTAATCCCCACCTCTGAACTTGGGCTGAGATGTATGGGAGCATGCAGGGAAGACGATAGACAAGTTCGAAGACAATTATTTTTTTAAAAATTTATTTCTAATTTTGAGCTGACACCTGAAGTCTCTGGGTGCCTGATAATAGAGAATCAAAAAGGCAAATTCACCGTAGCTGCTCTCTCTGCTGCCTCCTGTCCTTCAGCAGTAAACCTTCCTTAACATGAACCAGGAAGGGAGCAGTGCAATCAGGACCTGTGTATTTTAAAAGAACAAGTTCTAAAGAATATCAGGGGGTTCCTAATTTTATTGCAGGTGGTCATGTAAAGGGACACTTGGCAATATCTATTAGTCTTGGACATTCAGCCACACACACACACACAAAAAATGGTTATTCTACCTTAGGGACGCTGATTGAGGCATCTGCCACATTCCGGTTTTTATTCCACAGATGTAGAACAATTCCAACTGTAAAGGTGGCTTTGTCTACTGACCTGTAATATTTTCCTAACAAATAGCTCAGTTTAACTAAAGTATCATCCTCCCTTTAAGACAGTTGGCTGAAGCTCCAGTCCCGATTTAGAACTGCTTATTCAACTGAACCACAATGTGCATATCAGCTGCTGCTGGGGAGATGAACTCTATCTTCTCTTCATTTGGTTCAAGCATATGGTGCCTCCCTTGTTTTGAAATGAAATAGCACTGGGCATTCCTTCCCTGCCCATTAGAGTCTTTGGAAACACACATATATATATTTTCCTGGCTTAGTTCAGAATTTCATAAGCCGTGGTGAAATCAGAGTTTATTATAACTAGGCATATTATAGCTGCCCTATTTAAAACGTGAAATTTATACTTAAGAATTATTATGCACAGTGGCAACATATTAATACTGACTTTATTAGCTCATGGATTGCGAGGCACAATGAGTTATATAAAAAGTTGATTTTGTTCCTGCTGACATTGTTTCCACCTTGCAGTAATGTGAGCTGTAGCAAATCACGTTTAACAATCTGTGGGTCTCTGAAGCTCAGCTTTTTCATTCCCCTGAAACACATTTTAAAAACTAGTGCCTCTTGCAGGATGGGGATCAAATGTCAGCGCTTTAAGTCGCCTGAGAAAGTTAGCCACCAAAATGGATAAATCTCGGGTTCATTTTATTAAGTGGGGGACTTTGCTTAAAGAATGGACATTCAGTTAAAGACCGATTTCGTCTTCAGAAAAATGATTCAAAAAAGAGAATGGCAAAAAAAGGAGAGGGCATGCAGATTTTTTTTAGAAAAAGCTAAAGTCATATGAATTAAAAACAATCACAAACATTTGGAATAACTTTAATTGCTTGAACCATAGGACTATTTGGGCTTCATCTTTTGTTTTTTAATAATAAAATTTACCTAAGATGATCAAGTTGACTGGGTGTACTTTATAAGAGCATAGGAAGTTTTCCAAGCAGTTCTTCTCAATCCTTAATGGTGTCAGGGTTGACAGAAGGGAAGCAAGCAGTGGCCAGTCACAGTGACAAGAGGCAAAGCCCTTTGTAAGCACGCCAAAGTCACATATTGAGGCAATAGAACCTTCGGGAAAGGTGGTTTTAATAAAGGATTCTTTTTATACTGGACGTATTTGTTTAGATTTATATTCTGTAGACTCTGATGACAACTCAATAATGATTGCTCCAGACCTCTGTATTAATAAGATTTAATATAGTAAAGTTTCCAGAAACGTGTTTTTTGAAATATTATGAGTCAGGAAATATTCCTATGAAGCTGAATCTCATCAACAGATTTTATGAGTTTGAATTCAAAGAATTATATATAGTCTCCAAGAAAAAAAAAATGACCCCAAAGCAAGCAAATTAGTTAACTAGTTCTTATGAGTGACAGATATGTATGCTAGAATGCAATACATCTTCTACGAACCGTTTGAAGTTCACATTTTTTTTTTTGGAGTTAATAGTAGAATAGAATCCATTCCGTTTGCAGATGTATTGCATTGTAATTGCCAAAGGTCTTGAGCCAAAATATTAGTTCTTTTAAAATACACTACAGATTTAGAAATTTTAAATGAGTCTCTTAGATCATTCAAAAAAGGTGAAAAATTATATGTGGGGAATACAAAGAATTCAGTATGTATGCAGCAACTTAATTTAACAATGAGGATAAATTTCTCATATATTAAAATCATTTAGGATGTTTTCATAAGTACAGCTTGGTGTTAATACAGTTATTTTATGACCAGGACAGGACATTTGGGATAGACATATGTGAAAAAAATATTTCCTGTGATTTATGTGGTTATTTCACTTACTCTGAGGCAATTTATTGCTTCTATATTTTAATCTCAGTGCTCTTTTCTAAATATAAGAGAATCCATCTTATATTATCTATGAACTTATTTTATTTTAAAATCTTTAATAGGAATGAAAGTAAGTTCTTTAGCAGTGAATTTAAAAAACAAAACAAAACTTTTATAAGTTTTTTAAATAATTATTTTTAAATGTGGAATTTTATAGGAAAACAGAGGTAATTCAAGTGTATTTGAGTGCCTGTGTGTATGAAAAGCTTTTAATATTCAGCAACACCAACATCATTTCACATTTTTCTAAAAGGAATTCTATGTAAATTAATAAAAACAAAATAAAACTTCAAGTAATGCATTTAACTTCTATAAAAATATTTTTATTGTTCTCATCATAATGACATTATTTTTTCCATTAGTGCAGACTCCTATGAAGGTAATGATCTTACTACTGACAACACTTTGAAGTTTGATCAATTATAGTTAATCATAGTTTCTTTCTTCAATACAATGATTTACTTACTGATTTAATAATGATGCATGAACAATGTATAAGATCAAATGCCATCTAGAGATTATGTCTAACAATAGTCAATTTATTAAAGGTATCTATGTAATTAGCTCTTTAATATTATACAGCTATAAATAATTTGGTTAGGGCCATGTTCCAAACTTCAATCTAAATCATCAAAATTTAGATTGTTAAAACAAAACGTCTATAATTGTTAATACCTGAAATAAAGACAATAAAATGAGATATAAACATATAACATATAAAGTTTCTTAATAGAGCTTGAAGCTAACATTTAAAATATAAATATTTAAAAATAGACATTATGGAAACAAACAGACACAGAGAAAAACATTGATGGTCACCAAACGGGAGAGGGCAAATGGGAAAAGGTATAAGGAATAGGTGAAAAAATTGAAGGGATTAAAAAGCACAAATTGCCAGTATACAAATACAGGATTGTAAAGTAGACAATATAGTTAATAATCCTTTCTAAAAAAAGAGGGAATATGCTAATTCACCACCACACCCTCAAAGATGGTGGCACTCACAGTCGCAAGATGGCGGTGCCCAGTCCCCTTAGCCCCACCCAGCTTGCAGACACATGGCACAGACGGGCCTGCCCCCAGGCTGGTCCGGGTGCTCTGCATGCCTTCCTGCAGAGTCCCCCAGACCCCTCAGTCCCCCAGCTGCCCAAGGCCAGCCCGAAGTGCAGGCAAGTCTCAGATGGCTTCTCCCCAGCTGCCCAGGGCCAGCCTGAGGTGCAGGCAAGCCTTGGATGGCGGCTGCCCAGCCTACACCTGATGTGCAGGTAACCAGGGCCAGCTGAGGCTTGTATTGTGGGCAGTGGCAGCAGCAGAGGTGTAATGGGGTTGTTGCCTTCCCCTGATTGCTGGTTCTCCTCTCACCCCTGAAGGCTCCTGCACTGTGAGAGGGAGAAGGCCATGCTGAGGGTCCACCAACTCCAGTGAATGAATTTTTATGTGCCAGGCTTCTAGTATAGTAATAACTGTGTATGGTGTCAGATGGGTATAATACTTATTGGGATGGTCATTTTCTAGGGTATATAAATGTCTGGACACTATGTTTACATCTGAAATCTGAAACTAATCTAATATTGTATGCAAACTATAATTGGACAATAAATTATTTTTTAAATAAAATATACATACTTTATTAACTATAAAAAATACTGAACCTATAGAAGAGATTCTTTTGTATTAACAGCAACAAAAATCATCTCCAATGAAGTTGTAATTGTCATCGTGATATCATACTGAGAACTGTGGTTGACATATTAATATTTTCTGTCTTTTAAATTTCTTTGACTCATATAAGAACATAGAAAACTTTCTGACACTATTAATGTCATTCTAATAAAGATGGTATTTCAAAAAAGTGTTATGTTTTGTCAAGGGAAATGATACATAGCAGCATCGATGGTAGCAATATAACTTCTAAACCAGATTTCTCTAAGGAAATGCTTCTGGAAAAGTTTTTATTATAATTGATGTGCTATGATGTTATGAACAGAATTTTCCAACCGAAAATATCTTTCATGGCTTATATCAGCCAAATAGTCTGGCTGTTTTTGACCACCCACTTAAGAAGAAAAGAACCAGGAATTATTAATTCCTTTTCTAAGAAGTCTTAAGTTAACACTCTTGTACTCCTCCACATCCTCTAACTTTTTGTGCTCTATATAAATATTCATAGGTATATATCAATCAGTATCTTTCTACTTGCTTTCCCTTTGATCATACTCCTTATCTCATCTATTATAAACACTTATGATAAATCATCTACCATAATTACAGTTTTGACCACATTACTCATTCTCAAAATCTAGCATGTCTGTTTGATATTTGAGAATTAATCAATACAATGCAGGAAAGAAAGATCATCTAATCACATCAATTGGTAAAGAAAAAATTTTTAAAGTTCAACCCATTCATGATAAGTACAGAAAAATAACTATAGAAAACATTTTAACTTGATAAAGATACTGTATAAAACTTACAGCCAGTATTATATTTGACATTAAAATGACTAATTTTTGTACACCCGATATTTTTTAGAAAAAGATGGGTTTCCACTCTTACTATTTTTTGTTCAGTGTAGTGCTGGAAGTTCAAAATAGCATAGTAATGCAAGAAAAGAGTATTAAATGCATAGCATTTGGAGAGGAAAAAATAAAAAAATTTATATTTGCAAATGACATTATTAGGTAAAAACCTTAAAGAACCTACAAATAAGCTCTTGAAACCAATAAGTGAATTAATCAAAGTAACAGGCTATAAGATATACATAATAACATATATGTTTCCATATACTAGCAATGAACACTAAGCTAGTAAAATTCAAAATACAACTCTATTCACAATCACTCAAAAGAATGAACTACCAACATATAAATCTAACAAAACATTGGGCTTGGATTATTAGTTAGGCAGTATTTCTTACATAAATATTTACATTTCTTCTTTATATTATCTCTATGCAGATGAAAAAAAAATCAAAGAAGATCTAAATAAATGGAAAGGTACACCATGTTCATAAATTAGAATATTCAATATAATAATACTGTTAACTCTTCCCAAATTGAAATGCAGATTTAAAACTATTTTATAAAAATTTTAGCATTATTTCATGTAGGAATATCAAAGATTAATAATAATAATATTTTGAAAGTAAAGTGAGTGGAAACAGGCTACTCAACTTCAAGACATTGTATTATTGGAAGAAGGATAGCCACGTACATTAATAGGATAGTATAGAAACTCAGAAATAGACCCATAGAAATTTGTCCAACTGATTTTTTACAAAGGTACAAAAGCAAATTCATAGAGTAAAGAGCCATTTTAATATATAGTGCTAAAACCACAGGACATCAATAGGCAAATAAAAACAAACTTCAACCTAGGTTTCATATTTCATACAAAAAGTAAAAATGAATCATAGATTTTAAAGTAGAATATAATATTAAAAAGCTCTTAATAAAACACACAAAATCCAATATTTTAGACTTAGGACTAAGCAAAAATGTAGAAGTGATGCAAAAAGCACAATTCATAAAAGCTAAAATGATTCAATTGGACTTAATTTCTTTAAGAAATTACTTGTTGTGACAAGCAGGACAAGCTACATGGGGGAAAGACATGCATGTAACATTTATCTGAAGAAGCTACAGACACGGCAAAGAGCACAGAAAATGATACTAAACATTAGTCATTGAGAAATGCACATTAAAACCACAATAAGATACCCATATTGTTCTATCACAATGGCAAAAATAAAAATTACTGACAGTACCTTATGTAGTGAGGATGCAGGAAAACTGGATTGCTCAGTGCCCCATTGTTAGTGGGTGTGTAAAATACCACAGCACATTTTACAACAGGTTTACAGTTTATAAAAAAAAAATGCAAATACCATATGAGCCAGAAATTGTATTCCTGGGCATTTATCCTACACAGATAAAGCCTTATGTTCACCCCAAAAACCTGTACACATATCTATTAGCATATTGATTTATCATAGCCTACATTTGTAAAGAGCACAAATGTCCTTTACTGGCTGAATGTTTAAACAAAAACAAACAAACAAACAAACAAATAAATAAATAAATAAATAAATAAATATAATTTATTCCCATATTATTGGGGGGAACAAGCAAGGCAAAACTGGTACACCCATTTTATGGAGAAGTATCTATAATAATAAAAGTATAATATGCTTATTAGACTGGATGTCCTTCAAGACAACCTTCTGGATGAAGTCAGGGCTGCGAGGGAAGCCAGGGTCCTGGGTGCCAGAGGGAAGCTGGCACTGGCTGCTGGGGGAAGGACGGCCTACTCTTGCACAAATTTTGTGCACTGGGCCTCTGGTTGAACAATAAAAATGATGGATGTAGATGAGAAAAGCCAATACCAAAAGATTAATATTTCATAGGCATTTATATGACATCCTCAAAACGACAATATTATAAAAGAGGAGGATAGATTAGCAATGTCTAAGTGTTACATTACTGTAAAATGAAGCCTTAAAGAAACAAAGGCATGTCTTAAGCTGGATTCACAAAGATGTGACAGAAGAGTGAGCTTTGAAGTGTGAGAATGACTCAACCTCCCGTTGCTGGCTTGATGATTGAGAAAAGGGGCCAGAGACCGAGACCTATGGGCAGTCTACATAAGGTGAGAAAACCTTGGGCCATTACCCAGCAGCCTCAGCAGTCCTACAACATAGAACTGGGTTTGACCAACAACCCGACTAATCTTGGAAGCAGAAGTTCTTCTGGATGCCTTTGAAAGATGTTCTTCTGAAGCCCTGTTGACACCTTGATTTTGTAAAGCACAAACAACATTGTGCTTAGACTTCTAATCTACAGAACTGTGGGAAAATAAGTGGATGTTTTTGTTTCTCTATAATCAGCATAAGTAGGATATTAAATATCATTGTACAATTTTGACACATGGAATCTATGCCATCAGTCCTTGAATCGCAGGAAATCATTCTTACACAAGATAGGATCCCGAGGTGTGTGTGGGGGTAGTAGATTCCCTATACTGCTCTTCCCTTAACAGTTCACCGAGGACAGTCAGGTATTCTGAGTAGCAACCTAAGAAAGCTTGGGGTCAAAATGGAGTCATTAAATGTAGTTTCAAACATTTTCCCTCTAATTCAATAAGCATTTGATTCTTCAACCTCCAAATCATGAGTTTATGCAAAACTGTCTCAACTGTGATACGGATGTCATGAAAGGTTATTGAGTGTTTTAAACAAACTGTACTGTTATCCAAAGCTTTCCTTGTTGGTCTTCAATTGAACATGTATTTTGGTCCATACTTTTCCTAAATGTCTTATAAACTATTCCTTAATTTGTATCAGTCTTGTCTTACAGATCAGAAAACACATAGTAAAATTTTAACAGAAACATGTATGGTTTTTAAACTATATTTTCATATTGCTAATAATTTGAAGATGCGATGTTAGCATGAACACTTTTAAACTCTATTTTGCTTGTCTGCCTGTTATTTTTAAATGGCACAGCTTCAAATCAAATGCCAATATCAACATCATTTTAATGTGAAATCCATGTATAAAATAATACAGTGGGCATTTTTTTGTTTCTTTTACAATATTTACTTTCTTAAATTTGCCATGTACTTTTTTTACTATGAGAGAAAAACTAAGTTACTATTTTGGAGAACTGAATTATAGTTACCTTCAATTTGCTGCCTATTATATAAACCAGAGGTTAATTGCATAATATAAAAATTAATTTATAAGGATATTTCTTTTATATGCAATTTTCTGTCCAAATGAGACAAATATGAAAAAATTTAAAAATAAGTATAAAAGAGTTTCTCTTACACTGAAATATTTTTATGAATTAATTTTTTATTTGTAGTGTGATTCACATTGAAGGGAGAGCTAACAAAAAAACTCCAATAGCCCTGGCTGGTTGGGCTCAGTTGATAGAGTACTGGCCTGCGGAATGAAGGGTCTCTGGTTCAATTCTGGTCAAGTGCACATGCTCGGGTTGTGGACTCAATCCCAGTAGGGGGTGTGCAGGAGACAGCCAATCAATGATTCTCGCATCACTGATGCTTCTATCTCCCTCTCCCATCCGTTCTAAAATCAATCTATATAGCCCTAGCTGGTTTGGCTTAATGGATAGAGCATCAACCTGCAGACTGAGGGGTCCTAGGTTCGATTCTGGCCAAGGGCACATGCCTAGGTTCTGGGCTCGATTCCCAGTGGGGGGCATGCAGGAGGCAGACAATCAATGATTCTCTTTCACCATTGATGTTTCTATCTCTCTCCCTCTTCTTCCTCTCTAAAATCAACAAAATATATTTTAAAAATAAAAAAAAATATATATAGTATACAATGTAATATATATATAAAGTATATAATGTAATATATATATATATATATATATATATATATATATATATATATTCAACAAACTGAAAGCCTATGAAAAATAATATAAGCATGGAAAGACCAAGCATATTTAGATACTCTTTGACATGATATATTGAAGATATGCTTTCCTTTGTTTTGCCTTTTTAATGACAGCCATGCATTTTTAAAAATATATATTTTATTCATTTTTTACAGAGAGGAAGAGAGAGGGATAGAGAGTTAGAAACATCGATAGAGAGAGACATCGATCAGCTGCCTCTTGCACACCCACTACTGGGAATGTGCCCGCAACCAAGGTATCTGCCCTTGACTGGAATCAAACCCGGGACCTTTCAGTCCGCAGGCTGAAGCTCTTTCTACTGATCCAAAGCGGTTTCAGCTGTTTTGTCTTTTTAAACAGTTAATTCCCCCTTATTCTAGATTGGTGTCTATAGAGAGCATAAAACACATGAATTGTTTCCAAGTAAATTTTTTTAAATAAAATGACTTTGATATGAACAAATATTGAGAGTGTATCAAAATTTGTTTAGCCTATTAATAAAGGTATCAGCAGGATGGTAAATCCAGTTGAAAAGACAATTTGAGGGACTGATAAAAACATGTTATCACTGAAAGAAAAAATGTGGAAATAAGATGATCAGGTTAAAAAGAAACCTAGTTAATATATCACAATAAAACAATATATTTTGTCATTATCCATCTTCCCAGATATAAATGCAGGTTCAAAAATCTACAAATCTAGTAAATAGGCAATGTTACATGGTGTATCCACTAAAGCACACAAAAGCTCATTCTCCTAGAGAATTAAACATACCCAAGCTCTGCTCATTTCAGTATCAATCAACTGTGACCCTGAAATGCCATAAAGTTACCTTTTGCTTTATTTCCAATCTTTGCTTATTTTTTTTCTTGACCTTGGGATGTCATACTTTATTGATTTCTTTGAAATGGAGAGGTTGCCTGTGGGCCCCAAGGAAGATATATCCTTAATTCCAGTTACTCAGTCTGAGAATTTGTTGATTATGAAGTTAATTTGGTATGTCAAGATCGTTATCATGGACAGTAACATCAGGAACACAGCTGAATAAGATGTCTCTTGTCACATCCCCCATCAACAAAAATGATTTGGCCTCCATTCATGGACAGAAAGTGCCTTTGTGGGAGCTGTGGGATCCCATGCTCTATTAAGGGACCTGAAAGGAGTCTGGCCCACCTTGGATGTTATGTAAGCATAAAGCCTCTGTCCCAGCTGTGGACCCTCAATTCCCTGTGAATTGGCTCCATCCTCTGTTGGCCCTAGTCCGGGATCCCCTGAGAACACTGTCTTAGACAATTATTCACAGACAAGCAAGCCTTTGTGGAAGTCTAGGTTTCCAGCAGAGAAGTCACAGTACATCATTGGAGCAAAAGGCAAGCAAATAAACAACAAGTTTGGATCATCAGAAAGTGGAAGAGGAACAATTTGACATTTCGTATGTCACTTCCCCTGCAAGTTGGAAGAACAGTTCAGTACTATACAAGAACTTCTCAGCCAAAGATTTGTCCGTTGGGGAAAGTGAGTGTGTGAGTGGGTGCCCAGCTTCCCTGCCAGTGTGGCATGCAGACTAAGAAGCTGGTTTCTCTCTTCCCTCATCTAGAGGGCTGACTCATTAATGGGATTTGGATCCTATTGTCTTGTTTCAAACTCCACAAAAACCCTGCCTAAGAGCTTCTGGGGATGTCTTCCCCAAGGGTCTCCCCAAACAGAACCATGGGAAACTTGGTGCACTGCCCCTCAGCCACACACCACTCCCCTACCCTTCGCACACACCCTGGGACCAGGTCTCTGTGTGAACTTCTGACAGGTGGGAGAACAAGCTTTGGTGGATGACTAGTGAGCACCCATAGAAAGCCACATTGAATCTGGGGGCCAGGAGAGCACAAACTTGAATTTTAACCTTATGCAGGTGAAAGCAAAAGGGCGACAGTTTGTGGCCTGGTGTATTGCGGGATTCAGAGCTGGTAATACAAACTGAACCATTCTGACACAGAGGGAGCAAAATCATGGAGCAGACATAAAGACAGAAGGCCTGAGACAACCTGGGATCACTAGGAAGGCTGGTTGGTGGGACATATTTGTTTCCTAACATTAGTTATTAAAGCCTGAAAGAGCCGACTGCCCCTGCAGATGCAAAGACAGCAGTGCGAGACTCCAAACAACAGGAAAAATCAAGGAAACATGACATCACCAAAGGGTCACAATAACTGACCCCAAAGACATAGAAATCTGCAGTTACCTACCCAATGAAGAAATTGCCTGATTTGTCTCATGTAAAGTTTGTTTCTCATTTCCTCCATTAATGTTTTCTTTTATGTAGAACTGATTTTGTAGCATTTCTTTTTTATTTTGCTCTCATTTCATTTTGTACATCTTGGAGAATGCAAATGTGATCCTGGATATCTGACAAGTACTAAAAACTTTATAATTCTCTAATAGTAATTTAAATTTCTTGAGCTTCAATTTAAGAAATTGAAAAACAAGATTTCAATTGTTGGAAGAAATGCAGAAGAAAATGTCTGTGGAGTGTCTTTCATCATGCCTGGTATACAGTAGGTGCTCAATTAATGTTCTTCTTTTGTCCATCTATATGTAACAGTATTCCTAATCTATAATAATAAAAGCATAATATGCTAATTAGTCTAGACAGCCAAACGACCTTCCAGACATAATTCTGGACCATCTTCTGGACAAAGCCTGGGCTGTAAGGGCTGAGACACTTGCACAGATTTCATGCATCGGGCCTCCAGTTTTATTATAATAACATATAATACAATATATAAAAGAACATTGCTATGTACAGATTCTTTAATTTGGAGACACCTCAAATTAGGCTGTTTTATAAACCAAAGATTTTGAAATCTTCCTAATGTATGAATCTATTCTGTTTTTTAATCCTTGCCTGAGGATATGTTTTTATGGATTTTTAGAGGGAGGAAGCAAGGAAAGGATAGAGGGAGGGAGGAGAGAATGAGAGAGAAAAAGAGAGTGAGAAATCAGTTGCCTCCACTATGTGTCTCCACTAGGGATCAAACCCTCAACCTAGGTACTAGTATTTGCTCTGACCAGGAATAGAACTTGCAACCTTTTTGTGTACTAGGATGACTGTCCAGCCAACTGAGCTACCTGGCCAGGGCTCTAAA
This sequence comes from Vespertilio murinus, assembly GCA_963924515.1. Lineage (NCBI taxonomy): Eukaryota > Metazoa > Chordata > Mammalia > Chiroptera > Vespertilionidae > Vespertilio > Vespertilio murinus. The sequence goes on along the minus strand of OZ004707.1, from coordinate 32,885,570 downwards.
TCTATGTAAATAGGTAAAATGAGAGTGAGAGGGAGGGGAGGGCACAGGCAAGACATACTAGTAAATATGGAGAGAGGAAGGGAGGGAAGGAGAAAAAATATAATTTGTAATCAATAGTTTGTTCTTTTTTAAAAATATATTTTATTGATATTTTACAGAGAGAAAGGGAGAGAGATAGAGAGCTAGAAATGTCGATGAGAGAGAAACATCGACCAGCTGCCTCTTGCACACCCCCTACCGGGGATGTGCCCGCCACCAATGTACATGCCCTTGACCGGAATCGAACCCGGGACCTTTCAGTCCGCAGACCGACGCTCTACCACTGAGCCAAACTGGTTTCAGCAATAATTTGTTCTTTATTCTTCCAGGGTTGTAAGCCTTTAGGTCAAAGACCATGATATAAACTTCATATTTCCTGATACATTAAACATTGCAGTTAAAAAAATATCTGATGAATGAATAGACTAATAAGTAAATAGCCCAAATAGTTTAATCTATTTTTTAAAAAATTTAATCAAGCTTTTGAGGTATTAGATTAAAATAAGCATATTTAGTATGTGATCACTTGGAATTTATTACCTTATATTTATTGATTTGCTCATCAGTGATATCCATGATAATTCTTAGCCAATAAAAATATTGTCTTTCAAAAGAATCATGTGAGAATTAAAATTTAAAAGTGTAGTTACCCAAAGATAGTTTACAAAACCCAACAATATGTTTTGTAAGCCTCAGAGAGAATAGTAAAATAAAACAGGGATTACCTTCCCTAGTCATGGTCGAGGATTGAACATTTACACCCCGTGAAGCTCAGTAAATGTCCTTCAATTATGGTTTTGCTGTTAATGAAAGAACAAAGAGAATCGTCAGGCTGTACTAGAAAGGGCATCTTGGCCTCTACACCGTTTGTCTGTGGGTCAGGCCCTTCTGAGGCTCTCATTGTGTTCAGTGCTTTCATGAATTCCTCTGAAGTGGGAAAACTATTCATCCCGCTTGGCTATCACTTTATTCGCTATTAAGAACCACTCTTGTTCACTGGGGTGAGTTCAGCCCCAAACCACTGGAAAACTGAACACAAAGTTAACCTACTCATCTTCATCTCTCAGTATTTGTCTGCCCTCTAAGAGAGATTGATTTTGCTTTCATTATAATAAACTTTGGTATTCATATGGGGGAAAAGGAAAATAATAAATATAAGGCACAGAGGAAAAATACAGAGATAAAATATTATAAACTTCTTCACTAAAAATAGAGCCAGCAGGCTTACGGATAAGAATTAAACTATTAATTCAGAGATATTTGATTTGAATCGCAGCTCCAAGCATTTTAGCCAGTTATTAACTTCTATGCCTCACTTTCTCAATCATCTGGGGGAAATAAAAGTATATTATTTATAAAGATATTGTGTCCACTGAGATAGCACTAGGAAAGTGCTTGACATGGTAGCTGCCTCAGAGTAAGTAAGTGACATATTTTTAAAAGCCCCAGCACTGCTCACAGTCAGGCATTCTAAGTGGTAGTCCCCTAGGATGCCTCCTTGTTTCCCATCTTAGACAGTACTCTCACCAGATCCTCCTCCCTTCTTATCACATCCTTAGCTTCCTATAGAGCAGCCCACTTGAAGACATAGCAGACATATATAAATGGTGTTCTTAAGCAGCAACTTAGAACTCTGGATGGATGCATTCTGAGAGTTTCTTCTCCACAAACACTCTGTCTTGTTTTTAATCACACCCTATCTTTTTTTTAAATATTTTATTTATTTTTTACAGAGAGAAAGGGAGAGAGATAGAGAGTTAGAAACATCAATGAGAGAGAATCATCGACCAGCCGCCTCCTGCACGCTCCCCACCGGGGATGTGCCCGCAACCAAGGTACATTCCCTTGACCGGAATCGAACCTGGAATCTTCCAGTCCTCAGGCCGATGCTCTATCCACTGAGCCAAATCGGTTTTGGCAACACACCCTTTCTTTTATGCAGCAATAGGCTACATCTGTAAACATCACGTATACATAAATACAAGCTCAGTGAGAATGAAAAAAGTGCATATATGGTACAGTGAAAAGATAAATGGAACCTGTGTAGAAGAAGCATATATTAAATGCTTCAAACTAAGAGATTCAAGAAGGTGAACGATTTTTAGGAATAATTTCAGTGGGACAACAGTTATAAACCTGGTCTTATTAGACAGAACTATTAATAAGTAAGGACTGTCCCAGACAACCAGAACACATGACCACCTTATGCACAAAGCAAGGGGACATGGGTTTTAGGTGAGGTTCGCATTGTCCATGAATTTTGATTAAGTTATGACATATTTCTAGATCTCAGAACTTATTAATAAAAAAAGAAAAAGAAAAAACAGAGGAATGACTTGGCAATCCACAAGGACCTTTCTCTCTAGTCTTCTATGAGAGAAACGTACTGTGTCTATTTGACTGAAGAAGACTTACATCCTAAATTGCTAACAACAGAACCAAAGAGATTGGATACATCCTTTTGAATGCTCTGAAAGCATAAATAATAAACAACAGAGAAACTGGAATACAGAGAAAAGGAAGTGGGTTGAAGATGAAAATGAGGATGAGAGTGAAGGGTTCTTAAGCTTGTAGTTGAGCAGCAGGTAGGAAGGAAGCTCTGTGAGAGCTGTTGGGAGAATTCCCACTCCCGCTGAGAAGTGACAGTAGTAGCCAGAGTCAGGTGAGAGGACCTCAGAGGGGGAAAAATGCCAAAAGATACCCTCTTGCCTGTTCATCTCCTGCTTTCCAATTAATTACCCCAAACCCTCCTTCTGTCACATTGGAGGGAGGTATATGTGAGCAGATGGAGCGGCCGGAGGGTTGATTCTATCTATGTTCTAATCTAGTCATTTTTTAAATCTGCTAATTGATAGTGACCAATGGAAGCTCTGTTTTTTTAAGCAAAAGAGTAATATATAGATGTAAATATATGTCTATTTATAGATGTGTCCAGTGTATACTTTTTATATAATTTATTCTTCAGGTCTCAGATATTTTTCCAGAGAGAAATTTAGTGAATATTTATCCTAATCATGGCTCCCCACATTTTTTTTTTTATTAAGGTATTATCTGTGTACATAGCTTATCATTGCCCCCCCTCCCCATAGATGCCCTCCCTCCCCAGAGTTTTGTGTCCATTGGTTGTTCTTATATGCAAGCATACCAGTCCTTCGGTTGATCTCTTATCTCCCCCAGATCTCCCTACCCTCCCCCCCCCCGCTGTCATTTGGCAGTCTGCCTGTTGTTTTACTGTCACTATATCTATCTTTCTGTTCATTCGTTTATAATGTTCTTTAATATCCATAAATGAGTGAGGTCATGTAGTGTTTCTCTTTCATTGACTGGCTTATTTCACTCAGCATGATGCTCTCCAATTCCATCCAGGTTACTGCAAATGATGAGAATTCCTTCCTTTTTATGGCAGCATAGTATTCCATGGTGTAGATGTACCATAGTTTTCTGATCCATTCATCTGCTGACGGGCACCTAGGCTGTTTCCAAGTCCTAGCTATTGTAAATTGTGCTGCTATGAACATAGGGGTGCATATATCCTTTCTGATTGGTCTTTCTAGTTTCTTGGGGTATATTCCTAGTAGTGGGATTGCTGGGTCAAATGGGAGTTCCATTTTCAGTTTTTTGAGGAAGCTCCATACTGTTCTCCACAGTGGTTGCACCACCCTGCAATCCCACCAGCAGTGCAGGAGGGTTCCTTTTTCTCCACAACCTCGCCAACATTTGTTGTTTGTTGTTTTGTTGATGTTGGCCATTCTGACAGGTGTGAGATGGTATCGCATTGTTGTTTTGACCTGCATCTCTCGGATAATTAGTGACTTGGAGCATGTTTTCATGTGCCTCTTGGCCTTCCTTCTGTCTTCTTTTGGGAGGATTCTATTTAGGTCCATTGCCCATTTTTTAATTGGCTCATTCATTTTCCTTTTATTGAGTTGTATAAGCTGTCTGTAGATGTTGGAGATTAAACCTTTATCAGTGATATCGTTTGCAAATATGTTCTCCCATACAGTGGGTTTTCTTGTTGTTTTGTTGATGGTTTCTTTTGATGTAAAAAAGCTTTTTATTTTGATGTAGTCCCATTTGTTTATTTTCTCCTTAGCTTCCATTGCCCTAGGGTTAGTATCAGTGAAGAAGTTCTTTAGGCATATGTCTGAGATTTTGCTGCCTGTGGATGCCTCTAGTATTTTTATGGTTTCCCGTCTTATGTTTAAGTCCTGTATCCATTTTGAGTTTATTATTGTGTATGGTGTAAGTTGGTGATCTAGTTTCATTCTTTTGCATGTCTCTGTCCAATTTTCCCAACACCATTTATTGAAAAGACTGTCTTGGCTCCATTGTATGTTCGTGCCTCCTTTGTCAAATATTAATTGAGCATATTGATTTGGGTTGATGTCTGGATTCTCTAATCTATTCCATTGATCAATATGTCTGTTCTTGTGCCAGTACCAGGCAGTTTTGAGAACAGTTGCTTTGTAATACAGCTTGAAATCTGGTATTGAGATTCCTCCTACTTTACTCTTATTTCTCAAGATTGCTGAGGCTATTCGGGGTCTTTTATTGTTCCAAATGAATTTTTGGAGAGTTCTTTCTAGGTCTGTGAAGTATGTCCATGGTATTTTCATGGGGAGTGCATTGAACTTGTATATTGCTTTGGGAAGTATGGACATTTTGATGATGTTGATTCTACCAATCCATGAACATGGTATGTTCTTCCATCTGTTTACATCTTTCTCTATTTCTTTTTTCAGTGTCGTGTAGTTTGCTGCATATAGGTCTTTTACCTCCTTGGTTAAGTTTATTCCTAGGTATCTTAATTTTTTTGGTGCGATGGTAAACGGGATTGCTTTTTTAGTCTCTGTTTCTGTAAGTTCACTATTGGTGTAGAGAAATGCCATTGATTTCTTGGCATTGATTTTGTTTCCTGCTACATTGCCAAATTCGTTTATTAAGTCTATTAGCTTTTTGATGGAGTCTTTTGGGTTTTTTATGTACAATATCATGTCATCTGCAAATAGTGACAGCTTTACTTCTTCTTTTCCAATTTTGATGCCTTTTATTTCCTCTTCTTGTCTAATTGCAATGGCGAGTACTTCCAGTACTATGTTAAAGAGGAGTGGTGAGAGTGGGCATCCCTGTCTTGTTCCTGTTCTTAGAGGGAATGGTTTTAGTTTTTGCCCATTGAGCATGATGTTGGCTGTGGGTTTATCATATATAGCTTTTATTATGTTGAGGTATGATCCTTGTACTCCCACCTTGTTGAGAGTTTTTATCAGGAAAGGGTGTTGGATTTTATCAAATGCCTTTTCTGCATCGATAGATATGACTATATGATTTTTATCTCTCAATTTGTTTATGTGATGTATCACGTTTATTGATTTGCGAATATTGTACCATCCTTGCATTCCTGGAATAAAACCTACTTGGTCATGGTGTATGATCTTCCTGATGTACTGCTGGAGCCGATTTGCTAGAATTTTGTTGAGGATTTTGACATCTATGTTCATGAGGGATATTGGCCTGTAATTCTCTTTCATTGAGTTGTCTTTATCTGGTTTTGGTATTAGGGTGATGCTGGCTTCATAAAAGGAGTTTGGCAGTGTTCCTTCCTCTTGAATTTTTTGGAAAAGTCTGAGGAGGATAGGTTTTAGTTCTTCCTTGAATGTTTGGTAAAACTCTCCTGTGAAGCCATCTGGCCCTGGGCTTTTGTTTGCTGGAAGCTTTTTGATGACTGCTTCAATTTCTTCCCAAGTTATTGGTCTATTGAGATTTTTAGATTCTTCCTGATTGAGTTTTGGAAGGTTGTATTTTTCTAGGAATATGTCCATTTCCTCCAGGTTGTCCAGTTTGTTGGAATAGAGTTGTTCATAGTATTTTGTAACAATCCTTTGTATTTCGGCTGGGTCTGTTGTTATTTCACCTCTTTCATTTCTGATTTTGTTTATTTGGGTTCTCTCTCTTTGTTTCTTGGTTAGCCTGGCTAGAGGCTCATCAATCTTGTTTATCCGTTCGAAGAACCAGCTCTTGGTTTTGTTGATCTTATGTATTGTGTCTTTGGTCTCTATGTCGTTAATTTCCGCTCTGATTTTTATTATTTCCTTCCTTCTGCTTACAGTGGGCCTTTCTTGCTGTTCTTTTTCTAACTGTTTGAGTTGTAGGGTTAGATAATTTGTTACCATTCTTTCTTGTTTTTTGCAATAGGCTTGTAGGGATATGAACTTCCCTCTCAAAACAGCTTTTGTTGTATCCCATAGATTTTGGATTGTTGTGTTTTCATTGTCATTAGTTGCCATGATGTTTTTGATTTCTTCCTTGATTTCTCTGGTAACCCAGTCTTTGTTCAATAGCATGCTATTTAGTCTCCATGTGTTTAATTTCTTTGGCTTATTATTATTGTAGTTGATTTCCAATTTTATGGCACTATGATCTGAGAAAATGCTTGATAAGATTTCTATCTTCTTGAATTTGAAGAGACTTTGCCTATGTCCCAACATGTGGTCTATCTTTGAGAATGACCCGTGTGCACTTGAGAAGAATGTATATTCTGTGGCTTTGGGATGAAATGTTCTGAAGATGTTGATTAATTCCATCTGGTCTAGTACGTCATTTAGGATTGACGTTTCTTTACTGATTTTTTGTTTAGATGATTTGTCCAAAGGTGACAGTGGAGTATTAAAATCTCCTACTATGATTGCATTGCTATTAATCTCTCCCTTAATGTCCTCCAGCAGTTTCTTTATGTATTTGGGTGCTCCTGTATTGGGTGCATATATGTTTACCAGGGTTATTTCTTCTTGTTGGATTGCTCCCTTTAGTATAATGAAGTGGCCTTCAATATCTCTTTTTATGTCCTTCACTTTGAGATCTAATTTGTCAGATATAAGTATTGCTACCCCAGCCTTTTTTTCATTTCCGTTCGCCTGGAAAATCTTTTTCCATCCCTTCACCCTCAGCCTGTGTGCATCTTTTTTCCTGAAGTGTGTTTCTTGTAGACAGCAGATATAAGGGTCTTGCTTTCTTATCCATTCTGTTACCCTATGTCTTTTGATTGGAGCATTTAAACCATTTACATTTAAAGTTATTATTGATAAGTAGGTATTTGATGCCATTTTTATTCTATACCCCTGTGTTCCTTCTTTGCTTCCTATTTCTTCATTTTTACAGTAAACCCTTTAGCATTTCTTGCATTGCTGGTTTGGTGGAGATAAATTCCTTTAGTCTTTTTTTGTCTGTGAAGCTTTTGATTTCATTTTCAATCTTGATTGATAGCCTTGCTGGGTACAGTATTCTTGGATTCAGACCCTTCCTTTGCATGACTTTGTATATTTCATCCCATTCCCTTCTGGCCTGATGAGTTTCTGTGGAGAAATCAGTTGCTAGTCTGATGGGGGTTCCTTTATATGTAACCTTCTGTCTCTCTCTAGCTGCTTTTAAGATTCTTGCTTTGTCGTTGTTGTTTTGCACTTTAATTATAATGTGCCTAGCTGTTGGTCTTTGGGGATTCATTTTGCTTGGGACTCTACGAGCTTCTTGTATTTGTATGGTTTTTTTCTTCTCTATCTCAGGAAAGTTTTCTGTCATTATATCTTGAAACAGTTTTTCTATGCCTTCCTCTGTTTCCTTTCCTTCTGGAACCCCTATTATTCTAATATTGTTTTGCTTTGTAATGTCCCAAAGTTCCCGTAGGCTCTCTTCCTGCTTTTTAATTTTTTTTTCTAAAAGCTGCTCTAATTGGGTATTTTTTTCCATCTTGTCTTCTAGCTCACTGATCCGGTCCTCTGCTTCATCTAGCCTACTTTTGATGCTTTCTATTGAGTTCTTTACAGTAGCTATGTCATTTTTCATTTCTTCTTGGTTCTTCTTCATTTCCTCTTGGGTCTTACTCATATTGTCAAATTTGTCTTCCATTCTTTTTAGCCATCCCATGATCATTACTCTGAATTCTTGCTCTGGTAGGTTGCTTGCCTCTAAATCGTTTACTTCATTTTCTGGTGATGGCTGATTTTCTTTCATAGGCGGGTTGTTTCTTAGCCTCCCCATGATCTATCTTTTTAGGACGCCTGTTTATGTAGTTCTCTCTCTCCTGCTTAGATTTAAAGGTACAAAATACAACACAATCAGGTACAACACACAAGGCACTGAACAGAAAAGCGTTTGCAATATTAATATCCTCCAATAAAGGTGACTAGAACCCAGCTAACAAAATCATACAATCAAATAAACAGAATAAGCAAACCAATCTTACAAAAAAGCATAAAACTTTGATATAGTTAGCATTTAGCATACAACTACAAAGGGGTAGAGAGAAGGATTTTTTTTTTTTTTAAGGACAGTGACAAGGTAGGTGTAAATGGACTTGGAGTAGGGGGTTGGGGGTTAGATATACACTGGAAGGGTGAAATTAGGAGGGGATAAATAGAAAAAAAAATAGGGAAAATCTAGAGCAGTAAAGAGTTAAGATAAGCAGGGCACCAAAGGGAAAGGGTTAGGAAGAGAGTGATGGCATAAAGGTAGGGTTGAGTTAGAATAGAGCGTTGGAGAAGGAAAGGTATAAATAGTCTTTTGAATAGTAATCCCAAAGGGAAAAAAAGAGAAAAGAAAGAAAAAGAAGAAAAAGAGAAATAAAAAAAAAAGAAATAAAAAAAGATTATAATATGTCACTTAAAAAGTAGTAATAAAAATAAACAAAAGAAAATAAGATAAAAAACATAAAAAAGGTAAAATAGTAGTAGTAATAATGTTGATTACCTATAAAAATGAATTAATTAAAAAGGTAAAATCAAGTGAGGGCAGATGAAAAAATTTCTTGAGTAAACTTTGCAATTAAAGTAGGTAAAAAACAAAAATTAATTTCTTGAGTAAACTTTGCAATTAAAGTAGGTAAAAAACAAAAATTAAACAGTTAAAAAGTAAAAATTGAAAATTAAACAAAATTTGCTGTAATGAAGGTCATTCAGTTTCTGTGTTGTTCTGTCTGGCACGCCTGTTCCCCGTCTGGGCGGTAGTTGCAGATCCCTGTGTTTCACTGTTCCTCCGTGTTGATTACAAGTCCTGATATTAGGCCGATCTAGAGACCATATGTGCTTTAGCCTCTGGGTGGCAGTGTTTCTGGATGACTTCCAGGACTCTAAAGCCTTTCTATCTTTTTCCCCCCTCTCTCTCTGTCTCTGGTCTATGGAGGGCTGGGGGTGGGGCTGTCCCGAGCTGGCTGCACTCCCCTGTATCTCTGTGGACACTTCTTGGATTCAGATCCAGATGTGCTGCTCCCCAGATATCCCCCCTCCTAGGAGCCCAGTCCACAGACAGGCGCGCCTCCAATCGCAAACCCTGGGGCTTCCTGCAAATCCAGGCCCAGTCCTTCAGCCTCTGTGCTCCTGGCGCTGCGCGCGAGCTGGTGCGCGAGAACTGGTGGGCGGGGGTTGCTGCGCCGAGTGGAACTCAGTCAGAACTACTGGGCCGAGGGGAACTCACCCACCGGATCGCTGCGAAATCTGAGCTCCTCTGAGATCAAGGGTTCGCGCTGATTATGTTCAGTTGGTGTTCCTTGGGGCTGTGGATAATCAGGCCAAGGACTCGAACCTCCTCCCTTCCAAGATGGCGAGATCTCCCCGTGCGCGCCGGCAAGTATCTCCGGTAAGGGACCCGGCCGCGGGTGGTCAACTGTAGGGGGCTCCCTGATCAGCAGACCCCAAATTTCCTCTGGTGTTCGCCCGTCTCCTGGCTTGTTGACCAGCACTCCTAGCGTGATCCTCCGCTGCTCTCTCTCTCTTCCTCGGGACAAGACTCAGAAACCGCCCATCTGCTCTTCCGCCATTTTCTCTCTCTCCGGCTCCCCACATTTAATTTCTGCCCTCTATCTGCAAAGAACCTATCAAAGTCTGCTATCTGTTGAACACATATAGTTAAGATGCACTAAATATTGGTTGAATAAGTGAATAAAAAAATAAATATGAGTTACATAAATTGTTGTGAAATTAATGAAGATGTCTTGAAATAATAGAATTCTAATAAAATTGAATTATGAGCTGCAATAATGTGGAGAAGAGGATGTATATGAAAAAGAAATTTATACTGAATTTTTGTATGTCACTAATTAGGGAGTAGTGAGTGGGAGAAAAGAATGAAAACAATTGCATTAATCTTACTATTAAAAGTCTCAAGAAAGCCAAAACCGGTTTGGCTCAGTGGTAGAGCATTGGTCTGTGGACTGAAAGGTCCAGGGTTCGATTCCGGTCAAGGGCACATTCCCCAGTAGGTGGTGTGCAGGAGGCAGCTGGTCGATGTTTCTCTCTCATTGACATTTCTAGCTCCCTATCTCTCTCCCTTCCTCTCTGTAAAATATCAATAAAATATATTTTTTTAAAAAAAGTCTCAAGAAATAGATTGCCAGTGCTAGGTATTGGATAGGGCCAAACTGTGTGGAATGTAGGCCCTATAACAGTAATTAATGTGAATATTCCTCCTTTAAAAGCTTTGGAGATGACCTCATTGCAGCTTATCTTCCTGCAATGGGCAGGAAAAAGTTATAATTGTGCCAAAGAAACTTGGGAAAATGTTAGAAATTGAAAGCAGAAATCATTAAGTTTTTGGTAATGAATGAAATGATTAAAGAACAAAGAGTGCCCTAGCTGGTTTGCTCAGTGGGTAGAGCATCAGCTTGTGGAATGAAGGGTCCCAAGTTTGATTCCAGGCAAGGGCACATGCCAGGGTTGCGGGCTTGATCCCCAGTGTGGGGCATGCAGGAGGCAGCTGATCAATGATTCTCTCTCATCATTGGTATTTCTCTTTCTCTCTCCCCCTCCCTTCGTCTCTGAAATCAATAAATATAATAATAATAATAATAATAATAATAAACAAAGAGAAAAGTCAGAATGTACAAAACCATGGGCAATTTCTTTGTTTGGGGGTAGAGATGGAATTTGTGTTACTTGTGAAGAACACAGATAGGTATGGTCAAGGATTCTGATGGATTACACAGGCTAAGGGAGATTTTTTTTTTTAAAGGCAACAATAGCATCAAAAATACTGGATATCGTTTGATTAAAAATAATCAGTCAAAACATTGAAAAAAACTTGCATCATTAACTCCTCTGAGAGAGAATGTTTAGTAATCCAGAATACAAAGTCAGATTATGTGGGATTATTTTAGGAAAGAGTTGGCAAATAAATTGAGACAATGAAAACAGATTTATCTTAAGCTGTGACGGAGATGCATGGTCAGTTTAAGTGGGGGCAATGGAACTACGTTCTAAGTGCCCGTTTGAATTAAATTTGCCTGAATGCCCAATGGGATGAGAATGTAGAGTAGGAGAGACAGGGTAGCTTAGCTGCACTCTGCATGTTTCATACATGTTAAACAGACAGCCTTATTCTGAGAATTTCTAACATCAAAGTCCATTTCAAACTGTTCAATAGTTGTTTCTCTGGACATATCGGGTCAGATTTCAGTTGCCTGTGTTTGAAGGTTGGCTCCTCTCATATTGGGTAGTTTACAACTAGAAAAATGAATCTTTTTTATTTTCCCTAAGTGGTAGCATAACTTGATGTTCACTATCCTAGCACCCCCCCCCCACACACACACACACATATTTATCTCTAAAGCTTACCTTTCAAATAATTTCTGTGACATTTTTAGCAATTGCTCCACTGACCTGATTGGAAATCCCATCTGTACCCTTTCCTGTTCCATAGGAACATTTCATTGTGGAACAGAGAGGTCGGGATTGTAGTGGGAAAGCTCTAAAGAGACTAAAAATTGAGTCACAGATTTCCCCGGAGAAGAAAAAAGCAAGGGGAACAAACAAAACAAAACAAAACAAACAACAGCAAAAGAAAGACGTGCTGGGTTCAATTGTTTTAAAAATACAAGTGAATTGGCTGCCAGAGCTGAACTGGCAGTGCACGTGTGTATTTGCCTGCTTTTTCAGTGGGGTATGTCACAGGGGTGGAAAATGGTAGATGTTTTAAATTACAAGTTTTATATTCTGCCCTTTATCCTATACTTCATAAAAATACACACACACACACACACACACACACACACACACACACACAAACACACTAAAAAGCAAACAACAAACAAAAAAACACACAAAAAAACAAACAAAAAACATTCCTCCCCTTTGATGTGCTTTGTATTCAAAGTGTGTGCTTCCACTCAAAAGGGCAGCCACTTTTGTTTTCTAGAGACAATGATGTTATTGGAGGGCGCCCCATTCTGTGTGAGGGCCCCCACGTGCCTCTGTGTGAGGGCCCCCACGTGCCTGTTTCCAGGGCTGGTGCACACACTTGGTTTTGGTTAGCACCCAATTTTAGCAGGAGGTCACTGGCACACCAGCTCTGCACACCACGTTGCTAACACAATCCTGCACGCCACCGCTGGGTCTCTACAGGCGTTGGATTGTTCTGACCCTGATGACAGGAGAAGTTGTGAACAGATATGAGGGAACAGGTTTATCTGAGAGAATGCCTGGGAGCCAGCTGGCCCTGGGTTTGCTCATCGCGACAGGGTTAGGGACCTTGCATGGTCTTAATAAGGAGACTCAACCAGCTTCATATGTATTTTGGCACTAATCTGTGGCCTATGGCCCCATTTCCTGGGGTTTAGTGCAATATTAATAAAAAGGGCGATCCAGGTTAGGCACAGATCAATGAAGCATTATAAAACAGTTTTAATTTTTGCTAAAAAAAAAAAAAGGAAAAGGAAATAGGATCACTGCCATTTGTAACATTGACTTGAATATCTGCACAACCAGTTTAAATGGAGATTTGCTTGATTTTATATTGCTATTTGTTTATGTTTGCTACTTTAGGAATGCATTTCGTTTCTTAGAAGCATAAAGTTGAATATAGTGCATGCCTGCAGTAAACCTAGGTTTAGTCCTTGGCTTTGAAACACACTGAATTCATTACATCTGTTTGTGTAGCCTCTCTTAATCTGTTGTGACAACAATTTAGACTCTGATTTAAATTAAAGAAAATTGCAAAATAATTAGAAATGTTTTTCTTTCCCTTTTCCCCCTTTTCCTTCTCCAAACTAACTTTCATGAGATAATCTGGATATGAATTTGACTATTTGAAGAATGCACTCTTCCTTTCATTAAGGATTACCTTTGGGAAAGCTGAATAAAACCACATACTATTAGAGTATAATAAAATATCTACTAAAATATATAAAAACAATATTCCTTTTTATCAGAATTTTTTTTCACTTGTGTTCCCAATTGTGATATTTACTGGTTTGTCTGTATTTTGAAGTGGAGTTGGAGTAAGATTCATCATAGTAAATATATTTATGTTATTTACTAATACACTGTGATATCAACAAAAAGCCAGGGAGGCAAGTTGTTCCCCTTATATAAAATATAAATTTTTCTTGAATTTTCTACTTCAAAATTTACTTATTTTCTACTATAAGTTTATTTAACACACTTTAAAATGTGAGTTAAATAAACTTATTAAATGCTCTATCTAATTAAGGTTTAAACATGAAACTAGTGATATAGATTATGCTACAGGAGCAAGTTCTGGAGCTCCATCACCCAAAATGTTTCACAAAGTCCACCCCAACCTCCTATCCCCTTCATTCCCAGCTCAGTCCCCTCCCTTAACCACCACCCCACAGTGCCAGCTCTGCCTGTGGAAGCCTGGGCAGGAAAGCAGCCTTTAATGGTGACCTGGAGGAATGCTTAATCAAGGAATCAAATTTTGGAAACGAGTGTTTATCCTTTTCTTTGAGACCCATTCACAGCACCTTCCAGACAAGCAGGGAACATTTTACCAACAAGCGAATTGAAAAGAGTTTTTTGGATAAAATAGGAATTTTGGGGGCTGAAATAGGCAGATTTAGGACATCCATGAAAAAAAAACACAGGGCTACAGCATTGCAATAGGGTACATTTCCTTATGACAAGGGAGCAAAGAGCAGCAGAAGCATCATTTCCATATGATAAGGGAATTGTGAGTAACAAAAAGTCTATATTTACAAAATAAAGAAAGAGGAAAAAGCCCAAAGGGAATAGGAAAACAATGAGAGGAGGGGAGGAGGGCCTCACAAATCCCTGATGAGGTTTGACCTTGAGCTCAGGAGATGCTATAGTGACCAAATCCAAGGGGAATAGCGACCAATCAGAGGGGATATTGAGGCACAAAAAACTGCAGCCTTTATAAGCTGTAGTAAAAGGAACTCTATGGGATCCTTTCCCCTTCCCAAGTGGGAGTCTGTGCTGTGAGATTCTTGCCCCTCCCCACATGGGAGTCTGCACTTGTTCTTCAACAAATCTCCACCTTTACTGTACCACCTTCCATCCGTGGATTCATTCTTTGACTCCACCAGACAAAGAGCCTGGGACAAGCCATCCTGCCCAGGGGAACACCATGGATTCCAGGACAAAATTTCCCTTATCAGAATTGACCTTGGGACTTACCAAATGGATGAACAAATTCACTCACAGCAACAAAATGTTTAATTCTCTGAAAGGGAGGCTTAGCTTGGTATCCGAAGGAAATAATTTGGAAATTTCAGCTCAGGCAGTGGGAAAATCAAAATCAAAATGATGAACGAAGAAGGAGAAGCAATCAGGACTCTTTACACCCACAAGCTCCTTGCATTTTCTAAAAGACTGGAGTCAAATGCCAAGCTTCTGAAACCCTTTTAACTTGCTCTTGGTATTAAGTGATATAGTACCCCTTGGCCCAGAGCAGGGGCAGTAAATATTAATGAATATTATTCCAAGAAAGCTGAAGCTTTGAAACACAGGGCACACACATGCACAAATGCACATACACAAATAAAATCGCCAAATACAAGGAAAAATAAAACACAGTTTTTATTAGCGTAATATTTTTCACAATGAAATGTTAAAAATCTACATATTGAACTTTCACATTAAACAAAAATAATTATCTTAGAATGAAACTCAATAGCACTTCAGACACCTATAAATGATAATGTGTAACAGCTGAAGGTAATGAGTAATAGACAAAAAATAAGTCCATTTATTCCACATACAAGGGAGATTATGTACCATAGATGGGGAGGGGAATAAAACTAGCCACGGGGCTCCTGAATAGTCTACACTGGAGTTTATTCACCATAAATGTCTGGTTCAAAACCATTATGTAACAGAGAAAAACCAATGATGTAACGGAACGGGTCTCCACTAATGAAAATTACAAAATCACATAAAGAGCCACCCACTCCACACTAATTATTTAATATTAATATGTCAGCAATTATTTAATTATTATTCGGCAAACGGCACCCTGCAGAAATATTAGTCTCTAAAATATGGTAAAATGGACCACTATTTTCATTGGGTAGATGGATTGAATTTCATAAAATACATCATTTTCCCCATAGAGAATTGTAAGCCTGAATAGGTGGGTACAAGAAAAAGCAAAGGCAACAGTAAACAAGGGTTTGTATCCCAAATTAGGAAAGTTCAGAGTACAGCAGAGTAAAACCCAGAGCTTCACACGGAAACACATTTGGAACACTCCTTTAAAGAAAATGAGCGAAGATGACAGCAGAACACGAAGTTCCTGGAGTTCGTCTGTTTAATTAACTTGTCTTAATTTAGAATGTATGTGCACACCAGAAGGTGAATTGCATTCCTGAAATACAAACACATTAAGACTTCATTGAATTTTATCCCTGGCTTCCTGAACCAAAAGATAAATGCAATTTTGCCTGTAATAAGAGGCTTAGTAGAAAAAATGATTATCATCTTTATTAAAAGGCTATCCTTTCCCCTGCTATCTTTCAAGACTTACACATTATAAGTACTCAAGAATAAAAGGGATATGAATATTTATATAAAAATGAAGTCATTTGAAAACTAAGTGGAGAAATACACTTTTACTTCAATTTCACTCTTCTCATTGTCATTTGGACTCTTGTAAGAGGTCTTCATTTTATTTTAAAACTAGAGGCCCAGTGCATGAATTCGTGCATGGGTGGGGTTTGGCTGACCTGCCCCGAGAGGGGCCAATCGGATTGGCCAGCCAGCCGGGGAGGAGGGGATGAGGGAGGTTGGCTGGCTGGCCCTGGCCCTTGGTGGAACTCTGGGTCGAACACTCTGTCAAGGTGATAATTTGCATATTAGCCTTTTGTATACAGGATTACTTCAGGAAGTTGTTTTTTTTTGTTTTTGTTTTGTTTTTGTTTTTTTTTTACTATTAGATATGACTGTTTTATTTTGTGATAGTCATTGTGCAAAAGGCACCTTTTTACAAAAAATAATCATGTTCATATCAACTGCAACACACGGGGAAATGAGCATGCCCAAAGAAGCCTAGATAAAACTACATTTGTGTCCCACACAAACATAAATCCTATACAATAAAAGGCTATGATGCAAATCGACCAAATAACTGGTTGCTATGATGTTCACTTACCACAACGGGGCATATGCTTAATGCAGGAGCTGGCTCTTGGTGGCCTGGGAGCTCTACTCAGCCAGAAATCAAGCTCAGGGTTGGCGAGCACCACGGCAGAGAATTCTGCATTAAACAGTTCTGAATAACTCATCAGGGCTTGAGCAATTTAAGTGGTGGGCAAGAGTGGATTCACCCTACCGGTATGGCTTCAATCCTTTGTTATGAGTGGGCATATTTCTTGAATATATAGGGATGTTTTGTGCTGCAAGCTGTTAACTTTTCAATACTTATAATGTATTCAGCTGTGGAGACCATTATTGCTACCAGAAATGACCTCAAGAGCCCCACCCATAAACATAGGGCATGGGTGATCAAATTTGTCCGAAATGCCCCCGATGACGACAGCTTATCTCAGTAGGG